>CM035148.1:43918646-45389044 GCA_020205605.1 Panax ginseng
GTATTTTTATTTTTATTTTTAAAATAAAATATACATATTATAAATATTATAATATTAATTTTTATTAATATTATACATATTATAAATATTTAGGTAAAGAAAAAGAAAGAAAATAAAACATAAAAATATTTTTAAAATCACAGTGGGCCAATTATTTTTTTAAAAGTGCAGTGGCTCAATAGTATTAAGAATTTGGCTGATTGGCTTGCCACATCAGAAAATAATTATTTTTTGCTTTTTTTTTAATGCCACATGTTTAATTATTTAACATCCGTCCTTGGACGGAATGGCTTGATTGCACATTTTTAAAAAGCATAGTGGGTCAATTGAATATTTTAAAACACAGTGACTAATTGCTTAAAACACTACAACCACAGTGGGTAAAAATGCTTTTTGCCAAATAAAGTTAATAGGTTGGTTTAATAACTTGAATTAATTATTGAATTAATAAAAAGTTTTAAAAAAATTGCCGTGTTAAGTTGCGACTTTATCTAGTAAATGTATGTGCTTACAAGCTTAATTAGTTTTTCTATAATCCCATTTATAAGTTAATTAAAAATAATAAAAGATAAGAGTAAAGAAAAAATAGGGATAAAATTACAAGCAAGGAAAAAAAGGAAAGAATTATTAAAAATAAAATTTCTAGAGAAATACGAGTCAAATTTTAAATATAAATTAAATTTAAGTTAAAATTAAAGGGATATTTAAGTCAATGTCTAATTATTTATTTTACTATTAAACGTATTCTAACACCAATCAAATATGCACATGAAATACTAAAAAATCATTCCATTCCCTTCCATCCCTTTAATCCAAACTTAGCATAAAGAACACCTAGCCAAGAAGACATGGGATGCTGCATTTTTAAATTTGGCTTTCCAAGCAAACTAGTCTTGGAAGTGATTTAATTTAAGCGGAGGTGATTTTGAAATAAGAGGATTAACAAATTCCTGTACATAATAAACACCGCATCCAAACAAGCAGAAGCTTGTTCAGATAAATGGAAAAAGTTCAGATAAAACAAGCAGAAGGTTGTTGAGTTCTAAACAAAAGTTTCCCGAAAAAATTACATTTCTTAATTTACAGAAATCCACCAAAACGCTTTATAATTAATACAAAAACCATATTAGTCTAGTGACAAATATTGTACAACAAGTTCTGTATTGACAAAAAACAAAGGTAACATGTTGGAACAAATTCCATAAGGTTGGACAGATAAAACTCTCGAAAAAAGATGCAGAATGAAACTCAATGATATACTTTTTCCACTGGCTGACCATTTATCTTTGCTAAAAGATAGTCTTATAGCAAGAAGTGGTCTTGTTCTGTAGAATGGGGATAACTGCTCACTCCGCCTTCTACTTCAATCTAAATCAAACATAAACTGGGAGTCTTATAGGCCAACCCAATATGAACGACCATTAGTGTTGTGTACAGTAGTAGCTGTGGGAGAAGCCACGCACCATTCATACCAAACCTGCATTTTGTTCAGCAAAATCAGAAAGCAAGGACAGGCATCACGGTAAATCAACCAGAGAGGTAGAGGGCAAGAGAGAACCGACACAAAACCTAAAGCAGCGAGCTTTTTTTACTACTATAGTTAGCAGCACCATTGAGATGTGCCTTACAATTATCGAGTGTGAGAGAGAGACAGACGGGGCGGTAGCACACAAGGGCAAGTGCTGCCTCTTGATTTTTGCAATTCTTTGTTAGACTACAGTTACTAAAGAACAGTGAACCCTCTTGAAAAAGAAAAGGTTTAGTGACTTCAAAAATAAAGTTTTAAAGAATGATTTTGTAATATTTTTTGAGAATTGATATATTCACTAGTAAAAATGATAGTTCCACATCCCTCTCTCACATAAAGATGTTTTAATTATAGTACTAAGAGTCGATTTTCATTCTGGTTACTGATATATTTTTTTGGTTACACATTACTATACTAAAAAAAATGTTACAAACTAGTTATTACTTAACATTCCGCTCAAAAAATTGACGCAAGTGTTGAATAGACTAACGTTTAACAATTGTTATATGGGATACTCATCTTTGATAGGTTAGCCCATGTTATGTGGAGGGCTAATTGATATTTTGGTTACTGTAGTAGAGGTCGATTTTCATTTTGGTAACTGAATCTTTTTCTTTGCTACAAAGACATTACTTTACTCAAAAAAATGTTACAAACTAATCATTATTTAACATTATTTAATTGACGTGTGAGTTAATTATTAGTGATGTGACACATGATATTGGTGCATAAATCAAAAAAAGGGAAAAGAGAAAAGAGAAATTAAGGCATTATTTAGCTACGATTCTTGTTGCAATTCATCTTGGCCACGAATATCTGGTTCGTTTATTTTTCACCGTCAACAATACACATGATATTACACATGGCAAAATATGTCACATCACCAAGAACTAATTCACACATCAGCTTGTTTGGCTCACATGATATGCACAGTTCATCACTTTCGTCAATTTTTTGGACAAAATGTTAAATAATGACTAGTTTGTAACATTTTTTTAGTATAGTATTGTAATTGTAACAAAAAAAAGAAATTAGTAACCAAAATGAAAATCGACCCCTAATATAGTAACCAAAATAAAAATCGATCCCTAGTACAGTAATCAAACCATCAATTATCCCTCTACATAACAGGGTCCCACCAACCACATTCAAATACTCCACATGACAGCTGTTAAATGTTAATTTATTCAACACTTGCGTTAATAATGTCTAATCTAGTAACCAAAATATCAATTAACCCCTCACATAAATTAAATGGTCCCCACACTAATGTGAGAAGGGAGCTTGTGAAAGTATCGATTCCCTAATTTTTATGCATTTTTGAACTCTATATTTGGTGAATTTTTTTTATTCATGTTGTTTCACAATAAAAGAGTCTTATTTGTTAATATTTTTTATTACACAAAAAGAGTGCCCTTTCCATTGATAGTAATATAAAAAAACACTATCCTCAAATTCGTCATCATAATTTCATTACATTTCACCACTTAACTCATTATATTTAATGGTAAATATTAAATAAAATAACATTTGCGTATATTACAGAAACTCTGTGTGTAACGGAGAGAGTAATTTTATTTTATTTATTTTTATTTAATTACAAGTGTGCCCTCTCTTGATGAAAATCCTGCATCCACCCTGGAGAGAGAGAGAACTAAAGGCAGTTTTGGTGTTTAGTCCACAACTACAGCTGGAAGCAACACTAAGATGTGCTTCGCAATTGCAGCACCAAGGATATCAGAATTATGTTACTTTCAGTCGGCAACTATAGATTATTAGATGATTATACCTTTTGTTTCGGGAAAAGATGCATACACTTGTGAGAGATATTTTGTTCAGTTATTTCTCTTTCTCATATATAACATTAATCTCCATGGAACATGCAATGAAACAATTTACCTTGGTAGAACCACAGCACCGCCACATATGAACCTCTAAGGGAATTCCCGGTCGTACGCATACCGGTGTCCTCAAAGGGATAAATACTGGAAACCTGTACAATGAACAGAGGCAAAAAAAACTAATGCGATCAAACTTAGGATAACATAGACCACAACTTCATTCATCTACTATGCCACCTAATTCATGCTAGTTATTACAGAAATTCAGTGGTTAAATTTTCTACAAGTCTTACATGTCAATACAGCCCACACATATTATCCAAGAGGACTATAACATATACCCATTGTCCCAATAGGAGAGCCCATTAAATTTTTTAAAAAAAAAACAAAAGAGAAACAAGCATTCTAGGTAAAGTCGCTGTCAATTTCTACTCTATTTTAGAAAGCAGGTTCTCAATATGGGGCACACTTAAGGGGAAAATGGGGCTCTCATTTTGGGGTGGAGGGAGGGGTATAACATAGAGTAGAAGGTGAAGAGAACATTCTTCTAGCAGTTCCAGTGGTTGCCCAGCCATTAGCATGGTGCATTATTTCCAACACTGAACAGAATGGTAGTTAAAATCAAACACACTATGGCCAAAGAATAAAATATATACACAAATAGAAAAATTACAGAAAATAGAAATATTGACAAAAGTAATATACCAGCTGAACATGTTTGGTGTTGCTGTAGATGGTTCAATACCGAGATGTACATCTTTGTATAGTGTTGCATCAAAATAACCAGCAAATCCTGTAAATTGGGTGAAGTGTAAGATGTAATTAATTTGTTATTTTCCTTGGAATTTGATCTTTTTAGAAATCAAAAAAGAGATGGCCCTTGAATCTATTTGCATTGAGAATAGATAAACAAAGACATATTTTTACCCTATCAGCAATAATGCAACAATAAATTGACCACATTAGTCTTGGTCCATATGCCTGGGATTCTCTAACATCACACCACAATGCTTTTTTTCTTAAGAATCTGTTCAACAAATTGAAACTTGAATCAGAGAACTGACCTACAATGAACTTCTTTATTTTTTTATTGTTAGAATGATAATTAAATAGAGCCTCTTTTCTGCAACAGCCACAATAACTATATTTGCAGAAACAATTCTCCACAACACCATTTACTCTCTTCCTAACCGTTAGTTATCCTGCAACTAATCACCACCATTTGCATCAAGTGCTACTAAATAAATGAACAAGCTAGCGCCAAACTTAATTTTTAACAAGTGCAAAATTGTGAGCAAGCTTAAATCATGGCCGTGTCACATTTAAATGGAAAGTGGAAACAAACATGTTATAAGATATTTCAATGTTCAAGAAACGAATCTTTAATAGTAGAGGAAACAAAACTGGACAAATATTTGAACCATACGCCATTTCCATTCAACACCCACCATCCCCCCTCCTTTTACCTCTAGGTTATCCATGAGAACCAAGTCACTTCAACCCATCTACAGAATAGAGATAGACCTAAACAGTGTAGGTATGAACTGCCAAAGAAACTTTTTTTCATTCTTTCTTATGTTCATGAATATTTTGACATGGTTTCCACAACGTATACTAGTTTCCAAATTTGTAACTTTTGATTCGTTAATTAATATAAGAAGTAGGAGCATCATTCACTTCCAATCTTCAAAAACTTGTGAAAAACTTATATGGGTGATGAACTTTTGTTGTTTCCTTCACAATAACATACCATGAACCATGGCAGACCCAGTGTCGCTGGGTAACTCAAATTGAAGCTTCTTGTAGCGCTGATTGTTGTTATTAGTTGAGTACTCTGGATGTGTAAATGTGAAAACCTATGCAATCACGAAAGACGGTGCATGTGAGTTGCTGGAACTGATCTCTGTCAAGTTCAAAGGTCTATGAAATTAAATTTATTGTGGAATTACTGTTACCCTACAATGCAAGATGAAGCACTCACAGATTGGGAGGGAGCAAGCCTTGCAACACGGTGAAGCTTGACAACATAAGCAGTTTCAAAGTGCATGAGGTCTTTATGAGCCTTAATCTGTAATAAAATCTGAAGTAGTTAAAGCATCTACAACGGAAATCACATGTAGGAAAAAAAAATGCACCCAACTTACATCACTGTAAAGTTTTGATGCAGTTACTGGTTGAATGAAACTTGTATACCTGAGGCATAAATTGCAATTAAAAAAACATATAAGTTGGAAAAACCTCTAAAGGGTATCCAAAGACCAAAATTCAATAGATTTTCCATGAAAACATGGGTTGTCTTCTGTTTATTGAAGTGAGTAGATGCTATTGGCAACTCACACGGATCTAAAATAATCATTTAACCCTTTGATCCACCCAGGATTCTAAATTATCAAAGAATACCAAACAGGTTGTCTTAGCAATAGCTTTGAAAAATAAAGTCATGCATAAATAGCCAAATCTTGAAAACCAGACCGTGCCATCCAGGAGGGAAGTTGAATTATCAAACATCATTTATAAGTCTTTATTCTCTTTCATTCTCGAGGGGTAAAGAGAAAGAGGGTCTTATGGAGTCTACCAGGCATTGACACCATTTTTTTTGGGGGGGGAGGTGGGTGGGGGGTAACCACTCCCTCCATAAGTATGATGTGGAGAGAACATTTGACGTTATCAGATAACCCTGGGAAAACTATCTCGGTTACTACATGTCAACAAGCAATAGCCATATAGACAAACGATACGTACGATGATGGGATTGAGATTCCATCTTGCTTCAAAAATCTTTGAGCTCCATCAAGACATTCAGGCGACAGCTCATTGTCACCAAAAGAACCCAGCAATTCACTAACCTAGATTAAAAAAATGAACAGGGGGATAAGCTAAGAAGCTGAAATTAAATTTGAAAGGTTTATAGTTAGTTCATTGTAGGAAAGCTTCGTACCAAGATGTCTGCTTTCTCAGGAGCATCCCAACAACGCATGTCACTAGAAACTATGGTAACAATGTTCTCCCAGCCCTCTAGTTTCACCAAGCACTGGTACAACAAATATAATGTTTTTTCTAACACATGGTATATTACAATATTAAAGATCAAAAATTAATTAAATAACGACTTAGGGGGTGTTTGATAAAACTGAATGAAATAGCTCTGAATATTTAAGTAATCTGAATGAGCTGAATGAAGAAGAATTCTAAATACTTAATGAAAAAAAATGTTTGATAATTGAAACATCTAAATAACAGATTTTTATTATTTTACCCCTCTGAAAAAATTCAAAATTGTTGTAAATTTATTTAATATTACTTAATATAATAGTTAATATTGTAAATATATATATATATAAAATATTTCATTTAGGCAAAAAAAAAGTACACTTAGCCATTCAGCCCAAAAATCTGACTGATTCAATCATTCAGACGATTTTTATTCAAAACAAACGCACTGAATGACTGACCGATTCAACTATTCAGTCATTCATCTCTAAACAAATACCCCCTTAGCTAATATAGCACGGGAAACAAATAAGGGAGAAAATCTAAATGAAGGTGAATCATGATTCTGTGTCATAGAGAGGAAAGCAATACCATGGAGATTGATCAAGAAATAGTATAGAAGTATAGTCTTGAATCTCCTGATAATTTCAAACTTTGTATAGTTGGCTCCACGTGTGGGATAGTATACAGTCTTCATATGTCTGTAGTACTTATTTTAATAGTTATCTTATAGCAAGTATTTTACATGTAGATCTGTGCTGTAGGATAAGAATATTGGTGTAGGTTAGTAGCATTTCTGTATTGGCTGAGTAGTATTAATATATTTATAGAGAAGTCAGTTGCAAGAAATGAATTAATGAATAAAAAACTGAGAAGGGGTTCACAGTTGTGATCAATTTCCCCCTTTCTCTTGCTTTTCTCACCAAATTTCATGCTTTTCTCATCTACAAATCTATTTCTCATCTAATCCATCAACTTCTTCTGTTATCTCATTTATTTCTTCTCTAATTCTCATCTAAGCTTTTGCGCGAGAACGTGCTCTTGGCTCAGGAATATCACTTATTCAGGTGTTTATTAGTGGTGGTATACAACTCTCCGAATTCTCATCTCCTTCTAAGCAGGTCCTATATTTGTGTTAAGACCACTGAGAGTCTTAACAAAATCTTAGCGTTCTTGGTCATGCATAGGAAACTTCTGTATGCATTAAGCAAAATTTGAGTGCTCTCAACACCTTGTAAATGCACGACAAATCAAATCTTTGGCATTTCATTATTATTAAGGAAACTCCATAATATATTTCGACAAATAAATTAATATTTCCTAGACTGTTTGTAAATTGAAATCATCACCTTCATTTTCACTTTCCATAGCTGAAATAAATCATAAACAAAACACAATGGATATTAATTCATTCAAATATTTTTAAGAATGTAATTGTTACATCTATCTAGAACAATGACAACATAATAAGCAAATTTCTTAAATCCTAGATATAGTGGGCAAACTATATTGGGCCTAGATGCAGATGTTTCTCTTCTAAACGTGCTCATCTCACCAGCAACTGAAATTGTCCAGCCAAAGCAATGAACACTCAAATGCAGGCTATCTAAATATAAGAAATTTGAAAATATTCACATCTGATTCCCCCATGACTAGCCTATATAACAGAAACCCTTTCTAAAGCAAGCATACCCATGCACAAAATATGTTAACTTGGACACAATCACACAACATAAAAGAAGTAATAACAAAAAGGCACTAGTAGAAAACATAACATCTAGAGGAAGCAGGTTAACATATAGCTCAATTGGCAAGGAGGTTTTTAAAATCTGTAGCTTGCCATCATGGTTACTGAATAAAAATTAATAAATATAATATTGATGAGTTCTTATTATAGTACTTATAAACATCATGCCAGGACAAGAAAACAATGCAACTTTATTTCTCGAAGCATGATGATGGAGGAGATAATGAATAAAATTACTAACTTACATGGAGTGTAACAACAGCATTTGGATTTTTCTCTACAGCATAAACTCTCAACTTGCGACCAGTCTCTTCAGCTGCCTATTTTATGTATTTTCAATATTAGGGACGAGCAAAGGGTAAAGACACTGAAGTTTGCAACTAATAATAAGCATTCATGACCATGACAGCCAACCAAATATGCAGAAGTAGATATAAAGCACTAGTAGTATGGAAACAGAATTTGTCCCTACACAACACCTCTGGACAAACATTGCATTAGGGAAGATGTCTAGAATCATTTTTTAAATTCAAAAATATTGCTAGCATCAGTTAAATATGCTCGTAGTCATTTCAGTTAAATATTCTAGTTTAGTAAATCCCTACAGGATTTGGTACCCGTTAAGAGATCTAGAATAGATGTCCAATAAGGTGAGGGACATATAGTATGATTGACCCTCATGTAGGAACATGTAGTATGATTGACCCCCATGTAGACATGTTGTATGATTGACCCACATGACGCCCAGTATCCACTACTTTTCAACAGGGTATGTGCTACCAGCTATTTGATAATTGCTATATATTTCATAAATTTAAAGATTTACATTTATAAGAATTTTTTCTTTTTGACAGGTAATTTTGTAACTTCTAATATTTTCATAGATATTTTAAATAACTTTACGTTATATATAATTCCAAAGGGGAGACTTCTGTTCTTCTTTACTTTTATATTTAAAAACAGTTTTATTGCTCTTTTATTACTCCAGTTGATGGTGCATAAATAAGTAAATGCACATGTCAAAAAAATGTTTAAGATGAGAGATTATAAATGAAGCAAGGGAGATTAAGCTTATTTTATTCATATATTGGGAATGCTACACAAATTAATTATTTAGTGGGCTACAAGGAGTAGTGCTATTTCACAGGCACTAAACATGTTGCTATCCCTGATCGCAGTCGATTATTGATTTTCTTACAACGTATTTGAATCAGATATTTGTTTTAATTTGTTACGAGTGTAAAGTATGTCTTAGTCTCAAGTTTTTCTTTGGTAAGTTGACAGAGCATGTTGGTAGTTGGTACAATGTCAAGAATCCACATTATCTGAAAGTATAAACCTCTAGTGATGCTCTAACAAGAGGCCCTCTTCCTGCGCCTACAACCATTAATACCTGCAACAATTGAAATATATATAGTCATATCTTCAAATGCAAGACCTGCAATAATCGTATATGTAAAGTTGCAAAGAATACAAACAAATTCAAGTAGAATTTGAGGCCTTTAAGAATCTTGCATTAAGATCTTTCAATGAGTTCAACACACTTACAGTGGTTATTGTAGATGCTTTTTCATCAGGGATCCTGTCCTGCAGAGCTTTACCAATTGCTCTCTGATACTGAAAAAGTATGAAACTGGAATAAACATTATGAAGCAAATATTCACTTTATCAAGCAATCACCTTTAAGACAGATACAAATCAGTTTTTGTAGGCCCTCCAACCGAACCGCCCAATTATTTAAAATCAGAAATACAGATTCTGACTAGATTGCGGTTAAGTTCGCTGCCCAGATAAGGATATGAGCAACTTTTCACATCAGATATGTACATGATTTTCAAAAAATTGACCATGAGGGAGTGAAAGAAGTATATAATTTGTATCCTCTTATGTTTCATTAACCAAAAAAATGAATAAATATATCATTCTGCCTACTTAAGAGGAGCCAAGGACAGCATCAGACATTCTATCAAATAAAGTTATCCTCAAGTATTTCATTATATATGTATTTTCTATCCAGACAAAATATACCTGTATGTACTTCATTGTATCTTTTTCAAATGTTTCATAAGTTTGAGCCTCTAGATTGTCCATGAGAGGCTGCATTGGAAAAGCAAGAGGCAATTCACCTACCGTGAGCATAAGTGTAATTCACCAAGCATAAGATTAGAAATCTTAAAGCTTTCCAAGGAAAACTAAGATTTAAAGTAAACTTACTTGCAAGGGAGATTGTAAGAAATCTCTGTATCCAATCTGGAATAATAGAACAAGGTCAAAAGAAGTATTGGGTTACTGAATGTGTGCATGTTAGTATTGTGGGTCTGTATGTGTTCGTGTCGTGTATATGAGAGAGAGGGAGGGAGAGAGCAACCTCAAAGCGTTCTTGCTCCGGAAGGGGATCCATTCTCTGATACAAATAACCAAGATAGTCCAAGTAGGACCTAAGGGGATGCCGATGAATACCTGAATAAGAGATAACAACTAATAAGACATAGGTAGATATACAAAGACAAAACGTGTATGTACCAGGATTTCAGCAATGACACCTAGACGAATACGAAAAATACCAGTAACACATTTTTATCCGGTATAAGAAAATAATTAAAAAACTCAAAATAATATTTGCAATTTTAACGCCAGTCAGTTCAAAAAACTTGTCCAAAAGAGGATGGAGAAGTCAGTCAAGAATTCTTCTATTCAAATGCCTAAAAAAAATTTGTGCCAAGCATGATCATTCCTTCATTGCTTGTATATGTTAACCAATGGTTATCAAAAATATTTGATATCGAATGAACAAAAAAACTTACCCTCACTGTTATTGTTAGTATTTTCAGCACCCATGTACGAAGTTCCCACCGGAGGATTGTGGTCTTGCTTTCCAGAAATCACAATCTGAGAAGGAACATAAGTACGATAAAGATCAGTAAGCAATGCACACTAACAAGTCAAATGAAAATTATAGCATCAGTAACCATTAAGTGACTGCTAATGGCATTGCAGAATAAAACCAAGGGTCGGGGGATTATAACAGGTATCATTTGTATGTCATGAAGACTACGTTACATGGGCTCAGGATCCGTAGAAGTATCCAGAGAAGTATATGACACTGGACTCTCCTATTTTTAGAACATTTTTCAATATTTCACTATTTTGAAGTGTCTAGTACCCACACCCACACCTATGTCGTATCCTGTGGACATGGGTACTATTGAAATAATGAAGAGTCCATGTAACACAAAAGACATGAACATAATTAATACAAAAATGTTTGAAATTTTGAGTACAAAAAATTGAAAAAGTTTATGCGGGGGGTTGGTGGGGGTGATAACACTCTCAAAAACCAAAACAAAAATTTTTCTCAGAAAACCAAAAACAAAAAGCTTCCCAAAAGTATAAATTTTAGACACAAATACTTTTGACCAAGAAATAGAAGCACCAAGTCAATTTACTTTAACTTAAGGTTTCCCCAATATGCTCCAACTGATTGCCTTTAGCAGAAGAATCCAAGCAGAAGAATCAAACAGCTATACATGCACTTGACATGGAGATAAATAATAGGACAAAAAAGATTACACTAGGGGTATTTCGTACCAAAATGTATTATAATTTACTGTAAAAACATTTCATAAGATCCAAATGTATCTTATGAACAAGTTATCTGAGAAAAACAAAGACAGGAAAGAAATAGCTTACCTGGACTGAATGAATAAAAAACCCAGTCAACAGCTTTTGGTGACGTTTGGATAGGCATGGGTATCCCCGTGTATTGGTTAGAAAAGACTGACATACCAGATAAAACCTATGAGTATTTTGATCAGAAGTCTTAATAATGTTTAACTATTGCAAATGTGGACGATAAAAGGCATAGGAAACATATATACATTTGTATGAATTAGGGCTGCTCTAACAGGCTCTCCAAACCAACGTCCAAGTGAATTTGCCGAAGGTAGTGAAGACCTAGTCAACAACATATACACCTCATACAGTTTACTTAGTTGTAGTACAAGTGCAACAGACTTAAACAAGTTAAACATTTAAAAAGCTGTAGAAGAACCTAAGATTTGTACTCACAAAACATCTAGGGCAATCGATAACTGACTGTGATGCTCACATAGAAGACGAAAGGAATTCCATAATTCCCAAGAGTCAAATTCTTGTCCACCCTATTCAACAAAAACAAGAGCACGGTAAAGATAGAGCAGATACAGAATGGTGTTGCATATATAAATGCACCATAAGCACGTCTTGTAACACTTCACTGAAAAGTATCTAAATTCATTAAAAAGGTTGAAGAAAAAATATGTTCAATTGACTCATTTTGTTGAAATATAGATTGTCACCCCATTAAGCACTGGGGACCAACATAAACTAGATACAACCCCAAACCAAAAGAAAAGGCTATTGTTAGTCAAGAGAGCCATATATTTGTAAGAAGAGACAATAATACTCA
This sequence comes from Panax ginseng, assembly GCA_020205605.1. Lineage (NCBI taxonomy): Eukaryota > Viridiplantae > Streptophyta > Magnoliopsida > Apiales > Araliaceae > Panax > Panax ginseng. Next base: position 43,931,201 of record CM035148.1, read on the forward strand.
AAAATCCAAACTCACGAATTGGCAAATAGAAAACAATAAATAGCAACCGTCCAACTCTGTCAATGTGTGTGAGAAAGATACATATACATATATTCAAATTCTTAATTCAACTTCCTTTTATCAGTCCTTGACAGGCATGTTTGGTATTTTGATTTTTCGGGAATCTTCTCGTGTCGTTCTTTTTTCACTTAATGGGTTATCGTCCAGTTCATCATTTTCCTCTAGCCTCTTATATTTGGAAAGCAAAGGCTCCCTCAAAAATTAAGGTTTTTATGTGGTCCTTAATTTTTGGTCGACTTAACACTAATGATAGCGTCAAAGGCGTAGGCCTTACAAATCTTTATCCCCAAATGTGTGTAATGTGTTTGAAGGATAGTGAGCTCCATTCTCATTTATTTCTTCACTGCTCGATGGCTTGGCGGTTGTGGTGTTGTTTGTTTAGTGTGATGGGTAAAAGTTGAATATGTCCCTCTTCAGTGGAATATCTTTTACTATGCAAATTCAGGGATTTTGGTCTTACGAGTGATAGGAGGATTCATTGAAGATGTGCTTGTTTTGTTATTTTGTAGGGAATTTGGATTGAGAGAAATGCTAGAATTTTTTGTGATCGGACTACAAATATTGAGTTGTGTTGGGATAAAATATCTTTATTTGCTTCTCTTTGGGATCATGCAATGGCAGCTTTTGGAAGAATTTCTTTGTCCGATCTTCAAAGAGATTGGCAGGCGGTGCTTCATTAATTTTAAGTTTTTCTCATTTTGTTTTCTTTAATTTTTTAGGGAGGACTTCTTCTCCTCGTCATGCGTTGTAATTTTATCTTCTAAACAATAAAATATTCTTCTTTTATCAAAATATATATATATACATGTATAGGGGAAAGAGTGAGAGTGAGAGAATGATCTCCAGTACAACATGAGAGAGCAAAACATTTTCATCAGCATATGTCATGCTCAATAGATCAAGTAATTTTGCATATTTGGTCTAACACTATATCCCATTCCCACCACCATGGATAGATAACTCTAGTATAATTTATTGGATCAAAGCTCTGGCTCATTTACTCCTTGATTTGAGATAATTTGATCCATTGGATCATTGTCTTCAATGAGCCAAATCAATCACATTTGATTTGATCCACTGATCTACCAAAAAAATCTTGTATGTCCAGTCCCTATTTAGTCCATCAAAACATCTCATTTATTTTATGCAGAGACGTGAAGAGAGCATTGTTCGAAATAGCGTCTGAGGCGCACGCCTCATGGCACGCCTCAGAGAGAGGCGGTAGGTGGCTATGGCGAGGCTTAAGCCTCAAAGAGAAATACCGTGGCTCGCGCCTCATTTGTCTGAGGCTTACGCCTCAGCGCGTTTCGCCTCAAGGCGCATCAAGGCTTGGGCCTTGATTTGAATTTTAAAAAAACACTAAGGACCACCCAAGAGTCACGACAGTCCACTCGCGCCTCAGATCTTTTTCTCGCGCCTCAGATATTCTTCTTCTTCTTCAACTTCGATTCTTCTTCTTTTCTTTGATTCTGTTCTTCTTCGTCGTCGTCTTCTTCTTCTTCGACTCTGTTTTTCTTCTTGTTCGACTCGCTTTCTTCTTCTTCGGCAGTTCTACACTGTTTTTCTTTTTAAAGATCTGAGACGATTTTTTTATTACAATTATATATATATATACACAGTAATAACATTACTGTGAAATTTGAATTAACAATCATATGCAAATAAAATTTGTATAGTGGTTTTACTGATATAATTTATTATTATATAATATTAATAAATTAAAGATTTATTATATTTAAAATATACAAATTTTATAAATATTTGTGGGGATGATCTAGGATCTAGGATTTGATCCATTTTTCAGGCCACTGGATACGGATAATACACTACTTATATAGTGATGGATAATCACTATATAAGTAGTTGATGATATTATGTTGTTTTGATGTTTTGTAATGATACATTAACGTGACGTTGGTTATTTATATCTTTTATGACCTTTATTATAATGATGGATTATTTTATGATTTTATTAGCATTTTTTTATAATTTTTTGGGGACTTTTAGGTCTTCAAATTGAGGCTTACGCCTCGCCTTGTCCGGAGAAAAACGCATTGTACCGGTTTTAGCTTTTTCGAACATTGGAAGAGAGAGGAGATAAGTTGCTTTTATAGTGCTTTCCTATGTATTGATAATATTTTTTTAAAAATCGAAAACTATTTATGCTACTTTTATAAGCATTTTTTGCTTTCCTGTTGTTTAGCGATGGATACATATTTAAATTTGATTTACGAGGTCGGACACTGTATACGAATAGTGTCAGGATCATGACACGTTATTAAAATAAAAATAATTTTCTCTAACATAAATACTTTATTAATGATATGTCATAATCCTAACAATACTCGTATATACACTATTAGTGTATCAAATTTAACTCTAGAAGTGTTCTTTCTAAAATTAGAGATATATTTTCATATTAATGTTAAAATTTACAAGTTAATTCATAAAATCTACATTAATATAATTTTATTTAAAAGTTTTGATTTTATTAAAGGAGATGGTTTTGCGAATAATTGGTCTTAAGTAATAAATATATAGTTAGTAATATTTTTTTTCAAAACAGATTGATTTTTTGTTTCTTTCAACTGTATTTGCATAGTTTAGGTGTTTAAAACATTGTTTGTAGTAATTAGCATAGTAGGTCATTATTATAATATATATATATATAGGGAAATGATATGGAAGATATTTCCGCATGTGCTCCTCTCACATAAAGGTGGGACTCACCCTACTCTTGTGAGAGAAGACAGTGTGAAAATATCAAAATTACACGTGGAAATAGTGCTCCCCTATAATATATTTGTATAATTATGGAGATAATGTTCCCGATTACAATTATGTTATGTAATGGCAATTTGTTTTAACTGTTTCGACTCCGGTAAACGTTTACATAAATCTTGGTTTACTTTAAGTGGATTTATATAGATTTAAGTTAAATTATTTCATAACTTAATATAAATTTATAAGTAATACCATTTTATAAATTAATAATTGTCCAAATATTATATTTTTTTTAAATGGATTGATTTGGATCATTATCCGTATTGTTTGATCAAGTGGATCAAGTGGATCATGGGGCAGATCAATGATCCATTACATGATGAATTAGATCATTACCCATTATCACACTTGGTGAAGCATGTTGAAGCATGTTGGATCAGAGCATGATTTGAAATTAGAGTAATAACTCACCATACGATCAGCATTTTCATTTACGGCATCATCATCAGACTTCTCCAATGGAATCCTAAGCCACAACTTCAACATGGAGGTAATAATCAGAATAAAAACAGGAGGAAGGTAGACATTAAAAATTACCTTATAGATAAAAAAAAAAATAACAAACGGAGCACAAAAACAGAACTAAACTATTTTAAAAATATGATTTGGTTCAAGTATTGGCACCTGCATATTGTTTAGGCTTTGTAGAATCTGATTCACACATCTAGCATAATTACCACAGGATGCCCCCTTAGGTGCTGGAAGAAGACATGCCTGCAAAAAACACAATAGCTGAATTAGTAAGCTTCTAAGGAATGAGGGTTTTAGTTCCAGCTGGACTCAAGTCAAAGTAAGGCATACTACAAGCATCATACCAAAATTACAGAACTACAATTACTCCCGTCTTAGTAATGTGCCACAATTTAGTAACAAACATAGTAAATGTCAAAATTTATTGCACAACAGAGCACTAAATATTATATATTTGTTGCAATGGAACCCGTAGCCACTACCCTTAAGGCGTGCACTAGATAAAACACCAGTGCACGCAAGACCCCACAAACACCGGGTAATCCTATAGTAAATTGTGTCTTGGTGCCAAGGGTTTTGGCACCAATTGATTTAATAATACTTCTTCTTTTTAGATTACTTGACAGTATTATATCTTTGTTCTTTTCAAGAACTCTTGATCTTATCGGTGTGTCCGTGGCGATCAGTCCGACTTATCAGACATCAATCCATAGGTGTTTGTGGTGTCTTTTACCATACACCAACCGTTGATTGAACCAAGATTACCGCTTCAATATAAGCAAGGGGTTAAGGTGTCATTGATGTTCCACCCATAACTATTGCTAGAACGATCCGGGCGACGACCACCTCAAGCAAGCATGTCGTGGAATCTATCACACACTACCACTTGAATTAACCCTTGGATTCTATACTTTCAATATATGATATCATATTATACAGAAAAGTGTTCATTGTGATTAACAAATAAAGAAAGCTTAAAAATCATCTCTAGTAGTTATTTACAATTGAACACAGGATAGTCGAAAGACACTAGAGAATTGTTTTCCTTAGGAACACAACATCTAAACAAATAAAAAACAAGTCAGTAACAGTTTTTGAGGATGCTAAATTGAATAAGCCAAGCTATATCTTAAGGAAAATGCTGAAGTAGCAAGAAAATAGACACTTGGATAAATATTTTATAGCAAGCCATTTCTCACTGTAAGATCATCCGATGAAAGCAAGGAGAAGCTGAAAAGGTACTACTTTATATGCCCCAAAACTTTCACTGCATTATTATTACTATTATAAAAACCTGTAAAGACAGATGAGAAGCCCAAGCAATTTCTTGCTTCAAAGCAATTTCAGAGTCCTTTCGAAGTAGTTCATCTTCTGAATCCAAGTCAATCCACGAGCTAAGCCTACCTACATAAATTAGATTCCATTAGGTGGGATTGCAAAGAATAATGAAGCATAAATAACTATCCCATCAAGCTAAAGAAATTGAAACTATGAATAGCCGAAAAAAATCCATATAGAGAATGTACTGCTAAATCTTGATATTTGTTATCGACGCCATATAATCATCTGGAGATGCGCAAAATCAACCAACCAGTTAACTGATGTAAATTACTGATTTTAGCCACTTGATTGATCACTTGAAATAAACAATGATTTCAGTGGCCAAGGGTATTACATATTACAAAAGGATGCGAGTCAAACAGATTGTAACTGGATATTAAGAAGCCTCAAACTTTTAATAAAAACTACCCAGTCAAGGTAGCCCAGAGAATTGAGTTGATGACGTATCAACAGCCTAACTTCATGAAGCCTTCAGAACTAATATAGCTGGATGTTTATTCAAGAATTCCTAATTCGCCATTTTAACATACATCGCAAATTTCTGCAGAATCACAGACCATTTTGCATTTACATCTATAACCATTAATAGCCTGTCCCTTTTCCTAGTTGCATGTTCAAAAAAAATTGTGAGGGAAAAAAGTGTTATCCACCCCCTCTATCTACTGATGTTCCAATGGAGATTATCTTCATATCTTAAGCTACTTTGAATATTCCCCTAAAATTGTGCATGAAAGTGTAACCACAGCCTGTTTGAGCTCACAAGTGTATTTGCACAATTTGTGTCCGCAATAAGTTTATTGTCCCTGATGAGGACGTCGGGGATTGAAGGGGGGAGTTTGTGATACTCAATCCCGCATCGGAATATGTGGGACGTATCTTTAGACCTGAAAAAATATGGGTTTGGTTTGGTTTTGGTTTACATAAAATGGTTATGGGTTCAAATAAGAACTAAAATCATATTATCCATTTTTAATATGGTTTGTATGGATTGAACCCAAATGGTTATAGTTTTAATGTAGGTCGACCCATATTTTACTTTTTGAAATTTATGTACTTTCTCTATTTCCATCTTCCTTTAATTATTAATCTCTCTCTAATTTTTCTCATACATTATTTTTTTTTAAATAAATTAATATACTTTCTCTCTATAAGTTTTTATGTTTCTCTCTCTAGAAATTTGTACTTTCTCTCTCTAAATTCTTTTATACACTTTCTCTCACTTAATTCTTTATTCACTTACTCTCATTGTACTTTATCGGTCTAGCTCAATATTAGTAGTAATAAGACAAAATAAATATTACTGTTTCAATAAATTATTTGTTTTACAAGAGGCACAACACAGAGCATAATTTTAATTTTTGACTGAGATTCATAAATAGTATAAATAAAAATAGATAGAATTAAAATTGTTGTTGATTGAATGATATATAATTGTCAAGAATTCTCTTTTAGATAATTGACAATTTTATGCAAATTTTTTGGCTATATAGGTGCAGAATGTGTATGTATACATTTATTTACTGTGAAAATTAGAGAGAAAAATTAAGCTAACGAGGACATCTGATTTGGGTGGGTTGGCATCATGATTGTAGTAAATGGTTAGTATAATGTTAAATTTTAATAAAGTGTTGAAAAACTTGTAAAAATATTACTCTCTGTTATACAAAAAGAATCTCATTTTAATTTTTAAAGCCAAGTTTGAATATAAAAAATTTAACATTGATGTGACTAATTATCCCACTGTGCAGGCTGGGTCGGATTATTTTCCCACTGTGCATAATGGTCACAATTATCCCACTGTACAAGCTGGGTCGGATTATTTTCCCATCTTTGCGTTTGATCAATCCATTTGAGAAGTTGAATAATTTCATGCGGATTCAACACCATCCTAGAGGCCTGACTAGAGATAACATCAAATATGTAATAGATTTTCTTGTCATTTAAAACAAAAATAGATGCAAAATTATTATAGACTAATATGGGTCAAAACTAGTTCCAACCCATATTTGTAATTAATAATATGGTTCAAAACTGAACCAATCCGTAACATAAAAACTAATTAACCAACCCAATAGTTCCAAATGGTTTTGGTTAACTATATGGTTCTCAACTAAATTATCAGGTCTAGCTATCTCTTGTACATAATACTTAAAGGTTATTACCGAGAGTACCATGGTCATGGCCTTTGGGTGGACCTATGGTGGGCCCAGATCATAGTTGTCACGGCGCCTGGACGTCTAGGCGACAAGTCGTTTACAATGTGCAATTTATATATTATTTATTTTACTTAACAAGTATATTGGCAATAAAATTTCATATACATTAAAACTCAAAACATAACATTATGGAATAACATTAAAGGTATAATTATATAAATACTTAATAATAACAATCTAAAAACAAAACACTTGATATTAAAAATTAGTAAAAGAAATGAAGAATTCAACAAACACCACATAAAAAATAAAGTTGCATCCATCCATCACAAATATGTAGTCTGATAAAGATGTGTCGAATCCGATTACTAATAAGTTTTTTAGGATTTTATTTCCTTTCTTCCTGGTTTTTAATCGATGGGTCATGGGTTTATAATCGATGGGTTTATAATCGATGGGTCATGAGTTAATGGATCGGAACTGTAAAATACTTTGATTGAGCTAGAGTTGCTAAGGCGTGCATCATGGCGTCTCAAGGCGCACGCCTTAGCAACTCCACCTCAAGGCACCCATCCGTATCATTTTTTCATCGCCTAGACGACGCCTAGGCGACGTCTTAACAACTATGGTCCAGATGACCCAATTGTAATCTTGGGACAATAAATTTGAGACTTGATTTGGGTTTGGCTTGGGTCGGGGTTGTTATAAGTACCCCCCCCCCTCCCCTCCACTCCACTCCACTCCACTCCACTCCACAATCTACAAGAAAACCCATTAAAACCCTTACATGAATTTTACAGTGATTACTTCAAGTACTCCCAATAACTTTCTCATCCTTACTTCAGTTTTTTTGGTTGGACAAGTAACTTTCAATCTGCATACTGTAGTCAAAATTAACAAACATGCACCGTAAGGCCAGCTCAAAGTTATGCAACTGCATAAAAATATATACTTCAAAAATTTGAAATAAACTACATGGCTCATTGAGCATCACCATTGTCTAGACCGACATGACGTAAAAAAGCAATTACAGGAAAGAATATAAAATGAAACATAAGGAAAAAATAACAGAGAAAATGATTGAGGCCAACAACAGAGTACTATGAAACCAGTAGACTTGAGAAACTAAAATAGCATAGATTGAAGGTAATACCAACTACATGACTGCTCCACTGAGAAGGGCTTAAAACTAAGTCAGACCCAGCAAAAGGAAGAACAACGGAAGATTTATTACTGCCATTATCTGTTAAGCTAGGCCTATAAGTGGGATTCATCTGCATCACAAAATCAATAATATAAGTTAAAGGGAGTTCAAATGTAGAACAAACATATGTTACCCCCTTTCGTCAGAATCAAACAGACTATAACGTGTATCAAAGTTCAGGATTTATCTTATGGTAAAAGACATGACGGAAAATTGAATTTTGCTTATTCACTTTAGGGTTCAACATTTCAGAAGAGGAAACATATGCTAAATTGAAAGGAAGAATTAAAAAAAAAAGGAGAAAATGAAAAGAAGGTTCAATGTCAAAACAAAGCCCACAGGACAAAATCAGAAAATTTCAAATGTAGTTCAGAGCCTAAATGTGAAACTGAAGTTCCACTACGATGTAGAAGGCTACTAGTACAGTACTCTAGGTGAGTTTACTGACCAATCACACAAAATGACAGCCATTCAGCTGTTATGTGAATGGCTAATTAACCACCAAAGTAAAATATAAAACTACACAAAAAATTTACATTATAGAAAAGACAAACCAGAAGGGTATCTGAATTTATTTCAGAGCCTAAATGTGAAACTGAAGTTCCACTACAATGTAAAAGGCTACTAGCACAGTATTCTAGGTGAGTTCACTGACCAATCACACAAAATAGCAGTCATTCAGCTGTTATGTGAGTGGCTAATTAACCACCAAAGTAAAGTATACAACACTGCACAAAGAAATTTACATAATAGAAAAACACAAATCAAAAGGGTATTTGAATTAGCAATTAACTGACTTTGGCTCATTCTCAATATTAGAACCCTAAAGTGAAGGGTGGAGTAAAGAGAGAAAGAAGGTTTGATGTCCAACAAACACAATAGTAAGAAATTTACATAATAGAAAAAGACAAACCAAAAGGGTATTTGAATTAGCAATTAACCGACTTTGGCTCATTCTCAATATTAGAACCCTAAAGTGAAGGGTGGAGTAAAGAGAGAAAGAAGGTTTGATGTCCAACAAAAACAATAGTAAATTTTTAAATAGAAAAAAATAACATTCACTTGTAGTTAATACCCAACATGTGAAACTAGAGTTCCACTTCAAAATTGAGGGCCACTAACCCAGTACTACCGGTGAGATTATTGAGCAGTCACATAGAATGACAACCATTGAGCTGATATGTGAGTGGCTAATTGACCCAAAGTTACTAAAAACACATTGAGCAAATGGAGATGCATAATAGAAAATTCAGATCATATGGGCATCTGAATTTAACAATTAAGTTAAAAGAGGTGATTTAAGAATATGAAAAATACTCATCTGAAACAAGATAACATATTCAAACTATATTTCTTTCTTCAAATAGACTATTGATCTTTTATCTTAGGGAGGCATTACTTTTGCTCTCTTTTACTCTTATCAGCAACAAATATTGAGACAAATTGATTCTAGATATAACTACCCAATGTCCCTTCAATAGTACTCACTAATAATATTCAACAAAAAGAAGAAAACTTACTTCACATTGGCTTAGTTCATTTTTAACTACAGTTGCCTACATTTTCAAATACATAACATAACAGTAAAGAGGGTTGGTCTTGGACAGAGCATTTAGATATCAAATGTAGTTAAAAGCTTGTGAGTGTAACTATAATGTCAGGGTTCCACTACAAAAAGCCCTTAACATAATAATGTTGTAGGTGACATACTGACCATTCACACAAAGAAAATGGCATTACAAACTGCCAATATGTGCCTGGCTAATTGGTCACCAATAGACATGTATGCATGCAAGTAAACCAATTACATTGAGAAAATTTGAGATAAACACATTAGTTTTGTGATTAACTACAAATAACCAACAGAAGTTCAATTTTCTGCAAATAATATTCCACAAAACAAACTTTATTTTCACATGGGCTTGGTCCATCTTTAGTTATATCTGCCTACATATGTAGATTTATACATGAACAGTAAAAAAGTATGTTTTAGACAGAATATTTAAAAAAGAAATGTAGCTAAATGCTTATGGGTGTAACCACAACACGATTTCACTACAAAAGCCTTTAGCAAAAAAAATAATGCTATAGGTGACATACTGACCATTCACACAAGAATATACTGGCATCATTATTCGCCAATATGTGACTGGCTAATTGGTCACCAATAGACAAGTATACATGTAAAACAATCACATTAAGCAAAATTTGAGATATCCACATTAGTTTTGTGACAAACTACCAAATTAACCATTAGAGGTTCTATTACATTTTGCAATTAATATGCCACAAAAAAGAACAAAATTTAATTTCACATGGGCTTGGTTCATTTTTAGCCACAGCTGCCTATATATGTAGATTGATACATAAACAGTAAGTAAAAGTATATTTAAAAAATGGTTTTTGACAGAATATTAAAAAAAGAAATGTAGCTAAATGCTTATGAGTATAACCACAAAGATCAGGGTTTCACTACAAAAAAAAGCCCATAGCATTACAATAAGTTGCTATAGGTGACATACTGACCATTCACACAAGAAAAAACCGGCATTTTTAATTGCCAATATGTGACTGGCTAATTGGTCACCAATAGACAAGTATGCAAGTAAAACGATTACATCAAGCAAAATTTGAGATACAAGAGGGATTTGTGGTCCTAAGAATGGTTTGGGTGTCCACATTAGTTTTGTGAGTAACTACCAAATTCACCAATAGAGGTTCTATTACCTTTCCACAAAAAAGAACAAACCTTAATTTCACATGGGCTAGGTTATATATGTAGATTTACACATAAACAGTAAATAAAAGAGAAAAAATTTGGTATTCGACAGAATTATCAAACGGAAATGTAGTTAAATGCTTATGGGTGTAACCACAAACTTAGCAGATAATAAGCTGGTACAGGTAGCATACTGACCATTCACTCAAGAAAAGTATGGCATTTATAATTGCAAATACAAAGATCAAATTTTGAAATAAATTACTAACCAAAGTAGCGACGACGAAATCGAAGCCGCCATGAATGTTGAGAGAGAGAAGTTGAGGCATGTCATCGTTGAATTCTGCCTCCACTCCACAATACCTGGAGTCGCTTTTGTCGCCTAATCTTTCTCCCAGCGGCATTTTCTCTGATTTTTGGAGAGAGAAAATTCAGAAAAAAAGAGAGGCCTTTGAGATTTGGTTAATGAGGGAGTATGTGAGGAATTCAGTAAGGAGGGTTTTGGTAGGGTTTTAACACTGCTGGCGACAGGGGCCAGCACTGGCGAGGCAAACTAGGGCATTGCTTTTTGGAAGACGAAAATGCCCTTTTAAGTTAGAGTCCATATAGCGTGTTTGTTTTTGGGGAATGTAATGATTATTTCAAAAGGAATATTTATTTTTGAATAATGGTACGGATACAAATCTATTATATATACTAAATTACAGTACATGACATAATATATTGACATCTGTCATTCTAAAATATCAATATCTGTCCATTCTAATTACTGCTTCTAATTATCCTTTACACATGCCCATCTAACATAAAACCTAAATTTATTTCCCAAATTCCACTAAATATGGCAACTAAATTAATTCAAATTCATTCAAAAGGCGAAGAAGACTTGATCCAAAGGATAAACATCTCGTAGATTGTTGAAGAGCTGGTTTTCACCATTTGATTTAGTTACAGATTCTCCATTTTAACAAATCTTTCTCTCTCCTCCATTCTCAGACTCATCAAAACATGTGTTACGGTTCACATCGATTGCCATCGAAAGCTCCTTCTCGAGCGGTGGAGGATCTGAGTCTCCATTTAGCCGAGATCGAGGCACAACTAGAACAAGCCAGGGTTCGAGAGGTCGACTTCAGACGCCAGCTAGACGAGATGAAGCATTAAGATCTCAAAATCGTGAGAATCTTGGAGAACTACACAAACGACGCTTTATTGAAGCAACAATAATTATTTACGGCCTCTCTCTCTCCTGGGTTTAAAATCTAGCCCTCAACCCCTTTACGAAAAAGCAAAAGAAAAGGTTAGTTAAATGATAATCCCCATTTCCCCTCAATTTTGGATGCTATAAATCCCCTAATAGTTACAGTTTATACTCACTCTCAATTGCTACAATTTTTGACAAACTGCCGAAGTGCACCCAAATCGTCGTCTCGCAATCAATATCAACAAATCATGGCGACCCAGATTAGCAAAAAGAAAAAGGTTAGTTCGTACAATCCCCATTTCCCCTCAATTTTAGATGCAAGTAATTGGATTTCATATGGTGGTGATTTTTTATTTGCTATTGCATAAAAAACAATTTGTTGCTGACGGGGTATTCAGAGTTGAGCTAAACGAAGTTCTGATGAGAGAGCTAGCGGAGGATGGATTAAGTTTAAATGTGTCATGTTGTTTTTCTTTTAAGTTTAAAGAAAGCTCTGTGAAAATGAGGGACAATATATAGTACACTTCTATAAAGGATTTGTCAATGATTAGTTCACGTGGTTCTCCAAAAATAACGGCATCTGCATTCAATTTGGTTATATATAACTTTTTACCCATTTGATTGGTTAAAGTGATGGGAAAATGGTGTGTGCAAAGTGCAACACCCATTTTGAATAATTTTTACACTCAACAGAGACAAAAAAGGCGTTAGATCCACAATTACTGATGTGATCTAATCGTTTAGGTCCACAATGGTTTAGAATGTTTAGGATGAGACTTGAGCTTCTATGTTTTAGATAAGCTTCTTTTATTTGTGCATGGGTTATGAAGTTGGTTCCAAGTACCCAGTAAAAGCTACCGAGTTCAGAATATATATATATATATATATATATATATGCTACAAGCCTACAAACCAACAAATGTTGATACTAAATTAATCTTGCTTGCTTTAATTCATAATATTTTCCACTTAATTCCTTTGCAGTTTATCCACAGTGAGGAGGTGAAAGCAGAGCTGAGTATTGTTGAAATCTTAACAGAAGAGAAAATAGGCGCCGTTTTGCAAAGGTTTCTAAAAGATTTTAAGGATGATAAGTTGAAGGCTAATGGTTGGCCACTTACAATAGCTGCCTACAAAGTTTCAAAAGCAGAGCAGAGGAATTTTTTAAGGGTTTAGATCCAATTATGAGCTCAAAGCATGGTTGACAGTTATTATCCCATTTACGTAATAATCACATATTCTCTTTGATGGAAGAAATACGTTTTTTCTTGGTTTTCTGGAAAAGGACAATTGGTCTCCTGATAATATATTTTAGTTGTCTTGCAGCATGTTAGAGCCCTAGAGATTCTTCTTCAAGGTCTTTGTGGTGTTCATAGAGAACGGTTAAGGATCCATGATTTGTGCCTAAAAAGTGGTCCAAACCTTGGTAATTTTTCCTCATCTTAATGTTGAATTTTGTTGCAAGGATGAACAATATGATAATGCTTATGTACACATGCATGCCCAATGACATGCCCATGTTAGACGCCTACTTATGAGTTAAATTATTTGTTGTTTGATGACATTCAGGTTCTGTAGCTTCAGAGGTATGACTCTTGTGTGATCTTGAGCTGCCCGAGCCCACTTGGTAAGGGATGGAGTTCTTCTTGTCAAGTTCATTGTATATATGCCTGTAATTATGGTTAAAACTGTTGAAAGTTGTTGTGTAGGACAGTTCAACATGTGGGGGGTGCAATGAGAGGTGTTGGTACTAAAGAAATTTCAGTTCTTGTGAGGACTGTGGTAGAAAGCAAAGCAAGCAATAACGTTCTCCGTTTATTCTATGCACTTGGCTACAATTTAGACCATGAGCTATTGAGAGTTGGATTTTATTTTCATTTTCAAAGAGGTGCTCAGATTACTGTCACTGTGAGACCCCAGATTTTTATGAATAAATATTTAATTTTCTCGAAATAATTTTTTTTAAATATTACGGTGTGGATTTGATATAATGTTATAGTTGTGGGTAGTATTTATAAATTTTGAAAAGTATGCAAGTTGTTGTATAATATTCGATTGGTCGGGGAATATTCTTTTTATCGGGGAATATCCGTATGACGGTACAATCATTGGTGGACCCCGCAACGGAATTATTGTCGGATTGAGAAAATGACAAAAATATTTTTATGAGAATAACGGCGAAAGTTTTACCGTTAAAACCGCTGAACTACTTTCGGTAGTAAAAATACAATGAATATCATTGGTTGCATAGTAGCTTACCGGTATTGATTATTGATGCTTATGTGATAAGTCACTCAATTTTGTTTTATTGGTATTATTAATGTAATAAAACATAATACTTTTATAAAGTTATTCTATAAATAGAATATATTATATTCTATTATGCATAGTGTTGCATAATTATAGCATAGTGTTTTGCATAGTAAAATCTTTTTATATAAAAATGAATACTTTTATAAAGTTATACATTTTATTAGACAATAATTAGAATATATTATATTTTATTATGCATAGTGTTTGCATAGTGCCTACGCATAGTGTTTTTCATAGTAAAATCTTTATAAAGTTATTACGTTTTATTAGATTATAAATAGAATATATTATATTTTATTTAAAAGATTTTGCTTTAAATATGGTTCGTCGATTAAAGTAAATCAATCATTGCTTCATGAGTTAGTTACTATCAATTCCATTTTTCTATAAATAGAAGCTCATTCATTCATTATTTCTTCTTAATTTCTTTGAAACTCTGAGAGAAACTATAGAGAGAAATAAGAAAAGTGTTCTGCTACTTCATTACTTTTATATCCAAATTACTCTTCTTTCTAAGGTAGGGAATATTATTTGTTGTACTCATAAAGGGGTATTCTTTCTTTCTTATTCATGAAGAGAACTTACATTATTCCATTCTTTATTATTACATTGGAATAACTTTTGTATCTCTGCGGATACCCTATACTTGGTGAAATTCTTATGTTATTTTATTCTTTATTATTTTGTTGGAATGTCACATGCATGCGTTTTACGCCGGACACAGGTTCCGTCTTTATTATTATTACATTGGAATATCCTCATCATACATGTGTTTACTGTGGGACTGGTTAAAATCTTTATTGGTATTCTGTGGAATAACTTCTATGCGGCAATCTGCATGCATGGTGATTTCATTATTATTCCGTTCTTTATTATTACATTGGAACATCACATGCATGCTTTATGCATGACACGGTTCCGTTAATTATTATTCTGTTGGAATAACTTTTGTCTATCTTGATCCGCATGCATGATGATTTCTTTTGTTATTCCATTCTTTATTATACTCGGTTGGTTAAAGTTTTGACTTTAATATTCCATGAAATTAGTGGAATATCCTTGATATTTAAGCTTCATCCAATATCTTTTCATGAAAATATTCTTCGAGCATTCTTGAATTTTACTCTACAAAGCGAAGATCATGTTGACATTTTGGGCGTTATTAGTTCTGAATAAATTAATTCTTGAACTTGTTTTATTGAATTCTTATATCATTATCATCATCCTCATGTTTATATTTTTTTGAAAGTCATTTGTGGCCTGTAGTGCATAGATGGACTTGGTATGATTATGACCGGGGATTATTCGGTGTAATCATGATCGTAATATTACAAATGATGTGGAAAAAGTTCTCATTGGCCCGTAGTGAATTGATGGGCGCTTTTGGTATGATTATGGCTATGGATTCTCTTTGGTAGTAGTCAAAAGATGAATTGTTTTATGGCATGATCGTAATCAGTTGATGAAAACACGATTATCTTTGGCCGTGATGCATGGATAATTTGTGGTCGTGATGCTTAAAGAATATCCTTGGCACAGTAGTGCGGGGATGATTTGATGATGTGGATTATTTATTAAAATTTGAGTCTCAAAGATAAAAACCGATGAAAACCTTTTAAATCATAGAAGATAGTAGATTTTATTACCTACTTGACTCTTCTAATGGATTGCTTGTTCCTCTGCAGTTAAACTTGATGTTTGTTATATTGTATCAGTTTAAAACTGTTGAAGGCTAACGATAATTTATTCTGCATTATCTTAGTCATAATATTTCTTACTGGGCTAGTTGAGCTCACCCTTTTGATTTCATTGTTCTCTTCAGGAAATGAAAACGTAGCTGGGACTAGTCGGGGAACAGAGTGATGGTCCTAGATGGTGCATTAGTAGTCCTCACTTCTGTGAAATAGTGTAATAATAAATGTAATGAGGACTCCATTAAGTGTGTATATTGTCTAGAGGACAGTATTTGTATTAAAACTCACAACTTATGTTTTGTCGTATTTTACACGACTGTTGTATAATTAAGTTTGTATTTGAATTCTGTACCATGTATTTGGCGACTCAGAATAGGTGATGTATACCTATTTTGGGGGCGTCACAGTTGGTATCAAAGCTTAGGGATATAATCCCTGGCTAAGATGTGAGACTAGAACTAGGAGGGGAGAGACGGGGAATTCCTTCGCTAGTATGACCTACCTAAGTTTATTTGATATTCAATTGGTCGGTCAGAGTATAGAGATAATATGTGATATGTTAATTAACCCTTGTTTTGTGGCAGTATTTAAAAATGACATCCGAGAATCTGGAGAATAGTAATGGAGCACAAGAGACTGTTGATTCTCCACAGATCAATAATCAGAACAATGTGCAACAGGATGGCGATAATCCTCCTGTAAACAACAACACTGATCAATTAACGAACGACGGTATGTTTAGGAGCTTTTTAGAATTCATGCAACATCAGGCGAAAGCGGCTCCTGTTCATAATGCAGGAGGAAACAATGGCAACCCACGGTTGGTCACCGCTAAGCAATTCAAGGAGCTGGGACCACCGGAGTTTTTGAGAAAGCCAGAACCACTTAAGGCGGAGAAGTGGTTAAAGAAGATCACCAAGATATATATTTGATGTCTTGGGATGCTCCGAGGAGCAAAAGGTTCCCTTTGCCACCTTTATGTTTGCGTGAAGAGGCGATCACCGGTGGGAATCAGAAAAGCGTACCCGACTGGCGCATCTCAGATGTCTTGGGAGATGTTCCAAGAGGTGTTCAATGACAAGTACTTTCCTGAAAGCATTCGTCACATGAAGGAGGTGGAATTTATCAAGTTGGAGTAAAACAACATGGCCAGTGTGTCATGATCTGACGAAGCCAAGTTTTCCGAGTTGTCCCGATTTGCGTCCCACTTGGTTGATAATGAAGAGAGAATGACGCGGATGTTTTTAAGAGGTTTGAAGCCGGAGATACGTCAATATCTTATTTCTCATAAACTGTGTTTGTATTCAGATGTTGTAAATAGGGCTCATTTAGTGGAGCGCGATAACGAGTCAACGCAACCAAAAGAGAGCAGCCGACAAAATGATAATACCGGTGATAACAACCATCAAAGTTGTGATAATAAGCATGGAGGGAATCAACATGCCAGAAATGGTAACCACTTCGATGGTAATCATGGTCAAAACAATAAGAATGGACATTTCAAGAAGAGAAGGTTCAACAATGACGTGAAGACGTCGGCACCAGCACCCGTTTCAAAGGAAGAAGAACGACCACCGGTCGTATGTTTCAAATCTGCGCATAGTGGGACACATTCGTCCAAACCATGTCTGCAAAAGAATCCAAAGCATGTTTTAATTGCGGAAGAGAAGGTCACCTAGCTCAATTTTGTCGTATGGTGAAGTCAATACTAGCTGGGATAGTGATGCCAAAGGATGTCCCAGACAAGCCAAAGCCGGTAGTTTAAGAGAGAGCATTTTTTTTTCGTGACGAGGAACCTGAATAAAATTATCACGGGTATGTTAGTCATAAACTCTTGCGAAGTCTATACCGTGTTAGATACCATTTCTACTTACTCTTTTATTTCACCTAGTTGTGTTCAATGTTTGAAGTTAACTCCGGAGAAGTTAGACTTTGATATATCTGTTTAAACTCAGTTGGGAGAAACCTTCGTTACCTCTACTATTTATAAATCTTGTTCAAATCAACACTTTCACGTTACCTGTCAATCTTATCTCTTTGAAAATACTTGCCTTTGATGCGATTTTAGGAATCGATTGGTTAACTACTCATCATTCTTTTCGTAAGGTTGTTAGCTTTCATATTCCTAACCAACCTGTTATGCGAATTTAAAGTAACCAAACCACTAAAATCAATCATTGTCATATCAAGCCATAAATAAAGAGCCTCGATCCTTTCGTTGTTGACTTCCTTGTGTGGAATGCACCGAAGCCAGACTTTCTGTAGGCGACGTCGTGAATGACGATGACAAGTTGATAGGTATCAATGTGACGTGCTATCCAAGTCTTGGATGAGAGTCACAGTTTTGAATGATATTTCTATTGTTAATAAATTTCCTAACGTATTCTTGAAGACTTCTTAGTCTACCCCTAGAGCGTGAAATCAAATTTTGTATTGACCCCAGTACAAAACCCATTTATTAAACCCTCAAATATTTCTTCAACTAAAATAAACGTTTAATGTGCCAAAGACGTTGGCTCGAGCTGTTGAAGATTACGATCGTACCATTCAATATCATCGTGGGAAAAATGAACGTGGTAGCTGACGCGTTGAGTAGAAGATCATATGAGTTTACGAGTGTGATGTTGTTAACACAAAGACCCATTTCGTATAACTTACAAATGATGGAGATAGAGTTAAAGACTTTAGGGACCCACGTGAAGATAATGAATATACGATTAGAATAGACTTTAATCGATAAAGTTAAAGCTGCTCAAGCTACACACCCAGAGCTGATGAATGTGAAAAAGAAGGTTCAAGAGGGCGTTATTCTA
The DNA here is from genome assembly GCA_020205605.1 of Panax ginseng. Taxonomy (NCBI): domain Eukaryota; kingdom Viridiplantae; phylum Streptophyta; class Magnoliopsida; order Apiales; family Araliaceae; genus Panax; species Panax ginseng. The sequence goes on from CM035148.1 coordinate 43,949,957, forward strand.
GAAGCAAGAATTGACGAAGAGAGGAAATCTCAACCCTTGATTTAATTGGCCCATTTGAAATCCTCGATCGAGTAGGAATTGTGGCCTATAGACTCGTTTTACCGCCAAGTATGTTGTGTGTTCAGAACGTTTTTTTTAACGTATCGATGTTACGTAAATATGTGGACGACCCGAACCACATTATTAATTTAGAACTAAACGATATAGCAGAAGATTTAACGTATGAGGAGATACGTGTTAAAATCTTGGATCATATTCAACACTCAAAGGTTATACCTCAAGAATTAGAATCTGAAATGAAGTCAAGGTATCCTCACCTCTTCGGCATACCAGGTACGTACGTAAATTTTGAGGGCGAAATTCCATAAGGAGGGGAGATTGTGAGACCCCAGATTTTTATGAATAAATATTTAATTTTCTCAATATAATTTTTTTAAATATTATGGTGTGGATTTGATATAATGTTATAGTTATGGGTAGTATTTATAAATTTTGAAAAGTATACAAGTTGTTGTATAATATTCGATTGGTCGGGGAATATTCTTTTTGTCGGGAAATATCCGTATGGCTGATTACAATCATTGGTGGACCCATAGAACGAATTATTATCTCGATTGAGAAAACGACAAAAAATATTTTTATGAGAATAACGACGGAAGTTTTACAGATTAAAGTCATTGAACTACTCGGTAGTAAAAGTAATGCGATGTCTGGCGTGGTTGCATAGTAGCATACTGGTATTGATTATTGATACTTATGTGATAAGTCACTCAGTTTTATTTTATTGGTATTATTAATGTAATAAAACAAAATATTTTTATAAAGTTATTCTATAAATAGAATATATTATATTCTATTATGCATAGTGTTGCATAGTGTCTGCATAGTATTTTGCATAGTAAAATCTTTTTATATAAAACAGAATACTTTTATAAAGTTATCTGTTTTATTAGACAATAATTAGAATATATTATATTTTGTTATGCATAGTGTTTGCATATTGCCTGCATAGTGTTTGCATAGTAAAATCTTTTATAAAGTTATTCGTTTTATTAGATTATAAATAGAATATATTATATTTTATTTAAAAGATTTTACTTTAAATATGGACCGTCAGATTAAAGTAAATCAATCTGGACCGTTCATGAGTTAGTTACTATGCGTGATCCATTTTTCTATAAATAAGCTCATTCATTCATTATTTCTTACGAATTCACTGAAACTCTCTAGAGAGAGAAACTATAGAGAGAAAGAAGAAAAGTGTTCTGCTACTTTACTACTTTTATATCCAGTACTCTTCTTTTTAAGGTAGATGTAAGACCCCAATTTTTTATAAATAAAATCAAATTTTTCTCTATTTATTATTGTGAATAATAAGGTATTAATTTGATATAATACTTTGGTTATGGGTGAAATGTGCAAATTTTACAAAATAAGCAAGTGGTTATAAAATATTAAATTGTCGGGGAATATTCGTTTGGTCGTGGAATATTCTTTCTATCGGGGAATATTCGTACGATGGCGCAGCCATTTGTGGGCCCCATAACGGATAACGGTCGGATGAAGAAAATGACAAAATTGAATAACGGCGTAGTTATTACCGTTAAGACTGTTGGAATACCCGGTGGTTAAAATACAGTAATACGCGTGGTTGCACAGTAGCATACGGTATTGCACATTATTGTTGAATTATTAATCCTTACGTAAGAAGGCACTACTCAATAATTGTCACAGTAGTTACTGTTCAATATTTTATTTTATTGATTCAATAATTGCTGCGTTGATATTTTATATTATTGTTGTTCAAAAATTGTCAACGCACAAGATTCTCATTATCCGATCAATAATTCATATTATTTGAATAATATTATTAGATAACATTATTGACAATGTCTAAAAAGTTCTGTCAAGGAGAGGTTTGGTCACCTAATTGTGCGGCAATAAGAAGAAATCCTTATCGGAAAGCCCCCTCTTTCCTGGGAACAGCCTGGTTGTCATAAATGTGATTCTATAATATTATTTGTGAATAATTAATTATTGATTCATATGATAAGGAATTATTTATTTTTATGTGGATATAAATGTTGGATATATTTATTGTGGTTTTAAATGAAGGAATTAATGTTGAGGTGTTTTATCAGTATTTTGTCGGATTGGAGGTATTAAAAATTATCCGTTAGTGGATTTCGGATATTTTTCTGTTTGGAATTTGGAAAAACTCAAAGCTACAAAGTTGTAGAGAATTCGATTTCGTGTGGAATGGACATAAAATTCGTATTTTTCTGATAAACAAGCTATTTTCTATGAATTATTAAAGTTTCTAATTATTGTTTAAATGATAAAACATTTTGGAAAATTCTAGAATTGGTTGGTGAGAAATGTGCTCAATTGAATTTCAAATGTGGTGGGTGGCAATAGTAATAGGTAAAGCCATCAGGTAGCAGGTTAGTCTTCTATGGCGTTCTAAGCATTTTCCTATAAATAGGGTGCTTAGTTAGAATTGAAAATCACACCAGAATTCATAAGTTTTCTCTTTCTCTCTACATATTATCGAGTATTCTTGTGAGTATTTTGATACTTTGAAGTGTTGCTATACGGTGCAAGTTTCTGTCAGCACTATATCCGAAATTCAGTCAGAAGTACGGTTATTTTGAGGTAAGGGATATTATCTTCTTCTTAAATGATATTTTCTTCAATATCATTATGCCGAAATATTGGTATGAACTTTTTATCAAATTTGGAACTTTTTGTGTTGGGGTTACTATTCACGTATACGGAACTATTAAGTATATGGCACTATTCACGAATACGGCACTATTCATCGAAAAATAAAATTTTCTTTTTTTTGTCCAAGTTGTCTATTATGGTTACTTATCTTTGATTGTATCATGTTTTGATCATTATTTTTGAATTCGCTTCAAAATTGGTTATTTCTAATATTATTGAACTTGGATAAACCATGTCTAATCCTTAATATTTGATCTGTTATCTCACTTTGGATTCATTTTCTTTAAAATATTTTTCATCATCCTCGACCCTAAATGATGATATTCTTGAATATCTTTGGCTCAGTAGTGCAAAAGATGAATGATTAATTAATGAATATCTTTGGCTTTGTAGTGCAAAGATGAATGATTAATCGATGAATATCTTTGGCACAGTAGTGCAAAGATGAATGATTACCTAATGAATATCTTTGGCTGTGAGTGCAAAGATGAATGTGTGTTGAGATGAACATGACTAATCTGGTGATATTGAAATGAATATCTTTGGCCCATGATGCAAAGATGAATATTTGATTAAAGATGTGTATTGATTAATGTTACGAGGATAAAATATTGATGATGGACTTTTAAATTCATAGAAGATAGTAGAATTCTTTCTCTACTTGACTCTTCTAATGGATTGCTTATTCCGCTGCAGTTGTTGATCTAAAACTTGTTGTCTATTATATTCTATCAGATTTTTTCCCTGTTGAAGACTAATGATAATTTGTTTTATATTATCTTAGTCATAATATTCTTTGCTGGGCTAGTTGAGCTCACCCTTTCTTTCACCGCCTCTCTTGAAATGAGAATATAAATTTGGGACTAGTCGGGGAATGGATTGACGGTCGAGATGGTTATTAGTAGTCCTCACTATTCTGTGAAATAGCGTATCAATAATTGTAATGAGGACCCCTTTTGAGTTTTTATACTGTCTATTAGACAATATTTGTATTCAAACTCACAGTATGTGTTGTCGTATTTTGCACGACAATTGTATTATTGAAGTTGTAGTTTGCTTTCTGTACCATGTATTTGGCGACTCAAAATGGGTGTTATAAACCTATTTTGGGGATGTCACAGTAGAGAATATTATTTGTTGTACTCATAAGGGGTATTCTTTCTTTCTTATTCATGAAGAGAACTTCTGTTATTCCATTCTTTATTATTCTGTTGGAATAACCTGTATACGCGGGATACCCTATACTTGGTGAAATTCTTATGTTATTTTATTCTTTATTATTTTGTTGGAATGTCCTATCTGTATGCGTTTCTGTGGACACAATTCCGCCTTTTTATTATTATTCATTGGAATATCCTCGCTACGTGTGTTTTTCGGCCGGAATAGGGTTCCGCCTTTATTGGTATTCTGTTGGAATAACTTTGTCTATCACAATCCGCATGCATGGTGATTTCTGTTATTATTCCGCTCTTTATTATTACATTGGAACATCCTCATCATGCTTTACGCATGACCTGGTTCCGTTAATTATTATTCTGTTGGAATAACCTGTCTATGCGAAGTACCGCATGCATGATGATTTCTTTTGTTATTCCATTATTTATTATACTTAGTTGGTTAAAGTTTTGACTTTAATACTCCATGAAATTAGTGGAATATCCTTGATATTTGCGCTTCATCCAGTATCTTTTCATGAAAATATTCTTCTGAGCAACCTTGAATTTTACTCTACAAAGCAGTATCATGTTGACAATTTGGACGTTATTAGTTCCTGAATAAATTAATTCTTGAACTTGTTTTATTGAATTCTTATATCATTATCATCATCCTCATGTTTATATTTTTTGAAAGTCATCTGTGGCCTGTAGTGCATAGATGGACTTGGTATGATTATGACCGGGGATTATTCGGTTGTAATCATGACCGTAATGTTATAAATGATGTGTAAAAAGTTCTCATTGGCCCGTAGTGCATTGATGGACAGTTTTTGGTATGATTATGGCTACGGATTCTCTTTGGCCGTAGTGCAAAGATGAATTGTTTTATGGCATGATCAGAACCGTTGATGAAAACACGATTATCTTTGGCCCGTAGTATATGGATAATTCGTGGTCGTGATACTAAAGAATATCCTTGGCCTGTAGTGCAGGGATGATTTGATGACGTGGATTATTTATTAAGCTGAGTCTCAGCGATAAAACTGATGAAAAACCTTTTAAATCATAGAAGATAGTAGATTTTATTTCCTACTTGACTCTTCTAATGGATTGCTTGTTCCGCTGCAGTTAAACTTGATATTTGTTATATTGTATCAGTTTAAAACTGTTGAAGGCTAATGATAATTTATTCTGCATTATCTTAGTCATAATATTTCTTACTGGGCTAGTTGAGCTCACCTTTTTGCTTTTATTGTTCTCTTCAGGAAATGAGAACGTAGCTGGGACTAGTCGGAGAACAGAGTGATGATCCTAGATGGTGCATTAGTAGTCCTCACTATTCTGTGAAATAGTGTAATAATAAATGTAATGAGGACTCCATTGAGTGTGTATATTGTCTAGAGGACAATATTTGTATTAAAACTCACTGCCTATGTTTTGTCATATTTTACACGACTGTTGTATAATTAAGTTTGTATTTGAATTCTGTACCATGTATTTGGCGACTCAGAATAGGTGATGTATATATTTCGGGGGCGTCACAGTCACATTCTCTTCGGTTAATAAGATGAAACAATTGCATGCGACTGATGATGTTGTTACCTATTACACCGTGTATACAAATTGGTTGAAGTGACCCCTCGCATCCTCTGAGAATTACACTGAAGTAGTTGTTGCTATCGTCATTTTGTGAATATCTTGCACCGTAAGTGTTCTGTTTCATGTTATTTTTATTTCCTATGTTTTTGTTTTTTTATACAGATGACATTCGATTAGCTCAAATCTTGGGGTTCTCGTAATAGTTGGGTCATGGGCCAGTTGTATGGTCTAACAGAATAATCTGTCCATAATCCATGCATGTCTAAAGTGCAAGGGATACACTGAACTTTGGATATAGTGGTAGATTTAATGGATAATGTAACTATTCCAGCCTGCAGAAATGTTAAAGAATTGATAATGTATTGAGAGAGATTTTTGTCGCAAGATTTTAAATTATTATTTATTGCGATGGGCCTTATAGTTTTGCAGTGATGCGTGTTGTTCCTGACCCTTCCTATGGGGATGTCCTCCGTGTGAGGCAGCATGAGGATGAAATAATGTTGGAAACACTCAAGCACCGTGCTGAGGAGTGTGTGCTTGATGAGAGTAGCCATGGTTTGGACCATGATGCTATTGCAAACGGGCTTGCTCATTCTTTCCACAACATGCCTTATCTTACTAATGTGAGGGCCCCGAATCCGAGGTCCCGAATCACCGCGGATCCGATTCGATCATTCTATCACTATTACTATATTTGCGGAAGATATAAACATAAATTGTTTATACATTAAACTTAAATACTTTTCCCCAAGGTCGAGTAACCTTAACTTATACACAATTCATAAATTTTCTAACACATAACATTATTATTATACAACTCTATTACAAATCTACTGCACACGTATACTAAAGCTGGAACTGTCTTGGACCTTTCCTTGTATCCGACGCATTCGTCTTAATTTGCAATGTTTTATCATGATATAGCAAGGGTGAGCATAAGGATTGCCCAACAAGTTTAAGTTCAACAATATAACGATATATCATGATTGAAAGAGTTTGAATAATAAGCTGGCTATAATTCAACAATATAATTGTGAACTAGAAGGAACAAATTTATGACTGAACAAGTATTATACATGAACAAATATATCTGAACCAACTGGAAATGCCTGACTTATACATGCATTATGTACAGAGTACAATTCATGGCAACCAACAATGATTAACCATAAGCTTATCCGAATGAAACAACTCTTAGTAGAGTTAAGTAAAAACAAACTTGCACGAGCGAATCATTGATTACCGCAACGCAATTGATAACGCTTTATCCGAAGACCTAATATTAGTAATATAGATCTCCAATATTAGAATAATATCATCACAATTTATAAAATAACCTAAACACATTACACATAACACATAACCCAATCAGTCTATTACACACATAAGACACTTGATATTAAGTCAAACTATTGTAGTCCGAGTTGAACTGATACAAAACTGACATCCCAACGGTCTAGTCGGACAATTCACGAGTTTAAGTTTAATTAAACTCTGTATAAACACTTAACCATTATCTAAGATAATTTATTAATAGTCGAAATATTTTTCGTATGCTCGTAATAATTTTTAAATAATTATTACTATTTATCGTAAATTTTCCATCATTAAACACATATTTAAATAATATAAATACCATAAAATTCTTTTATCATTAATATTTATTTATTATCAAATATTAATGAAATACATGTCATAATATTATAATATATTTATAATATATCAAATTATTTTTAATACCTTAAAATCATTTAAATATAATTTTTAAACACTTAAATTCATTATTCGATACCATTTATATTCCAAAAATACTAAATATTTATTAAATATACTCAAAATAATTAAAATAATTTTTCGGACTTTAAACTAATTTTTTAGAATTTATTTAGTATTTTTAATAATTAAAAATTATTTATTTCAATTTATTTAATTAAAATAATCATTTTTCAGAAAATAATAATTAATTTCTGAATTTAAGTGTCGCTGTAGGGGGCCTTAGGTGACGAATCCGTCGCTAATGGTGTTCTTCTTTAAGCACTTGAGATCTTCATGTCGATACCAAGGTGGATCGTTTGTCGATTATTATTTCTAATCCATACATGTTCTGGGCTAACTAATGCTTATAGATCGTAGTACTAATGTAATATTACATGTTACAACAACTAGATAGGTCATACAACATCAGAACTGAGAGATCTATTTCCCACAAAATCATGTCAGGCATGTTCTTCATTTTTTGGGTTACCTAGAAAATGAAGAACAGTGTAGGGTCCCTACTTTGAGCCTTTCAATCTTTGCCTTCTGGGGTCGGTTGGTGTGATCTAGTGGTTCAAACATGTAGTTGAGATGACAAGGTATAGTTTCATAACTTCAGATCATAACCAAAACATCCCATATAACAGATAAAAGCTAATCAACGCTTGTCAGAAAATTCGGCTGTTGAAGATTCTGGGTTTTCCAGAACTTCAACAAAACAGACGGTCAACTAAGGTTTGACCATAAATATAAACAATTCTGTTATTAATCAAGGTGATATAATGGCATGGATTAGTAGTTCATATACCAGTCTATAACATACGACCAACAACAAGACCTAAAACATAAAACACAAGCAAGATCCGAAGGCTAGAACATCTTATCGAACAACATTGGGAAATTTGGGTAACCCAGATTCACATTTTCGTGGTTTGCTAACGCCTTTTGACCGCTCATATCGTTCAATATACTAATGATATGGCCTTGTTTCTTGTTTTAGATCATAGTCCTCATGACAAAGAACATATTTATAACATAAAACAACTAATATCAAAAACACAGAATGATCTAGGGCCTCGACATATACGAATCGCCGTGCCACTTTTTGAATTTTTCCATTTGCTTAAAACTTTATCATGAAAGCATCTAAATGATATGGATCTAAGTTTTGGCAACCCAGATCATCAAGTGACACCCTCTAACACATATCTAAACAATAAATTACAACATCCAACATAATATCAAAGGATTTTTAGGATTAGGGTTCTTATACCTTTCTAGGGCTTGATCTTGACTTCTGACTTTGTGATCTGATATTGGAAAGCTATAAACTGAACTTGGCTTATCTTTTTTTTTTCTCTCTCTTTCTAATTCTCGAATTTCTAGTGAGAGAATGTGTTTGGAGAAAATGAGAATTAAAGTGCCATTTTCTCTCTCTTTAATCTATTTATTTGATGACATGTTGCTATGATCTTGCAGATTTCGGCTGAAATGGCTGAGATATAGTCACATGGCTAGGCTAGGTTTTGGTCACCAACTTCACTAGGTCAATTCTTGCAAGTCAAGTCACAATAATGCACTAAGGGCATTTTAGTCTTTTCGCATATAAAATTAATGACATTCTTGTCCATTAGCCAAACCCTTAGGGTTTAGGGTTTGGTTAGGGTTTAGGGTTTGGAAAATTTAAGGTTTAGGATTTGAACCATTTTAGGGTTTAGGGTTTAACCCTTAATTTGCAATTTAATTTTTAAGATTTTTTGAATTTCTGCTTTTAAAATAGAAAATTAATATTTCTAAATTATAATTAGAATTTTCTAATTATATTAAAATTTCTTAATTATTAATTACTTAAATCTTTCTAATTAGGATTAGCATTTCCTAATTACAATTGCTAATTAAGTAATTAGGGTCAAAATGGTCATTAGGGTTTATAATAGAAAAATAATTTTCCTAAATTAGAAATTAAATTTCGTAATTAGATTAGGGTTTTCTAATTACTCATAACTTGAAAATTAGAATTAATATTCCTAATTAACATTACAATTATTAAATTAAAACTTAGGTTTTCCCTAATTATAAAATTAGGGTTTCATATCCCGAAGTTTGGGGTTTAAAAATATTAAATTAGGGTTTGCTAAATAATTAAACTTTACCATAATTAATAATATAATATGTAATTAAAATAATCATTTTTTGGAAAATAATAATTAATTTCCGAATTTAAGTGTTCTTTGTAAGGGCCTTAGTTGATTTAATCCATCGCTAATGGTGTTCTTTTTTAGCTTCATTTTGATCTTCATGTCAGATACCAAGGTGGATCGTTTGACCGATTATTATTTCTAATCCATACATGTTTTGGGCTAACTAATGCTTATAGATCGTAGTACTAATGTAATATTACATGTTACAACAACTAGATAGGTCATACAACATCAGAACTGAGAGATCTATGTCCCACAAAATCATGTTAGGCATGTTCTTCATTTTCTGGGTTACCCAGAAAATGAAGAACAGTGTAGGGTCCCTACTTTGAGCCTTTCAATCTTTGCCTTCTGGGGTCGGTTGGTGTGATCTTGTGGTTTAAACATGTAGTCGAGATGACAAGGTATAGTTTTATAAATTCAGATCATAACCAAAACATACCATATGACAGATAAAAGCTAGTCAACACTTGTTAGAAAATTCGGCTGTTGAAGATTCTGGGTTTTCTAGAACTTCAACAAAACAGACGTTCAACTAAGGTTTGACCTTCTGTTATTAATCAAGGTGATATAATGGCATGGATTAGTAGTTCATATACCAGTCTATAACATACGACCAACAACAAGACCAAAAACATAAAACACAAGCAAGATCCGAAGGCTAGAACATCTTGTCAAACATTGTTGGGAAATTTGGGTAACCCAAATTCACATTTTCGTGGTCGGTCAACGCCTTTTGACCGCTCATATCGTTCAATATACTAATGATCTGGCCTTGTTTCTTATTTTAGATCATAGTCCTCATGACAAAGAACATATTTATAACATAAAACAACTAATATCAAAAACACAGAATGATCTAGGGCCTCTGACATATGACTGTCAGGCCACTTTTTGAATTTTTTCCAGATTTGCTTAAAACTTTATTGCGAGCATCTAAATGATATGGATCTAAGTTTTGGCAACCCAGATCATCAAGTGACACCCTCTAACACATATCTAAACAATAAATTACAACATCCAACACAATATCAAAGGATTTCTAGGATTAGGGTTCTTATACCTTTCTAGGGCTTGATCTTGACTTCTGACTTTGTGATCTGATATTGGAAAGCTATAAACTGAACTTGGCTTATCTTTTTTTTTTCTCTCTCTTTCTAATTCTCGAATTTCTAGTGAGAGAATGTGTTTGGAGAAAATGAGAATTAAAGTGCCATTTTCTCTCTCTTTAATCTATTTATTTGATGACATGTTGCTATGATCTTGCAGATTTCGGCTGAAATGGCTGAGATATAGTCACATGGCTAGGCTAGGTTTTGGTCACCAACTTCAATAGGTCAATTCTTGCAAGTCAAGTCACAATAATGCACTAAGGGCATTTTAGTCTTTTCACATATAAAATTAATGACATTCTTGTCCATTAGCCAAAGCCTTAGGGTTTAGGGTTTGGTTAGGGTTTAAGATTTGGAAAATTTAGGGTTTAGGGTTTGAACCATTTTAGGGTTTAGGGTTTAACCCTTAATTTGCAATTTAATTTTTAAGATTTTTAAATTTCGGTTTTAAAAATAGAAAATTAATATTTCTAAATTATAATTAGAATTTTCTAATTATATTAAAATTTCTTAATCATTAATTACTTAAATCTTGCTAATTAGGATTAACATTTCCTAATTACAATTGCTAATTAAGCAATTAGGGTCAAAATGGTCATTAGGGATAGAAAAATAATTTTCCTAAATTAGAAATTAAATTTCGTAATTAGATTAGGGTTTTCTAATTACTCATAACTTGAAAATTAGAATTAATATTCCTAATTAACATTACAATTATTAAATTAAAACTTAGGTTTTCCCTAATTATAAAATTAGGGTTTCAAATCCCGAAGTTTAGGGTTTAAAAATATTAAATTAGGGTTTGCTAAATAATTAAACTTTACCATAATTAATAATATAATATATAACACTTTAGCAATATAATAATCATTTAAGTTCCTCGATTAGGGTTTCGTACACCGAATTAGGGTTTTGGATTCCCGGAATTGAAATTAGGGTTTTCAGAATCGATTTTATGGTTTGTTGTTAATCGCTAGGGTTTTCTAACCGAACGTTGACGTTCTTAATATATACTTAGGGTTTGTTACAAATATCGTTTATCTGGTCAACCCTTGACCCTTAACCACATATTGTACACATATACATAGAACATATTCACGTATTTCCTTAATCCTGAATAATTCATTTAAATCCTTCACAGAATTTTGAAATCCTCAAAATTCCATCTTAAAAATATCAAATGCATACACTAATTTTCACCTAGGTTTTAATTTTGAACCTTAAATCAATTAATAATTTTTTTTTAAAATATTCAAATTCTCGGGTTGTCACATTCACCCTTTTCTTCTAAAAAATTTCAGTCCTCGAAATTTACCTTACACCTACACCTTTCACCATTCCTTTTCATCATCACATGCTACCCAATACATTCTTCACAAGAATAAAAATTTTGAAATTGTGTTTGAGGGTTTTATGACTATTATCATTCATTTTTTCGCAAAGGTTATAGGAAATTCATCCGCAAACTGGTCATAACTTACTTTACATAGTGGGTAATTAATCCAAAGATGTCATGTACTTATTAAGTAATCGCTTGGTCGACTCTGCTTTCGCCTCTCTATATAGGCACAAAAATCTTACTTCGCCTTATCGATTCCTCACCAAAACAATTTGGTTCGGAAATTTCTTTCAATGAACACTTAGAGTTTTCATAAACTTTAGTCTAGTTTTAATCGAATAAGATAGACTCATATCAATAATTCAATTCAATCGAATTATTTAAGTGTAGCCAAACCCCGTTGGCAAATTAAAATTTTTGAAAATATTTTTGAGAATGACGCCATGATGCCGTATTGTATTAACAGTCCGTTTGAGGATGCCGTCATTGTATGACTTTGTCATAACACATCATACAATAGTGGAATAACGATTTTAGATCAAATTCACACTAAGTATTCTTGTATTTATAACTCCATCAAAGTTTTATCATCTCTGCACCAGGTTACATGGTACATGAGTGATAAATAAAATTTATTTTGATATTTCAAATCGTTTATCTAAAGTCAAATAAGTAAGATAGACTATACTTTTTAAACCGCTTTCAAAAATGATTACGAGTCTACATTTTTTTTTCAAAAGCACATAGTGCGTATTTAGCTTGATGTCAACATTTCGAAGTCTAGCATAGCTAGGAGTTTCGGAAAACTTATGTCTCCACTAATAATCATTTGCTTAACCATCTATCTGTTCCTATTATCCTCGATATTCCGTTTACATAACTATACCCAGTTCGTAAAACCACACTTATGAGTCCATAAATTGCCACAATCATATGAGTTTAAGAACTTTCCTAGACAGACCTTTGGCGTCCATTCGCTGAGGGTTTCATAAATATTTCATATAACTATGAATCAAGTATGTCACATAAGTATGAGTTTTAAGAACTCGTACTTAACCTTATATCCTTTATCTATGACCTATCTATCTATTATACACATGAGAAAATGAATCACCCTTTTAACATGCATATAGCAAATAGCGCGACACAAACATTTCAATGATTATCATTGTCAGAACTAAGTAGTTGTTACACCAAGTACAATTCCCCGCCATACAAGGAATCATACAACTCAACTGCTGACATGAATCCTCAATTGAATCCCCACCTAACACTAACTCCCTTCTCAATACGAATTTCATTCAACTCGTATTCATAATCCTTTCCTGAATCTGTACCAATTCAAACAACAATCTTGTTGTAAACATTCCAATCATCAGATTGATTCTTATCCCATACTATAAACTTATCAGATCACGGGGTGATCTCATCGTATATATTACGATTCATTTCTATACTATGATCGTTTTGTTTTACGATCTCCTATCACTGGACTTTTAGTCTTTTAGACTTTATCTATTCATCACTACTGTTCAACTTTATTATCAGAGTTAGGGAACTCTGTATCTTATAACTCGCCTAGATTCGTCTTTGAATCTTACCGACCGACTAACTCTATGTGAGTTAGATCTTATCCTAATCACTGCGGTTATTAGTCTCAGGTATTCCTACCTAAGGTTCATAACCAACAGCTTTGATACCAACTGTGAGGGCCCCGAATCCGAGGTCCCGAATCACCGCGGATCCGGTTCGATCATTCTATCACTATTACTATATTTGCGGAAGATATAAACATAAATTGTTTATACATTAAACTTACATACTTTTCCCCAAGGTCGAGTAACCTTAACTTATACACAATTCATAAATTTTCTAATACATAACATTATTATTATACAACTCTATTACAAATCTACTGCACACGTATACTAAAGCTGAAACTGTCTTGGACCTTTCCTTGTATCCGACGCATTCGTCTTAATCTGCAATGTTTTATCATGATATAGCAAGGGTGAGCATAAGGATTGCCCATCAAGTTTAAGTTCAACATTATAACGATATATCATGATTGAAAGAGTCTGAATAATAAGCTGGCTATAATTCAACAATATAATTGTGAACTAGAAGGAACAAATTTATGACTGAACAAGTATTATACATGAACAAATATATCTGAACCAACTGGTAATGAAGGTGATCAGCCTTTCATACCTGACTTATACATGCATTATGTACAGAGTACAATTCATGGCAACCAACAATGATTAACCATAAGCTTATCCGAATGAAACAACTCTTAGTAGAGTTAAGTAAAACCAAACTTGCCTGAACCGTTGATTACCACAACGTAATTTATAACGCTTTATCCGAAGACCTAATATTAGTAATATAGATCTCCAATATTAAAATAATATCATCACAATTTATAAAATAACCTAAACACATTACACATAACACATAACCCTATCACTCTATTACACACATAAGACACGCGGTATCAAGTCAAACTATTGTAGTCCGAGTTGAACCCGACATAAAAACGACATCCCCGACTTGGTCCTAGTGGGATAATTCACGAGTTTAAGTTCAATTAAACTCGTAAACGCTTAACCATTATCTAAGATAATTTATTAATAGTCGAAATATTTTTTTGTATGCTCGTAATAATTTTTAAATAATTATTACTATTTATAGTAAATTTTCCATCAATAAACACGTATTTAAATAATATAAATACCATATAATTCTTTTATTATTAATATTTATTTATTATCAAATATTAATGAAATACATGTCATAATATTATAATATATGTATAGTATATCAAATTATTTTTAATACCTTAAAATCATTTAAATATGATTTTTAAACACTTAAATTCATTATTCGATAGTTGCTATTAATATTAAAATATTAATATTTTCATGAAAAAATATCAAAAGTTATATTTTATAACTTAAAATATTTTTCAAACACTTAAATCTTTTTATATGATTTATAAATCATTAATTCTATTTTCTATAATTTATTTAATATAGTTATTAAATAAACTAATTATCATTAATATTGATTAATTAATAAAATTCATCAAAAAATATTAAAAGTCATTGAAAATAACTTAAAATATATTTTTTTACCATAATATTATTTTTCATGTATTAAAATTATTTTTAAATAAATTATTTAATATTATAATAAAATAAATTAAATACCATTTATATTTCAAAAATAATAAATATTTATGAAATATAATCAAAATAATTAAAAATAATTTTTTCAGACTTTAAACTAATTTTTCAGAATTTATTTAGTATTTTTAATAATTAAAAATTATTTATTTCAATTTATTTAATTAAAATAATCATTTTTTGGAAAATAATAATTAATTTCCGAATTTAAGTGTTGCTGTAGGGGGCCTTAGTTGACGAATCCGTCGCTAATGGTGTTCTTTAGCCTGCCCAGATCTTCATGTCAGATACCAAGGTGGATCGTTTGACCGATTATTATTTCTAATCCATACATGTTTTGGGCTAACTAATGCTTATAGATCGTAGTACTAATGTAATATTACATGTTACAACAACTAGATAGGTCATACAACATCAGAACTGAGAGATCTATGTCCCACAAAATCATGTTAGGCATGTTCTTCATTTTCTGGGTTACCCAGAAAATGAAGAACAGTGTAGGGTCCCTACTTTGAGCCTTTCAATCTTTGCCTTCTGGGGTCGGTTGGTGTGATCTTGTGGTTTAAACATGCAGTCGAGATGACAAGGTATAGTTTTATAACTTCAGATCATAACCAAAACATCCCATATGACAGATAAAAGCTAGTCAACACTTGTTAGAAAATTCTACCGTGAAGATTCCGGGTTTTAGAACTTCAATGAAATGTATTTGGTCAACTAAGGTTTGACCATAAATATAAACAATTCTGTTATTAATCAAGGTGATATAATGGCATGGATTAGTAGTTCATATACCAGTCTATAACATACGACCAACAACAAGACCAAAAACATAAAACACAAGCAAGATCCGAAGGCTAGAACATCTTGTCAGACACTGTTGGGAAATTTGGGTAACCCAGATTCACATTTTCGTGGTCGGTTAACGCCTTTTGACCGCTCATATCGTTCAATATACTAATGATCTGGCCTTGTTTCTTGTTTTAGATCATAGTCCTCATGACAAAGAACATATTTATAACATAAAACAACTAATATCAAAAACACAGAATGATCTAGGGCCTCTGACATATGACTGTCAGGCCACTTTTTGAATTTTTTCCAGATTTGCTTAAAACTTTATTGCGAGCATCTAAATGATATGGATCTAAGTTTTGGCAACCCAGATCATCAAGTGACACCCTCTAACACATATCTAAACAATAAATTACAACATCCAACATAATATCAAATGATTTCTAGGATTAGGGTTCTTATACCTTTCTAGGGCTTGATCTTGACTTCTGACTTTGTGATCTGATATTGGAAAGCTATAAACTGAACTTGGCTTATCTTTTTTTTTCTCTCTCTTTCTAATTCTCGAATTTCTAGTGAGAGAATGTGTTTGGAGAAAATGAGAATTAAAGTGCCATTTTCTCTCTCTTTAATCTATTTATTTGATGACATGTTGCTATGATCTTGCAGATTTCGGCTGAAATGGCTGAGATATAGTCACATGGCTAGGCTAGGTTTTGGTCACCAACTTCACTAGGTCAATTCTTGCAAGTCAAGTCACAATAATGCACTAAGGGCATTTTAGTCTTTTCGCATATAAAATTAATGACATTCTTGTCCATTAGCCAAAGCCTTAGGGTTTAGGGTTTGGTTAGGGTTTAAGATTTGGAAAATTTAGGGTTTAGGGTTTGAACCATTTTAGGGTTTGGGGTTTAACCCTTAATTTGCAATTTAATTTTTAAGATTTTTAAATTTCGGTTTTATAAATAGAAAATTAATATTTCTAAATTATAATTAGAATTTTCTAATTATATTAAAATTTCTTAATCATTAATTACTTAAATCTTGCTAATTAGGATTAACATTTCCTAATTACAATTGCTAATTGAATTAGAATTGTAAAAAATGGTCATTAGGGTTTATAATAGAAAAATAATTTTTCTAAATTAGAAATTAAATTTCGTAATTAGATTAGGGTTTTCTAATTACTCATAACTTGAAAATTAGAATTAATATTCCTAATTAACATTACAATTATTAAATTAAAACTTAGGTTTTCCCTAATTATAAAATTAGGGTTTCAAATCCCGAAGTTTAGGGTTTAAAAATATTAAATTAGGGTTTGCTAAATAATTAAACTTTACCATAATTAATAATATAATATATAACACTTAAGCAATATAATAATCATTTAAGTTCCTCGATTAGGGTTTTGTACACCGAATTAGGGTTTTGGATTCCCGGAACTAAAATTAGGGTTTTCAGAACCGATTTTAGGGTTTCTTGTTAATCGCTAGGGTTTTCTAACCGAACGTTGACGTTCTTAATATATACTTAGGGTTTGTTACAGATATCGTTTATCTGGTCAACCCTTGACCCTTAACCACATATTGTACACATATCTATAGAACATATTCACGTATTTCCTTAATCCTGAATAATTCATTTAAATCCTTCACAGAATTTTGAAATCCTCAAAATTCCATCTAAAAATTTTAAATTCATACACTAATTTTCAGTCTAGGTTTTAATTTTGAACCTTAAATCAATTAATAATTTTTTTAAAAATATTCAAATTCTCAAGTTGTCACATTCACCCTTTCTTCTAAAAATTTCGTCCCCAAATTTTACCTTACACCTTACACCTTACACCATTCCTTTTCATCATCACATGCTACCCAATACATTCTTCACAAGAATAAAAATTTTGAAATTGTCTTTGAGGGTTTCTGACTATTGTCTCATCATTTTCGCAAAGGTTATAGGAAATTCATCCGCAAAACCGTCACAACTTACTTTACATAGTGGGTAATTAATCCAATATGTCATGTACTTATTAAGTAATCACTATTTGATCGACTCTGCTTCTCGTCTCGCTTATAGCCCGTAGGCACAAAAATCTTACTCGGTCTTATTTGATTTCTCACCAAAACAATTTGGTTCGGGAAATTTCTTTCAATGAACACTTAGAGTTTTCATAAACTTTAGTCTAGCTGAATCGAATAGCATAGACTCATATCAATAATTCAATTCAATCGAATTATTTAAGTGTAGCCAAATCCCGTTGGCAAATTAAAATTTTTGAAAATATTTTCGAGAATGACGCCATGATGCCGTATTGTATTAACAGTCCGTTTGAGGATGCCGTCATTGTATGACTTTGTCATAACACATCATACAATAGTGGAATAACGATTTTAGATCAAATTCACACTATGTATTCTTGTATTTATAACTCCATCAAAGTTTTATCATCTCTGCACCAGGTTACATGGTACATGAGTGATAAATAAAATTTATTTTGATATTTCAAATCGTTTGCGTCTAGCTGAAATAAGTAGCATAGACTATACTTTAAACCGTTTCAAAAATGATTACGAGTCTACATTTTTTTTTCAAAAGCACATAGTGCGTATTTAGCTTGATGTCAACATTTCGAAGTCTAGCATAGCTAGGAGTTTCGAAAAACTTATGTCTCCACTAATAATCATTTGCTTAACCATATATCTGTTCCTATTATCCTCGATATTCCGCTTATTACATAACTATACCCAGTTCAGAAACCACACTTATGAGTCCATAAATTGCCACAATCATATGAGTTTAAGAACTTTCCTAGATGCACCTTTGGCGGCCCATTCACGAGAGGGTTTCACAAATATTTCATATAACTATGAATCAAGTATGTCACATAAGTATGAGTTTTAAGAACTCGTACTTAACCTTATATCCTCTATTTATGACCTATCTATCTATTATACACATGAGAAAAGGAATCACCCTCTTAACATGCATATAGCAAATAGCGCGACACAAACATTTTCAATGATTATCATTGTCAGAACTAAGTAGTTGTTACACCAAGTACAATTCCCCGCCATACAAGGAATCATACAACTCAACTGCTGACATGAATCCTCAATTGAATCCCCACCTAACACTAACTCCCTTCTCAATACGAATTTCATTCAACTCGTATTCATAATCCTTTCCTGAATCTGTACCAATTCAAACAACAATCTTGTTGTAAACATTCCAATCATCAGATTGATTCTTATCCCATACTATAAACTTATAAGATCACGGGGTGATCTCATCGTATATATTACGATTCATTTTTATACTATGATCGTTTTGTTTTACGATTTCCTATCGCTGGACTTTTAGTCTTTTAGACTCTATCTATTCATCACTACTGTTCAACTTTATTATCAGAGTTAGGGAACTTTGTATCTTATAACTCGCCTAGATTCGTCTTTGAATCTTACCGACCGACTAACTCTATGTGAGTTAGATCTTATCCTAATCATCGCGGTTATTAGTCTCGTGTATTCCTACCTAAGGTTCATAACCAACAACTTTGATACCAACCGTGAGGGCCCCCGAATCGAGGTCCCAATCACCGCGGATCCTGGCTCGATCATTCTATCACTATTACTATATTTGCGGAAGATATAAACATAAATTGTTTATACATTAAACTTACATACTTTTCCCCAAGGTCGAGTAACCTTAACTTATACACAATTCATAAATTTTCTAATACATAACATTATTATTATACAACTCTATTACAAATCTAATCACGCGTACTAAAAGTCGAACTCGTCTTGGACCTTTCCTCAGATCCGACGCATTCGTCTTAATCTGCAATGTTTTATCATGATATAGCAAGGGTGAGCATAAGGATTGCCCATCAAGTTTAAGTTCAACATTATAACGATATATCATGATTGAAAGAGTCTGAATAATAAGCTGGCTATAATTCAACAATATAATTGTGAACTAGAAGGAACAAATTTATGACTGAACAAGTATTATACATGAATAAATATATCTGAACCAACTGGTAATGAAGGTGATCAGCCTTTCATACCTGACTTATACATGCATTATGTACAGAGTACAATTCATGGCAACCAACAATGATTAACCATAAGCTTATCCGAATGAAACAACTCTTAGTAGAGTTAAGTAAAACAAACTTGCCCGAACCGTTGATTACCGCAACGTAATTTATAACGCTTTATCCAAGACCTAATATTAGTAATATAGATCTCCAATATTAAAATAATATCATCACAATTTATAAAATAACCTAAACACATTACACATAACACATAACCCAATCATACATATTACACATAATAAGACTCAGATCAAGTCAAACTATTGTAGTCCGAGTTGAACCCGACACAAAACTGACATCTCGACGGTCTAGTCGGATAATTCACTAGTTTAAGTTCAATTAAACTCTGTATAAACGCTTAACCATTATCTAAGATAATTTATTAACAAATAAATATTTTTCATATGCTCGTAATAGTTTTTAAATAATTATTACTATTTATCGTAAATTTTCCATCATTAAACACGTATTTAAATAATATAAATACCACATAATTCTTTTATCATTAATATTTATTTATTATCAAATATTAATGAAATACATGTCATAATATTATAATATATTTATAATATATCAAATTATTTTAATACCTTAAAATCATTTAAATATAATTTCTAAACACTTAAATTCATTATTTGATAGTTGCTATTAATATTAAAATATTAATATTTTCATGATAAAATATCAAAAGTTATATTTTATAACTTAAAAATATTTTTCTAACACTTAAATCTTTTTATATAATTTATAAATCATTAATTCTATTTTTCTATAATTTATTTAATATAGTTATTAAATAAAATAATTATCATTAATATTGATTAATTAATAAAATTCATCACAAAATATTAAAAGTCACTTTGAAAATAACTTAAAATATTTTCTTTTACCATAATATTATTTTTCATGTATTAAAATTATTTTTAAATAATTTATTTAATATTATAATTAAATAAATTAAATACCATTTATATTTTAAAAATAATAAATATTTATGAAATATACTCAAAATAATTAAAAATAATTTTTTCAGACTTTAAAATAATTTTTCAGAATTTATTTAGTATTTTTAATAATTAAAAATTATTTATTTCAATTTATTTAATTAAAATAATCATTTTTCGAAAAAAATAATAATTAATTTCCTAATTTAAGTGTATCATTTAGGGGGCCTTAGGTGACGAATCCGTCGCTAATGGTGTTCTTGAGCCTGCCCAGATCTTCATGTCAGATACCAAGGTGGATCGTTTGACCGATTATTATTTCTAATCCATACATGTTCTGGGCTAACTAATGCTTATAGATCATAGTACTAATGTAATATTACATGTTACAACAACTAGATAGGTCATACAACATTAGAATTGAGAGATCTATGTCCCACAAAATCATGTCAGGCATGTTCTTCATTTTTTGGGTTACCTAGAAAATGAAGAACAAAGGTGAAGGTCCCTACTTTGAGCCTTTCAATCTTTGCCTTCTGGGGTCGATTGGTGTGAAATAGTGGTTCAAACATGTAGTCGAGATGACAAGGTATAGTTTCATAACTTCAGATCATAACCAAAACATCCCATATGACAGATAAAAGCTAGTCAACGCTTGTCGAAAAATTTACCGTTGAAGATTCTGGGTTTTCTAGAACTTCAACAAAACAGACGGTCAACTAAGGTTTGACCATAAATATAAACAATTCTGTTATTAATCAAGGTGATATAATGGCATGGATTAGTAGTTCATATACCATTCTATAACATACGACCAACAAGAAGACCAAAAAAAAAAAACAAGCAAGATCCGGCTCGGCTAGAACATCTTGTCGATTAATCATTGGGAAATTTGGGTAACCCAGATTCACATTTTCGTGGTCGGTTAGCCTTTTGACCGCTTCATATCGCTTCAATATACTAATGATCCGCCTTGTTTCTTGTTTTAGATCATAGTCCTCATGACAAAGAACATATTTATAACATAAAACAACTAATATCAAAAACACAGAATGATCTAGGGCCTCTGACATATACGAATCGCCGAGCCACTTTTTGAATTTTTCTAGATTTGCTTAAAACTTTATTTTGAGCATCTAAATGATATGGATCTAAGTTTTGGCAACCCAGATCATCAAGTGACACCCTCTAACACATATCTAAACAATAAATTACAACATCCAACATAAGATCAAAGGATTTCTAGGATTAGGGTTCTTATACCTTTCTAGGGCTTGATCTTGACTTCTGACTTTGTGATCTGATATTGGAAAGCTATAAACTGAACTTGGCTTATCTTTTTTTCTCTCTCTCTCTCTCTCTCTCTTTCTAAATCTCTAATTTCTAGTGAGAGAATGTGTTTGGAGAAAATGAGAATTAAAGTGCCATTTTCTCTCTCTTTAATCTATTTATTTGATGACATGTTGCTATGATCTTGCAGATTTCGGCAGAAATGGTTGAGATATAGTCACATGGCTAGGCTAGGTTTTGGTCACCAACTTCACTAGGTCAATTCTTGCAAGTCAAGTCACAATAATGCACTAAGGGCATTTTAGTCTTTTTGCATACAAAATTAATGACATTCTTGTCCATTAGCCAAACCCTTAGGGTTTAGGGTTTGGTTAGGGTTTAGGGTTTGAAAAATTTAAGGTTAAGGATTTGAACCATTTTAGGGTTTAGGGTTTAACCCTTAATTTGCAATTTAATTTTTAAGATTTTTAAATTTCGGTTTTAAAAATAGAAAATTAATATTTCTAAATTATAATTAGAATTTTCTAATTATATTAAAATTTCTTAATCATTAATTACTTAAATCTTGCTAATTAGGATTAACATTTCCTAATTACAATTGCTAATTAAGCAATTAGGGTCAAAATGGTCATTAGGGTTTATAATAGAAAAATAATTTTTCTAAATTAGAAATTAAATTTCGTAATTAGATTACGGTTTTCTAATTACTCATAACTTGAAAATTAGAATTAATATTCCTAATTAACATTACAATTATTAAATTAAAACTTAGGTTTTCCCTAATTATAAAATTAGGGTTTCAAATCCCGAAGTTTAGGGTTTAAAAATATTAAATTAGGGTTTGCTAAATAATTAAACTTTACCATAATTAATAATATAATATATAACACTTAAGCAATATAATAATCATTTAAGTTCCTCGATTAGGGTTTTGTACACCGCATTAGGGTTTTGGATTCCCGGAATTAAAATTAGGGTTTTCAGAACCGATTTTAGGGTTTCTTGTTAATCGCTAGGGTTTTCTAACCTAACGCCGACGTTCTTATATATATACTTAGGGTTTGTTACAGATATCGTTTATCTGGTCAACCCTTGACCCTTAACCACATATTGTACACATATACATAGAACATATTCACGTATTTCCTTAATCCTGAATAATTCATTTAAATCCTTCACAGAATTTTGAAATCCTCAAAATTCCATCTTAAAAATATCAAATGCATACACTAATTTTCAGTCTAGGTTTTAATTTTGAACCTTAAATCAATTAATAATTTTTTTTTAAAATATTCAAATTCTCGGGTTGTCACATTCACCCCTTCTTCTAAAAATTTCGTCCCCGAAATTTACCTTACACCTTACACCTTACACCATTCCTTTTCATCATCACATGCTACCCAATACATTCTTCACAAGAATAAAAATTTTGAAATTGTGCTGAGGGGTTTTACAGACTATTGTCTGTCATTTTCGCAAAGGTTATAGGAAATTCATCCGCAAACTGTCACAACTTACGGACATAGTGGGTAATTAATCCAATATGTCATGTACTTATTAAAATCACCTTTTTCGACTCTGTTTCTCGTCTCTGCCATAGGCCCAAAAATCTTACTTCAGTCTTATCGGATTCCTCACCAAAATAATTTGGTTCGGGAAATTTCTTTCAACGAACACTTAGAGTTTTCATAAACTTTAGTCTAGCTGAATCGAATAGCATAAACTCATATCAATAATTCAATTCAATCGAATTATTTAAGTGTAGCCAAACCCCGTTGGCAAATTAAAATTTTTGAAAATATTTTTGAGAATGACGCCATGATGCCGCATCTTGATTAATAAATTTTGTTTGAGAATGCCGCCATTATATGACTTTTTGCCATAACACATCATACAATAGTGGAATAACGATTTTAGATCAAATTCACACTAAGTTTTCTTGTATTTACAACTCCATAAAATTTTTATCATCTCTGCACCAGGTTACATGGTACATGAGTGATAAATAAAATATATTTTGATATTTCAAATCGTTTGTGTCTAGCTGAAATAAGTAGCATAGACTATACTTTAAACCGTTTCAAAAATGATTACGAGTCTACATTTTTTTTCCAAAAGCACATAGTGCGTATTTAGCTTGATGTCAACATTTTGAAGTTTAGCATAGCTAGGAGTTTCGGAAAACTTATGTCTCCACTAATAATCATTTGCTTAACCATCTATCTCTGTTCTTATTTTCCTCGATATTCCGCTTACACAATAACTATACCCATCAGAAACCACACTTATGAGTCCATAAATTACCACAATCATATGAGTTTAAGAACTTTCCTGAGATGCACCTTTGGCGCCCATTCACGAGGGGTTCATAAACATTTCATATAACTATGAATCAAGTATGTCACATAAGTATGAGTTTTAAGAACTCGTACTTAACCTTATATCCTCTATCTATGACCTATCTATCTGTTATACACATGAGAAAAGGAATCACCCTCTTAACATGCATATAGCAAATAGCGCGACATAAACATTTCAATGATTATCATTGTCAGAACTAAGTAGTTGTTACACCAATTACAATTCCCCGCTATACAAGGAATCATACAACTCAACTGCTGACATGAATCCTCAATTGAATCCCACCTAACACTAAATCCCTTCTCAATACGAATTTCATTCAACTCGTATTCATAATCCTTTCCTAATGCATGCTCAATTCAAACAACAATCTTGTTGTAAACATTCCAATCATCGATTGATTTTTATCCCATACTATAACCTTTATCGATCACGAGGTGATCTCATCGTATATATTACGATTCATTTCTATACTATGATCGTTTTGTTTTACGATCTCCTATCACCGTATTTTTTAGTCTTTTATACTCTATCTATTCATCACTACTCGCTCAACTTTATTATCGAGTTAGTGGAACTCTCAGATCTTATAACTCGCCTAGATTCGCCTTTGAATCTTACCCACCAACTAACTCTATGTGAGTTAGATCTTATCCTAATCACTCACGGTTATTAGTCTCGGTATTCCTACCTAAGGTTCATAACCAATGACTTTGATACCAACCGTGAGGGCCCCAAATCCGAGGTCCCGAATCACCGCGAATCCTATTTCGATCATTCTATCACTATTACTATATTTATAAGATATAAACATAAATTGTTTATACATTAAACTTACATACTTTTCCCCAAAGGTCGAGTAACCTTAACTTATACACAATTCATAAATTTTCTAACACATAACATTATTATTATACAACTCTATTACAAATCTAATCGCATACGATACTAAAAGTTGAAACTGCTTGGACCTTTCCTCAGATCCGACGATTCTGCTTTAATCTGCAATGTTTTATCATGATATAGCAAGGGTGAGCATAAGGATTGCCCATCAAGTTTAAGTTCAACAATATAACGATATATCATGATTGAAAGAGTCTGAATAATAAGCTAGCTATAATTCAACAATATAATTGTGAATTAGAAGGAACAAATTTATGACTGAACAAGTATTATACATGAACAAATATATCTGAACCAACTGGTAATGAAGGTGATCAGCCTTTCATACCTGACTTATACATGCATTATGTACAGAGTACAATTCATGGCAACTAACAATGATTAACCATTAGCTTATCCGAATGAAACAACTCTTAGTAGAGTTAAGTAAAAACAAACTTGCCTAAACCGTTGATTACCGCAACGCAATTTATAACGCTTTATCCGAAGACCTAATATTAGTAATATAGATCTCCAATATTAGATTAATACCATCACAATTTATAAAATAACCTAAACACATTACACATAACACATAACCCAATAAGTCTATTACACACATAAGACACGGTATCAAGTCAAACTATTGTAGTCTGAGTTGAACTCGATAATAAAACCATCCCCGACGGCCTAGTGGGATAATTCACGAGTTTAAGTTCAATTAAACTCTGTATAAACGCTTAACCATTATCTAAGATAATTTATTAACAAATAAAATATTTTTCATAGGCTCGTAATAATTTTTAAATAATTATTACTATTTATCGTAAATTTTCCATCAATAAACACGTATTTAATTAATATAAATACCACATAATTCTTTTATCATTAATATTTATTTATTATCAAATATTAATAAAATACATGTCATAATATTATAATATATTTATAATATATCAAATTATTTTTAATACCTTAAAATCATTTAAATATAATTTTTAAACACTTAAATTCATTATTTGATAATTGCTATTATTAATTTTTCATGACAAAATATCAAAAGTTATATTTTATAATTTAAAATATTTTTCTAACACTTAAATCTTTTTTATATGATTTATAAATCATTAATTCTATTTTTCTATAATTTATTTAATATAGTTATTAAATAAACTAATTATCATTAATATTGATTAATTAATAAAATTCATCAAAAATATTAAAAGTCACCGAAAATAACTTAAAATATTTTCTTTTACCATAATATTATTTTTCATGTATTAAAATTATTTTTAAATAATTTATTTAATATTATAATTAAATAAATGAAATACCATTTATATTCCAAAAATAATAAATATTTATGAAATATACTCTTAATAATTAAAAATAATTTTTAGACTTTAAAATAATTTTTCGAATTTATTTAGTATTTTAATAATTAAAAATCATTTATTTCAATTTATTTAATTAAAATAATCATTTTCTAAAAATAATAATTAATTTCCTAATTTAAGTGTCATCATTTAGGGGCCTTAGGTGACTAATTCGTCGCTAATGGTGTTCTTGAGCCCTGCTTGAGATCTTCATGTCGAGATACCAAGGTGGATCGTTTGAATCGATTATTATTTCTAATCCATACATGTTCTGGGCTAACTAATGTTTATAGATCGTAGTACTAATGTAATATTACATGTTACAACAACTAGATAGGTCATACAACATCAGAACCGAGATATCTATGTCCCACAAAATCATGTCAGGCATGTTCTTCATTTTTTGGGTTACCTAGAAAATGAAGAACAGTGTAGGGTCCCTACTTTGAGCCTTTCAATCTTTGCCTTCTGGGGTCGATTGGTGTGAAATAGTGGTTCAAACATGTAGTCGAGATGACAAGGTATAGTTTCATAACTTCAGATCATAACCAAAACATCCCATATGACAGATAAAAGCTAGTCAACGCTTGTCAGAAAATTCGGCTGTTGAAGATTCTGGGTTTTCTAGAACTTCAACAAAACAGACGGTCAACTAAGGTTTGACCATGAATATAAACAATTCTGTTATTAATCAAGGTGATATAATGGCATGGATTAGTAGTTCATTTACCAGTCTATAACATACGACCAACAACAAGACCAAAAACATAAAACACAAGCAAGATCCGAAGGCTAGAAAATCTTGTCAGACACTGTTGGAAAATTTGGGTAACCCAGATTCACATTTCCGTGGTCGGTTACCGCCTTTTGACCGTTCATATCGTTCAATATACTAATGATCTGGCCTTGTTTCTTGTTTTAGATCATAGTCCTCATGACAAAGAACATATTTATAACATAAAACAACTATTATCAAAAACACAGAATGATCTAGGGCCTCTGACATATGACTTTCAGGCCATTTTTTGAATTTTTTCCAGATTTGCTTAAAACTTTATTTCGAGCATCTAAATGATATGGATCTAAGTTTTGGCAACCCAGATCATCAAGTGACACCCTCTAACACATATCTAAACAACAAATTACAACATCCAACATAAGATCAAAGGATTTCTAGGATTAGGGTTCCTATACCTTTCTAGGGCTTGATCTTGACTTCTGACTTTGTGATCTGATATTGGAAAGCTATAAATTGAACTTGGCTTATCTTTTTTTTCTCTCTCTCTCTCTCTCTCTCTTTCTAAATCTCGAATTTGTAGTGAGAGAATGTGTTTGGAGAAAATGAGAATTAAAGTGCCATTTCTCTCTCTTTAATCTATTTATTTGATGACATGTTGCTATTATCTTGCAGATTTCGGCTGAAATGGCTGAGATATAGTCACATGGCTAGGCTAGGTTTTGGTAACCAACTTCACTAGGTCAATTCTTGCAAGTCAAGTCACAATAATGCACTAAGGGCATTTTAGTCTTTTTGCATACAAAATTAATGACATTCTTGTCCATTAGCCAAACCCTTAGGGTTTAGGGTTTGGTTAGGGTTTGGAAAATTTAGGGTTTAGGGTTTGAACCATTTTAGGTTTAGGTTTAACCCTTAATTTGCAATTTAATTTTAAGATTTCAAATTTCTGCTTTTAAAAATAGAAAATTAATATTTCTAAATTATAATTAGAATTTTCTAATTATATTAAAATTTCTTAATCATTAATTACTTAAATCTTGCTAATTTGGATTAGCATTTCCTAATTACAATTGCTAATTAAGCAATTAGCGTCAAAATGGTCATTAGGGTTAATAATAGAAAATAATTTTCCTAAATTAGAAATTAAATTTCGTAATTAGATTAGGGTTTTCTAATTACTCATAACTTGAAAATTAGAATTAATATTCCTAATTAACATTACAATTATTAAATTAAAACTTAGGTTTTCCCTAATTATAAAATTAGGGTTTCAAATCCCGAAGTTTAGGGTTTAAAAATATTAAATTAGGGTTTGCTAAATAATTAAACTTTACCATAATTAATAATATAATATATAACACTTAAGCAATATAATAATCATTTAAGTTCCTCGATTAGGGTTTCAGATAATCAAATTAGGGTTTTGATTCCTTAAATCGAAATTAGGGTTTTCATAACCCATTTTAGGGTTTCTTGTTAATCGCTAGGTTTTTCTAACCTAACGCCGACGTTCTTAATATATACTTAGGGTTTGTTACAGATATCGCTTATCCGGTCAACCTCTTGACCCTTAACCATATATTGTACACATATACATGTAAACATATTCACGTATTTCCTTAATCCTCGAATAATTCATTTAAATCCTTCATGTAATTTTGAAATCCTCAAAATTCCATCTTAAAAATATCAAATGCATACACTAATTTTCAATCTAGGTTCTAATTTTGAACCTTAAATCAATTAATAATTTTTTTTTAAAATATTCAAATTCTCTAAGTTGTCACATTCACCCCCTTCTTCTAAAAAATTTCATCCCCTAAATTTACCTTACACCTTACACCTTACACACATTCCTTTTCATCATCACATGCTACCCAATACATTCTTCACAAGAATAAAAATTTTGAAATTGTGTTTGAGGGTTTTACGTATCTATTATCTCATGTCATTTTCGCAAAGGTTATAGGAAATTCATCCATAAACCGTCACAACTTACTTTACATAGTGGGTAATTAATCCAAAGATGTCATGTACTTATTAAGATCACCGGTCGACTCTGCTTTCGCCTCTCGCCATAGGCCCAAAAAATCTTACTTCGCCTTTATCGATTCCTCACTAAAATAATTTGGTTCGGGAAATTTCTTTCAACGAACACTTAGAGTTTTCATAAACTTTAGTCTAGTCAATCGAATAAAGATAAACTCATATCAATAATTCAATTCAATCGAATTATTTAAGTGTAGCCAAACCTCGCTGGCAAATTAAAATTTTGAAAAATATTTTTGAGAATGACGCCATGATGCCGCATCAGATTAATAAATTTGTTTGAGAATGCTGTCATTGTATGACTTTTGTCATAACACATCATACAATAGTGGAATAACGATTTTAGATCAAATTCACACTAAGTTTTCTTGTATTTACAACTCCATAAAATTTTTATCATCTCTGCACCAGGTTACATGGTACATGAGTGATAAATAAAATATATTTTGATATTTCAAATCGTTTGTGTCTAGCTGAAATAAGTAGCATAGACTATACTTTAAACCGCTTCAAAATGATTACTTAGTCTACATTTTTTTTCCAAAAGCACATAGTGCGTATTTAGCTTGATGTCAACATTTTGAAGTTTAGCATAGCTAGGAGTTTCGGAAAACTTATGTCTCCACTAATAATCATTTGCTTAACCATCTATCTGTTCTTATTTTCCTCGATATTCCGTTTACACAACTATACCCAGTTCGTAAAACCACACTTATGAGTCCATAAATTACCACAATCATATGAGTTTAAGAACTTTCCTAGACAGACCTTTGGCGTCCATTCGCTGAGGGGTTCATAAACATTTCATATAACTATGAATCAAGTATGTCACATAAGTATGAGTTTTAAGAACTCGTACTTTACCTTATATCCTCTATCTATGACCTATCTATTTGTTATACACATGAGAAAAGGAATCACCCTCTTAACATGCATATAGCAAATAACGCGACACAAACATTTCAATGATTATCATTGTCAGAACTAAGTAGTTGTTACACCAAGTACAATTCCCCGCTATACAAGGAATCATACAACTCAACTGCTGACATGAATCCTCAATTGAATCCCCACCTAACACTAACTCCCTTCTCAATACGAATTTCATTTAACTCAGTATTCATAATCCTTTCCTAATCAGACTCAATTCAAACAACAATCTTGTTGTAAACATTCCAATCATCGATTGATTCTTATCCCATACGATAACCTTATCGATCACGAGGTGATCTCATCGTATATATTACGATTCATTTCTATACTATGATCGTTTTGTTTTACGATCTCCTATCACTGTACTTTTAGTCTTTTAGACTCTATCTATTCATCACTACTGTTTAACTTTATTATCAGAGTTAGGGAACTCTATATCTTATAACTCGCCTAGATTCGTCTTTGAATCTTACCGACCGAATAACTCTATGTGAGTTAGATCTTATCCTAATCACTGCGGTTATTAGTCTCAGGTATTCTTACCTATGGTTCATAACCAACAGCTTTGATACCAACTGTGAGGGCCCCGAATCCGAGGTCCCGAATCACCGCGGATCCGGTTCGATCATTCTATCACTATTACTATATTTATGAAGATATAAACATAAATTGTTTATACATTAAACTTACATACTTTTCCCCAAGGTCGTAAACCTTAACTTATACACAATTCATAAATTTTCTAACACATAACATTATTATTATACAACTCTATTACAAATCTATCGCATTACGTATACTAAAGTCAAACTGTATTTGACCTTTCCTCAGATCCGACGCATTCGCCTTTAATCTGCAATGTTTTATCATGATATAGCAAGGGTGAGCATAAGGATTGCCCATCAAGTTTAAGTTCAACAATATAACGATATATCATGATTGAAAGAGTCTGAATAATAAGCTAGCTATAATTCAACAATATAATTGTGAACTAGAAGGAACAAATTTATGATCGAACAAGTATTATACATGAACAAATATATCTCGAACCAACCGGTAATGAAGGTGATCACCCTTTCATACCGACTTATATATACATGCATTATGTATGAGTACAATTCATGGCAACCAACAATGATTAACCATGAGCTTATCCGAATGAAACAACTCTTAGTAGAGTTAAGTAAAAACAAACTTGCTCGAACTGGTTGATTACCGCAACGCAATTTATAACGCTTTTATCCAAGACCTAATATTAGTAATATAGATCTCCAATATTAGAATAATATCATCACAATTTATAAAATAACCTAAACACATTACACATAACACATAACCCAATCGATTTATTACACACATAAAAGACACTCAGATCAAGTCAAACTATTGTAGTCCGAGTTGAACCCGACATTAAAATCGACATCCCGACGGCCTAGTGGATAATTCACGAGTTTAAGTTCAATTAAACTCAGATAAACGCTTAACCATTATCTAAGATAATTTATTAACAATCGAAATATTTTTCAGAGGCTCGTAATAATTTTTAAATAATTATTACTATTTATCGTAAATTTTCCATCAATAAACACGTATTTAAATAATATAAATACCACATAATTCTTTTTTATCATTAATATTTTCATGACAAAATATCAAAAGTTATATTTTATAATTTAAAAATATTTTTCTAACACTTAAATCTTTTTATATGATTTATAAATCATTAATTTATTTTTCTATAATTTATTTAATATAGTTATTAAATAAATTAATTATCATTAATATTGATTAATTAATAAAATTCATCAAAAAATATTAAAAGTCACCGAAAATAACTTAAAATATTTTCTTTTACCATAATATTATTTTTTTTTTTCATGTATTAAAATTATTTTTAATAATTTGTTTAATATTATAATTAAATAAATTAAATACCATTTATATTCCAAAAATAATAAATATTTATGAAATATACTCATAATAATTAAAAATAATTTTTTAGACTTTAAAATAATTATTTAGAATTTATTTAGTATTTTAAATAATTAAAAATCATTTATTTCAATTTATTTAATTAAAATAATCATTTTTCGGAAAATAATAATTAATTCCCGAATTTAAGTGTCGCCGTAGGGGGTCTTAGGTGACGAATCCGTCGCTAATGGTGTTCTTGAGCCTGCCCAGATCTTCATGTCAGATACCAAGGTGGATCGTTTGACCGATTATTATTTCTAATCCATACATGTTCTGGGCTAACTAATGTTTATAGATCGTAGTACTAATGTAATATTACATGTTACAACAACTAGATAGGTCATACAACATCGTAACCAAGAGAGATCTATGTCCCACAAAATCATAAATAAAGTTTGTTTTTCATTTTCCGGGTTACCCGTAAAATGAAGAACAAAGGTGGTGGTCCCTACTTTGAGCCTTTCAATCTTTGCCTTCTGGGGTCGGTTGGTGTGATCTAGTGGTTCAAACATGTAGTTGAGATGACAAGGTATAGTTTCATAACTTCGCATCATAACCAAAACATCCCATATGATGAGATAAAAGCTAGTCAACGCTTGTCGAAAAATTCTACCGTTGAAGATTCCGGGTTTTCTAGAACTTCAATAAAATGCATTTGGCCAACTAAGGTTCACCATAAATATAAACAATTCACATTATTAATCAAGGTGATATAATGGCATGGATTAGTAGTTCATTTACCGAGTCTATAACATAAGACCAACAACAAGACCAAAAACATAAAACACAAGCAAGATCCGAAGGCTAGAAAATCTTATGGACGACATCGCTGGAAAATTTGGGTAACCCAGATTCACATTTCCGTGGTTTGGCCAACGCCTTTCGACCGCTCATATCGCTCAATATACTAATGATCTGGCCTTGTTTCTTGTTTTAGATCATAGTCCTCATGACAAAGAACATATTTATAACATAAAACAACTAATATCAAAAACAAAGAATGATCTAGGGCCTCTGACATATGACTGTCAGGCCACTTTTTGAATTTTTTCCAGATTTGCTTAAAACTTTATTTCGAGCATCTAAATGATATGGATCTAAGTTTTGGCAACCCAGATCATCAAGTGACACCCTCTAACACATATCTAAACAACAAATTACAACATCCAACATAAGATCAAAGGATTTCTAGGATTAGGGTTCTTATACCTTTCTAGGGCTTGATCTTGACTTCTGACTTTGTGATCTGATATTGGAAAGCTATAAACTGAACTTGGCTTATCATTTTTTTTCTCTCTCTCTCTTTCTAAATCTCGAATTTCTAGTGAGAGAATGTGTTTGGAGAAAATGAGAATTAAAGTGCCATTTTCTCTCTCTTTAATCTATTTATTTGATGACATGTTGCTATGATCTTGCAGATTTCGGCTGAAATGGCTGAGATATAGTCACATGGCTAGGCTAGGTTTTGGTAACCAACTTCACTAGGTCAATTCTTGCAAGTCAAGTCAAAATAATGCACTAAGGGCATTTTAGTCTTTTTGCATACAAAATTAATGACATTCTTGTCCATTAGCCAAACCCTTAGGGTTTAGGGTTTGGTTAGGGTTTGGAAAATTTAGGGTTTAGGGTTTGAACCATTTTAGGGTTTAGGGTTTAACCCTTAATTTG
Organism: Panax ginseng; assembly: GCA_020205605.1. Lineage (NCBI taxonomy): Eukaryota > Viridiplantae > Streptophyta > Magnoliopsida > Apiales > Araliaceae > Panax > Panax ginseng. Next base: position 43,984,154 of record CM035148.1, read on the forward strand.
CAATTTAATTTTTAAGATTTCTGAATTTCGGTTTTAAAAATAGAAAATTAATATTTCTAAATTATAATTAGAATTTTCTAATTATATTAAAATTTCTTAATCATTAATTACTTAAATCTTGCTAATTAGGATTAGCATTTCCTAATTACAATTACTAATTAAGCAATTAGAGTCAAAATGGTCATTAGGGTTTATAATAGAAAATAATTTTCCTAAATTAGAAATTAAATTTCGTAATTAGATTAGGGTTTTCTAATTACTCATAACTTGAAAATTAGAATTAATATTCCTAATTAACATTATAATTATTAAATTAAAACTTAGGTTTTCCCTAATTATAAAATTAGGGTTTCAAATCCCGAAGTTTAGGGTTTAAAAATATTAAATTAGGGTTTGTTATATAATTAAACTTTACCATAATTAATAATATAATATATAACACTTAAGCAATATAATAATCATTTAAGTTCCTCGATTAGGGTTTCGTACACTGAATTAGGGTTTCGGATTCCCGGAACTGAAATTAGGGTTTTCATAACCGATTTTAGGGTTTCTTGTTAATCGCTAGGGTTTTCTAACCGAACGTTGACGTTCTTAATATATACTTAGGGTTTGTTACAGATATCGTTTATCTGGTCAACCCTTGACCCTTAACCATATATTGTACACATATACATAGAACATATTTACGTATTTCCTTAATCCTGAATAATTCATTTAAATCCTTCACAGAATTTTGAAATCCTCAAAATTCCATCTTAAAAATATCAAATGCATACACTAATTTTCAATCTAGGTTCTAATTTTGAACCTTAAATCAATTAATAATTTTTTTTTAAAATATTCAAATTCTCGGGTTGTCACATTCACCCCTTCTTCTAAAAATTTCATCCCCGAAATTTACCTTACACCTTACACCTTACACCATTCCTTTTCATCATCACATGCTACCCAATACATTCTTCACAAGAATAAAAATTTTGAAATTGTGCTGAGGGGTTTTACAGACTATTGTCTGTCATTTTCGCAAAGGTTATAGGAAATTCATCCGCAAACCGTCACAACTTACGGACATAGTGGGTAATTAATCCAGTATGTCATGTACTTATTAAGTAATCACCGGTCGACTCTGCTTTCTCTCCGCTCATATAGGCAAAAAATCTTACCTCAGTCTTATCGGATTCCTCACCAAAACAATTTGGTTCGGGAAATTTCTTTCAACGAACACTTAGAGTTTTCATAAACTTTAGTCTAGCTGAATCGAATAGCATAAACTCATATCAATAATTCAATTCAATCGAATTATTTAAGTGTAGCCAAACCCCGTTGGCAAATTAAAATTTTTGAAAATATTTTTGAGAATGACGCCATGATGCCGTACTGTATTAACAGTTTGTTTGAGAATGCCGTCATTGTATGACTTTGTCATAACACATCATACAATAGTGGAATAACGATTTTAGATCAAATTCACACTAAGTTTTCTTGTATTTACAACTCCATAAAATTTTTATCATCTCTGCACCAGGTTACATGGTACATGAGTGATAAATAAAATATATTTTGATATTTCAAATCGTTTGTGTCTAGTCAAAATAAGTAGCATAGACTATACTTTAAACCGCTTTCAAAAATGATTACGAGTCTACATTTTTTTTCAAAAGCACATAGTGCGTGTTTAGCTTGATGTCAACATTTTGAAGTTTAGCATAGCTAGGAGTTTCGGAAAACTTATGTCTCCACTAATAATCATTTTCTTAACCATCTATCTGTTCCTATTTTCCTCGATATTCCGTTTACACAACTATACCCAGTTCGTAAAACCACACTTATGAGTCCATAAATTACCACAATCATATGAGTTTAAGAACTTTCCTAGACAGACCTTTGGCGTCCATTCGCTGAGGGGTTCATAAACATTTCATATAACTATGAATCAAGTATGTCACATAAGTATGAGTTTTAAGAACTCGTACTTAACCTTATATCCTCTATTTATGACCTATCTATCTGTTATACACATGAGAAAAGGAATCACCCTCTTAACATGCATATAGCAAATAGCGCGACACAAACATTTCAATGATTATCATTGTCAGAACTAAGTAGTTGTTACACCAAGTACAATTCCCCGCTATACAAGGAATCATACAACTCAACTGCTGACATGAATCCTCAATTGAATCCCCACCTAACACTAACTCCCTTCTCAATACGAATTTCATTTAACTCGTATTCATAATCCTTTCCCTAATCAGTGCACTCAATTCAAACAACAATCTTGTTGTAAACATTCCAATCATCAGATTGATTCTTATCCCATACGATAACCTTATCAGATCACGATGTGATCTCATCGTATATATTACGATTCATTTCTATACTATGATCGTTTTGTTTTACGATCTCCTATCACTGTACTTTTAGTCTTTTAGACTCTATCTATTCATCACTACTGTTTAACTTTATTATCAGAGTTAGGGAACTCTATATCTTATAACTCGCCTAGATTCGTCTTTGAATCTTACCGACCGACTAACTCTATGTGAGTTAGATCTTATCCTAATCACTGCGGTTATTAGTCTCAGGTATTCTTACCTAAGGTTCATAACCAACAGCTTTGATACCAACTGTGAGGGCCCCGAATCCGAGGTCCCAAATCACCGCGGATCCGGTTCGATCATTCTATCACTATTACTATATTTACTAAGATATAAACATAAATTGTTTATACATTAAACTTACATACTTTTCCCCAAGGTCGCGGTAACCTTAACTTATACACAATTCATAAATTTTATAACACATAACATTATTATTATACAACTCTATTACAAATCTCATCGTATACACGTATACTAAAATTTGGAAACCGCTTTGGACCTTTCAGTATCCGACGCATTCGCCTTAATCTGCAATGTTTTATCATGATATAGCAAGGGTGAGCATAAGGATTGCCCATCAAGTTTAAGTTCAACAATATAACGATATATCATGATTGAAAGAGTCTGAATAATAAGCTAGCTATAATTCAACAATATAATTGTGAACTAGAAGGAACAAATTTATGACTGAACAAGTATTATACATGAACAAATATATCTGAACCAACTGGTAATGAAGGTGATCAGCCTTTCATACCTGACTTATATACATGCATTATGTACAGAGTACAATTCATGGCAACCAACAATGATTAACCATGAGCTTATCCGAATGAAACAACTCTTAGTAGAGTTAAGTAAAAACAAACTTGCCTGAACCGTTGATTACCGCAACGCAATTTATAACGCTTTATCCGAAGACCTAATATTAGTAATATAGATCTCCAATATTAGAATAATATCATCACAATTTATAAAATAACCTAAACACATTACACATAACACATAACCCAATCAGTCTATTACACACATAAGACACGGTATCAAGTCAAACTATTGTAGTCTGAGTTGAACCCGAATACAAAAACCCGACATCCCGACGGCCTAGTCGGATAATTCACGAGTTTAAGTTCAATTAAACTCAGATAAACGCTTAACCATTATCTCGTATAATTTATTAACAAATAAATATTTTTCAGTAGGCTCGTAATAATTTTAAATAATTATTACTATTTATCGTAAATTTTCCATCAATAAACACGTATTTAAATAATATAACTACCACATAATTCTTTTATCATTAATATTTTCATGACAAAATATCAAAAGTTATATTTTATAATTTAAAAATATTTTTCTAACACTTAAATCTTTTTTATATGATTTATAAATCATTAATTTATTTTTCTATAATTTATTTAATATAGTTATTAAATAAATTAATTATTATTAATATTGATTAATTAATAAAATTCATCAAAAATATTAAAAGTCACCTAATATAACTTAAAATATTTTCTTTTACCATAATATTATTTTTTCATGTATTAAAATTATTTTTAATAATTTGTTTAATATTATAATTAAATAAATTAAATACCATTTATATTCCAAAAATAATAAATATTTATGAAATATACTCATAATAATTAAAAATAATTTTTTAGACTTTAAAAACAATTTTTTAGAATTTATTTAGTATTTTTAATAATTAAAAATCATTTATTTCAATTTATTTAATTAAAATAATCATTTTTCGGAAAATAATAATTTAAGTGTCGCCGTAGGGGGTCTTAGGTGACGAATCCGTCGCTAATGGTGTTCTTGAGCCTCCCAGATCTTCATGTCAGATACCAAGGTGGATCGTTTGACCGATTATTATTTCTAATCCATACATGTTCTGGGCTAACTAATGTTTATAGATCGTAGTACTAATGTAATATTACATGTTACAACAACTAGATAGGTCATACAACATCAGAACCGAGAGATCTATGTCCCACAAAATCATATAATAAAGCTTCGTTTCTTCATTTTCTGGGTTACCCAGAAAATGAAGAACAGTGCAGGGTCCCTACTTTGAGCCTTTCAATCTTTGCCTTCTGGGGTCGGTTGGTGTGATCTAGTGGTTCAAACATGTAGTTGAGATGACAAGGTATAGTTTCATAACTTCAGATCATAACCAAAACATCCCATATGATAGATAAAAGCTAGTCAACGCTTGTCGAAAATTCTACCGTTGAAGATTCTGGGTTTTCTAGAACTTCAACAAAACAGACGGTCAACTAAGGTTTGACCATAAATATAAACAATTCTGTTATTAATCAAGGTGATATAATGGCATGGATTAGTAGTTCATTTACCAGTCTATAACATAAGACCAACAACAAGACCAAAAACATAAAACACAAGCAAGATCCGAAGGCTAGAAAATCTTGTCAGACACTGTTGGAAAATTTGGGTAACCCAGATTCACATTTCCGTGGTCGGTCAACGCCTTTTGACCGTTCATATCGTTCAATATACTAATGATCTGGCCTTGTTTCTTGTTTTAGATCATAGTCCTCATGACAAAGAACATATTTATAACATAAAACAACTAATATCAAAAACAAAGAATGATCTAGGGCCTCTGACATATGAATCGCCGAAGCCACTTTTTTGAATTTTTTCCAGATTTGCTTAAAACTTTATTTCGAGAATCTAAATGATATGGATCCAAGTTTTGGCAACCCAGATCATCAAGTGACACCCTCTAACACATATCTAAACAACAAATTACAACATCCAACATAAGATCAAAGGATTTCTAGGATTAGGGTTCTTATACCTTTCTAGGGCTTGATCTTGACTTCTGACTTTGTGATCTGATATTGGAAAGCTATAAACTGAACTTGGCTTATCTTTTTTTCTCTCTCTCTCTCTCTTTCTAAATCTCGAATTTCTAGTTAGAGAATGTGTTTGGAGAAAATGAGAATTAAAGTGCCATTTTCTCTCTCTTTAATCTATTTATTTGATGACATGTTGCTATGATCTTGCAGATTTCGGCTGAAATGGCTGAGATATAGTCACATGGCTAGGCTAGGTTTTGGTAACCAACTTCACTAGGTCAATTCTTGCAAGTCAAGTCAAAATAATGCACTAAGGGCATTTTAGTCTTTTTGCATACAAAATTAATGACATTCTTGTCCATTAGCCAAACCCTTAGGGTTTAGGGTTTGGTTAGGGTTTGGAAAATTTAGGGTTTAGGGTTTGAACCATTTTAGGGTTTAGGGTTTAACCCTTAATTTGCAATTTAATTTTTAAGATTTCTGAATTTCGGTTTTAAAAATAGAAAATTAATATTTCTAAATTATAATTAGAATTTTCTAATTATATTAAAATTTCTTAATCATTAATTACTTAAATCTTGCTAATTAGGATTAGCATTTCCTAATTACAATTACTAATTAAGCAATTAGAGTCAAAATGGTCATTAGGGTTTATAATAGAAAATAATTTTCCTAAATTAGAAATTAAATTTCGTAATTAGATTAGGGTTTTCTAATTACTCATAACTTGAAAATTAGAATTAATATTCCTAATTAACATTATAATTATTAAATTAAAACTTAGGTTTTCCCCTAATTATAAAATTAGGGTTTCAAATCCCGAAGTTTAGGGTTTAAAAATATTAAATTAGGGTTTGCTATATAATTAAACTTTACCATAATTAATAATATAATATATAACACTTAAGCAATATAATAATCATTTAAGTTCCTCGATTAGGGTTTCAGATAATCAATTAGGGTTTTGATTTCCGGGCCGAAATTAGGGGTTTTCATAACCGATTTTAGGGTTTCTTGTTAATCGCTAGGGTTTTCTAACCGAACGTTGACGTTCTTAATATATACTTAGGGTTTGTTACAGATATCGTTTATCTAGTCAACCCTTGACCCTTAACCATATATTGTACACATATACATAGAACATATTTACGTATTTCCTTAATCCTGAATAATTCATTTAAATCCTTCACAGAATTTTGAAATCCTCAAAATTCCATCTTAAAAATATCAAATGCATACACTAATTTTCAATCTAGGTTCTAATTTTGAACCTTAAATCAATTAATAATTTTTTTTAAAATATTCAAATTCTCGGGTTGTCACATTCACCCCTTCTTCTAAAAATTTCATCCCCGAAATTTACCTTACACCTTACACCTTACACCATTCCTTTTCATCATCACATGCTACCCAATACATTCTTCACAAGAATAAAAATTTTGAAATTGTCTTTGAGGGGTTTTATGATCTATTATCATCATTTTCGCAAAGGTTATAGGAAATTCATCCGCAAACCGTCACAACTTACGGACATAGTGGGTAATTAATCCAGTATGTCATGTACTTATTAAGTACTGCTGGTCGACTCTGTTTCTCGTCTCTGCCATAGGCACAAAAATCTTACCTCAGTCTTGTCCGGTTCTCACCAAAATAATTTGGTTCGGGAAATTTCTTTCAACGAACACTTAGAGTTTTCATAAACTTTAGTCTAGCTGAATCGAATAGCATAAACTCATATCAATAATTCAATTCAATCGAATTATTTAAGTGTAGCCAAACCCCGTTGGCAAATTAAAATTTTTGAAAATATTTTTGAGAATGACGCCATGATGCCGTACTGTATTAACAGTCCGTTTGAGAATGCCGTCATTGTATGACTTTGTCATAACACATCATACAATAGTGGAATAACGATTTTAGATCAAATTCACACTAAGTTTTCTTGTATTTACAACTCCATAAAATTTTTATCATCTCTGCACCAGGTTACATGGTACATGAGTGATAAATAAAATTTATTTTGATATTTCAAATCGTTTGTGTCTAGCTGAAATAAGTAGCATAGACTATACTTTAAACCGTTTCAAAAATGATTACGAGTCTACATTTTTTTTTCAAAAGCACATAGTGCGTATTTAGCTTGATGTCAACATTTTGAAGTTTAGCATAGCTAGGAGTTTCGGAAAACTTATGTCTCCACTAATAATCATTTTCTTAACCATCTATCTGTTCCTATTTTCCTCGATATTCCGTTTACACAACTATACCCAGTTCGTAAAACCACACTTATGAGTCCATAAATTACCACAATCATATGAGTTTAAGAACTTTCCTAGACAGACCTTTGGCGTCCATTCGCTGAGGGGTTCATAAACATTTCATATAACTATGAATCAAGTATGTCACATAAGTATGAGTTTTAAGAACTCGTATTAACCTTATATCCTCTATTTATGACCTATCTATCTCATTATACACATGAGAAAAGGAATCACCCTCTTAACATGCATATAGCAAATAACAATGACACAAAACATTTCAATGATTATCATTGTCAGAACTAAGTAGTTGTTACACCAAGTACAATTCCCCGCTATACAAGGAATCATACAACTCAACTGCTGACATGAATCCTCAATTGAATCCCCACCTAACACTAACTCCCTTCTCAATACGAATTTCATTTAACTCGTATTCATAATCCTTTCCTGAATCTGTACCAATTCAAACAACAATCTTGTTGTAAACATTCCAATCATCAGATTGATTCTTATCCCATACGATAACCTTATCAGATCACGATGTGATCTCATCATTATATATTACGATTCATTTCTATACTATGATCGCTTTTGTTTTACGATCTCCTATCACTTTGCACTTTTTAGTCTTTTAGACTCTCTATCTATTCATCACTACTTGCTTAACTTTATTATCGAGTTGTGGAACTCTATATCTTATAACTTCGCCTAGATTAGTCTTTTGAATCTTACCATCGACTAACTCTATGTGAGTTAGATCTTATCCTAATCAACTGCGGTTTATTAGTCTCGGTATTCTTACCTAAGGTTCATAACCAACAAATGACTTTGATACCAACCGTGAGGGCCCTTAATCCGAGGTCCCAAATCACCGCGGATCCTGGTCGATCATCATTCTATCACTATTACTATATTTACTTTAAGATATAAACATAAATTGTTTATACATTAAACTTACATACTTTTCCCCAAGGTCGTGTAACCTTAACTTATACACAATTCATAAATTTTATAACACATAACATTATTATTATACAACTCTATTACAAATCTCCTATACACGTATACTAAAGCTGAAACTGTCTTGGACCTTTCCTTGTATCCGATGCATTCGTCTTAATCTGCAATGTTTTATCATGATATAGCAAGGGTGAGCATAAGGATTGCCCATCAAGTTTAAGTTCAACAATATAACGATATATCATGATTGAAAGAGTCCGAATAATAAGCTAGCTATAATTCAACAATATAATTGTGAACTAGAAGGAACAAATTTATGACTGAACAAGTATTATACATGAACAAATATATCCGAACCAATGGGTAATGAAGGTGATCGACCTTTCATACCGACTTATATACATGCATTATGTATGCGGAGTACAATTCATGGCAACCAACAATGATTAACCATGAGCTTATCCAAATGAAACAACTCTTAGTAGAGTTAAGTAAAAACAAACTTGCTCGAACAGATTGATTCTGTGCAACGCAATTTATAACGCTTTATCCAAGACCTAATATTAGTAATATAGATCTCCAATATTAGAATAATATCATCACAATTTATAAAATAACCTAAACACATTACACATAACACATAACCCAATCGATGGATTTATTACACACATAAGACACGTTATCAAGTCAAACTATTGTAGTCTCGAGTTGAACTTGACACAAAACTCGACATCCCGAGCGGTCTAGTCGGATAATTCACGAAGTTTAAGTTCAATTAAACTCAGTATAAACGCTTTAACCATTATCTAAGATAATTTATTAACGATCGAAATATTTTTAGTGAGCTCGTAATAATTTTTTAAATAATTATTACTATTTATCGTAAATTTTCCATCAATAAACACGTATTTAAATAATATAAATACCACATAATTCTTTTATCATTAATATTTTCATGACAAAATATCAAAAGTTATATTTTATAATTTAAAAATATTTTTCTAACACTTAAATCTTTTTTATATGATTTATAAATCATTAATTCTATTTTTCTATAATTTATTTAATATAGTTATTAAATAAATTAATTATTATTAATATTGATTAATTAATAAAATTCATCAAAAAATATTAAAAGTCACTGAAAATAACTTAAAATATTTTCTTTTACCATAATATTATTTTTCATGTATTAAAATTATTTTTTAATAATTTGTTTAATATTATAATTAAATAAATTAAATACCATTTATATTCCAAAAATAATAAATATTTATGAAATATACTCATAATAATTAAAAATAATTTTTTAGACTTTAAAAACAATTTTTTAGAATTTATTTAGTATTTTTAATAATTAAAAATCATTTATTTCAATTTATTTAATTAAAATAATCATTTTTCGGAAAATAATAATTTAAGTGTCGCCGTAGGGGGTCTTAGGTGACGAATCCGTCGCTAATGGTGTTCTTGAGCCTGCCTAGATCTTCATGTCAGATACCAAGGTGGATCGTTTGACCGATTATTATTTCTAATCCATACATGTTCTGGGCTAACTAATGTTTATAGATCGTAGTACTAATGTAATATTACATGTTACAACAACTAGATAGGTCATACAACATCAGAACCGAGAGATCTATGTCCCACAAAATCATGTCAGGCCTGTTCTTCATTTTCTGGGTTACCCAGAAAATGAAGAACAGTGCAGGGTCCCTACTTTGAGCCTTTCAATCTTTGCCTTCTGGGGTCGGTTGGTGTGATCTAGTGGTTCAAACATGTAGTTGAGATGACAAGGTATAGTTTCATAACTTCAGATCATAACCAAAACATCCCATATGACAGATAAAAGCTAGTCAACGCTTGTCAGAAAATTCGGCTGTTGAAGATTCTGGGTTTTCTAGAACTTCAACAAAACAGACGGTCAACTAAGGTTTGACCATAAATATAAACAATTCTGTTATTAATCAAGGTGATATAATGGCATGGATTAGTAGTTCATTTACTAGTCTATAACATAAGACCAACAACAAGACCAAAAACATAAAACACAAGCAAGATCCGAAGGCTAGAAAATCTTGTCAGACACTGTTGGAAAATTTGGGTAACCCAGATTCACATTTCCGTGGTCGGTCAACGCCTTTTGACCGTTCATATCGTTCAATATACTAATGATCTGGCCTTGTTTCTTGTTTTAGATCATAGTCCTCATGACAAAGAACATATTTATAACATAAAACAACTAATATCAAAAACAAAGAATGATCTAGGGCCTCTGACATATGACTGTCAGGCCACTTTTTGAATTTTTTCCAGATTTGCTTAAAACTTTATTTCGAGAATCTAAATGATATGGATCTAAGTTTTGGCAACCCAGATCATCAAGTGACACCCTCTAACACATATCTAAACAACAAATTACAACATCCAACATAAGATCAAAGGATTTCTAGGATTAGGGTTCTTATACCTTTCTAGGGCTTGATCTTGACTTCTGACTTTGTGATCTGATATTGGAAAGCTATAAACTGAACTTGGCTTATCTTTTTTCTCTCTCTCTCTCTCTCTCTTTCTAAATCTCGAATTTCTAGTTAGAGAATGTGTTTGGAGAAAATGAGAATTAAAGTGCCATTTTCTCTCTCTTTAATCTATTTATTTGATGACATGTTGCTATGATCTTGCAGATTTCGGCTGAAATGGCTGAGATATAGTCACATGGCTAGGCTAGGTTTTGGTAACCAACTTCACTAGGTCAATTCTTGCAAGTCAAGTCAAAATAATGCACTAAGGGCATTTTAGTCTTTTTGCATACAAAATTAATGACATTCTTGTCCATTAGCCAAACCCTTAGGGTTTAGGGTTTGGTTAGGGTTTGGAAAATTTAGGGTTTAGGGTTTGAACCATTTTAGGGTTTAGGGTTTAACCCTTAATTTGCAATTTAATTTTAAGATTTCTAATTTCGGTTTTAAAAATAGAAAATTAATATTTCTAAATTATAATTAGAATTTTCTAATTATATTAAAATTTCTTAATCATTAATTACTTAAATCTTGCTAATTAGGATTAGCATTTCCTAATTACAATTACTAATTAAGCAATTAGAGTCAAAATGGTCATTAGGGTTTATAATAGAAAATAATTTTCCTAAATTAGAAATTAAATTTCGTAATTAGATTAGGGTTTTCTAATTACTCATAACTTGAAAATTAGAATTAATATTCCTAATTAACATTATAATTATTAAATTAAAACTTAGGTTTTCCCTAATTATAAAATTAGGGTTTCAAATCCCGAAGTTTAGGGTTTAAAAATATTAAATTAGGGTTTGCTATATAATTAAACTTTACCATAATTAATAATATAATATATAACACTTAAGCAATATAATAATCATTTAAGTTCCTCGATTAGGGTTTCGTACACCGAATTAGGGTTTCGGATTCCTGGAACTGAAATTAGGGTTTTCATAACCGATTTTAGGGTTTCTTGTTAATCGCTAGGGTTTTCTAACCGAACGTTGACGTTCTTAATATATACTTAGGGTTTGTTACAGATATCGTTTATCTAGTCAACCCTTGACCCTTAACCATATATTGTACACATATACATAGAACATATTTACGTATTTCCTTAATCCTGAATAATTCATTTAAATCCTTCACAGAATTTTGAAATCCTCAAAATTCCATCTTAAAAATATCAAATGCATACACTAATTTTCAATCTAGGTTCTAATTTTGAACCTTAAATCAATTAATAATTTTTTTTTAAAATATTCAAATTCTCGGGTTGTCACATTCACCCCTTCTTCTAAAAATTTCATCCCCGAAATTTACCTTACACCTTACACCTTACACCATTCCTTTTCATCATCACATGCTACCCAATACATTCTTCACAAGAATAAAAATTTTGAAATTGTCTTTGAGGGTTTTACTGACTATTATCATCATTTTCATAAAGGTTATAGGAAATTCATCCGCAAAACCGTCACAACTTCTGGACATAGTGGGTAATTAATCCAGATGTCATGTACTTATTAAAGAACTGCTGTGGTCGACTCTGTTTCTCGTCTCTGCCATAGGCACAAAAATCTTACCTCAGTCTTATCGGATTCCTCACCAAAACAATTTGGTTCGGGAAATTTCTTTCAACGAACACTTAGAGTTTTCATAAACTTTAGTCTAGCTGAATCGAATAGCATAAACTCATATCAATAATTCAATTCAATCGAATTATTTAAGTGTAGCCAAACCCCGTTGGCAAATTAAAATTTTTGAAAATATTTTTGAGAATGACGCTTACGATGCCGCGTCTTTGTATTAAATTCCGCTTGAGAATCTTGGTCATTGTATGACTTTATCATAACACATCATACAATAGTGGAATAACGATTTTAGATCAAATTCACACTAAGTTTTCTTGTATTTACAACTCCATAAAATTTTATCATCATCTCTGCACCAGGTTACATGGTACATGAGTGATAAATAAAATATATTTTGATATTTCAAATCGTTTGTGTCTAGCTGAAATAAGTAGCATAGACTATACTTTAAACCGTTTCAAAAATGATTACGAGTCTACATTTTTTTTCCAAAAGCACATAGTGCGTATTTAGCTTGATGTCAACATTTTGAAGTTTAGCATAGCTAGGAGTTTCGGAAAACTTATGTCTCCACTAATAATCATTTGCTTAACCATCTATCTGTTCTTATTTTCCTCGATATTCCGTTTACACAACTATACCCAGTTCGTAAAACCACACTTATGAGTCCATAAATTACCACAATCATATGAGTTTAAGAACTTTCCTAGACAGACCTTTGGCGTCCATTCGCTGAGGGGTTCATAAACATTTCATATAACTATGAATCAAGTATGTCACATAAGTATGAGTTTTAAGAACTCGTACTTAACCTTATATCCTCTATTTATGACCCATCTATCTCATTATACACATGAGAAAAGGAATCACCCTCTTAATACATGCATATAGCAAATAAGCGCGACACAAACATTTCAATGATTATCATTGTCGAAACTAAGTAGTTGTTACACCAAGTACAATTCCCTTATATACAGGAATCATACAACTCAACTGCTGACATGAATCCTCAATTGAATCCCCACCTAACACTAACTCCCTCCTCAATACGAATTTCATTTAACTCGTATTCATAATCCTTTCCTGAATCTGTACCAATTCAAACAACAATCTTGTTGTAAACATTCCAATCATCAGATTGATTCTTATCCCATACGATAACCTTATCAGATCACGATGTGATCTCATCGTATATATTACGATTCATTTCTATACTATGATCGTTTTGTTTTACGATCTCCTATCACTGTACTTTTAGTCTTTTAGACTCTATCTATTCATCACTACTGTTTAACTTTATTATCAGAGTTAGGGAACTCTATATCTTATAACTTCGCCTAGATTAGTCTTTGAATCTTACCGACCGACTAACTCTATGTGAGTTAGATCTTATCCTAATCACTGCGGTTATTAGTCTCAGGTATTCTTACCTAAGGTTCATAACCAACAGCTTTGATACCAACTGTGAGGGCCCCGAATCCGAGGTCCCAAATCACCGCGGATCCGGTTCGATCATTCTATCACTATTACTATATTTACGGAAGATATAAACATAAATTGTTTATACATTAAACTTACATACTTTTCCCCAAGGTCGTGTAACCTTAACTTATACACAATTCATAAATTTTATAACACATAACATTATTATTATACAACTCTATTACAAATCTACTGTACACGTATACTAAAGCTGAAACTGTCTTGGACCTTTCCTTGTATCCGATGCATTCGTCTTAATCTGCAATGTTTTATCATGATATAGCAAGGGTGAGCATAAGGATTGCCCATCAAGTTTAAGTTCAACAATATAACGATATATCATGATTGAAAGAGTCTGAATAATAAGCTAGCTATAATTCAACAATATAATTGTGAACTAGAAGGAACAAATTTATGACTGAACAAGTATTATACATGAACAAATATATCTGAACCAACTGGTAATGAAGGTGATCAGCCTTTCATACCTGACTTATATACATGCATTATGTACAGAGTACAATTCATGGCAACCAACAATGATTAACCATGAGCTTATCCGAATGAAACAACTCTTAGTAGAGTTAAGTAAAAACAAACTTGCCTGAACCGTTGATTACCGCAACGCAATTTATAACGCTTTATCCGAAGACCTAATATTAGTAATATAGATCTCCAATATTAGAATAATATCATCACAATTTATAAAATAACCTAAACACATTACACATAACACATAACCCAATCAGTCTATTACACACATAAGACACGGTATCAAGTCAAACTATTGTAGTCTGAGTTGAACCCGACACAAAACTGACATCCCGACGGTCTAGTCGGATAATTCACGAGTTTAAGTTCAATTAAACTCTGTATAAACGCTTAACCATTATCTAAGATAATTTATTAACAGTCGAAATATTTTTCGTAGGCTCGTAATAATTTTTAAATAATTATTACTATTTATCGTAAATTTTCCATCAATAAACACGTATTTAAATAATATAAATACCACATAATTCTTTTATCATTAATATTTTCATGACAAAATATCAAAAGTTATATTTTATAATTTAAAAATATTTTTCTAACACTTAAATCTTTTTTATATGATTTATAAATCATTAATTCTATTTTTCTATAATTTATTTAATATAGTTATTAAATAAATTAATTATTATTAATATTGATTAATTAATAAAATTCATCAAAAAATATTAAAAGTCACCTGAAAATAACTTAAAATATTTTCTTTTACCATAATATTATTTTTCATGTATTAAAATTATTTTTTAATAATTTGTTTAATATTATAATTAAATAAATTAAATACCATTTATATTCCAAAAATAATAAATATTTATGAAATATACTCATAATAATTAAAAATAATTTTTTAGACTTTAAAAACAATTTTTTAGAATTTATTTAGTATTTTTAATAATTAAAATCATTTATTTCAATTTATTTAATTAAAATAATCATTTTTAGGAAAATAATAATTTAAGTGTATAAGTAAGCAGTAGGGGTCTTAGGTGATTAATAAATCGCTAATGGTGGTGTTTGAGCACACTTAGATCTTCATGTCGAGATACCAAGGTGGATCGTTTGAATCGATTATTATTTCTAATCCATACATGTTGCGGGCTAACTAATGTTTATAGATCGTAGTACTAATGTAATATTACATGTTACAACAACTAGATAGGTCATACAACATCGTAACCAGAGATCTATGTCCCCACAAAATCATATCGGGCACATTTTTCATTTTCCGGGTTACCCGGAAAATGAAGAACGATCTTGGTCCCTACTTTGAGCCTTTCAATCTTTGCCTTACGGGGTGGGTTGGTGTGATCTAGTGGTTCAAACATGTAGTTGAGATGACAAGGTATAGTTTCATAACTTGGATCATAACCAAAACATCCCATATGATGATAAAAAGCTAGTCAACGCTTGTCGGAAAAATTAAATTTGTTGAAGATTACGGTTTTTCTAGAACTTCAACAAAATGAGATGATCGACTAAGGTTTGACCATAAATATAAACAATTCTGTTATTAATCAAGGTGATATAATGGCATGGATTAGTAGTTCATTTACCAGTCTATAACATAAGACCAACAACAAGACCAAAAACATAAAACACAAGCAAGATCCGAAGGCTAGAAAATCTTGTCAGACACTGTTGGAAAATTTGGGTAACCCAGATTCACATTTCCGTGGTCGGTCAACGCCTTTTGACCGTTCATATCGTTCAATATACTAATGATCTGGCCTTGTTTCTTGTTTTAGATCATAGTCCTCATGACAAAGAACATATTTATAACATAAAACAACTAATATCAAAAACAAAGAATGATCTAGGGCCTCCTCGGCGTATACTTTGTCGGGGCCACTTTTTGAATTTTTTCCAGATTTGCTTAAAACTTTATTTCGAGAATCTAAATGATATGGATCCAAGTTTTGGCAACCCAGATCATCAAGTGACACCCTCTAACACATATCTAAACAACAAATTACAACATCCAACATAAGATCAAAGGATTTCTAGGATTAGGGTTCTTATACCTTTACAGGGCTTGATCTTGACTTACGACTTTGTGATCCGATATTGGAAAGCTATAAACCCGAACTTGGCTTATCTTTTTTTCTCTCTCTCTCTCTCTTTCTAAATCTCGAATTTCTAGTTAGAGAATGTGTTTGGAGAAAATGAGAATTAAAGTGCCATTTTCTCTCTTTTAATCTATTTATTTGATGACATGTTGCTATGATCTTGCGATTTGGTGAAATGGTGAGAGATATAGTCACATGGCTGGCTAGGCTAGGTTTTGGTAACCAACTTCACTAGGTCAATTCTTGCAAGTCAAGTCAAATAATGCACTAAAGGGCATTTTAGTCTTTTTGCATACAAAATTAATGACATTCTTGTCCATTAGCCAAACCCTTAGGGTTTAGGGTTTGGTTAGGGTTTGGAAAATTTAGGGTTTAGGGTTTGAACCATTTTAGGGTTTAGGGTTTAACCCTTAATTTGCAATTTAATTTTTAAGATCTCTAATTTGGTTTTAAAAATAGAAAATTAATATTTCTAAATTATAATTAGAATTTTCTAATTATATTAAAATTTCTTAATCATTAATTACTTAAATCTTGCTAATTAGGATTAGCATTTCCTAATTACAATTACTAATTAAGCAATTAGAATCAAAATGGTCATTAGGGTTTATAATAGAAAATAATTTTCCTAAATTAGAAATTAAATTTAAATTAATTAGATTAGGGTTTTCTAATTACTCATAACTTGAAAATTAGAATTAATATTCCTAATTAACATTACAATTATTAAATTAAAACTTAGGTTTTCCTAATTATAAAATTAGGGTTTCAAATCCAAAAGTTTAGGGTTTAAAAATATTAAATTAGGGTTTGCTATATAATTAAACTTTACCATAATTAATAATATAATATATAACACTTAAGCAATATAATAATCATTTAAGTTCCTCGATTAGGGTTTCGTACAATCAAATTAGGGTTTGATTCCGGGGCTCAAATTAGGGTTTTCATAATTAGATTTTAGGGTTTCTTGTTAATCGCTAGGGTTTTCTAACCTAACGTTGGCGTTAATAATATATACTTAGGGTTTGTTACATATATCGTTTATCTGGTCAACCCTTGACCCTTAACCATATATTGTACACATATACATAGAACATATTCACGTATTTCCTTAATCCTGAATAATTCATTTAAATCCTTCACAGAATTTTGAAATCCTCAAAATTCCATCTTAAAAATATCAAATGCATACACTAATTTTCAATCTAGGTTCTAATTTTGAACCTTAAATCAATTAATAATTTTTTTTTAAAATATTCAAATTCTCGGGTTGTCACATTCACCCCTTCTTCTAAAAATTTCATCCCCGAAATTTACCTTACACCTTACACCTTACACCATTCCTTTTCATCATCACATGCTACCCAATACATTCTTCACAAGAATAAAAATTTTGAAATTGTCTTTGAGGGTTTTCTGACAGACTATTATGCATCATTTTTATAAAGGTTATAGGAAATTCATCCGCAAACCGTCACAACTTACGGACATAGTGGGTAATTAATCCAGTATGTCATGTACTTATTAAGTACTGCTGGTCGACTCTGTTTCTCGTCTCTGCCATAGGCACAAAAATCTTACCTCAGTCTTATCGGATTCCTCACCAAAACAATTTGGTTCGGGAAATTTCTTTCAACGAACACTTAGAGTTTTCATAAACTTTAGTCTAGCTGAATCGAATAGCATAAACTCATATCAATAATTCAATTCAATCGAATTATTTAAGTGTAGCCAAACCCCGTTGGCAAATTAAAATTTTTGAAAATATTTTTTTTGAGAATGACGCTTGTGATGCTTTATCTTTTACATTAACGGTCCGTTTGAGAATGCCGTCATTGTATGACTTTTGTCATAACACATCATACAATAATAGTGGAATAACGATTTTAGATCAAATTCACACTAAGTTTTCTTGTATTTACAACTCCATAAAATTTTTATCATCTCTTTTTTGAGTTACATGGTACATGAGTGATAAATAAAATTTATTTTGATATTTCAAATCGTTTGTGTCTAGCTGAAATAAGTAGCATAGACTATACTTTAAACCGTTTCAAAAATGATTACGAGTCTACATTTTTTTTTCAAAAGCACATAGTGCGTATTTAGCTTGATGTCAACATTTTGAAGTTTAGCATAGCTAGGAGTTTCGGAAAACTTATGTCTCCACTAATAATCATTTTCTTAACCATCTATCTGTTCCTATTTTCCTCGATATTCCGTTTACACAACTATACCCAGTTCGTAAAACCACACTTATGAGTCCATAAATTACCACAATCATATGAGTTTAAGAACTTTCCTAGACAGACCTTTGGCGTCCATTCGCTGAGGGGTTCATAAACATTTCATATAACTATGAATCAAGTATGTCACATAAGTATGAGTTTTAAGAACTCGTACTTAACCTTATATCCTCTATTTATGACCTATCTATCTGTTATACACATGAGAAAAGGAATCACCCTCTTAACATGCATATAGCAAATAGCGCGACAAAAACATTTCAATGATTATCATTGTCAGAACTAAGTAGTTGTTACACCAAGTACAATTCCCCGCTATACAAGGAATCATACAACTCAACTGCTGACATGAATCCTCAATTGAATCCCCACCTAACACTAACTCCCTTCTCAATACGAATTTCATTCAACTCGTATTCATAATCCTTTCCTGAATCTGTACCAATTCAAACAACAATCTTGTTGTAAACATTCCAATCATCAGATTGATTCTTATCCCATACGATAACCTTATCAGATCACGATGTGATCTCATCGTATATATTACGATTCATTTCTATACTATGATCGTTTTGTTTAACGATCTCCTATCACTGTACTTTTAGTCTTTTAGACTCTATCTATTCATCACTACTGTTTAACTTTATTATCAGAGTTAGGGAACTCTATATCTTATAACTCGCCTAGATTCGTCTTTGAATCTTACCGACCGACTAACTCTATGTGAGTTAGATCTTATCCTAATCACTGCGGTTATTAGTCTCAGGTATTCTTACCTAAGGTTCATAACCAACAGCTTTGATACCAACTATGAGGGCCCCGAATCCGAGGTCACAAATCACCGCAGATCCGGTTCGATCATTCTATCACTATTACTATATTTACGGAAGATATAAACATAAATTGTTTATACATTAAACTTACATACTTTTCCCCAAGGTCGTGTAACCTTAACTTATACACAATTCATAAATTTTCTAACACATAACATTATTATTATACAACTCTATTACAAATCTACTCGTACGTATACTAAAGCTGAAACTGTCTTGGACCTTTCCTTGTATCCGACGCATTCGTCTTAATCTGCAATGTTTTATCATGATATAGAAAGGGTGAGCATAAGGATTGCCCATCAAGTTTAAGTTCAACAATATAACGATATATCATGATTGAAAGAGTCTGAATAATAAGCTAGCTATAATTCAACAATATAATTGTGAACTAGAAGGAACAAATTTATGACTGAACAAGTATTATACATGAACAAATATATCTGAACCAACTGGTAATGAAGGTGATCAGCCTTTAATACCTGACTTATATACATGCATTATGTACAGAGTACAATTCATGGCAACCAACAATGATTAACCATGAGCTTATCCGAATGAAACAACTCTTAGTAGAGTTAAGTAAAAACAAACTTGCCTGAACCGTTGATTACCGCAACGCAATTTATAACGCTTTATCCGAAGACCTAATATTAGTAATATAGATCTCCAATATTAGAATAATATCATCACAATTTTAAAATAACCTAAACACATTACACATAACACATAACCCAATCACTCTATTACACACATAAGACACGGTATCAAGTCAAACTATTGTAGTGCGAGTTGAACCTTTACATAAAATCGACATCCCGACGGTATCAGTCGGATAATTCACGAGTTTAAGTTCAATTAAACTCAGTATAAACGCTTAACCATTATCTCGGATAATTTATTAACAATCGAAATATTTTTTAAATGTAGGCTCGTAATAATTTTTAAATAATTATTACTATTTATCGTAAATTTTCCATCAATAAACACGTATTTAAATAATATAAATACCACATAATTCTTTTATCATTAATATTTTCATGACAAAATATCAAAAGTTATATTTTATAATTTAAAAATATTTTTCTAACACTTAAATCTTTTTTATATGATTTATAAATCATTAATTCTATTTTTCTATAATTTATTTAATATAGTTATTAAATAAATTAATTATTAATAATATTGATTAATTAATAAAATTCATCAAAAAATATTAAAAGTCACCTAAATAACTTAAAATATTTTCTTTTACCATAATATTATTTTTTTTATGTATTAAAATTATTTTTAATAATTTATTAAATATTATAATTAAATAAATTAAATACCATTTATATTCCAAAAATAATAAATATTTATGAAATATACTCATAATAATTAAAAATAATTTTTAGACTTTAAAATAATTTTTAGAATTTATTTAGTATTTTTAATAATTAAAAATCATTTATTTCAATTTATTTAATTAAAATAATCATTTTTTGGAAAATAATAATTAATTCCTAATTTAAGTGTCGCCAGTAGGGGTCTTAGGTAGTGAATCAATCCGCGCTAATGGTGTTCTTGAGCACCTTGAGATCTTCATATCGAGATACGAGGTGGATCGTTTGATGGATTATTATTTCTAATCCATACATGTTCGGGCTAACTAATGTTTATAGATCGTAGTACTAATGTAATATTACATGTTACAACAACTAGATAGGTCATACAACATCAGAACCGAGAGATCTATGTCCCACAAAATCATGTCAGGCCTGTTCTTCATTTTCTGGGTTACCCAGAAAATGAAGAACAGTGCAGGGTCCCTACTTTGAGCCTTTCAATCTTTGCCTTCTGGGGTCGGTTGGTGTGATCTAGTGGTTCAAACATGTAGTTGAGATGACAAGGTATAGTTTCATAACTTCAGATCATAACCAAAACATCCCATATGACAGATAAAAGCTAGTCAACGCTTGTCAGAAAATTCGGCTGTTGAAGATTCTGGGTTTTCTAGAACTTCAACAAAACAGACGGTCAACTAAGGTTTGACCATAAATATAAACAATTCTGTTATTAATCAAGGTGATATAATGGCATGGATTAGTAGTTCATTTACCAGTCTATAACATAAGACCAACAACAAGACCAAAACATAAAAAACAAAGCAAGATCCGAAGGCTAGAAAATCTTATCGGAACATTGTTGGAAAATTTGGGTAACCCAGATTCACATTTCCGTGGTTTGGTCAACGCCTTTTGATTGCTTCATATCGCTCAATATACTAATGATCCGGCCTTGTTTCTTGTTTTAGATCATAGTCCTCATGACAAAGAACATATTTATAACATAAAACAACTAATATCAAAAAAAAAAAAAGAATGATCTAGGGCCTCGACATATATGACTTGTCGGGCCACTTTTGAATTTTTTCCAGTTTGCTTAAAACTTTATTTCGAGAATCTAAATGATATGGATCCAAGTTTTGGCAACCCAGATCATCAAGTGACACCCTCTAACACATATCTAAACAACAAATTACAACATCCAACATAAGATCAAAGGATTTCTAGGATTAGGGTTCTTATACCTTTACAGGGCTTGATCTTGACTTACGACTTTGTGATCCGATATTGGAAAGCTATAAACCCGAACTTGGCTTATCTATTTTTTTTCTCTCTCTCTCTCTCTTTCTAAATCTCAATTTCTAGTGAGAGAATGTGTTTGGAGAAATGAGAATTAAAGTGCCATTTTCTCTCTCTTTAATCTATTTATTTGATGACATGTTGCTATGATCTTGCAGATTTAAATTCGGCTGAAATGGCTGAGATATAGTCACATGGCTAGGCTAGGTTTTGGTAACCAACTTCACTAGGTCAATTCTTGCAAGTCAAGTCACAATAATGCACTAAGGGCATTTTAGTCTTTTTGCATACAAAATTAATGACATTCTTGTCCATTAGCCAAACCCTTAGGGTTTAGGGTTTGGTTAGGGTTTGGAAAATTTAGGGTTTAGGGTTTGAACCATTTTAGGGTTTAGGGTTTAACCCTTAATTTGCAATTTAATTTTTAAGATTTCTGAATTTCGGTTTTAAAAATAGAAAATTAATATTTCTAAATTATAATTAGAATTTTCTAATTATATTAAAATTTCTTAATCATTAATTACTTAAATCTTGCTAATTAGGATTAGCATTTCCTAATTACAATTGCTAATTAAGCAATTAGAGTCAAAATGGTCATTAGGGTTTATAATAGAAAAATAATTTTCCTAAATTAGAAATTAAATTTCGTAATTAGATTAGGGTTTTCTAATTACTCATAACTTGAAAATTAGAATTAATATTCCTAATTAACATTACAATTATTAAATTAAAACTTAGGTTTTCCCTAATTATAAAATTAGGGTTTCAAATCCAAAGTTAGGGGTTTAAAAATATTAAATTAGGGTTTGCTAAATAATTAAACTTTACCATAATTAATAATATAATATATAACACTTAAGCAATATAATAATCATTTAAGTTCCTCGATTAGGGTTTCGTACATTAGAATTATGGTTTCTTTGATTCCTGGGCCGAAATTAGGGTTTTCATAACCGATTTTAGGGTTTCTTGTTAATCGCTAGGGTTTTCTAACCGAACGTTGACGTTCTTAATATATACTTAGGGTTTGTTACGGATATCGTTTATCTGGTCAACCCTTGACCCTTAACCATATATTGTACACATATACATAGAACATATTCACGTATTTCCTTAATCCTGAATAATTCATTTAAATCCTTCACAGAATTTTGAAATCCTCAAAATTCCATCTTAAAAATATCAAATGCATACACTAATTTTCAATCTAGGTTCTAATTTTGAACCTTAAATCAATTAATAATTTTTTTTAAAAATATTCAAATTCTCGGGTTGTCACATTCACCCCTTCTTCTAAAAATTTCGTCCCCGAAATTTACCTTACACCTTACACCTTACACCATTCCTTTTCATCATCATCATCTGCTACCCAATACATTCTTCACAAGAATAAAAATTTTGAAATTGTCTTTGATGGGTTTTACAGACTATTATCTCATCATTTTCAAAAGGTTATAGGAAATTCATCCGCAAATCGTCACAACTTACTGAGATATAGTGGGTAATTAATCCAATATGTCATGTACTTATTAAATCTTTACCTGGTCGACTTTGTTTCTCCTCTCGCCATAGGCACAAAATCTCTACCTCGGTCTTATTTGATTCCTCACCAAAACAATTTGGTTCGGGAAATTTCTTTCAATGAACACTTAGAGTTTTCATAAACTTTAGTCTAGCTGAATCGAATAGCATAGACTCATATCAATAATTCAATTCAATCGAATTATTTAAGTGTAGCCAAACCCCGTTGGCAAATAAAAATTTTTGAAAATATTTTTGAGAATGACGCCATGATGCCGTACTGTATTAACAATCCGTTTGAGGATGCCGTCATTGTATGACTTTGTCATAACACATCATACAATAGTGGAATAACGATTTTAGATCAAATTCACACTAAATATTCTTGTATTTACAACTCCATCAAATTTTTATCATCTCTGCACCAGGTTACATGGTACATGAGTGATAAATAAAATTTATTTTGATATTTCAAATCGTTTGCGTCTAGCTGAAATAAGTAGCATAGACGATACTTTAAACCGTTTCAAAAATGATTACGAGTCTACATTTTTTTTTTCAAAAGCACATAGTGCGTATTTAGCTTGATGTCAACATTTCGAAGTCTAGCATAGCTAGGAGTTTCGGAAAACTTATGTCTCCACTAATAATCATTTGCTTAACCATCTATCTGTTCCTATTATCCTCGATATTCCGTTTACACAACTATACCCAGTTCGTAAAACCACACTTATGAGTCCATAAATTGCCACAATCATATGAGTTTAAGAACTTTCCTAGACAGACCTTTGGCGTCCATTCGCTGAGGGGTTCATAAACATTTCATATAACTATGAATCAAGTATGTCACATAAGTATGAGTTTTAAGAACTCGTACATAACCTTATATCCTCTATCTATGACCTATCTATCTGTTATACACATGAGAAAAGGAATCACCCTCTTAACATGCATATAGCAAATAGCGCGACACAAACATTTCAATGATTATCATTGTCAGAACTAAGTAGTTGTTACACCAAGTACAATTCCCCGCTATACAAGGAATCATACAACTCTACTGCTGACATGAATCCTCAATTGAATCCCCACCTAACACTAACTCCCTTCTCAATACGAATTTCATTCAACTCGTATTCATAATCCTTTCCTGAATCTGTACCAATTCAAACAACAATCTTGTTGTAAACATTCCAATCATCAGATTGATTCTTATCCCATACGATAACCTTATCAGATCACGAGGTGATCTCATCGTATATATTACGATTCATTTCTATACTATGATCGTTTTGTTTTACGATCTCCTATCACTGTACTTTTAGTC
The DNA here is from genome assembly GCA_020205605.1 of Panax ginseng. Taxonomy (NCBI): domain Eukaryota; kingdom Viridiplantae; phylum Streptophyta; class Magnoliopsida; order Apiales; family Araliaceae; genus Panax; species Panax ginseng. The sequence goes on from CM035148.1 coordinate 44,009,352, forward strand.
TTTTAGACTCTATCTATTCATCACTACTGTTTAACTTTATTATCAGAGTTAGGGAACTCTGTATCTTATAACTCGCCTAGATTCGTCTTTGAATCTTACCGACCGACTAACTCTATGTGAGTTAGATCTTATCCTAATCACTGCGGTTATTAGTCTCAGGTATTCCTACCTAAGGTTCATAACCAAAAACTTTGATACCAACTGTGAGGGCCCCGAATCCGAGGTCCCGAATCACCGCGGATCCGGTTCGATCATTCTATTACTATTACTATATTTGCGGAAGATATAAACATAAATTGTTTATACATTAAACTTACATACTTTTCCCCAAGGTCGAGTAACCTTAACTTATACACAATTCATAAATTTTCTAACACATAACATTATTATTATACAACTCTATTACAAATCTACTGCACACGTATACTAAAGCTGAAACTGTCTTGGACCTTTCCTTGTATCCGACGCATTCGTCTTAATCTGCAATGTTTTATCATGATATAGAAAGGGTGAGCATAAGGATTGCCCATCAAGTTTAAGTTCAACAATATAACGATATATCATGATTGAAAGAGTCTGAATAATAAGCTAGCTATAATTCAACAATATAATTGTGAACTAGAAGGAACAAATTTATGACTGAACAAGTATTATACATGAACAAATATATCTGAACCAACTGGTAAAGAAGGTGATCAGCCTTTCATACCTGACTTATATACATGCATTATGTACAGAGTACAATTCATGGCAACCAACAATGATTAACCATAAGCTTATCCGAATGAAACAACTCTTAGTAGAGTTAAGTAAAAACAAACTTGCCTGAACCGTTGATTATCGCAACGCAATTTATAACGCTTTATCCGAAGACCTAATATTAGTAATATAGATCTCCAATATTAGAATAATATCATCACAATTTATAAAATAACCTAAACACATTACACATACACACATAACCCAATCATAATCACATACACACACATAAGACAAGACAATTGATCAAGTCAAACTATTGTAGTCTGAGTTGAACCCGACACAAAAATCCGACATCCCGACGGTCTAGTCGGATAATTCACGAGTTTAAGTTCAATTAAACTATGTATAAACGCTTAACCATTATCTAAGATAATTTATTAACAACAAAAATATTTTTATAGAGGCTCGTAATAATTTTTAAATAATTATTATTATTTATCGTAAATTTTCCATCAATAAACACGTATTTAAATTATATAAATACCACATAATTCTTTTATCATTAATATTTATTTATTATCAAATATTAATGAAATACATATCATAATATTATAATATATTTATAATATATCAAATTATTTTGAATACCTTAAAATCATTTAAATATAATTTTTAAACACTTAAATTCATTATTTGATAGTTGCTATTAATATTTTCATGACAAAATATCAAAAGTTATATTTTATAATTTAAAAATATTTTTCTAACACTTAAATCTTTTTTATATGATTTATAAATCATTAATTCTATTTTTCTATAACTTATTTAATATAGTTATTAAATAAATTAATTATCATTAATATTGATTAATTAATAAAATTCATCAAAAAATATTAAAAGTCACCTGAAAATAACTTAAAATATTTTCATTTACCATAATATTATTTTTCATGTATTAAAATTATTTTTAATAATTTATTTAATATTATAATTAAATAAATTAAATATCATTTATATTCCAAAATAATAAATATTTATGAAATATACTCATAATAATTAAAAACAATTTTTAGACTTTAAAATAATTTTTCGAATTTATTTAGTATTTTTAATAATTAAAATCATTTATTTCAATTTATTTAATTAAAATAATCATTTTTCTAAAATAATAATTAATTCCCGAATTTAAGTGTCGCCGTAGGGGTCTTAGGTGACTAATCCGTTCTTAATGGTGTTCTTGAGCACCTTGAGATCTTCATGTCGATACCAAGGTGGATCGTTTGGGATCGATTATTATTTCTAATCCATACATGTTGCGGGCTAACTAATGTTTATAGATCGTAGTACTAATGTAATATTATATGTTACAACAACTAGATAGGTCATACAACATCGTAACCAGAGATATATGTCCCACAAAAATCATATAAAAGCATTGTTCTTCATTTTCTCGGGTTACCCGGAAAATGAAGAAACGATCTTGGTCCCTACTTTGAGCCTTTCAATCTTTTGCCTTACAGGGGCTCATTGGTGTGATCTAGTGGTTCAAACATGTAGTTGAGATGACAAGGTATAGTTTCATAACTTCAGATCATAACCAAAACATCCCATATGACAGATAAAAGCTAGTCAACGCTTGTCAGAAAATTCGGCTGTTGAAGATTCTGGGTTTTCTAGAACTTCAACAAAACAGACGGTCAACTAAGGTCTGACCATAAATATAAACAATTCTGTTATTAATCATGGTGATATAATGGCATGGATTAGTAGTTCATTTACCAGTCTATAACATACGACCAACAACAAGACCAAACACAAGAAAGATCCGAAGGCTAGAAAATCTTGTCAGACACTGTTGGAAAATTTGGGTAACCCAGATTCACATTTTCGTGGTTGGTCAACGCCTTTTGACCGTTCATATCGTTCAATATACTAATGATCTGGCCTTGTTTCTTGTTTTAGATCATAGTCCTCATGACAAAGAACATATTTATAACATAAAACAACTAATATCAAAAACAAAGAATGATCTAGGGCCTCTGACATATGACTGTCAGGCCACTTTTTGAATTTTTTCCAGATTTGCTTAAAACTTTTTCGAGCATCTAAATGATATGGATCTAAGTTTTGGCAACCCAGATCATCAAGTGACACCCTCTAACACATATCTAAACAACAAATTACAACATCCAACATAAGATCAAAGGATTTCTAGGATTAGGGTTCTTATACCTTTCTGGGGCTTGATCTTGACTTCCCGACTTTGTGATCCGATATTGGAAAGCTATAAACCTAACTTGGCTTATCTTTTTTTCTCTCTTTCTCTCTTTTAAATCTCGAATTTCTAGTGAGAGAATGTGTTTGGAGAAAATGAGAATTAAAGTGCCATTTTCTCTCTCTTTAATCTATTTATTTGATGACATGTTGCTATGATCTTGCAGATTTCGGCTGAAATGGCTGAGATATAGCCACATGGCTAGGCTAGGTTTTGGTAACCAACTTCACTAGGTCAATTCTTGCAAGTCAAGTCACAATAATGCACTAAGGGCATTTTAGTCTTTTTGCATACAAAATTAATGACATTCTTGTCCATTAGCCAAACCCTTAGGGTTTAGGGTTTGATTAGGGTTTGGAAAATTTAGGGTTTAGGGTTTGAACCATTTTAGGGTTTAGGGTTTAACCCTTAATTTGCAATTTAATTTTAAGATTTCAATTTTGGTTTTAAAATAGAAAATTAATATTTCTAAATTATAATTAGAATTTTCTAATTATATTAAAATTTCTTAATCATTAATTACTTAAATCTTGCTAATTAGGATTAGCATTTCCTAATTACAATTGCTAATTAAGCAATTAGAGTCAAAATGGTCATTAGGGTTTATAATAGAAAAATAATTTTCCTAAATTAGAAATTAAATTTCGTAATTAGATTAGGGTTTTCTAATTACTCATAACTTGAAAATTAGAATTAATATTCCTAATTAACATTACAATTATTAAATTAAACTTAGGTTTTCCCTAATTATAAAATTAGGGTTTCAAATCCCGAAGTTTAGAGTTTAAAAATATTAAATTAGGGTTTGCTAAATAATTAAACTTTACCATAATTAATAATATAATATATAACACTTAAGCAATATAATAATCATTTAAGTTCCTCGATTAGGGTTTCGTACACCGAATTATTGTTTCGGATTCTCGGAACTGAAATTAGGGTTTTCAGAACCGATTTTAGGGTTTCTTGTTAATCGCTAGGGTTTTCTAACCTAACGTTGACGTTTTAATATAAACTTAGGGTTTGTTACGATATCGCTTATCCCCGTCAACCCTTGACCTCGAACCACATATTGTACATATATATACATGTAAAATATATCACGTATTTCTTTAATCCCGAATAATTCATTTAAATCCTTCACGCAATTTTGAAATCCTCAAAATTCCATCTTAAAAATCAAATGCATACACTAATTTTCAATCTAGGTTCTAATTTTGAACCTTAAATCAATTAATAAATTTTTTTAAAAATATTCAAATTCTCGTTGTCACATTCACCCCTTCTTCTAAAAATTTCGTCCCCTAAATTTACCTTACACCTTACACCTTACACCATTCCTTTTCATCATCACATGCTACCTAATACATTCTTCACAAGAATAAAAATTTTGAAATTGTGCTAAGGGGTTTTATAGACTATTATTCATCATTTTCGCAAAGGTTATAGGAAATTCATCCATAAACCGTCCACAACTTACTTTATAGTGGGTAATTAATCCGAGATGTCATGTACTTATTAAGTAATCACTTTGAGTGGAACTTTGTTTCTCGTCTCTGCCATAGGCACACAAATCTTACCTCAGTCTTATCGAATTCCTCACCAAAACAATTTGGTTCGGGAAATTTCTTTCAATGAACACTTAGAGTTTTCATAAACTTTAGTCTAGCTGAATCGAATAGCATAGACTCATATCAATAATTCAATTCAATCGAATTATTTAAGTGTAGCCAAACCCCGTTGGCAAATTAAAATTTTTGAAAATATTTTTGAGAATGATGCCATGATGCCGTACTGTATTAACAATCCATTTGAGGATGCCGTCATTGTATGACTTTGTCATAACACATCATACAATAGTGGAATAACGATTTTAGATCAAATTCACACTAAGTATTCTTGTATTTACAACTCCATCAAATTTTTATCATCTCTGCACCAGGTTACATGGTACATGAGTAATAAATAAAATTTATTTTGATATTTCAAATCGTTTGCGTCTAGCTGAAATATGTAGCATAGACGATACTTTAAAACGTTTCAAAAATGATTACGAGTCTACATTTTTTTTTCAAAAGTATATAGTGCGTATTTAGCTTGATGTCAACATTTCGAAGTCTAGCATAGCTAGGAGTTTCGGAAAACTTATGTCTCCATTAATAATCATTTGCTTAACCATCTATCTATTCCTATTATCCTCGATATTCCGTTTACACAACTATACCCAGTTCGTAAAACCACACTTATGAGTCCATAAATTGCCACAATCATATGAGTTTAAGAACTTTCCTAGACAGACCTTTGGCGTCCATTCGCTGAGGGGTTCATAAACATTTCATATAACTATGAATCAAGTATGTCACATAAGTATGAGTTTTAAGAACTCGTACTTAACCTTATATCCTCTATCTATGACCTATCTATCTATTATACACATGAGAAAAGGAATCACCCTCTTAACATGCATATAGCAAATAGCGCGACACAAACATTTCAATGATTATCATTGTCAGAACTAAGTAGTTGTTACACCAAGTACAATTCCCCGCCATACAAGGAATCATACAACTCAACTGCTGACATGAATCCTCAATTGAATCCCCACCTAACACTAACTCCCTTCTCAATACGAATTTTATTCAACTCGTATTCATAATCCTTTCTTGAATCTGTATTCCAATCATCAGATTGATTCTTATCCCATACTATAACCTTATCAGATCACGGGGTGATCTCATCGTATATATTACGATTCATTTCTATACTATGATCGTTTTGTTTTACGATCTCCTATCACTGGACTTTTAGTCTTTTAGACTCTATCTATTCATCACTACTGTTCAACTTTATTATCAGAGTTAGGGAACTCTATATCTTATAACTCGCCTAGATTCGTCTTTGAATCTTACCGACCGACTAACTCTATGTGAGTTAGATCTTATCCTAATTACTGCAGTTATTAGTCTCAGGTATTCCTACCTAAGGTTCATAATCAACAGCTTTGATACCAACTGTGAGGGCCCCGAATCCGAGGTCCCGAATCACCGCGGATCCGGTTCGATCATTCTATCACTATTACTATATTTGCGGAAGATATAAACATAAATTGTTTATACATTAAACTTACATACTTTTCCCCAAGGTTGAGTAACCTTAACTTATACACAATTCATAAATTTTCTAACATATAACATTATTATTATACAACTCTATTACAAATCTACTGCACACGTATACTAAAGCTGAAACTTTCTTGGACCTTTCCTTGTATCCGACGCATTCGTCTTAATCTGCAATGTTTTATCATGATATAGCAAGGGTGAGCATAAGGATTGCCCATCAAGTTTAAGTTCAACAATATAACGATAAATCATGATTGAAAGAGTCTGAATAATAAGCTGGCTATAATTCAACAATATAATTGTGAACTAGAAGAAACAAATTTATGACTGAACAAGTATTATACATGAACAAATATATTTGAACCAACTGGTAATGAAGGTGATAAGCCTTTCATACCTGACTTATACATGCATTATGTACATAGTACAATTCATGGCAACCAACAATGATTAACCATAAGCTTATCCGAATGAAACAACTCTTAGTAGAGTTAAGTAAAAACAAACTTGCCTGAACCGTTGATTACCGCAACGCAATTTATAACGCTTTATCCGAAGACCTAATATTAGTAATATAGATCTCCAATATTAGAATAATATCATCACAATTTATAAAATAACCTAAACACATTACACATAACACATAACCCTATAAGTCTATTACACACATAAGACACGGTATCAAGTCAAACTATTGTAGTCTGAGTTGAACCCAACACAAAATGACATCTCGACGGTCTAGTCAGACAATTCACGAGTATAAGTTCAATTAAACTCTGTATAAACGCTTAACCATTATCGAAGATAATTTATTAACAGTCGAAATATTTTTCGTATGCTCGTAATAATTTTTAAATAATTATTACTATTTATCGTAAATTTTCCATCATTAAACACGTATTTAAATAATATAAATACCACATAATTCTTTTATCATTAATATTTATTTATTATCAAATATTACTGAAATACATGTCATAATATTATAATATATTTATAATATATCAAATTATTTTAATACCTTAAAATCATTTAAATATAATTTTAAACACTTAAATTCATTATTCGATAATTGCTATTAATATTAAAATATTAATATTTTCATGACAAAATATCAAAAGTTATATTTTATAACTTAAAAATATTTTTTAACACTTAAATCTTTTTTATATGATTTATAAATCATTAATTCTATTTTTCTATAATTTATTTAATATAGTTATTAAATAAACTAATTATCATTAATATTGATTAATTAATAAAATTCATCACAAAATATTAAAAGTCACTAAAAATAACTTAAAATATTTTCTTTTACCATAATATTATTTTTCATGTATTAAAATCATTTTTAAATAATTTATTTTATATTATAATTAAATAAATTAAATACCATTTATATTCCAAAAATAATAAATATTTATGAAATATACTCAAAATAATTAAAAATAATTTTTAGACTTTAAAATAATTTTTCGAATTTATTTAGTATTTTTAATAATTAAAAATCATGTATTTCAATTTATTTAATTAAAATAATCATTTTTTGGAAAATAATAATTAATTTCAATTTAAGTGTCATTTATAGGGGCCTTAGGTGTGAATAATCCGTCGCTAATGGTGTTCTTGAGCCTGCCCAGATCTTCATGTTAGATACCAAGGTGGATCGTTTGACCGATTATTATTTCTAATCCATACATGTTCCGGGCTAACTAATGCTTATAGATCGTAGTACTAATGTAATATTACATGTTACAACAACTAGATAGGTCATACAACATCAGAACCGAGAGATCTATCTCCCACAAAATCATAATAAAGCTGTTCTTTCATTTTCTTCGGTACCTTAAAATGAAGAAACAATCTTGTGTCCCTACTTTGAGCCTTTCAATCTTTGCCTTCTGGGGTCGGTTGGTGTGATCTAGTGGTTCAAACATGTAGTCGAGATGACAAGGTATAGTTTCATAACTTCAGATCATAACCAAAACATCCCATATAATGAGATAAAATCTAGTCAACGCTTGTCGAAAATTCTATTGTTGAAGATTCGGGTTTTCTGAACTTCAATAAAAGTATTTGATCAACTAAGGTTTGACCATAAATATAAACAATTACATATTAATCATGGTGATATAATGGCATGGATTAGTAGTTCATTTACCGATCCATAACATACGACCCAACAACAAGACCAAAAACATAAAACACAAGCAAGATCCGAAGGCTAGAAAATCTTGTCGATGAACATTTGGAAAATTTGGGCAACCCAGATTCACATTTTCGTGGTCGGATCAACGCCTTTTGACTGTTAATATCGTTCAATATACTAATGATCTGGCCTTTTTTCTTGTTTTAGATCATAGTCCTCATGACAAAGAACATACTTATAACATAAAACAACTAATATCAAAAACACAGAATGATCTAGGGCCTCTAACATATGACTGTCAGGCCACTTTTTGATTTTTTTCCAGATTTGCTTAAAACTTTATTTCGAGCATCTAAATGATATGTATCTAAGTTTTGGCAACCCAGATCATCAAGTGACACCCTCTAACACATATCTAAACAACAAATTACAACATCCAACATAAGATCAAAGGATTTCTAGTATTAGGGTTCTTATACCTTTCTAGGGCTTGATCTTGACTTCTGACTTTGTGATCTGATATTGGAAAGCTATAAACTGAACTTGGCTTATCTATTTTTTTTCTCTCTCTCTCTCTCTTTCTAAATCTCGAATTTCTAGTGAGACAATGTGTTTGGAGAAAATGAGAATTAAAGTGCCATTTTCTCTCTCTTTAATCTATTTATTTGATGACATGTTGCTATGATCTTGCAGATTTCGGCTGAAATGGCTGAGATATAGTCACATGGCTAGGCTAGGTTTTGGTAACCAACTTCACTAGGTCAATTCTTGCAAGTCAAGTCACAATAATACACTAAGGGCATTTTAGTCTTTTTGCATACAAAATTAATGACATTCTTATCCATTAGCCAAACTCTTAGGGTTTAGGGTTTGGTTAGGGTTTGGAAAATTTAGGGTTTAGGGTTTGAACCATTTTAGGTTTAAGGTTTAACCCTTAATTTGCAATTTAATTTTAAGATTTCGAATTTTAATATTTTAAAAATAGAAAATTAATATTTCTAAATTATAATTAGAATTTTCTAATTATATTAAAATTTCTTAATCATTAATTACTTAAATCTTGCTAATTAGGATGACCATTTCCTAATTACAATTGCTAATTAAGCAGTCAACCCAAAATGGTCATTAGGGTTTATAATAGAAAAATAATTTTCCTAAATTAGAAATTAAATTTCGTAATTAGATTAGGGTTTTCTAATTACTCATAACTTGAAAATTAGAATTAATATTCCTAATTAACATTACAATTATTAAATTAAAACTTAGGTTTTCCCTAATTATAAAATTAGGGTTTCAAATCCCGAAGTTTAGGGTTTAAAAATATGAAATTAGGGTTTGCTAAATAATTAAACTTTACCATAATTAATAATATAATATATAACACTTAAGCAATATAATAATCATTTAAGTTCCTCGATTAGGGTTTCATACAATCAAATTAGGGTTTGATTCCTTAACCCGAAATTAGGGTTTTCATAACCGATTTTAGGGTTTCTTGTTAATCGCTAGGGTTTTCTAACCGAACGTTGACGTTCTTAATATATACTTAGGGTTTGTTACAGATATCGTTTATCTGGTCAACCCTTGACCCTTAACCACATATTGTACACATATACATAGAACATATTCACGTATTTCCTTAATCCTGAATAATTCATTTTAATCCTTCACAGAATTTTGAAATCCTCAAAATTCCATCTTAAAAATATCAAATGCATACACTTATTTTCAGTTTAGGTTCTAATTTTGAACCTTAAATCAATTAATAAATTTTTTAAAAAATATTCAAATTCTCGGGTTGTCACATTCACCCCTTCTTCTAAAAATTTCGTCCCCAAAATTTACCTTACACCTTACACCTTACACCATTCCTTTTCATCATCACATGCTACCCAATACATTCTTCACAAGAATTAATATTTTGAAATTTTGCTGAGGGGTTTTACAGACTATTGTCTGTCATTTTCGCAAAGGTTATAGGAAATTCATCCGCAAATCGTCATAACTTACGGACATAGTGGGTAATTAATCCAGTATGTCATGTACTTATTAAGTACTGCTGGTCGACTTTGTTTCTCGTCTCTGCCATAGGCACAAAAATCTTACCTCAGTCTTATCGGATTCCTCACCAAAATAATTTGGTTCGGGAAATTTCTTTCAATGAACACTTAGAGTTTTCATAAACTTTAGTCTAGCTGAATTGAATAGCATAGACTCATATCAATAATTCAATTCAATCGAATTATTTAAGTGTAGCCAAACCCCGTTGGCAAATTAAAATTTTTGAAAATATTTTTGAGAATGACGCCATATGATGCCGCATCAGACAACAATCCGCTTTGAGGATGCCGCCATTGTATGACTTTGTCATAACACATCATACAATAGTGGAATAACGATTTTAGATCAAATTCACACTAAGTATTCTTGTATTTACAACTCCATCAAATTTTTATCATCTCTGCACCAGGTTACATGGTACATGAGTGATAAATAAAATTTATTTTGATATTTCAAATCGTTTGCGTCTAGCTGAAATAAGTAGCATAGACTATACTTTAAATCGTTTCAAAAATGATTACGATTCTACATTTTTTTTTTCAAAAGCACATAGTGCGTATTTAGCTTGATGTCAACATTTCGAAGTCTAGCATAGCTAGGACTTTCGGAAAACTTATGTCTCCACTAATAATCATTTGGTTAACCATCTATCTGTTCCTATTATCCTCGATATTTTGTTTACACAACTATACCCAGTTCGTAAAACCACACTTATGAGTCCATAAATTGCCACAATCATATGAGTTTAAGAACTTTCCTAGATGCAACCTTTAAGCGCCCATTCACGAGGGGTTCATAAACATTTCATATAACTATGAATCAAGTATGTCACATAAGTATGAGTTTTAAGAACTCGTACTTAACCTTATATCCTCTATCTATGACCTATCTATCTCATTATACACACATGAGAAAGGAATCACCCTCTTAACATGCATATAGCAAATAGCGCGACAAAACATTTCAATGATTATCATTGTCAGAACTAAGTAGTTGTTACACCAAGTACAATTCCCCGCCATACAAGGAATCATACAACTCAACTACCGACATGAATCCTCAATTGAATCCCCACCTAACACTAACTCCCTTCTCAATACGAATTTCATTCAACTCGTATTCATAATCCTTTCCTGAATCTGTACCAATTCAAACAACAATCTTGTTGTAAACATTCCACTCATCAGATTGATTCTTATCAAATACTATAACCTTATCAGATCACGGGGTGATCTCATCGTATATATTACGATTCATTTCTATACTATGATCGTTTTGTTTTACGATCTCCTATCACTTTGGACTTTTTTTAGTCTTTTAGACTCTATCTATTCATCACTCATCGCTCAACTTTATTATCAGAGTTAGGGAACTCTGTATCTTATAACTCGCCTAGATTCGTCTTTGAATCTTACCGACCGACTAACTCTATGTGAGTTAGATCTTATCCTAATTACTGCAGTTATTAGTCTCAGGTATTCCTACCTAAGGTTCATAATCAACAGCTTTGATACCAACTGTGAGGGCACCGAATTCGAGGTCCCGAATCACTGCGGATCTGGTTCGATCATTCTATCACTATTACTATATTTGCGGAAGATATAAACATAAATTATTTATACATTAAACTTACATACTTTTCCCCAAGGTTGAGTAACCTTAACTTATACACAATTCATAAATTTTCTAACACATAATATTATTATTATACAACTCTATTACAAATCTAATCGCATTAATTATACTAAAAGTCTGAAATCGCCTTTGGACCTTTCCTCAGATCCGACGCATTAAATCTAATCTGCAATGTTTTATCATGATATAGCAAGGGTGAGCATAAGGATTGCCCATCAAGTTTAAGTTCAACAATATAACGATATATCATGATTGAAAGAGTCTGAATAATAAGCTGGCAATAATTCAACAATATAATTGTGAACTAGAAGGAACAAATTTATGACTGAACAAGTATTATACATGAACAAATATATCTGAACCAACTGGTAATGAAGGTGATCAACCTTTCATACCTGACTTATACATGCATTATGTACAGAGTACAATTCATGGCAACCAACAATGATTAACCATAAGCTTATCCGAATGAAACAACTCTTAGTAGAGTTAATTAAAAACAAACTTGCTCGAACTGCTGATTGATTCGCTAACGCAATTTATAACGCTTTATCCAAGACCTAATATTAGTGATATAGATCTCCAATATTAGAATAATATCATCACAATTTATAAAATAACCTAAACACATTACACATAACACATAATCCATCGATCTATTACACATATAAGACACTAGATCAAGTCAAACTATTGTAGATGCGAGTTGAACCCGACAAAAAACCGACATCCCGATGGTCTAGTCGGACAATTCACGAGTTTAAGTTCAATTAAACTCAGATAAACAACAACCATTATCTAAGATAATTTATTAACAAATCGAAATATTTTTTCGTAGGCTTCGTAATAATTTTTAAATAATTATTACTATTTATCGTAAATTTTCCATCATTAAACACGTATTTAAATAATATAAATACCACATAATTCTTTTTATCATTAATATTTATTTATTATCAAATATTAATGAAATACATGTCATAATATTATAAAATATTTATAATATATCAAATTATTTTAATACCTTAAAATCATTTAAATATAATTTTTAAACACTTAAATTCATTATTCGATAGTTGCTATTAATATTAAAATATTAATATTTTCATGAAAAAATATCAATAGTTATATTTTATAACTTAAAATATTTTTCTAACACCTAAATCTTTTTTATATGATTTATAAATCATTAATTCTATTTTCTATAATTTATTTAATATAGTTATTAAATAAACTAATTATCATTAATATTGATTAATTAATAAAATTTATCACAAAATATTAAAAGTCACTTTGAAATAACTTAAAATATTTTCTTTTACCATAATATTATTTTTCATGTATTAAAATCATTTTTAAATAATTTATTTAATATTATAATTAAATAAATTAAATACCATTTATATTCCAAAATAATAAATATTTATGAAATATACTCAAAATAATTAAAAAATAATTTTTAGACTTTAAAATAATTTTTCGAATTTATTTAGTATTTTTAATAATTAAAAATCATTTATTTCAATTTATTTAATTAAAATAATCATTTTTTAGAAAATAATAATTAATTTCCAATTTAAGTGTCATTTGTAGGGGCCTTAGGTGACGAATCCGTCGCTAATGGTGTTCTTGAGCCTGCCCAGATCTTCATGTCAGATACCAAGGTGGATCGTTTGACCGATTATTATTTCTAATCCATACATGTTCTGGGCTAACTAATGCTTATAGATCGTAGTACTAATGTAATATTACATGTTGCAACAACTAGATAGGTCATACACCATTAGAACTGAGAGATCTATGTTCCACAAAATCATGTCAGGCATGTTCTTCATTTTCTGGGTTACCCAGAAAATGAAGAACAGTGCAGGGTCCCTACTTTGAGCCTTTCAATCTTTGCCTTCTGGGGTCGGTTGGTGTGATCTAGTGGTTCAAACATGTAGTCGAGATGACAAGGTATAGTTTCATAACTTCAGATGATAACCAAAACATCCCATATGACAGATAAAAGCTAGTCAACGTTTGTCAGAAAAATTAAATTTGTTGAAGATTACGGGTTTTCGAACTTGACAAAGCAGAACAGTCAACTAAGGTTTGACCATAAATATAAACAATTCTGTTATTAATCAAGGTAATATAATGGAATGGAGTAGTTCATATACCAGTCTATAACATACGACCAACAACAAGACCAAAAACATAAAACACAAGCAAGATCCGAAGGCTAGAACATCTTGTCAGACACTGTTGGGAAATTTGGGTAACCCAGATTCACATTTCCGTGGTCGGTCAACCCCTTTTGACCGCTCATATCGTTCAATATACTAATGATCTGGCCTTGTTTCTTGTTTTAGATCATAGTCCTCATGACAAAGAACATATTTATAACATAAAACAACTAATATCAAAAACACAGAATGATCTAGGGCCTCTGACATATGACTGTCAGGCCACTTTTTGAATTTTTTCCAGATTTGCTTAAAACTTTATTTCGAGCATCTAAATGATATGGATCTAAGTTTTGGCAACCCAGATCATCAAGTGACACCCTCTAACACATATCTAAACAACAAATTACAACATCCAACATAAGATCAAAGGATTTCTAGGATTAGGGTTCTTATACCTTTCAGGGCTTGATCTTGACTTACGACTTTGTGATCCGATATTGGAAAGCTATAAAAACCGAACTTGGCTTATCTTTTTTTTCTCTCTCTTCTAAAAATCTCGAATTTCTTGTGAGAGAATGTGTTTGGAGAAAATGAGAATTAAAGTGCCATTTTCTCTCTCTTAATCTATTTATTTGATGACATGTTGCTATGATCTTGCAGATTTCGGCTGAAATGGCTGAGATATAGTCACATGGCTAGGCTAGGTTTTGGTAACCAACTTCACTAGGTCAATTCTTGCAAGTCAAATCACAATAATGCACTAAAGGCATTTTAGTCTTTTTGCATACAAAATTAATGATATTCTTGTCCATTAGCCAAACCCTTAGGGTTTAGGGTTTGGTTAGGGTTTGGAAAATTTAGGGTTTAGGGTTTAGGGTTTAACCCTTAATTTGCAATTTAATTTTTAAGATTTCTGAATTTCGATTTTAAAAATAGAAAATTAATATTTCTAAATTATAATTAGAATTTTCTAATTATATTAAAATTTCTTAATCATTAATTACTTAAATCTTGCTAATTAGGATTAGCATTTCCTAATTACAATTGCTAATTAAGCAATTAGGGTCAAAATGGTCATTAGGGTTTATAATAGAAAAATAATTTTCCTAAATTAGAAATTAAATTTCGTAATTAGATTAGGGTTTTCTAATTACTCATAACTTGAAAATTAGAATTAATATCCCTAATTAACATTACAATTATTAAATTAAAACTTAGGTTTTCCCTAATTATAAAATAAGGGTTTCAAATCCAAAGATTAGGGTTTAAAAATATTAAATTAGGGTTTGCTAAATAATTAAAATTTACCATAATTAATAATATAATATATAACACTTAAGCAATATAATAATCATTTAAGTTCCTCGATTAGGGTTTCGTACACCGAAGGAACAAATTTATGACTGAACAAGTATTATACATGAACAAATATATCTGAACCAACTGGTAATGAAGGTGATCAGCCTTTCATACCTGACTTATACATGCATTATGTATAGAGTACAATTCATGGCAACCAACAATGATTAACCATAAGCTTATCCGAATGAAACAACTCTTAGTAGAGTTAAGTAAACACAAACTTGCCTTAACCGTTGATTACCGCAACGCAATTTATAACGCTTTATCCGAAGACCTAATATTAGTAATATAGATCTCCAATATTAGAATAATATCATAACAATTTATAAAATAACCTAAACACATTACACATAAAACATAACCCAATCAGTCTATTACACACATAAGACACGGTATCAAGTCAAACTATTGTAGTCTGAGTTGAACCCGACACAAAACTGACATCCAGACGGCTTAGTCGGACAATTTACGAGTTTAAGTTCAATTAAACTCTGTATAAACGCTTAACCATTATCTAAGATAATTTATTAACAGTCGAAATATTTTTCATATGCTCGTAATAATTTTTAAATAATTATTACTATTTATCGTAAATTTTCCATCATTAAACACGTATTTAAATAATATAAATACCACATAATTCTTTTATCATTAATATTTATTTATTATCAAATATTAATGAAATACATGTCATAATATTATAAAATATTTATAATATATCAAATTATTTTTAATACCTTAAAATCATTTAAATATAATTTTTAAACACTTAAATTCATTATTCGATAGTTGCTATTAATATTAAAATATTAATATTTTCATGAAAAAATATCAATAGTTATATTTTATAACTTAAAATATTTTTCTAACACCTAAATTTTTTTATATGATTTTTAAATCATTAATTCTATTTTTCTATAATTTATTTAATATAGTTATTAAATAAACTAATTATCATTAATATTGATTAATTAATAAAATTTATCACAAAATATTAAAAGTCACCGAAAATAACTTAAAATATTTTCTTTTACCATAATATTATTTTTCATGTATTAAAATCATTTTAAATAATTTATTTAATATTATAATTAAATAAATTAAATACCATTTATATTCCAAAAATAATAAATATTTATGAAATATACTCAAAATAATTAAAATAATTTTTAGACTTTAAAATAATTTTTCGTAATTTATTTAGTATTTTTAATAATTAAAAATCATTTATTTCAATTTATTTAATTAAAATAATCATTTTCGTAAAATAATAATTAATTTCCTAATTTAAGTGTCATTTGTAGGGGCCTTAGGTGACGAATCCGTCGCTAATGGTGTTCTTGAGCACCCTGAGATCTTCATGTCGAGATACCAAGGTGGATCGTTTGTGGATTATTATTTCTAATCCATACATGTTCAGGCTAACTAATGCTTATAGATCGTAGTACTAATGTAATATTACATGTTGCAACAACTAGATAGGTCATACACCATTAGAACCGAGAGATCTATGTCCCACAAAATCATATGTCAAGTTTCTGTTTCTTCATTTTCCGGGTTATCCGAGAAAATGAAGAACAATCTTGTGGTCCCTACTTTGAGCCTTTCAATCTTTGCCTTTCCTGGGGGTTAGGTTGGTGTGATCTAGTGGTTCAAACATGTAGTCGAGATGACAAGGTATAGTTTCATAACTTCGGATGATAACCAAAAACATCCCATATATGATGGATAAAAGCTAGTCAACGTTTGTCGGAAAATTACCGTTGAAGATTCTCGGGTTTTCGAACTTCAATGAAAAATGCATTTTGAATCGACTAAGGTTTGACCATAAATATAAACAATTACATTATTAATCAAGGTAATATAATGGAATGGAGTAGTTCATATACCAAATCTATAACATACGACCAACAACAAGACCAAAAACATAAAACACAAGCAAGATCCGAAGGCTAGAACATCTTATCGAACCTTTGTTGGGAAATTTGGGTAACCTTGATTCACATTTCCGTGGTCATTCCAACCTTTTGACCGCTCATATCGCTCAATATACTAATGATCCGCCTTGTTTCTTATTTTAGATCATAGTCCTCATGACAAAGAACATATTTATAACATAAAACAACTAATATTAAAAACACGTAATGATCTAGGTTTGGGTTTAACCCTTAATTTGTAATTTAATTTTAAGATTTTTGAATTTCGGTTTTAAAAATAGAAAATTAATATTTCTAAATTATAATTAGAAATTTCTAATTATATTAAAATTTCTTAATCATTAATTACTCAAATCTTACTAATTAGGATTAGCATTTCCTAATTACAATTGCTAATTAAGCGATTAGGGTCAAAATGGTCATTAGGGTTTATAATGAAAAATAATTTTCCTAAATTAGAAATTAAATTTAATTAATTAGATTAGGGTTTTCTAATTACTCATAACTTGAAAATTAGAATTAATATCCCTAATTAACATTACAATTATTAAATTAAAACTTAGGTTTTCCCTAATTATAAAATAAGGGTTTCAAATCCCGAAGATTAGGGTTTAAAAATATTAAATTAGGGTTTGCTAAATAATTAAACTTTACCATAATTAATAATATAATATATAACACTTAAGCAATATAATAATCATTTAAGTTCCTCGATTAGGGTTTCGTACACCGAAGGAACAAATTTATGACTGAACAAGTATTATACATGAACAAATATATCTGAACCAACTGGTAATGAAGGTGATCAGCCTTTCATACCTGACTTATACATGCATTATGTATAGAGTACAATTCATGGCAACCAACAATGATTAACCATAAGCTTATCCGAATGAAACAACTCTTAGTAGAGTTAAGTAAACACAAACTTGCCTTAACTTATTTGATTCATGCAACGCAATTTATAACGCTTTATCCGAAGACCTAATATTAGTAATATAGATCTCCAATATTAGAATAATATCATAACAATTTATAAAATAACCTAAACACATTACACATAAAACATAACCCAATCAGTCTATTACACATAAGACACTTCAGATCAAGTCAAACTATTGTGATCCGAGTTGAACCCGACATAAAATCGACATCCCGACGGCTTAGTCGGACAATTTACGGAGTTTAAGTTCAATTAAACTCGGATAAACGCTTAACCATTATCTAAGATAATTTATTAACAGTCGAAATATTTTTCATATGCTCGTAATAATTTTTAAATAATTATTACTATTTATCGTAAATTTTCCATCATTAAACACGTATTTAAATAATATAAATACCACATAATTCTTTTATCATTAATATTTATTTATTATCAAATATTAATGAAATACATGTCATAATATTATAAAATATTTATAATATATCAAATTATTTTAATACCTTAAAATCATTTAAATATAATTTTAAAACACTTAAATTCATTATTCGATAGTTGCTATTAATATTAAAATATTAATATTTTCATGAAAAAATATCAATAGTTATATTTTATAACTTAAAAATATTTTTCTAACACCTAAATTTTTTTATATGATTTTTAAATCATTAATTCTATTTTTCTATAATTTATTTAATATAGTTATTAAATAAACTAATTATCATTAATATTGATTAATTAATAAAATTTATCACAAAATATTAAAAGTCACTTTGAAAATAACTTAAAATATTTTCTTTTACCATAATATTATTTTTCATGTATTAAAATCATTTTTAAATAATTTATTTAATATTATAATTAAATAAATTAAATACCATTTATATTCCAAAAATAATAAATATTTATGAAATATACTCAAAATAATTAAAAATAATTTTTTAGACTTTAAAATAATTTTTCAGAATTTATTTAGTATTTTTAATAATTAAAAATCATTTATTTCAATTTATTTAATTAAAATAATCATTTTTCGGAAAATAATAATTAATTTCCGAATTTAAGTGTCGCTGTAGGGGGCCTTAGGTGACGAATCCGTCGCTAATGGTGTTCTTGAGCCTGCCCAGATCTTCATGTCAGATACCAAGGTGGATCGTTTGACCGATTATTATTTCTAATCCATACATGTTCTGGGCTAACTAATGCTTATAGATCGTAGTACTAATGTAATATTACATGTTGCAACAACTAGATAGGTCATACACCATTAGAACTGAGAGATCTATGTCCCACAAAATCATAAATAAAGCACATTCTTCATTTTCCGGGTTATCCGAAAAATGAAGAAACGATCTTGAGGTCCCTACTTTGAGCCTTTCAATCTTTGCCTTCTGGGGTCGGTTGGTGTGATCTAGTGGTTCAAACATGTAGTCGAGATGACAAGGTATAGTTTCATAACTTCAGATGATAACCAAAACATCCCATATGACAGATAAAAGCTAGTCAACGTTTGTCAGAAAATTCGGCTGTTGAAGATTCTGGGTTTTCCAGAACTTCAACAAAACAGACGGTCAACTAAGGTTTGACCATAAATATAAACAATTCTGTTATTAATCAAGGTAATATAATGGAATGGAGTAGTTCATATACCAGTCTATAACATACGACCAACAACAAGACCAAAAACATAAAACACAAGCAAGATCCGAAGGCTAGAACATCTTGTCAGACACTGTTGGGAAATTTGGGTAACCCAGATTCACATTTCCGTGGTCGGTCAACCCCTTTTGACCGCTCATATCGTTCAATATACTAATGATCTGGCCTTGTTTCTTATTTTAGATCATAGTCCTCATGACAAAGAACATATTTATAACATAAAACAACTAATATTAAAAACACAGAATGATCTAGGGTTTAGGGTTTAACCCTTAATTTGTAATTTAATTTTTAAGATTTTTGAATTTCGGTTTTAAAAATAGAAAATTAATATTTCTAAATTATAATTAGAAATTTCTAATTATATTAAAATTTCTTAATCATTAATTACTCAAATCTTACTAATTAGGATTAGCATTTCCTAATTACAATTGCTAATTAAGCAATTAGGGTCAAAATGGTCATTAGGGTTTATAATAGAAAAATAATTTTCCTAAATTAGAAATTAAATTTCGTAATTAGATTAGGGTTTTCTAATTACTCATAACTTGAAAATTAGAATTAATATCCCTAATTAACATTACAATTATTAAATTAAAACTTAGGTTTTCCCTAATTATAAAATAAGGGTTTCAAATCCCGAAGATTAGGGTTTAAAAATATTAAATTAGGGTTTGCTAAATAATTAAACTTTACCATAATTAATAATATAATATATAACACTTAAGCAATATAATAATCATTTAAGTTCCTCGATTAGGGTTTCGTACACCGAATTAGGGTTTCAGATTTCCGGAACTGAAATTAGGGTTTTCATAATCGATTTTAGGGTTTCTTGTTAATCGCTAGGGTTTTCTAACTGAACGTTGACGTTCTTAATATATACTTAGGGTTTGTTACATATATCGTTTATCTGGTCAACCCTTGACCCTTTACCACATATTGTACACATATACACAGAACATATTCACGTATTTCCTTAATCTTGAATAATTCACCTAAATCCTTTACAGAATTTTGAAATCCTCAAAATTCCATCTTAAAAATATCAAATGCATACACGAATTTTCAGTCTAGGTTCTAATTTTGAACCTTAAATCAATTAATAATTTTTTTAAAAAATATTCAAATTCTCGGGTTGTCACAGCTAATTCCTCTTGCTGCTTGACTGCTGCAAATAGTAACAATGGTTATTATTATTGCGATGTTGATAATTATGGTACATGCTTACATATTCTCACTGTCTGAGATGAGGATGAGCATTGGTCTTCTTCATTGTGCTTGAGATATGTCTTGGAATCTGCACACCAAAAGGATTTAATTCAGATTGTTCGTTTGTCGTTTGAAGTCGTCTGTTTCTATTTTTGTATTTACTTTTGTTCATTTCTTCTTAGTTCAAGAAAAATAATTTGTCAGAAGTAGATGGTTATTTCCATTTGCAGAGAGATAAGTTGGAGCTTGGCCGGATTAGTCTAATGAATATTGGTTTCGAGTATCCTCTTTTCTGTAGTCATCTTATCTTTTTTTCTATAATAGACTTTTTGTATTATTCCTGTTAAAACTTACTTGTCAGCTTTGTTCTTACTTTACATTCTTTTCTAAATGCATGTTAGCATGCTATATGGATGTTTCGTTAATGGTGGCCTTTTGAATTTGTTTTGTTTATTGTCTTGTGATCCTGTGTAGGGTCTTTTGAGTTCTTTCGGTTTAGGTTGTGTTTTGTTGAAAAAGAAAATAAAGAAATATATAGAACTCCTGCAAAAGTAATTAGATTATCAGTTTTAGAATATTGGTGTTACTGTGGATTTGTTTTGTCTTATTTTATGTCCGCGTGGAATAGTGTGGAAATGAAGATGAGCTTTTGAATTTGTCAAACTTAAATGACTTGAAGAGGCCAACTAATCATAATTATATGCACATAATGGGCCTTTCTTATTGACATAAACTGATCATAATCCTATGCACATAATGGGGCTTGCTTATTGACATAAACTGACTACTTGGTGGTGATATGTACTAATTATTTTTTAATAATCATGTCCTTAAAATGAAAAAAATGATGTGTGATTTATTTGATCAGTAGAGGGGTAATAATACGGTGAGATACATACTCTACCTGGAGTTAGAGCCGTTTTTTATGGTTTATGAGCAAAGTAGTTGAACTTAGCAATATTGACGTTTATTTATAAATTGTAAAGAGAA
This sequence comes from Panax ginseng, assembly GCA_020205605.1. NCBI lineage: Eukaryota > Viridiplantae > Streptophyta > Magnoliopsida > Apiales > Araliaceae > Panax > Panax ginseng. The sequence continues at coordinate 44,031,570 of CM035148.1, forward strand.
GAGAGAAGATCAAAAGGGGCTTATGATGTTATCAATTAATAGATTCTCTGTAGTGAGTACAATGATGTATTTATACTAATCCTAGGCCCCAAAAAATTAAAAGACCAACCTATTATTGATAACATACATTGATCACATTTGATGTATTACCACGAATCCCGACAAGCTATCTGAGAATGACAATTTAAAACTAATAAGCCGCCTTACCGTGTTTATATATTCGCACCCAAATGTCGGGACTAAAGTCATCTCCTAATACACTTAGTAGTGATCGAGCTACTTTACCTGGTAAGTAGTACTCTTGGGTATATTGCTTTCCTGACTTCAGAAGGAAGCATAAATTTTTCTTAATCAGAATATTCAAAAGGGAGAGTATTCCCAATTAAATAGCGAACATATTCCATTAATTAAACTTCTGATTTTTTTTTTTAATTTTTTTATGAAATACATACAAAAAATTGTAATATTAAGATATTTTTTAAACCTTTGCATACCTTTTTCTTCTCTTTTTTATGGATTGTAAATAGTTAAGTTAAGGCAGCCCTTTCTTTGCAATAAACAAAATAGGAAAATAAATCAGTTGGCTACACTTTGGTCAAGAAAAACTGGAAAAAAATATATAAAAAGGGAAGAGTAGAAAAAATAATTTGTCCACAAGTTGAGGTCACTTACTTTGCCACTATCTTAAAAGCAATAGTCACATACTTATAGTGTAATGCACAAACCGATAAACTCTTACCACTACCCCTATAATGTATATTCATTTGTTTTTCTGTGTAAAATTTGATCGTCACACAATAACATATTATCTTCTAATTATATTTTAATTTATTAGTTGTACGTACACATTTATTATTAAAAATTTGAATAATCCCGCCGCAACGCGCGGATTTGTATCTAGTTATTATATAAATTGTTGATGTGGCATTCTATCTCAGCTTTTTATATTGGGTTAAAGACTACATTGAAGCAATTTGTTGATCAATATATTGAGGTGGAGTATGTCACCCATCTCAACCCAATTCCTACAGAAATAATGAAATCTAGCAACCAAAACTTTGTAATAGCATAGTTACACATGTTATACACCATTCTAACTACATAAACATCATATTTACACAAATTTGAGGAAACCCCCTAATTTCCAAATTTTCTTCATTTTTACATATTTAGTGAATTCGATCGCCACGAATTCGTTACTTAACCGATTGACATGATTTAAACTTCGTTGTTTTTGTTTCTTAACATATTAACATAACCCATCACCAATTTTACAATTATAACATAAACTCCTAACCAATTTTAGTCTCAAAACAGACCCAAAATACATATTTTAAGTCAAAACCAAACTCTTCTTATTTATCATCAATAATATGAATTTGTTTACCGAAAACTCAACAATAAAAATATAGAACATATTATACATACTCAAGAACATATATAACAAATTCCTTAATAGATTAACTATAGAAATTCATTTTCTAGAGAAGTATACTTTAGAAAATAAACAAAAACTTTAGAACTTGCCTTTGATTCTTGTAAGCTCAATTAGATGATATCAATCTCCTTCTTTTTCCTCCTTAAATTCTCAAAACTCTCTCAATTTCTCAGAGAATCTATCTCTTCTCTCAATTCATCTTTTCTTCTCTGCTCTCAACTTTATGAAAATAATAAGCGTAACACAAAATAACTGAAAAGTAGTCTTTACGTAGCTTTATCCCAGCTGTTACAAAAGGCAAAGGGTCACAAGGCCATGTTTGGCTAGACCCATAAACCCTTTTTAATTTATTTTTATAATTCCCTTTAACATATGATTCATTCATGTCACAACCATTAACCAATTCCAATATTTTAAATTAAATTAAACCTTATTATTATAATTATAATTTCTATCATTATAATTATATATATGGTTTCTATTTATCCAACCACAATTATAATTTATTCAACAAATCAACCCTTTAATTTAATTATTAGATTAAATTGGAATATTTCCATCAAATATTTACTTTTGTCAATAAATATTTCAATTAAAATATTTATTTTATTTAATAAATATCTTAACTATTTACAAAATTCACAATCATATTACATTAACATACCTCATTTATATATATACTCTCTCATTTTATTAAAACAAATATATTCACAATATATAACACATATACACATACTCGTACTTAAACATCTGAAAATAAGAATTTTATTTATTAAATTCTCATTTGTTAATTCTTAAAAATCTGGGATGTTACAGTTTCCTCAATACCTTATTAACTCATTTGACTCAAGTTAACTTCCTTCGGACTTTTCTTTTCCTGACGAGGTTATTAGCTTAAGGTTCTTCCCCCTTAAGTTTTATAACCTAATGCTTTGATACCAACCTGTGACCCCTCCAAATACGGGTATCTTTCAACCCGACAGATGGTGCTCCAAGATACTACAATTCATACAGTCATTCCATTGAGATAACAACAAAATGAGTGTACTTATTATATCCTTATTACATTAGTAATAAATCCTTTCCCAAGTTCATAAACCGAATACATTCTTTGTTATTCATAAGTATATTACATACAAATACTCTAGTCTATTACAGGATAATCAACTATCCATCTTAGCCTTTCCCTTATCTCTCTTAGAACTCTCGGTTAGTTTCGGTTTTAATTGCAATCATATAATTCACAAAAAAGTGAGCATAAACATTTCAAAGAAGTCTATCAGGATAACATAAATACCACATCGAGAATTATATGATTATCTTCCATAACTGAATAAGTAGCTATGAATTACCATGAAGCATTGACTCATACTTCTCATTTCATAACAATGATTCCAAAGTATATATAATAGCTTAGGAATTCTGAACCGGTCAAAAGACCATGAACATATTCTTTGCGTTTTCATACTTGAAAAGGACATCCGGCACTAAGGCCATTCATCCGGCATTACTTACGAGTACATCTAGGTGATCAGCCTATAGTACCCTATGTTGATCAACACTCTTCCGTTAAACGTATTTACGTTTAACATTTGGCAACCTCGCGTGCCCATCGAATAATCGATGAAAATACTTTTGTTTGTGCATAGAAAAACTTACCTTTACATCCGTACCAAATACTTGGCATATGATAGCGTTAACAGTTCTATATCGAAAGACTTGTAAACAAATCAATCTATTCTTAAAGACTTGTCTAGCCGAGTTAAAACAAGCATTGACTCTTTCTTTAAAACCATTCAAGCATTTCAAAACATGAATCATAGAAAACTTGGCTAACACGGAGGTTAGACAAGCGTTAAGAAAACTTGCCTTCAAGCGTCTTCGAATATAATATTCAATCAATTCTCAGTCTTTACAGGATCTACATGATATATTCACATAGCACACTGTAATTAGTTACCAAACAACTTACTTTATTTGTTTTAACCAACTTTTTTCTCTTCTATGACTTACTTGAATTTTTTTCATTAATAAAGTCCATTCATCTTTTTATGCTTAGTTACGGCTTGTTAGTGTTCTTACGTTATTAACTGACATTCAATCATTATTGGTGAAGTACCAACATTGAACACCATTCACGGTTTTACTTATTACATTCTTGTATTCTTCGTTTAATTCCCATTAAACCACATCTAATCTTCTAACGTTATCACTTTATAAGTGATTTAAAGTTAGCCTTATTATGTACATTAGGTACCTTCATGTCTTACTATTGGTTTACATTCAATTTAGAATTAAAACCTAACTTGGTCAACTTTTCTACACTTTTGCCATAATAACTGCGCCAAAGATCTATTATATCTTCTGAATGCTGCCTAAATTAATGAGGGACAAGGTCGGATCCGGCTGACGCAATGACCTATTATCTTTTGAGTTTGGTTGGCTGTATTTATACCAATACACCAGTTGGTCAAAACAATTGGTTTTTCCAACAAAACTCCCGAATTCATAATTTATTCGTTTTACATCCGAATTGGCTCATTTGAAAGCCCACAACTCACAAATTACATACTCTAGGTGTTCATATAAGAATTTTGCATTTTTGAATCCGTTAACTCGAAATTCACCTTTTGGTTCATTTTGAACGTTCGTTTATCGTTTTCGAGCATTCATTACTCGTTTTCTTCGTTATAAGTCAAAATTCGACGATTCTTGCGTCCACGACTCTTAAATTCCCTATCTCACGTGTTGGCATTGAAAACCAACGTTTTCAAGTCACATGACAACTTTTGACCCTTAATCCAAGATATTTACGTTTTCGATGTTTAACGTCTATTTTCGCAAAATTCACCATAACTTCGTTACTCTTGTTCTATAAGCCAAATCAAATGGAATACTCCATTGATTCATCATCTATACCCTAACCAAATAATATGCACATACCCTAACCATGATGGTTTTCAAATCGTCCAATCACAACTAAGTCACGTTCATAACTTTCTACGGTTTTAACTTACGTAACCCTTACGATTTCTATTCGATCATGACTTATTTGACGCCCCCAAATCCGAGTACTTGAAACCCGTACTTGGTGCTCCACGATAACATTCAATGAACTACTTAATGTATTAATTAAACAAAATTATTATATCAAAGTTATCTACCTTCCCAGTCTCGAGAACCTTTAAGTCTTATATTACATGATAAATATTATATTATCTTACTACAAACAGTCATAATAACATAATGTAATCTATTCCTTCAGCTTCCCCTTCCCTTTGTCCTTGTCGGAACCTTCAGGTCGTGCTAGCTTAGCTAAAAATATTTAAATTTAAAGCAAGAATTTGCATTTGAGTGCCCAGCAAGTAATAGCAATGAATAAAGATTATCTGAAAGATTTGAAGATTTTCTTTCGACGACACTTCAACAACGAAGTAATTGTTATGAAGTAAGCTGAGACAATACAAAACTACATATAAACTCTATTTCATTCTTGAAACTACGTATTGACTATAAATTTAGTAACAGTTTAATAAACTATAAATTTTATCTTAATTTTTGTAAAGGTTAAACAGAACTTCATCTATAAATCGTCATATCTTACGGACACGGAGGGTGATCAGCCCGTTATTCCCTGTATTGATCAACACTACTTGTTTGAACGATAAATCGTTCAGCTGGTCCGCCTTTGGCGCATAAAAGTTTTTCCCTGTTCGGGATGTTCATAATTAATCTAACATTAGAAATAAAACATTTCAATTTAATAATAATAATATTCTATTATGTTCTACAATATTTTTCATTCTACGTCTAGCTGAGTTAAATAGCTTAGACAATTTTTAAATAACATATACATACCTGAAAATCAGTAGGTATGTGTCGACATGAGGTTAAATACAATCATTATCCAAGTGAGGGCACTTGAACAATCTAACATAACTATCTATCCACAAGGTATACACTGATCACACATTACTACAGTATTGGTAAACGAATATAATTCTATAACTAGTATGAATACTAATATTTAAATACATGACCGATAATAGTAGGGTATATTAACTTATATAACAAGAGTATAATTCGATAACATACTTATACAGGAGTATTGCATAAGTAGATACAAAGAGTAAGGATACTTGTCTGGTCTGCTGCTTACACAAGTTAGATTTTATCTTTTATACTGAAACCTATCATTCATAAGATTATTCTTTTGATCAGAATAATTTATCATAACACATAACACTACTATTTGCAGTCATCATATAGCTTAAACACATTGTCATATAGTTATAATAGTCATTCTAACATAAATAATTACTTATCAGGTCAATCTATATAAGTCTGGGTCAAGTTCGGTTTCATTTCGGTGTACCGACTACTTTATCGGATAATAATCGAGTTTATATTTACTTAAACTCTATTCTGAAACTTCAATACTTTATTAAATAATTTAAATATTAATCATATTATTTTTCAAGGTATTATAATAATTTTTAAATAATTATTATAATTTATCATGATTTTTTCAAACATTGAAATCATTTTTAAATGATTTAAATACATAATAATTCCATTATCATTAATATAAAAATATTAATGAAATACTTGACAAAATCTCTAAGTTATTAATAATAACTTAAACTATTTTTAAAACATTTATTTTACCCTCAAATGAATTTTAAAATATTTAAAATTATTTTTAAATAATCACTATTAATATTTAAATATTAATGTATTATTCATAAAAATATTAAAAGTCATTTATTATAACTTAAAATATTTTTAAATCCTTTATATCCATTTTAAATGATTTTTTAAATCATTAATACCATTTTAACTATTTATTTAATATAAATATTAAATAAACTCATTATCATAATTATTAAATTATTAATAAAATTACCTTAAAATATTAAAAGTAATGATTTATAACTTAAAATATTTTTAAACTCCTTATTATCTTTTAAAATAATTTTTATAATATAAAATCATTTTTAACCCATTTATTTAATACATTTATTAAATAAATTTAATACCAATAATATTCAAATAAATAGTAATATTAATGAAAAATATGTCAATTTATCAAAAGTTCATTTTTATAATTTAAAATAATTTTTAAAACTGATTTTGTAATTTTTAGAAATTTATTTCTATTTTTAAAGCATTTTTCGGAAGTTAGGAAACTAAATTAATTAAATCTGTCGCTAAAGGCTTTAGCGACGATTTCTGTCGCAATAGGTGTTCTTGAGGGCCAAGAACACTGACATTCAGTGGCTAAGGTACCTACTTTGACCGGCTTTAATTTTCAATATACACATGTTCTGGACAATCTTAAGCACTAATCATGTAGTATTTATGTAATACTACACGAATCAAGCATCATATCAGTCATATAAATACATAGCATGAAGATCTAGCCACTCAAAGTCATTGTCAGAACTTTCTCGGTTTTCAGAAACCATTCAGTTTCTAGGTCCATTTTGAGGCTTTACTTTCTATACGTTCTGGTTACTATTAATGTGATCTAATGGTTTAGGCTTGTAGTATACATGACAAGGTATAATTATCAATCATCATATCATTTAAACAACATCAAAATCATCAGCTAGCATATTGTCAAAGGTTGTCAGAAAACCTTGTTCTTGAGTTTTCTGGGTTTTCCAGAAAACTGCATCCGTGATCGAGTTGGCTAGTTTGACCTGAAATAACTTTCATTCTATTGGTTATATATGTTATATATGAGCATGCATATGTAGTACACATACAAGACTATAATCTAAATACATTAACACAAACAAAACATCAACCAAATGCAAGATCTGGACCCTTAAATATCTTGTCAGACGCTGAAATCCAAATTCTGGGTTACCCAGAATTTGACAGTCAATGCCGAGTAGGCTACTTTGACCATTCACTACATACAATCCGTTGATTTCTTAACTGATTTAAAGGCATGGATATGGAGTATAACTAACAGGCTACAAACTAGATACAAAAACATCAACAAAACACTTAACACCTGACAGTTATAGGCTTGAGAAAAAGTTGTCAGATAGTGTTCTTGAGTTTCTGGGCTGCCCAGAAACTCTTGGTCATGCTCGGTCAACTGAGTTTGACCTTGAATAACTTTTGTTCTGGATATGATTTAAGCCTGATTTCAAGTCCAGAGTACATTCCTTATAGCATAATACAATTCTAAAACATCAAACACACAAAAACATTAACAGGCTCAGATCTATGGCCTCTGACATTCGGTTGTCAAGCCATAAATTTTGGGTTCTTGTACAGTTTTTGAAAAGTTGATTTTTGAGCACTTTGATGCTATAGATCTATGATGTAACATCATATATCATCATATAACTTCTTCTAACACTTAAATAAACACATAAGCAAGAAATCTAACATGGCTTTTAAGAATCAAAATTGAGTTTTAGGGTTATACCTCTTTCTTGAAATTACTTTGATCTTGCTTCCTAATCTGTTTGTGAGGTTTTAGAGAGCTGTTTGGAGACTGATTTGCTAAGAGATTTCGTGGCTTGGAGAGAGAAAAAAGTTGGTTGAGATAGATAGCAAATGAACAACTTCTTTAGACTTTTTCTTTCTTTAAACATTTATAATTTTGATTCAATGTATCTAGACTAGCAAGGTGGCTATTGTGATAAGATTTGGCTGAGATTTACACACATGGGAGATCTAACATGGTGAGTCACAACATTCTAGAAAACCTTTTTGCTTACAAGTTAAGTAAAAGGGTAAAATGGTTATTTTACATAATAAAGGGTATTTTGGTCTTTTTCACTTGGATTTTAAGGGTAGTTTGGTAATTTCATATATTTCCCATAACTTTTAATTTTATCATTTGCTAATTAACATTAAGGCTTGCTAATTACCAATTAGGGTTTTAAAAATTAGGTTTAGGGTTTCCCGGTAATAGAATTAGAGTTTCTAAATTATCGTTTAGGGTTTCTTGATAATCGTTAGGGTTTCCCCTAATTAGAATCATAATTACTAACATACCTCCTTGATCACATAACCCTGATTAATAATCAGTCTTAATTTCCTACTTAGGGTTTGAATTAGGGTTTTCAGTTTAAATTTAGGATTTTCTACTACTATAACATAACTGATCAACATTAAACCATGCAAACATATAATACATACATATCACATTGAAATATAATTATTATATATTAATATTCTCATTCCTTGTCTATAATCCATGAATTAGGGCTCTGGACCATAACTGACTTAACTTTCATTATCCGTCAATTTAAAGTTTAAATTGACTATACTGCTAAATTCATATCTCATATATTCAAAATATTATTTGTAATAAAAAAAATTTATTCCTAAAAATATAAATATAATTATTCGAAAATTTTCTGGGTCTTTACAACTTATCAATATTTTTATTATTAAAAGTCATCCTTATTCCTCCTCACTAAACATGCTCCACCAATCTACGATTCTTCTACGAGAAAGAAATCGAAAAAGATGAAGATTAATGTTTACGAGCTATTACCTTTGTCGTTCTTCGCGTTCTTGGTAAACGTCTTATGTTTTGCTTGGAAGTAGCTTGATTACATGTTTCTAGCTCTTTCTCTCTCTCAATATAGGTTGGACAATCTTTTCAAAACATCAAATGACCAACCTTAGCTTTGTATTTATAGGAAATCAAAATGGGGGCAAAATGGTCAACATGCCACCTCCTTACTATTCCCACCACCTCTTCAACTTAGCCACCAAGTTATCACTTTACTTGGTGGCCAAGTGGCCGACCCACATGCCCTTGGGCCTTCTGTGACGCCCCCAAATTCAGGTACTTGAAACCCGAATTCAGTGCTTCACGATACCATTTTTTGAGCGAAATAATAATAATAATGTCATAAATATCAAATTTAATTTACATATCAGAGTTGTCTAAATCCCAGGTACGCGACCTTTAAAACATTTCATTACATGATAGATAATAAATATCATCATCTTATTTAAGTCTAGCTATTACATAAGATAACGCAAACTTAATCTGCTAGCTTTCCTTTCCCTTTGTTCTTGCCTGAACCTTCAGGTCGATCATACATGGCTGAAAACATTTAAATTAAGCAAAAATGAGCATTTGAGTGCCCAGCAAGTAATAACAATCAATAAACAATAGCTGAAAGGATTAAATGTTTTCTTTGAACGACTCTTCAACAACGAAGCAATAGTTGTGAAGTCTTCAAGCAACACTAAACAACATAACAATTCTTATTTCAAATTTTGAAACTACGTCATTGACTATAAATGGAGAGCGATGATGATAGGCTATGAACATAGTTTTCGGTTTTCAAAAGGTCAAATGAGAACTTCATCATCGTAAACCGTCATAACTTACAAGCACGGGGGTGATCAACCATATGCCTCTCAGATTGATCAATACTACATACCGTAACGATGTTCTCGTTCATCATATCCGCCTTAGGCGCACAAAAGTTTTCCTATATTCGGGATGTTCATACTTAGTCGGGAATCCAAACCAAACAATTCGGTTAGATATTAATAAGGTCCTATCATATTCAAAAGATATTTTAAATCTGTGTCTAGCCGAGACAAATAGCTTTGACGACTTTCAATTAAGATATACATATTGGAAATCAACAAATATATATTAACATGTTCAATAATTATCCAAGTGAGGACACTTGTATAACAAATCTTATAAATTTATGAACAAAATATATATATATGGATTATACAATAATACGACAATGATAAACAATGATTGGATATAATTCGAGAACTGGTATATCTACAAAGGTATAGATACATGAACAATAATAATAACAATATAATTCTGGAACTAGCTTACATATGTCCATTGCATAAAGTAAATGCAAAGGGTAGGATACTTACTCAAGTAAAAGAGTAAGAATTTAAGGAACTTGCACAACCAAAGAGTGAAGTTTAAGGAAACTTGCTCAATAATAATTGGAGTAAGTTTAGGGAACTTGCACAATAAAAGTAGGATTCAAGGAACTTGCCTGGTCTGCTACTTACACAACTTAGTTCTATCTTTAATTCAACGACCTATCATTTATAAGATTTGTTCTATTGATTAGAATAACATATCATAACATATAGTACTACACTGGACATGTATTCCAGATTAGAGTAACAACTTAGGTATTTATGAAACAACAGAACAACTACACAAATCTGATCCTACTTTACAGGGCATGGCGTTGGCTACCCGATTTATATTAAGGAGACGCATGGTGCGCTCTCTAGTTCAAACCAGTATGAGCAATCACTTGCTTGGCCTAGCTTTCCCATCCTTACATACATAACATATATTAACAGGTCAGAGGTCCTTTCGTATCTTTCAAGTTTAATCTAGGTCCCTTGTTTGCATAATATGGTTCTAAGTTGGACATATCAACAAGTTAAGGCCATTAAAGGTTATGGAACCACGAAGTCTAACATGATTGATTCTTAAACATATAAGGTAGTCATATAACTCATATTAGACATGCTTGTGAGTATTCATATCACATATGTGCAATTAGCATCGTTTTGTTTTGGAAATATGATTCGTTTATTCTTTACATGAATTACAATACCTAAGCAGGGTACATATATTTTTATGATACATGACCGAGTCTAAGAGTATCATCCAACATGTTCACAATTATCAGTTTTTAACCCTCAAAGTAGTATGTTAACATTTACGTTTAAAGTTCATATTTTTATTTAGTAAAACTTACTAATAAGTCTAGCATGATCATGCTTTTATTAAGAAATCCATATACGTAAGTTAGTATGTCCGACATGCATTTCAAAATCATACTATCATGCTTGCATGATCGGAATATCACAATGAATATAATAAGTCAATGTCCATTTTAAAACTCTAAGTTTCCATTAGCATGTTTTCAATGTCATTTAGTATGTTAAATGTGACACCCCTAAATCCGGGTTACCTGACCCCTGAGTTTGGTGCTAACGATCCACAATATAAATAACATTTAACTACCCATTTAATTTATAAATAAGAACATACACTTCATTAACTGATATAGTTAATACATTACCCCAGGTTCTCTAACCTTAACATTATAAACATACCCTTTAGTTATACAAAAAGGGTTCACAGATACAACATAATAATAATATTCATAAAATTATGATATCACTATGCCTTTGCCTTTGTTCTTCACAGCACCTCCTGCCACTTCGTCCCTAGCTGAAAAGTTTTATTTAGCAAGGGTGAGCAACAAATTTGCCCCGCAAGTTAAGATATACAATGAATGTATAAGTATCAGAATAATAGACTATCTATTTTGATAGAATGACACTAAAGTTCGGGGAACTTTGAAATAGCTGAACAAATCGTTAAATAATAATAAGTCTTTTCGTATTCTAGGCAACGCAATAATATGAGAATGAAAGAGTACAACGCTTTCAAAGTTTCTACGATATTCTATTGAATAAACAATAATCAATTCTACGCAATAACAAAGTGGAATGTTTTCTAGATTTATGCTGAGTGATCACAAAAGATCTAGAACTTCTCTTCTCGGATATCTATCAAAGATTTACTTTGATACATTCGCAGGTGTATCAGATAACCATAAAGATTAAATCATACCCCTCTGCAAGTATAACAAGTGATCAACTTTATTATACCCTATATTATGCATAATACTTAACAGTGCGCAATGACCGAATATACGACCTAAAATGTTCCCTTTATATAAAAGGTTGTTCTTCTTAGTCGTTGAATCAGAATTTGATTTAACAACGAAATGCAATGATTTCAATATCTAATCACTTCTCTTCTCTTCTCTTCTCAAACCTATCAAGTTTTTCTATTTCGATCTAGCCGAAACAACTGGCGTTGATCTATCAATAATAATTGAATTCTCTTATCTTCTCTTCTCGAACCTATCAAGTTCTAACAAATGTTCGTCTAGCCAAAACAATTAGCTAAGACATGTGTCAATACGATTAAACAATAGACAGAATTTAACTGTACTATTTGAAATCAATAATAGCTTCTACAGATGTGAATATCCAACAACAGTTATTCTACAAGTATATTCTCAGAATCACTAATTCAATTTGAATTAATAAACATGCACTAACTACGAATAATCAACAATAAATTATTGGATGTGGTCTAATCAACAATAATTAACCACTATAATAATTGAATAAACATAACTCAAGGTTGAGTTAGGAAACATGCCTCTTTCGTTGTTTACAGCTACACAATAAACTTATCTGCATTCGTAAGACCTATAACCAATAATATCGTTTTTACAATTAGTACAAAATTTATAATACACAACACTGTAATTCACAGTCAATCTTCTCCTAGACACATTACCACATAGCCACATTAGTGTTTATAACATATATAAACAATTATCAAGTCTAACTATTTCGGCCAGGTTGGACTTTGGTCTCATCTTGGTGCTTTGATCACCTTAACCGACAATTTACACCTTTATTGTCAATTAAACTTTGTCTCTAAGCTTCAATATTATTTTAGATAAGTCAATTATCATTAATAATATTTTTCGGAAGCTTTTAATAATTTATAAGCAATTATTATAATTTATAATAATTTTTCAAACACTTAAATCATTTTTAAATGATTTAATTAGCAAATAATCTTATCATCGTTAATATTTAATAATATAAAAATATTAATGTTGTACTTGTCAAAATATTAAAGTTATTGTTAATAACTTAAAATATTTTAAATCATCAATATTCTACTTAAATGATTTTTAAATAAATTATAGTCATTTTTAAACCATCACCATTAATATTTAAATATTGATGAAATAATTATCAAAATATTAAAAGTCATTAATTATAACTTAAAATATTTTGAAAACATTTTTCTCATTTTTATATCAATAAAACTATTTTAATTAATTTATTTAATATAATAATTAAACAAATCTAATATAATTAATATTAATTTATTAATGAGAATTCTCCAAAATTATTGAAAATTATATTTTATAATTCAAAATATTTTCTAACACTTTATTCTCATTTAAAATGATTTTTAAATTAATAAAATTATTTTTAACTTATTTATTTAATAATTAAATAAATCTAATATCATTAATATTAATTTATTAATGAAAATTCTCTAAAAATATTAAAAGTCACATTTTATAACTCAAAATATTTTTAAATACATTATTCTTATTTAAAATGATTTTTATAATATTAAATCAATTTTCTCTAATTTATTTAACACACTAATTAAATATCATTAATATCCAAATAATTATAAATATTAATGAAAAATGTCCCAAATAGTCAGAAATTATTTTTCACAATTTAAAATAATTTTTAAAACTATTTTTGTAATTTTTATAATTTATTTCTATTTTAAAGTAATTTTTGGAAAATCAGAAAATAGAAATAATTAAAACCGTTGCTATAGTCCTTTAGCGACAGTAACCGTCGCTGTTGGTGTTCTTGAGCCTCAAGAACACTGACAGGCCGGTTACCAACATACCAAGTTTGACCAGCTTTAATTTTCTGTTCTTGCATGCTCTGTTCAATATAAGACTTGGATCTTGTAGTGTTTATGTAGCACTACAAGTTACAATACATATCATGGTCATACCACAACACATAAAGACGATCTGTGCTTTCAAAGTACTTGTCAGACGGTTTCTGGGTTTTCCAGAAACCAAGGAAGTTGGAGTGCCTACTTTCCAGCCCAAATAATTTAATGTTCCGGTTATGATTCATGTGTTCTTATGGTTCAAATCTACAGTACTCATGTAATAGAACATAAATACAACAACAAAGCAGTCCGAATACATAACAGGTTCAAGATTCAGCTCAGTCAAACCTTGTCAGAGAGCTAACTCACACGGTTTCTGGAAATTCCAGAAACGTGATCCTTGTTCGTCTGGCATATTTTGACCATTAATTATACTCGATCTATTATCTGTTTGTGGAACGTAAAACCATGGATCTAGAGTCCATACAACACACTACAATACGGTTACTATAACATCAACATATACACATCAAAACTGACAGATCCGGACCTTACAAAACGTTGTCAGACACAAAAAACAAATTTCTGGTGGTTACCCAGAATTCGTCCAGTCAACGTCGGTCAACGGATTTTGACCGTTAATGATCTAGACATCAAATGACTCTGATTTCACTTGCAGAATAAAGACCTCATACTAGACTACCAATCCAAAACATAAAACAAGAAAAATCAAAAACAGACACGAATCTGTGGCTCCTGACATTAGCTTGTCAGACCACAAACCATGTTCTTAGGCAGTTTTGTAAAACTTCAATCTAAAAGTATTTTGATGCTATTGATCTATGTTATATCAACATAGATCATCATAAAACATCATCTAGCAAAGATCTAAACACATAAACACAAAGTTTTTCTTAGCAACTTGTATCAAAAATTAAATTAGGTTTATACCTTCTAGCTTCAAATCCTTGATCTTAATCTTCCTAACTGATCTTGGTTGATCAAGGGGCTGTTATAGGGACTGAGTAACTTGATAATTTCGGAGGTTGAGAGAGAATAAGAGTTGGTGAGAGCTTTCAAGAAAAAAATGGGCTAAACTATTAACTTTTTCTCTCTCCAATCTATTTATATTGCTTGTGTTGCTAGATCTGATATTGCTGCTGATTTGCTCGATATTTAGGTCACCAAGTCAATTTAGTTGGTCACCCACTCCAATATTTGCTAGATTTACAAGCTAGCTTATTAAAGAATGAAAAAGGGCATTTTGGTCATTTTTATTTTAATTTTAATTGCATACTATACAATTGTACAAACCCTTAGGGTTTAACCCTAAGGTTCTAACCCTTAGGTTTTACAAACTCTAATTCTAAAATTTTCTACTTAGGGTTTAAAATAGAAAATTAAGAATTTCGAAAATGTAATTAAGGTTTTAAATAGAAATTAATATTTCTAAAGTATAATTAGGGTTTCCTAATTATATTAACACATACTAATCACTTTAGGCTTGCTAATTAGGATTAGGGTTTAGGATTCCCGAATATGAAATTAGGGTTTCTCGACTTTCGATTAGGGTTTTTAACGGTACGTTAGGGTTTCTAATCCTGAGATTAGGGTTTTTAATCTGTTATTAGGGTTTATTAATTTTAAACCTTATCCGATCAATCATTGGTCAATATCCATACAGTACAAACACATACTCATCAATATAATTATTTTAATTATATTTTCTATCGAATCTCTATTCAGAAATTAGGGTTAGGATTTCTAAAGATGTTAAGCACAACTCTACTCTAAATTTATTAGTCAATACACAAATTGACGTTCTCAAGACTCGTATCACAGATACTTGTCACAAAATTGATAATCAATATTAATAAAAAAAAAATATTCGTAAAATTTTGATTATTCAAAATCCTGGGTTATCACATTAAACTACTTTACTTACTATACATCCTGCTGGCATGCTTACGTACCAATGCAATCAGACCACACTAACATGTCTTCAAGTTAGAACGTTAAGGTACATATGGTCTATTGAGTTTACATATTGGAAACTCAAGTTTTCTTTTTGAAATCAAGTTAGGTGAGTGATTATATGAAAGGCGATATAAATAGTATGTCAAGGACTGAAATAAGCTTAACTAAGTTGTATTAGCATGCCCCATAAACTAGATATTATAACAAAATAACCAACAAAAACTGCAGAGGCGCGGTATGCGCTATTTTGTACTAAGGAGACGCGGCCGCACATGCTCTCGCTCCAAATCGAGACTTCCCAATTTCTACAGATAATAAGCCAACTACCAAATTTTCTTCACTAATTCGATCAGAAACAAGCCAGATTGCATACTAAACATGTTAATAAGCCTATAAAACAACTACATAAGTGTTCTACAACCCAATTACAATTCAACTTGACATAATCAAGAAATTGGTAATTCAAGAATAGAATTTTGACAGAAACTGAAAATGAAGAACACGAAGAATCTTATACCTTGCAGTTTTCTTGCTAATTCACACCCTTCTACTGATATGGATACAATCACTCACTCTATATATGCTTTCAATCCCACTCCTTAGCAATTCTCAGCAATGGATATTAGAAGGAGATGGGTGATATTTATAGAGAAATGAAAACACAGACAATACATATGTACACCAAATTAAACCCATAAATGAAAGGATTACATTAAAGGTTAAGAGAGAGTTGGTAAATGGTTGTTGAAATACATCATAATCTCCACTCCCCCCCATAATCATCACCTAGAAGGCTTGGAAGAAAGAAGAAGACATAGGCCTTAGCCTTTTGCTATGCACGTGAATGTGAAATAGCGAGAAATTTGGACACTAAATTTGGGACAACCCAAATACTCAGCAATTTTGTAACACTTATACAATTTCCTACTCTTATGTTATATTCTATATACACATTCTCCATACATGGCTATATCCTAATGCCACAACATAGTTTAATATTTCAAGGTAGTAGATGTAATATGGAAATGTAACATACATTTAATACATGTATAATTTTTTATCACACCGGTAATCTTTATTAAAAATAATAGCTTACAATATGTTCATGGTATATTATTTTAAATATACCTACATACATTTTGTCATATACACCTTCATGATGTATTTATACCCTATAGTTTTAATAAATCTTAATATATGGTTACTTACACATTTCATGATATACACATACCATATAGTTTCAATAAAACTCATTATGTAATCACATATATAAAAGTCACATTACACTATATAATATAGTCATATAATTGCTTACATGCACATAACCGTTAATCTAATATTATTATATTAATAACTTATTTGTTTTATGTCAAATAAACAAATTATTCACTTCCTTGATTAATTAACACCAAAATTAATTACTCCAATCATCATCGATTAATGTATTTATGGATCTCCATAATCATTAATTATCTATATAATTCTTATCGTATTTATAGACATATTGCTAACAATAATAATCACATATGTACATATACTTTACTTTACACATATTTCCACCTTTATATATATATAACAAAAAAAAAATTATATGCAAAATTTCTTATTTAATTATATGGAAAATATTGGGTTATTGCATCTTCCCATGGGTTTTACCCATCACGTGACCCGCCGATTCGACCCGCGGTTTAACTTCTTGGATTGGGCTTGTATTAAATTAATATTGGACCTTAACTTGGGCTTGCTTACCTAATTCATTGGGCTTGCAATTAATCCAAGTCCAATTGGATTATACCAAATCCCTAGCTCATAATTTAATTAGAACTAATTGTATTTTATTCGTATAACCTCCGTATTCTCTTTGCTTAGTACTCATACAATATTCGTATTATACAACGTACTATTCTTCATACCATACTCGTATTTTAACTAGTATAATACTCGTATCTTATACGTATAATAACCTAAATGTTTATACGCATTACATTTCCCTTTCGGAAGTCTCTTTCACTAACCCTTAGGTTTTAAGTCCGCAAGCGAAAACTTCGTTTGCCATAACAGAAATATTATCGGATATTCCATTATATCTTCATATTTTATCATTACGTGTTTCTCGAAATTTCGAACCTAAGCTCCGAACGAAATCGGATGAATAGTGTTTTGACGGGAAAATTCTCGGAAAACATTCATTTTTGTCTTGATAATTGAAAACAATTAATCCTAGCACATAGCCAGAATACTAACCACATCCACACATTCTAGGTCATAGAACGACCTTCACACATCTTACTCACATAATTAATCAATTAAATTCATTTAATCCATATAATCAAATAAAAATTTAATTCATTAAAAATTTGAAATTCTCGGGCGTTACATTAGGCACCCCCTGACTTTCGTGAAAACACGGTTACTGCATCTTTTCAATTTCCTAATTTGTGTGTATGTGTGTGTGTTCATTGCAGTTAATTGGGTCTATGTGCTTTTATTTGGAAGTAATGTTATGCCTCTTTTGCACCTATATACAAAGGGTTTGATTTGTATAAAAGTTCAGTTTTAATACAATATATATAAAATGATATTTTGAAAACAGATTTTCAAACCCTTATGCTCACATAGTAATCGAGGCCTTTGATACTTCCATTTTATTCTGTATTCGGTTTGTTTTAATTTTATTTTCGAGATGCGAAGTATCATCGACAAAATAATATGTACATAGAGATGTCGGGCTCCTTATAGGCATGAAAGTCATCAAAGGATATCCGAGCACCACATATATGATCTGCAAGTTGAATTTTCAACTGAAAAGGGTCCATCATGGGAACCAAATCTAGATCTGTCAGCTGGATCTTAAATCTCATGGCTCCTATGCTCACATGATATCATATGAATAGCCTGCATAACAAATATACTGAAATAAAACAGATATTTAATCTAAACGAAGCAAAACAAATGATTCATCAATTAAATACTTCCATGCATGTAACCAAAGCTTCCAATTTTCTCTAGATACAGATCTAAGATCGTTCGATTGCTTAATATTTACAAAACTATAAAGAAAACTATATTTAAATAAATCTTAGCCATTCTAGCTCATCGGTTCCAATTTTAGAACTTTTAAATCGGTTAAGAGTTAGATATGACTAGATTTAGATAAATCTAGTCCACGGATTAAGATATTACAAATTTACATTGAATTAACAGTTGAAACTGATATTTAAACACAGTTAACAAATAGTATATATATATATATATATGAAATCAGTAAAAGACCAATAATTAGCAATCCAGACCTATATATATATATATATATATATATATATATATATATATATATATTAAAGAAGTAAAAAGCCACGGATTGACGATCCAGGCTCAACTTTTCGGTTCAACTATATATATATATATATATATATATATATATATAAACAAATAAAAGTTTCAAATTAGAAAAGATCTTACAGTGTGCTACAAGGAAGGCTTTAAACAGCTTTTGGAGCTTTAAAACTCAGTTTTCACCGGTTAAAATTTGATATATTGTAGTATATATATATAAGTGTTTACAAAGAAGAATATCAAAGTTTGGAAAACTATAGGAGGGGTTAAGAGCTGAAGTGGACAGAGTTTTCTTTTTTTTATTTTGGCTGATGGGGGAGGGGGGTCTATTTATAGACCAAAGTAGCCGCAGGTCTACCTGCAGCTGCCCGAGTGGGCCTAGGCCCCGTGGGTCCCATTGTCTCGAAGTAAGTGCACTCGGACCAAAGCGTTGTCTGCTCGAACCTTCATAACTTTCAATCCGGGAATCCGATGGAGGCGTGCTATACCTTTCCGAAAAGCTCTTTCCGAGAGATACACAATGAAATGGGATTTGACCTTTTGCGATTCCGGGATGATTGGTCCATGACCAAATCTTCAAGTCTTCACAGTCCATCCATTGAGCTGTCTTGTATTGTTTTTCACTCGGGATTTATGTTATGGTCCTACATGACCTTCATGACAATATTTTGACTTGATTTGATGATGAGTTGGCAAAATTATTATTTTGCCCCTCCGAGTTGCCTCCGGGTTTGATGTAGTTATAGCTATCTTTTCTTAGGGTTGTCTCCGAGATTGGACTGTTGTTGACCTTTGTCTGTTCTCAGGGTTGTCTATGAGGTTGATTTGATCTCCCAGTGTTTGGTTTGATCTCCCAATCGCCGGGGCTTGACTTGATCTCCCGAAGTTTTCGCCGGCGTGACGCCCCCAAAATAGGTCCACAAAACCCATTCCGAGTCGCCAAATACATGGTACAGAAATCAAATACAACTTCATTTATACAACTATTAACTATTGTGTAAGACCCCAACTTTTATGAATAAAGATTTAATTTTCTCCAAATATCTTTTTGAATAATAAGGTGTGGATTTGATATAATGTTATAGTTGTGGGTAATATTTACAAATTTTGCAAAGTAAGCAAGTTGTTATAAAATATTCGTTTGGTCTGGGAATATTCATTTTATTAGGGAATATTCGTACGGCAACACAATAATTGGTAGACCCCACAACAGAATTATTATCGGAGTTAAAAAATAACAGAAATAATTTTTTATAAAAATAACGGCAAAAGTTTTACCGTTAACTGTTGAAATTAATACCCGGTGATAAAGTACAGTAATACGCGTGGTTACATAGTAGCACACGGTATTGTACAATATCTTTGATTATTGACGTTTACGTGAGAAGTCACTCAGTTTTACTTAATTATTGCAATAATAATTGATGCATAGTATCTCATATTATTGATTCAATTATTGTCACAGTATCATCTGCACAATATGTTAGTTCCCGGAGGCACAATAGTTATCTAGAAGGGGGGGGGGGGGTTGAATAGATATTTAAAATTCTTTTCGAAATACTTTGTTAGTTTTGTTAACAATTAAAACACAATGGAATTAAGATTTGTTTGATCTCCCTTTTAGATATGGTGAGTTAATGAGAGAGGCAGTTATAACAATTATAGCAGTTATGAGAAGATTACTATCATATTCTTTCCAATGGTGAGTCTTCTCTTGACATATCATTATCTCCACTGTCTCTAATTGAGAGTTATACTTCAACCAAACACCAAGATTATATAGGTAGTGCTCGTAGATATACTCAGCAAGTGGATGAGCACAACCCTGTCTTATGATGACATGAGGTTGTATGTTATTAGACATCTTGTATGATAGTGGCAAAACACCCTTCCAACGTTGGGTTCGCCTCACCCTATTTGATTCACCAAATATAGCTACTAAATGATGTATACAACACCTTTCTATACTGCTTACGGAGAACCTCCACAGCTAGAGACCACCATTCTATTTCCTCGTTACCCTCGCTCGACCCAGCTACACTCTTATTAACTGAAAAGGAATTGTGAAGCAAAAGGGTGAGCACAACTAGCGTAGTAAATAATATCATGACTAAAGATAATTAAATTATCAATAGCCTTCATCAGTAATAAATCAGAGATTTAAAACATATGGTAGATGATAAAACTTTTCAACCATAGTTGCAATGAACGAAAGCAATCCATTAGAAGAGTCAAATAGACCATAAAGTCTACTATCTTCTCTACATTAAAAGTCCACCAAACAATGTTTTATCCTCCTAACATCACTCAACAGTTCCTTTCCACAATTATATGAATAACTCATAATCATAATTGTGATTCTAAATTCCTCTTCGCACTAGAGATTTAAGATAATTTTCATCACATGTCTTTACACGAAACATCAAAGATCATGGTTATACCAAATCACAGTTCTGCTTTATAATCATACTAACAATTTTATCTTCTTTGTACTACTGGCCAAAGATATTCATCAATGCACCATCTTTGCACTTACAGTGCCAAATATATTCAACAACAAAGTCATCTTTGCACTACGGGCCAAAGATATTCATCAACAATTCATCTTTTTTCTGAGCCAAAGATATTCCTCAACAGTTCATATTTGCACTATAGGCCAAATATATTCATCAACAGTTCATATTTACACTACAGGCCAAATATATTAATATCTCAAAGAAATATATAATCATTTCAGAATTTATATAAACAATAATTATAAC
Organism: Panax ginseng; assembly: GCA_020205605.1. Taxonomy (NCBI): domain Eukaryota; kingdom Viridiplantae; phylum Streptophyta; class Magnoliopsida; order Apiales; family Araliaceae; genus Panax; species Panax ginseng. Next base: position 44,053,606 of record CM035148.1, read on the forward strand.
CATGTTGATCATTTCACCTTTGTACTTAAGCTAAAGATATTCAATTATAAATTCAATGGTCATGCTCATACCAGTCAACAATTCAACTTTGCACTTTCATCGCCAAAGAGAACCCATAGTCATGATCATACCAATAATCTACCCATCTTTACACTCAAGTCAAAGAGAAATTAATATCATCATTAGGGTTATAAAAATGTTATATATGATAATAAAAATACTATAATCAATATATAGATTTAATCTCAAGAGTAATATTCATAACTCAACTATAATTTGGTTAGAAAAAGAAACCAATTTTGTCATGAATAGTAACTCGTGAATAGTAACACATGAATAGTAATTTTGTGAATAGTAACTCATGAATAGTAAATCCGACACAAAAAGGTAGAAATTCCACAAGAAAATTCATACCAATATTTTGGTATAATGATATTAAAATAACATTTCTTAAACTTATAAACAATTTATTTTAATTGTTTACACTTTACTAAATAATGCATTTAATCATTCTAAAATGCCAAAGTAATAAGATTTCATCACCAATAACCAAAACTCTCATAAAAAATCTGCATATAACTCATTATGATTCTCAAGCCATAAAATCATATTTTCCAATTTTCTTACTTCACATAACATATTTAATTAATTTACTCATAACTAGTCCATTTTCATGAAAAATATCAAATCAGTTCCAAAAATATTTCTTTTCTGGAATTTAGCAGAATATAGTCCCATATTGAACATATATTTTTCTAAGAATGTTTAAAATTCATTTACTATTTTTCATATGGCCAAAACCATTGAATATTTAGACATTTATCATAAATTGTACTTTTATCCAAAAATTTCGAAATTCACAGAGTACACTGATATTATATAGATGTACTTCCAATAAAAATTTCATCAATTTTGGAGTTAACCACAAGGAGTTATAAGCGGTTACTTTTAAAATAGTCTTTTCTCATAAAATTTACAACTCTTAATCTATACATCCAAAAATCACCATTTTTGGACACAATCAATAAAACTCATCAAAATATCATTTCAAATATTTCTTCGTAATTTTACAAGGCTCAAGAAGTACGAATCTAAAAACATAATAACCCTTAAAATCTCTTACCTCAAAAGAGCAGTACTTCTGACTTGAATATCGGATATAACGCTGAACGAACTTGTGTCGTATAGAAACACTCAAGATATCTAAATACTCACAAAAATATGCTTGATAATATAGAGAGAAAGAAAACTTATTTCTGGTGTGATTTTCAATTCTAAAATAAGCACCTATTTATAAGAAAATGCTAGAACGCCAAAGGAGACTAAAATAATAAAATATTATTATTTATTTTCTCCAATCTACGCACACCCACCAGCCAATAATAGCACCTCAATTCTGAACATATAGCAGCCCATGTGCATTCAACACCAACCAAAAAGTGGGTCCCACCCAAATTTAAATAAAAATTATTTTATTTTCTGAAACTTCAATAATTCATAGAAAATAGTCCGTTTATCAGAAATATATGAATTTTATATCCATTCCACACGAAATCAAATTCTCTACAACTTTGCAGAAGAAAGTTTTTCCAAATTCTAGACCGAAAATATCTGAAATCCACAAACGGATGATTTTAAACACCGTTTTAACACCTTTTAAAATTCATAACAAATCATGCTTTAATTTTCAACGGTTCAAAATTTGTGGACATATACTCAACTTATATATGTATAACATATCCAAAAATCACAACGATCCAACGGTCGGATTAAAATTATAATTCACGCAATAGAGCTTTAAGAACACCGATTTGATATTTTAATACCTCCAATCCGACAAAATACTGATAAAACACCTCAACATTAATTCCTTCATTTATAACCACGTAAATAAATCCATCATTTATATCCACATCAAATAAATATTTTCTTATCATATAAATCAATAATTAATTATTCACAAATAATATTATAGAATCACAATAATGACAACTAGGCAGTTCCCAGGAAAGAGGGGGCTTTCTAATAAGGATTTCTCCTTACCGGCGCACAATTAGGTGACCAAACCTCTCCTTGACAGAACTTTCTAGACATTGCCAATAATGTTATCTAATAATATTATTTAAATAATATGAATTATTGATCTGATAATGGGAAATACTGTGCAGTGATAATTATTGAAAGAACAATAATATAAAATATCAACGCAGCAATTATTGAATCAATAAAATAAAATATTGAACAATAATTATCAGAATAATTATTGAGTAGTTCCTTCTCACGTAAGAATGAATAAGTCAAAATCATGCAAAAACTGTAAAGCTTCTTTAACCAACGCAGACATTTTACTTTTTACCCACCCGGGTATTCCAACAAAGGTTAACGGTAATAATTACTGTAGTTATTTATAAAAACTTAAATTTGTCTTTTCTTCATCCGAAAGTTATTCGTTATGGGCCCATTAATCGGTCATAGTGCAGTAAATCATTTAATATTCCCCGATAACAAGAATATTCTACGACCAAACGAATATTCCCCGACAACAAGAATATTCTATAACCACTTGCGTATTTTGAAAAATTTATATATATCACCCTTAACTTTAACTTTAACTTTTTATCAATTTAACCATTTACTAAATAGAAAAATTGAATACTTTTATTTCATAAAATTCGGGGTCTTACATCTTTAATCTCTTTATCTATACATTCAGTTACAGAATGATACACATTAAAAGCTTAGATCAACCTAACAATTTTAATCTATCACTAAGTCCTTTTACATATATTACTTGAAGGACTTTACATATAATCATGAGCATTTACTTTAAACATCAAATCAAAATATGCAGTCTCCCAATAATCTCCCCCTATTTTATGTTGACATAACCAAGGAGATTTGTGTCATGATTAATAATTTCTAGATGCGGTTGCAGGAAAGTAAATATGACTAAATATTTTAGTGAGCAGCTGAAATTTCTAGAGAATAAGCATGAATTTATTGATGTTTGAAGATAGATATTACATGTAAGTTCAGTTACACCAATAAGAATTAAATTTCAACTTATCTCTATTTCTTCGGCCTTTTGCCTCGTGGAGGATTGGCATACTCCTCAGCTCTTCTTTCCTGTTTGCTTCGTCTCTCCTGGTTAGATCTTCCAGCTTGCTTTAACTTAGTCTTGGATTGTGATCATGTCTATTCATGAATGCAGGATAATTGTGAGCTGGGAGTTGGCCCTTGACTCCTTAATGGTTGTGCTATGATAATTGGCTCCGGATCAGATCGTTGAGTTTGATAGCCAGATCGTGGAGTCTGATGGTGAAACTGCCTTAGATGAAGACTCCTTGATGATTGAGCTAAGAATGTGCCTCTGCCCTTGCCTTGATCTCCTTTCCTTTTATTCTCCCCCTTTATGTTAGTATCAAGGGCTCATATGTCGTCAGATAGGCGAGTCATGCCTTGGACAAGTTCGTTGAGATAACTTTGGGATTGAGCAATGTCTTCTCGATTCTCTTTGATTAGAGCATCAGATCGAGATTCCCTTCATTGGAGGATATCCAGGACATTGTCAGTTTGCTTCATTTGGCTCATGAAAAATCCTTGGAGTTCTTTCACTGTAGTTTGTATATTCGTGATGCTATCCATCATAAGGTTGTTCTTGGATTCGTGAGTCATCTGCAAGAGAAGAACATCATCTCTGTGTCTCTTAACAGCTTGAAAGTGGATATGATCCCGGTCATTTATGCTCTTAATCATCTCTTTTATGATCTCCCTCAACTTCTTTGTGAGCTCAGAGCTTAGGGTGCTTGGGAGAGCATTGGCAGCATTGATCATCTTAGTCAGTCTCATTTGAATGAGTTCAGTGTGAGCTTTAAGACTGTCGTCTATGTCCTTGGTCACTTTCTTTGACGCTTCTGACAACTCAATTTTGGTGGGAAGATTTGAAAGGAGTTCACCGAGTTATGGATTTTTTGGAGGAGGGGCCCTTGTGTATTGATCTTGCAGGGTGGAGAGAGCAAGATCAAGTTTAAAATATTCATTTGAGGACGAGGAGGGAATATCTGATGGAGGGGCTTGTGTTTGGGCTTCATGAGTAGGTGGCTCTACGATTTGAGCGTGTGACTCTACGATTTGGCTTGAGTCAGTAATCGTATAGATGAGAGGAGATTGTATCAAAATAAAGTTTGGCATATTTGGTTCATCAGTTACAGAATATTGGGATTCTGTAACTGGTAATTGATTAAGTGGACTGAGGATCACTTCCAAACATTTTGGGAATTCATAGAATTGACTGAAGAATGATGGTGGATAGTGATTAACCCTGAAAGACTTTGGGATAGATTGTACCTTATGCACATTCTTTGAAGAAGGGCCATTTGTGATCAGTTTTTTGGAAAAATTGAGGTTACCTGGAAATCCATGAGCTAGCACTGAGATTGTTGGATATGATTTGAAGCTCCAAAACATGTGATCCCAGGAGTTGAGAATTTGAGCTCTATTGAAGGGCATCATAGGTAGATAGGAGAACAACTTGTAGTTAGCTCTCCTATACCTATCACAACCCACAACTATAATTTCCACCTCATCATCATCTTCTTTTTCTCTGTCATCTTTTGAGGATTCCACTACATCAATTACTTCTTTTTGACTTTCTTGCTCTGGTTCTCTCTCATTCTCTTCAGGAATAGCTCCTTCTGAAATAGAGATAACATGGGGATCCCACTAAATATGATCATCCATCTGCATTTCAAATAGCTTCCCCTCAACTGGAGCATTCTCTAGAGTGAGAACTTCAGGCAGCTCCCCCTCAGCTTGAGCTATGTCCTTTTGGCTTACCTTGGATAACTCCTTCTCAGAAGCTATCTTTTTATCTTCTTCTTTAAGTACTCCTTCATTGACGAGGATGTACTTTTTGACCAATTTTCTTCTTGATTTCCTAGGCTTAGTCAAAACCTTAGGACTCTCTCCAGCTATAGCTCTGAGTGGTCTATCAGTCTGAGAGTCTGTTGCAGCAACTTCTTTGGGAGAGGAGTCCAGTCTGGTCTCTACGATTGGTAGAGACTCTACGATCGAAGAGACATAGGGCCTCTTAGATTTGTGACTATGTTTACTCTTCTTCAGCAGCTGAGAGATGGTAGATATGTCTTCATCTGCCTCAGCCTGCTGTTCTTTCCTCTTCAAGATCCTCAGAGTTTCGATGTTAGAATATTCTTGAGGTACATCAGTGGTTGACCCCTGGGGTTCCTCTGCCATTTGAGCTTTCAGCTTTCTTTTGCCCTTACTTTTTCTGACTAAAGCAATGGGTTCTTCTTTGTTGATCTCTTCCTCTTCTTCTTCAGTCTCCTTGACAACAGACATGTTTCCTGGAATCCCTGATTCCTTTGCATCACCAGTCCTTCCACTGGACTCAGACATCATTCTTACATTCTCTGCTGGATTCATTTTCTAGTTCTTGAACATTTGCTGAGTCATTCTTCTGTTCGGATTGATGGACTCTCCTTCATCATCCCCAATCTTATCACCTAAAGTAGACTGTAGGATGATGCTGATGAATCTCCCGTAGAGCATCTTCCCAGAGCTCTTTGTTTTCTTCGAGCTTAGTATCCATTTCTCAATCCAGTCAAGTAGTAGGGCTTCATAATTGAGTTGAATCCCATAACTTATGGCTGTCATGAGCTTGAGATGCACTTCGTTTACAGAGTCATGGCCGGAGCTCTTGCAGCAAATACATTTCCCAACAATGTCTGCCAAGAATTCATACCTCCGAGGAAACTCTTTCTTCTTATACCCTCTGACAGTAGGAAGCTTCTTATGGTGCATTCTCTTAAGTCCTTCATGGAAATCGATGCCCTCTATGAACGAAAACCCTTTCGATTTGGAACCTAGGGCTAGATTTATGTCATTAGCCTTGAGCTTGATTTCCACGTCCCTGACCCTCGTAGTGATGACGTCTGTGAGACCCCGAATTTTATGAAATAAAAGTATTCAATTTTTTTTCTATTTTGGTAAATAGCACGGTATTGATTATTGATGCTTATGTGATAAGTCACTCAGTTTTATTTTATTGGTATTATTAATGTAATAAAACAGAAAAGCTTTTTATATAAAACAAAATACTTTTATAAAGTTATTCTATAAATAGAATATATTATATTCTATTGTGCATAGTGTTTTGCATAGTAAAATCTTTTTATATAAAACAGAATACTTTTATAAAGTTGTTTGTTTTATTAGACAATAATTAGAATATATTATATTTTATTATGCATAGTATTTGTATAGTGCCTGCATATTGTTTGCATAGTAAAATCTTTTATAAAGTTATTCGTTTTATTAGATTATAAATAGAATATATTATATTTTATTTAAAAGATTTTGCTTTAAATATGGACCGTCAGATTAAAGTAAATCAATCTGGGACGTTCATGAGTTAGTTACTATGCAGTCCATTTTTCTATAAATAGAAGCTCATTTCTTCATTATTTCTTACGAATTCACTGAAACTCTAGAGAGAGAAACTATAGAGAGAGTTCTTCTTCTATAATCTTGAGCGTATTTCTTTAGAGTTTAAGAAAGCTTTGAGTGTAGTGCAAGTTTTCTTCAAGTATATTCTCGCCCTACCAGTCGGAATAATTTTCTTTTTAAGGTAGGGGATATAATTGTCGTACTCGTAAAGGATATTATTATTATTTATTATTATGTTGGAATAACCTGTATACGCGGACTACCCTATACTTGGTGAAATTCTTCTGTTATTCCATTCTTTATTATTATGTTGGAATAACTTTGTTTATGCCAAGTCTGCATATTGTGAAATTCTTCTAATATTTCGTTCTTTATTATCCTCGTCGAATATCAGTCTACGTGGCATTTATGCTTTGGACTCGGTTCCATTATTTATTATTCCGTTGAATATCATGTCTGTAAATGCTTACGCCGGACTGATTCCATTATTTATTATTCTTTCGAATATCCTCGTCTCGTGCGTTTACGCCGGACTGGTTCCATTATTTATTATTCGTTGGGAATAACGTCGTGGTGCAATCGCATTTATGGTGAATCCTTCTGTTATTCCATTCTTTATTATTCTGCTGGAATAACCTGTCTATGTGGATTACCATATGCACGGTGAATGATCCTTCGTATTCATGCGAATAATATTTTCATTAAAAAGGGGTTTCTACCAGGGGTAGATTCGTAATTTTTCTGACTCTCAAAAATTCTAGAAATATTTGAAATGATAATTTAATGAGTTTTCTAAATTGTGTCCAAAAATGGTGATTTTTGGATGTATAGATTAAGAGTCATGGATTTTATGGGAAAAGACTATTTTAAAAGTAAACTCTTATAACTCCCTGTGGTTAACTCCAAAATTGGTAAAATTTTTATTGGGAGTACATGTATATAACAGGAGTATACCATGTAAATTTTGGAATTTTTGGACAAAAGTACAATTTATGATAAATGTCTAAATATTCGGCAGTTTTATCCATATGAAAAATAGTAAATGAATTTTAAAAATTCTGAGAAAAATATATGTTCAAGATGGGACTATATTCTGCTAAATCCCAGAAAAGAAATATTTTTGGGACTGATTTGGTATTTTTCATAAAAATGAACTAGTTATGAGTAAATGAATTAAATATGTTATGTGAAGTAATAAAATTGAAAAATAGGATTTTATGGCTTGAGAATCCTATATAGGGTATATGCAGATTTTGATGAGGGATTTGATAATTGATTATGAAATCTTATGAGTATGACATTTTTGAGTGATTAAATGCATTATTTGATAAAGTGTAAACAATTGAAATAAATTGTTTATAAATTTAAGAAATGATTAAAATATTGTTATAATATTAATGATATTAGATTATGAGATTATTAAGTGATTGATAATATTTGGTTATTATTGAACGATGGATAAATTGTATTATAAATATTTAATATTTATCATTTATCTCATTTGATTGATTCTTATATCATTGTCATTATCCTCATGTTTATATTATGTTGAAAGTCATCTGTGGCCTGTAGTGCATAGATGGACTTGGTATGATTATGACCAGGGATTATTCGGTATAATCATAACTGTAATGTTACAAATGATGTGGAAAAAGTCATCATTGGCCCGTAGTTCATTGATGGACAGTTTTTGGTATGATTATGGCTATGTATTCTCTTCGGCCAAGGGTGCAAAGATGAATTGTTTTATGGCATGATCAGGACCGTTGATGAAAACACGATTATCTTTGGCCCGTAGTGCATGGATAATTCGTGGTCTTGATACTAATGAATATCCTTGGCCTGTAGTGCTGGGATGATTCAATGATGTGGATTAATTATTGAGCTGAGTCTCAACGATGAAATATTAATTCATGGATGTGATAATAATGAATATGTTTGGCCGTAGTGCATGGATAATTCAGTGATATGGATTGATTATCGAAATTTGAGTCTCGTGATGAAATATAAATTCATGGATGTGATATTAACGAATATCCTCGGCCAGTAGTGCGTGGGGTGATTCGATGATGTGGATTATTTATTGTCGTTCTAGTCTCAACGATAAAATATTTATTATACACTTTTAAATGCGTAGAAGATAGTAGATATCATGTTCTACTTGACTCTTCTAAAATACAGTTGTATGTCTTTGGCATGTAGTGCAAAGATGAATTGTTAATGAATATCTTTGGCCGTGGTGCAAAGATGAATTTATTAGTATGATTATGAGCAGAAATTTTGATTTGGTATAACCATGATTTTTGATGTTTCAGGTGAAGATAGGTGATGAGAATTATCTTCATCCTGGTTACGAAGAGGAATTTAGAACCACAATTATGATTATGAGTTATTCATATGATTGTGGACAGGAACTGTTGATTTATTTTACATGGATAAAACATTATTGGTGGACTTTTAACATAGAGAAGATAATGGACCTTATGGTCTATTTGACTCTTATAATGGATTACTCGTTCCGCTGCAACTATGGTTGAAAAGTTTTATCATCTACCATATGTTTTAAATCTCTGATTTATTATTGATGAAAGCTATTGATAATTTAATTATCTTTAGTCATGATATTCCTTCTTCGGCTAGTTGTGCTCACCCTTTTCTCGCTTCACAATTCCTTTCGTAATAAGAGTGTTGCTCGAATTGAGCGGGATAACAGGAATAGAACAAAGGGTCTCTAGCTATGGAGGTTCTCCTTAAACAGTATAGAAAAGTGTGTTGTATTCTATACAACATTTAGTAGTTATATTTGGTGAATAAAATAGGGTGAGGTGAACCCAACTTTGGAAGGGTGTTTTGCCACTATCATACAAGATGTCTAATGACATACAAACTCGTGTTATCATAAGACAGGGTTGTGCGCATTCACTTGCTGAGTATATTTACGGGCACTACCTATATGATCTTGGAGTTGATTTAAAATATAATATTCACTTGGAGACAGTGGAGATTGTTATATGTCAAGAGAAGACTCACCATTGGAAAGAAGATGATAGTAATCTTTTCATTTTTCTTTGGGGTCTATTGGGTCAACCAAGGATAATTCTGTGGCCATATGATATCTATTATAACCTAGATGCATGGCCTCCCATGTACGAAGGTTTCCTTGAGCACTTCCCAAAGATTTTAGTTTCTAAAACAGTCTTTGACTATACTTGTATGTAAAGTACCATTGTAAGGTTGTGGTCGAGGCACCATGAGAGTTACATTCATTTGTATTAAAACTCATATTTAACTGTGGTCGTATTCTATACGACAGCTCAACAGTTGTATAAATGAAGTTGTATTTGAATTTTGTACCATGTATCTGGCGACTCAGAATGGGTGATGTATACCTAATTTTGGGGGCGTCACAACGTCTTTCTCGAATGCACCATTTTTGTAGAATTCATTTATCAGCTTAGGGTAGATTCATGTGATCGTACCTAGAGCCTCTTCAAGACCGACTTTCTTTATCAAAGACAGAGTTTTGAGAAATTTGAGGTTAGCTGTCTTGAACTCATCGAAATAGAGTCTGTAACCAGAGATGACATTTGAATCTGCCATTGATTTCTTTGCAATGGGTATGATTGTTTTGATATTTTCTGAAGGTTAGGGTTTCTACTTGTAGAGAGAGAGATGAACTTTTTGAACTTCTGATTTCAAAAAGGTGTTTTCAAACTGTACTTGTAACTTTCATCTCTCCATTTGCTTAGTGGGGCATGTGTCAAATTATGCTTGGCTCTATGAGTTTGACTGATAAGGAATGTACTGATTTGCCCTTAGCTCTTTCTGAGCTAATGTATCCTTTGGGAGGACTACGATCATTGAGGTAGTCTTTATGATCGTCGAGTTTGCACTACGATTGTCAAGTCTGCTCTGTAAACGTCGAGTCTATTCTGCGATCGTTGAGTCTTTTCTACGTTCATCGAGTCTATACTACGATCTTCGAGTCTGTCCGGGCCCTTGTGATGAACTTTTGACTCATCATTCTTCTTGGTTTAATGTAGCTCAGGAAGGGCCAACCTCATAGAGTGAATCAAGGGTTAGGTTTGCTCCTGAGGCGCTTATCAAAGAGATTGCTTTGTTTTGTTGAACTTTGTCATCATAGGATGCTCCTTTGTTTTGTTGATCGAGCTCTGCCATCGTTGAGTCTGCATTGCGATCGTTGAGTCGGCACTGCGATCGTTGTATTTCATGTCACTGCAGCTCTACGATCATGGGCTTCCTTTGATTATGTCTACGATTTTGAACATAGCCTTTATATCTTCTTGGTTAGCACAAACTAGAGTATAGATTTCATGGTTGTAAATTAAGCATGCCTAGCTCACTTATTAATTTGTTAAACCTGGATTCATCTAGAGGCTTTGTAAAGGCATCAGTAAGTTGATTTTCAGTAGGGATATATTGTAAAGATATTGTAGACATTCAAAATTTTCTGTACATCTGTCATTAACATTGCAGGATGACATATTCGTCTTTTAAGAGGGAACCCAGAAAGACAATCCATATCCATTCCGGATACTACTGAAAGTTCAGCATCAACCCCGGAACACACACTGGGAGTAACAAATCCAACCTCGAATATAACCTCGAGGCATGCAGATCTAATATCGGAACACACACCGGAGAAGACCGATTAATCTCGGAGATAACCCCGAGGTATCCAGTCTCAGTCCCAATCATGGGAATAGCCACCAACCTTGGTGATAACCCCAAGGAATGCAGTTTTGGCGATAACCCCGGAAATGCTTGTTTCAAATGCAACCAGCTTCAATCTCGGCACTCACAATGAGATATTCAGTACCAACCAGGAGATAACACCGGGAGGACAGGCACACCTCAGTGATGACACTGAGGACCTTCAACAATTGCAGCAGTCCAATCTCAGCGAAGCCCTGAGCAACGTCTTCTTTATTAGCCCAATCCGGCGATAACACCGGTGAGGGGCAACATCGTCATCTCACTAACGCGATGCCACGCCACGTCGTCTCAACATTTCATACACATCTCTACGCAACGATGTCCCACAAGAATCAAGGATAACCAATCCCGAGTGACTATTGTGCGGGGTAACGGATGGAATTTGAAGCTTGAAGACCGGAGGGCATCGTCCCATCTTCAATGACTTCATACAAACTCTAATCCTATGCCATTGTATAACTCTCAACAACGGCGGTCCGAAATAGGTCCTGTATACCTCAATCGGATGCCCGGATTGCACTTCTGAAAGTTCGAGTGGACATTATAGTGCTCGAGTGCATGCATTACGAGACGACCCAACCCGAGAAACCCGGGCCAACCCGGGTTGCCTCTAACACACCTATGCTCGATTGCAGGTACACCAAGTCTCCACCTCTATAAATATAGGGCTTGGGGTGGCCATTTTGCAAGAGAAAATGGCGAGGAAGCCCTGTCCAATATGCTCTGCACTCACCACATACAGTGTACTTTTTCATTTTAAACACATGTGAGCTCATATATAGCTACTTTTGTACCTAAAAAAGCTAGTGTTTACCCACTTTAAAGATATAGAAGTCTTCTTTGGCAGCCAACTGTAAGCCTTCTCACACACTTTAAAGCCTTTCTCTTCATCTTTGCACACACCCTTCTTCACGTCGAGAGTCGTTCTGCTCGCGTTTGCCTGGACTTAGGTCCGTGGTTTTATTTTAGTTTGTATATACATATATATTATATATATTGACTAACATTATCGAGTTATGCCTCAATTGAGCCTAGACTTCGGTCTGGAGCGTTTATTTGCTTATATATATTTATGAACTGTGTGTCAAACTTTGTTCGATGAGCCTAGACTTCGGTCTGGAGCGTTTACTAATTTAATATATACTTATATATATTAACTGTGTGTCAGACTCTGTTCGATGAGCCTGAATTTTACATCCGGTGCGTTTATTCGCTTTTATATATATATATATATATGAACTGTTGTCGAACTCTGTTCGATGAGCCTGGATTTTACATCAGGTGCATTTATTGCTTATATATATATATTTCGTACACACAGTTCACTTCGTGGTGGTTGATCGCTTACGACTTTCTTTACGTTTAAATCATTCTGCCTAGAGTTTACTTCATGGTAGTTGATCGCTTTGTACAGCTTTCGTTACATTTTGTCCCGCCTGGAGTTCCCTCCGTGGCGGTTGTATATATATATATGAACTGTTGTCGAACTCTGTTCGATGAGCCTGGATTTTACATCAGGTGCATTTATTGCTTATATATATATATATTCGTGCCACCTGGAGTTCACTTCGTGGTGGTTGATCGCTTTTACAGCTTTCTTTACGTTTCGTCCTGCCTAGAGTTTACTTCATGGTAGTTGATCGCTTTGTACAGCTTTCGTTACATTTTGTCCCTTTTGGAGTTCCTCCGTATGCGGTTGATAGCTTTACACTTTTATTTACGTTTTGTCCTCTTTGAGTTTCCTCCGTATGGTTGATAGCTTTATAACTTTATTTACATTTCGATCCCCATGGAGGTGCTTCGTGGTTGGTGATCATGTCTCGTATATATATATTTACGCTTTTATATATATATACCGCTTCTACTTTCATACAAATTGCGGTATTATATGCGCTTAGGAATCATGTGATCACAGATTCAACCTATTGGATCTAGATTCGGTTCCGTGATGGACGTTTTTCAAATATGAGCGGCTTTTATAAATTATTCTCAAGGTCTGCGAATTTCCTCAGATGGTTCTCATACCCACGAGGAAGTCGGCATTATTTTGTACATTATTTTCGTACGGATGCCTCGCATCTGTAAAATAAAATCAATCAAGCCGAACACTTAATAAAACGGGAGTGTAAAAGGTCTCAATTACTATTGAGCATCAGGGTTTGAAAAACCTCTTTTATAAAACATCACTGCCATATCTTGCTTAAAATTGAATTTTTACATAAATTCAAACCTTGTGTATATAGGTGCGAACGAGGCCTCGCACTACTTCCAAATAACAGCACATTGACCCACACACACACATACATTCAGATAATAGTTTCTTGAAAAGAGGCGGTCACCGTGGTAACACGGATGTCGGGGGGTGCCTAACACCTTCCCTCCGCATAGCCAAGTCCCCGAACCCTAATGAATCTCGGTTTCACCGACCCATTTAGCAGTGTCACATCACTGGGTCAATGTGCAAACCTTTTCTCGGTTGTGTTGGTACAACCATTTAAAAAACCAACTGGCGACTCTTAACAGTCCATCATCGACATTATACATGTCGGACCTTTTCACTTGTTTTTTCAAACAAATCTCACCTAAAATGAGAACACCAAAGAACAAGTAACGGAAAGGGACATCTAAAAATTCCGACGTCGACAGGTGGCGACTCTGCTAGGGACTCCAGTAAAAGGACTTAAGCCACTATTACAATCTTTTCAAAACTGTTATCTTCTTGTGTATGGATATTGTATTTACATTTATGATGAATGTGTACGAATGCATTTACTTATTGCACTTAGTGCTTCACACCACATCTGCTTGTGATATTAGTGCTTCGCAAATGTCATCATTTTCATACGGTGAGACGCGATGTATGTGAATGTATGTTGTGTGGTCCCTCCACTAGGAGGCTATCCCGTCGGTGTTTGATTACTGGACTCATGGGAAGACTAATTCCCCGAGGCTCAGGAAAGGCACCACCCAAATTCGCTCCAGTTGAAAGACCAGATTAATTTCCCGTTGAGTAAATTGCGATGATTTGGGAACCTTCATGCTAAAAAGCCGCGAGAGTAACCTAAGATAGGTCAGCCTCTGATAAACCCAAAATGGAGGAAAGTCTCTTCACACTCTCATTTCAATTACTTGTAAACACAATTACTTGTAATTTCATTCCATATCTATCTCTATGTAATGAGAAATATGAAGAAATGTGTACACATACATATTTTAATTAACTTGCTACAAAAAACTAACATCCATTTTGCAGGATAAAATTTCTAAAATGGACACATCACATAGCATGTTATTATACACATTCCCTAAAGACTAAACTATGCAAGTCTTTCGTGAGGAACCAATCGGACCTACTACCCTACAAAATCCAAAAGGTTACGAGCCTACAAATCCAATCATGTCGTCATCTGAACAGACTGAACTTAATCCAGTTTCTCACAAAGAATTCGACGGATTAAGCAAATAGATTACAGATTTGGCTGTTCTACTCAAAGAACTACACCAGTCCAATCATGGTCCAAAAATACCCATACATACTGAATCCTCCACACAAGGAGGAACCAGGTCATTACAATACCTGAACTGGAGTTGGATATGACCAACAAAACTCATGATGCTGCCCATCCCACTGGACATCCAGACACTGGTGTCATAAAAAAGAAAGTCCTCCAAATGGAAGAGACCCTTCGTGCTATCAAAAGAATTGGAACACACGGGATTATTTCATATGCTGATCTTTGCATTTTCCCTGGTGTTCATTATCTAGAAAAGTTTGAAACTCCTGACTTCGAAAAATATGACGGGTTAGGAGATCCTTATACACATTTAAAGGTGTTTATTGGAGAACTTGGATCTTATACAGAGGACGAAAAGCTCAGAATGCAATTATTCTAGAAAAGTCTAACTGGAGAAGCCTGTTCGTGGTATACAAGATTAGACAACTCAAAGATCCATAGCTGGGAAGAGCTAGCACATGTTTTCCTCTCTCAATACAACTTTTAGTCTCAGATTGCTCCTGATCGGTATCAAATTACCAAGATCAAGAAACAGTCTAACGAGTCTTTCAGAGAGTATGCTTAAAGGTGGAGACGCCTGGCTGCCCAAGTTAGTCCTTCCATGACAGAATCAGAGATGGTCATGACTTTCATAGACATACAAGAAGAGCCTTTCTATGGAAGATTTTTAGCCGGCATCGGTAAACCATTTTTTGAAATGGTCAAACATGGGGAGATGGCTGAGATGGGATTGAAGTATGGGAAAATTCAAGACCTAGCTGCACTCAAAGATGTTGTTTATCACATCCAATCCAGAAATTATGGAAACAACCCCCGGAGGGTCCATAAAAATAAAGAGGAAGATGTTTCCCTGATACTACAGGATCAAAAAGGCAGTCAGAACATGCCTATTCAAAGGAGAAACTACAATCCCTTTCAAGCACAGTCTGCGAAACCTCCAATACCAAAAGGTGGAGAAATCAAATGCCCTCGAGTGTTTACACCCTTAGGGGATACCCTCAAGAACATTCTCACTCTTCTGACAACACAGAAGAAAATTACGCATCTTCTTCCACCAGCTAGCCCTAATGGATGGGGTTTCAATGCTGCTCAGAAATGTGCTTATCATGCCGGGGCACCTGGACATGATACTCAGGATTATTGGGCCTTGAAACACAAGATCCAAGACCTAATAGACAATGGTGAGATTGTGGTCACCAAACCAGATCAGCCTCATGTTCAAGACAACCCTCTTCCTCAACACAAAGAAGAAGAGGTCAACATGATCAATTGAAGCAATGGACAGAGTTCCAATTTCAACTGTGAATCCTCCCAGACCCTCAAAGACGGTGTTAACAAATGGGATTATGCCAAGTTTCAATTCACAATGGAATGAAAAATGAAAGCTCTATGTAAGCAAATTGAACAATTGGCAGAATTGGTGACTTATCAGCATCAAGTGACTCGTCAATTGATCAGCCATGAGCATGCCAGTCTCCTACCTCTTGTCATGAATATTCTCTCGTCACTTTTAGAAAATGAAATGCTGGAAGACAAAGTGACAAAGAGAGCAAATGCCAAAGTCCGTCAGGATTTTGCCAACAAAAGGGAATTCACCTATTTGGGCCAACCTATGGAGGAAATCCTCCAGATGTTAATCAATGAAGGAAGGATTAGTTCCCTTCTACCTCCAATTAACCCCCGTTCAGGACGGTACAACTCTGATGGAGTATGTCAATATCACTCCCGATCCTCATGGTTACATCACGGAAGAATCTTTGGGCACTCGCCACCTCATCCAAAATCTAATTGGCGGTGGTGTCCTGCACTTAGCGAATTTATCATCTTACTGTGTTACGTGCAAGTGAGAATACAGGTTCTACTAAGTGGAAGAGTTTGGTAGCAGTCATATCCACTGATACTGATGGGACTAACAAATCACTCACAATGTCAACAATTCAACTCAAGGGAAGCAACAATCCTTTGAAAGTGGCCACTCCCGAGCCAATCAACTTGCCGTATAGAGCACAATACCCTATTTTTAGCTTGCGCAAAGTTCCGTGGAATTATGGAGAAGGTGAAGGATCCACCTCACATACCACTGCTACAGTGTTAAAGGAAAATCCACTGTATCTTCCCCAATGGGTGATGAAGTCTACCATCAAATCAAAGGGGAAAATACCCATGGAGAAGATTGAAAAATTCCTCCGCACTATGGGTCATCACGAAGCTAAGGTGGTTTTAAGCTTAAGAGAAGCTCCACATGAAATGTCAATTTTGTACTTGGTCCTAACTTCCGAGAATCACCGGAAGGTCTTGCTGAAGGTTTTAGAAGAAGCCTATCTACCGACATCAATTGATACGGAAAAATTTCAACATCTGGTTGATCACATTTTCAACAACAATGTGATATCCTTCACTGATGATGACATACCGCCCGAAGGGACCGGTCATTGCAAGCCGTTGCACATTGCGGTCTTGTCCTCTGGATACATACTAGCTGGAGTCTTGATAGATGGAGGTTCATCTTTAAATATATGTCCATACGCTACCTTGGTGAAGATGAATATCAATCTCAATCGAATTCGGAGTAGCCATACTATCATCAAAGCTTTTGATGGAGCCCGTCAGAATTCGATCGGAGTAATTGAACTGCCAATCAAAATTGTTCCCCATACATTCTGCGTATCTTTCCATGTACTCAAGATAGATTCGGGATACAACCTGCTCTTGGGATGACCATGGATTCATATGGCAGGGGCAGTCCCCTCCACCCTTCATCAACAACTGAAATACATTATCAACAATAGCCTGGTCACGGTCAACGCTGAACCAGAGTGTCCTCAACACGGGGACATGCCATTCATCAATGCCAATACAGATGTTGAACCGGTCAATTTTCATGCCTTGGAAGTAAGCAATACCCAATACAATGCTATTGGAATGCCATTACCCGGACCCAAGATTTCTGCCGAGGTAATGTCGGCTACTCAGGAAATGATGTCATTAGGTCATAAGCCAGGACAAGGGTTGGGTAAAGATTGCCAGGGTATCAAATACCCAATTCGATTAACCAAGCAAACTGGAATAGCTAGGATAGGCTATTCTGCCAGTTCTAGTCACATGAATCCTCATAAGCATCAGCAGATTCCTTCAGCTTCAACCATGCGGCGTTTATCTTTGCCTTCAAACTTTGAGTCCGCACAACCTCCTGTAAAGGTGCCGGCCAATGTAATGGCTATGTTATTTCCCAAGCCGGTACCGGTGAAGGAATAAGAAGCCTTTGTTCCAAATCCCGCAGTAGAAGAGGAAGAACGAAGAATCAAGCAAGATGTCATCCGAATGATGTCAGGCATACGCATCATCGTTCATGATGAACATACAAACAGATACACCCCAGACGATGATTGCCCGGACTTAATGGCCATCATTCGGACGACGAGGAGGATGATGACAATCCCTCCATCATCAAGGTCCACCGGACTTTGCCTTTGCCAATTGGAACGACACTCCTTGCATTGGTCGTCATATAAAGCGGTGAAACTCTTTACGCCTGTAGATATAATAACTGCTTACTTTTCTGTATAGTATTAGCAGTTTATTTTTCCAGTATATGCTAACATTGTGTATATCAACACATTTCATATATACTAAATGAAAGCATATTTTGTTTTAGGACTCTGAATTTAGATGTGCCTGTACTTGCTGATACGGTGCCTCTTCTCCACAAGGCTTGTACCTTTGATGTAAAGATGAATTCAGCCTTGATGGAAATACAGGATGACATTGAGGTGCCTCCAAAAATTCAAGAATGGGTCAAAGACAAACCTTAACCCAACCTTGATCAAACCACTTCTTTCAATCTCGGAACCTTAGAAAGCCCTAAGTTAATCCAGATTGGTTCAGACCTTACCCCAAACCAAAGGAATGACATGGTTACGCTATTAACCCAATTCCAGGATGTGTTTGCATGGTCTCATGAAGACATGGTAGGTTTGTCCACTGACATTGTCCTTCATCGCCTTCCCATTAAAGAGGGATTTAAGTCAGTCAAGCAAAAGCTCAGGTGATTGAAACCTGAGTGGAGTTTGAAGGTGAAAGAAGAAATTGTGAAATAATTTCAAGCTGGCATCATCATGGTGTCCACATATCCTGAGTGGATATCTAACATTGTTCCCGTGCCTAAACCCGGAGGGAAGGTGCGAGTTTGCATAGATTACCGGGACTTGAACAAAGCTTGCTTAAAAGATAGCTTTCCCGTGCCATTTATCCACATCCTTATTGACAATACTGCGCAATACGACATGAACTCCTTTGCTGATTGCTTCGCAGGGTATCATCAGATCATGGTTGCTAAGGAAGATCGTGAGAAAACTGCTTTCATCATGCCTTGGGGAACCTTTTGCTATAGACGGTTGTCATTAGGCCTCATCAATGCCGGAGCCACCTATCAACGAGCTATGATGGCTCTTTTTCATGACATAATGCACAAAGAGATCGAGATATACGTGGATGACATCATTGTCAAGTCCCGGAAGGAGGATGACCATATAGACCATCTCAGAAAGTTGTTCAACAGGTTGTGTAAGTACAACTTGAAGTTGAATCCAGCTAAATGCGCCTTTGGCGTTAAATCAGGCAAGTTGCTAGGATTTCTAGTCAGCCACAAAGGGATTGAGCTGGATCCTGCCAAAATCCAAGCCATCATGGAAATGCCCATTCCTGAGACAGAAAAGGAAATACAGGGATTTTTGGGAAGAATCAACTTCATTAGCAGGTTTATCTCTCAACTCACAGCAACATGTGAGCCAATCTTCAAGCTATTAAAGAAGAACTCCTCCATGAAATTGAATGATGAGTGCCAAAATGCCTTCCTCACAATCAAGAAACAGCTAGTCAAAGCTCCCGTGTTGGTACCACCTAGGAATGATGTTCCCCTATTCATGTACCTGTCCATAAGTGACAATGCCATGGGCTGCATGCTGGGACAGGAAGATGATAGAGGCCAAGAACGAGCTATCTATTACCTCAGCAAAAGATTCAGCAGCAGTGAACACAAGTACACTCTAGTCAAAAAGACGTGTTGTGCTTTAGCAGGGGCTTCCATGAGGTTACAACATTACCTCCATGGTCACACAACCCATCTCATATCCCGCGTGGATCCTCTCAAGTACGTGTTCAATAAACCCATGTTAAATTACCGACTGTCCAGATGGCAGTTGATCCTACAACAATTTGACATCGTATATGTGACTCAAAAGTCCATCAAAGGTCAAGGATTTGTGGATCAACTGGCCGCCGCACCTTCATGGGATTTCAAACCCTTGGAGACATATTTCCCCAATGAAGGAGTAATGACAGTTCAGCAATACCATCAGTACGATACGCGCCAATCATGGAAGTTGTATTTTGATGGAGCTGTTAATATGGAAGGTTCTGGAGCTGGAGAAGTTCTAGTATCTGGTACGGGGGAGCAGTATCCCGTCACCATCAAATTGCAGTTTGTCAGCACCAATAGCACAGCTGAGTATGAAGGTTGTCTCATGGGGCTAAAACTTGCCCGTTCAATGGGCATCAGACGGTTAACTGTCTTTAGAGATTTAGAGTTGGTAATCAGACAATCCACCGAAATCTATCAAACCAAGGAACTACATTTGCTGCCCTACCATCGATAAGTTTTACAGATAGTTTTGGAGTTCGAAGAAATCTCCTTTCTACACGTTCCTCATAATAGGAATGACTTTGTAGACGCATTAGCAACTTTGGCCTCCTTGATTTGCATATCAGATAAGGAACATTTGCCAAGCGTCACAATTTCCCTGCACAAGGCCCCAGCCTATGGGAATTATGTTGGAGAAGTATCGGATGAGCTACCTCCCATCAAACATCCTTGGTATCAGCACATCAAGGAATATCTACAAGATGGATCCACACCCGCGGAAGCGAGCCCGACTGAGAAAAGGCGGATCCACCGACTTGCTATGAAATTCTATCTGAGTGGAGATGCGCTCTACAAAAGAGATGAAGGACTAGGTCTCCTCAGATGTTTAGACAAAGACCAAGCCCAAAGGCTTATGGATGAAATCCATGGTAGAGTCTGTGGCCCCCACATGAGTGGCCCCCTCCTTGTCAAGAAAGTCCTCGGGACAGGACATTATTGGCTATCTCTCAAAGCTTATTGCAATGACCACGTCAAGAGATGCTATCAGTGCCAGATTCATGGGAATGCTATACACGCCCCTCCAAGGGAACTCCACAACATGAGTTCGCCTTGGCCCTTCTCAATGTGGGGAATAGACGTTATCATGCCCATTAAGCCTAAAGCCAGTAATGGACATCGATTTATCTTCACTATGATCGACTACTTCACCAAGTGGGTAGAGGCAGCCTCCTTCCCCATGGTTACTAAAGAAGTCATCATTGCTTTCATCAGAAACAATGTCGTTTGTCGATATGGACAACCAGAGGTAATTGTGTCAGACAATGCTAAGAACCTCAACAACAAAATAATGGAGGAATTATGTAGTAAATTCCACATCAAACATCTCAATTCTGTCATCTATCATCCGAAGATGAATGGTGCTGTTGAAGAGGCTAACAAAAACATCAAGAAAATTATGCAAAAGATGTCCGCCAACCACAAAGATTGGCCTGACCTATTGCCTCTTACTCTGTTAGCCTACAGAACCTTAATGCGCACTTCCACTGGGGTAACCCCCTACGCATTAACCTATGGGATGGAAGCAGTACTACCCATAGAAGTTAAAATGGAATCCCTCAGAGTGTTGATAGACGCTCAGCTGGATGAAGACCAATGGGTACAAGAAAGGTATCACCAATTGTCTCTAATAGACGAAATGTGAACCACGACTATCTTCCATGGTCAGTTATATCAACAAAGGATCGCCAGATCCTACAACAAAAAAGTCCGGCTACGACTGTTCAAACAACATGACTTGGTTTTGAAGAAGATCATTGACAACCAAGATCAATCTAAGGGAAAATTGGCTTCTAACTGGGAAGGCCCATTTTTTGTCAAGGAAGTATTGACAGGAGGCGCTCTCAGATTGAAAGAAATGGACGACGATGAATTTCCACAACTCATCAACTCAGACGCCGTGAAACTGTATTATGTCTGAAGTAACCAGCAAACACCCTGGTGTTGGACCATCAGATCACCAGTCATTCCGGTTCTTTAACCCTTTACCACAAACAACTCTTCCACACTTTTCCCCTCAGGGAAACATACTTTTCATGCCAGCAGCCTAGTTTCTCTACATTCCTACGACTTAGGTCATCCCACTACGGATTAAACCTCTCGCGTTTCCAGTTTGGCTACCCATACATGGGATCAAACTTCTCATACCTGCAGTTTATCCTCAACCTAGGATTAAACTTTCTACTCCCCGCAATCTGACCTGCACATGGGATTACGCTTTTCCACTCGCCCTTAGGGGCGAACTACGTCGACCTGATCTCCTCTTCAATAGGAGTATAAGCAACCATTTCATATGGTCCGGACACAATAAAACAAAAATAACAAAAACATTTCCACCCTTTTCCTTACAAAAACAAAAAAAACAAAAAAATTCCTAAACCATTTCTGCCACATATAGCGTTGAACCTCTTACACTGTGTTTGAACTACATGGACACTGATCTCTCTTCAATAGAGATGCGTGGCGACCATTCATGGTTCAGGTCTCACCCCTACCAAAACACAAACCATTGTCAACTAGTACTGGGATCATCCTTCAAACCACTACATTTCATTCGGCTTCAGACCAAAGGGATGGAATTACCTGAACTCCTACCAAATAGGAGATTCGGTGACCATCTAATCTGCGGTCATACCTTGAAGAGCAACACCAATCCATAAGAGATGGAATTAACTAGGCTTCTCCTAAATAGAAGTACTGGCAACCATCTGTGGTGCGGTCAATCTCAGAGAGGAAAGCCACACTCCTCTCCACATTGCCATGCATAAACTAGTCCCAAGACACCAAAGATGGTAGGGATACATACAGATCGATGATCCATTCTGAACTATCTAGAGACAACTGTAACAATCTAGAATTTTATTTGTAATTTAAAATATTTATTAAATTAAATAAATATTTTATTTATGTGACAGTTGTTAGTATATATTTGTGAATTAAATTTATTAGATAATACTCTAATTTAATTTAACAGTTAGAGAGTTATTAAAGATTACATGAGTTGCTATATTGATGTAAATAATTTAATAATTAAAGTGATATATTAATTATTAAATAAAATTATAATGAGATTATAATTTTGTGATATTTGGTTAAGTGGGAAATTTATTTGGTATGTAGTAATTAGTTTATTTAATTAAGATTGGATATGGAAATCCAAGTAAGCGATTAATGGGCAATAAACTATATTATAAATGACTTATGAAAATAAATTAAAAGAGTTTTAATTTGGTTTTACCAAAAAAAACCTTAGAGCTTTTGAAATTCTTATTTTAATCTTGTTTTGCCAAATAAGGCTTAAGGAATGATTAAGTTATTATTTTAATATTGTTTTGCCAAACAAGCCTTAGGGCTTTTAAAATTCTAATTTTTGTAAATTATATATTAAATTGATAATTAGTATATGTAATTATATTGAGTTACATATTCTATAATTATATATTTTATATGTATATTGTATATACACTAAGTTACGTTAGTTTTCTAAACCTACTCTAAACTAAGAACAAAGGGAAGAAGAAGAGGAAGAAGAAGAAGGGAAACCTTGAGAAAGCAAAAGAAAAGCTTTCATCATCTCCATTTTCTCCTAATTCAACCTAGAAAGGTATCAAACTAACCCTTATACTAAATTAGGATTTTTTGTATTTAGTCTTTATAAAATTAGGTTTTCATGATTGTGAATTTATATGCGTATATAATTGTTCATATGTTTTCATGTGTATCTGAACTTCGGGAGATTTTTATAGTTGTTCAAAGGTTTCAATTCACAAAGATATGATGAACATGATGAAATCATGTTCATAGTGTTTGATTATGAGTTATATGGTTGTTCTAACAATTCAATCCATGTAATTTTGATAAACAAGAGGAATTGGGTTCATAATGATTTTCTGTGAAATAATTTCTAAAAAATGGCATTTTAAACTATTAAATTGATGTTTGGTTATGATTTATTGTTGAAATTGATCATGTATTATGTTAGTATGTTAAGAATATGAGTTACCACAATTGGAATTACTTGAATTGGTTTAAAAAGCGAATTCACGGTGAATAATTTATTATGAATGTCAAAGAAAAGTAAGAAGAAATAGTGAAATTAAAGGTTGTAATATTTGATGTTTATGTTGTTTATGTGGTTAGAAATGTGTTAGAAACATTAGTTTATGTTTACGTAAACATATTACACCTTGGGTAGTGTTTATAGGCCTAATTAGGCCTACTGAAACTCCTTTAACAACCATACCAACATACCCAAGATTGTAATATATTTACGAAACATAAACTCTGTTTTTCAACACGTTTCTAACCACGTAAACATCAAAGATTACAACCTTTAATTTCACTTATTTCTTCTAAATATTTCATTTTGAAAAAAGACAAATCATTAATTTGGTTTAGAGTAAGAAAATGATAACAAAGCTTGTTTCTGAATTTAACCTTCTAAGAATTTCAAAAATAATTTGAAAAACAACTCTGAATATTTTGAATTGTGTGAAATTTTATAAAAATTACAAAACAAAAATATTTATTTAATTTTTTAACTGATACATCATTCCAAATAAATACAAGGATTACATCCCAGATAACTCAAATAATTCATTCGTCACAACAACTCAATGTCCATCCACCCAGGAGGAATTCAGAATACATCAAGATCACAAGCCCTGAAGCATCAGGAAAAATATCAGGCAAGTAGCAAGGCATATCTAAAAGGAAAGTGATCAAAATATATTTCCCTGCCATATATATAATGCTGTTTGATATACACAATATAAACTGTACATGACAAAATGGCTAAGCTAGTCTGTGCAGGAAAATACAAGCTCATCTACAAATCAACGTGTATGCGAGCTAACAAGCCCAACATGGCATCCCTCTCAGAAGAAGGAGGTAAAGTTGTGGTCTCCTGTATGAGGACATCCACACGACATAACAGATCTACAGCCATCTGCATGGTGACTATAGCATCATCAATATATGCGCTCATCTCTGCAATCATGCCAGTGGTAAGGGACCTCACTACAGTACTATATGTGATGGCTACATCCCGGGCAGATATAGCACTATCCGTTCAACTATCACTTGCGCATCTCGGTGATCGGCCTCATCCCACAACAACAACGACATCTCTGCGAGCTAATGCCTCGTCTCTCTCTAATAAGTTGCGTCTCTCCCATCAAGGCGATCGACATCAAAGATCGAGCATGATCTCTCTCGAATGTCATCGGATGAAGACTACGCTCAGCGTCTTTGTCTTAGTCTTTGAATCACAACAAGATCTTTGTCTTTGGGAGAATCTGGAGGAAATGCTGGAAACCCAGCAGTGGGCTCCTCCTCGATGTAGGAATCGATGTCTTCCATGAGCTCTACATCATCCGACTCGGTATCCGTCTTTGTGGATACCGCCTTGTATCTGATCAGTGTGTCTCCATCCATGCGGAATACTCTGCAGAACAACCCGGATGGCTCACAGAAAAAGTAGTTATCTCACGCTGATCCCAACAAGCGTACACCTTTGGATCGGTCCTCTGCTTTGAGAGATATCGAGAAGTGACGGCGACTATCGCCCCCTCGAAAGGATAAAAATCCTGAAACTGGTCAAATTGCGACATCGCGGCCATCGGGTGATAAGTAGTCACGCCCCTCAAACCAGCCAAAGGGAGGTAGTCCATGCCCGGAGCATGGGTAATAAAGTTGTATGGTGAGCTAAGCCCCGAACACGGCAATATGACAAATGGATCTCTGATATCTGCCAAAAATGCAGACCAAGACAGAGCATCTATACACTCTCGATGGTGAAAAGGAGTATGACATGGTACATCATGGGTGAACCGATTACCCATCTTAGTCTAAGAGTGCCAATCGGTCTCAAGTGTGACATAAACCACACATATAGCATGACCGAACTACCCGTGAACACTCCTGTCGGATAAGTGCAGCAGTAGGATGATGACCGCAGGGTCTCTGCTACAATCATAGGTATAATGGTACGACCCTCCCTGAGAGCTCTCACCGCCATGATGACTCCGATGTCTATCTCATCCATGTACCGTGGCATATAGACATACAACAGTACGCATAACAGTAGTACATCAACCCTGGCTAAACGCCAATGATCCTTCGGTGCGGGATTTAACGTCATGAATAACTATCCTTAAAGCTAAATCTATCGAATAGAAAATGATTGGATATAACGTGGCTGGATGTAAGCTCATCCTGCACCACTTTGTGCCGCAATCCAGTGAGAGTCATGAACCGTCTACTCATGTCTCCCAAAGCCATATGTACGCAAGGTCTGTCCAGCGGCAGCATCGTCAATCGTGCATACTCCTCTAGAGTAGGAGTTAACTCATGGGTCCCGAATCGAAAAACCTTCCTATCCGATACCTAATGCTCTAGCATCCCGTCCACAAACCCTGTGGGAAATTGAAACATCAATAAGGTCATGGTATGTTGCAGCAAATGATCTACGGTCACCCTATCTGATGGTGATATGCTATCATACCATGATCGCATACCCGATGCCACCAATGATGGTGGGGTATGATCAATACGGCTAACTGTCGAAGAAGACATCTGTACGGGCCGTGTCATAAGACCATCCAGGGGTCAATGCTGAATATCTCTGGACATACATATATATGTATAACATGATACATGCATTTCAGATAATAGATGGCAATATGATATAGGGAATGAAAAAACTGTGCATACATTCATAAGTATATCAACATCTAATACATCATCTCTGTACAACTACAAATATAGGGAAATGGGGCACAGACGCCCTACTACTAACAGAGGCCTATCAAAAGATATAGCGAGAATGGGGTACAACCACCCACTATCTAACAGAGGCCTATCAAAAGATATAACGAGAATACACATCAGAAGAAGACAATGGTGTCGATGTCCACATCTTCAATCCTGTCCATCTGATGTAACTCCTCCTGAGTCACTGGATCTCTATCAACAGGGATGTCAGGCCTATATAGAGGAGGATCTGCTTGGCCGCAAAACCAAATGGGTTGTCTCGAAGGGCGGTACTTTGGTGGAAGGATCAAATGAAGCTGCCTCTGCGGATCTACGCCCAAATCTTGATATAAATATATGTGCCTGGTCCAACTGCCGGGTCAAACTATCAATCAGTGTCATATGAGTCGGATCTCAGACACAAGCTATCCAATCCGTTATCATCATGGATCCTGGAACCATATCCCCCATAAACTGTGTGGCGCGGGACTGGGCTCTGATAGTACGAGGGAACCGCCAACGCTGGAACGTCTCCTGAGTGCAAGGACCCTCTGATAATGTAAAGTAGTTAAACCCCAATAATGGGATATCATTGACGGGTGACTGCGATACAGGCCAATAACGCCTGACAGGAGGCAAGATCGGCATATGAATCTCCCTTGTGGTGCTCCTAATAGCATGCTCTCCTAAACAGAGCTCCCAGCCTCCATCTGTGAAGAGAGGAACTCTCCTGGTGGAAATCATGTACTCGACTTCAGTCGGGTATCCATCCTCAAAACCGATGGCCAAATGTTCCCCTGAATAGGGAATCCATGTGATGGTGTCACCGTTGTCAAAGAACTCTAGGCGCATCTGGCGGTGAGTGAAACCCTCATTTCTGAGGGACCCTCCGGCAAAATGGAATGATGCCATCGTCGTCCTCGTGGATAGGTATCTAAACCTAATACACTCACAGGACGCAAGCATGGAGCCTCTCGTAGGCCCAAAACTGCCAACACAATGGCAAAACATCTGCGGTCAGTAAATATTCTTAACCTATAAATGGAAAATGATAAGAGAAACACTCACCAGCAGAAATGGGTAAAATCCTAGCCAAGCCTCGGTCAACCACACAGCAGCGCATCGCGTGCCCCGGAGAAAATAGGCAAAGGTGTAGGAACCCCAATCATACTCTCCAATACGGTCCACATGACGCGTGGCGCTGATCAAAGCGAACGACACCGTGGAAGAGTTATCTGCTATGAAGCAGCCTCTAATGATCATCAGGAACAATCGCTGAAAAATGCGATCCCTGACTCTGACATCATCAGGCATGGGCTCACTCAAAAGCCCGCTCATAGCATCTACGCTCAAAGGACACGAGCAGACGGTCCCTTCCCTTGGCGCCTCGCCGAACTCCTAACAAGGATCGTGGCGGTAGGGGTAATATTAAGCCATGCAAGGCAATGGCTCCCTCCAAACTCCATACACTGTGATAAATCGCCAATCCATCGGCGTCATCATCACCTCGCAATCCAGTAGATGGAGTGACTGAGTCTGATGAAACCATCGCTCAGACAATGCCCTGAGGTAACCCCAGGGACAACAACGGGGAAGGATGGAGAAGAATGCCCCGAATCCCTAATCCTCCACTACCGCTCTGTAATCAGAATGAAGAGCTTGATACATGGAGTGTATACTAAACCAATTCCCTCGAGGCTGTGTGAAGCCGGGAACCTGCATAAAATGCAAATCAACATCAAAAGGAAAGAAGGAAGATCAAGATCTAACGTCATACCTCGTTAGCATGCAAATACATCGAGGGATGTCTGCTCAAATCACCCAGAAGCTCTGGGTTTTCCACTTGAATATATGGGAGCTCCCTACGGGGAACATGTGCAGCAGGAGCGAGATGCTCAATCGGCATATCCTCATCCTCATCCTCAACATCTGGAACATCAGCCCGGACTGGACGAATCACGGCCTTCACCAATCGACGAGGTTGTCTGACAGAACGGGGTCAAGGCACTTCAGAAGCCCTCCTCCGTATACCAGAAGTGGTCCTGCGGGAACTACTTGGCTGATCCAGATCCATGATATCTGGACAACAAGTCTCCAAATCACCTCAGAAAGGGTGTGGTATTTCCTTACCTGGAGCTTTTTAGAATGCATTTTATGACTATACGCATGCATACATTTACTTTAACAAACAATAGAGTTAAAATGCAGGACTACCCAATGCCTACATTTTGAAAATTTTTGCCATAGTCCCCTTTGAAAATAGGACTATCCACATGCACATAGGCATGTCTAGGTGGCCATTCAGTAGCACACCTGCCCCAAAGTCATATACATAATATATGCATTAAAAATCAAAATCATTCATGCATAAGGTTAACCTCAATATCAGGAGTACTTTGCCTTTCTACCTTTTGCTCATTGGACCTCAAATAGGACAAAAAATAGCAGAAAAAGGTGCCAATTTGACTATCTCAAAAGTCAAATTTTTTCACGTCATTATGTTCAGCATGGTTTAATACTAACATTTACTATGTTGAATATTTTTTACCAAGTTATTTGTGCATACATAATCACTACTATGTGTTTAGATGCATTTCATGCGATAATTCAAAATCCAACGGATAAAAACTGGAAAAAAAACATGCATACGTTACCAGGATAGTGCAGAACACTTGTATGGTGATAGAATTTGTAGAAAATAGCCGGAACTCAGCAAATCTGAAGGAGGCTCACGGATTTCTCTTAATAAATAGAGTTAAAAATGACTTGTGAGACCAACCTGCTGGATTATATCATCCATGGTTGGCCCCAGGCTCATCTGCGGCTGCAGCAAGTGTACTTACGGCACCCCTATGTGGGCCCCACCCCTCCGGCTCTATCCAGTTCGAGTTGCAAAGGAGTTCTTGCGGACTAGAAAGGTCAAATCGGGAATAAAAACACCACGCGATTAAGCAAAACAGTATGCAATCCTGGTCTTCTCAGATGAAACTTTGAGTCTGTACATCGTTCATTGGTAGTCACCCGAATGCGAGGTATACCCTGCCAATGATCTCATTTGTTATAAATCACGTCTGGTAATACCTTGTACAGGTCCAATGCCGCTAATTCCGTGTCATTACCCTAAAAGATCAACGTGATCCCCGACGGGGGTTTCAACGTGAAGCCCCAGCAGGGGATTAAGACGCGCATTTAAGCCATTGACACACATATCAACGAAGGTCAAGCAGCCTTAACATTATCTCAACCGATGGTGATTAAACCTATCGGAGCTCTAGAGATATTCGAGGATTTCATGCTCGATTACTCATATTCCCCAGCGGATCCCCGGTGGGGGACACAACGCAATGTTCCGTTGATTCACACATCAACGAAGGTCAAGAAACCTTGACAATCTACCCATAGAGTATCAGCCGTTGATTCACCGTCGTCGGCCGAAGGTCAAGCAACCTTGACGATCTATCCTGGGGTTTTCAAATAGTTGATTCACATGTCGATGAAGTACCGTCAGCGACGGTCGAGCATCCGACAAAGACATTTCTTTGTTGGCGATAAATCCAACAGAATCTTGACATGGCCTGGCAATACTAACTAGGAAAGGTCAATGTTATCAAGGAGGATCGATGATGGAATATGTTATACACATCCTCAAACAGATCAAGCTTTATCCCCACAGATCTCTTACCCATAAGAGGTACATCTTCAGGATCAAGTCATTACAAAGGACTTATGAGTTTGGTGATAACCCCAACATCAACATCCTAACAGATTTGGATTACACATCAAATCTGGTCATCATTGCCAATCCCCAGTTGAAGCAACAGAGGGCGGCCAATCATCCCGACATGTTGGGCTACAACCCGTACACATGCATCATCATACATTTGCATCATGTTCTTTGCATATAGTACCATGTTTATCTTGTTGCGTTTCAAGTGTCTAGGATTTTTATCCTACCCATGCATCGCCATGCATGAGTATGATAAAGAGGGCATCTGTGAACACTCAAAATTTTCTGTACACTGTCATTAACATTGCGGGAGGACAGTTAAATCTTTTTAAGAGGAACCACGAAAGAGACAATCCATATCCATTTTGGATACTACCGAAAGTTCAGCATCAACCCCAGAACACACAGTGGGAGTAACAAATCCAACCTCAGATATAACCCCGAGGCATGCAAATCCAATACCGGAACACACACTGAAGAAGACCGATTAATCTCGGAGATAACCCCGAGGTATACAGTATCAGTCCCAATCATGGGAATAGCCACCAACCTTGGTGATAACCCCAAGGAATGCAATTTCGACGATAACCTAGGAAATGCTTGTTTCAAATGCAACCAGCTTCAATCTCGGCACTCACAATGAGATATTCAGTACCAACCCGAAGATAACACCAAGAGGACAGGCACACCTTAGAGATGACACTGAGGACCTTCAACAATTGCAGCAGTCCAATCTCAGCGAAGCCCTGAGCAACGTCTGCTTTATCAGCCTAATCCGGCGATAACACCGGTGAGGGGCAACATCGTCATATCGCCAACGCGATGCCATGACACATCGTCTCAATATTTCATACACATCTCTATACAACGATGTCCCATAAGAATTAGGGATAACCAATCCCGAGTGTCTATTGTGCGGGGTAACAGATGGAATTTGAAGCTTGAAGACCGGAGAGCATCGTCCCATCTTCAATGACTTCGTACAAACTCTAATCCTATGCCATTGTACAACTCTCGACAACGGCGGTCTGAAATAGGTTTTGTATACCTCAATCAAATGCCTAGATTGCACTTCTGAAAAGTTCGAGTGGACATTACAGTGCCCGAGTGCACGTACTACGAGACAACCTAACCCGAGAAACCCGAGCCAACCCGGGTTGCCTCTGGTACACCTGCGGCTCCACCCTCTATAAATAGAGGGCTTGGGGTGGCCATTTTTCAAGAGAAAAGCAATGAGGAAGCCACCCTAATTTGCTCTACATTCACCCCATACAATTATACTTTCTCATTTTAAACACTTGTGAGCTCATATATAGCTACTTTTGTACCTACAAAAGCCAGTGTTTACCCACTTTAAAGATATAGAAATCTTCTTTGGCAGCCCACTGTAGCCTTCTCACACACTTTAAAGCCTTTCTCTTCATCTTTGTACACACCCTTCTTCACGTTAAGATTAAATGTTTGCTTGCGTTTGCCCGGACTTAGGTCCATGGTTTTATTTTAGTTTGTATGTACATATATATATATATATATATATATATATATATATATATATATATATGACTAACATTATCGAGTTATGCCTCGATTGAGCCTGAACTACTGATGCGGAGGCGTTTATTTACTTATATATATATATATTTATATATATAAGCGTATGTCGAACGTTATTCGATGAGCCTAGACTTTAGTGCGGGCGTTTACTTCTTTAATATATATATACTTATATATATTAAGCGTATTTTTGGACTACATTACGATGAGCACAGATTTTATATCCTATATGCGTTTATTGTTTATATATATATATATATATATATATATATATATATATATATATATTAAATCCACACAGGAGTTCACTTAGTGGTGGTTGATCACTTTTACTGACTTTCTTTCGTTTACGTCTTTCACGGAGTTTACTTATTGGTAGTTGATCGCTTTGTACAGCTTTCGTTACATTTTGTCCCGCCTAGAGTTCCCTCCGTGGCGGTTGATAGCTTTATAGCTTTATTTATGTTTTGTCCCGCCTGGAGTTTCCTCCATGGCGGTTGATAGCTTTTATAGCTTTATTTATATTTCTGATCCCCCATGGAGGTGCTTCGTGGTTGGTGATCATGTCTGTATATATATATATATCTACAACTTTTATATATTACTGCTTTCATACAAATTGCGGTATCATGTGCGCCTAGGGATCATGTGATCACAGATTCAACCTATTGGATCTAGATTCGGTTCCGTGATGGGCGTTTTCAAATTGGAGGCGGCTTGTAAATTATTCTGCGGTTATGCGAATTTCCTCGGATGGTTCTCATACCCACGAGGAAGTCGACATTATTTTGTACATTATTTTTAAATTTGATGCCTCGCATCATAAAAATAAAATCAATCAAGCCAAACACTTAATAAAATGGGAGTGTAAAAGGTCTCAATTACTATTGAGCATCAGGGTTTGAAAAACCTCTTTTATAAAACATCACTATCATATCTTGCTTAAAATTGAATTTTTACATAAAATCAAACCTTGTGTATATAGGTGCGAACGAGGCCTCGCACTACTTCCAAATAACAGCACATTGACCCACACACACACACATTCAAATAATAGTTTCTTGAAAAGAGGCGGTCACCGTGGTAACACGGATATCGGGGGGTGCCTAACACCTTCCCTCCGCATAACCAAGTCCCCGGACCCTAATGAATTTCGGTTTCACCGACCCGTTTAGCAGTGTCACATCACTGGGTCAATGTACAAACCTTTTCTCGGTTGTGTTGGTACAACCATTTAAAAAATCAACTGGCGACTCTTAACAGTCCATCGTCAACATTATACATCTCGGACCTTTTTCACTTGTTTTTTCAAACAAATCTCACCTAAAATGAGAGCACCAAAGAACAAGTAACGAAAAGGGACATCTAAAAATCCCGACGTCGACATATATGGTTCCATTTTGTACATGATCCCTAATGAAGTGATACCTTATTTCTATATGCCTAGTCCTAGAATGCATGACAGGATTATGTGTTATTGCTATGGCACTTGTGTTATCATAGTGAACATGTATAGATTTGACTTCAAACCCATAGTCTGCTAGCTGATTTTTCATCCATAGGATCTGAGCACAAAGAATGCCAAAGACAATGTATTAAACCTGCGGTTGAAGTAGATCTTTGAGTTTTGCTTTTTGCTAAACCAAGTCACAAGTCTGTTTCCTAGCAGCTGACAGATGCCACTGGTATTTTTCTGTCTATTTTTTAACCTGTAAAGTCAACATATGTATATCTTGTTAGTTCAAATGAGGGCTCCTCGAGATACCAAAGCCCCAAGTGAGGTGTGCCCTTGAGGTACCTGAAAATCCTTTTTACATCAGTTAAGTGTGATTCCTTAGGATTAGCTTGAAATCTAGCACATATTCATGTTACAAACATTATGTGTGGTCTACTGGCTGTCAGATATAGAAGAGAGCCTATCATACCTCTGTATTGAGTTATGTCAATACTTTTACCTTTTTCATCTTTGTCAAGCTTGGTTGCTGGAGCAATTGGGGTTTTTATGGGAGAGGCTGATTCCATGCCATACTTTTTAAGTAAGCCTTTAATGTACTTGGCTTTGTTTGTGAAGATTCCTTTATCAGTGTGCTTTACTTGCAGTCTAAGGAAGAAGTTCAGCTCACCCATCATGCTCATTTCAAACTTGCTCTGCATAAGCTTGGAATATCTCTTACATAAATTTTCATCAGTAGATCCAAAAATAATGTCATCAACATATATTTGAACTAATAAGACTTTGTCTTTATGCTTTCTAAGAAATAATGTGGTATCTACTCTACCTCTAGTGAACCCATTTTCAATAAGAAAGTAATTAGTTAGTGTTTCATACCATGCTCTAGGTGCTTGTTTAAGACCATATAAGGCTTTGTCTAATCTATAGACATAATTAGAAAGAGATAGATTGATGAAACCTGAAGGTTGCTCTACATATACTTCTTCTTCAAGTTCACCATTTAGGAATGCACTTTTGACATCCATATGAAAGACTTTGAAGTTCATATGAGCAACAAAGGCAAGGAATATTCGGATGGCTTCTAGTCTGGTAACATGTGCAAATTTCTCATCGTAGTCAATGCCTTCTTCCTGAGAGTAACCCTTGGCCACTAGTCTTGCCTTATTCCTTGTTATTACTCCATCTTCATCCATCTTGTTTCTGAAGACCCATTTGGTTCCAATGACAGGATGACTCTTCGGTCTTGGGACCAATCTCCATATTTTACTTCTTTCAAACTGATTTAGTTCTTCCTGCATGGCTTCTATCCAGCTGGAGTCTTCCATAGCATCCTCTATCTTCTTAGGTTTCATTTGTGATAGGAAGCTTAGATAGAAACATTCATTTTGGGTGGCAGCTCTTGTTTTGACTCTTGTACTAGGATCTCCAATGATTAAGTCTCGAGTGTGATCTCTTGCCCATCTATTTCTTGTTGGGACAGCTGTCCTAATGCCTTATGGTCTGAGATCTTCAAGATTAATTTCTGCTTCTTGATGTGGAGGTTCGTTGTCTTGCGTAGGCCTCTCTACGATCTCATTTCCTTGCTCAATGATTTCACTACTTGGAACTAAGATCACAATGTTAAGCTCGACGACCTCGTTCGTAGTGTCTGAACTGTCGGTCATAGTGTCTTGAGGCACTATTTTGTCTAAGTCTGTCTCATCAAAGATGATGTGAATCGAGATTTCAACACTCAGTGTCTTCTTGTTAAACACTCTGTAGGCCTTACTGTCTGTGGCATACCCAAGAAAGATTCCTTCGTCTAACTTGGGTTGGAACTTTGTCAAATACTGCTTCCCATTATTGAGAATGTAACATGCACAGCCGAATACATGGAAGTAGCTAACATTTGGCTTTCTTCCTTTCCACAGTTCATAGGGAGTCTTCTTAATTGTAGAGTGTATCAGTGATCTGTTCTGAGTGTAGCATCCAGTGTTGACAGCTTCTGCCCAGAAGTATTCAGGCAGATGGGCTGCTGCTAGCTAATAGAGTTCTTCCAACCTCTATCAACGTTCTGTTCTTTCTTTCAGCTACTCCATTTTGTTGAGGACTTCGTGGAGCTGAGAAGTTGTGACTGATGCCATTGTCTGTGCAGAACTGGTCCATTTTAGAGAAGTCGAATTCTCTGCCATGATCACTCTTTATTGCTTTAATTTTTTCCCCTTTCTCGTTCATCACTAGTCTGAACATCTTGATCTGTTGGGAGCTTGTTTCATCTTTCGAGGTTAGAAAGAACACCCATGTGAATCTGGTGTAGTCGTCCACTACGACTAGTGAGTATCTCTTCCCTCCAAGGCTCGTTGTTGGAATAAGTCCAAATAGATCCATGTGAAGCAGCTGCATGGGTTGTCAATTGAGTTGGTAGTTTTGCTCTTGAATGAGCTTCTAGTCTGCTTTCCAAGCTGACAGGCATTACAAGGCTTTTTTTTGACGAAGCTTAACTTGGGCAAGCCTGCAACTAGATCTTTTGAGGCCAGTTTGGACATGCTTTTGAAATTGAGATGAGACAGTCTTCTATGCCATAGCAAGCTCATTTCTTTAGATGCTTTAGCCAGAAAGCATATTGTCTCATCTGAGCTTAGTTGTCCAAGATTTACTGTTTAGACATTTCCTTCTCTTGTTCCGGCCAGCTTTATGGCGGATGTCTTTAGATCTCTGACTTGACATTGATTGTTGAGGAACGTTACTTGATGACCCTTGTCGCAGAGTTGGCTTATGCTCTGAAGATTGTGTTGTACTCCTTCCACATAGCCACTTTACTGAAGGACACTGCACCATTCCCAGCTGAGTTATATCCTCTTGTCTTGCCAGAGCCATTATCTCTAAAGATGACTAAGGGACCCTCCTTCTCTATGTAGTTAGACAGAAAGGCTTTGTTCTCAGTCATGTGCCTTGAGCATCCACTGTCCAGATACCAGGTTGTGATCGTGGAGCTCTTGTAATATCCCGAGTGTTTATGATAACGATCCTTAGAAAAGGAAATGAATGGGTTAAAGAATATATAATACTCAAAATATAATTGAGTTTAAGTGAAAGTTATGAAATAAAACCTAGAATTTGTTGAAGTAATGAATGTAGTAGGAAATATAAAACCTATATTAAGGTAATGTATTGAAGATATTCAAAGATAAATTTTGAAAAGAGATTTGGTGAAAACCGAGTAAGAGATGTTTCTTTGATTCCGAGGATGGAATCCTTATAAGGAAGGAAGGATGTGACAACCCAAATTTTTTAAGTTATTAAAATAAGAATTTAATAATTAAAATTCTTATTATGAGGTGTATATATTTTGAATTATGTGATTTGGTGTGAAGAGAATTATATATTCATATGTTAGAGAATGTGAGATTTAATAGTTAACTAAACTATTAAAGAAATTAAATAATATTAGTTAATTTAATTAAGTTGAAATTATGTTATGAGATAATATAATTTTAATTGTTATGCCTTATGGGCAATGAAAATTATTATGAGTTAAGTTTCATAAATAGTGTGAATAATTCACTTAATTAAAATAGTGAATTAATACAAGTATAGTTGATTTAATAAAGTGAGAATGTAATATATTGCATGAAAATGTAAATGTTAGTATAATGTGAGTAAAATATTTATTAAGTATATTAAATATTTTAGTTGGAAACTTTATGGAATAAAATGAATATTTATGGTATTAAATAAATATTTGATGAAATTTGTTATGGGATAGTTTATTTAAGTGTGATAAAATAGATGGGATTTATACGTATTTTATTACGCGAGTATAATGGTGATATTCTAATTTAATTAAATAATTAAATTAGAGGAGTGAGAATTTGTTAAATAATGTTATGATTATAATGGTTGAATAGAAATTATAATTTTACTGATAATGTTAATTCTATTTTCCTAAGAAATTAAAGGTACATAATCTAGTTTATAATTCTAGTTTATGTGTTCTTGAGTTTCTTTTTAAATTGGAGTTTTGGTTAATGAATATGTGGGTTACGATGTTATTAGATATTTATAATTTGATAATGGTCATCTAGAAACAAATTTTCAGAAATCAATTCATGTATTTAAACTAAAGAAGAGGAATTTGAATTTTGATTGTAATGTGTGTTTTGGTATACTTTGGGACTAAAGTTGATGATGAATTTGTGATGGAAACTTTAAATTGATGGATGATTGTTGTTCTCCTCTATAAAACGAAAACAACGCAACTTGAACCGATCAAATTGGTTAAGAAACGAATTCGTGATGAATGAATACACTTAGCATGTTAAAAATATGAAAAATTAGTATAAACAAATTAGAATTAGTATAAACCAAGTCCCACATCAACTAAATTGAGAAATTTACCCCTTTGCTAAACCTATAAATAGAAGGGCTTGACCTTTGTTTCATTCACCAACAATAAGGCCTCCAATTTTGAGAAAGACTTTGTTGTGGGAGGACTTTTTATAAAGACCTCCTTAGTTAAATTTTGGCGTGGAAGTGCGTATTCAGTTTATGAAACTCGTATTTTGGGTATATTTCTTATATAATTTTTGGTAATGTTATTATT
Organism: Panax ginseng; assembly: GCA_020205605.1. NCBI lineage: Eukaryota > Viridiplantae > Streptophyta > Magnoliopsida > Apiales > Araliaceae > Panax > Panax ginseng. Next base: position 44,091,589 of record CM035148.1, read on the forward strand.
TTAAATATTGTATTTAGTTTGTTAGTTAAAGTTTGAATTTTGGAAGTTTAGTTAGTTTTGTTAGTAAACTAGTTAGTTTACTATGTTTATTTTGACTTGGAATATATTATGTAAATGAGTTCTAATGATGGTTATTAGAGATATGAATCCGGGACCTTAGACGAGTCTAATTATGTTAAATAAAACTTATTTGTAAAGAAAGTTGGGTTGGAACGGGTCGAGGCGAGTTTTGGATGTCAAAACGAGAAGTCCGAAAAACTAGCGGACTTCTGATCCAAAAATGAAAATTCGGGGTTAGCTAGGTTGTTTAAAAAATTCTGGGCTTTTGGTATTGTTATAGTACATTGAATAAGCTTTCCATAGACTCCAGAACGGACTAATTCCGACTTCGGAGCAAAGAGTTATGACCATTCAAAGTAGTCGCGTCAAAACTGTCTAACCAACTCAGAGCAGTCACCTTGAAATAATTTTATGGAATTATGTGTTTAGAATTTGGAAAAGGTCAAAGAAAAAAAGTTTTAGTCCCAAAAGTTAGCTTCGTGTGGGCTCAAGAATCGCTCAAAAGTGTTTTGAAACGGAAAAGTTATGACTGTTTTTGTGAGAGAGGGTAAAGCTGGGAAAGAATGAAAAATAGTTTTGAACGCCCCTTTTTGAACATTATTTTGGACTGTTTATCTTATCTGAAATGGGTGTCCAATAACTTTTCAAAATAGGTTAATATGATGCTTCCAGCATATCCAAAGTTGGATGGCATCGGACTTATGAGATATAGAGTAAAGTTTACATTATACCTACTATGCGTTGCTATGTGACTAATAGTTGATGTGTATGATTATATAATTGTGTATGGCACGTGAAGTACAGATAACTGTAAGTTGTTAAACTGTTATTGGTAAACAACGATCAAGGCAAGTGTAAAGCCCCCAAATCCAGGTACTTGAAACCAGAATTCAGTGCTTCACGATACCATTTCTATGAGCGGAATAATACTAATAATAATAACAATAATATAAATATTGAACTTGCTTTACATAATTATCAAAGTCTAGCTCCCAAGTACGTAACCTTTAATCATTCCTTACAATACATGATAATAAATATATAACATTGTCTTAATAATATTAAACTATTACATAAGATAACATTGAAATCATTCAAAGAACCTTTCCTTTCCTTGTTCTTATGAGTCTTCATGTTGTTCACACTTAGCTGAAAACATTTAAATTAAACAAGGATGAGCATTTGAGTGCTCAGCAAGTAATAACAATTATATATATATAAGCTGAAAGAATTTAAATGTTTTCTTTAAACTACCATTCTACAATAAATCAATGGTTGTGAAGTAATCTGAACCGATAATAATAACATAACATCCCTCTTTCAAATTTTTGAAACTACGTACTGACTATTAATAGGGTTAAGGGGACATACTATGAACATTATTTTCATTTTCGAACAGGTTAAACAGAACTTCATCTGTAAACCGTCATAACTTACGGGCACGGGGGGTGATCAGCCCGTTGTACCCTATATTGATCAATACTGCATGCAAGAACGATAGGATCGTTCACTCTGTCCGCCTTGGGCGCATAAAAGTTTTCCCGTGTAAGGGATGTTCATACTTGTCGGGGTTCCAAACTAAAGCAATTCGGTTGGATAATAATAAGGTTTTATCTTGTTCAACAATAATCTATAATTCAACATATATATATATATATATATACGAGTATTTAACAAAGGTGTATCAACATGTGGTTAAATGCAATGATTATCCAAGTGGGGACACTTGTATAATCATTTATAGAAATTATCGAACAAAATATATATCTGAATTGTCATATACTAACATGTTGATAATCAATGAGCGTATATAATATAGGGTTAATAATCTGTACAGTAATAATATAATCAATTGCCTGATGCGCTGCTTACAATACGCAACTTAGTTTAATCTTTTATATCACGACCTATCATTAATCGGATCATTAGATTCGATTAGAATAATATACTATAACATATAAATCTTTGCATTTCACGATCGAGAAATAATCTAATCGCATTATCACACATGTTCAATAGTCATTGCATCACAAACAAACATTAATATAGTCAAAATATCTAAGTCCAGATCAATTTCTAAAATATAACCGATTGTCATCAAGCTGACTTTGTCGAATAATTATCGAGTCTAAGACTCTATTCCAACGTTCAATATCCGTAAGTATCAGTCATATTATTTTAAATGACTTAATAAACATTTATTAATTTATCATGAATTTTCAAACACCGAAATCATTATTAAATGATTGAAATATCAAATAATTCTATTATCATTTAATTATTATTAAACTATTAATAATACTTTTATTCATTTACCAATAGTATTAATATTTTATTCATTTACTAATATTATTAATCTTGATATTATTTAATTCACCTCTTAGTATTATTAGTTAAGCTAATAATACTTTTATTCGCTTACTAAATATTAATAACATCTTAATAATATTTTAATACTTTACTAATATTATTAATCCTCTTAATAATATTTTAATCATGCATTAATATTATTACTTTAATAATATCTTACTTATAATATTTTTATTCATTTACTAATATTATTAATCATTTAATAATATTTTATTCCTTTACTAATGTTATTACATTTTTAATAATATTTTATTTAATCTCGAATATTATTATTTACTTAATAATATTTTAATCATCCAATAATACTTTAATTTAATATTATTAATCTTTTAATAATATTTTAATCTAAGATTAATATTTTAATCATTTATTAATATTTTAAATCAAATATGATTAACCATTTAATAATATTTTAATAAAGTTTTAATCTTAATATTTTTATTTACTTAACAATATCATATTCTAATATTATTAATATCATAATAATATTTTAATAATTTATTAGATCAATAAATAATTTATTTTAATTGTTCACCCTTTATAAAACCATTTATTTAATATCCATAATAGGTCATAAATAATATTTATTATTATAAATTACCAAAATGCCCTAAAATAGTCATAATATTATATATTAGGAGTATTCAAGCATTAAAATCATATTTTTCTTATTTAAGACATCACTTAACTATTTATTTTCTTTTATTCATAACTTAATCATTTTTAGGAAAACTACCAAACTGATTCTAAAAATTCTCATCTTCTGTATTTTGACAGAATATGAACCCACAAGGATCCCCAAATTTTCTGGAATTTTAGAAAACGATCTACTATTTTTAAAGTTCCCAAAACACTCGGATCTTGCTTCATTTTTCATAAATTGAGTTATGTTCAGAGAAATCTGAAATTTTCCGGGTATGCTCTCCTAACATATATGAACCTACTGTAAAATTTCGGAATTTTCCAGTGTATACATAGTGAGAAATGCGAGTGTTAATATTTAGGAGTCCTTTACGGAAATAGCCATTACGCACAACCTATAAATCGAAACGCGTCCGTTCTTTTTCCTACACGTAGATAACTTCTCAAGGTACCTCTGTGATTTTTCCCAGATTTTTAAAAAACATGAAACTGTCAGAAACAGTCCCAAGAAAAATGGGACAGAAGCTATTTTAGGGTTTTTGAACCCTTAACATTCCTAGTGGACTGTTTTGGGGAAAACAGCCCCAAAGGTTTCAAAACTTGCTAGATTTGTGTTTTATCACTTGGGTTTACTAGATAACTCATGTATCTAGCACCCCCTTCGATGGATCACAAATGCAAGTTGTAAAACTTGAGTTATACAAGATTTAGTGGAAGAAAAACAAGGTTTCACCCCTTAGAGCACATATGTTCATTTTCTTCCTCTAAGCCTTTGATCTAACACTCAAGATACTTAGTTCCATACATGATGATATGTAGAACTAGGGTATCTTGAGTATTAGTTTATAACCCCAACAAAACTCAAGCTATAATACAAAGTAGAAGAAGAAGATGAAAATTAGGTTATACCTTGATTTAGTGGCAACCTCCCTTGATTTACCAAAGTAGAGTATAAACTTAGGGTGCATCAAATAAACTAGCACACCTCTCTCACTCTCTCAAAACCGAACCTCCCCCCTCTTTCTCTTACTTTGCAACTTGCTAGCTTGAGAGAAAAGAAGAAGAAATGAATATGGAAGGAAATGAAATGAATTGGAATGGACTAAAGGGATGCTTGCAATCCGATTATCCCCCATACTTTCTTTGCCCATTAGACAATACCCCTTATCTTATCTTTAAGTATGCTTAATGAGATTCCCAACCAATGAGGAGTAGACAACAATGTCCTTTGTGTAAGAGATTAGGAAAAGTAAGGTGATTAGCTATAAAAGGAAAAGTTATTAGCAAGTTTTCATGCCTTAAAAGCCCCTCAAAAATTCGGCCCCTTGCTCTCTTATCCTCCAATTTTTGATTTCTTTTCACGCCCAAATTTGAATAATCAAATGTCTAAAATATCCTTAATCAAGTGGGCTAGGGTTTGGTCTTGCATTTTATTTCTTTTGGGCTTCTAATTTAATTAGTTGGGCTATGTAAGTAACATAGTTTAACAAATTTAATTTATATTACCCTAATTGTTTATTTAGGGTTTCTATTCCCAATCTTATGAAATTTAATTTGTTATACATGTGACTTTAGCTCATAACCTAATTAGGTTTACTAGAAATAGGTTTAAAATTATTAGTCACTTGAAATAACAAGATTATCCACTTAAGTTAGTATACATATTAAATACTAACCGTTCCTTATTACCATAACCCTTAGGTTATTTAATTATCTCACCTAATGTATAATTAGGTTACGAAGCTTTCATTTAGGGCTTAAAATAAAATAAAATTAGTTCCTAAAATTTGTAATTAGGGTTTCACACAGTAATACAAAGGTTTGTCACATAACACCATAATTGACCAACCCTTATTGGTCCACATATATCTGATACATATTTATAGCCTTCGAAAAATCGAAATATAATTATTATAATAATTCTAAAATCATTTCATATATTATATAAATAATATATGATTATATCTTCATGGAAAATAATTAATAAAACATTTCTATTATAAAATTAATTATGATAAGAATATAATTTATAATGATCAATAATTCTAAAATAAAATTATTTGTAACTATTCATATTTTTATTTATCACATAAATACATATACACATTATCTTGGCACATATTCCCCATATTTAAAATAAAAAAAAATTTATACGCAAAATTTCTAATTTATTTGTATAGAAAATATCGGGTTGTTACAGCAAGTCTTTCAGTTCCTATTTGCTATGTGGATTTGATGATGAACTGTTTGAAATCTTTATTGCAAATAGCATGGTGTGTTATATAAATGTTGAAAGTATGAAATGTTAAAGTCAATTTATGACTACGTTGATTGAGTAATGAATGTTGATTGAGTAAGGAACTCAATCTTTATACTTGTTATATGAACTACAACATGTATGTTATGTTAGGCCAATGTTTATGAGATGTATATCGAGCATGTTATTATGTGCCATGTGATGCATAAAAACTGTTATATTTTGTTGGGCTGTCGAGCTCAACCTTGCAAATAACCACTTTTGCAGGTTAAAGATTTAAGGTAAAGTTATGTGCTACTTGAAAGATATGAATCAGATGTGATACTTGAAGATTTTTATACTTTGGATGAGTTATTAAATTTGAACCATGTTTAAGGTTCCGAATAATGTATTAATGTTGAATTGTAATATCGTTTTGCGATGTAAACTCTTGGAGTATTAAAATGATTCTAAGATAGTTAGGTGTAAAGGTTGAAGGTTTTGGGAACGATAATAGTTTGTAATAAAAAATTTTAATTATTCCGCAAATTTAAATGGTTGTATTATCATTTAATGATGTAAAATTAGAGGTTGAATGTATTGTTAACGACCGAAGTCGAGAATTAAATTGTATGAATTTTGGGGTCGTTACAGCTCTATTCCTGTGGTAACATCAAACTTTATTTTGGTACCCATACTTGCATGGGTCCTACTTTGTTAGTACCCTTAGGAACCCAAATCTGCTTGACTTTGGGTCTCACATGTATAGGATTATAATAGCATGTTGCAGCCTTGTGACCAATCTTATTGCACACAAAACATCTAATATGATGCATGCTTGTGTGTGTATGAGGATTCTTCCTCCATTTGGACTTTTGTGGGTTCTTAGTCATCCTTCTATTAAATTGATTCTCCTTCTTTCATGTGTTCTTGTGTTTCATGATTTGAGATGAGTGTACATTTCCTTTATTGTTCCTTCCTAGTTAGAGTCGTGAAAAATTAACTCAACGAGCCAACTAGGAAGGAACAATAGAGGAAATGTACACTCCTCACAAATCATAAAACACAAGGATACATGAAAGAAGGAGAACCGGTTTAAAAGAAGGATAGTTGAAAACCCATATAAGTCCAAATGGAGGAAGAATCCACATACACACACAAACATGCATCATATTAGATGTTTTGTGTGCAATAAGGTTGGCCACAAGGTTCCAATATGCTATCATAATCCTATGTATGTGAGACCCAAGATCAAGCAGATTTGGGTTCCCAAGCATACTAACAAAGTATGACTAACAAAGGGTTACCAAAGGAACAGAGCTCCACGTTCACAACCTGGTATCTGGAAAGTGGATGCTCAAGGCACATGACTGGGAACAAAGCGTGTAAGACCCCGAATTTTATGAAATAAAAGTATTCAATTTTTCTATTTAGTAAATGGTTAAATTGATAAAAAGTTAAAGTTAAGGGTGATATATATAAATTTTTCAAAATACGCAAGTGGTTATAGAATATTCTTGTTGTCGGGGAATATTCGTTTGGTCGTAGAATATTCTTGTTATCGGGAATATTAAATGCACGGCCAATTGACCAATTATGGGCCCCATAACAGAATAACTGTCGGATGAAGAAAACGACAAATTTAAGTTTTTATAAATAACGGCGTAATTATTACCGTTAACACTGTTGGAATACCCGGTGGGTAAAGTAAAGTAATACACGTTGTTGCACAGTAGCACACGGTTTTGCACAGTATTTTTGAATTATTGATTCTTACGTGAGAAGGCAATACTCAATAATTGTTACAGTAATTAATGTTAAATATTTTATTTTATTAATTCAAGAATGACGCGGATGTTTCTGAGAGGTCTAAAACCCAAGATTCGATAATATCTTATCTCTCATAAATTTTCTTTATATTCAGATGTTGTAAACATGGCTCAGTTATTTGAGCGAGATAATGAGTATGTTCAACCGAGGGACCACAACCGTGGTCATACTGGGGTGGCAATGATCATCATATAGACAATGACAACCAAATGGGGAGGAAAAAAAAATTGGACAAAAGCGGTAACCACTCTGGGTAATCGTGGCCTATGATGGTATAAGAAGCGAGTCTGGGGAGATTTCAAAAGAGAAGGTACAACAATGATAATGTGAAGACGTACGCCAAACATTAACTATTTCTAGGGGTGGAGAACGGTCACCGGTCGTTTGTTATAAATGCGGGAAAGAGGGACACATCAGCCCAAACTGCCCACAACAATCCAAGGTGTGTTATAACTGTGGAAATTAAGGTCATATAGCTAGAGATTATCTTGTTGCGAAATCAAGTTCAACGGGGATGGTGACTCCAAAGGCTGTCCCGGACATGTCAAAGTCGGTGGTTCCTAGAAGAGCATTTGTCGTGACTGCCCAAAATGTGAGGAACCCGAACGAGGTGATCACGGGTAAGCTAATCATAAACTCTTGCGATGTTTATACCTTATTAGATACCGGCTCTACCCATTCTTTTATTTCTCTTGCTTGTGCTCAACGTTTGAACTTGACTCTGGAGAAATTAGACTTTGACTTATCTGTTGAAACTCCGTTAGGAGAAACTTTCGTTATATCCACTATTTATAAATCTTGTTTGATCCAAGTTAGTACCATCACATTACCTATCGATCTTATTTCTTTAAAAATACTTGCATTTGATGTGATTTTAGGGATTGATTGGTTAACCACTCATCATGCTAAAATTGATTGTTTTCGTAAGGTTGTTAGTTTTCATATTCCTAACCAACCTGTTATGCGAATTCAAGCAACCAAACTACTAAAGTCAATAATTGTCATTGCACAGTATTTCCCATTATCAGATCAATAATTCATATTATTTGAATAATATTATTAGATAGCATTATTGGCAATGTCTAGAAAGTTCTGTCAAGGAGAGGTTTGGTCACCTAATTGCGCGCCAATAAGGAGAAATCCTTATTGGAAAGCCCCCTCTTTCCTGGGAACTGCTTGGTTGTCATTATTGTGATTCTGTAATATTATTTGTGAATAATTAATTATTAATTTATATGATAAGGAAATATTTATTGATGTGGATATAAATGATGGATTTATTTACGTGGTTATAAATGAAGGAATTAATGTTGAGGTGTTTTATCAGTATTTTGTCGGATTGGAGGTATTAAAATATCAAATCGATTGTTCTTAAAGCTCTATTAAGTGAATTATAATTTTAATCCGACCGTTGGATCGTTGTGATTTTTGGATATGTTATACATATATAAGTTGAGTATATGTCCACAAATTTTGAACCGTTGAAAATTAAGGTATGATTTGTTATGAATTTTAAAAGGTGTTGAAACGGTGTTTAAAATCATCCGTTTGTGGATTTCAGATATTTTAGGTCTGGAATTTAGAAAAACTTTCTTCTGCAAAGTTGTAGAGAATTCAATTTCGTGTGGAATGGACATAAAATTCGTATTTTTCTAATAATCGGGATATTTTCTATGAATTATTGAAGTTTCAGAAAATAAAATAATTTTTATTTAAATTTGGGTGGGACCCACTTTTTGGTTGGTGTTGAATGCACATGGGCTGCTATATTTTCAGAATTGAGGTGCTATTCTTTGCTGGTGGGTGTGTGTAGATTAGAGAAAATAAATAATAATATTTTATTATTTTAGTCTCATTTGGCGTTCTAGCATTTTTCTATAAATAGGTGCTTATGTTAGAATTGAAAATCACACCAGAAATAAGTTTTCTTTCTCTCTATATTATCAAGCATATTTTTGTGAGTATTTAGATATCTTGAGTGTTGCTATACGACGCAAGTTCGTTCACCGTTATATCCGATATTCAAGTCAGAAGTACTGCTCTTTTGAGGTAAGGGATTTTAAGGGTTATTATGTTTTTCTGTTCGTACTTCTTCCGACCTTCAGAAAGTTCTGGAAAAATTTGAAATGATATTTTGATGAATTTTATTGATTGTGTCCAAAAATGGTGATTTTTGGATGTATAGATTAATTGTTATGAATTTTATGAGAAAAGACTATTTTAAAAGTAACCGCTTATAACTCCTTGTGGTTAACTCCAAAATTGATGAAATTTTTATTGGGAGTACATCTATATAATATCAGTGTACTCTGTGAATTTTGAAATTTTTGGATAAAAGTACAATTTATGATAAATGTCTAAATATTCAAGTGGTTTTGGCCATATGAAAAATAGTAAATGAATTTTAAAAATTACGAGAAAATATATATTCAATATGGGACTATATTCTGCTAAATCCCAGAAAAGAAATATTTTTGAAACTGATTTGGTATTTTTCATGAAAATAGACTAGTTATGAGTAAATGAATTAAATATGTTATGTGAAGTAAGAAAATTGGAAAATATGATTTTATGGCTTGAGAATCATACATGAGTTATATGCATATTTTTGATGAGGGTTTTGGTTATTGGTGATGAAATCTTATGAGTTTGGCATTTTAGAATGATTAAATGCATTATTTAGTAAAGTGTAAACAATTAAAATAAATTGTTTATAAGTTTAAGAAATGTTTATTTCAATATCATTACACCGAAATATCGGTATGGATTTTATTGTGGAATTTCTACCTTTTTGTGTCGGATTTACTATTCATGAGTTACTATTCACGAGTTACTATTTATGAAATTACTATTCATAGGTTACTATTCACGAGTTACTATTTATGACAAAATTGGTTTCTTTTTCTAATCAAAATATAGTTGAGTTATGAATATTACTCTTGAGATTAAATCTATATGTTGATTATATTATTTTTATTATCATATATAACATTTTTATAACCCTAATGATGATATTAATTTCTCTTTGACTTGAGTGTAAAGATGGGTAGATTATTGGTATGATCATGACTATGGGTTCTCTTTGGCGATAGTCTGAAAGTTGAATTATTGATTGGTATGATCATGACCATTGAATTTATAATTGAATATCTTCACTTAAGTGCAAAGGTGAAATGATCAACATGGTTATAATTATTGTTTATATAAATTCTAAAATGATTATATATTTCTTTGAGATATTAATATATTTGGCACAGTAGTGCAAATATGAACTTGTTAATGAATATATTTGGCTGTGGTGTAAATATGAATTTGAGGAATATCTTTGGCTGTAGTGCAAAGATGAATTGTTGTTGAATATCTTTGGCTGTAGTGCAAAGATAGTTCATTGAATATCTTTGGCCGTAGCAGTGCGAAGATGAAATTGTTAGTATGATTATAAACAGAACTGCGTGATTTGGTATAACCATGATCTTTGATGTTTTAGGTAAAGACATGTGATGAAAATTATCTTCGTCCTGGGTGCGAAGAGGAATTTAGAATCATAATTATGATTATGAGTTATTCATATAATTGTGGAAAGGAATTGTTGAGTGATGTTACAGGGATAAAACACTGTTGGTGGACTTTTAATGTGGAGAAGATAGTAGACTTTATGGTCTATTTGACTCTTCTAATGGATTGCTTTCGTTCAAAACTGCGACTATGGTTGAAAAGTTTTATCATCTACCATATGTTCTAAATCTACGATTTATTCTTCGATGAAGGCTATTGATAATTTAATTATCTTTAGTTATGATATTCTTTCTTGGGCTAGTTGTGCTCACCCTTTTGCTTCACAATTCCTTTTCGGGTAATAAGAGTGTAGGTTGGGTTGAAAGGAGTAATGAGGAAATAGAGCGGTGGTCTCTAGTCATGGAAGTTCTCCTAGCAAAGTATAGAAAGGTGTTGTATACATCATTTAGTAGTTATATTTGGTGAATCAAATAGGGTGAGGCGAACCCAACGTTGGAAGGGTGTTTTGCCACTATCATACAAGATGTCTAATGACATACAACCTCGTGTCATCATAAGACAGGGTTGTGCTCATCCACTTGCTAAGTATATCTATGAGCACTACCTATATAATCTTGGTGTTTGGTTGAAGTATAACTCTCAATTACAGACAGTGGAGATAATGATATGTCAATAGAAGACTCACCATTGGAAAGAATATGATAGTAATCTTATCGTTTTTCTTTGGGGTCTATTGGGTCAACCAAGGATAATTCTGTGGTCATATGATATCTATCATAACCTAAACGCCTGGCCTCCCATGTACGAAGGTTTCCTTGAGCACTTCCCAAAGATTTTAATTTCTAAAACAGTTTTTGACTATATATTTATGTAAGACGTCATGGTGACGTGCTACCCAAGTTGCTGTCAAGAGCCACAGTTGTTATATATATTTGTATCAAAACTCACAACACATGAGTTGTTGTATTTTGCACGACAATTGTTGTAATAAAGTTGTAGTTATTTTCTGTACTATGGATTTGGCGACTCAGAATGGGTTGGATGGAATGGACCTATTTTGGGGTTGTCACAGTTGGTATCAGAGCTTAGGGATATGGTCTCTGGCGGAGATCCGGGATTAGAACTAGGAAGGGAGAAACGAGTAATATCCTTCGCTAGTGTGTGTCCTACCTAAGCTGAAATTTTTACTTAAGTTGACAAATTGTGATATGTCAATTAACCTTTGTTTTGAAGTTGTATTCTAGAATGATATCTGAAATACAGGAGATGAGCAATGGAGAAATCATGATGACAGGGAAGATGGAATCTGAGATGAAAGCAAGGTATTCTCAACTCTTTGAAATACCATGTACGTAAATTTCGGGGACGAAATTTCATAAGGAGGGGTGATTGTAAGACCCCGAATTTTATGAAATAAACGTATTCAATTTTTCAATTTAGTAAATGGTTAAATTGATAAAAAGTTAAAGTTAAGGGTGATATATATAAATTTTTCAAAATACGCATGATGGGTTATGAATAATATTCTTGTTGTTTGAGAATATTCGTTTGGTCGTAGAATATTCTTGTTGTTTGGGGAATATTCGTATGCGACGGCCTTGACCGATTAATGGGCCCCATAACGTAATAACCGCCGGATGAAGAAAATGACAAATTTAAGTTTTTATAAATAACAGGCGTAATTATTCACGAATTAACATCATTGGAATACCCGGTGGGTAAAGTAAAAATGTCTGCGTTGTTGCACAAAGAGCACCACGGTTTTGCATGATATTTTGAATTATTGATTCTTACGTGAGAAGGCACTACTCAATAATTGTTACAGTAATTAATGTTAAATATTTTATTTTATTGATTCAAGAATGACGCGGATGTTTTTGAGAGGTCTAAAACCCAAGATTCGACAATATCTTATCTCTCATAAATTTTCTTTATATTCAGATATTGTAAACATGGCTCAGTTATTTGAGCGAGATAATGAGTATGTTCAACCGAGGGACCACAACCAGGGTCATACCGGTGACAGCAGTCATCATAGCAATGACAACCAGCGGGGAGGAAAAAAATTGGACAAAAGCGGTAACCACTCTGGTGGTAATCGTGGCCATGATGGTATAAGAAGCGAGTCGGGGGGGAGATTTCAAAAAGAGAAGGTACAACAATGATAATGTGAAGACGTACGCCAAACATCAACTATTTCTAGGGGTGGAGAACGGTCACCGGTCGTTTGTTATAAATGCGGGAAAGAGGGACACATCAGCCCAAATTGCCCACAACAATCCAAGGTGTGTTATAACTGTGGAAATGAAGGTCATATAGCTAGAGATTATCTTGTTGCGAAATCAAGTTCAACGGGGATGGTGACTCCAAAGGCTGTCCCGGACATGTCAAAGTCGGTGGTTCCTAGAAGAGCATTTGTCGTGACTGCCCAAAATGTGAGGAACCCGAACGAGGTGATCATGGGTAAGCTAATCATAAACTCTTGCGAAGTTTATACCTTATTAGATACCGGTTCTACCCATTCTTTTATTTCTCTTGCTTGTGCTCAACGTTTGAACTTGACTCTGGAGAAATTAGACTTTGACTTATCTGTTGAAACTCCGTTAGGAGAAACTTTCGTTATATCCACTATTTATAAATCTTGCTTGATCCAAGTTAGTACCATCACATTACCTATCGATCTTATTTCTTTGAAAATACTTGCATTTGATGTGATTTTAGGGATTGATTGGTTAACCACTCATCATGCTAAAATTGATTGTTTTCGTAAGGTTGTTAGTTTTCATATTCCTAACCAACCTGTTATGCGAATTCAAGCAACCAAACTACTAAAGTCAATAATTGTCATTGCACAGTATTTCCCATTATCAGATCAATAATTCATATTATTTGAATAATATTATTAGATAGCATTATTGGCAATGTATAGAAAGTTCTGTCAAGGAGAGGTTTGGTCACCTAATTGCGCGCCAATAAGGAGAAATCCTTATTGGAAAGCCCCCTCTTTCCTGGGAACTGCTTGGTTGTCATTATTGTGATTCTGTAATATTATTTGTGAATAATTAATTATTAATTTATATGATAAGGAAATATTTATTGATGTGGATATAAATGATGGATTTATTTACGTGGTTATAAATGAAGGAATTAATGTTGAGGTGTTTTATCAGTATTTTGTCGGATTGGAGGTATTAAAATATCAAATCAGTGTTCTTAAAGCTCTATTGCGTGAATTATAATTTTAATCCGACCGTTGGATCGTTGTGATTTTTGGATATGTTATACATATATAAGTTGAGTATATGTCCACAAATTTTGAACCGTTGAAAATTAACGCATGATTTGTTATAAATTTTAAAAGGTGTTAAAACGGTGTTTAAAATCATCCGTTTGTGGATTTCAGATATTTTCGGTCTGGAGTTTAGAAAAACTTTCTTCTGCAAAGTTGTAGAGAATTCAATTTCGTGTGGAATGGACATAAAATTCGTATTTTTCTAATAAACGGGCTATTTTCTATGAATTATTGAAGTTTCAGAAAATAAAATAATTTTTATTTAAATTTGGGTAGGACCCACTTTTTGGTTGGTGTTGAATGCACATGGAAACTATATTTTCGAAATTGAGGTGCTATTCTTTCTTTGGTGGGTGTCGTAGGTTAGAGAAAAATAAATAATAATATTTTATTATTTTAGTCTCATTTGGCGCGTTCTAGCATTTTTCTATAAATATGTGCTTATGTTAGAATTGAAAATCACACCGAAATAAGTTTTCTTTCTCTATATTATCAAGCATATTTTTGTGAGTATTTAGATATCTTGAGTGTTGCTATATATCTGACGCAAGTTCGCTTGAGATTATATCCGATATTCAAGTCGGAAATCTTCTTTTTTAAGGTAAGGGATTTTCGTGGTTATTATGTTTTTCTGTTCGTATTTCTTGACCCTTGAAAGTTACGGAAAAATTTGAAATGATATTTTGATGAATTTTATTGATTGTGTCCAAAATGGTGATTTTTGGATGTATAGATTAATTGTTATGAATTTTATGAGAAAAGAATATTTTAAAAGTAACCGCTTATAACTCCTTGTGGTTAACTCCAAAATTGATGAAATTTTTATTGGGAGTACATCTATATAATATCGATTACTGTGAATTTCAAATTTTTGGATAAAAGTACAATTTATGATAAATGTCTAAATATTCGGCGGTTTTGGCCATATGAAAAATAGTAAATGAATTTTAAAAATTCTGAGAAAAATATATGTTCAATGTGGGACTATATTCTGCTAAATCCCAGAAAAGAAATATTTTTGAAACTGATTTGGTATTTTTCATGAAAATAGACTAGTTATGAGTAAATGAATTAAATATGTTATGTGAAATAAGAAAATTGGAAAATATGATTTTATTGCTTGAGAATCATACATGAGTTATATGCATATTTTTGATGAGGGTTTTGGTTATTGGTGATGAAATCTTATGAGTTTGGCATTTTAGAATGATTAAATGCATTATTTAGTAAAGTGTAAATAATTAAAATAAATTGTTTATAAGTTTAAGAATTGTTATTTCAATATCATTACACCGAAATATCGGTATGGATTTTATTGTGGAATTTCTACCTTTTTGTGTCGGATTTACTATTCATGAGTTACTATTCACGAGTTACTATTTATGAAATTACTATTCATAGGTTACTATTCACGAGTTACTATTTATGACAAAATTGGTTTCTTTTTCTAATCAAAATATAGTTGAGTTATGAATATTACTCTTGAGATTAAATCTATATGTTGATTATATTATTTATATTATCATATATAACATTTTTATAACCCTAATGATGATATTAATTTCTCTTTGATTTGAGTGTAAAGATGGGTAGATTATTGGTATGATCATGACTATGGGTTCTCTTTTGGCCATGAAGGCAAAGTTGAATTATTGATTCGGTATGATCATGACCATTGAATTTATAATTGAATATCTTGACTTAAGTGCAAAGGTGAAATGATCAACATGGTTATAATTATTGTTTATATAAATTCTAAAATGATTATATATTTCTTTGAGATATTAATATATTTGGCTCAGTAGTGCAAATATGAACTGTTAATGAATATATTTGGCTCATAGTGTAAATATGAATCGTTGATGAATATCTTTGGCTGTGAGTGCAAAGATGAATTGTTGTTGAATATCTTTGGCACGTAGTGCAAAAGATAGTTCATTGAATATCTTTGGCCCGTGAGTGCAAAGATGAAATTGTTAGTATGATTATAAGCAGAGGCTGTGATTTGGTATAACCATGATCTTTGATGTTTTAGGTAAAGACATGTGATGAAAATTATCTTAAATCACAGGTGCGAAGAGGAATTTAGAATCATAATTATGATTATGAGTTATTCATATAATTGTGGAAAGGAATTGTTGAGTGATGTTACAGGGATAAAACACTGCTGGTGGACTTTTAATGTGGAGAAGATAGTAGACTTTATGGTCTATTTGACTCTTCTAATGGATTGCTTCGTTCATTTGCAACTATGGTTGAAAAGTTTTATCATCTACCATATGTTCTAAATCTATTTATTCTTGATGAAGGCTATTGATAATTTAATTATCTTTAGTTATGATATTCTTTCTTTGGGCTAGTTGTGCTCACCCTTTTGCTTCACAATTCCTTTTCGTAATAAGAGTGTAATTGGGTCGAGTTTTGAGGTAACGGGGAAATAGAATCTGGTCTCTAGTCATGGAAGTTCTCCCTAAGCGCGATATAGAAAGGTGTTGTATACATCATTTAGTAGTTATATTTGGTGAATCAAATAGGGTGAGGCGAACCCAACGTTGGAAGGGTGTTTTACCACTATCATACAAGATGTCTAATGACATACAACCTCGTGTCATCATAAGAAAGGGTTGTGCTCATCCACTTGCTAAGTATATCTACGAGCACTACCTATATAATCTTGGTGTTTGGTTGAAGTATAACTCTCAATTACAGATAGTGGAGATAATGATATGTCAAGAGAAGACTCACCATTAGAAAGAATATGATAGTAATCTTATCGTTTTTCTTTGGGGTCTATTGGGTCAACCAAGGATAATTCTGTGGTCATATGATATCTATCATAACCTAAACGCCTGGCCTCCCATGTACGAAGGTTTCCTTGAGCACTTCCCAAAGATTTTAATTTCGAAAACAGTTTTTGACTATACATTTATGTAAGACGTCATGGTGACGTGCTACCCAAGTTGCTGTCAAGAGCCATAGTTGTTATATATATTTGTATCAAAACTCACAACACATGAGTTGTTGTATTTTGCACGACAATTGTTGTAATAAAGTTGTAGTTATTTTCTGTACCATGGATTTGGCGACTCAGAATGGGTTGGATGGAATGGACCTATTTTGGGGTTGTCACAGTTGGTATCAGAGCTTAGGGATATGGTCTTTGGCGGAGATCCGGGATTAGAACTAGGAAGGGAGAAACGAGTAATATCCTTCGCTAGTGTGTGTCCTACCTAAGCTGAAATTTTTACTTAAGTTGACAAATTGTGATATGTCAATTAACCTTTGTTTTGAAGTTGTATTCTAGAATGATATCTGAAATACGGAGATGAAGCAATGGAGAAATAATGATGACGGGAAAGATGGAATCGAGATGAAAGCAAGGTATTCTCAACTCTTTGAAATCTGAAGGTAATGTAAATTTTGGGGGACGAAATTTTATAAGAGGGTGATTGTAAGACCCGAATTTTATGAAATAAACGTATTCAATTTTTCTATTTAGTAAATGGTTAAATTGATAAAAATTTAAAGTTAAGGGTGATATATATAAATTTTTCAAAATACGCAAGTGGTTATAGAATATTCTTGTTGTTGTGGGAATATTAGTTTGGTCGTAGAATATTCTTGTTGTTTCGGAGAATATTCGTATTACTGGCCAGCAAACCGATGGTGGAATCCCATAATGTAATAACTGCTTGGATGAAGAAAACGACAAATTTAAGTTTTTATAAATAACGGCGTAATTATTACCGTTAACATCATTGGAATACCGGTGGGTAAAAGTAAAAATGTCTACGCGTTGTTGCACAAAGAGCACACGCGCTTTACACAATATTTTTGAATTATTGATTCTTACGTGAGAAGGCACTACTCAATAATTATTACGATAATTACTTGCTCAATATTTTATTTTATTGATTCAATAATTGTTTGCGTTGATATTTTATATTATTGTTGTTTCAATAATTGTCACTTTGCACAATATTTCCCATTATCGGATCAATAATTTATATTATTTGAATAATATTATTAGATAGCATTATTGGCATTGTCTAGAAAGTTACATCAAGGAGAGGTTTGGTCACCTAATTGCGCGCCAGTAAGGAGAAATCCTTATTGAAAAGCCCTCTCTTTCCTGAGAACTGCCTGGTTGTCATTATTGTGATTCTGTAATATTATTTGTGAATAATTAATTATTGATTTATATGATAAGAAAATATTTATTTGATGTGGATATAAATGATGGATATATTTACGTGGTTATAAATGAAGGAATTAATATTGAGGTATTTTATCAGTATTTTGTCGGATTGGAGGTATTAAAATATCAAATCGGTGTTCTTAAAGCTCTATTAAAGGTGAATTATAATTTTAATCGTAGTTGGATCGTTGTGATTTTTGGATATGTTATATATATATAAGTTGAGTATATGTCCACAAATTTTGAACCGTTGAAAAATAATGCATGATTTGTTATGAATTTTAAAAGGTGTTAAAACGGTGTTTTAAAATCATCCGTTTGTGGATTTTGGATATTTTCGATGCGAATTTGGAAAAACTTTCTTACGCAAAGTTGTAGAGAATTCGATTTAATATGGAATGGACATAAAATTCGTATTTTCCGATAAATGACTATTTTCTATGAATTATTGAAGTTTCAAAATAAAATAATTTTTATTTAAATTTGGGTGGGACCCACTTTTTGGTTGGTGTTGAATGCACATGGGCTGCTCTATTTTTAGAATTGAGGTGCTATTCTTGGCTAGTGGGTGTGCGTAGATTGGGGAGAAAATAAATAATAATATTTTATTATTTTAGTCTCCTTTGGCGTTCTAGAATTTTCCTATAAATAGGTGCTTATGTTAGAATTGAAAATCACACCAGAAACAAGTTTTCTTTCTCTCTATATTATCAAGCATATTTTTGTGAGTATTTATATATCTTGAGTGTTGCTATATCTGACGCAAGTTCGCTCAAAGATTATATCCGATATTCAAGTCAAGAAGTCTTCTTTTTTTGAGGTAAAGAGATTTTAAGGGTTATTATGTTTTTCATTCAGTACTTCTTCCGACCTTTAGAAAATTATGGAAAAATTTGAAATGATATTCTGATGAGTTTTATTGATTGTGTCCAAAAATGGTGATTTTTGGATGTATAGATTAAGAGTTATGAATTTTATGAGAAAATACTATTTTAAAAGTAACCACTTATAACTCCTTGTGGTTAACTCCAAAATTGATGAAATTTTTATTGGGAGTACATCTATATAATATCAGTGTACTCTGTGAATTTCGAAATTTTTGGATAAAAGTACAATTTATGATAAATGTCTAAATATTCAGCGGTTTTGGCCATATGAAAAATAGTAAATGAATTTTAAAAATTCTGAGAAAAATATATGTTCAATGTGGGACTATATTCTGCTAAATCCCAGAAAAGAAATATTTTTGGAACTGATTTGGTATTTTTAATGAAAATAGACTAGTTATGAGTAAATGAATTAAATATGTTATGTGAAGTAAGAAAATTGAAAAATATGATTTTATGGCTTGAGAATCATACATGAATTATATGCAGATTTTTGATGAGGGTTTTGGTTATTGGTGATGAAATCTTATGAGTTTGGCATTTTAGAATGATTAAATGCATTATTTAGTAAAGTGTAAACAATTAAAATAAATTGTTTATAAGTTTAAGAAATGTTTATTTCAATATCATTACACCGAAAATATCGGTATGGATTTTATTGTGGAATTTCTTCCTTTTTTTGCCGGATTTACTATTCATGAGTTACTATTCACGAGTTACTATTTATGAAATTACTATTCACAAAATTACTATTCACGAGTTACTATTCACGAGTTACTATTTATGACAAAATTGGTTTCTTTTTCTAACCAAATTATAGTTGAGTTATGAATATTACTCTTGAGATTAAATCTATATGTTGATTATATTATTTTTATTATCATATATAACATATTTATAACTCTTATAATGATATTAATTTTCTCTTTGACTTGAGTGTAAAGATGGGTTGATTATTGGTATGATCATGACTATGGGTTCTCTTTGGCCAGTAGTGCAAAGTTGAATTGTTGACTGGTTTGATCATGACCATTGAATTTATAATTGAATATCTTCAGCTTAAGTGCAAAGGTGAAATGATCAACATGGTTATAATTATTGTTTATATAAATTCTGAAATGATTATATATTCTTTGAGATATTAATATATTTGGCCTGTAGTGCAAATATGAATTGTTGATGAATATATTTGGCCTGTAGTGCAAAGATGAATTGTTGATGTATATCTTTGGCCCGTAGTGCAAAGATGACCTGTTGTTGAATATCTTTGGCCTGTAGTGCAAAGATAGTCTGTTGATGAATATCTTTGGCCCGTAGTGGAAAGATGAAATTGTTAGTATGATTATAAGCGAGGCGTGATTTGGTATAACCATGATCTTTGATGTTTCGTAAAGACATGTGATGAAAATTATCTTCGTCCTGGGTGCGAAGAGGAATTTAGAATCACAATTATGATTATGAGTTATTCATATAATTGTGAAAAGGAACTGTTGAGTGATGTTACAGGGATAAAACACTATTGGTGGACTTTTAATGTGGAGAAGATAATAGGCTTTATGGTCTATTTGACTCTTCTAATGGATTGCTCGTTTCGCTGCAACTATGGTTGAAAAGTTTTATCATCTACCATATGTTCTAAATCTCTAATTTATTACTAATGAAGGCTATTGATAATATAATTATCTTTAGTCATGATATTCTTTACTGGGTTAGTTGTGCTCACCCTTTTGCTTCACAATTCCTTTTCAGGTAATAAGAGTGTAGTTTGGTCGAGCGAGTGTAACGGGGAAATAGAACGGTGGTCTCTAGCTGTGAAGGTTCTCCCTAAACAGTATAGAAAGGTGTTGTATACATCATTTAGTAGTTATATTTATTGAATCAAATTGGGTGAGGCGAACCCAACGTTGGAAGGGTGTTTTTCCACTATCATACAAGATGTCTAATGACATACAACCTCGTGTCATCATAAGACAGGGTTGTGCTCATCCACTTGCTGAGTATATCTACGAGTACTACCTATATAATCTTGGTGTTTGGTTGAAGTATAACTCTCAATTAGAGACAGTGGAGATAATGATATGTCAAGAGAAGACTCACCATTGGAAAGAATATGATAGTAATCTTCTCATTTTTCTTTGGGGGTTATATTAATCAACCAAGGATAATTACGTGGTCATATGATATCTATCATAACCTAAACGCATGGACTCCCATGTACGAAGGTTTCCTTGAGCACTTCCCAAAGATTTTAATTTCTAAAATAGTTTTTGACTATACCTTTATGTAAGACGTCATGGTGACGTGCTACCCAAGTTGTTGTCAAGAGTCACAGTAGATATATATATTTGTATCAAAACTCACAACACATGAGTTGTTGTATTTTGCATAACAATTGTTGTAATAAAGTTGTACTTGTTTTCTGTACCATGGATTTGGCGACTCAGAATGGGTTGGATGGAATGGACCTATTTTGGGGTTGTCACAGTTGGTATCAGAGCTTAGGGATATGGTTTCTGGCAGAGATTCGGGATTAGAACTAGGAAGGGAGAAACGAGTAATATCCTTCGCTAGTGTGTGTCATACCTAAGCTGAAATTTTTACTTAAGTTGACAAATTGTGATATGTCATTTAACCTTTGTTTTGAAGCTGTATTCTAGAATGATATCTGAAATACAGGAGATGAGCAATGGAGAAATCATGATGACAGGAAAGATGGAATCTGAGATGAAAGCAAGGTATTCTCAACTCTTTGAAATACAAGGTACGTAAATTTTGGGGACGAAATTTTATAAGAGGGGTGATTGTAAGACCCCGAATTTTATGAAATAAACGTATTCAATTTTTCTATTTAGTAAATGGTTAAATTGATAAAAATTTAAAGTTAAGGGTGATATATATAAATTTTTCAAAATACGCAAGTGGTTATAGAATATTCTTGTTGTCGAGGAATATTCGTTTGGTCGTAGAATATTCTTGTTGTCGGAGAATATTCGTATTTTACTGTAAGCAGCCCAGGTGGTGGGTCCCATAATGTAATAATAAGCGTTGATGAAGAAAACGCGACAAATTTAAGTTTTTATAAATAACGGCGTAATTATTACCGTTAACATCTTTGTTGGAATACCCGGTTGGGTAAAGTAAAGTAATATCGTTGTTGTTGCATGTAAGCATTACGCTTTTACCTGATATTTTTGAATTATTGATTCTTACGTGAGAAGGCACTACTACTCAATAATTATTACAAGATAATTACTTATCAATATTTTATTTTATTGATTCAATAATTGCATGCGTTGATATTTTATATTATTGTTGTTTCAATAATTGTCACTGCACAATATTTTCCATTATCAGATCAATAATTTATATTATTTGAATAATATTATTAGATAGCATTATTGGCATTGTCTAGAAAGTTCTGTCAATGAGAGGTTTGGTCACCTAATTGCGCGCCAGTAAGGAGAAATCCTTATTGAAAAGCCCTCTCTTTCCTGAGAACTGCCTGGTTGTCATTATTGTGATTCTGTAATATTATTTGTGAATAATTAATTATTGATTTATATGATAAGAAAATATTTATTTGATGTGGATATAAATGATGGATTTATTTACGTGGTTATAAATGAAGGAATTAATATTGAGGTATTTTATCAGTATTTTGTCGGATTTGAGGTATTAAAATATCAAATCGGTGTTCTTAAAGCTCTATTGCGTGAATTATAATTTTAATCCGACCGTTGGATCGTTGTGATTTTTGGATATGTTATACATATATAAGTTGAGTATATGTCCACAAATTTTGAACCGTTGAAAAATAATGCATGATTTGTTATGAATTTTAAAAGGTGTTAAAACGGTGTTTAAAATCATCCGTTTGTGGATTTTGGATATTTTTGGTCTGGAATTTGGTAAAACTTTCTTCTGCAAAGTTGTAGAGAATTCTATTTCGTGTGGAATGGACATAAAATTCATATTTTTCTGATAAACGGACTATTTTCTATGAATTATTGAAGTTTCGAAAATAAAATAATTTTTATTTAAATTTGGGTGGGACCCACTTTTTGGTTGGTGTTGAATGCACATGGGCTGCTCTATTTTTAGAATTGAGGTGCTATTCTTGGCTAGTGGGTGTGCGTAGATTGGGGAGAAAATAAATAATAATATTTTATTATTTTAGTCTCCTTTGGCGTTCTAGCATTTTCCTATAAATAGGTGCTTATGTTAGAATTGAAAATCACACCAGAAACAAGTTTTCTTTCTCTCTATATTATCAAGCATATTTTTGTGAGTATTTAGATATCTTGAGTGTTGCTATACGACGCAAGTTCGTTCAGCAGTATATCCGATATTCAAGTCAGTAGTACTACCCTTTTGAGGTAAGAGATTTTAAGGGTTATTATGTTTTTCAGTTCGTACTTCTTCCGACCTTCAGAAAATTCTGGAAAAATTTGAAATGATATTTTGATGAATTTTATTGATTGTGTCCAAAAATGGTGATTTTTGGATGTATAGATTAAGAGTTATGAATTTTATGAGAAAATACTATTTTAAAAGTAACCACTTATAACTCCTTGTGGTTAACTCCAAAATTGATGAAATTTTTATTGGGAGTACATCTATATAATATCAGTGTACTCTGTAAATTTCGAAATTTTTGGATAAAAGTACAATTTATGATAAATGTCTAAATATTCGGCGGTTTTGGCCATATGAAAAATAGTAAATGAATTTTAAAAATTCTGAGAAAATATATGTTCAATGTGGGACTATATTCTCGCTAAATCCCGGAAAAAGAAATATTTTTGAACTGATTTGGTATTTTTAATGAAAATAGACTAGTTATGAGTAAATGAATTAAATATGTTATGTGAAGTAAGAAAATTGAAAAATATGATTTTATGGCTTGAGAATCATACATGAGTTATATGCAGATTTTTGATGAGGGTTTTGGTTATTGGTGATGAAATCTTATGAGTTTGGCATTTTAGAATGATTAAATGCATTATTTAGTAAAGTGTAAACAATTAAAATAAATTGTTTATAAGTTTAAAAAATGTTATTTCAATATCATTATACCGAAATATTGGTATGGATTTTATTGTGGAATTTTTTCCTTTTTGTGCCGGATTTACTATTCATGAGTTACTATTCACGAGTTACTATTCATGAGTTACTATTCACGAAATTACTATTCATGGGTTACTATTCACGAGTTACTATTTATGACAAAATTGGTTTCTTTTTCTAACCAAATTATAGTTGAGTTATGAATATTACTCTTGAGATTAAATCTATATGTTGATTATATTATTTTTATTATCATATATAACATATTTATAACTCTTATGATGATATTAATTTCTCTTTGACTTGAGTGTAAAGATGGGTAGATTATTGGTATGATCATGACTATGGGTTCTCTTTGGCCAAGTGCAAAAGTTGAATTGTTGGTAGTATGATCATGACCATTGAATTTATAATTGAATATCTTGACTTAAGTGCAAAGGTGAAATGATCAACATGGTTATAATTATTGTTTATATAAATTATGAAATGATTATATATTTCTTTGAGATATTAATATATTTGGCCTGTAGTGCAAATATAAACTGTTGATAAATATTTTTGGCCTGTAGTTCAAATATGAACTGTTGAGAAATATCTTTGGCCTGTAGTGCAAAGATGAATTGTTGATGAATATCTTTGGCCCGTAGTGCAAAGATGACCTGTTGTTGAATATCTTTGGCCTGTAGTGCAAAGATAGTCTGTTGATGAATATCTTTTGGCCCATAGTGGAAAGATGAAATTGTTAGTATGATTATAAACAGGAAATGTGATTTGGTATAACCATGATCTTTGATGTTTCAGGTAAAGACATGTGATGAAAATTATCTTCGTCCTGGGTGCGATGAGGAATTTAGAATCACAATTATGATTATGAGTTACTCATATAATTGTGGAAAGGAACTGTTGAGTGATGTTACAGGGATAAAACACTGTTGATGTACTTTTAATGTGGAGAAGATAGTAGACTTTATGGTCTATTTGACTCTTCTAATGGATTGCTTTCGTTCACTGCAACTATATGGTTGAAAAGTTTTATCATCTACCATATGTTCTAAATCTCGATTTATTATCGATGAAGGCTATTGATAATTTAATTATCTTTAGTCATGATATTCTTTATTGGCTAGTTGTGCTCACCTTTTTGCTTCACAATTCCTTTTCGTAATAAGAGTGTAAATTGGGTCGAAAGCGAGGGTAATGGAGGAAATAGAATCAGTGGTCTCTAGTTGTGGAGGTTCTCCCTAAGCAGTATAGAAAGGTGTTGTATACATCATTTAGTAGTTATATTTGGTGAATCAAATAGGGTGAGGCGAACCCAACGTTGGAAGGGTGTTTTGCCACTATCATACAAGATGTCTAATGACATACAACCTCGTGTCATCATAAGACAGGGTTGTGCTCATCCACTTGCTGAGTATATCTACGAGCACTACCTATATAATCTTGGTGTTTGGTTGAAGTATAACTCTCAATTAGAGACAGTGGAGATAATGCTATGTCAATAGAAGACTCACCATTAGAAAGAATATGATAGTAATCTTCTCATTTTTTTGGGGTCTATTGGGTCAACCAAGGATAATTCTGTGGCTATATGATATCTATCATAACCTAAACGCATGGCCTCCCATGTACGAGGGTTTCCCTGAGCACTTCCCAAAATTTTTAATTTCTAAAACAGTTTTTGACTATACCTTTATGTAAGACATCATGGTGACGTGCTACCCAAGTTGGTGTCAAGAGTCACAATTGATATATATATTTGTATCAAAACTCACAACATATGAGTTGTTGTATTTTGCACGACAATTGTTGTAATAAAGTTGTAGTTGTTTTCTGTACCATGGATTTGGCGACTCAAAATGGGTTGGATGGAATGGACCTATTTTGGGGTTGTCACAAAGCGCTTCTGTCTTACTACATAGAGAAGGAGGGTCCTTCAGTCATCTTCGGAGACAATGGCTCTGGCAAGACAAGAGGATATGGCTCTGCTGGGAATGGTGTAGTGTCCTTCAGTAAAGTAGCCTATGTGGAAGGACTACAACACAATCTTTTGAGCATAAGCCAACTCTGCGACAATGGTCATCAAGTCACATTCCTCAAAAATCAATGTCAAGTCAGAGATCTGAAGATATCCACCGTAAAGCTGACCGGAACAAGAGAAGGAAATGTCTACACACTAAATCTTGATCAACTAAGCTCAGACGAGACAATGTGCTTTCTGGATAAAGCATCTGAAGAAATGAGCTGGCTATGGCATAGAAACTATCTCATCTCAACTTCAAAAGCATGTCTAAACTGGCCTCCAAAGATTTAGTTGCAGGATTACCCAAGTTCAGCTTCGTTAAAGAAAGGTCGTGCAATGCCTGTCAGCTTGGAAAGCAGACTAGAAGCTCATTTAAGAGCAAAATTGCCAACTCAATTGACAAGCTCTTGCAGCTGCTTCACATGGATCTATTTGGGCCAATTCCAACAACGAGCCTTGGAGGGAAGAGATACTCACTATTCGTAGTGGATGATTACACCAGATTCACATGGGTGCTCATTATAAACTCAAAAGATGAAACAAGCTCCCAACTGATCAAGATGTTTAGACAAGTGATGAATGAGAAAGGGGAGAAAATCAAGTCTATACGGAGTGATCATGACAGAGAATTCGACTTCTCTGAGATGGACCAGTTCTGCACAGACAATGGCATCAGTCACAACTTCTCAACTCCACGAACTCTTCAACAAAATGGAGTAGCTAAGAGAAAGAACAGAACGTTGATAGAGGCTAGAAGAAATCTACTAGCAGCAGCCCATCTGCCTAAATATTTTTGGATAGAAGCTGTCAACACTTCATGCTACACTCAGAACCGATCGCTGATACACTCTACGATTAAGAAGACTCCCTAGAACTATGGAAAGGAAGAAAGCCAAATGTCAGCTACTTCCATGTATTCGGCTATGCATGCTACATTCTCAACAATGGGAAGCAATATCTGACAAAGTTCCAACCCAATTTAGACGAAGGAATCTTTCTCGGATATGCCACACACAGTAAGGCTTATAGTGTGTTCAACAAAAAGACACTGAGTGTTGAAGTCTCAATCCACGTCATCTTTGATGAAACAGACTTGGACAAAACAGTGTCTCAAGACACTACGAACGACAATTCAGACACTACGAACGAGGTCTTCGAGCTCAACACCATGATCGTAGTTCCTAACAATGAAATCGTTGGGTAAGGAAATGAGATCGTAGAGAGGTCTACTCAAGACAACGAACCTCCACATCAAGAAGCAAAAATTAATCTTGAAGGTCTCAGACAAGAACGCATCAAGACAGTTGTTCCAACAGGAAATAGATGGGCAAGAGATCACACTCAAGACTTAATCATTGGAGACCTAAATGCAAGAGTCAAAATAAGAGCAGCCACCCAAAATGAGTGTTTCTATCTGAGCTTCCTGTCACAAATGGAACCAAAGAAGATAGAAGATGCTATGGAAGACTTCAGTTGGATAGAAGCCATGCAGGAAGAACTAAATCAGTTTGAAAGAAGCAAAGTATGGAGATTGGTTCCAAGACCAAAGAGTCATCCTGTCATTGGAACTAAGTGGGTCTCCAGAAACAAGATGGATGAAGATGGAATAATTACTAGAAATAAGGCAAGACTAGTGGCCGAAGGTTACTCTCAAGAAGAAGGCATTGACTACGATGAAACCTTTCCACCTGTTGCCAGACTAGAAGCCATCAGAATATTCCTTGCCTTTACTGCTCACATGAAATTCAAAGTCTTTCAGATGGATGTCAAAAGTGCATTCCTAAATGGTGAACTTCAAGAAGAAGTATATGTAAAGCAACCTACAGGTTTCATTAATTCATCTCTTTCTAATTATGTCTATATATTAGACAAAGCCTTATATGATCCTAAACAAGCACCTAGAGCATGGTATGAAACACTAACTAACTTTCTTATTGAAAATGGGTTCACTAGAGGTAAAGTAGATACCACATTATTTCTTAGAAAGCATAAAGACAAAGTCTTATTAGTTCAAATATATGTTGATGACATTATCTTTGGCTCTACTGATGAAAAATTATGTAAGAGATTTGCTAAGCTTATGCAGAGCAAGTTTGAAATGAGCATGATGGGTGAGCTGAACTTCTTCCTTGGACTGCAAGTAAAGCAGACTGATGAAGGAATCTTCATAAACCAAGCCAAGTACATTAAAGACTTACTTAAAAAGTATGGCATGTAATCAGCCTCTACCATGAAAATCCCAATTGCTCTAGCAACCAAGCTTGACAAAGATGAAAAAGGTAAAAGTATTGATATAACTCAATACAAATGTATGATATGCTCTCTTCTATATCTAACTGCCAGTAGACCAGACATAATGTTTGCAACATGCATATGTGCTAGTTTTCAAGCTAATCTTAAGGAATCACATTTTACTGCTGTAAAAAGGATTTTCAGGTACCTCAAAGGCACACTTCACTTGGGGCTTTGGTATCCCAAGGAGTCCTCATTTGAACTAATAGAATATATAGATGCTGACTTTGCAGGTTACAAAATAGACAGAAAAAGTACTAGTGGCACCTGTCAGCTACTGGGAAACAGACTTGTGTCCTGGTTTAGCAAGAGGAAAAACTCAGTATCTACATCAACTGCAGAAGCTGAATACATTGTTGTTGGCAGCTGTTGTGCTCAAATCTTATGGATGAAAAATCAGCTAGCAGACTATGGGTTTGAATTCAAATCTATACCTATTCACTGTGATAACACAAGTGCCATAGCAATAACACATAATCCTGTCATGCCTTCTAGGACCAAACATATAGAAATAAGGTATCATTTCATTAGGGATCATGTGCAAAATGGAACCATATCTTTACAATATATCCCTACTGAAAATTAACTTGTTGATGTATTTACAAAGCCTCTAGATGAATCCAAGTTTAACAAATTAATAAGTGAGCTAGGCATGCTAAATTTATAACCATAGAATCTATGCTCTAGTTTGTGCTAACCATGCAGATATAAAGGCTATGTTTGAAATCCAAGACATGGCCAAAGGAAGTCCATGATCGTAGAGCTGCAGTGATATGAAACTCCACGATCGTAGAGCTGCAGTGATATGAAAGACCGTGATCGCAGAACTCCATCAACAGAATAAAGGAGCATCCAGTAATGACAAAGTTCAACAGATCAAAGCAATCTCTCTGTCAAGTGCCTCAGGAACAAACCTAACCCTTAATTCACTCTAAGAGGTTGGCTCTTCCTGAGCTACCTTAAATCGAGAGAAATGTTAAGTCAAAAGTTCATCAGAAGGACCATAGAAGACTCAGCAGTAGACTCAACGATCGCATCACAGACTCAACGATCACAGTACAGACTCGATGATCGCAGTTTAGACTCAACAATCATAAAGGCTACCTCAACGACAACATAGACTACCTCAACGATCGTAGTCCTCCCAAAGGATTTATTAGCTCAGAAGGAGCTAAGGGAAATTCAGTACATTCCACACAGTTAAATTTGTGGAGCCAAGTAAAACATGACACATGCCCCACTAAGTAAATGGAGAGGAGGGAAGTTACAAGTACAGTTTGAAAATACCTTTTTGAAATCAGAATTTCAAAAAGCTCATCCATCTCTCTCTCTACAAGAAGAAACCCTAGCTCTCCGAAAAGCTCAATCAACCATACTCAGTGCAAAGAAATCAATGGCAGCCTCAAATGTCATCTCTGGTTACCGACTCTGTTTCGATGAGTTCAAGAAAGCTGACCCCAAATTTCACAAAACTCTATCTCTAATAAAGAAAGCTGGTCTTGAAGAGGCTCTGGGTACAAGCACATGGATCTACCCCAAGCTGATAAAGAAGTTCTACAAAAATGGAACGGTTGAGAATGAATTCATCACCACGAGGGCCAAGGATGTGGAATTTAAGCTCAAAGCTGAGGACATAAACCTAGCCCTAGGTTTCAAATCGAAAGGATTTTCGTTTATAGAGGGCATCGATTTTTCATGAAGGACTGAAAAGAATGCATCACAAGAAATTTCTAAATGTCAGAGGGTACAAAAAGAAAGAGTTACCCCAAAGGTATGAATTCTTGACTGACATTGTTGGGAAATGCATATGCTGCAAGAGCTCTGGCCATGACTCTGTAAACGAAGTGCAGCTTAAGCTCATGATAGCCATCAGTTGTGGGATTCAACTCAACTATGGAGCCCTACTGTAGACACTCAAAATTTTTTGCACACCTGTCACTGACATTGCAGTAAGGCAGATTCGTCTTTCAAGAGGTAACCTTGGAAGACAGTTCATATCCAGTCCAGATACTACCGAAAGTTTAGTCTCAACCCCGGAACACACACCGGGAGTAACAGTTCCAACATCGGAGATGACCCCGAGGCATGCAGTTCCAATACCGGAAAATTCACCGGAGAAGACCGATTAATCTCGGAGATAACCCCGAGGTGTCCAGTCTCAGTCCCAACACTGGGAATAGCATTTACTAACCTTGGCGATAACCCCAAGGAAGGTAGTTGCAGTTACAGAGATAACCCCAGAAATGCTTGTTTCAAAAGTCTGCAATCAGCTTCAACCTTGGTGCTCACACCGAGGCACTCAGTACCAGATCCAAAGATAACATCGGGAAGACATGCACACCTCAGAGATGACACTGAGGACCTTCAACACTTGCAGCAGTCCAATCTCAGCGATAACCCTAAGCAACGTCTACTTTATCATCCCAAACCGGCGATAATCCCGGTGAGGGGCAAAGTCATCATCTTGCCACCTTGACGCCACACCGTACCATCTTAACATTTCATACATACATTTCTATACAGCAATGTCCCACAAGAATCAAGAAAAACCAATCCCGAGTGACTATTACGCAAGGTAACAGATAGAATTTGAAGCTTGAAGATCGGAGGGCATCGTCCCATCTTCATGACTTTGTACAACCTCTAATCCCATGTCATTGCGTAACTCTCAACAACGGCGGTCCAAAATAGGTCCTACATACCTCAATCAGATGCCCAGATTGCAATTTTGAAAGTTCCAGCGGACATCACGTTGCCCGAGTGCACGTACTTCGAGATGGCAAAACCCGCGAAGCCCGGGGCAACCCGGGTAGCCTCAGGTATACCTGCGGCTCCCCCCTCTATAAATAGAGGGCTTGTGGTGGCCATTTTGAAAGAGGAAAAGGCGAGGAAGCCCTGTCAAATTTGTTCCGTACTCACCCTAGACTGAGTGTTTTCTCATTTTAAACACTTGTGAGCTCACATATAGCTACTCTTGTACCGGTGGGAGCCGAGTTTCATCCACTTTAAAGATATAGAAATCTTCTTTGGAAGCCCACTGTAAGCCTTCTCACACATTTTAAAGCCTTTCTCTTCATCTTTGCATACACATTTCTTCACGTTGAGAGTCGTGTTGCGTGTGTTGGCCCGAACTTCGGTCCGTGGTTTTATTTCAGTTTGTATATACATATATATTTATATATAAATATATATATATATATATATATATATATATATATATATTTATATATATGGACTAACATTATCGAGTTATGCCTCGATTTGGCTTATACTTGATGCAGGCGTTTATTTGATTTAATATATATATATATATATATATATATATATATATATATATATATATATATATATTAACTGTATGTGTCGAACTTTGTTCTATGAACTTAGACTTGGCTTGGAGCGTTTATTGCTTTAATATATATATATATATATATATATATATATATATATATATATATATATATATATACTTTTATATATGAATCAATAGTGTAACTCGTTCGATGAGCCCGATTTTACATCCTGAGTGTTTATTTGCTTTTATATATATATTTACGTCTCACCGAGTTTACTTCGTGGTGGTTGATCGCTTTTACTGACTTTTTTTTACGTTTAATTCCCCTTTGGAGTTTCCTCCGTATGCGGTTGATAGCTTTTACTGACTTTATTTACATTTCGATCCCCTATGGAGGTGCTTCGTGGTTGGTGATAATGTGCGTATATATATATATATATATATATATATATATATATATATATATATATATATATATAGCTTTTATATATATACCGCCATCGCTTTCATACAAATTACAGCATCATGTGAGCCTAGAAATCATGTGATCACAGATTCAATCTATTGGATCTAGATTCTTGCCCGTGATGGACATTTTCAAATTAGTGTGACTTGTAAATTTATCTACGGTGTCTGAATTTCCTTAGATGGTTTTCATACCCACGAGGAAGTCGACATTATTTTGTACATTATGTTCTTATAGATGCTTCGCATCTCAAAAATAAAAGCAATCAAGCCGAACACCTAATAAAATGGGAGTGTAAAAGGTCTCAGTTACTATTGAGCATAAGGGTTTGAAAAACCTCTTTTATAAAACATCACTGCCATATCTTGCTAAAAACTGAATTTTTACATAAATTTAAACCACAGTATATAAGTGCGAACGAGGCCTCGCTCTACTTCCAAATAAACAACACATTGACCAACACACACACACACACACATTCATATAACAGTTTCTTGAAAAGTGGCGGTCACCGTGGTAACACGGATGTCGGGGGGTGTCTAACACCTTCCCTCCACATAATCAAGTCCCTGGACCCTAATGAATCTCGGTTTCACCGACCTATTTAGCAGTGTCACATCACTAGGTCAATTTGCAAACCTTTTCTCGGTTGTGTTGGTACAACCATTTAAAAAACCAACTGGCGACTTTTAATAGTTCATCGTCGACATTATACATGTCGGACCTTTTTCACTTGTTTTTTCAAATAAATCTCACCTAATATTAGAACACCAAAGAACAAGTAACAAAAAAGGACAAATAAAAATCCCGACGTCGACAGGTGGCGACTTTGCTGGGGACTTCCAGTAAGAGGACTTAAGCCACTATTATAATCTTTTAAAAAACTATTATCTGATTGTGTGTGGATGTTGCATTTACATTTATGATGAATGTGTACGAATGCATTTACTTATTGCACTTAGTGCTTCGCACTATATCTGCTTGTGATATTAGTGCTTCGCACATGTCATCATTTCCATACGGTGAGACGCGGTGTATGTGAATATATGTTGTGTGGTCCCTCCACCAGGAGGCTATCCTATCGATGTTTGATTATTGGACTCATAGGAAGACTAATTCTAACGAGGCTCAGAAAAGGAACCACCCAAATTCGGTCCAGTTGAAAGATCGGATTAACTTCCCGCCGAGTAAATTGCGATGATTTGGGAACCTTCGTACCAAAAAGCCGCAAGAGTAACCTAAGATAGGTCAGCCTCTAATAAACCCAACACAAAGGAAAGTCTCTTCATACTTTCTCATTTTAAAATTACTCGTAAAGTCAATTACTTGTAATTTCATTCAATATTCATCTCCATGTAATGAGAGATATGAAGAAATGTGTACATACATATTTAAATTAACATGCTACCGTGTATTACAAACCGCTAACATCCGTTTTGCAGGATAAAATTCCTAAAACAGACACATCACATAGCATGTTAATATTTACGCATTCCCTAAAGACTAAACTATGCAAGTCTTTCGCAGGGAAACCTTCAGACCTATTACCCGGTCAAAATCCAAAAAGGCCGCAAGCCTACAGTCAATTATGTCGTCATCCGACCAGACTGATCTTAATCCAATTTCTCGCAAAGAATTCGACGGATTAAGCAAGTAAATCACAGATTTGGCTGTTCTGCTCAAAGAACTACACCAGTCTAATCAAGGTCCAAAAATACCCATACATGCTGAATCCTCTACACAAGGGGGAACTCAAGCCGTTACGATACCTGAACTGCAGTTGGATACGACCAACAAAATTCATGATGCTACCCATCTCACAGGAGATCTAGACACCGGTGACATCAGAAAAAAGTCCTTCAAATGGAAGAAACCCTTCGTGCTATCAAAGGAATTGGAGCACACGTGAGTGTTTCATATGCTGACCTGTGTATATTCCCTGGTGTTCATTATCTAGAAAAGTTTAAAACTCATGACTTCAAAAAATATGACGGGTTAGGAGATCCTTACACACATTTGAAGGTGTTTATTGGAGAACTCGCTTCTTATGCAGAGGACGAGAAGCTCAGGATGCAGCTGTTCCAGAAGAGCTTGACTGGAGAAGCCCGTTTGTGGTATACCAGATTGGATAACTCAAAGATCCATAGCTGGGAAGAGCTAGCACACGCCTTCCTCACATAATATAGCTTCCAGTCTCAGATGGCTCCTGACCAGTACCAGATTACTAAGGTAAAGAAACAGTTCAACGAGTCTTTCAGAGAGTATGCCCAGAGGTGGAGGCGCCTTGCTGCTCAAGTTATTCCTTCCATGACAGAATCAGAAATGGTCATGACCTTTATAGACATACAAGAAGCTCCTTTCTATGAAAGAGTATTAGCCGGCATCGGTAAACCATTTTTTGAAATGATTAAACGTGGGGAGATGGCTGAGATGGGTTGAAGTCAGGAAAGATTCAAGACCTAGCTGCCCTTAAAGTTGTTGCTGAGCACATCCAATCCGGAAATTATGGAAACAACCCCCGGAGGGTCCATAAAAAGAAAGAGGAGGATGTTTCCCTAATACTACAAGGTCAAAAAGGCAATTAGAACATGCCTATCAAGAGGAGAAATTATACTCCCTTTTAAGCACAGTCTTCAAACCCTCCAATACCGAAAGGTGGATAAATTAAATGCCCTCGAGTGTTCACCCCTTAGGGGACTCACCCGAGAATATTCTCAATCTTCTGACCACGCAGAAGAAAATCACGCATCTTCTTCCACCAGCTAGCCCTAATAGAAGGGGTTTCAATGTGCTTATCATGTCGGGGCACCTGGATATGATACTCAAGATTATTGGGCCTTGAAATATAAAATCCAAGACCTGATAGACAACGAGGAAATCGTGATCACCAAACCAGATCAACCTCACATTCAAGACAACCCTCTTCCTCAACACAAAGAGGAAGAAGTCAACATGATTAATTGGAGCAATGGACAGAGTTCCAATTTCAACGATGATTCATCTCAGACCACCAAAGACGGTGTTGACAAGTGGGATTATGCCAAGTTCCAGTTCCCAATGGAACGTAAGATAAAAGCTCTATGCAAGCAAATTGAGCAATTGGCAGAACTGGTGATCTATCAGCATCAAGTTACACACTAGTTAGTCAGCCAGGAGCATGCTAGACTCCTTCCTCTTGTCTTGAATATTCCCTCGTCACCTTCAGAAAATAAAATGTTGGAGGACAAAGTGACAAAGAGAGCGAATGCCAAAGCCCATCGGGATTTTGCCAATAGAAGGGAATTTACATATTTGGGCCTACCTATGGAGGAAATCCTTCAGATGCTAATCAATGAAGGAAGGATCACTTCCCTTCTACCTCCAATCAATCCCCGTTCAGGACGGTACAATTCTGATGGAGTATGTCAATATCACTCCCATTCTCGCGGTCACAGCACAGAAGAATGCTAGGCACTCCGCCACCTTATCCAAAATCTAATTGATAGTGGTGTCCTGTAACTAGCAGACGATGATACCGTGCTTTGTGGGAGAGTGAGAATACCTGTCTCACTAACTGGAAGGGATTGGTAGCAGTTATATCTGCTGAAGCCGATGACACTGGCAAACCACTCACTATACCAGCAATTCAACTCAGAGAAAACAACAATCCTTTGAAAGTGGCCGCTTCAAAGCCAATCAATTTACCACGCAGAGCAAAATATCCTATTACCAGCTTGCACAAAGTTTCATGGAATTATGGAAAAGGTGAAGGGTTCACCTCGCATACAACTGCTACAGTGTCGAAGGAGAATCCACTGTATCTTCCCCAACGGGTGATGAAGTCTACCATCAAATCAAAGGGGAAAATACCCATGGAGAAGATTGAAAAATTCCTCCGCACTATGGGTCATAACGAAGCCAATGTGGTTTTAAGCTTAAGAGAAGCTCCACACCAAATTTCAATCCTGGACTTGGTTTTAGCTTCCGAGGATCACAGGAAAATATTGATAAAGGTTTTGGAAGAAGCCTACGTACCGACATTAGTGGATACGGAGAAATTTCAGCACTTGCTTAATCACATTTTTAACAACAATGTGATATCCTTCACTGATGATGACATACCACCCGAAGGGACCGGTCATTGCAAGCCGTTACACAGAGAGGTCTTGTCCTTCGGGTATATGCTGACTGGAGTCTTGATAGATGGAGGTTCATCTCTAAATATATGTCCATATGCTACATTGTTAAAGATAAATGTCAATCTCAACCGAATCTGAAGCAGCCATACGATTATCAAAGCTTTTAATGGAGCCCGCCAGAATTCGGTCGGAGTAATTGAGTTGCCAATCAAAATTAGTCCGCATACATTCTGTGTGTCTTTTCACGTACTCAAGATAGATTCAGGATACAACCTGCTCTTGGGAAGACCGTGGATTCATATGGCGGTCGGGCCTTCCTCCACCTTCATCAACAATCAAATACATTATGAACAATAGCCTAGTCACGATCAACGCTGAACCAGAGTATCCTCAACATGGGGACATGCCATTCATCAATGCTAATGCAGATGTTGAACCAGTCAGTTTTCATGCCTTGGAAGTAAGCAATACCCAATACCATGCAATTGGAACGCTATTTCCCAAACCCAAGATTTCTACCGAGGTAATGTCGGCTACTCAAGAAATGATGTCATTGGGTCATCAGCCGGGACAAGGGCTGGGTAAAGATCATCAGGGTATTCAAGCACCACATTCGAGTCTACAGTCAAACTGGGACAGCTAGACTAGGCTATTCTACCAGTTCTAGTCATAGGAATCCTCATAAGCATCATTAGATTCCTTCAGCTTCAGCCATATGGCGATTATCTTCACCTGTGAATTCTGAGTTCGCACAACCTCCAGTAAAGGTGCCAGCCAATGTAATGGCTATGTTATTTCCCAAACCGGTACCGGTGAAGGTGAAAGAAGTCTTTGTTCTAGATCCCGCAGTGGAAGAGGAGGAACGAAGAATCAAGCAAGATATCATCAGAATGATGTCAGGCATACGCATCATCGTTCATAATGAACATACAAATAGATACACCCCAGACAATGATTGCCCAGACGTAATGGCCATCATTTGGGAAGAGGAGGAAGATGACAACCCCTGCATCACTGCAGTCCACCCGGAGTTTGCCCTTGCCAATTGGAGCAGCACTCCTTGTATTAGTCGACAAGGGTAAAACGGCGAGAACTCTTTTACGCCTATATAGATAGTATAACTGCCACTTTTCTCAGATAGTACCAAAGATTTATTTTATCGAGATATGCTAACACTTTATGTGATCAAAACGCTTTTATATATACTAAGTGAAAGCATATTTTGTTTCAGACCACAATTTAGATGTGCACATATTTACGTCACGATTTCCTCTTCTCCACAAGGATTGTACCTTTGATGTAGAGATGAATTCAGCCTTGATGGAAATACATGAGGACATTGAGGTGCCTCTAGAAATTCAAGAATGGGTCAAAAACAAACCTAAACCCAACCTTGGTTAAACCACTTCCTTCAATCTCAGAACCTTAAAAAACCCTAAGTTAATCCAGATTAGTTCAGACCTTACCCCAAACCAAAGGAATG
Source organism: Panax ginseng (assembly GCA_020205605.1). Taxonomy (NCBI): domain Eukaryota; kingdom Viridiplantae; phylum Streptophyta; class Magnoliopsida; order Apiales; family Araliaceae; genus Panax; species Panax ginseng. The sequence goes on from CM035148.1 coordinate 44,129,364, forward strand.
ACATGGTTACGCTACTAACCCAATTCCAGGATGTGTTTGCATGGTCTCATGAAGACATGGTGGGTTTGTCCACTGACATTGTCCTTCATCGCCTTCCCATTAAAGAGGGATTCAAGCCAGTCAAGCAAAAGCTCAGGCGATTGAAACCTGAGTGGAGTTTAAAGGTGAAAGAAGAAATTGTGAAACAGTTTCAAGTTGGCATCATTATGGTGTCCACATATCCTGAGTGGATTTCCAATATCTTTCCCATGCCTAAACTTGGAGGGAAGGTGCGAGTTTGCGTGGATTATCGGGACTTGAACAAAGCTTGCCTTAAAGATAGCTTTCCCGTGCCTTTTATCCACATTCTCATTGACAATACTGCTCAATACTGCATGTACTCCTTTACTGATTGCTTTGCGGGGTACCATCAGATCATGGTTGCTGAGGAAGATCATGAGAAAACTGCTTTCATCACACCTTAGGGAACCTTTTCCTATAGACGGTTGTCATTCGGCCTCATCAATGCCGGAGCCACCTATAAGCGAGCTATGATTGCTCTTTTCCATGACTTAATGCACAAAGAGATAGAGATCTATGTGGATGACATCATTGTCAAATCCCGGAAGGAGGAAGACCACTTAGACCATCTCAAGAAGCTATTCAACAGGTTGCGTAAGTACAATAACCCCAGAAATGCTTATTTCAAAAGTCTGCAATCAGCTTCAACCTAGCGCTCACACCGAGGCAGTTAGTACCTGATCTGGAGATAACACCGGGAAGACAAACATACCTCAGAGATGACATTGAGGACCTTCAACACTTGCAGCAGTCCAATCTCAGCGATAACCCTGAGCAACGTCTGCTTTATCAGCCCAAACTGGCGATAACCCCGGTGAGGGGTAAAGTCGTCATCTTGCCACCTTGACGCCACACCGTACCATCTCAACATTTTATACATACATTTCTACACAGCAATGTCCCACAAGAATCAAGGAAAACCAATCCCGAGTGACTATTACGCAGGGTAACGGATAGAATTTGAAGCTTGAAGACTGGAGGGCACCGTCCCATCTTCATGACTTCGTACAACCTCTAATCCCATGTCATTGTGTAACTCTCGACAAAGGTGGTCTGAAATAGGTCCTTTATACCTCAATTGGATGCCCGAATTGGAATTCTGAAAGTTCGAGCGGACATCATGTTGCCCGAGTGCACGCGTTTGAGATTTTAGAAACTTCATGAAACCCGGAACAACTCAGCAACCTCAGTACACTGCGGCTCCCCCCTCTATAAATAGAGGGCTTGGGGTGGCAATTTTAAAAGAGGAAAAGGCGAGGAAGCCCTATCAAATTTGCTCCGTACTCACCCTATACTGAGTGCTTTCTCATTTTAAAAACTTGTGAGCTCAAATATAGCTACTCTTTTACCAACGGGAGCCGAGTTTCATCCACTTTAAAGATATAGAAGTCTTCTTTGGCAGCCCATTGTAAGCCTTCTCACACACTTTAAAGCCTTTCTCTTCATCTTTGCACACACCTTTCTTCACGTTGAGAGTCGTGTTGCATGTGTTAGCCCGGACTTCGGTCCGTGGTTTTATTTCAATTTGTATATATATATATATATATATATATATATATATATATATGGACTAATATATATATATATATATGAACTGCGTGTCAAACTCTGTTCGACGAGCCTGGATTTTACATCCGAAGCGTTTATTTGCTTTTATATATATATATATATATATATGAATTGTTGTCGAACTCGGTTTGATGAGCCTGGATTTTATATCCGGTGCATTTACCGCTTATATATATATATATATCGTCCCATGGTGGTTGATCGCTTTTACAGCTTTCTTTACGTTTCGTCCCGTCTGGAGTTTCATCTATGGCGGTTGATAGCTTTTATAGCTTTATTTACATTTCCGATCCCCCATGGAGGTGCTTCGTGGTTGGTGATCATGTCTGTATATATATTTACAGCTTTTATGTATAGACATGTTTACTGCTTTCATACAAATTGCAGCATCTTGTGAGCCTAGGAATCATGTGATCACATATTCAATCTATTGGATCTAGATTCGGTTCCCGTGATGGACATTTTCAGCTGTAAGCAGCTTGTAAATTTATATGCGGTGTCTAAATTTCCTCAGAGGGTTTTCATACCCACGAGGAAGTCGGCATTATTTTGTACATTATGTTATTATAGATGCTTTTCATCTCGAAAATAAAAGCAATCAAGCCGAACACCTAATAAAATGGAAGTGTAAAAGGTCTCAATTACTATTGAGCATAAGGGTTTGAAAAACCTCTTTTATAAAACATCACTGCCATATCTTGCTAAAAAACTAAATTTTTACATAAATTCAAACCCTGTGTATATAGGTGCGAACGAGGCCTCGCGCTACTTCCAAATAAACATCACATTGACCCACACACACACACACATTCATATAACAGTTTCTTGACAAGTGGCGGTCACCGTGTTAACACGGATGTCGGGGGGTGCCTAGCACCTTCCCTCCACATAATCAAGTCCCCGGACCCTAATGAATCTCAGTTTTACCGACCCGTTTAGTAGTGTCACATAACTGGGTCAATGTGCAAACCTTTTCTCAGTTGTGTTGGTACAACCATTTAAAAAACCAACTGGCGACTCTTAACAGTCCATCATCGACATTATACATGTCGGACCTTTTTCACTTATTTTTTCAAACAAATCTCACCTAATATGAGAACACCAAAGAACATGTAACGAAAAGGGACAAATAAAAATCCCGACGTCGACACCTACTACTCAACTGGATTGGGAAATGGATACTCAGTTCAAGAAGTCAAAGAGCTCTGGAAATTACTACTATTCAAGATTCTGCTACTATTTCTACTATGGATACTCTAACTCTTTTTGGTGAACTTGAGGAATATGAACATCAATTAAAGAGATATAATGAGGAGGAGGAGGAAACTCCTCAAAGAAAAGTTTTAGCTCTTAATGCAGGAAATGAAGAAGAGCTTGATGATGACTCGGATAAAGAGATAGACATGATGTCAAGAAGACTCAAAGGACTACTACAAAGGAAGAATAAAAGGAAAAATACTTTCAACTCAAATAAATTCAAAGGAAAGAAAACTGAGGAGACGTATTTTGAATGCGGACGTCCGGGGCACTTTAAGAAGGACTGCTTTCAGCTAAAGAACAAAGGAAACACGAGCTTCAAAGATAATAAAAGAAACAAAACCCTTGTTACTTGGAGTGATGATGAGGAGTCCGAAGTTGAGGTCGATGCCAAGGATGAAATAGCTCAAGTTAGCTTCATAAGAATAGAAGGTGAATCAAATGAGGTATGTCTCAAGGCAAGAGTTCCATCTCAAAAATGGATTCTTGATAGTGGATGCTCTCGTCACATGACTGGTGACAAATCAAGGTTCGTGGAGTTAAAAATCAAGAAGAAAAATGGAACAGTTACATTTGGAGATAATCAAACTTACAAAATTATCGGAAAAGGTAAAATTGGTAATGGTAAGGTCAATATTGATAATGTACATCTTGTTAGTGGACTTGAATTTAATCTTATAAGTGTTAGTCAATTAATGGATAATGGTCATCAAGTAAGTTTTGAAAAAGTATACTACTCTAGTTGCACAAAGGGAAGGAAATATATATACTCTTGATTTTGAACAACAGGATGAAGAACTATGTCTTGCCTCTGTGCAAGATGAGGCTAATTTATGGCATAAGAGGATGGGGCATGTTCACATGGATTTAATCAAGAAATTATCCTCAAAAAATCTTGTCAAAGGATTGCCAAAAATAAAGTATGACAAGAAGGGAATATATGTTCCTTGTCAACTCGGGAAACAAGTAAGAACATCATTTACCGCAAAGAACATGGTATCAACTTCTTCTCATTTGCAATTACTTCATCTTGATTTATTTGGACCAGAAAGGCATACTAGTATTAATAGTAAATTTTATGCATTTGTAATAGTTAATGATTTCTCTAGATTTACATGGGTATTGTTTTTGAGAACTAAAGATGAAGCATATAAAGAATTTGAGAAATTAATAAGAAATTTGGAAGTGATCATGGTACTCAATTTCAAAAAGATTTTATAATATTTTGTGATCAAAAAGGAATTAGCCATGAATTTTCAGCCCTAAGAACTCCTCAACAAAATGGAGTAGTGGAAAGAATGAATAGAACGTTACAAGAAACAACTAGAACTTTACTACAAGAAAGTAAACTTCCTAAAAAAATTTGGGCCAAAACTGTAAACACATCATGTTATGTTTTGAATATAGTACTTATTCGTCCAATTATTTTGAAAACTCCTTATGAGCTATTAAATAATAAGATTCCTAACATAAGTTATTTCAAAGTTTTTGGGTCTAAGTGTTTTATACTAAATATTATTGATAACTTGGGAAAATTTGATGCTAAATCTTATGAAGGTATTTTCATTGGTTATTCACAAAATAGCAAGGCATATCGCGTATTTAATGTTAACAAGTTATGTGTTGAAGAATTAATTCATATTACATTTAATGATACTAACAATGATCTTCCAAAAAAAAGAGATGAGGATGCAGGGAATTTGGAGATTTTAGTGAATCCAGCAAATCGAAAAGATATATTCAGCAAATCTAATTAACGAATTCAACAAACTGAATTGGAAAACTCGCATGAAGTGGAACAAGAAACAACACAAGAGCTTGAAGAAGTTTTCCCCCAACAAGAAAAGGTAATACATGGTGTCCAAATGCCAAAGACTGCAAGATATCTCAAGAATCACCCTCCGGAAAATATCATTGCAGATATAAACAAAGGCATCACCACACGGAGAGGCTTGCAAAATCAATGTACATTCTCTATATTTTTATCACAAGTTGAGCCAAAGAATGTTAAGGAAGCTATCTTTGATGAAAGTTGGCTAATGGCAATGCAAGAGGAACTTCAATAGTTTGAACGATGCCAAATCTGGGAACTTATGCCTCTTCTTGAAGGTGTCTCCATTATTGGAACAAAATGGGTATTTAAGAATAAACTTGATGAGAATGGAACAATCACTTGCAACAAAGCTAGGTTAGTAGCTCAAGGATACAATCAAGAAGAAGGGATCGACTACGAAGAAACTTATGCCCTAGTTGCAAAACTTGAGTCTATCCACATCTTGTTAGCATTTGCTTGTTACAAGAAATTCAAGCTTTATCAAATGGACGTGAAAAGTGCTTTCATTAATGGATACATCAATGAAGAAGTATATGTAAAGAAACCTCCTGGATTCGAACATGAGAAGTATCCGAATCATGTTTATAAGCTAAAGAAAGCTCTCTATGGTCTCAAACAAGCTCCATGGGCTTGGTACGAGAGGTTGAGTAAGTATCTTCTTTCAAATGGTTTTACTAGAGGTAAAATTGATTCTACATTATTTATTAAGAATGCAAATAAGGATATTATTATTGTTCAAATATATGTAGATGATATAATAATTGGTGCTACTAATGATTTTCTTTGTGAGTGGTTTTCAAAGTGTATGCATAAGGAGTTCAACATGAGCTTAATAGGAGAACTGAATTACTTTTTGGGACTTCAAATCAAACAAACAAAAGAGGGAATCTATATCCATCAAACCAAATACACCAAAGAGCTACTCAAAAGATTTGGTTTTGAAGGATCCAATTCAAATACTACACCCATGAGTACATCAATAAAGCTTACTTCTGATGAAAAAGGTATAGATATAGAATTGACCAAATATCAAGGTATGATTGGCTATTTATTGTACTTAACTACATCTAGACCAGAAATAATATATAGTGTATGTCTTTGTGCTCGGTTTCAAGAAAAACCTAAAGAATCCCACTTATAAGCTATTAAAAGAATTTTCAAGTATTTAAGTGGTATTATTAATTTTGGGTTGTTTTATCCAATTTGCAATCACTTTGAACTAATGAGCTACTCAGATGCTGACTATGCAGGATGTCAAATTGATAGAAAAAGTACAAGTGGTGCTTGCACGTTTTTGGGACAAAGTCTTGTGACTAGGCATAGTAAAAAGCAAACTTCAGTTGCTTTATCAACCACTAAGGGTGAATATCTAGCTGTAGGGAGTTGTTGCTCTCAAATATTATGGATGAGACAAACACTATGTGATTTGGATATTTTATGTGATAGTGTGCCTATTTATTGTGATAATTCTAGCACTATTGACATATCAAAAAATCTTATTTTGCATTCACGTACAAAATATATAGAGGTAAGGCATCATTTTTTAAGGGATAATATTTCAAAAGGATTAATTAAATTAATTTTTATTCCTATAGAAAATCATTTAGCTGATATTTTTACAAAACCCTTAAGTGATGAAAGATTTTATATTTTAAGGAGGGAACTTGGAATGTGCATGGTATAATTAGTGTTCACGTACTTAAATATTATATAAATCCTGAATATACATCATATTTTAAATGTTATATGCATGTTATCAGTTCATGAATCTAATGATGTTTTTCACTTAATACTGACGGCTATCAGCTACTGGGAAACATATTATTCAAAAAGGAAGCGCGTAATTTTATCTTAAAAAGATTTGGCACAATTCACGGTATTCTCTCATCAAAACTCTCAACATTCTCCTAGATATGCCAGAAGTCATAATTATATTTGTGATTTGAAAAGACATGCTAGCCGAAGAGATTTATCTTCTCCTGACGTATGCTCATTTTCTAACTCTTCCATATTAATTCATCTTCTTATATCTCTCACTTTACCAAAACAAATCAGTTGTTTTAAAAAATCCCTTTTTCTCTCATCTTGTTAACCCTCTCAAATCTCTGCAAAAATGAAAACTCGAGCAAGCAAACGATCTCCCGGTATTTCGAGCGATGATGGCCAACAGACTAGATCTCCATATACCGTTAGAACATAGAAGAAATCTAGGAGACAACAAAGGTAGGAGTCTGTACATGTGTCGCCTGATGACACAACTCTTTCAGATGGGTCAGATTCAAGCTTCTCATTCTTAATGTTTTCAAAATCGTCTCAACGGGGGAAGACGAAGCAGTCACCAAACCTAGAACATCCTTCTCTTTCTCCGCCAGAGTCTCCTTCGGTTCTGGTAAACTCTGTTTCCTCTCTTCCTGATTTGTCAAAAAAATTCTTTAGAGGACATAATTTTGAAGCCCGTTCTAAAACTTCTATTACTACAAAATAATTTGTTTATGAGAAAGTTATGGATTTGTTCTATTTCAAAAATTATTCTCTAGAAAAACTTTTTAATTCTTGTGGTATATCTTCTATGCTTTTACCTCCCACCAAGGCTTACGCACGGTTGGTTCAACAGTTTTATACCAATCTTGAATGTAATGGTGATTGTTATACATCTTTTGTTAAGGGAAAATCTTTGTTCTTTACTATTGTTGATTTTGGAAGTATTCTTAACATTCCTTCTGCTGGACCATGTCCATTCACTTTGAAAGGTGCTGCCAATATTCCTTTTCCACCTCTAGAACAACTCCAAACTCTCATGGATAACTATACTTTATCTTCTCTGTTTACTCCAAAAACTGTTGATGTTTGTCATACTGCTTGTGTACTACATAAATTGGTATGCTATAATATGTTTCCAAACATTAGTGGTGGTGCAGATTTTACGTATCAAGATTTAGTGGTTGTGGCAATGATTCTTAAAGGTGTCTCTTTTTATTTTTCACTCATGATGCTATCTCATATGTTAAGTTGTATTCGTCAAACCAAAAAGTGTCTTCCTTATAGCGGTTTTCTAACCAAAATTTTCCAGCATTTTAAAATCTCTTTTGATGATGAAATTGTTGTGTCTAACAATGAATTTGTGGATTCTGCCAATTTGAAACAATCTCATATTTCTCTTGTCAATGGTGTGTTTATTCGTATTATTCCTGATCCTTTACCTATACCACATACTTCTACCTCTTTTGATTTGCATTCTGATAATCCATCATCCTCTACTCTGCCAAACTCTACTGTTTCATCTCCTGAAGTCTTAAATTTGCTAACTACCATCCTTCGTAATCAAAAAGCTATTCAGACCATGATATTGTTGATATTAAGTACAAACTTAATTTCTTGGAAAAAGGCAAGCTGCCAATAAGGGCTAATGATTTACATCAGTGTTTTTCACAAATGGAGGATGAATTCATTGATTTACAGGCTGGGTTTGAGTTACAAACTGTGGCTATGGTTGAAGCCCTACAACGCAAAATCAATAGACTAAGTCAAAAAATGAAGTTTGTCGGTTATCAGATTGGTGAGTTTGCTGATTTTATGGCTACAAGACTGAATGATGTTGGACAGAAGTTGCATTTTCATTAGATGTATTCACCAATTCTTGAATGGCCTCGTTGCAATTGGATGGCTGAATATGTTAGTTATTTTATGGATCTTCCTCTACCCAATGCTACGTTTATACCTCGTCCCCTTCACTTTGCTGATAATTTGTCCTTGGAAGAAAAACTTCATCGAATTCTTCATCGTACATATTTTACTAGACGAACTCCAAACAAGGAAATTATTGAAGATATTGATTGATTTTCTATTCTCTTTGCCTGATGACAAAGGGGGATTGTTGTTGGTTCTAGTTCTGGTTCTAAGACTATGGCGAGCTCGAAGATTATGTTTATGTTTTAAGACTATTATTTGTTTGTTATGTTTGTTTTAAGACTTTGATATTTGTCCTGCACCTGCACTAGACTTTTTGATGAAATCTTGGGATAGTTTGCTATTGAACATTTTTTATTAATGTCTAGTATCTGTTAAAACTAGCATATCTGCAGGTTATGTATAAGGCTTAACAGAAGGCACGGTGGGTAATTTGATTTTATTAATGTCCTGAAATACAGTTTTTTATATATATGCATGGATTTAGGGGGAGCTATAATTTTTGGTGTTGTCATCATCAAAAAGGGGGAGAATGTGTACTTGTTCATATTCTAACCTTAATGTTTTGATGATGACTTAATTTTTGTACTAAATCGTTTACTGTGAAATTTCAGGAACTTAATAAAAGGATCCTTGATGATTTGTTCAAAGAATTTGAAGACATTTGTGTCTTAGGATCTAATGTAAGGTCATTGCAAATATTTGATTTTTTAATTCAAGGCTCTAGGACATTTTATGTGCATTTAATATGATAAGTATTTTATGCATGCTTAAAATTGAGAGGAATTTTTATAATGAAATGTTATTTGAACTTATAATCCGGGATTTGCAAAATTAATTGAAGTGGTTAGTATTTATATATATTGCCATTGATGCTAAATCTTGAAACATTTCAACAGTAGCTATCCGAGAGTCAATGGGTTTGTTGATACACGTGGAAGCAGTATATATGTATAATGCCATCTCATTTATGCAAAATTCTCGGAACTCTAAGATAATGATTATCCTGGAAAGATATCTCTTGGTTAGCACTTGAAAAATATTACGGAACTGGGTTGAGGGGGGGTGCGGTACCCTTAACGACCGGTATGACCGGTGCACCCCTTTTTTTCTTCTTTTTTTTTTAAACCATAATTATGAGAAAAAAAAAATAATAGAGCAAGTTTGAACAAAAAACTGTAAAAAGAAGTACATTTTTTTATTAAAAAAACACTGTAAACAATTTACGGTATTTTTTCAATAAAAAATGTACTTCCTTTTACAGTTTTTTGTTCAAACTTGTTCTATTATTTTTTATTTTTTTTCTCATAATTGTGGTAAAAAAGCAAAAAATAATAATAATTTAACATCAGGAAATGTTCTAAGACATTTTTTACCCTTAATCGCCCCCAATTTCTAATTTACTTTATCTCTTTAGTGGGTTATTCATTTGAAGTAGTCAATCTAATTAATTGAATGGGTTATATCTTTTGAAAAAGTCAAGCAATGTAATATTTGATTATAAGACTATCATGTTTCATTCTTTCTCTCACCGACCTGAGATACATAACGTAATTTACTCTGACGGGTATTTATTGAGATAAAATAGAATCTGTTTGGGGTATTATTTGAAACATGCAACGGTAACTTTTCCTTTGGCTATAAATTCAATTGATTTATCAGTTTAATGAGACACGAATTTACTATTGCGCTATTATACATTGAAAAGTTAAAAAATTATTTTGGTGCAAATTACTTGGCTGCTATGCAATTAAATTCAAATTATTATTTTTTAGCGAATTTTGTGAGTTCTAAATTGGTGATATATCTTTACTCTTTGATCATTACATTTATTAGTTGAGTCTTGCATTGTTAAATTAGTTATTTGCTTTGATCATTAGACCTCTATAGTTGTAATTCTTTTTATTTAGACTAAGTGTTGTCTACATGTATTTAATCCGGGGATTAAGAATTGTTTACAAACAGGTTCAAGGAAGAATAGATGCTTAAGGAGTGCATTGGTGCACAAGGAGCAAAAGTGCTCAAGTGAATTTTGTAATTCATGTTTTGAAAGAATCTGTTTTGTAAAAGGAGTCGATTTAAAGAAATAAAGTGCGTAAGACCCTAACTTTTATGAATAAAGATTAATTTTTCTCGAAATATATTTTTGAATATTATGGTGTGGATTTGATATAATATTATAGTTGTGGGTAATATTTAAAATTTTGCAAAGAAAGCAAGTGGTTATATAATATTCAATTGGTCGGGGAATATTCATTTTAACAAGGAATATTCGTACGATGACACAATCATTGGTGGACCCCACAACGGAAGTATTGTCGTATTTAAAAAATGACAGAATTATCTTTTTATAAAAATAACGGCGAAAGTTTTACCGTTAAACTGTTGAACTACCGGGTGGTAAAAGTACAGTAATGCGTGTGGTTTCATAGTAGCACATGGTATTGATTATTGATGCTTACGTGAGAAGTCACTTAGTTATACTCAATTATTGCTACATTAATTACTGCATAATATCTCTCATATTATTGATTCAATTATTGTCACAGTATCATCTGCATAATATTTATTATTATTAAATCAATAATTGAGACGACAAAGTTATTCATATTATTATTTGCAATATTGACAATGTCTGGAAAGTTCTGTCAAGGAGAGGTTTGGTCACCTAATTGCGCGCCAATATGGAAAAATCCTTATCGGAAAGCCCCCTCTTTCCTGGGAATGATCTAGTTGTTAAATATTATGAGTTATAATATTAATGATGAATAAGTTCGTGTTGATTAAAGATGAAATTTATATTTCCATTGTGTTGGGATTATTAGTGTTAGTGGAAATCGACATCTATTCTGATAATAATTGATATCTGGAGGTTATATTGACCAATCGGGTAATTAATCGGATAAATGAGCAATTAATTGTTATTAATTCACATGCTTATAACTATTTGTTCACATGTGTGTACTATTGATTCACATGCATGTACTATTAGGGGAGGTGGTGCAAGATTGATAATACTTGCATGACTAAATTTAAAATGGAGGTATAGATGAAGGTACTATACTGTAATTATTTTTTTTACATGTATAGAACTATTGATTCACATGAATGTACTGTTGATTCACATGATGTACTATTAGGGGAGGTGGTGCAAGTTTGATAATACTTGCAGGACTAAATTAAAAATGAAGGAAAAGATGAAGGTATTATACTGTAATATTTTGAGCCCCAAAACGTGCAATTATCGAAACTATATCTTCCGATAAATAGAAGCTCATTCTTCTTTCATTCTCACCAATTCACTAAAAATCACAAGAGCAATTATAGAAAGAGAAGCTTTAGAGAGAAAGTAGAAGAGAAGTCTGCTACCTCACTATTCTAGTATCCAGTCTTCTTCTGGGTAAGGGATATTATTTTGTTCAGTATTCATAAGAAATAATATTTTCTTCAATACTTTGTAGTATATGAGTAATATTATTCGTATTCCTGATTATACCCTCATTTTGTTAAAGTATTGCTTCTATACTCCGTGAAATTAATAGAATATCCTTGAAATTTGCGCTTCATCTAGTATCATTTCACAAGGATATTTTCTGCATATTCTTGTTAAATTTTAAGCTTTTCATGTCGGAGTACTGTCCATGAGTAGTATTCATTTTTATGGTACTATTCACAAAATACTATTCACGGGGTACTATTCACAAAGTACTATTCATGTGTACTATTCACAAAGTACTACTCACGATTACTATTCCCGAAGTACTATTCACTCGGGGAATTATTTAGGACAAAAATTGATTTCTTTGCTGTCCAAATCATTTTTGATACAATATTATTCTTGAATTTTACTCCTCAAAGCAGTATCATGTTGACAATTTGGACATTATTGAATTCTGGATAAATTAAGTTATAAATCTTTAAAAACTTATCCTTTGCTTTCTTTTAATTGAATTCTTATATCATTGTCATCATCTTCATGTTTATATTGTGATAAAAGTCATCTGTGGCTTAAGTGCATAGGTGTACTATTGATTGGTATGATTATGACCAGGGATTATTCGGTATAATCATGACCATAAAGTTACAAATGATGTGATAAAAGTCCTCATTGTCCCATAGTGCATTGATGGACAGTTGTTGGTATGATCATGACCATTGATGATTACATGAATATCATTGGCCCGTAGTGCATGGATCATTCGATGATGCGATTTTTTTATTAAGTTGAGTCTCAGCGATAAAGTTGATGAAAAACTTTTTAAATCATAGAAGATAGTAGATATCATGCTCTACTCTTCTCTTCTAATGGATTGTTTGTTCTGCTGCAATTAAACTTGATGTTTATTGTATTTTTTCAGTTTAACACTATTGAAGGCTAACGATAATTTATCCTGCATTATCTTAGTCATAATATTTCTTAATGGGCTAGTTGAGCTCACCCTTTTGCTTTCATTGTTCTCTTTAGGAAATGAAAACGTAGCCGGTACTAGTCGGGGAACAGAGTGACGGTCCGAGATGGTGGCTATAGTAGTCCTCACTATTTTATGAAATAGTGTAATAATAAATGTAATGAAGACTTAATTTGAGTTGAATACTGTCTATGAGACAACATTCGTGTAAAAACTCTAAGTTACGCTGTTGTTGTATTGTATAAAAGAAGTTTGTATTTGATTTATGTACCATTTATTTGGCGACTCAGAATGGGTGATGTATACCTATTTTTGGGGCGTCACAGTTGGTATCAAAGCTTAGGGATAAGATCCCTTGCTAAGATGTGAGACTAGAACTAGGAGGGGAGAGACGGGAAATTTCTATTTTTGGGGCGTCACAGTTGGTATCAAAGCTTAGGGATATGATCTCTGGCTAAGATGTGAGACTAGAACTAGGAGGGGAGAGACGGGAAATTCCTTCGCTAGTATGACCTACCTAAGTTTATTTGGTATTTATTTGGTCGGTAAGAGTATAGGGATAATATGTGACATGTCAATTAACCATTATTTTGTGGCAGTATTTGAAAATGGCATTCGAAAATGTTGAGATAAGCAATGAAGCACATGAGACCGTTGAGTCGCCAACGATCAATACCCAAGATAATGTGCATCAGGATGGCAATAATCCTCAGAAAAATAACAACACTAACCAAATGATGAACGATGGGATGTTCAGAGGCTTTAAGCAATTCATGCTACATCAGGCGAGAACGACTCCTGTTCAAAATGCAGGTGGAAACACTAGCAACTCTCAGATGGTCACTGCTAAACAGTTCAAGGAGCTAGAACCACCAGAGTTTATTGGAGAGCCAAAACCACTTAAGGCAGAGACGTGGATAAAACAGATCACCAAGAAATTTGATGTCTTGGGATGCTCCAAGGAGCAAAAGGTTCCCTTTGCCACCTTTATATGTCATGCGAGGAGAGGCGATTCATCGGTGGGAATCAAGAAAGCGACTCAACCTCGCCGCACCAAGATGTCTTGGTAGAAGTTCCAATAACTATTCAATGACAAGTACTTTTCCGAAAGTATTCATCACATGAAGGAGGTAGAGTTTATCAAGCTAGAGCAAAACAATATGACCGTGTCGCAGTACGAAGATAAGTTTGCCGAGTTGTCCCGGTTTGCGTCTCACTTGGTTGATAATGAGGAGAGAATGACGTGGATATTTCTAAGAGGTTTGAAACCTGAGATACGTCAATACTTAATTTCTCACAAACTGTGTTTTTATTTAGATGTCAGAATAGGGCTCGCTTATTGAGCGCGATAACGAAATAACCCAACCAAGAGAGAGCAGCCGACAAAATGATAATACTAGTGGTAGCAGTCATCGAAGCGGTGACAACAAACGTGGTGGAAGTCAACATGCCAGAAATGGTAACCACTTCGGTGGTAATCATGGCCAAGACAATAAAAGTGGGAATTTCAAGAAGAGGAGATTCAATAATGATGGAAGGACGTCAGCACCAACATTTATTGTTAAGGAAGGAGAACGATCGACGGTCGTCTGTTACAAATGCAGAGGGAGGGACACATCAGTCCAAACAGTACGCAGTAGTCCAAAGCATATTATAATTGTGGAAGAGAAGGTCACCTAGCCCGATTTTGTCGTGCACCGAAGTCAAGTCTAGCTGGGATGGAGGCATCAAAGGTCGTCCCAGACAAGACAAAACCGGTAGTTCAAGGGAGAGTGTGATAACCTGAGATTTCGAATAATCAAAAATCTGCGAATAATTTTTTTTTATATTAATGTTAATATTAATTATCAATTTTGTGACAAGTATCTGTGATACGAGTCTCGAGAAATTCAATTTGTGTATTGACTAATAAATTTAGAGTAGAATTGTGCTTAATAGCTTTAGAAACCCTAACCCTAATTTTCGGATAGGGATTCGGTAGAAAATATAATTATAAGAATTATATTGTTAAGAATGTGTTTGTACTGTATAGGAATGTTGATCAATAATTGATCGAATAAGGTTTGTAATTAATAAACCCTAATAAGGGATTAGAAACCCTAATCTCAGATTTAGAAAACCAAATGTACAATTAAAAACCCTAATTGTACGCTGGGAAACCCTAATTTAAAATTTGGGATTTCCTAAACCCTAATTAGGCAACCCTAATTCTAATTGGCATGCCTAATGTGTTTGTTAAACCTGAATATGATTAGAAACCCCTAATTATATGTTAGTTATATTAATTTCTATTTTATAAACCCTAATTATAATTTAGGAATTTAATTTTTCTAATTAAAACCCTAATTAGAAAATAATTGTAGAAGCTTAAGTTTTAAAACCTAAGGGTTAGGACCTTAGGGTTAAACCCTAAGGGTTTGTGCAAAAGTCAAGTATGCCATTAAATGTATTCTGCAAATGACAAAAGTGCCCTTTTAGTGTATTTATGTATGTAACTTGTAAGAATGGCTATAACTTTAGTAGGTTACTAACCATTTGGACTTTGTGACTTCAAAAGCTCAGCCTTTCAGCCTTCAATTGACAGCACAACATGACATTCATTGCATCTACAGAGTATAAAAGAGAATTAGAGAGAGAAAATTCACTTAAGTTGGTTATTTTTTTTCCAAAGTCTAGAACAACTATCTCTCTAACCCTTCGAATTTTTCAATAATATCAGTCCCAAATACATACCTTATATCAACCATAAAGAAATTAGAGGGTTAAGATCAAGAATCGAAGCTAGAAAGGTATAACCCTATTTTATCAAAACTGTTCTTGAGTTTGAAAAGTAGTCTGACAAGCATATGTCAGTCGCTTTAAATCTTTCTATGTTATTGATTTTTGAAGTTTTATTGTTTGTATCTATAGCTGGACATGTTGTCTTTAATCTGGAACAAGAATCATAGAAATTGGATAGCTAGTTTGTAAGTTATACTCGGTCAAAGTCCGTTGACCGAGTAACTTTCTAGGCAGCCCAGAACGTTTAAAACCATGTCTGACAAGATTTTGTAGTGTCCGGATCTGTCAGTATAATTGTTATTTGTTGATGTTATGATACTCATATTGTAGCTGGTAAGGTGGACTATATATTCTGGCCTTTAGATACCTTAAATCATCAACAGGTTAATTGTAGTGAACGGTCAAACTTGATCATTTGATCACGTTTTGATTTCTCGAAAAACCGTAAATAGTTTAAACAAAATTTCCGCCGAGTTCTGAATTGCCTTATATCTTATGATTTTGTTGTTAATGAACTGATCTATTGTTGTCATGATGTTATCGGACACACGGAGTATGTAATGGAACCATTAGAAAACTTGAAACACGACCAGAACATAGATTAAAATGAGCTTGAATGTGTCAACTCGAAACCGTGCAGGGCCTGAAAACCCTGCATTTGATCCGACAAATGAGTTTAGAAGCTTAGATCTAATTGTTTACTTGATGTATGATCTTGATGCTAGTTGGATATGGTAGAGTTACATTTCCACTACATGATCGAGGATTAATTTGACCCAGAAATATTTCTAGATGAGATTAAAACTTGGTCAAACGGGGGACCTTAAACACTGACCTTGTCAGTGTTCTTGAGGCCAAGAACACCTATAGCGACAAAAAGTGTCGCTATAGCCATTTAGCGATGGTTATTAATTATTTTGAATTTTTGAATTTTCAGAAATTACTGAAAATTAGAAATAAATTATAAAAATGGTTTTAAAAATTATTTTAAATTATGAAAAATAATTTTTGACCAATTGGAATATTTTTCTTTAATATTTATAATTATTTAAATATTAAAGGTATTTAATTTATTTAATTAGTGTATTAAATAAATTAGAGAAAAATGATTTAATATTATAAAAAATCATTTTAAATAAGAATAATGTATTTAAAAAATATTTTGAGTTATAAAAAGTAACTTTTAATATATTTGGAGAATTTTCATTAATAATTTAATATTAATGGTATTTAATTTATTTAATTAGTGTATTAAATAAATTAGAGAAAAATAATTTTAATATTATAAAAAATCATTTTAAATGAGAATAAAGTGTTAGAAAATATTTTGAATTATAAAATATAATTTTCAATATTTTTGGAGAATTCTCATTAATAAATTAATATTAATGATATAGGTTTATTTAATTATTATATTAAATAAATGAATTAAAAATGATTTTATTGGTTTAAAAATAATTTAAAAATGAGAAAAATAATTTAAAAATATTTTAAGTTATGATTAATGACTTTAATATTTTGATGATAATTTCATTAATATTTAATATTAAGGGTGATGATTTAAAAATGATTTTAATTATTTTAAAAATCATTAAGTAGAATATTAGTGATTTAAAAATATTTTAAGTTATTAATAATAACTTTAATATTTTGATAAGTATGTTATTAATATTTTTATATTATTAAATATTAATGATGATAAGATTATTTGATATTTAAATCATTTATAAATGATTCTTGTGGTTTGAAAAATTATTATAAATTATAATAATTGTTTGATAACTAGTAAAGGCTTCGGAAAAATATTATAAATGATAATTGACATATCTAAATTAATATTGAAGCTTAAAAACCAAATTTACTTGACAATAACTCGCCTTAATTGCCTTGATAGGGTGACCAAATAATTTAGAATGGACCAAGTCCAACCGCATCAAATAGTTAGACTTGATAAGTGTTTATATAGGTTATAAACACTAATGTGGCTATATGGTAATATGCCTAAGAGAATTTTGACTGTAAAATACAGTGTTATGTGTTATAAATGATTGTGCTGATTGTGAGACCGACATCGTTGAATATAGGTCTTACGAACGCAGTTAATTATATTGTGTAGCTGTAATCAACGCGGAAGGCAAGTTTCCTAACTCAACCTTAAGTTATATTCATTCAATTATTATAATGGTTAATTATTGCTAATTATACCATGTTCAGGGAATTTATTGTTGATTATTCGCAGTTAGTGCACGATTAATATTTCAAATTGAATTACTAATTCGGAGAAAATACATTTGTAGAATAACTGTTGTTGGATATTCATATTCGTAGAAGATAGAATTGACAGTATAGATAATTCCTGTTTATTGTCAAATTATGTTGAGAAATGTCTTAGCTAATTATTCTGGCTAGACGAACATTTGTTAGAACTTGATAAATTCAAGAAAAGAATTCAATTGTTATTGGTAGATCGATGCCAATTATTTCGGCTAGATTGATAAGTAAATAGAATTTGAAATCACAGTATTTCGTTGTTAAATCAAAATCTTGATTCTGAGACTGAGAAGAACAACCTTTTATATAAAGGGAATATTTTGGGTCGATATTCACCATCATTGTATTGATAAGTATTATGCATAATATAGGGTACAAGGAGTTAGTCACTTTAAGTACTTGCAGAGGGGTATGATTTAATCTTTATGGTTATCTCGATACTCCTGGCATATGTATCAAAGTAAATCTTTGATAGATACCCGAGAAAATAAGTTCAAAGTTCGGTGAGATCATTCAAAGATAACCGGAAAACATTCCACTTTGCTATTTCAGTAGAATTAATTCTTGATTATTCATTGAATATCGTAGAAAACTTTGAAAGCGTTGTACTTTTCATTATCGATTATTATAAATGAGAATTTTAGAACAATTGATATTGATTTCTATACCTTTATTGTATGTCTTAACTTGTGGGGCAAACTTGTTGCTCACCCTTGCTATAAATAAAACTTTTCAGTTAGGGATGAAGTTGCAGAAGGTGCTGCGAAGAAGAACAAGGGAAAAGGCATAATTATAAATTAGTTATGATGAACAATATTATTATGCTGTATTGTATTGTAAACCCTTTTTGTATATCTAAGGGGTATTTCTGTAATGTTAAGGTTAGTGGACCTGGGACTTATGTATTAACAACTTATGTTAATGACTTTTGTATTCCTATTTATATATATGAATGGGTAGTTAAATGGTATTATATTGTGAATCATGAACACCAAACTTGGGGGTCAGGTAACCCAGATTTGGGGGTGTCACAGTTTGGTATCAAAGCTGTAGTGACCAAGGTGTCACCAGTTAGTAGAAGAGCCGTAGGTTATAAACCTTAAGTCGGGTGGGGGAAAAACCCTAGGATTATAACTATACACGAGATAGAGAAAACTCATTTAGAGTTCTAAGTGAGAGATTGTCGAAGTACGTCAATAGTGAGATAAGTGTACACATAGTGTGAGAATGTTGTACTGGTGAAGTACTAATCAAGTTGTTTAAACTGATTGTAGGATGTCTGGAGAAGATAAGATGAGTGCAGAGATGCTAGCGGCTATTGCACCAATTCCAGAAGCCGAGGTGCTAGCGCAAAGTGAATCGGTTGATAAGGTGGGAGAAGATGAACCTATAGTTAATCTCGGGAGTGATCATGATGATTATCCCGAGATGTATCTGAGTGGAGATGAGGAGGCAGAGTCTGAGCCAGCTAAGGTATAGTTAAAGAATAAGACTAAAGTTGAAGAACAAGATCAATTAGTTGCAGAAGTTCAAGAACTCCGGAGTAAGGCGTTTCTCTTGGAGCAGCTATGGAAGACAAAATGGGCGTTACGCGAAATGACTTATGAAAGGAACGAACTCAAGGCGCAAGTTGACAGAATGAAGGCGAAAGGTGGTGGATCATCTGAAGGGACGATCAAGCAGCAGAAAGACAAGAAAAAGAGGAAGATGGACAATGATAGCCCTAATTCGGAAAAGTCAAACCCGAAAAAAAAGCAAGCCTGTAGCAAGTGTGGGAAGACTCACGCGGGAGAATGCATGATGTGGAAGAATGTGTGCTTCAACTGCAAGCAGGAAGGACATATTTCTCTGCATTGTCCTAAGCCAAATTTGAGGAAGTGTTTTTCATGTGGGCAGACGGGTCACGGATTCAACAAGTGTCCCAACAAGAAGAAGATTGGTGAAGGGAGTGGTCGGTAGACAACTTAAATATATGTAATTGTATCTTTTTGTAGAAGTGTATGATATTAAGTGTTGTAATATTGAGAACGATGTTTAAGCATATGTAAATATATATATATATATATATATATATATATATGTTTGTAGGAATGAAATCCTTATTTTCTATATGAATATAAGATTAAGATTAATTATCAGATATATATATGTTTGCTATATATATATGTTTAAGCGTTGTACTCTTTTATTATCAGATTATTGTAGCGGAGAATGTTAGAACAATTGATATTGATTTCTATACCTTTATTGTATGTCTTAACTTGCGGGGCAAACTTGTTGCTCACCCTTGCTATAAATAAAACTTTTCAGCTAGGGATGAAGTTGCAGAAGGTGCTACGAAGAAGAACAAGGGAAAAGGCATAGTTATAAATTAGTTATGATGAACAATATTATTATGCTGTATTGTATTGTAAACCCTTTTTGTATATCTAAGGGGTATTTCTGTAATGTTAAGGTTAGTGGATCTGGGACTTATGTATTAACAACTTATGTCACGGATTTAAACAAAAATACGTCAGATTTGAATGATATTTCTATTGTTAATAAATTTCCTGATGTATTCCCTGAAGAACTTCCTGGCCTACCCCCAGAACGTGAAATTGAATTTTGTATCGACCTTGAATTCGGTACAAAACCCATTTCTAAAGCCCCATATCGAATGGTTCCTATTGAACTTTAGGAGTTAAAAACCCAACTACAGGAATTGTTAGACATCTATTTCATTCATCCTAGTACATCTCCTTGGGGTACTCATGTTCTATTCGTGAAGAAGGAAGATGGAAGTATGCGACTTTGTATTGATTATCGGGAGTTGAATCATGTCACCATCAAAAATAGGTACCCGTTACCTCGTATTGATGATCTGTTTGACCAGTTTCAAGGCGCCAAATTCTTTTCAAAGATCGATCTTCGTTCCGGATATCATCAATTAAAGATTAAAACTGATGACATTCCAAAGACTACTTTCAGAACTCAGTACGGGCATTACGAATTCCTAGTCATGTCTTTTGGATTGACTAATGCTCATGATGCCTTCATGGATATGATGAACCGAGTATTCAAGGAATATTTGGATCACTTTGTGGTCGTCTTTATTGATGACATCCTCATTTAATTTACTCCAAAAGCCATGAAGATCATGAGCAACACTTGAGGCTGATACTCCAAAAGCTTTGTGAAAACAAGTTATATGCCAAGTTAAAGAAATGCGAGTTCTGGCTTGAGGAAGTAGCATTCATTGGGCACGTGATATCAAATCACGGAATATCTGTTGACCCGATAAAGATTGAAGCAATTCAAAGCTGGGAGCAACCTAAGTCCGTGACCAAAGTACATAGCTTTTTGGGCTTAGCTGGTTATTATCGGAGGTTCGTGGAAGGATTTTTTCGAATCACTACTCCATTAACTCAGCTGACTCGAAAAGATAAAAAATTCGGTTGGAGCGAGGAATGTGAGAAGATTTTTCAAGAACTCAAAAGGAGGCTCATTTCAGAACCTGTTCTGACAATACTAGCTGGTTCGGAGGGATTTGTCATATACAGCGATGCTTCAGGCAAAGGTTTAGGATTTGTTCTCAGGCAACATGGGAAAGTCATAGCCTTTGCCTCACGACAACTCAAAGAATATGAGAGGAATTATCCTACTCATGATCTAGAGTTGGCAAATATTTTTAAGGCTTAAGATTTGGAGGCATTACCTGTATGGAGAGAAGGTGGAGATCTATACGGATCATAAAAGCCTCAAATATTTCTTCACTCAAAGGAACTCAAATGCGCCAATGACGATGGCTTGAGATATTGAAAGATTACGATCATACCATTTAATACCATCCTAGAAAGCGAACGTAGTAGCTGACGCATTGAGCAGAAGATCATATGTGGGTACGAGTGCGATATTGTCAACGCAAAGGCCCATTTTGTATGACTTACAAAGGATAGAGATAGAGTTAAAGACTCCAAGGACCCATATGATGATGGAAAATATATGAGTAGAACCGACTTTAATCGATAAAGTTAAATCTGCTCAAGCTACAGACCTGGAGCTGATGCGTATGAGGAAGAAAGTGCAAGAAGGTGCTATTCCGGAAGCAAGAATCGATGAAAAAGGAATACTTCGAGTCAACTTCAGACTTTGTGTTCCTAACAATTCTGACTTGAAGTATAAAATCATGATGGAGGCACACAACACACCATTTGTAATCCATCCTGGGAGTACCAAAATATATCGTGATCTTCGACATACATTTTGGTGGAGCAATATGAAGAGAGAGATAGCAGGATTTATCTCAAGGTGTCTAACTTGTCAACGAGTCAAGGCGGAGCATCAAGTGCCAAAAGGTCCATTGCAACCACTTGAAATTCCAGAATGGAAGTGGGAGCACGTTACCATGGATTTCGTTATTGGTCTTCCCAAGGTTTCTTAAGGCATAGATGCGATTTGGGTTATTGTTGATAGATTGACCAAGTCTGCTCATTTCTTTCCGATACGAGAAACTTATACACTTGAACGTCTTGCTCGTATGTACATAAACGAGATTGTAAGATTGCATGGTATGCTAGTATCCATAGTGTTTGATCGAGACCCAAGATTCACTTCATGATTTTGGGTTAGTTTGCAAAAAGCTATGGGCACGGATTTACGATTTAGTTCAGCATATCATCCTCAAACGGACGGGCAGTCGGAGAGAACTATTCAAACTCTTAAAGATTTATTAAGACTCTGTGTCCATGACTTCAAAGTAAGTTGGGACAAGTTCTTATCATTGGTGGAGTTTTCCTATAACAATAATTATCAAGCAAGTATTGGCATGGCTCCATTTGAGGCGTTGTATGGAAGAAAGTGTCGTTCTTTAGTATACTGGGATGAGGTGGGTGAAGCTACGTTGTTGGGACCGGAGTTGGTACGTATGACTACGAAAAAGATTTAAACGATCCGACAACGTATAAAAACCTCACAAGATCGACAAAAGAGTTATGCTGATCTTCATCGAAAGGACGTGGAATTCAATATTGGAGATCATGTGTTGTTACGTGTTGCTCCATGGAAAGGAGTTACGAGATTTGGAAAGAGAGGAAAGATCAATCCTCGATTCATTGGCCCATTTTTAATCTTCGATCGAGTAGGAACTGCGGCCTATAGACTCGCCTTACCGCCAAGTATGTCTCGTGTTCATAACGTTTTTCACATATCAATGTTACGTAAATATGTAAAAGACCCGAACCACATTATTGAATTAGAACCGGATGAGATAGCGGAAGATTTAACGTATGAGGAGGTACCTGTTAAAATCTTGGATAAGAAGGATCATATTCTACGCTCCAAGGTTATATCTCAAGTCAAAGTTTTGTGGAGAAATCACGATGTTGAGGAAATGACCTGGGAGTTAGAATCTGAAATGAAGTCAAGGTATCCTCACCTCTTTGACATACCAGGTACGCACCCTAATTTTGAGGACGAAATTTCATAAGAAGGGGAGGTTGTAAGACCCCAACTTTTATTAATAAAGATTAATTTTTCTCAAAATATACTTTTGAATATTATGGTGTGGATTTGATATAATATTATAGTTGTGGGTAATATTTACAAATTTTGCAAAGTAAGCAAATGGTTATATAATATTCGATTGCTCGGGGAATATTCGTTTTAATAAGGAATATTCGTACGACAACACTATTGGGTTTCAGCACAGAAACGCACAGCAGAAATAAAATTTTAAAGCAATTTCCGAAACCCTAAGACAAGATCCATGCGAAAAATTCAATTAATTCAGAGGTTAGAAATTATACCGATTTTTAAAGCTAGAATCGATGCAGTCGAATCTCCAACGCAATTCAAACGGACTGCGTCTCTACGGTATCCACACAAACGCTCCTACGATCTGCAGAAGAAGGAATCGCGGTACTAGCCACCAAGGATGAGAATTTTTGAATCTGTTTTCTCTAGTCTCTCTCTAAGAGCGGCTAGGATTTTTTGTTTTTGATTAAAAATCCAAAGACGTTGATATATCATATATATAGCAATAAATCGGAATTAATCAAAACCCTAATCTAATTAAAATAAAATCTGAATTTTTATATATATATATATATATATATATATATATATACACATATAAAGCATCCTTTTAATTTAAATACTATCAATCATATTGATATATTTAAATCCTTATAATTTAAATTAATTCCCTTTTAATAACGTTCTTTGTGTATGACCCTATAGGTTATTATTACGTTGGCAATAATTTTAAAATCATATTATAAAATTATAAACAGTGAGCGGCATCTAGTAATGCATCACTACTACCCAAGTAATAATAAGATCGATGATTCGATGCAACCTTTTCGTGACCAATGTTACAATGTAATTTAATCCTTTTAACCTTAATATCCTATATTAAACTCGAGTCATGGAATGTGTCATACTCTTCATAATTTAATCTGAGTTTTCTTGATCAATGAGTAGACTATATGAAGCAAATCACTATTTGAGCATAGCCATGCATTTCATAGTCCTACTCAATCAAGAGGCCTATGGATATCACCCATAATATATAGGATGGTTAAATTCCATCTAGATCACTCTTATTTCTCACACGATTCATGATGAACCCAATAATCACCTTTATAGTCCACCTTATTAAAGGTGACATTTGATGATATCAAAGTACATAAATTCTCGTGTAGTAATATAGCGATTTCAATGCTCCATATAAAATTCTCATGGTGGGTCTGTCCAGTACATCGTTCTCTAACATGTACCTATGTATTGACTTAATATCTCATATATTTATGACCAATGAGATTTGGTCATCAGTCAATCCACATACTAGTCTCAATGCATCATTGTTGTCCCATCAACAATGATACTCGACTAGGGACATTTAAGAACAATGATACTAATTGTAATTATAATCTCATGTTCAAGTCACATACTTGAAACTATATAATTTGTATCACTATTCTAAGGAATTTTATTATGTTAACAATTATATTACGCAGTAAATAAAACCATAATAAAATCATTTATTTATTCAATCAAATATAATATCAAAACGTTATGCAATTATATCAAATAATTGGCCTCTGGGGCATAAACTCTAACATACACAATCATTGGTGGACCCCACAATGGAAGTATTGTCGTATTTAAAAAATGACAGAATTATCTTTTTATAAAAATAACGGCGAAAGTTTTACCGTTAAACTGTTGAACTACCCGGTGGTAAAAGTACGATGTCTGGCGCTGGTTGCATAGTAACACACGGTATTGATTATTGATGCTTACGTGAGAAGTCACTCAGTTATACTCAATTATTGCTACATTAATTACTGCATAATATCTCTCATATTATTGATTCAATTATTGTCACAGTATCATCTGCATAATATTTATTATTATTAAATCAATAATTGAGACGACAAAGTTATTCATATTATTATTTGCAATATTGACAATGTCTAGAAAGTTCTATCAAGGAGAGGTTTGGTCACCTAATTGCGCGCCAATAGGGAAAAATCCTTATCGGAAAGCCCCCTCTTTCCTGAGAATGATCTGGTTGTTAAATATTATGAGTTATAATATTAATGATGAATAAGTTCGTATTGATTAAAATGAAATTTATATTTCCATTGCATTGGGATTATTAGTGTTAGTGGAAATAGATATCTATTCCGATAATAATTGATATCTGGAGGTTATATTGACCAATCGGGTAATTAATCGGATAAATGAGCAATTAATTGCTATTAATTCACATGCTTATAACTATTTGTTCACATGTGTGTACTATTGATTCACATGCATGTACTATTAGGGGAGGTGGTGCAAGATTGATAATACTTGCATGACTAAATTTAAAATGGAGGTATAGATGAAGGTACTATACTATAATTATTTTTTTTACATGTATAGAACTATTGATTCACATGAATGTACTATTGATTCACATGATGTACTATTAGGGGAGGTGGTGCAAGTTTGATAATACTTGCAGGACTAAATTAAAAATGAAAGAATAGATGAAGGTATTATACTGTAATATTTCGAGCCCCAAAACGTGCAATTATCGAAACTATATCTTTCGATAAATAGAAGCTCATTCTTCTTTCATTCTCACCAATTCACTAAGACTCACAAGAGCAATTATAGAAAGAGAAGCTTTAGAGAGAAAGTAGAAGAGAAGTCTGCTACCTCACTATTCTAGTATCCAGTTTTCTTCTGATGTAAGGGATATTATTTTTTTCAGTATTCATAAGAAATAATATTTTCTTCCATACTCTGTAGTATGCGTGTAGACACTCGAAATCTTCTTCTATCACATTAATAATGCAGAGGAGGATTATTCGTCTTTTAAGAGGGAACCCTGAAAGACAATCCAAATCCATACCGAATACTATTAGAAGTTCATCATCAAACCCCGGATCGCAATCTGGGAGTAACCAAATCCAACCTCGAAGATAACCCCGAGGCCTGCAGATACAATACCGGACCAAGACACCGTAGAAGACCGATTAATCTCTTGAGATGACCCCGAGGTATCCAATCTCGATCCCCAACCATGGAATAGGTCAAGCCAACCTCGTAGATGACCCCGAGATAGTCAAAGTCAACAACAAGCCAACCTCGAGAGATAAACCTCGAGAAATGATCGCTATAATCATGGCGAAACCGAGATAACCCCGGGAGGGGCAAAATAGTCATTTTGCCAACTCAACTTCACTTCAAATCAAATACACTCATTTCAACTCAAAATACATCAAAGGAAGTCCCACAAGAGCGATATCTTAACTCCGGAGCGCAAACTACACAAAACGGCTCACCGGATTGCCTAACGGAAACTCGGGAATGCCATTTCAGTCATGGACCCATCTTCTTGGAATAAAAAAAGGTCAAATCATATATCATTGTGTAGCTCTTGGAAAGAGCTTTCCAGAATGGTATGGTACACTTCCATCGGACTTCCGGATTGAAAGTTATGAGCGACCGAAAGCGACAGAGACGCGACGATTTCGACACACGGTGGGACCCACACCGCCTGGGGCACCTCGGCACCACAGTACACCTGCTACTAGGTCTGCAGAGGTAGACCTGCTGCTCCCTCTATAAATATGGGGCTTGGGGTGCTGATTTTTAAGAGAAAAAGACGGGAAACCCCCACACACCTGCCTCACACTCGCCCATACACAAAGGTATATTTCCCACTTTTAAACACCTCGTGAGCTCATATATAGCCTCTTTTGTACCCAAAAAGCCTCTGTTTACCCCACTCTAAAGATATAGAAGCCTTCTTTATCGCTTAGTACAGTAAGCCTTCTCACACACTTTAGAGTCTTTCTTTCATCTTTGCACACACCCTTCTCCACGCCGAGAGTCAGGTTGCTTGCTTTTGCCCCACTTCTATTCTGTGGTTTCATTTCATACTGTATATATATATATATATATATATATATATATATATATATATATATATATATACTATATATATATTGACTAACATTATCGAGTTATGCCTCGATTGAGCCTGAACTTGGTTTTGAGCGCTTATCATTTTATATATATATATATATATATATATATATATATATATATATATATATATATATATATATATATATATATATATATATATGAACTGTGATCGGACTTTGTTCGATGAGCCTAGACTTTGCAGTGCGTGCTATTATCATTTATATATATATATATATATATATATATATATATATATATATATATATATATATATATATATGAACTGTGGTCGGACTTTGTTCGATGAGCCTGGATTTTATATCCGGTACGTTTATTCGCTTATATATATATATATATATATATATATATATATGAACTGTGGTCAAACTCGCTTACGATGAGCCTCGGATTTCACATCCGTGCATTTATTACTTATATATATATATATATATATATATATATATATATATATATATATTGTCCCACCTGGAGTTTACTTCGTGGTGGTTGATCGTTTTTACAACTTTCTTTACATTTCGTCATGCTTGGAGTTTACTTCGTGGCAGTTGACCGCATTTACAACTTTATTTACATTCTGTCCCGCCTGGAGTTTCCTTTGTGGCGGTTGACCGTATCTACATGCCTTTATTTACATTTCGATCCCCCATGGAGGTGCTTCGTGGTTGGTGATCCTGTCATATATATATATATATATATATATTCGCTTTTATATATATACCGCTTATCGCTTTCATATAAAAAATACAAAGATTTTGTGAGCCTAGAATCATGTGATCACAGATTCATCCCATCAATCTAGATTCGGCTCCGTGATGGACATTTTCAAATTTGTAGCGACTTTTTGTAAATTATTCTCATGCAGTGTCCGAATTTCCTCAAATGGTTTCCATACCCACGAGGAAGTCGGCATTATTTTTGTATATTATTTTTATACGGATGCCTCGCATCCGTCAAATAAAATCAATCCAGCCGATCACTTAATAAAAATGGGAGTGTAAAAGGTCTCAATTCCTATTGAGCATCGTGGTTTAAAAACCTCTTTCATAAAACATCACCGCCATATCTTGCTAAAAACCAATTTCTACATAAATTCAAACCTCGTGTATATAGTTCAAACGAGGCCTCGCACAACTTCCATATAACAACACATTGACCCACACACACACACACACACACTCGTATAATAGTTTCTTGAAAAGAGGCTACCACCGTGGTAACACGGATGATGTTGGGGGGTGCCTAATACCTTCCCCCCGATAACCAAGTCCCCTGACCTTAACGAATCTCTGCTTTCACCGACCAGATTTATCGCTGTTACATCACCGGGTCAATGTGCAAACCTTTTCTATTGTTGTGTTGGTACAACCATTTAAAAACCAACTGGCGACTCTTAACAGTCCCATCATCAACATTATACATGTCGGACCTTTTTCACTTGTTTTTTCAAACAAATCTCACCTAAAATGAGAACACCAAAGAACAAGTAACGGAAAGGGACACCCAAAAATCCCGACGTCGACAGTGGCGACTCTCGGGGACTCCAGTAAGAGGACTTAAGCCGCTACTATAATCTTTTCAAAATCATATATGCTTGTGTGTGGATGTTGCATTTACATTGGATGAATGTGTACGAATGCATATCTTGTTTGAACTTAGTGCTTCTCGCATCATATCTCGCTAGGATGTTAGTGCTTCGCACTATAAACTGCTTATGATATTAGTGCTTCGCACATGTCATCATTTCATACGGTGAGACGCGATGTATGTGAATGTATGTTGTGTGGTCCCTCCACCAGGAGGCTATCCTGTCTTGTTTGATTATCGGACTCGTGAGAAGACTAATTCTCCGAGGCTCAGGAAAGGCACCACCCAAATTCGCTCCAGTTGAAAGACCGGATTAACTTCCCGTCTAGTAGATTGAGATGATTTGGGAAGCTTTATGCCAAAAAGCCGCGAGAGTAACCTAAGATAGGTTAGCCTCTGATAAACCCAAAAACGGAGGAAAGTCTCTTCATGCTCTCATTTTCAATTACTTGTAAACACAATTACTTGTAATTTCATTCCATATATCTCCATGTAATGAGAAATATGAAGCAATGTGTCCACATACATGCTCCAAACAGTTGACACCCGTTTTGCAGGATAAAATTCCTAAAATGGACACATCACATAGCATGTCATTATACACCTTCCCTAAGGACTAAACTATGTCAGTCTTTTCATAGGAATCAATCGGACTCTACTACCCTGGCCAAGGTCCAAGAAGGCAACAGGCCTACAGTCGATCATGTCGTCATCCGACCAGACTGAACTTAATCCAGTTTCTAGCAAAGAATTCGACGGATTAAGCAAACAGATTACAGATTTGGTTGTTCTATTAAAAGAATTACACCAGTCTACACAGGGTTAGAAAATACCTGTACATACTGAGCCCTCCACACAAGGGGGAAACCCGGTCATTACCATACCAGAATCACAGTTGGATACTACCAACAAAACTCATGATGTCCCGGAGATCCGCAGACAATGGTGACATCAAAAAGAAAGTCCTCCAAATGGAAGAGACCCTTCGCGCTATCAAAGGAATTGGAACACACGGGAGTGTTTCATATGTTGATCTATGTATTTTTCCTGGTGTTCACTATCCAAAAAAATTTAAAACTCCTGACTTTGAAAAATATGACGGGTTAGGGGATCCTTATACACATTTAAAAGTCTTTATTGGAGAACTGGGATCCTATGCAGAGGATGAAAAACTCTCAATGCAATTGTTCCAAAAGAGTCTAACCGAGAAGCCTGCTCTGCAGGTACACCAGATTAGACAACTCCAAAATCCACAACTGGGAAGAACTAGCACATGCCTTCCTCACTCAATACAGTTTTCAAACTCAGATGGCTCCTGATCGATATCAAATTACCAAGATAAAAAAATAGTCTAATGAGTCTTTCAGAGAGTATGCTCAAAGGTGGAGACGCTGGGTCGCCTAAGTTAGTCCCCGCCATGACGTAATCGAAATGGTCATGACATTCATAGACATACAAGAAGCTCCCTTCTATGAGAGAGTTTTAGTAGGCATCGGCAAACCGTTTTTTGAAATGGTTAAACATGGGGAGATGGCTGAAATAGGATTGAAGTCAGGAAAGATTCAAGACCTAGTCAGCACTCAAAGTCATTATTTATCACATCCAATCTGGAAATTATGGGAACAACTTCTGAGGGTCCATAAAAAGAAAGAGGAAGATGTTTCCCGATACTACAGGACAAAAAAGGCAATCAAAGTATGCCCATTCAAAGGAGAAACTAAACTTCCTTTCCAGCACAGTCTGCAAACCCTCCATTACCAAAAGGTGGAGAAGTCAAACGCCATCGAGTGTTTACACACCCTTAGGGGATACCCTCGAGAACATTCTTAATATTCTCGACAACACAAGAAGAAAATTACGATCTTCTTCCACCAAACAAATTTCTAATGGACGGGGTTTTCAATGTCGCTAGAAATGTGCTTATCATGCCGGGCACCGGACATGATACTCAGGATTATTGGACCTTGAAACACAAGATCCAGGACTTAATAGACAATGGGGAGATCGTAGTCACCAAACCAGATCAGCCTCATGTACAAGACAACCCTCTTCCTCAATATAAAGAAGAAGAGGTCAACATGATTAATCGGAGCAATGGATGAGTTCCAACTTCACCGTGATTCCTCCTGCACCATCAAAGACTTGATATGATGATGATGGATTATGCTAAGTTCCAGTTCACAATGGAACGAAAGATGAAAGCTCTCTGCAAACAAATTGAGTAATTAGCGGAACTGGTGACTTATCAGCATCAAGTGACTCGGCAATTAATCAGCCAAGAGCATGCCAGTCTCCTACCTATCGTCATGAATATTCCCTCGTCACTTTCAGAAAATGAAATGCTGGAAGACAAAGTGACGAAGAGAGCAAATGCCAAAGCCCGTCGGAATTTTGCCAACAAACGGGAATTCACCTATTTGGGCCAACCCATGGAGGAAATCCTTCACATGTTAATCAATGAAGGAGGATCGGCCCTTCTACCTCCAATCAACCCCCGTTCGGGATGGTACAACTCTGATGGAGTATGTCAATACCACTCCCAGTCTCGCGCACAGCAAAGAGAAGAATGTTGGGCACTCCGCCACCTTATTCAAAATCTAATCGACAGTGTGGTGTACTCGCTTGGCGGATAACGACACTGTGTTACGTGCAAGTGAGAATGCAGGCCCTACTAAGTGGAAAAGTGTGGTAGCAGTTATATCCACTGAATTTGAAGGGATTAATACTTTGCTCACAACACCGATAATTCAGCTCAAAGGAGGAAGCAATCCTTTGAAAGTGGCCGCTCCCGAGCCAATCAACTTGCCATGCAGAGCACAATATCCTATTGTTAGCTTACGCAAGGTTCCGTGGAATTATGGAGAAGGTGAAGGATCCACCTCATATACCACCTGTAGTGTCGAAGGAAAATCCATTGTATCTTCCCCATCGGGTGATGAACCCCACCACCAAATCAAAGGGAAAATACCCATGGAGAAGATTGAAAAATTCATCCGCTACCGGGGTCATAACGAAGCCTCTATGGTTTTAAGCTTGAAGGAAGCTCCACCACAAATATCAATTTTGGACTTCGTCCTAACTTCCGAGAATCACCGGAAGGTCTTGTTAAAGGTTTTGGAAGAAGCCTATCTTCCGACATCAGTGGATACAGAAAAATTTCAACACATGGTTGATCACATTTTCAACACTAATGTGATATCCTTCACTGATGATGACATACCGCCCGAAGGGACCGGTCATTGCAAAACCGCTGCACATTGTGCGATCTTGTCCTACTGGATATATGGTGGTCGAGTCTTAATAGATGGAGGTTCCTCTCTCAATATCTACCCATATGCCACCTTGGTGAAGATGAATATCAATCTCAACCGAATTCGAAGTAGCCATACTATCATCAAAGCTTTTGATGGAGCCCGCCAGAACTTTCGGTTGAGTAATTGAGCCGCCAATCAAATTGGCCCTCATACATTCTCGCGTATCCTTCCATGTGCTCAAGATAGATTCGGATACAACCCGCTCTTGGGACGACCATGGATCCACATGGCGGGGCGTCCCTCCACTCTTCACCAACAATTGAAGTACATTATCAACAATAGTCCGGTCACGGGCCAACGCCGAACCGTAGATTCCTCAAAGACGGGGACATTCCGCTCATCAATGCCAATGCAGACGTGAAACCAGCCGGGCCATGCTTTGAAATAAGCAACACCCAATACCATGCTATTGGAGCACCATCGCTCAACCCAAAATTTCGCCGAGGTGATGTCACCACTTAAGAAATGATGTCATTGGGTCATAAGCCGAAAAGGGTTGGGTAAAGATGGCCAGGTATCCAAGACTCCCATTCGATTAACTGCAGCAAGTTGAACAAATTGGACTAGGCTATTCTCGCCACCTCTAGTCACAGTGAATCCTTATAAGCATTAATGATTCCTTCACCTTCAACCATGTGGCGTTAATTCGCCTTCAAACTCTGAGTCCGCACAACCTCCAATAAAGGTGCCAGCCAATGTCATGACCATGTTATTTCCTAAGCCAAAATCGGTGGAGGAAAAGAAAATCGTTATTCCAAATCCCGCAATCGAAGAAGAGGAGCGGAGAATCAAAGAAAACGTTGTCCGAATAATGTGTCGGCATGCGCATCATCGCCCATGATGAACATACCAACAGATATACCCTGCATTTATGATTTCCCACACTTAATGGTCATCATT
This sequence comes from Panax ginseng, assembly GCA_020205605.1. Classification (NCBI taxonomy): domain Eukaryota; kingdom Viridiplantae; phylum Streptophyta; class Magnoliopsida; order Apiales; family Araliaceae; genus Panax; species Panax ginseng. The sequence continues at coordinate 44,162,519 of CM035148.1, forward strand.
CGGAGAAGGAGGTTGATGATAGCCCTCCATCATCGCAGCATTCCACCAAAGACTTTGCCCTCGACAATTGAAGCAAAGACTCCTTGCATTGGTCCGACGAGGTAAAAAGGAAGAAAATCTCTCTACCTTGTAGATAGATAGCAATAATCGCTTACTTTTTTTAACAAAGATAGCGCTTACTTTTGTCATTATGTGCTAACACTTTGTGTGATTGAACAAAGTTATATACTAAGTGAAATCATATTTTGTTTCAGACTCAATTTAGATGTGCATGTATTTGCGATGAGGTGCCTATTCTCCACAAGGACTATAACTTTGATGTAAAGTTGACTCAGACTTGATGGAAATACAAGAGGACTATGAGATACCTCAGAGATCAAAGAATGGGTCAAGACAAACCCAAGCCAAATCTTGATCCAACCACCTCTTTAAAACCTCGTAACCTTAGAAAACCCCAAACAAATCCAAATTGGTACAGACCTCACTCAAAACCAAAGGAATGACATGGTTACTCTATCAACCCTATTCCAGATGTGTTTGCATGGTCTCACGAAGACATGGTCGGTTTATACACCTGACATTTTCATTCATCGCCTTCCCATCAAAGGGGATTCAAGCCATTCAGTGCAAGCTCAAAGCGATTGAACCCTCGAGTGAAAGTTAAAGTTAAAGAAGAAATTGTGAAACAATTTCAAGCTTCATCATCATGATGTCAACATACCCTAAATGGCTATCCAACATAGTCCCCGTGCTTCAAACCGGAAGGGAGGTGCGAGTTTATGTGGATTACGTAGATTTGAATAAAGCTTGCCTCAAAGATAGCTTTCACGCGTCATTCATCCACATACTCATTGACAATACAAACTCGATACGACATGTACTCCTTTTTGATTGCTTCACGGGTACCATCAAATCATGGTTGTTGAAGATGATCATGAGAAAACTTCATTCATCACGCCTTTGGGAGCCCTTTTGCACATGACGATTGTCATTCTACCTCATCAATGCCGAGCTACCTATCGCTGAGTCATATATAGCTCTTTTCCACGATCTAATAGAAAAAAAAAAGAAAAAAGAAAAAAAAAGAAAAAAGAAAATAAAAAGAAAAAAAAGAAAAAAGAAAAAATCTCTTCAACAGGTTTTACAGTTGCTGCCTTAACATCGGTAGGTTCTACAGATGGCTTTAGAGTTTGAAGAGAAATTCTTCCTCCACATTCCTCAGAATAGGAATGATTTTGCGGATGCGCTAGCAACCTTGGCCTCCTTAATCAATATACATGACTAGGAAGACATGCCAACCCTCACATTTGCGTAACAAAAAGCTCCATCCTATGGGAATTCCATTGAAAAGTATTGGATGACCTACCTCCCACCCAACATCCTTGGTATCAACACATCAAGAAGTACTTACGAGATGGATCTACACCCGCTGAGAAAAGGCAGATCCACTGAGAAAACACAGATCCATCAACTTGCTATAAAATTCTACTTTAGTGGAGATGCACTATACGAAAAGAGATGCAGAACGATGTCTCCTCAGATGTTTGGACGAGGACCAAGCTCAGAGGCTATGGATGAAATCTAGGGGAAAGTATGTGGCCCACAAATGAGTGGCCTTTTACTTGTAAAGAAGATCCTACAATGTAAAAGTCCAACTACTAAGCAGCTCAAACAACACGACTTGGTTTTGAAGAAGATCATCGACAACCAAGCTCACCTAAAGGAAAATTCTCCCCAAACCGGGAAGGCCCGCTTGTTGTCAAGGAAGTATCGACAGGAGGCGCTTTTAGATTACAGAAATGGACGACGATGAATTTCCACAACTTATTAAATCAAACACCGTGAAACGGTACTATATCTAAGGTTACCATCAAGCGAACATCCTGGTTTTGGATCATCAGATTACCGGTCATTCCAGTTCTTTAACCCTTTACCACATACAACTTTCCACACTTTGCCCTCGAAAAAATATCCTTTCAAGCCATCAGCCTGGCTTCACTACGATCATACCACTTAGGTCATCTCACCGCGAATTGAACCTCTTACGTTTGCAGTTTGGCTGCCCATACATGGGATCAAACTTTTCACACTTTCAGTTTATCCTCAACCTAGGATCAAATTTTCTCTTCCCCGCAGTCTGACCTGCTCATGGGATCACGTTTTTCAACTCGCCTTGAAGGGCGAACTACGTTGACCTGATCTCCCCAATACACGGGAGTACGTAGGTAGCCATGTTATATGGTCCGGTCTCACCACAAAAAAAAACAAAAATAGACACACTCATATCCATAACCACATACAGAAACAAGTCCCAAGACACCAAATATGGTAGGGAATACACACAGATCGATGATCTATTCTGAAAATCCTGAGACATCTCACTGTCCATCCATCAAGGAGGAGTTCAGAATACATCCAGATCACAAAGTCCTGGAGAAACAAGCAAATATCAAGCAAATAACAAGGCACAACTAAAAGGGAAGTGAATCAACATATATTTCCCTGCCATATATAATGTTATTTGATATATACAATGTAATAATCGTATATGACAAAATGGCTAAGTTAGTCTGTGCAGGAAAATACAAGCCCATCTACAAATCAGTGTATATGCGGGCTATCAAGTCCAACATGAATTCCTCTCGTAAAAAGGAGGTAACACCGTGATCTCCTACCCAAGGGTTTCTACACAAGCCAACAGATCTCATCGCTAACTACATGCGATATCTCTCGTGGATATAACGGCATCCCACTCAAAGAACAACGATATCCCTATGAGTTAGAGCATCATCTCTCCAACAAAGCGACATCTTTACCGTAAAGAGTCACAACATCAAAGCCCACATCCACTACCCGCTTACCGGATGGTACAAGTAAAAGCCTCTTGCGATCTCTCAAGATCTTATCACCTCATCTCATCAAAGCGACTATCCTGCATAACAAGCAAGGTCAGGGAAATTTCAAAATTGGCGATAACCGGATAAGGGTCCCTTACAACAAGATTGGGGTAATCTCGAAAGCAAATGATAACTCAACACCGGGCATTTATCAATCATCCTAAAATGGAAAATGCACCAAATAAGCGCCATCAAGACGGTCCATCATCATCTCAATGGCGATTCAGATATTATTCACTCACGACTTCATCAACAAAGAGAGTTTCTCATATGAACCCTCAAAGATCAACATGCGAAAAGGATCGGGGCATTTTCCAATTCCAAGAAATGGAAGAAGTTTAAAGATCGAGATCAAGCTTCTCATCAAAAAAGTTCTTAACTCGTAAGCGTAAGGTCAACAACGAAAAGCCTAGCGAATGAAATCTACACCATCAACATGCATTAAGTCCTCACAAGCTAAGGCCTCTACACCGACGGTCAAATCTGGGTAAATGAAAGAATGAATTACACCTCCAGGGATTTCAAATACATTCAAGTCATCAATTCAAATTTAAGTCATGAATCAAACGCTTAAGGAAATGGGGCACAAGTACCCAACAAATGAAATGAAAACTCCAAATCACCTCAAGAAGGGTGAGACATCGGTGGTTGTCATCAATCTAACGTAAACATCAGTGAAGTCTAGTGAAGTAATCCGTGGAATATTACTTCAAATAAGGTATCTCAAGATCCGGTGTTCTAAACCATTGCCATCAATACAAATACGACATCAACACAGCTTCGATGAAAGCTTTGTATACCACCGTTCGAGTGGAAACTGGAAAAGTTTACGATCAAGAGGATAGTCACCGCTGTAACTACCAAATAATAATACATCGGGAGGGTCTGGTGATTTCAGAACGTCATCCCCATTAGAGATGTGGAAAACATCTCAACTTATCTTCATCAAACAAGCATCAGCGATTAAAATGACAAACCATTGGAGTCAACACCAGCATCTGCAGCAGCAATGATCGGTAAAAGGTAAAGCGATTCGCGAATACATTTTAACATTCATCATAAATATTCATTACATTGCGATTTACGATATGCGATATGCGATTTGCGATATGCGATTTGCGATGTGATATGCAAAATACGATATGCGAAATGCGATGTGCGAGTTGCGAAGTGCGATTTGGCCAAATGCGAAAAGCGATGTGCGATGTGTGAAATGCGATGTGCGATTTACGAACTGCGATTTGCGAAAACAATGTCACATTCATCATAAACATTCACTACATTGCGATTTACATCATTGAAAATACCTTGTCATGTTTCAAGTGTCTACTAATCTTTATCATGTCCATTCCATTGCATTGCATGAACATGATAAAGAGGGGCATCTGTAGACACTCAAAATTTTCTTCTATCATTACTAACATCAGGAGAGGATGATTCGTCTTTTAAGAGGGAACCCCGAAAGATAATCAAAATCCATACCGAATACTACATCAAAGTTCATCATCAAACCTTGATCGCAACTGGGAGTAACCAAATCCAACCTCAAGATAACCCCGAGGCTCAGCAGACACAATACCCGACCACACACCAGGAGAAGACCGATTAATCTCTTGAGATGACCCCGAGGTATCCAAATCCTCAAGATAACCATGGGAATAGGTCAATCCAACCTTAGAGATGACCTTGAGGATAGTCAAAGTCAACAAAGAAGCCAACCTCGTAGATAAACCTAAAAACGATCGCTATAATCACAAAAATCGAGATAACCCCTGGGAGGGGCAAAATGGTCATTTTGCCAACTCAACTTCACTTCAAATCAAATACACTCATTTCAACTCAAAATACAACAAAGGAAGTCCCACAAGAGCGATATCTTAACTCCTGAGCAAGAACTACACAAAACGGCTCACCGGGATTGCTCTCGACGAAACCCGGAATGCCATTTCGGTTATGGACCCATCTTCCTGGAATCAAAAAGGTCAAATCATATATCATTGTGTAGCTCTCGAAAAGAGCTTTCCTAATGGTATGGCACGCTTCCATCTGACTCCCGATTGAAAGTTATGAGCGATCGAGCGAATAAATACAGACGATTTTCGACACTACATGGACCCACACCGCCTGGGGCACTTTTGGAAGCCGCAGTACACTCACTACTAGGAACCATAGGTAGACCTCGACTCCCCCTCTATAAATATGGGGCTTGGGGTGCTGATTTTCTAAGAGAAAAGACGGGAAACCCCGCACAATTTGCTCTCAGACTCGCCCATACAAAGGTATTTTCCCACTTTTAAACACTTGTGAGCTCATATATAGCCTCTTTGTACCCACAAAAGCTCAGTGTTTACCCACTCTAAAGATATATAAAGCCTTTTTATCGCTTAGTCAGTAAGCCTTCTCACACACTTTAGAGTCTTTCTTCATCTTCTTTGCACACACCCTTCTACACGCTGAGAGAGTCGTGTTGCTTGCTTTTGTCCGCATTTCTGGCCGTGGTTTCATTTCACATATATATATATATATATATATATATATATATATATACTAACATTATCGAAGTTATGCCTCGATTGAGCCTGACTTTTGCCCTGCAGCGTTTTACTTGCTTTTATATATATATATATATATATATATATATATATATATATATATATATATATATTAACTGTATGTCTGACTTTTGTTCGATGAGCCTGTTCTATGATTTACTTATATATATATATATATATATAATTGTGGCAGCCTTGTCTCGATAAGCAATTTTATATCCAGTGCGTTTATTCGCTTTTATATATATATATATATATATATATATATATATATATATATATATATATATATATATATATATGAACTGTGGTCGAACTAACTCGCTCGATGAGCCCGATTTTACATCCTATGCTTTTATTGCTTTTATATATATATATATATATATATATATATATATATATATATATATATATATACCGGAGTTTACTTAGTTTACTTGGGTGGTTGATCGCTTTTACAATTTTCTTTACATTTCATCCTCGCCTCGAGTTTACTTCGTGGCGCTTGATCGCTTTACAAACTTTATTTATATTTTGTCCTTACTGAGTTTCCTTCGTGGCGGTTGATAGTATCTCATGACTTTATTTACATTTTTGATCCCCGTGGGAGGTACTTCGTGGTTGGTGATCCTGTCTGTATATATATATATATTTACAGCTTTTATATATATATACCGCCATCGCTTTCATATAAAAATGCAGATTTTGTGAGCTCGAATCATGTGATCACAGATTCATCCCATTGAATCTAGATTCGGTTCCGTGATGGACATTTTCAAATTGTATGCAGACTTTGTAAATTATTCTCATGCGGTGTCAATTTCTTCGATGGTTTCCATACCCACGAGGAAGTCGGCATTATCTTTGTACATTATTTTTATACGGATGCCTCACATCCGTCAAAATAAAATCAATCAAGCCGATCACTTGATAAAAATGGGAGTGTAAAAGGTCTCAATTCCTATTGAGCATCGTGGTTTAAAAAACTCTTTATAAAACATCACCGCCATATCTTGCTAAAAACCCAATTTTTAAATAAATTCAAACTCTCGTATATAGGTTCAAATGAGGCCTCGCACAACTTCCATATAACAAAGACATTGACCCACACACACACACACACTCGTGATAATAGTTTCTTGAAAAGAGGCCACCACCGTGGTAACACGGATGTAAGGGGGGTGCCTAACACCTTCCCCCTCAAGATAACCAAGTCCCCTGACCCTTAACGAATCTCGGCTTTCACCGACCAGATATCGCTGTCACACATCACTAGGGTCAATGTGCAAACCTTTTCTCGGTTGTGTTGGTACAACCATTTAAAAACCAATCGGCGACTCTTATCAGTCCATCGTCGACATTATACATGTCGACCTTTTTCACTTATTTTTCAAACAAATCTCACCTAAAATGAGAACACCAAGGAACAAGTAACGGAAAGGGACACCCAAAAATTCCGACGTCGACAATGTGAATAATATTATTTCGTCTCGTATTCCTGATTATACCCTCATTTTGTTAAAGTATTGCTTCTATACTCTGTGAAATTAGTAGAATATTCTTGAAATTTGCGCTTCATCTAATATCATTTTACAAGGATATTTTCTGCATATTCTTGTTAAATTTTAAGCTTTTTATGCCGGAGTACTATCCATGAGTAGTATTCATTTTTATGGTACTATTCACAAAATACTATTCACGGGGTACTATTCACAAAGTACTATTCATGGGTACTATTCATGATTACTATTCACAAAGTACTATTCACGGGGTACTATTCTTGAAGTACTATTTATGGGGTACTATTCACTCGGGTACTATTCACCCGAGGAATTATTCAGAACAAAAATTGATTTATTTGCTGTCCAAATCATTTTTGATACAATATTATTCTTGAATTTTACTCCACAAAGCAGTATCATGTTGACAATTTGGACATTATTGAATTCTGGATAAATTAAGTTATAAATCTTTAAAAATTTATCCTTTGTTTTCTTTTAATTGAATTATTATATCATTGTCATCATCCTCATGCTTATATTGTGATAAAAGTCATCTGTGGCTTACGTGCATAGATGTACTATTGATTGGTATGATTATGACCAGGGATTATTCAGTATAATCATGACCGTAATGTTACAAATGATGTGGTAAAAGTCCTCATTGGCCCGTAGTGCATTGATGGATGGTTGTTGGTATGATCATGACCATTGATGATTACATGAATATCCTCGCCCGTAGTGCATGGATGATTCGATGATGTGGTTTTTTATTGTCGAGTCTCAAATGATAAAGTTGATGAAAAACTTTTTAAATCATAGAAGATAGTAGATATCATGCTCTACTTGACTCTTCTAATGAGTTGTTTATTCCGCTGCAGTTAAACTTGATGTTTATTATACTTTATCACTTTAACACTGTTGAAGGATAACGATAATTTATTATGCATTATCTTAGTCATAATATTTCTTACTGGGCTAGTTGAGCTCACCCTTTTGCTTTCATTGTTCTCTTCAGGAAATGAAAACGTAGCCGGGACTAGTCGGGGAACAGAGTGACGGTCCGAGATGGTGGCTATAGTAGTCCTCACTATTTTATGAAATAATGTAATAATAAATGTAATGAGGACTTCATTTGAGTTGAATACTATCTATGAGACAATATTCGTGTAAAAACTCTAAGCTACGCTGTTGTCGTATTGTATAAAAGAAGTTTGTATTTGATTACCATGTATTTGGCGACTCAGAATGAGTGATGTATACCTATTTTGGGGGCGTCACAAAGTGAGTATCCAATACTAGTTCGTATTGGACGTGGACTAGGCTATTATTATATAGGATAATAGTTGAACCACGTAAAAAATCTTGGTGGTCATCTTATTACTTGATTTACCTTATTTACCCACAAGAGTTATTTAATTGTTTTGATAATTAAAATTTGGATATTTATTAACACCTAGTATTTTTACAAAGATATAAATTCAGCAAGCAATTTTTATTCAACAATAAAATCAAAGACTCAATCCAATAGGTCGTATTTATCCAGCAAGTTGAATTCAATAATATAGTAGGCTGAATTATGTAGTTTGATTTAAGTTCAAAAATTGATTATAGTTTGTTCTCACACTTATTCAACCCCTTTTAAGTGTCTTATCTGAATTTCAAGCCCGCTAACTTCTTTTAATTTCTTAGTATCCCAGCAACAATTACTATTACTTTATGTTTACAAATGTTGATGATTTCGTGTTACTGTGGAGAGAATACAGTCATTCCTCTGATTTGGGAATAGAATTAGGGTTTTAACTTATTTTACTTTTTCACATTATCTTAGCTGCAAATTAGATTTATTATTTTATCGTGTTCATGAGTATAATGGTTTATTACATAGATTTTATTAGTGTTAGTTCATTGTATATTCTGTTTAAATATTTTTCTTTTCTCATTTTTATTTGTTTATTTGCTTGCTTTGCATGCTGCAGGTGGTTGCATTTGGTATATTTGAAAATCATCAATGAATAATAGCAGTTTTGTATTCACTAAATATGAGCAACCATCCGTATTTTATGTTTTCAATATATGTGTCATTTTGTGAAATTTAGGTAAATAGTAAATGCAGTCACAAGGTTTTTTACCCGTCATTGTATTGTATGTATTGTTTACTTCATTTCATTATCTAAAATAACTCAATTATGATGGATTTATTTCACCAAAGAAATGTCATGTATTGCATAAGTGGTGTTTCACTAAACAAATAGCCATTTGGTATAAGTTATTTAGGTAATTAGGTTTTGAGAACTTTGGTGATTGTACTCGGTGAATAAGTTTGTTTTGTTTTGTTTCTTATAGGGGTTGCCTAATTCGTGGGGGTAATCTTAGACCCAATTGTTGACACAAATATATACACATAAAAAATAATATATTAACTGAAAAGAGAAAATACAAGCATAGGAAAAACAAGTAGTCCCCCACCTTATAAAAGGGCAAACAATACAAACATAAAATACTAAATTAAATAAAAAAGAAAAAAGAAAAAAAAAAGCACCTCTCCCCAATAAAGATCACAAACAAAACATTCCTTAAAGGCACTCAAATATTAATTATAACATGTTCAACTAAACTTTATCCATTACTTTGTTATTGAAAAGTCCATATAAGAAAATTTTAATATTGAAAAAAAAAGATATCATCATTCTTATTGCATATTTGATAAATTATTCAATTTATTCTTTAAACTACCTTATCAACTAGTAAAATATAAATACAGTTAAAAATATTTTACTTATAAAATACTTTTTATTTTACAACATATTTTATATTTGATATATTTAAAATTTAATAAATTTTTAAGTTTCTATTAAATTCTTTAATTTTAATTTAACATTAAAATATTATAACTTTTCCACCTTGATAGGTCAGATGGACAAAGATGTGACATGTAAACTTTCTCCCTCTCTTATGTGGCAGTACATTCAACTTTTTCGTTAAAAGTCAAACGAATTGAATGGATTTTGTAACGTTTTAAAATAATTCATTAATTCAATGAGCCGAATGGAAAAAAAAAATTAATGCAGTGATGCGAATGTAAATTGAGATTCAAATCAGTAGGGCAAAAGTGATTTAACCCAAAGAAAAAAATAAGGTTAATTGTTATTTTAATTACTATACTAGTGTTCAATTTTTATTTTGGTTACTAAATCTTTTTTTGTTATGAAGACATTACTATACTCAAAAAATATTACAAACTAGTCTTTACTTAACATTTTGTCCAAAAAATTGACGAAAGTGCTGAATAGACTAACGTTTAGCATCTGTCATGTGGAGTACTTGAATATGTGACAGTTGAGATTCTGTTACGTGAAAGGTTAATTGATGATTTGGTTACCGTACTAGGGGACGATTTTTATTTTGGTTACTGAATCTTTTTCCTATTACTAAGTCATTACTATACTAAAAAAAGTTACAAACTAATCATTATTACAAACTAATAATTAACGAAAGTATTGAACTGTGCATATCACGTGACCAAAAAAAGCTTATATGTGAGTTAGTTATTGGTGGTGTGGCACATTTTGCCATTTTGTCATTTTGTAATAGCATGTGTATGTTCGTCAGCAAAAAAGAAACGAACCAGATATTCATTGTAAGACCCCAATTTTTTATGAATAAGATTTAATTCTCTTTATATATTATTTTAAATAGTAAGGTGTTGATTTAATAAATATTATAGTTGTGGGTGATATGTGCAAATTATACAAAGTGTTATTGAAAAATATTCGTTTTGTCGGGAAATATTCTTTTTGTCAGGAATATTATATTCAGTAAAGTACAACGGCATCGAAATAATCAATCATTAGTGGGTCCCACAACGGAATAACTGTCGGATATAGAAAGCGACATAAATAATCTTTTTAAAAATTGACGGTAAAACTTTTACCGTTAACTGTTGAAATACTCGATGATAAAAGTACAGTAATACGCGTTATTCTACAGTAATACACGGTATTCCACAGTAGCACGTAGTATTGCACAATAATTCATATTATTAATTCAATAATTGCTACAGTGATAATTGTACAGTATTTCATATTATTGACTCAATAATTGTCACAATAACAACTGAATAGTATTTCACATTATTAAATCAATTATTTTCACGACACAGTAACTCATATAATTGAAATGATATTATTAGATAATATTATTGACAATATCTAGAAAGTTCTGTCGAGGAAAGGGGTTAGGTTATATAATTGCGCACCAGTAAGGAGAAATCCTTATCGGAAAGACCTCTCTTTCCTAAAAACGATCTGGTTGTCAGTATTGTGAGTTTATAATATTAATTAAGAATAATTATTTAAAGATGAAGAGTTGTAAGTAATTGATGAATAAAAATTATTGATAAATATGATAAGTAAAAAAAATTTCAAATTTGATATAAATGGAGAAATTTAGCACAAGACATTTGTTGAAAGTTTGACGTATTTTTCTATGGAACCATAATTATCTTCTTCGATAAGATATTCATTCAAATATATTATTATAATAGTATAATAAGATAATATAATAGTATAATTTTATAATTTATAACTTTTAAATAGTAATATTATTATAATATATGATTTTCATCATGTGTGTGACAACCCGATATTTTCTATATAAATAAATCTTAGATTTTATGTATAAATTTTTTTTTTTTATTTTAAGGATGAGGATTTGTACAAGATTATATGTATATGTATTTATGTGGTAAATAAAAATATATTTATTACATGAATATTTACAAGTAAATTTATTTTAAAAATATTGATTATTAGAAAGTATATTTTTATAATAATTAATTTTAAGATAGAAATATTTTTATTAATTATTTTCCATGAATATATAATCGTATATTATTTAAATAATATACTAAGTGATTTTTAGAATAAATATAATAATTATTTTATTATATGAATTTTTGTACTGATTATTAAGTTAATTATTTTAGCTTAATTATTAAGGTTAAATATGAAAGAATAATCAGATATGGAATCCAAACCCTAATTTTAGATTTATTGTTAAGGTATGAGAATAATAATATAATATTACATATATTTTGATTTTTCAAAGGCTTATGAATATGTACTACGGTATGTCCAGATTGATAATCTGGTTGGTCAATTACGGTGTATTTTGACCAAACCCTAGTAATAATGTTAAACCCTAATTTGAGATCCAAATTAGAGTGCGAGATTGTTTTATAAGCATGTCTAAAAGAACTCAAATTCTTTCATCAAAATTTCTTTATAAAATAATTTACTATATATATGAAAATCATGCAAAAGAAAATAAAAGCTATACGAATAATACCTGGAATTCCACCACCAAATATTACGGTATCCCGGACCAGCTGTGTTGTGACCCACTTTGCTGTTGATTTCGTTGGCTTGCTGGATGACGTTGGTCCCGTGATTGCCAGAGTTCCACTGCCATTGCCAGTATTCACACTCTCTGCCTCCGTCCTCCTCTTCGAACAATCCTTCACCTTGTGCTCAGTCGATCCACACAGAAAACACCCACTGCTCATCTTAGGATTGGGGCGCGCTGGGAGAGATATAGCCCTCCCGCCTGCACTTATAAGCACACGAACTTCCCCTTCAAACATTCCCCAGAGTGGTTCTTTCCACAGTTCCCACACTGCACAGCTTGCTTCTTAACTCCTTCCTGTTTTACCTAGACACTTCCAAAATTGCTTCCCTTCCTTTTGCTACTACCACCGCTACTCCCACTATTAACTTCCACCTTCCCAGTTCCTTCGACCTTACTCTTGTTATTTCTCTCCTTGTTGTAGAGGCTTATGGCCTCACTCCCTTCCTCAGCAATAATAGCATTCTCCATGAGTGCTGCAATTGTAGGGATCTGCAACACCGCCACCTTATTGTAGAGCCAGGGTTTTAATCCCAGCTCAAACCTTCTAGCTTTCCTAACCTCCATATCAACTTGATGCGGAGCAAACCTAGCCAACTCATTGAATTTTGTGACGTATTCGTACACCTTCATATTCTCCTGCTTCAACTCTAAAAAATTTACCTCCATCCTAGCCTGCCTACTAGATGAAAAATAGTTTTCGAAGAACAGTGTCTTAAACCTATCCCAAGTAACAACACCCTCTCCTACCCTCGCCTGATTCGCTTCCCACCAAAAATTTGCCTCACCCTTCATCATGTAGGTGGCAAAAGCGGTCTTTTGCCCCTCAGCTACCCTAGCTACCACGAATGCTTTTTCAATCTCTTTAACCCAAGTCTGGGCTTCAACAGGTCGATTGTCCCTTTGAATTCGAAGCGGTCCAACAAATTTTGAAATCTTTAAAGGTAGCTAGTTGGTTGTCCGGCTGGTTCCCTGCGACTGGAATTCGTTGTTGCATAGCTTGTGCTACCATATTTGCAAAGTGTTGCATCGAGTCTGCTTGTTGTTGTCCCTCAACATTATTGACAGACTCTTCTACCCTTTGGTTTCGAGTTTGACATCTTGGTGGCATTATCTGGTTTAGTAAAACCATAAATTATTCTTTACATTCTAAATCTTATCATATAAGTTTAGTATATTAACTCATTTCATTACTCAAACTTAGATTCATATTCATTTAGCGAATACTTTACATAGCACAGCACATACTTCTTTAAACATCATTCATCCCTTTGTGACTACAAAAGTCGGGATTTACAGCCTTGACTAATACCAAAAGTTGGGAACATGACATTACACATACATATTTAACATTAAACAAACCTACTCAGTAGAACCTATACTACCTATTCACTACATCTTTTTCTTGGACAACCTCTCGATCGCCTGATGACCTTCTATCCCACAGATAAAATATGCTCCTGATTTATAGTCGGGACAATACAGAGTGGTATGTCCCTCATAGACACAAAGGTAACATATTCTTTTCCCTTTCTTCTAATCGGATTTTCCTAAGTCATGGTCTTCTATCTTTCTTTTCCCCTTATTGCTCGGAGCTGCACACGATGTGTTGCTTGTGGCTCCCATCTGATCAATTTGGATTTTAAACTTATCTTGTTCTTCCATTGTTTCTATTAACGCCTGACGCAATTGACTATTTAATAGCTTTTCTATTTCCCACAGCTTTTCTAGAGAAGAAACCTTGTTCCTCAAATCCTGCACCTCTGTTGATGCTTGTTCAGCTTCAACTTTAGTGTCCGAATCACTATCTGTCAGCTTCACCATCTCCGGATCTGGTACTACGTTTTCTACAATAACCACTTCGTCTGAGTTGTTTTCATTGTGAGCCTCTATTTCAGCTATTGGCTTCGATATTAGCTCGGGGGTATGGATTTGATCCTTCTTCATGCTATAAGCATATAATAAGCCCTTTCCACCAGACATCTACACACATAAATTATCCTGATTAACATATAGTATATGCACACAACAAATAATAGTTTTATATAAGTTATCTTTTATTTTGTTTGATGATGAATTTAGTCAATTCATCTCTTTATAAACTCTATATGAGTTATTTATATTTTTAACGTTTCCCTCTATTCTAAGGTTATAGCCTAAGGTCTATCCAACCTAAGGTTTCTAACCCTAAAGCTTTGATACCAACCTGTAAAGCTCCCAAATTCAGGTACTTGAAACCCGAATTCAGTGCTTCACGATACCATTTCTATGAGCGAAATAATACTAAAAATAATAACAATAATATAGATACCAACTTAATTTACATATTTATCAAAGTCTAAATCCCAAGTACGTAACCTTTAATCATTCCTTACAATAAATGATAATAAATATATAACATTTTCTTCATAATATTAAACTATTACATAAGATAACATTGAAATCATTCAACAACCTTTCCCTTTCCCTTGTTCTTAACAAAGCCTTCAGGTTGTTCACACTTAGCTGAAAACATTTAAATTAAGCAAGGATGAGCATTTGAGTGCCCAGCAAATAATAACAGTTACATATATATATATATATATATATATATACACGCTGAAAGAATTTAAATGTTTTCTTTATACTACCCTTCTACAACAAATCAATAGTTGTGAAGTAATCTGAACCGATAATAATAACATAATAACCCTCTTTCAAAATGTTTGAAACTACAAACTGACTATAAATAGGGTTAAGGGGACATACTATGAACATTGTTTTTATTTTTGAAAAGGTTAAATGAACTTCATCTATAAACCGTCATAACTTACGGCAGACGCACGGGTGATCAAATTTCGTTGTACCTCAGATTGATCAACATCGCATGCAAGAACGATAAGATCGTTTCACTCCCTCTACCAAGCATAAAAGTTTTCCAGTGTAAGGGATGTTCATACTTGTCGGGGTTCCAAACTAAAGCAATTCGGTTGGATAATAATAAGGTTTTATCTTGTTCAATACTAATCTATAATTCAACATATATATACGGGTATTTAACAAAGGTGTAACAACATGTGGTTAAATGCAATGATTATCCAAGTGGGGACACTTGTATAATCATTTATAGAAATTATCGAACACAATATATATCTGAATTACCATATACTAACATGTTGATAATCAATGAGCGTATATAATATAGGGTTAATAATATGTACAGTAATAATATAATTCTGAAACATTTTTACTCATGTCCATTGCATAAAAAAAATGCAAAGGTAGGATACTTGCCTGATGCGCTGCTTACAATACGTAACTTAGTTTAATCTTTTATATCACGACCTATTGTTAATTAGATCATTCGTTCGATTAGAACAATATACTATAATATATAGTACTGCATTTCACAGTCAGCACATAATCTAATCACATTATCACACATGTTCAATAAATATCATCAGATCACAAACAAACATTAATACAATCCAAAATATCTAAGTCCAGATCAATTTACAAATATATGCCGATTATCGGTCTGACTTTATCAGTAATTATCGAGTCTAAGACTCTATTCCAACGCTCAATATCCGTAAATATCACTTCATATTATTTTAAATGACTTAATAAACATTTATTAATTTATCATGAATTTTCCAACACCAAAATCATTATTAAATAATTTAAATATCAAATAATTCTATTATCATTTAATTATTATTAAACTATTAATATACATTTATTCATTTACCAATAGTATTAATATTTTATTCATTTACTAATATTATTAATCTTGATATTATATAATTCACCTCTTAGTATTATTAGTTAAGCTAATAATACTTTTTATTCGCTTACTAATATTATTAACATCTTAATAATATTTTAATTCTTTACTAATATTATTAATCCTCTTAATAATATTTTAATCATGCATTAATGTTATTACTTTAATAATATCTTACTTATAATACTTTTATTCATGTACTAATATTATTAATCATTTAATAATAGTTTATTCCTTTACTAATGTTATCACACTTTTAATAACATTTTATTTAATCTCTAATATTATTATTTACTTAATAATATTTTAATCATCCAATAATACTTTAATTTAATAGTATTAATCTTTTAATAATATTTTAATCTAAGATTAATATTTTAATCATTTAATAATACTTCAATCATTTATTAATATTTTAAATCAAATATGATTAACCATTTAATAATATTGTAATAAAGTTTTAATCTTAATATTTTATTTACTTAACAATATCATATTCTAATATTATTAATATCATAATAACATTTTAATAATTTATTAGATCAATAAACAATTTATTTTAATTGTTCACCCTTTATAAAACCATTTATTTAATATCCATAAAAGGTCATAAATAATATTTCTTATTATAAATTACCAAAATGCTCTAAGATAGTCATAATATTATATATTAGGAGTATTTTAGTATTAAAATCACATTTTTCTTATTTAAGACATCACATAACTATTTATTTTCTTTTATTCACAACTTAATCATTTTTAGGAAAAATACCAAACAGATTCCAAAAATTCTTCTTTTCTGTTTTTAGACAGTATATGACCCAACAATGAACCCCAAATGTTTCTGGAATTTTAGAAAATGATTTACTAATTTTAAAGTGCCCAAAACACTCGGATCATGCTTCATTTTTCATAAATTGAGTTTTGCTCAGACAAATCTGACATTTTCAGGGTATGCTCTCCTAACATATATGAACCTACAGTAAAAATTTCAGAATTTTCCAGTGTATACACAGTGAGATATTCGAAGGTAAATATTTAGGAGTTCTTTACAGAAATAGTCATTACGCACAATCTATAATTCAAAACATGTCCTTTCTTTTTCCTACATATAGATAACTTCTAAAGGTACCTTTGTGAATTTTCCCAGATTTTTAAGAGACATGAAACTATCCGAAATTGTCCCAAGAAAAATGGGACAGAAGCTATTTTAGGGTTTTTGAACCCTTAACATTCCAAGTGGGCTGTTTTGGGGAAATCAGCCCCAAAGGTTTCAAAACTTTCTAGATTTATGTTCTATCACTTGGGTTTACTAGATAACTCATGTATCTAGCACCCCCCTTCGACGGATCACAAATCTAAGTTGGAAAACTTGAGTTACACAAGATTTAGTGGAAGAAAACAAGAGTTTTCACCCTTGGAGAACATATGCTCATATTCTTCCTCTAAGCCTTTGATCTAACACTCAAGATACTTAGTTCCATACATGATGATATGTAGGACTAGGGTATCTTGAGTATTTGTTCATAACCCCAACAAAACTCAAGCTATAAAACAAAGTAGAAGAAGAAGATGAAGGTTAGGTTATACCTTGATTTAATGGCAACCTTCCTTGATCTACCAAAGTAAGTGATTAACTTAGGATGCATGAACAAACTAGCACTCCTCTCTCTCTCTCTCTCAATATGGCCGAACCTCTCTTTCTTTTCTCTCTCTTGAAGTTGCTAGCTTGGGAGAAAAATTAGAAGAAGAAGAATGAGAGAAATACAAAAATGATCTAGCAAATGAATGGGGTGATTAACTTATATCCCCCATACTTTTCTTGTCCCTTGGATAAAAGGCTTCACCTTATCTCTTCCGAATGAGCCTAATCATGTGATTAAAGGTGTTTAATAGATTTGCAACCAATGAGAGCTTGACAACCATATACTTGTGTGTAAGAGTTACTAATTATGGACATTGTTTAGCTTAATTAGTTGCATTAAAAGGCCTTAAGTGGCCAGTCCCTCTAGCCCATTATATCTCCCAATTTGCTTTTATTTTTAATACACAATTTGATTAATCAAAAGTCTAAAATACCCTTAAATTAAGTGGGCTAAGTATTGGTTTGCATTTTATTTCTTTTGGGCTTCTCCTTTAATTGTTTTGGGCCATGTAATAAACATAGTCTAACAATTTTAATATATGCTACCCAAATTGTTTATTTAGGGTTTCCATTCCCAATCTTATGAAATTTAATTACTTATACATGTGACTTTAGCTCATAACTTAATTAGGTTTACTAGAAATAGGTTTAAAATTATTAGTCACTTGAAATAACAAGATTATCCACATAAGTTAGTATACATATTAAATACTAACCTTTCCTTATTACCTTAACCCTTAGGTTATTTAATTGTCTCACCTAATATATAATTAGGTTACGAAGCTTTCATTTAGGGTCTAAAATAAAATAAAATTAGTTCCTAAAATTTGTAATTAGGGTTTCACACAGTAATACAAGGGTTTGTCACATAACACCATAATTGACCAATCATTGTCAATCCATATACATACAATATATAATTATATCACTGAAAAATCAAAATATAATTATTATAATAATTCTAAAAATCATTTCATATATTATATAAATAATATATGATTATATCTTCATGAAAAATAATTAATAAAACATTTCTACTATAAAATTAAGTATGATAAGAATATAATTTATAATGATCAATAATTCTAAAATAAAATTATTTAAAATCATTCATGTAATAAGTATATCAGATAAATACATATACACATTATCTTGGCACATATTCCCCATATTTATTTTAATAAATAAAAAAAAATTATACGCAAAATTTATAATTTATATGTATAGAAAATATTGGGTTGTTACAGCATGTCTAGGCGATTTTGTACCATAGAAAACTACCTTTGACGGAGTCATAAGGTTTACACATTTCTTTTGACAATCATTTATCGCTCCATAATTGAACAGCCAATCCATTCCCAAAATAACATCAAACTCTCCAAGTTTTATTGGAATTAAATCTACCATCATGACATTTCCCTTAATGTTCACCCTACAATTCTTGTATACGAACATAACAGGTGTGAGAGCCCCAAATCCGGGTCCCAAATCACCGCGGATCCAGTTCAATCAATTCTACAACTATTGGGGAAGATATAAACATAAATTGTTTATACAATAAACATTACACACTATTCCCCAAGGTCGAGTAACCTTAACTTATACACAATTCATAAACTATCTAACATATAATGTTATTATCATACTATACTATTACATTTATCTGCACATAATCCCAAGCTGAACTTGGCTTTGACCTTTCCTGTATCCGATGTATTCGTCTTAATCTGCAATGTTAATCATGATATATCAATGGTGAACAATAGGTTTGCCCAGTAAGTTTAAGTTCAATAAATTAAAGATATATCATGATAGAAAGATTTGAATAATAAGCTGGCTAAAGTTCTACAATATAGTTGTGAACTAGCACGAACAAATTTTTCATAGCTGAACAAACATTTAACATGAACATATATGTGACGCCGCCAAAATAGGTATACATCACCTATTCTAAGTCGCCAAATACATGGTACAGAATACAAATACAACCTTAAATATACAACATGAGCTGTGAGTTTTAATACAAATATTGTCTTATAGACAGTATTCAAACTAAAAACAAGTGCTCAATACATTTATTATCACACTATTTCATAGAATAGTGAGGACTACTAATGCTATCATCTGGACCGTCACTCCGTTCCCCAACTAGTCCCTGCTACGTTCTCATTTCCTGAAGAGAACAATGAAAGCAAAAGGGTGAGCTCAACTAGCCCAGTAAGAAATATTATGACTAAGATAATGCAGAATAAATTATCATTAGCCTTCAACAGTGTTAGACTGATAAAATATAACAAACATCAAGTTTAACTACAGCGGAACAAGCAATCCATTAGAAGAGTCAAGTAGAGAATAAAATCTACTATCCTCTATGATTTAAAAAGTTTTTCATTACTTTTATCGCTGAGACTCAGCTTAATAAATAATCCACATCATCCTTGCACTACGGCCAAGGATATTCATTAGTATCACGACCACAAATTATCCATGCACTACGGGCCAAGGATATTCGTGTATTCATCATTGGTCATGATCATGCCAACCACTATCCATCAATACACTACGACCAATGAGGATTTTTACCACATCATTTGTAACATTACGGTCATGATTATACTGAATAATCCCTGGTCATAATCATACCAAGTCCATCTATGCACTACATGCCACAGATGAATTTCAACATATTATAAACATGAGGATGATGACAATGATATAAGAATTCAATAAAACAAGTTTAAGGATAAATTTTAAATATTTATAATTTAATTTATCAAGAAATTAATAACGTCCAAATTGTCAACATGATACTGTTTTGTGGAGTAAAATTCAAGAATACTCAAAAGAATATTTCCATGAAAAGATACTGGATGAAGCGCAAATATCAAGGATATTCCACTAATTTCATGGAGTATAGAAGCCAAAACTTTAACCAACTGAGTATAATAGAATATATGAAACCGCAAATGGATTTTTGTCGCCATGCGGTAATCCACGTAGACAGATTATTACAACAGAATAATAAAGATTGGAATAATAGAAGAATTCACCAGGCATGTGTAATCCGCATAGATGGGTTATTCCAACAGAATAATCTAGAATGGAACCAAGTCATGCGTAACCCGCACAGACAGGATATTCCAACAAAATAATAAAGAATGGAACCAGGTCATGCGTAATCCATATGCATGTGATATTCCAACAGAATAATAAAGAATGGAATAACAACAGAATTCACCAGGCATGCGATAGACCTCACAGACAGGTTATTCCAACAGAATAATAAAGAATGGAATAACAACCCTTACGAATATTGAAAGAAAATAAATCTCTTCATGAATAAAAAAGGATAATACCCCTTACCTTAAAAAGAAGAGTATTCTGATGGTAGGGCGGGGATATACTTGAAGAAAACTTGCACTATTTTCTATGCTCAAAGCTTTCTTAAACTCTAAAGAAATTCGCTCAAGATTATAGAAGAAGAATTCTCTAAACTTCTGGTTTGATTTTCAATTCTAACAAAGCATCCTATTTATATGAGAATGGAAAGGATATTATGTTTTATAATCAAATAAAACAAAACTTTATAAAAAGTATTCTGTTTTATATAAAAAGTTTTTACTATGCAAATACTATGCATAATAAAATATAATATATTCTATTTATAATCAAATAAAACAAAACTTTATAAAAAGTATTACATTTTATATAAAAAGTTTTATTATACAAACACTATGCAGGGCACTATGCAAACACTATGCATAATAAAATATAATATATTCTATTTATAATCAAATAAAACAAAACTTTATAAAAGTATTCTATTTTATATAAAAAGTTTTTACTATGCAAATACTATATGCAGTACTATGCAAACACTATGCATAATAAAATATAATATATTCTATTTATAATCAAATAAAATAAAACTTTATAAAAAGTATTTAGTTTTATATAAAAAGTTTTCTATTTTATTACATTTATAATAATAATAAAACAACATTTATCACCATTATTATAATTCACAATATTAATTGACCAGGTCGTTCTCAGAAAAGAGGGGGCTTTCCAATAAGAATTTCTCCCTATTAGCGCGCAATTAGGTGACCAAACCTCTCCTTGACAGAACTTTTAGACATCATTAATATTGCAAATAATAATATTAATAACTCTGTCATCTCAATTATTGATTTAATAATATATAAAATATCGACAATAATTAAATCAAATAACGTGAGATACTATGCAATAATTACTGTAGCAATAATTAAACAAAACTGAGTGACTTCTCACGTAAGCATCAATAATCAATACCGGTGTGCTACTATGCAACCAATGCCAGACATCGTACTTTTTTACTAATGGTAGTTCAACAGTTTTAACGGTAAAACTTCCGCCATTATTTTCATAAAAATATTTTTGTCATTTTTTCAATCCGACAATAATTCCGTTGTGGGGTCCACAAATGATTGTACCGTCGTACGGATATTTCTCGACAAAAAAAATATTCCCCGACCAATCGAATATTATACAACAACATGCATACTTTTCAAAATTTATAAATATTATCCACAACTATAACATTATCTCAAATCCACACCATAATTTTGAAAAAATATTTCGAGAAAATTAAATCTTTATTCGTAAAATTTGGGATTTTACAATCTCCCCTCCTTATGAAATTTCACCCTCAAAATTTACGTACGTACCTGGTATGTCGAACAAATGAGGACACTTCGCCAGATTCTAACTCTTGAGGTATAACCTTTGAGTGTTGAATACAATCCCTTTTATCCAAGATTTTAACACATATCTCCTCATACGTTAAATCTTCTGCTATCTCGTCTAGTTCTAATTTAATAACGTGGTTCGGGTCATCCACATATTTACGTAACATCGATACGAAAAAAAAACTTTATGAACATGCGAGAGAGATGTTGAGCGCAACTTTTGAAACTTTATCAACGTCTAATTTCTCCGGAGTCAAATTTAAATGTTGAGCGCAAGTAAGAGAGATGAAAGAATAGATAAAACCGGTATCGAATAAGGTATAGATTTTGTAAGAGCTTATGATTAACTTACCCGTAATAACTTCGTTCGGGTTTCTCGACAAACGCTCTCACTTAAACTACCATATTTGACTTTGCTATAGAGTACATTCCATCCTTATTTGCTTCGTCACATTCCTGATCCATGATTTGAATCATTACTCTTCGATCCATATCGAATTGGTGTTGACTGCTCTGCACAAGGTAATTCCAAATTCGATGTTGGATTCTCCCAATTGTTGTCCAAAAAGCAAAATCCATTTCATCTATTTTGGCCTTATTAGATCGTATCGTCTTTTTCTACAATATATCTACGCCGTCGTATGCTTTTACCCATGCATTATCTATTCTCCTTCGTTCAGCTTGTTTCTTCTTTCATCAGAACTTTGATCATAGCAATCTCAGATTCCAGCTCTAATATCTTATACTCTGCCAAAGAGTGCTTCTATTCAAGCATCGCACATCGGGTAACACAATTTTGAATTGTTACATCTCTTCGCTCCACAACCGCTTTCTTGCTCTTCTTTTTCGCTTCTTCTAACTCATGAATACGATTTTGTAATTCTAAATTTTGATCATAAAATTCTTCTAATAAATTCTCCTCAGGTTCCTCTTCTTCATCTTCTTCCTCTTCTTCCTCGTCATAAATGCTATCTCTCTCTGACTAGCTCTAATGCAACTATTAGTTCTTCACTCACCACGTAGATATCTCTAATTTCTTCTTCGTCTGACATCACATTAACCTGGTTAGTGATTAAAGGTGTCTCAACAGTCTCATTCACTCCATTGTTAAAATTTTATGATGTCATTTTCAAACACTACCACAAAACAAGGGTTAGTTATCATATCACATATTATCCCTATACTCTGACCGGCCAATTAAATACCAAATAAACTTAGGTAGGTCATACTAGCGAAGGAATTCCCCGTCTCTCCCCTCCTAGTTCTTGTCTCACATCTCAGTCAGGGATCATATCCCTAAGCTTTGATACCAACTGTGACGCCCCCAAAATAAGTATACATCACCTATTCCGATTCGCCAAATATATAGTACAGAATACAAATACAACCTTAAATATACAACATGAGCTGTGAGTTTTAATACAAATATTGTCTTCTGAGGCGGTATTCAAACTCAAAATAAGTCCTCAATACATTTATTATCACACTATTTCATAGAATAGTGATGACTACTAATGCTATCATCTCGACCCATCCGCTCCCCCACTAGTCCTCGCTTCTGGCCTCATTTTCTCAAGAGAACAATGAAAGCAAAAGGGTGAGCTCAACTAGCCCGTAAGAAATATTACGACTAAGATAATGCAGAATAAATTATCATTAGCCTTCAACAGTGTTAAACTGATAAAATATAACAAACATCAAGTTTAACTGCAGCGGAACAAGCAATCCATTAGAAGAGTCAAGTAGAGAATAAAATCTACTATCTTCTATGATTTAAAAGGTTTTTCATTACTTTTATCGCTGAGACTCAACTTAATAACTAATACACATTGTGAGGCCACAAAATTAGGTATACATCATCTATTATGAGTCGTCAGATACATGGTACAAAATTCAAATATAACTTCATTTATACAACTATTGAACTGTCGTATAGAATACGACCACAGTTAACTGTGAGTTTTAATACAAATGTATGTAACTCTCATGGTGCCTCGACCACAATCTTACAATGGTACTTTACATAAAAGTGTAGTCAAAAACTGTTTTAGAAATTAAAATCTTTGGGAAGTGCTCAAGGAAACCTTCATACATGGGAGGCCATGCGTCTAGGTTATAATAGATATCATATGTCTACAAAATTATCCTTGGTTGACCCAATAGACCCCAAAGAAAAACGAGAAGATTACTATCATCTTCTTTCCAATGGTGAGTCTTCTCTTGACATATAACTATCTCCACTGTCTCCAAGTGAATATTATATTTCAAATAAACTCCAAGTTAATATAGGTAGTGCCCGTAGATATACTCAGCAAGTGGATGTACACAACCCTGTCTTTTAATAACATGAGGTTGTATGTCACTAGACATCTTGTATGATAGTGACAAAACACCCTTCTAAAATTGGGTTCACCTCACCCTATTTGATTCACCAAATATAACTACTAAATGTTGTATAGAATACAACACACTTTTCTATACTATTTAGGGAGAACCTCCACAGCTAGAGACCACTGTTCTATTCCCCTGTTATCCCCACTCTTACGACAACACTCTTATTACGTGAAAGGAATTCTGAAGCAGAGAGGGTGAGCACAACTAGCCCAGTAAAGAATATCATGACTAAAGATAATTAAATTATCAATAGCTTTCTTGAATAATAAATCAGAGATTTAGAACATATGGTAGATAATAAAACTTTTCAACCATAGTTGCAGCGGAACGAGCAATCCATTAGAAGAGTCAAATAGACCATAAGGTCTATTATCCTCTCTATGTTAAAAGTCCACCAATAATGTTTTATCCATGTAAAATAAATCAATGAGTTCATCCACAATCATATGAATAACTCATAATCATAATTGTGGTCCTAAATTCCTCTTCGCAACCGTGATTTAAGATAATTTTCATCACCTATCTTCACCGAAACATCAAAAATCATGGTTATACCAAATCAGAATTCTTGCTCATAATCATACTAATAAATTCATCTTTGCACTACTACCAAGATATTCATTAACAATTCATCTTTGCACTACATGTCAAAGACATACAAATCAGATTTTAGAAGAGTCAAGTAGAGCATGATATCTACTATCTTCTACGAATTAAAAGTGTATAATAAATATTTTATCGCTGAGACTCAGCTTAATAAATGATCCACATCATCGAATCACCCCTGCACTACGGCCAAGGATATTCGTTAATATCACATCCATGAATTTATATTTCATCGCTGAGACTCAGCTCAAAAATCAATCCATATCACTGAATTATCCATGCACTACGGCTAAGGATATTCGTTAAAATCACGACCACGAATTATCCATGCACGGCGGGTTAAAGATAATCGTGTTTTCATCAACGGTCATGATCATGCCATAAAACTATTCATCTTTGCACCCTTGGCCAAAGAGAATCCATACCCATAATCATACCAAAAACTGTCCATCAATACACTACGGGCCAAGAGGACTTTTTCCACATCATTTGTAACATTACGGTCATGATTATACCGAATAATCCCTGGTCATAATCATACCAAGTCCATCTATGCACTACAGGCCACAGATGACTTTGAACATAATATAAACATGAGGATGATGACAATGACGTAATAATTCAATAAAAACAAGTTCAAGATTTAATTTATCCAGGAACCAACAACGTCCAAATTGTCCACATTATACTGCTTTGTAGAGTAAAATTCAAGAATGCTCAGAAGAATATTTCCATGAAAAGATACTGGATGAAGCGTAAATATCAAGGATATTCCACTAATTTCATGGAGTATAGAAGTCAAAACTTTAACCAATTGAGTATAATAGAATATATGAAACTGCAAATAGATCTTCACCCGCCATGCGGTAATTCCACGTATACAGATCATTTCCATAATTTAATAAGGAATGAATACAAAGGATCATTCACCATGCATGTGATAATCCACATAGACAAGTTTTTCCAACAGAATAATAAATAATGGAATAACAGAAGGATTCATTATGCGTGTGATAGACTACACAGACAGGTTATTCCCAACAGAATAATAAATAATGGAACCAGGTCCGACGTAAATGCTCAGACATGATATTCCGATAGAATAATAAATAATGGAACTGTGTCCCATGAAACGCCGGATATGATATTTTCGACGTAATAATAAATAATGGAACCCGTGTCCCACAGAACGCACGCATGTGATATTCCGGCGAATAATAAATAATGGAACCGGTCCCATGAACGCGATGATGTGATGGATATTCACAAAATAATAAAGAACGGAATATTAGAAGAATTTCACCATGTATGCAGTACTTTTCACAGATAGGTTATTCCAACAGAATAATAAGAATGGAATAACAGAAGTTCTCTTCATGAATAAGAAAGAAAGAATACCCCTTATGAGTACAACAAATAATATCCCCTACGATTACAACAAATAATATCCCCTACCTGAAAAAGAAAAGTATTCCGACTAGTAGGGCGGGAATATACTTGAAGAAAACTTGCACTACACTCAAAGTTTTCTTAAAATCTAAAGAAATACGCTCAAGATTATAGAAGAAGAACTCTCTCTATAGTTTCTCTCTCTGTAGTTTCAAAGTGAATTAAGTAAGAAATAATGAAGGAATGAGCTTCTATTTATAGAAGAATGGACTGCATAGTAACTAATTCATGAATGGTCCAGATTGACTTACTTTTAATCAGACAGTCCATATTTAAAGAAAAATCTTTTAAATAAAATATAATATATTCTATTTAAAATCTAATAAAATGAATAACTTTATAAAAGTATTCTGTTTTATATAAAAAGATTTTACTATGAAAAACACTATGCAGGCACTATGCAACACTATGCAGGCACTATGCAAACACTATGCATAATAAACTTTATAAAACTATTCTATTTTATATAAAAAGATTTTACTATTAGCCTAATAAAACGAATAACTTTATAAAAGTATTCTGTTTTATATAAAAAGCTTTTCTGTTTTATTAGATTAATAATACTAATAAAACAAAACTGAGTGACTTATCACGTAAGCATCAATAATCAATACCATGTGCTACTATGCAACCACTCAGACATCATGTATTTTTAACACCGTGTGTTTCAATAGTTAATTAAAAAAAACTCCACGTATTTTCATAAAAATATTTTTGTCATTTTCTTAATCCGACAATAATTCCATTGTGGGGTCCACCAATGATTGTACCGCCTTCTTGGATATTTCCCAAAAAAGAATATTCCCACTAATCGAATATTCCCTACACAAATGAATATTTTATATCAACTTGCTTACTTTGCAAAAAAAAAATTCATATATTACCCTTAACTTTAAACTTTTATCAATTTAACTATTTACCAAAATAGAAAAATTGAATACTTTTATTTCATAAAATTCGGGGTCTCACAATCACCCCTCATTATGAAATTTCGCCCTCGAAATTTACGTACGTACCTGATATTCGAAGAGATGAGAATACCTTACTTTCTTTTCGGATTGAACCTTCCCGATTATATCCTTTGTATCATGATTTTTCGATTGGCCATCTCCTGTATTTCAGATATCATTCTAGAATATATCTTCAAAATAAAGGTTAATTGACATATCACAATTTGTCAACTTATCAAGTAAACAATTTCAGCTTAGGTAAGTCACACACTAGCGAAGTATATATATAACTCGTCTCTCCCCTCCTAGTTCTAGACTCTTATCTACGCCTGCGACCATATCCTTAAGCTCTGATACCAAATGTGACGCCCCTAAAATTAGGTATACATCACCCATTATGAGTCGTCAGATACATGGTACAAAATTCAAATATAACTTCATTTATATTAATCGTTGAATCGTCAGATAATAATACGACCACGCTTAATCGTGAGTTTTAATACAAATGTATATAACTCTCATGGTTCCTCGACCACAACCTTACAATGGTACTTTACATAAAAGTGTAATCAAAAACTGTTTTAGAAATTAAAATCTTTGGAAAGTGCTCAAGAAAACCTTCGTACATGGGAGGCCATGCGTCTAGGTTATAATAGATATCATATGTCCACAGAATTATCCTTGATTGACCCAATAGACCCCAAAGAAAAACGAGAAGATTACTATCATCTTCTTTCCAATGGTGAGTCTTCTCTTGACATATAACTATCTCAACTGTCTCCAAGTGCATATTATATTTCAAATAAACTCCAAGATCATATAGGTAGTGCCCGTAGATATACTCAAAGAAGTGGATGTGCAAAACCTGCCTTATAATAACACGAGGTTGTATGTCACTAGACATCTTGTATGATAGTGGCAAAACACCCTTCCAAAGTTGGGTTCACCTCACCCTATTTGATTCACCAAATATAACTACTAAATGTTGTATAGAATACAACACACTTTTCTATACTATTTAGGGAGAACCTCCACAGCTAGAGACCAATGCTCTATTCCCTCGTTATCCCCACTCGAATTCTAAGAACACTCTTACTACAGAACACTCTTATTACACGAAAAGGAATTCAAAGCGAGAAGGGTGAGCACAACTAGCCCAAAGAAAGAATATCATGACTAAAGATAATTAAATTATCAATAGCTTTCATCAATAATAAATCGTAGATTTAGAACATATGGTAGATGATAAAATTTTTCAACCATAGTTGCAAAATGAACGAGCAATCCATTAGAAGAGTCAAATAGACCATAAGGTCTATTATCTTCTATGTTAAAAGTCCACCAATAATATTTTATCCATGTAAAATAAATCAACAGTTCATGTCCACAATCATATGAATAACTCATAATCATAATTGTTGTTCTAAATTCCTCTTCGCAACTGTGACGAAAGATAATTTTCATCACCTATCTTCACCAAAACATCAAAAATCATGGTTATACCAAATCGTAATTCCCGCTCATATAATCATACTAATAAATTCATCTTTGCACTACTACTAAAGATATTCATTAACAATTCATCTTTGCACTACATGCCAAAGACATACAACTATATTTTAGAAGAGTCAAGTAGAGCATGATATCTACTATCTTCTACGAATTAAAAGTGTATAATAAATATTTTATTGCTGAGACTCAGCTTAATAAATGATCCACATCATCGAATCACCCCTGCACTACGGCCAAGGATATTCGTTAATATCACATCCATGAATTTATATTTCATCGCTGAGACTCAGCTTGATAATCAATCCATATCACTGAATTATCCATGCACTACGGCTAAGGAAATTCGTTAATATCACGACCACGAATTATCCATGCACTACGGGCTAAAGATAATCGTGTTTTCATCAACAGTCATGATCATGCCATAAAACAATTCATCTTTGCACCCTTGGCCGCAGAGAATCCATAGCCATAATCATACAAAAAACTGTCCATCAATGCACTTCGGGACAGTGATGACCTTTTTCACATCATTTGTAACATTACGGTCATGCTTATACCGAATAATCCCTGGTCATAATCATACCAAGTCCATTTATGCACAACAGGCCACAGATGACTTTGAACATAATATAAACATGAGGATGATGACAATGACATAATAATTCAATAAAATAAGTTCAAGAATTAATTTATCCAGGAACCAACAACGTCCAAATTGTCAACATTATACTGCTTTGTAGAGTAAAATTCAAGAATGTTCAGAAGAATATCCATGAAAAGATACTGGATGAAGCGCAAATATCAAGTATATTCCACTAATTTCATGGAGTATAGAAGTCAAAACTTTAACCAACTGAGTATAATAGAATATATGAAACTGCAAATGTATCTTCACCCGCCATGCGGTAATTCCAAGTATACAGATCATTTCCACAATTTAATAAGGAATGAATACAAAGGATCATTCACCATGCATGTGGTAATCCACATAGACAAAGTTATTCCAATGTAATAATAAAGAATGGAATAATGTATGATTCACCATGCGCATGATAGATCGCATGAGATAGGTTATTCCCAAATGTAATAATAAATAATGGAACCAGGTCCACAGAAAACGCGTATCGACGATATGATATTCAGCGTAATAATAAATAATGGAATCGGTCCGCCAGAACGCATGCATGTGATATTCCAATGTAATAATAAAAAGAACGGAATATTAGAAGAATTTCACCATGAATGCAAGATTTTGTATGCATAGGCAAAGGTATTCCAATGTAATAATAAGAATGGAATAACAAAAGTTCTCTTCATGAATAAGAAAGAAAGAATACCCCTTACGAGTACAACAAAAATAATATCCCTACGATTACAACAAATAATATCCCTACCTTAAAAAGAAAAAGTATTCCAACCGGTAGGTAGAATATATACTTGAAGAAAACTTGCACTACACTCAAAGCTTTCTTAAACTCTAAAGAAATACGCTCAAAGATTATAGAAGAAGAACTCTCTCAGAGTTTCAAAGAATTAAAAGAAATAATGAAGGAATGAGCTTCTATTTATAGAAGAATGGATCGCATAGTAACTAATTCATGAATGGTCCAGATTGACTTTACTTTTTAATCGACGGTCCATATTTAAAGAAAAATCTTTTAAATAAAATATAATATATTTTATTTATAATCTAATAAAACGAATAACTTTATAAAAGTATTCTGCTTTTATATAAAAAGATTTTACTATACAAAAACACTATGCATGCACTATGCAACACTATGCATAATAAAATATAATATATTCTAATTATTGTCTAATAAAAAAGATAACTTTATAAAAGTATTATGTTTTATATAAAAAGATTTTACTATTAGCCTAATAAAACGAATAACTTTATAAAAGTATTCTGCTTTTATATAAAAAGCTTTCCTGCTTTTATTACATTAATAATACTAATAAAACAAAACCGAAAGTGACTTATCACGTATGCATCAATAATCAATACCGTGTGCTACTATGCAACCATGCCAGACATCGTATT
Source organism: Panax ginseng (assembly GCA_020205605.1). Lineage (NCBI taxonomy): Eukaryota > Viridiplantae > Streptophyta > Magnoliopsida > Apiales > Araliaceae > Panax > Panax ginseng. The sequence continues at coordinate 44,193,972 of CM035148.1, forward strand.
TTTTACACCGGTGTTTCAACAGCTTAACGGTAAAACTTCCGCACGTTATTTTCATAAAAATATTTTTGTCGCTTTCTCAATTCGATAATAATTACATTAGGAGTCCACCAATGATTGTACTGCATTTATGGATATTTTCCCGACAAAAAGAATATTCCACGACTAATCGAATATTCCCCGACACAACGAATATTTTATATCAACTTGCTTACTTTGCAAAAAAAAAATTCACATATTACCCTTAACTTTAAACTTTTATCAATTTAACTATTTACCAAAATAGAAAAATTGAATACTTTTATTTCATAAAATTCGGGGTCTCAAACACATCATCCCTGCACTACGGCCAAGGATATTTATTAGTATCACGACCATAAATTATCCATGCACTACAGGCCAAGGATATTCGTGTATTCATCAATGGTCATGATTATGCCAACCACTGTCCATCAATGCACTACGGCCAATGAGGATTTTTACCACATCATTTGTAACATTACGGTCATGATTATACCGAATAATCCCTGGTCATAATCATACCAAGTCCATTTATGCACTACATGCCACAGATGACTTTCAACATATTATAAACATGAGGATAATGACAATGATATAAGAATTCAATAAAACAAGTTCAAGGATAAATTTTTAAAGATTTATAATTTAATTTATCTAGAAATCAATAACGTCCAAATTGTCAACATTATACTGTTTTGTGGAGTAAAATTCAAGAATGCTCAAAAGAATATTTCCATGAAAAGATACTGGATGAAGCACAAATATCAAGGATATTCCACTAATTTCATGCAGTATAGAAGCCAAAACTTTAACCAACTGAGTATAATAGAATATATGAAACCGCAAATGGATTTTTGTCACCATGCGATAATCCACATAGACATAATCCGCAGAATAATAAAGAATGGAACCAGGTCATGCGTAATCCGCACAGACAGGATATTCTAATAGAATAATAAAGAATGAAATAACAATAGAATTCACCAGGCATGCGATAGACCGCACAGATAGGTTATTCCAACAGAATAATAAAGAATGGAATAACAACCCTTACGATTATTGAAAGAAAATAACTCTCTTCATGAATACGAAAGAATAGTACCACTTACCTTAAAAAGAAGAGTATTCTGACGGTAAGGCAGGGATATACTTGAAGAAAACTTGAACTATTTTATATGCTCAAAGCTTTCTTAAACTCTAAAGAAATACGCTCAGGATTATAGAAGAAGAATTCTCTGAACTTCTGGTGTGATTTTCAATTCTAACTAAGCATCCTATTTATAGGAGAATGGAAAGGATACTATGCTGCACTATGAAATAAAATATAATATATTATATTTATAATCAAATAAAACAAAACTTTATAAAAAGTATTTTTTTTTATATAAAAAGTTTTTACTATACAAACACTATGCAGGCACTATGCAAATACTATGCATAATAAAATATAATATATTCTATTTATAATCAAATAAACCAAAACGTTATAAAAAGTATTCTATTTTATATAAAAAATTTATTATGCAAATACTATGCATAATAAAATATAATATATTCTATTTATAATCAAATAAAACAAAACTTTATAAAAGTATTCTATTTTATATAAAAAGTTTTTACTATGCAAACACTATGCAGTACTATGCATAATAAAATATAATATATTCTATTTATAATCAAATAAAACAAAAACTTTATAAAAAGTATTCATTTTTTATATAAAAAGTTTTACTATGCAAAAAAACTATGCAGCACTATGCAAATACTATGCATAATAAAATATAATATATTCTATTTATAATCAAATAAAACAAAACTTTATAAAAAGTATTCTGTTTTATATAAAAAGTTTTATGTTTTATTACATTTATAATAATAATAAAACAACATTTATCACCATTATTATAATTCACAATATTAATCGACCAGGTCGTTCCCAGGAAAGATGGGGCTTTCCAATAAGGGTTTTCTCCCTATTGGCGTGCACTTAGGTGACCAAACCTCTCCTTGACAGAACTTCTAGACATCGTCAATATTACAAATAATAATATTAATAACTCTGTCATCTCAATTATTGATTTAATAATATATAAAATATTGACAATAATTGAATCAAATAACGTGAGATACTATGCAATAATTACTGTAGCAGTATTTGAACAAAACTGAGTGACTTGTCACGTATGCATCAATAATCAATACCGTGTGCTAATATGCAACCACGCGTATTACTGTACTTTTACTACCGAGTAGTTCAACAGTTTTAACGGTAAAACTTCCGCCGTTATTTTCATAAAAATATTTTTGTCATTTTTTTAATCTGACAATAATTCTGTTGTGGGGTCCACCAATGATTGTACCGTCGTACGGATATTCCCCGATAAAAAGAATATTCCCCGACCAATCGAATATTATACAATAACTTGCATACTTTTCAAAATTTATAAATATTACCCACAACTATAAAATTATCTCAAATTCACACCATAATTTTGAAAAAATATTTCAAGTAAATTAAATCTTTATTCGTAAAATTTGGGATTTTACAATATATATATATATATATATATATATATATGGATTGAATGGTAATGAAGGTGATCAGCCTTTCATACCTGATGAATACATGTAGTATGCATAGAGTGCGATTTAATAATTCTTAGACATGGCAATCAGAAATGATTAACCACAAGTATATATGAATAAACTACTCGAGGTCGAGTTAATAAAGACTTGCATGAACCGTTGATTACTGCTATTCAATTTAATAAGCTTTGTCTGAAGACCTAATATTAATAATATTTATATACCAATTAGAATAATATCATCATAGTATTTAAATAACCTAAATACATTATCTCATAATCTTATCTGTCTATAACACACATAAGACTTAGCCTCAAGTCAAACTTTTACAGTCTGAGTCGAGTTCGGTACAATTCTGACATCCCGACGGTCTAGTTGGACAAAAATTCAAGTTTAAGTTCAATTAAACTCTGTCTAAACACTTAACAATCATCTTAGATAATTAAATTATCAGTCAAATTTTTTTTCATAAGATCGTAATAATTTTCACATAATTATTATCATTTAAAAAGATTTTTCAATCATTAATATCGTATTTATATGAATTAAATACCACATAATTCCTTTATCATTAATGTTTATATAATATTAAATATTAATGAAAATCATAACATAATATTATAATATATTTATAATATATCATAGTATTTTAATACCTTAAAATCTTTATATGATTTTTAAACATTTAAATCCATTATCCGATAATTGCTATTAATATTAATATATTAATATTTTCTTGACAAATTATCAAAAATATATTATATTATAACTTAAAATATTTTTATAATACTTAAATCATTTTTATATGATTTATAAATCATTAATTCTATTATTCCATAATTTATTTAAGACATTTATTAAATAAATAAATTATCATTAACATTGATTAATTAATTAAATTCCTCACAAAATATTAAAAGTCATTATAAATAACTTAAAATATTTTCTTATACCATAATATAATTTTTCATGTCTTAAAATCATTTTTAAATAATTTATTTAATATTATAATTAAATAAATGAAATACCATTATTATTCCAAAAATATTAAATATTTATGAAATATATTCAAAATTATTAAAAACTCATTTTTAGAATTTAAAATAATTTTTGGGAATTTATTATGTATTTTTTATAGTTAAAAACTTTTTATTTCAATTTATTGAATAAAAATAATTATTTTCTGAAATTAATTATTATTAAAATATTCTATAATGGCAGTAACTGTCGCTATAGGTGTGTTCTTGAAGCTATTCTTGGCCAAACCCGTAAACCCATGTCGCCATCTTAAGTTAGCTAGTTTGACCGCTTATAGATTCGTATTGTTTAAGTCATCTTGGCAGATAAAGTGTTTCTATTGTAGTACGAATGTATTACTACAACTCTAAACAAGTTTCATGGCTAGAATGCATCATATCAAGAAGATATAAGGCATCAAACAAGTTGTCAGAAACTGTTCTTCATTTTTGGGTTTTTCAGAAATGAAGAACAACTCAAAGTGCCTTTTTTAGATCTCAATAACTTGCACTCCTGGTCTACTTTGTGCGATTTACTGGTTCAATGTTGTAGAAAACATGACAGGGTACACATATATAACATAATAACATAATAAAACATGACAGGGTACACTTCTAATCTACACTTGATCTGGACTTGATTCAAGTTCCAAATCAAAGTCCTTACTACATACTACAAGTAAAAACTTTTAAAACACAAAAACAATTAACAGGTAAGGATTTGTGAACCCTGACATTCGGCTGTCAGGCCATGTTTTAGGGTTCATAGATCAGTTTCAAAATTTTGATTTTCGTGCATCTAGATGTTATAGATCCATGATCTATCAACCCAGATCACTCAAAGACACCCTAATACACAACTTTAACCAACAAATTACAACTTATAATATAAGATCACATGTTTTCGAAATTTTAGGGTTTATACCTCTTTCACACTTTGATTCTTGATTCTGACCTTTGATCCTGATCTAGGAAAGTTATGAACTGAGAATGGCTTTACACATGACCCACTTTCACTTCAACTGTCGAAATTTTAGAGAGAGACAAGTCTTGGACAAGTTACCAAGTAAAGTAAGTTGTTTCTCTCTCTAAATCCATATATATTATATGATACAATGAATTGGCTAAGCTAGCTGCTGAATTGTATTAATTTAAGTCACATGGCTGGTACATAGTTGGTCACCAACTCTATATATGGCAAGATACACAAGTTATGTCCAATAATGCAATAAGGGTATTTTGGTCATTTTGATTTTTATTTTAATGGCAACATAGTCTTTTGTCCCTACCCTCAGGGTTTGACCCTTAGGGTTAAAACCTAAGGTTCTAAAAATTTTATTTTCTAGGATTTCCATAATTAGATTTTCAAAATGGAAAATTAATATTTCTAAATTATAATTAGGGTTTTCTAATTATATTAAACTTTCATAATCATAATTCAAGCTTGCTAATTAGGATTAATATTTCCTAATTAAAATTGGTAATTTAGCAATTAAGGTTATAATTGTACATGAGGGTTTATAACAGAATAATTTGGGTTTCTAATTTTACAAATTAGGGTTTTCTAGCTATTTGTTAGGTTTTACCCTAATTAAGTTTATAATCAAAACACTTAAGCCATTAAGTTCCCAATTTAGGGTTTCCAACTTTTGAATTAGGGTTTCGGATTCCCGGAACTGAAATTAGGGTTTCCAGTCCTATTGTTAGGGTTTCTTATAAATCACTAGGGTTTTCTAACCGAACATTGACGTTCTTAATATATACTTAGGGTTTGTCACAGATATAGTTTATCTGGTCAACCCTTGACCCTTAACCACATACTGTACACATATGATACCTTATACACAGAACATATTCACGTATATACTTAATCCTTAATAATTCACCATAAAAATTTTAAATTCACAAAATTCCTTCTCAGAAATCTCAAATCCATTCACTTATTTTCTATCTAGGTTTATTATTTAACCTTAACTCAATATTTTATTATTTTATAAATATCCAAATTCTCGAGTTGTTACATTCACCCCTTCTTCTAAAAATTTCGTCCCCGAAATTTACCTTACACCATACACCATTCATTCTCATCATCACATGCTACCCAATACATTCCTCACAAGAGTAAAAATTTTGAAATTATGCTGAGGAGTTTATAGACTATTGTTTGTCATTTTTGCAAAGGTCTTATGAAAATTTATCCGCAAACCGTCATAACTTACGGACATAGTGGGTAATTAGCCTGATATGCCCTGTACTTATTAAGTACTACTGGTCGAATCTGTTTCTCGTCTCTGACATAGGCACAAAAATTTTACCTCAGTCTTATTGGATTCCGCACCAAAATAATTTGGTTCGGGAAAATTTTCAAAGAACGCTTAGAATTTTCATAAACGTTGGTCTAGATGAATCAAATAGCTTAGACTCATATCAATAATCAACTTCAATCGAATTACGATTGTGTGTAGCCAAACGCCGTTGGAAAATTAAAATTTTAAAATAGTTTGAAAATGACGTCATGATGTCGTACTGTTTTAACAACACGTTTGAGGATGCCGTAATCGAGTGACTTTGTCATAACACATCATACAATAGTGGAATAACGATTTTAGATCAAATTAAACACTAGGTATTCCTGCATTTATAACTCCATCAACTTTTTATCATCTCTGCACCAGGTTACATGGTACATAAGTGATAAATAAAAATATATTTTGATATTTCAAATCATTATCGTCTAGCTGAAATAAGTAGCATAAACTATTCTTTAAACCGTTTAAAGATTAATTTCAAATTATTTTTATTACCTCAATAGGTAACGATTGTGCCGGTGGCCCGAAGTCCACTCTAACACAATGGTCACCCGGAGTGGAGAATAAAAATTTATTTTCAAAAGCACATAGTGCCTATTTAACTTGATGTCAAAAATTGCGATGTCAAAAATTGCGAGTCTAGCGTAGCTAGAAGATTTGGAAAACTTATGTCTCCACTAATGATCAATTGCTTAGAAATCTATATGTTCCTATAATCCTCAATATTCCGTTTACACATAGTACTACCCAGTTCGTCAAACCACATTCATGAGTTAATGAACTTTCCATAATCATATGAGTTTAAGAACTTTTCCTAGTCAGACCTTTGACGTCCATTCGCTGAGGGGTTCATAAACATTTCATATAATCAGATCGTACATAACCTGATATTTTCTACCTATAACCTATCTATCTGATAAACACCTGAGAAAGGAATCACCCTCTTAACATGTATATAGCAAATAGCGCGACACAGACATTTCAATTATTATCAGTGCCAGAAACTAAGTGGTTATTACACCAAGTACAATTCAGCTCCCAAACGAAGAATCATACAACTTAGCTGCTAACATGATTCCTCAATTGAAATCCCCACCTAATCTTAACTCCTTTCTCAATACGAATTTCATTTAATCTGTATTCATATTCCTTTCCTGAATTCGTACCCATTAATAGACACACATCAATCTTGCTGTAAACTTTTCAATCATTCGCTTGATCCTTCTCTATACTATAACCTTATCCGATCACGGGGTGATCTCATTGTATATATTACGATTCATTTCTATACTATGATCGTTTTACTTTTACGATCTCCTACCATTGTACTTGTAGTCTTTTAGACTCTTTCTATTCACCATTATCACATTTTTTTATTATCGTAGTTAGAAACTCAGATCTTATAACTCACGAGAGATTCGCCTTTTGAATCCTATCGACACACTAACTCGATTTGAGTTAGTATTAATCCTAATCACTGCGGTTATTAGTCAGGTAACCCTACCTAAGGTTTATAACCAACAACTTTGATACCAACTGTGACACTCATGATACTTATAACCATAGCACCCCACAGTGATACCTATCAATTTACTACCAACTCGCTTGACGTCCCCTACGGAAAGTCTGGCTTCGGTGCCTTCCCTTAAAGGGATGTCACCAAGAAAAGTCTCGGGGCTCTTCACAAATTCATGCTTATAGCTTTGATACCAACTATGAGAGCCCCAAATCCGGGTCCCAAATCACCGCGGATCCGGTTCAATCAATTCTACAACTATTGCGGAAGATATAAACATAAATTGTTATCACAATAAACATTACACACTATTCCCAAAGGTCGAGTAACCTTAATGTATACACAATTCATAAACTATCTAACATATAATGTTATTATCATACTATACTATTACATTTATCTGCACACACAATCCTGAGCTGAACTTGGCTTTGACCTTTCCTGTATCCGACGTATTCGTCTTAATTTGCAATTTTAATCATGATATAGCAAGGGTGAGCAATAGATTTTCCCAACAAGTTTAAGTTCAATAAATTAAAGATATATCATGATAGAAAGATTTGAACAATAAGCTGGCTAAAGTTCTATAATATAGTTGTGAACTAGCACGAACAAATTTTTCATAGCTGAACAAACATTTTACATAAACATATATATATATATATATACATAACCGATCAGGTGAGGGCTCCCTTACTTTGTTAAAATGCGGACCTTTTTTTATTGTTTTTTTTTTAAAACAACTAAAAAAAATATTTAATATTTTATGGAACTGAAATTTTTCCATAATACAGTGTTTTGGGGGTGATTTGGATACCTATACCAAAAATGGTGAGTACAATGCATGCATCGCATGCAGACTATTTTTTTATATGTATCCAAATCACATCCAAAACACTTATTATGAAAAAAAATTCAATTCCATAAAATATTAAACTTTTTTTTTTAGTTATTTTAAAAAAAAACCAAAAAAAGTCCTCATTTTAACAAAGTAAGCAACTTTCTTACAGAACTCCGGACCTATATGTGACACCCCAAAATTAGGTATACATCACCCATCTTGGGTCGCCGATACATGGTACAAAATTCAAATACAACTTACTAATACAATCTGTCAGGTACACAATACGACAAAACATAATCATGAAGTTTGAATACAATTATTGTCTACTAGAGATTATACAAAATCAAAAGGAGTCCTCATTACAATTATTAACACACTATTTCACAAAATAGTGAGGACTACTAATGCTATCCTTTGGACCGTAACTCCGTTCCCCGACTAGTCCCTACTATGTTCTCATTTCCTGAAGAGAAAAGTGAAAGAAAGGGTGAGCTCAACTAGCCCAGTAAGAAATATTATGACTAAGATAATGCAGAATAAATTATCGTTAGCCTTCAACAGTGTTAAACTGATAAAATATAACAACATCAAGTTTAACTGTAGCGGAACAAGCAATCCATTAAAAGAGTCAAGTAGAGAATAAAATCTACTATCTTTTATGATTTAAAAGGTTTTTCATGACTTTTATCATTTGGGACTCAAATTTTAATAAATAATCCACATCATCGAATCACCCCGCACTATGGCCAAGGATATTCTTTAGTATCACGACCACAATTTATCCATACACTACGTACCAAGGACATTCGTATTCATTAATGGTCATTATCATGCCAACAACTGTCCATCAATGCACTACAAGCCAATGATAACTTTTACCACATCATTTGTAACATTACGGTAATGATTACAATCAATAATCCTCAGTCATAATCATACCAAGTCCATCTATGCACTACAAAAACCCACGAGATGACTTTCAACATAATATAAACATGAGGATGATGACAATGATATAAAAATTCAATAAAACAAGTTCAAGAATTAATTTATCCAGAACTAATAATGTCCAAATTATCAACATGATATCGCTTTGTAGAGTAAAATTCAAGAATGATCGTAAGAATATTTCCATGAAAAGATATTGGATGAAGCGCAAATATCAAGGATATTCTACTAATTTCATAGAGTATAGAAGTCAAAACTTTAACCAACCGAGTATAATAAAGAATGGAATAAGAAATCACCATGCATGCGATTACTTGGTATGACATTATTCCAATGTAATAATAATAATTTAACTAGGTCGCAAAATTTGCACCGGCAGTGATGTTCCAATGTAATAATAAATAAAGATTTTAACCAGTGTCCATGTAAAACACATGCATAAAGGTATGTTACAAATGTAATAATAATAAAGATTTTAACTAGGTCCGTTGTAAAATGTATGCATGTGATGTTCCAACGAGTAATAATAATAAAGATTTTAACCGTCCCTGTAAAACACATGCATGATGTTCCAATAGAATAATAGAAGAATGTCACCAAGTATAGGGTAAACCATGATACACGAAGTTATTCTAATGTAATAATAAGAAATGGAATAACAATAGCTTCTCTTCATGAATAAGAAAGAATAACACCCCTTACATTAGTAGTAGATTGAATCTTTACAGTAGTGTAGTAACAATGTACTCTTCTTCTTCTCTCTCTTATTCTCTTTATACTTTCTCTCTATAGCTTGAATGAATTAAGTGAAAAATAATGAAGCACTAGGCCTCTATTTATAGAATATTTCTAGCTTAGCACTTGAAATGTGAAAAGGCAAGTGGCTTGACGACTGGTGATGTGAAAAGAAAGGTGGTTTGACGCCTGTAATGTGAAACGACAATTGGTTCGACGCCTGTAATATGAAACGACAAGTGGTTTGACGTCTGGTAAAGGTAATTACTATTGACGAAGGTAATTACTATTGACGAAGAGACTCTTAGATGATGACATATGGGCCCCCCATAAAATAACCAAACTTACCACAAACGTCTCATAATAGACTCTTTATATACATCAAGGATTGAATAAATATTACCACAAATCATTTTATTTTTAATCAACACATATTTAATCTTTCTACAATTATTAATCATTTATAACTTGTCGTCTCAATTATTGATTTAATAATATAACATATTATACAGATGATAATCGTGACAATAATTGAATCAATAATATAAGAGATATGATGCAAAGAATTACTATAGCAATAATTGAGTATAAATTTGAGTGACTTCTCACGTAAGCATCAATAATCAATACTGAGTGTGCTATTATTATGCAACCACGCATATTCATCGTATTTTTTACTACCGGGTAGTTCAATATTTTTAATTTAACACCTCCGCCGTTATTTTTATAAAGTATTTTTGTCGCTTTCAATCCGACAATAATTCCGCCAGGGGTCCACTAATGATTGTGCCGCCGCATTTAATATTCCCCGACAAAAAAAGAATATTCCCCGACCAAACGAATATTTTATAACAACTTGCTTACTTTGAAAAATTCATAAATATTACCCACAACTATAACATTATATCAAATTTACTCCATAATATTCAAAAATAATATTTATAGAAAATTCATTTTTATTTATAAAAGTTGGGGTCTTACAGTATATATATATATATATTATTTTTATACCTGATGAATACATGTAGTATGCACAGAGTGCGATTTAATAATTCTTAGACATTGCAATCAGAAATGATTAACCACAAGTATATATGAATAAACAACTCGAGGTCGAGTTAAGAAAGACTTGCCTGAACCGTTGATTACCGCTATGCAATTTAATAAGTTTTGTCTTAAGACCTAATATTAATAATATTTATATACCAATTAGAATAATATCATAATAGTATTTAAATAACCTAAACACATTATCATATAATCTTATCCGTCTATAACACACATAAGACTTAACCTCAAGTCAAATTTTTACAGTCTGAGTCGAGTTCGGTACAATTCTGACATCCTGACGGTCTAGTCGGACAAAATTTCGAGATTAAGTTCAATTAAACTCTGTCTAAACACTTAACAATCATCTTTGATAATAAAATTATCAGTCAAAATATTTTTCATATGCTCGTAATAATTTTCACATAATTATTATCATTTAAAAAGTATTTTCAATCATTAATATCGTATTTATATGAATTAAATACCACATAATTCCTTTATCATTAATATTTATTTAATACTAAATATTAATGAAAATCACAACATTATATTGTAATATATTTATAATATATCATAGTATTTTTAATACCTTAAAATCATATTTATATAATTTTTAAACATTTAAATCCATTATCCGATAATTGCTATTAGTATTAAAATATTAATATTCTCATGACAAAATATCAAAAGTTATATATTATAACTTAAAATATTTTTATAATACTTAAATCATTTTTATATGATTTATAAATCATTAATTCATTTTTTCTATAATTTATTTAATACATTTATTAAATAAACTAATTATCATTAATATTGATTAATTAATTAAATTCCTCACAAAATATTAAAAGTCATTAAAAATAACTTAAAATATTTTCTTATACCATTATATAATTTTTCATGTATTAAAATCATTTTAAATAATTTATTTAATATTATAATTAAATACAATTATTATTCCAAAAATATTAAATATTTATGAAAAATATTCAAAATTATTAAAAACTCATTTTTAGAATTTAAAATAATTTTTAGGAATTTATTTTGTATTTTTATAATTAAAAACTTTTTATTTCAATTTATTGAATAAAAATAATTATTTTCGGAAATTAATTATTACTAAAATAGCCCTATAGCGACAGAACCGTCGCTATAGGTGTTCTTGAGCTATTCTTGGCCAAACCCAGAAACCCATGTCAGTTACCGGGTTAGTTAGTTTGACCGCTTATAGATTCGTGTTGGTTAAGTCATCTGGGCAGATAAAGTGTTTCTATTGTAGTACGAATGTGTTATTACATCTCTAAACAAGTTTCATGGCTAGAATGCATCATATCAAGAAGATATAAGGCATCAAACAAGTTGTCAGAAACTATTCTTCATTTCTGGGTTTTCCAGAAATGAAGAACAACTCAAAGTGCCTCTTTTAGATCTCAATAACTTGCACTCCTAATCTGGTTTGTGCGATTTACTGGTTCAATGTTGTAGAAAACATAACAGGGTACACATATATAACATAATAACATAATAACATCATTACATGAGCAAGATCTGGCATGGTCAATCCATGTCAGAAAAATTGCTCAACATTTTTCTGGGTTTTCCAGAAAAGTACCAAAACGGATGGTCAACGCTACTTTGACATTGCATAACTTTGATCCGGTGTATGATCTGGGAGTTCTAGAGGCATGAATAGGTAGCCTACATGTCAGTATACAAGATCAAAACAACAAGAAAGCCAAAATGACCAAAAATCAGTAAGATCTAAAGCCACAAAATATTGTCAGACCCATTCTGGGCAAATCTGGGTTACCCAGAACTTCTAGTCAATGTCGGTCAACTCACTTTGACCCTTAATAACTTTTAATCTACACTCGATCTGGACTTGATTCAAGTTCCAGATCAAAGTCCTTATTACATACTACAAGTAAAAACTTTTAAAACACAAAAATAATTAATGTGTAAGATCTCATGAGCCTCGACATCTACCGTCAGGCCATGTTTTAGGGTTCATAGATCAGTTTCAAAATTTTGATTTTTGTGCATCTAGATGTTATAGATCCATGATCTATCAACCCAGATCACTAAAAGACACCCTAATACACAACTTTAACCAACAAATTACAACTTATAACATAAGATCACATGTTTTTGAAATTTTAGGGTTTATACCTCTTTCACACTTTGATTCTTGATTCTGACCTTTGATCCTGATCTAGGAAAGTTATGACTGAGAATGGCTTTACACATGACCCTCTTTCACTCCAACTCTCCAAATTTTAGAGAGAGACAAGTCTTGGACAAGTTAGCAAGTAAAGTAAGTGGTTTTTCTCTCTCTAAATCCATATATATGATACGATACAATGAATCTAGCTGCTGAAATTAGTCAAATTGTATTAATTTAATTCACATGGTTGGTACATAGTTGGTCACCAACTCCATATATGGCAAGATACACAAGTTATGTCTAATAATGCAATAAGGGTATTTTGGTCATTGTGATTTTTATTTTAATGGCAACATGGTCTTTTGTCCCAACCCTTAGGGTTAAAACCTAAGGTTCTAAAAATTTTATTTTCTAGGATTTCCAGAATTAGATTTTCAAAATAGAAAATTAATATTTCTAAATTATAATTAGGGTTTTCTAATAATATTAAACTTTCCTAATCATAATTCAAGCTTGCTAATTAGGATTAATATTTCCTAATTAAAATTGCTAATTTAGCAATTAAGGTCATAATTGTACATTAGGGTTTATAACAGAATAATTAGGGTTTCTAATTTTATAAATTAGGGTTTTCTAGCTATCTGTTAGGTTTCACCCTAATTAAGTTTATAATCAAAAAACTTAATCCATTAAGTTCCCAATTTAGGGTTTCCAACTTCCGAATTAGGGTTTTGGATTCCCAAAACTGAAATTAGGGTTTCCGATCTTATTGTTTGGGTTTCTTATCAATCACTAGGGTTTTCTAACTGAACATTGACGTTCTTAATATATACTTAGGGTTTGTCACAGATATAGTTTTTCTGGTCAACCCTTGACCCTTAACCACATATTATACATATATGATACCTTATACACAGAACATATTCACGTATATACTTAATCCTTACTAATTCACCATAAAAATTTTGAATTCACAAAATTCCTTCTCAGAAATCTTAAATCCATTCACTTATTTTCTATCTAGGTTTATTATTTAACCTTAACTCAATATTTTATTATTTTTTAAATATTCAAATTCTCGGGTTGTCACATTCACCCCTTCTTCTAAAAACTTCGTCTCCGAAATTTACCTTACACCATACACCATTCATTCTCATCATCACATGCTACCCAATACATTCCTCACAAGAGTAAAAATTTTGAAATTGTGTTGAGGAGTTTATAGACTATTATTTGTAATTTTCGCAAAGGTCTTATGGAAATTCATCCGCAAACCATCATAACTTACGAATATAGTGGGTAATTAGCCTGATATGCCCTGTACTTATTAAGTACTACTGGTCGAATCTGTTTCTCGTCTCTGCCATAGGCACAAAAATTTTACCTCAGTCTTATTGGATTCCGCACCAAAATAATTTAGTTCGGGAAAATTTTCAAAGAACGCTTAGAATTTTCATAAACGTTGGTCTAGCTGAATCAAATAGCTTAGACTCATATCAATAATCAACTTCAATCGAATTACGAATGTGTGTAGCCAAACGCCGTTGGCAAATTAAAATTTTAAAATAGTTTGAAAATGACGCCATGATGATGCGTATGCATCAGACAATAAATTTCATTTGAGGATGCCGTCATCGAGTGACTTTGTCATAACACATCATACAATAGTGGAATAACGATTTTAGATCAAATTCTACACTAAGTGTTCCTGCATTTACAACTCCATCGACTTTTTATCATCTCTACACCAGGTTACATGGTACATAAGTGATAAATAAAAATATATTTTGATATTTCAAATCATTATCGTCTAGCTGAAATAAGTAGCATAAAATATTCTTTAAATTTTTTAAAGATTCATTTCAAATTAGTTTTATTACCTCAGCAGGTAACGATTGTGTCGGTGGCCCTAAGTCCACTCTAACACAATGGTCACCCGGAGTGGAGAATAAAAATTTATTTTCAAAATCACATAGTGCGTATTTAACTTGATGTCAAAAATTGCGAGTCTAGCGTAGCTAGAAGATTTGGAAAACTTATGTCTCCACTAATGATCAATTGCTTAGAAATCTATATGTTCCTATAATCCTCAATATTCCGTTTACACATAGTACTACCCAGTTCGTCAAACCACACTCATGAGTTCAGGAACTTTCCACAATCATATGAGTTTAAGAACTTGTCCTAGTCAGACCTTTGGCGTCCATTCGCTGAGGGGTTCATAAACATTTCATATAATCATGAGTCACGAACGTACCATAAGTATGAGTTTTAAGAACTCGTACTTAACAACCTAATATTCTCTACCTATCTATCTGATATACACCTGGGAAAAGGAATCACCCTCTTAACATGTATATAACAAATAGCACGACACAGACATTTCAATGATTATCAGTGCCAGAAACTAAGTGGTTATTACACCAAGTACAATTCAGCTCCCAAACGAAGAATCATACAACTTAGTTGCTGACATGATTCCTCAATTGAAATCTCCACCTAATCTTAACTCCCTTCTCAATACGAATTTCATTTAATCCGTATTCATAATCCTTTCCTGAATTCCTACCCATTCATAGAAACACATCAATCTTGCTGTAAACTTTTCAATCATTCGTTTGATCCTTCTCCATACTATAACCTTATCCGATCACGGGGTGATCTCATCGTATATATTACGATTCATTTCTATACTGTGATCCTTTTGCTTTTACGATCTCCTACCATTGTACTTTTAGTCTTTTAGACTCTTTTTATTCACCATTACTGTTTACTTTTATTATCAGAGTTAGGAAACTCTGTATCTTATAACTCGCCGAGATTCGTCTTTGAATCTTACCGACACACTAACTCGATTTCAGTTAGTACTAATCCTAATCACTGCGGTTATTAGTCTCAGGTAACCCTACCTAAGGTTTATAACCAATAGCCTTGATACCAACTGTGAAACTCATGGTACTTCCAACCCTAGCACCCCACAGTGATACCTATCAACTTGGTACCAACTCGCTCGGCGTCCTCTACGAAAAGTCTGGCTTCGGTGCCTTCCCTTAAAGGGATGTCAACAGCAAAAGGCTCGGGGCTCTTCGCAAATTCATGCTTATAGCTTTGATACCAACTATGAGAGCCCCAAATCTGGGTCCCAAATCACTGCGGGTCTGGTTCAATCAATTCTATAACTATTGCGGAAGATATAAACATAAATTATTTACACAATAAAAATTACACACTATTCCCCAAGGTCGAGTAACCTTAACTTATACACAATTCATAAACTATCTAACATATAATGTTATTATCATACTATACCATTACATTTATCTACACATATAATCTCGAGCTGAACTTGGCATTGACCTTTCCTGTATCCAACGTATTCGTCTTAATCTGCAATGTTAATCATGATATAGCAAGGGTGAGCAATAGGTTTTCCCAGCAAGTTTAAGTTCAATAAATTAAAGATATATCATGATAAAAATATTTGAACAATAAGATGGCTAAATTTCTACAATATAGTTGTGAACTAGCACGAATAAATTTTTCATAGCTGAACAAACATTTAACATGAACATATATATATATATATATATATATATATATATATATATATATATATATATATATGGACCGAATGCTAATGAAGGTGATCAGCCTTTCATACCTGATGAATACATGCAGTATGCACAGAGTGCGATTTAATAATTCTTAGACATAGCAATCAAAAATGATTAACCACAAGTATATATGAATAAACAACTCGAGGTCGAGTTAAGAAAGACTTGCCTCAACCGTTGATTACCGCTATGCAATTTAATAAGCTTTGTCTGAAGACCTAATATTAATAATATTTATATACCAATTAGAATAATATCATCACAGTATTTAAATAACCTAAACACATTATCACATAATCCTATCCATTTTAAACACACATAAGACTTAACCTCAAGTCAAACTTTTACAGTCTGAGTCGAGTTCGGTACAATTCTGACATCCCGACGGTCTAGTCGGACAAAATTGTGAGTTTAAGTTCAATTAAACTATGTCTAAACACTTAACAATCATCTTAGATAATTAAATTTTCAGTCAAAACATTTTTCATAAGCTCGTAATAATTTTCATATAATTATTATCATTTAAAAAGATTTTTCAATCATTAATATCGTATTTATATGAATTAAATACCACATAATTCTTTTATCATTAATATTTATTTAATACTAAATATAAATGAAAATCACAACATAATATTATAATATATTTATAATATATCATAGTATTTTTAATACCTTAAAATCATATTTATATGATTTTTAAAAATAAAATCTATTATCCGATAATTGCTATTAATATTAAAATATTAATATTTTCATGACAAAATATCAAAAGTTATATATTATAACTTAAAATATTTTATAATACTTAAATTATTTTATCTCGATTTATAAATCATTAATTCAATTTTTCCATAATTTATTTAATACATTTATTAAATAAACTATTTATCATTAATATTGATTAATTAATGAAATTACTCACAAAATATTAAAAGTCATTAAAAATAACTTAAAATATTTTCTTATACCATAATATAATTTTTCATGATTTTTCATGTATTAAAATCATTTTAAAATAATTTCTTTACTATTATAAATAAATAAATTAAATACTATTATTCCAAAATATTAAATATTTATGAAATATATTCAAAATTATTAAAAACTCATTTTTAGAATTTAAAATAATTTTTAGGAATTTATTTTGTATTATTTATAATTAAAAACTTTTTATTTCAATTTATTTAATAAAATTAATTATTTTCAAAAATTAATTATTACTAAAATATTCTATAGCTTACGTAACTGCTCGCTATAGGTGTTCTTGAGCTGTTCTTGGCCAAACCTAGAAACCCATGTCAGTTACCGGGTTAGCTAGTTTGACCGCTTATAGATTCATGTTGGTTAGTCATCCAAGCAGCGATAAAGTGTTTCTCTTCAGAAGTACCTAATGTATTACTATAACTCTAAACAAGTTTCATGGCTAGAATGCATCATATCAAGAAGATATAAGGCATCAAACAGCTCAAAGTGCCTCTTTTAGATCTCAATAACTTGCACTCCTGGTCTGCTTTGTGCGATTTACAGGTTCAATGTTGTAGAAAACATGACAGGGTACACATATATAACATAATAACATCATTACATGAGCAAGATCTGGCATGGTCAATCCATGTCAAAAAACTTGCTCAATATTTTTCTGGGTTTTCCAAAAAAGTACCAAAACGGATGGTCAACGCTACTTTGACCTTGCATAACTTTGATCCAGTGTATGATCTGGGAGTTCTAGAGGCATGAATAAGTAGCCTACATGTCAGTATACAAGATGAAAACACCAAGATAGCCAAACTAACCAAAAATCAGTAAGATCTGAAGCCACAAAATATTGTCAGACCCATTCTGGGCAAATCTGGGTTACCCAGAACTTCTAGTCAATGCCGGTCAACGCACTTTGACCCTTAATAACTTCTAACCTACACTTGATCTGGACTTGATTCAAGTTCCAGATCAAAGTCCTTACTACATACTACAAGTAAAAACTTTTAAAACACAAAAACAATTAACAGGTAAAGGATCTATGAGCCCTGACATTCGGCTGTCAGGCCATGTTTTAGGGTTCATAGATCAGTTTCAAAATTTTGATTTTCGTACATCTAGACGTTATAGATCCATGATCTATCAACCCGGATCACTCAAAGACACCCTAATACACAACTTTAACCAACAAATTACAACTTATAACATAAGATCACATGTTTTCGAAATTTTAGGGTTTATACTTCTCTCACACTTTGATTCTTGATTCTGACCTTTGATCCTGATCTAGGAAAGTTATGAACTGAGAATGGCTTTACACATGACCCTCTTTCACTCCAACTCTCGAAATTTTATAGAGAGAGAAGTCTTGAACAAGTTAGCAAGTAAAGTAAGTGGTTTCTCTCTCTCTAAATCCATATATATGATATGATACAATAAATTGGCTGAGCTAGCTACTGAATTGTATTAATTTAAGTCAAATGGCTGGTACATAGTTGGTCACCAACTCCATATATAGCAAGATACACAAGTTATGTCTAATAATGCAATAAGGGTGTTTTGGTCATTATGATTTTATTTTAATGGTAACATGGTCTTTTGTCCCAACCCTTAGGGTTTAACCCTTAGGGTTTGAACCCTTAGGGTTAAAACCTAAGGTTCTAAAAAATTTATTTTCTAGGATTTTTAGAATTAGGTTTTCAAAATAGAAAATTAAATATTTCTAAATTATAATTATGGTTTTCTAATTATATTTAACTTTCCTAATCATAATTCAAGCTTGTTAATTAGGATTAATATTTCCTAATTAAAATTGCTAATTTAGCAATTAAGGTCATAATTGTACATTAGGGTTTATAACGAAATAATTAGGGTTTCTAATTTTACAAATTAGGGTTTTCTAACTATTTGTTAGGTTTTACCCTAAATAAGTTTATAATCAAAACACTTAAGCCATTAAGTTCCCAATTTAGGGTTTCCAACTTCCGAATTAGGGTTTCGGATTCTCGAAACTGAAATTAGGGTTTCTGATCCTATTGTTAGGATTTCTTATCAATCGCTAGGGTTTTCTAACCGAACATTGACGTTCTTAATATATACTTAGGGTTTGTCACATATATAGTTTATTTGGTCAACCCTTGACATAAAAATTCACCATAAAAATTTTAAATTCACAAAATTCCTTCTCGGAAATCTCAAATCCATTCACTTATTTTGTATCTAGGTTTATTATTTAACCTTAACTCAATATTTTATTATTTTATAAATATCCCAATTCTCGGGTTGTCACAACAAGAATCACTTCCTTATTTGCAATTTCAATGTTTAAAGGGAAATTCAATTCTTCACTAGGCAATTTTAACCTCTTAGCAAATTCATCAGATATAAACGAACAAGTAGCACCCGAATCAAATAATGCATAAGCATCTATATCATTGATTGGGATAATACCTGATACAACATCCTTTGATTGCACAATATCTTTCACAGTCATGTTGAAGGTTCTGGCTGTGGGTTTGTTTGATGATGTTGGTCCAACGATGGTCCATGTACCTCCACTGCTACCTCCCTTGCTTCCTTTTGTCTCCTCAGCTTTCTTCTTAGGGCACTCACGAGCAAAATGATCCTTTGACCCGCACGTGAAGCAAACGTTCTTCTTGCGTTGATTGTAATTTGGGGCGATGTGACCTTCCTGGCCATAGTTAAAGTATGCACGTTTCCCCATTAAGCACATACCCTTGTGGAATTTACCGCATGTCGCACATGCTTCGAACTTCTTATTTTGCTGGTTACCCTTCTGATTTCCAGCACCCACATTTCCATTCAATTTTCTCTTCAGGTTATTTGTTACCATTTCCAGTACCACCACCACCATTCTTAACCTCACCTTCATTCTTCTTCTTTCTTTATTCTTGATTAAACTTTGTTACCGCGCCACTACTAGAAAATTGACCTATAGCAACGGTCGCCGACCGTCGCTATATGCCAAAAGATCATCGCTAAAGGTTTTAGCGATGGTCGCCGACCGTCGCCATAGAAGGCGACGATAAAGCTTTTAGCGACGGTCTTTTGGCCTATAGTGACGGTCATCGACCGTCACTATAGGTCATGACAAAATCATGTATTTGCTCTTTACCAACGGTCGCTGAAAGTTATTGCTACGGTCATAACCGTAGCTATAGATGTTTATAGTGACGCTCGAAGACCGTTGTTATAGACCTGTGATTTATAAAACACTATAGCTACGGTCGATGACCGTCGTTATAGACTTTTTAAATTTTAAAAAAAAATTAATTGTGTACATTTATCTAACAAACACAAATACAATATAAATTAAAACATAAGAAAAAAAATATTGTATACATGATTTAAAATCATTCACATTACAACATTACAATATAATAGTTGAATAATTCATCTCCTAAAATATAGTTGCCCTATCCCCAGACAGCCACCATTGACCTTTCTTATCAGGATCAAGAAGCTTGCTCCATTTCAGCCCGCGAATCAGAATTTTGTCTACTATCAACTGCAAGTAATGATCAAATATTAGAAAAGGAACAAAGTAGATATGCATTCAAAGCACATAGTATATTGAATAAAATGCCAAACAAAAAAAGGTCTAACAGCTGGTGGCCCAAATGTATCAAGACTTTCCATGTTAAGAGCAAAATAAATCAACACATCCAAGCATAAAGCACAATGGAATATACAAAAGAGAAAACAAAGCTATCACCTAATAAATATTTAATTATAATAATAATTGGAGGGACTTCTTCCACCAAACTCCTAGGGCAACTAAAACCATGCATGGATGATGACCAGGGGTGGCACTGAAAAGTCACTGTGAAGACCGGGAAGTTGATGTGCCAAAAGAAAATGAGGGTTAAATAATACATAAGAATTTAACCAAATTGGAACTATCTAATATCCTATCTTTTCATAGAGTCAACAAAATTATTTTTATTACAACCGACCTTTCTACAAATTATACCAATAAAAGTGAAAAATAATAGATACAATCGCCTTACTATGAACCAAAAGGCTCCAACATGTCTCTACCATCCAATTTATGTGTTACACATGTTCCATATAGCACCCAAAAAAAATAAATACTCCAACCAATGCATGTCTAATTATGAGTTACACATGTTCCATATAGAGGCTTCAAATTCCGAAGGATACGCAATTTGCATTTCCTTTGGTAGTTCTAATCTCGGTTGCAATCTTGTTATAAATAGTAGTACAATAAACACAGCAAAATTTAGAGTTTAGTATCTGAAGTGACTTACATTGTAAAATTATCAAGATGGTGGAAACATCAACCTCCGTCAACCGCTTTGCTCAAAGATTATCGAAAAAATCATATATCAAATCAATTTTGAAAAGTATCAAAAGTATAACTGCATTAAAAAAGAGTTATCAGAACAGACTGAAAGTTGAACAATATGGTAACTAACAAACTCAATTAATAAGAGCCTTGTTGTGACTACTTGGGATGGACTAAGACATAATGTTATTCACTCCACAATATGAGCTTGAATCGCATCGACCAATTTCCCTGCCACAAAATGATCCAGTCAATATAACCCCAGGAAAATTCTCCAAGAAAGGAGAGCTATCAGCATTCAGTTTTCCAAAAAAAAGGCTCGCCGCGACCACAACAAGAGAATATAATTCCCCCAAAGACTTTTTTCATGTCACTATTAGCAGGACTTAAACAATGAGAACTTTCAACATCACATTCTTCCTTCAAACATCTCAATTTGTCAGACATTTCTAAGAGAAGACGATGCCATTTGTGAATCTGAATTAAAGACACGGAAGAAATCACCAGTTTTAATACCACCACCGCCAACATATATGTACTCCTCACCTCCTCTGCAAAACAAAATTGACTTTGACTGCTCTTGGTCAAATTAAATAAGCATGAAATAATACGGTTATAAAAAACTCAAGCAACAAATGCACGCGCACATTTATTATGCTAATATAAAAAACTGGGAAAATTTTCAGCTTAAAGATATAATACAATATGAAATAAAAAGGATAATCAAAAAGTTAGCTATGAGCTGTAAACATTTATTAGATGTTTCAAGTAAAAGTACTACACTTTTCTTACTATATATATTTTCCCCCACAATTTATACCAATCATTCATTCAAATGCATAGCCTACTAAATTATGAAACTATGCGTTCAATTAACTGAAATCAGAGATTTAAGTAAAATCAACATCAGCGCAAAATGCAGCAGAAATGGTCTTTTTAAATTGATGAAAAAAAGACAACATTAATAAAGACTAGTGAAGAGAACTGAAACTACTCTATTAGTATTCTCGAAATCTTCCCAAAGATAAAATAGGTACCAAGTTAGTTTATCCCTTGGACTCATTGCAACATTGTTTAAAAGCTAATATATATATATATATATATATATATATATATATATATATATATATATATATATATATATATATATATATATATATATACAAATGAGAGAGTTTCACAAATTACCCATAAATTTCATGGAATACTTGGGATGTTATCCATCTCACTTAAATAGCATAAGCAATTGTCCCGATACAAAGCCAGTTTATAAATAAATTAAATAGAGAGATAATACACATAGCTAACATAACCTTTTGGTGCTAGAAAATAATTTCAGTCACATTTATCCCTATAAACAAGCTTCAAAGATTAAAATCCTCTTACTGAGCTTTGCCAAACCTCAACAAATTGCTCATCTTTGCTCGTCACAAAAATTTTGTTCCCTCCAAAATCCAAGTTTGTAATCCTACTCCCTCCCATATCATTTTCCAACTAAACATACAGCAACCATGTTGCAACACTTTGCCAACTACACAAACAACACAACCGCAACATCACAACATTTTTCCAACTAAACTAACTGCAACACAACATTTTTCCAACTACACATTTGAACATTGAACACAACAATGAATGTGGCTAAACACAACATTGAACACATGAATGAATTCATTTGCTGCCTTGCTAAACATATGAATGAACACATTTTTGAACACAACATTGAACACATTAATGAATTACATAATTGAACAACATTACTACTATTGAACACATGAATTGCTGAACACAATAACATATTTACTACTGCTGAGACACCTCAAATAGCATCTGGAAACCCAAAATAGGATCCCGAGACAACCCACATGGCATCTGGAAATCAAAAGATATATCAATCATAAATCATGATTTATAATACTGGTAAAGTAATTTTAACCAAACAAAAGAAAGAAAAAACATAAAACTTGTGATTATAGCCAAACAATACCTAAAATTGCATCAAAGACAATGTAACATCTAATTTTCTTTAACCTACGGCAATAGAAGAGGGAGACTGACCTGTACGAGAGTAGAGGTTTGGCCATCCTCCTCCATCCTCCTCGCAAAAAAATCCTCCTTTCCACGACCGAAGCCTCCAATTGCGCGCGCGTATAAATATCTAGGGTCGATTTAGTCCTTGACGGAACACCTCCACCCCATCCACCGCTCCTAAAATTCCCCACTAACTGATTCCGCCTCCCATCAGATGCAGATCTAAACCCTCTTTCATCGAAATTATCCCAAGTATAGCCCATCTTCTGTTTCTGGTTTTTGCACTTGTCGACACAATTATAAAAAAATAACAGAGAATGTAGAAATTAGGGCTTGACTCGGTATGAGAGATTTAGGCTCTTGTATAAGATATAAATGGTGGATATGAGACATTTAGGCCTGGGTATGAGAGATTAAGGATTAAATTACAGTGGTACAAGAGATTAGGGCTTGAATTACAATGGTGAGGGACTGGAATTTTAGTCGTGAGGGGCTACTAAGTTGATAGATTTTAGGGAGAGAGATATGTATGGGAATGAGATTTAGGGAGTTAGATATGGTTGCGTATGAGATTTAGCTTAGTAGACTGGGAGAGTTTTTTGGAGCATGAAAATAATGGAGGGAGATTTTGGCAGATAATTTCATTTAGGAGGGAGAAGTTCATTATCTACTGCCAAAGCTCGGTATAGGTCCATTTTTCTCCTCTATTTGCGCAGGTCAAGGGGTGACCATCAGAATAGAGCCATTTTCTCTCTCTATAGCGACAATCATCTCATGAACGTCGGTATATTATCTAATAGCTATGGTTCCGCCCCGACCGTCGCTATATCTCTTCAGCGATAATTACCTTCTCCAGTACTATTGTAAATGTCTTCAGCTGAAACATGGAGACCCTACTATACACCCAGGGTTTCAGACTATGCTCAAACCTCTTAGCCTTGCGCTCATCTGTGTTGACTTGATATGACGCAAACCTCGCCAACTCGTTAAATTTTGTGGTATATTCCGATACCGTCATTGATCCTTGCTTCAGTTCTAGAAACTGCACCTCCAACTGATTCTTCGAACTCTCTAGGAAATAATTCTCAAAGAATATCTCCTTAAACCTATCCCAAGTCATCACCCCTTGTCCTCCTCGAGTTTTATTGGCTTGCCACTAATAACTAGCCTCTACTTTCAACATAAATGTTGCAAAAGCAGTCTTCTGATTCTCACCAACCCTAGCTCCCTACTTTCTCTATCTCCATGATCCAGGTCTATGCCTCAATAAGATTCATGGATCGATGGAATTCTGGTGGTCCAACCTCCTTAAAGTCCTTAAATGTCACAGCTTGATTCTGCGGTTGATTCTGCAGTGCACCTGTTAGTAACGTCAGTAGCTACTGAACTGGATTAGCCTTAGCATTGTTGTTATTGGTAGATCCCTCATGGGTTCTTTGTCGAGGTTGATGTCTTGGAGGCATTTTCTATTAAAATATACTCATTAGATCATTACTCAATTCCTTTAAGTATTTTTTTTACTTAAATTGCACCCCAAAAAAAATCATCACATAACACTTTGAATAAAATAAAATAATAACTTTTATTCATTCACAATATTTTTGAAAACATAAGAACAATAGCCTTACTGCTATTTACATTACTTTCCTGAACTACTAAAGTTTCAGGATAACATCAACATCATATCCTATTGATTACATATCACCAGGGATTTACATATTATTTATCATATTAATAATCGCATATCAGGTACATTCCCTACGATGTCCTACTAAGATGATGTGTAGCCTTACAACGCTCTTCCTCCATAATCCAGAACATTGTTCTACGATCTAATATGTACGGCGGCAGTGTCTCGAACTGAATCGGATAATACATAACTCGATCTTGAGCTCGATTAATCACGGTGTTGAATACGTTATACATCTCTTCCATCTTGATCTTCTTTGTGTGTGCCTCTCTCTCTCTCTCTAATATCCCGACTCATTGATAAGCTTCCTCGTACGCGTCTTCGGCTCTTGCCCTCTTAGTAGATTCTTCTTTCAACTCGTTCTTTAGCTCTGCAATCTCCTCTGTCATTTGTTCATTCTCCCCTTCAATGTGGATCATCTTCCCTTCAACATTATTCAGTCGTTCATCTCGATCTCGAATCTCATCATCCTTTTGTGCCATCGAGGTCTGTTGTTCAGCTACTATATCTTTCAACTCCTCGACGGTATCCTGAAGTTCCACATTGCGGTCGTATACTTCATCGTACATACGTACAGTGATCGAGTTAAGTGGAATCTCTTCCTCCTCGTCATCCTCGTCCTCATTCGACTGTGGCAGTTCCTCAGGGTCCTCCTCGTCCGTCTCTATCTCATCATCCTCGTCAGGTAAACCCTCTTGCTCAACCACTGTGACCAAAGGAGATGACTCATGTGGAAGTAGTTGTTTCCAAACCACCTGAATGTCACGAGGCTCCTCCTCTCTAGGCACATGGGGTTCTTCCTCCCTAGCCTGACTGGATTCTGCTACATTAGTCATCCTGACAACAAAATTTTTAATTTTTAATTACTAATCATTACTACTCGACACTCAAGAGCACATAAGTTGTAATCACATAAGCACATAAATGTTTTATTACTTCTTCCTTAAAACTCGATAAGAGTTTATCACCACTATCTTTTCAAAGGTTACTTCCTAAGGCTTTTCCCACACCTAAGTTTCATAACTTAAAGCTTTGATACCAACTTGTGACACCCCCAAATCTGGGTACTTCATTCCCACAAGATTTGGTGTTCACTTTGATAAAAACATTCATGTCTAACTACCCAATCATAATAAAAATTTAATAATAAACCTTCCCATTAAAGGAATACATCAATAAGTTCAATAAAATCTCCCAGGTTATCTAACCTTTAAATAAAAACATCATATGCAGAAAATTAAATAATTACATCACAAGATTTAAAATAAAGTCTGACAATATTAAAAGTCAACATGTTTACAAGTCTTCAATACTTGTTCATCTTTCCTTTCCCTTTACTGGTGCTAGGTACATCGACCTTCTCAACTTTAGTTGTAATAGTTATATAAGCAAGAGTGAGCAAATAAGGCTCACTTGAAATAATAATGAATAAAACTTCATAACAAATGCCAAATAATAGGCTCAATAAAACTGAACAATATGCTCTATCAATGATAATCAAAATCTGAAATATATATCTGAGGGTCATAAGACCACGAACTATGTCCATAGTTATAAGTAATCTTTCAACTTAAACTTTATCAATCATAAGACTATAAGGACTCCTCCTACTTAGGGGATCAGCCCTTCGTACAATGTATTGTGCAAAAACATTTCAACGTTATGTGTAAATTATCCCCTATAATAGGGTTGTTCATCTCAGCATTTAGAATACGAGTCCGCACTAAAGTAAGTTTAGTTTGGATAAGTTTCAAGGTAATTTAGGTTTATCGAACATCAAATAAGGATTAGTTGAATAAAAAGGTAATAACATTATGCTATGGAATAAATCATAGGTGAATCAACGGTGTATACTAAGGTCATGCTTTAGGAATAATCTAAGAGCATTAAGCATTGAATAACATAACATACCTTGCTTGAACAATATTAAGCTAGGGTTATTTAGAATTGAGTACTGAGCATGCATAACAAATAGTAAATTGAACGACAAATTTTTTTCAACATTAGTATATCAGAATGTAGAAACTTGCATGCTAAATAACAAGTTAAAGATTAGAGAAACTTGCTCAATATCAAAAGGTAAGGTTTAAGAGCTTGCACAATATAAATAGAGTTACAAAACTTGTACAAAGAAGTTTAGAGTTAGAAAACTTGTCTTGCGTGTAAGCTAAACCGTAACAATTCGATTCACAATATCTTATACACATATCATCATGACATAATTATTCATTACAAATACTCTATAAATAAATATCTATTTCATGTATGGTTTGATTTTTAACCACATAGTCAAGTTACATTAGTAATTAAACTCATTAGTTATTAATAATATGCTCATTCTTAGTATATAAATACCAAAATTACATCCTAACAATCATACTATTTCACATTAACAACTTTTTTAGACTTTGTGTAACTTAAACACACTGTTCGACCATTACTCGCTAAATCAGGCTATTTCACTTCTTACATTTACATCGGATTTGTGGTTGCGCTATTTAGCTGCGTTCTTCCATGTGAGACACAAGCCAATTCTTGGCTAGCCATGGTGATGGTGTAAGCGTTAGCCACACACATGACACTTGTCTTCTGAGGGTCGCCTATTTGCTGCGAATTATAGTACCTTGACACTAACTTCGGCAATAACATAAACAAATCCAATTTTGGCCTACAAGCTACTTTCTAACAACTAAATTAACGTGTAATACATATATAGACTTCACACAAACATAATTTAAGGTCTCTTAACATGATTTTACCCATATGATAATATAAACATCAAATTTAAAACCTTTAATTTCATTGTTTTTGCTAAAAATTCACTTTTTGACATTTTCAGCGAAAATCATCACTGTGATTTTGTTTTTCAACCAAAACAGTTAATTCAAAATACTTTGTTTTAGTTTCTTCATCTACTTTCAAAATCAATAGTCAATTTATATGTTATACAAAGAATTAAACTTAAATTTTACTTTAAACTAAGCTATATTCATACCAATTCACTGTAATATGATTTCCTTCATAAATAAATACATAACATGAATCAATTTCTTATAACTCATATATAAACTTATGAAAACAACTTTATAACAACCAATTATCATATAAAAACTATATATAACAAATAATTCAACTCTCACAAAGTTTTACAGAGGATTTTTGAATAGAATAAAACTACAACTTTTGAAAAATAAAAGAGTAAGATGATACCTTTGTTTTCTAGAAGATGATAGCTACCCTTTGATTGTCAAGCTTCCTTCCCACAATTCCTCTCTCAAAAATCTCTCTAGAATTCTCCCAATTCTCTCTCAACTTTTCTTCTTTTTCTTCTTCTGTGTTCTTCATCTCTATTCTAATCTTACGTACTAAAATTATAACGTAAATAATAATATAGGTATTAATTGTATAATATAAATATATCTATAACTGACATCAGTTATTTTATTTTTTAAAAATCAAAAGCCTTGTTTGGCAAACTACTTTAAAAATTAACCACTTAAATCCTTATGCCTTTTTTGGTAAAACATATTTAAATTAAAGACTTAACATTCATTAAGCCTTGTTTGGCAAAACTGAATTAACCTCCCTAACTTATTTTAATAACTCCTTTATAATATAGTTTATGGTCACACTTAATTTACTTAGGTTTTAATACTTAATTTAATTAATTCTGATAACAATTTATTAAATAAATTTATCACATAAATCAATACAAATGTAAATTATAATTTTTTTATAATTATAATTTTATTTAATAAATTAACACATCATTTTAATTACAAAATCAAATTAAAATATCATTATAATAATTCATTTAATCATTATAAACTCTAAACTTAATTTATTAATTTAAATTAAAATAATATCTCATGATGATCAATTTTCTTAACTCATAAATTATGTATTTAACAAATAAATATTCAAATCAAATCACATTAAATAAATATTTATTCAACAATAAACACATCAATTAAAATATTTATATAACTCAATAAATATTTTGAATTACAATTTAAAATTCGGTATTGTTACAGAACTTGAGTGATGGATTTTAGGTTTAGATCTAATCATAATAGCATATGTTTGTGACTTCTACATGGTGATGGAATTCATGATTCGTGCCTAGGATAAAGATATACCGATGCACCGCATGTAGTCTATTGAGAACTTGTGCTTTAAACACTCTTTAATTGTTGTTAACGCCAAGTTTCGTCTGCGCGTCCAATCACAGAATCCACGCGCTAAAACCTGCACAATAACAGATCACACAGAAGCTTGACGGCTTGTGCCGCCGGGGGATAGCTCCGGTGTAAGAATAAGTACAGGCCGTTCACAAGGTTTAACAATGGAGGCTTAAGTGTTTAGTGCTCAAAGATGTATTACCTCTTGATTGTAACCCTAAACTTGTATTTATAATACTCTCGTCACCTTTAGACTCCTTCTCCCAATCTAATAAGGACTCCTAAACATGGTAATTACCATATTATGGGTCCAACACAATCTCCTTAAAAGGTGCAAGTGGAATTCAATCCAAACACTACCTTTGGAGTTACCTTATTCAAATAGGGTTAGGATTCCAGACTCTGTACGCAGGATGGTCCACTGCACAGGCCCAACCCAGCCGAACTTACCACCGGGTCTGAGTCTCGGCCCAAAGGACTCGAGGGCCTGACCCCGAACACCCTACAATAGGGCAAGGCTCCGGCCCGAAGGGCTCGGATGCCGAACCCAAATACCATCGACTTCTCCATGGGTTTCGGCCCGATGGGCTCACAAACCCCTTCCAATGTCAGGCCTTTGGCCCATATGAGGGTCGGTAAAATGTTCCTGAACATTTCCCCCCAGTCTCTTATTATAATTTATTTATAATTAGAGACTTGAAAGGTCATGAATTTGAAGAGTCATGACAACTAATGATGAGTTGCCTGGGGAACCCAAACGACTTTTCCTCGATTTTTGAAACCCTACACGCTTCCCCAACGCCAGGCCCAACCTGCCATAAATAGCCGCCCTTGGGTTTCTAGCCATTATACTTATAAAATCCCAATCCCACCATCGATGTCACCTTTTCTTCAGTTCCTCATTTCAAAATCTCTTTTCAAATTCTCCGGCGAAGGAGATTTCTCACAAACATCTCCTTTTACCAGAATCCTTTGATTTTAAGTTCATTTCTGCTATTTTCTGCTTTAATGGCTGATTCTGTTCCTGAACAAACTTCCAACATTCAGGATATCCTCATTCCTTCTTCTATCCTCTCCACCGACCTAGTTCCAGTAGATCTGCCGGCACCATCCTCTGAGACCGTCATACCTTTTGTTCTTCCTACACCGATAAGCACCGAGGCTAAGATTCGAAACGCCTATCACTCCGAAGAAGAATTTTCCCACATCAACACCCCATCAATTGTCTCTCCTTCCCAACTGAACGACATCCAAAGTCTTTTCAACATTCCAAGAGAGTATAAGCTTTGGGTGCCCAAACCTGGAGAAAAAATGTTCTGGAGACCCGAGGGAGAATGGGTTGCCGTTCCCCTGTACCTTCTAAAATTCGGGGTTCGGTTCCCACTCCATGAATTCATCTCCTCTTTCTTATGTTTCGTGGGGCTCGGGTTTGCTCAGCTTGTGCCGAACTCGTACATCCACTTAATTTCCTTTATAGCCCTGTGTTAGGAGGTCGGGATCACCGCCGTCCTCGAATTCTTCTTTGCCCTATTCACTATTGGCCGATCGAAGGAACCCGGTCTTCGGCAGCTAAACAACAACTCAATCGCTCCATCCTTATCAAGACTCCTTCAAGCAACAAGGGGTGGCATCCACAATGGATCTTCGTGAAGGGGACCGATCTTCAACTCCTGCCCAACTGGGCCCATCCCGATGATCCTATTGCTAAGGTGTCCAAATTCCCCAAGGATCGAGCCGATGCCTGCAAGGCATTTTACAAGAAGTTGAGTAGAACCGAGTGGAATCTTGCAGTTCTGTCCAGTGAAGCCTAGTTGTACGAGCACGGGTGTAAGTATCTTACTTCTGACTGATCCACACCTCCTTTAGATTCTTTTTACCTTGGTCGATGGCTTTTGTCTCAACCCATTCTTCTTCGTGCAGTGACGATTTTCAAGCCCGATGGTGCCAATGACTCCTTGGTGCCTCTTTCCGTCCCCAACAAACCGATTTCTCCTCCAGCGACAGACGATTCGCCCGATGAGGAAACCATCCCGATCACGAAACTTTCATTGGGTTCTGCGTCGAGTCCTATCCTTCCAGCCACCAACAAAAATGCTCTAAAGATGAGCCGGAATGAGAAGGCGTCTTTATTAAAGAAGACGAAAAAGCCTTCCAAGCCTCATACTACAGCCTCCGTCAAGGCCACTTCTTCGATTTTGCCGAAGCCGGTTCTTCTACCGTCGGTGCAAGTTGCGGTGATCGAGGATTCAGAGGAAGCCGAAGGGGTTCCTCTCGAACCTCGGCCTAAAAACCTCGATTGACCAAAGATCCTGAACATCCAATTGTCGGGACTGGTCCCTTTGTTGCCTCAACACCGACATCCAAGCCAAGTCCCTCTCACGGGTCGTCGACTACCTGTTGGCAGAAGAGCCCTTCGGAAGTGTTTCCTTTCCAGCTGTTCGATCACTTCAAACTTTCTGTTGATGACGACCGTTTTAAAGGATTCACTTCCGAGGAGTATCTGGTAGCCTACGTTCGTGCCCAATGCCAGGTAATTCCCGATTTGGTAAATGTTTTCCATTATCTTCCTGCTTTATTATGCATAGCTGATGTGCTCTTGTTGCTACAGGCCAATGTCGTCCTCGCCCGTGCCATTCTGCCCCTTTCTCGAATGACCAAGAAAGAAGTTTAGCTGAGGTCGGATGTCTTTGCTTCTCAAAGCGACGTTAAAATCTAACTCGACTTGACGAAAAGAAAGGGATCTCCACGCCAGACCCAAAATAATTGACCGAAATTTGAACGCCAGTTAAAGAAGTCGAGGATCGTGATTCACCGCTTGAGCAGAGAATTTGTCGGGCTCAAAGGTCATGCCAAGAAGCTGCTCGAGGAGAGAGATCACCTGGCCGGAGAGAGTAATGAACGGTTACAGGCACTTCATGCCATCACGGAACAGATGGACGGCTTACAAGATAAGTTGTAACAATCAATCCGAGCCCACAATACTCTGAAGGAGGAACGTGCCAAGTCCAAGCAGTATGTGATCGAAGAGTATGAAGAATCCCCTGCCTTAACCAAGAAGACCATGGCGCAATTTGCTGAAGGCTATGAAACCTATCGGGAAAAGGCTAGGGCAAAATTGACTGCTGCTGGGCTCGATACTGTTGTCCTTGACTCTTCGGATGAGGAGTCTGAGGCTGGTGATGGAACTCCTCCCGAATAGTTTTTGTAATTTTCATTTTTCTTCTTTATTTGTACTTTACCCGGATCTTTTATGATTGAGGCTTGTAAAAATTTGAAGATATGAATGAAGTATAAGAATTTTTGCAAATTTGTTTTATCCACAATACTCGTGAATTTTCTCGATCTCCATCAGTTATACTTGTGACTTTTATCGACCAGTTAGGTCATTTATGACTTTCTGATCAGCTTATGCCCGAAGCTTATCTGATCAGATTGCAGTTTTCCCGATCAGTTATGTCGTCTCTGACTTTCTGATCGGTTTAAGTCCGAAGTTTGTCTGATCAGGTATAGAAAATCGTATAAATATAAATGTAGTAAAACATTTTCGAATAAAAAATCTCATTTATTTCATTGATGATTAAAACGGTTACATGAATGAAGAGAAGAATGACATGACTTTTACTGATAATACTTTCTAAGTCTACCAACATGCCATGTATTCTTAACTTCCGAACCATCCATTGCTCAAAGCCGGTATGTACCTGGCTTCGGCACCTCTATCACTTTTTACGGTCCCTCCTAGTTAGGCATTAGCTTGCTGGTGTTCTGGGGGGTTGATGCCTCCGACTCCCGAAGGACCAAATCTCCAACTTCAAACCTTCTCTGCTTCACCTTCTGATTGTAGTGTCGGGCAGTTCTCTGCTGGTAAATTGCCAACCTTATCAGAGCTGAATCTCGAGCTTCTTCAAGAAGATCCAAATTCATTTTCAAACCATCATCATTGCATCTCTTTGTATTGACTGACCCAAAGGGTAGGAGACCCGATCTCTACCGGTATGAGTGCATCAGTTCCATACACCAATCTAAATGGCGAATCTCCTATGGTTGTTCTCGGGGTGGTCCGGTAAGCCCACAAAACACTGAGAAGCTCTTCCGGCCACCGACCCTTTAACTCGTCTAAACACATTTTAATCTCATTGAGCAGGGTTTGGTTGGTCACTTCTACTTGACCATTTGATTGAGGATGAGTGACGGAGGTCTTGCGATGCTGAATTCCCAACTCCTTCATAAATCCTTCGAATTTGGACCCCACAAATTATCTGCTATTATCCGAAACCACTGCCATCGGGATGTCGAAGCGATAAACAACACCTTCCTTGAAAAACGTGAGGCATTCTTGTTCGGTGATCTTCTGCAGAGGCTTGGCTTCGACCCATTTTGTCATGTAGTCGATAGCCACGATCACAAAACTGACTTGTCCATTGTCCTTTGGCAGAGGCCCCAAGATGTCGATTCCCTATACGACAAAGGAAATTGGAGATAAGACCGAATACAGCTCTTCGGGAGGTTGGTGTGGGATGGTGCTGTTCAGCTGACACTTGGGACATTTTTTGACGAATTCTTTGGCCTCCGTGTAGATACTCGGCCAGTAATACCACTGCCTCAAGATCTTGTGTGCCAGTGACTTGGCCCCCATGTGATCCTCACAAATCCCTTCGTGTACTTCCCGAAGTGTATACTTTACTTCCGATAGAGTTAAGCATTTGAGCAATGGGGAGATAAAGGCCCTTCAGTACACATCTCCTCCAATAATGACGAAATTTGAGCTCCTGTGTTTAATCTTTCTTGCCAAGATTCGGTCCGAAGGTAGAACCCCCTCCACCATGTATGAGATGTAAGGTGTGAGCCAACAGTCAAGTCGGTCCAGAGTTAGCACGTTCGTCTTCGGGACACTTATATGTTCTAAAACCTCTAGATATACCGATCCATTGAAGGAGCTCGATTTAGTAGTCGCCAACCTGGCTAGAGCATCTGCTATCGTGTTATCCGACCGATCCACTCCCAGCCAGCTATGTGAGTTAAAATACGTGAGTTTATCTTTTACTTCAGCCAGATACTTTGACATTCTTGCCCCTCGAGCCTCATACTCTCCTAATAACTACTTAAATACCAGCTGTGAATCACTGTAGATGACTATCCTCTGTACTTCCAAGCTTCGGGCCAACCGAAGTCCGGCCAGTATGGCCTCATATTCTGCTTCATTGTTTATAGTCGTGAACTAAAATTGAATCGCCTATTGGACTTTGAAGCATTCGGGACTGGTTAGAACAACTCCTGCCCCACTAACGTCTGAAGTCGATGACCCATCAACGTATAGAGTCCATGAAGTTGGCATTTCCTAGGTGTCGGCCACGATATTCACATCTGGTTCGGTGAAAGAGCATTCTACTATAAAGTTTGCCAACGCCTGCCCCTTGATTGCCGTCCAGGGCTGATATTCTATAGCAAATTATGTTAGCTCCATCGCCAATGCGGCCAGTCGACCCGACACCTCTAGCTTGTGCAATATTTTCTTTAACGGCTGATCCGTATATACCACCACCAACCGACCCTGGAAATAATGCCGAAGCTTCCTGCTTGCAATGATCAAGGCATACACGAATTTTTCTAGGTTCGGATATCTTGTTTCTGCGTCTCGAAGGACGTGACTGACATAGTACACCGGGGATTGTTTTCCTCCCTTGTCTCTTACCAGAGCTGCTCCTACTGCCATCGGGCTTGTAGCCAAGTACAAGTATAAAGGTTCCGAAGGGATTGGCTTCATCAGCAGTGGGGCTGAAGATAAATATTTCCTGATCCCTTGGAACGCATCTTCGCACTCTGAGGTCTATTGAAAATTTTTCTCGTTCTTCGGGCCTTTGAGAGTGTCAAAGAAGGGTAAGCATCTTTTGGCTGATTTTGACACGAATCGCCGAAGGGCTGCAATTCTCCCCGTCAGCCATTGCACATCCTTATATGTCTTTGGAGATTTCATATCCAAGATCGCATGTATCTTTTCCGGGTTTGCCTCAATTCCCCTCTTACTGACCAAGTAGCCCAGAAACTTCCCTGACCCCAATCCAAAGGCACATTTGGTCGGGTTCAGCCGCATCTTGTGTCTTCTTACTGTTGCGAAGCAGTCTTCTAGGTCCTCCAGATGATCCTGGACTAACATACTTTTCACAATCATGTCATCCACGTACACTTCCATGCTTCGGCCCAGCTGTTTTCTAAATACAAAGTTCATCATCCGTTGGTAAGTTGCCCCAGCGTTGAGTAATCCGAAAGTCATCTTCCGATATGCATATATGGCCCGATGCGTGATAAAGCTCATCTTCGGGATGTCTTCCTTATTCATCAAAATCTTATGGTATCCCGAGAAAGCATCCATGAAGCTCAACATGTCGTACCCCGATGTCGCATCAATCAACTGGTCTATGTTCGGCAAAGGGTAGAAATCTTTCGGACATGCCTTATTTAGATCTGTGTAATCTATGCATAATCTCCATTTCCCATTTTGTTTCTAAACCAGAACAACATTTTCCAACCATTCGGGGTAGTCGATCTCGAAAATAAATCTCGCCTCCAACAGTTTAGTGATTTCCTCAGCTATGATCCTCTGCCTTTCCGGAGCAAAAATTCTTCTTTTCTGTATTACTGGTTTTCTCTTTGGGTCTGTATGCAGTTTGTGTAAAGCCACCAATCCTATCCGTAGTGGTTCTGTTAATCCTACCCCAATCTTGACCAGTTTCTCTATGTTTTCAGGGACTAACTCCATATCTTCAGTCTCTTCGGCGGGTAGGGCCATTGGTTCGGTACTGCTCTCCGTGAATGGTTCTATTTCGATGGCCATTGTCTGTTTCTATTTGCTGACTCTGATCCCTGAAGAAATCAAGGTGTTCAGATAACACCGTCGGGCGATATCAAGATCTCCTTTCACTTCCCCTATCCCGTTTGGTGTCGGGAACTTGATCTTGAAATGTGGTATGGATGTTACTGCTTACAAAGTCGCCAGTGTCAGTCTTCCCAGGATGGCGTTGTACGCCGAATCCACCTGTACTATGCAAAATCTGACCAAAATTTCTGCATGTTGGGGTTCTGTGCCGAACCTGACTGGCAACTCAATGGTGCCCGACACGTGCACTGGGTCTCCACTGAAACCATACAACGGGCCTTCTCCTCCCACCTCCATCTTCTTCCCTTCTAAATCCATCCTCTGGTAGGCGTGTGTATACATTATATCGACCGAGGACCCATTATCGATCATCATCCTTTTCATGTCCACCGCCCAACTCAGATCATTATTACCAAATACCCCATCATGCTGTTCAATGTGGTCGGTAGGGTAGTCTTCGTCGGAGAAAGAGATGGAAACTCCCGAATAGGCCCGACCTTTTCTAGGCGATGAGCTTGCTACTGACAACACGGCCTCGAGGTGTCCACTTCTCTTTCTTTCGGTCACACGCCCTACCGATCCACCCGAAATTACATCAATCACTCCTCGGGTTTGGGTGTTCGGTTGTGGCTGTGTTTCCTGAGTTGGTCCTCTATTTTCTTCTCGAGGTGCCTCTAATCCTTCCCAACCGACCACATACTGCACCAACTGCCCATTCTGGACGTTCTTCTCAATCAAATCTTTCAGATTAATTCACATCTCCGTCGTGTGATCGCGAGACTGATGGTATTCGCAGTACTTGTCTCGGCCTCTCTTGCCCGGTTTCGGCTGATTCAGACATGGCTCAAAAAAAGATTTATTTCACATTTCTTCCAATATCTTTTCCTGGTCCGTGTTAAGGGCGGTGTAAACTTTGTTGACATTTCGGTTCAAGAAAGGTGGTCGTCCACTCCCTGAACCTTCACCATTGTAGTTTTTCTTACTGAATTTATTCGACCTCCCCTGATTATTGGACCGTTGATAGTTCTGCTTATCCCAATCTTTAGACTTCTCATAAGACTAGGAATGGGGTTTAAAATTTCCCATTGCCTCTTCTATTGTTATGTATCCCTCGGCTCGGTGGAAGGCTTCAGTCAAATCTCCTGGAGGGTTGATCACTAGATCCTTCATCAACTTCTTCGACTTCTCAATAACAAAACCGGTCGTGAAGAATCCCAAGGCCTGTGGAGAGTTTAACTCTGCTACCGACCCCACAGCCTCTCGAAACATTTTGACGTACTGACCCAGGCTTTCATCTGACTTTTGTCGAACCTACATGAGGGAAGTTGTGATCTTTCCTCGCCTTCTGTTACTCCCAAATCGGGAATGAAACTTTTCCCGAAGATCACTCCACGAATTAATCGATCCTGCCGCCAGGGTTCCCATCCATTCTCGAGCGCTCTTCTTCAAGGTCGTCGCAAACATGTGACATTTAGCAGCGTTCGAGTGGCCGTAGTAGGTCATTAGTTGGTCATACCCATCTGAATGATCATAGAGATCACTTAGCCCGTCATATGTCTCCATCGGGGGCATCTTCTTTTTTGAGTCGGCCATCACATGTTTGATTTCTGGCGAAAAGGGGGATCCTAGGCAGGCCGAAGGTGTCCCCATTGTGTTCTTTGCCACTAGCAACTTTTCCATTTCTGCCACCCTTCGAGCGAGGGGGTCGGACTCCTCCTTACGAGGGGACGATCGCAGTCTATCCCTCCCGTATTCAGGGGTCACGTTCCTCCTCCTTTGTCCCGATCTGCCTGGGTGCTCCGATCTCCGTTCTGTCGAACGGCTCCTCCTTCTGCTTTGGCCGTCCCGCGAGCGACTTCTGTGCCTGCTCTTTTCTTGTTATGCCTCTCCTCGTCGAGGTGACCTTGATCGGCTCTGAGGCCTACGCCTTTTCGAGGATTCCTCTTGTTCTCCGGCCATCTGTTGTTCGAGCTCTTCCTGTTGAAGACGCAGGGCCATCATAGCATCTTTGTTTTGCTGCATCTTTTTCTACAGAATAAACTCCATCTGGTCCCGGCTGCCCTCTCCTCGGTCCTTTCCACGGACCTCCAATGCCCGGGAGTTGTTCTCATCCTCACGACTAGCCTGATTTGGTGTATAATGGTTGTCATGGAAGAGTTTCCGCCAACGGGATACGACCGGTTCTTCCTGATCACCCTGGATTCTAGAACCCAATCTGTCTTTCACCGATCCCCTCACCTGTGTGGTTAGGTG
Source organism: Panax ginseng (assembly GCA_020205605.1). Lineage (NCBI taxonomy): Eukaryota > Viridiplantae > Streptophyta > Magnoliopsida > Apiales > Araliaceae > Panax > Panax ginseng. The sequence continues at coordinate 44,233,112 of CM035148.1, forward strand.
GGTCTTTGCCTTCTCCATGATAGAAGCACTGTTCTTCCTGCTCGCCATGGCCTCCTACCGAAAAAGTTAGTTGTGATTAATTAAGCATTAAAACCTCTCCTTCTAGCGCCAAGTTTCGTCTACGCGTCCAATCACAGAATCCACACGCTGAAACCTGCACAATAACAGATCACACAAAAGCTTGATGACTTGTGCCGCCGGGGGATAGATCCGGTGTGAGAATAAGTACAGGCCATTCACAAGGTTTAACAATGGAGGCTTAAGTGTTTAGTGCTCAAAGACGTATTACCTCTTGATTGTAACCCTAACCTTGTATTTATAATACTCTCGTCACCTTTAGACTCCTTCTCCTAGTCGAATAAGGACTCCTAAACATGGTAATTACCATATTATGGGTCCAACACAATCTCCTTAAAAGGTGCAAGTGGAATTCAATCCAAACACTACCTTTGGAGTTGTCTTATTCAAATAGGGTTAGGATTCCAGACTCTGTACGCAGGATGGCCCACTGTACAGGCCCAACCCACCCGAACTTACCACCGGGTCTGAGTCTCGGCCCAAAGGGCTCGGATGCCAAACCCAAATACCATCGACTTCTCCATGGGCTTCGGCGATGGGCTCACAAACCCCTTCCAATGTCAGGCCTTTGGCCCACACGAGGGTCGGTAAAATGCTCCCGAACAATTGTAATTCACATAGAGTCATAGTAGATTAGTTAATTAGGGTTTTCAACTTAATTCTATCATCTGCGGATTTAATTTGATATGGATATGGTGCATTGAGAAATGGTCATATTTTACCTTCGTGTTCTCGATTAACAATCCAAAGTAATTAATTGGCCTAACAAGAAGTGTGTCAACCTAAGTGTAGCAATAAGTGAAATTATAATCCCATATCTTCTCTATCTGATTTATTCTCGTGTTAATTAGTTTAATTTGTTACTTAGTAATTTTAGTTCATTCACAATTGGTTCATCTGTTTAAAGAGACTGAGATAATTACAAAATTGGTGTTTGTTAGATTTAAATACAGTTCATTATTCTATGTGAGATCGATACTCTACTTACATTATATTATTTGTTGACCGTGTATACTTACATGCATATATTGATTGTGAAAACGACCAACCATAAGCTATTCAAACATGGTTTTAAATGAGTTTCAAGTGATAAACTATACTAGCTATGTGTAAATGAGTTGAATACATGTGAGCATGCGTATAAAAGGTTAGCTAACATCCTTACATGGTTAAATGATTAATTTAGTTGGTCCCTTGTTGCATGAACTTACTTAGCCTTGATTAAATAGAAATGATAATGTGTAAAAATAAACTTGAAATGATACTAAGAGAGACCAAACCTAGCCCAAGACCTCTTAACATGTGTATATGATATGTGTTAGTATCCATGTATGCTAAAAAGTAAGTTGGAAACAAGAAACTCAAAATTCAATCTGGTTTGATTAGGGAGTCACAGAATTTGCACTACTCCTTAAGTCATATTTCAGCTAGTAATTGCTACCAAGGGCGATTGTTCTCGACTTTTTAAACTATGATCTGAGACTTGTAAAATGTGTATAACACCACCTTAAGCTATAATACATTATTAAAGTGGTATTTCAAGTATTCAATCATGTAATGTCAATATAGAATCAAGATTTAACAAGTTCTACAAAGTTTCTAGATAAAACTTTTAAAGAGTAAAATGCAACTACGTGGTTTGATAGTACACTAAATATATGACTAAATATATGTGTTTAGCATATGTTGTAAGACCCCAACTTTTTATAAATAAAGATTTAATTTCTCTAATTATTATTTTGAAATAGTAAGGGGTTGATTAGATTAATGTGGTTAGTTATGGGTAAAATGCGCAAATATTTCAAATAAGCAAGTGGTTATAAAATATTCATTGTTGTCGGGGAATATTCGTTTGGTCGTGGAATATTCTTGCTGTTGGGGAATATTCGTACGACGGCGCAGTCTTGTGTGGGCCCCATAACGGAAAGCGATTGGATGAAGAAAACGACAAGTATAAGTTGTTTATAAATAATCTACAGAATTGTTACCAATTATCTTGTTGGAATACCGGTGGTTTAAAACACAAAGAATACGCTGTTGTTGTCAAGAGAAGACACCCAGATTATTGCACCAATTATTGATTCTTATGTAAGAAGGCACTACTCAATAATTGTTACGTAGTTACTATTCAAAGATTTTATTTTATTGATTCAATAATTGTTGCGTTGATATTTTATATTATTGTTGTTTCAATAATTGTCACTACACAATATTTTCCATTATCGGAGCAATAATTCATATTATCTGAATAATATTATTAGATAACATTATTGACAATGTCTAAAAAGTTCTGTCTAAGGAGAGGTTTGGTCACCTAATTGCGCTACCAAGAAGGAGAAAAATCCTTATTGAAAGCCCCTCTTTCCTGGAATGGCCTCAGTTGCCGAAGATCGTGATTCTGTAATATTATTTGTGAATAATTAATTATTGATTTATATGATGAGGAAAATATTGATTTTATGTGGATATAGATGGAGAAAATTTTTTTAAAGTGACAATTGTTGAAAATCGATATTTTATCTTTTCTGATAAAATAATATTTTATTATATTATTATATATATAATAATTGTGATATTTTTACAATGAATGTGAGATATATGAGTATATGAGGAGGAAGAGTATTTTTGTTGCATTAAATGATTAACACATGTTTTGTGTGTCGGTGGGCCCATTTCTTGACTGAAATTTGATTATAGCCTGTAAAATCGCCCGTTTGTGGATTTCGGTCAATTTTTGTTTGGAATTTGGAAAAATTTTCTTCTGCAAAGTTGTAGAGAATGGAATTTCCTATGGAAAGGACATGAGGTTTGAATTTTTCTGATAAAAGGCTATTTATTATGAATTATTGAAGTTCCGTAGTTCCGAAATAATTGATTTTTGGAAGTTTTAAATAATTATATTAACAAAAACGTTTTTTAAATGTTTGTGGGCATCATTAACATGTGTTAGGTGGCTGAAATCAAATTTCAAAGATGGGCGTGAAAATTTTGTAAATATAATAATATTTTATTAAATTTTCTGCTTTGGTATTCTAAGCATTTTCCTATAAATAGGGTGCTTAGGTTAGAATTAAAAATCACACCAAAAACTGAAGTTTTCTCTCCTTCTCTCTCTATATTATCGAAATGATTCTTGTGAGTATTTTGATACTTTGAGTGTTGCTATATCGATGCAAGTTCCTTCAAAGATTATATCCAAAGATTCCAATGTAAGTATTGTCTTTCTGAGGTAAGGGATGTTATTTTCTTCGTAAGTGATATTATTTCTTCAATATCATTATGCCAAAATATTGATTAGAACTTTTTATCAAATTTGGAACTTTTCATGTCGGGGTTACTATTCACGAGTTACTATTCACGAGTACTATTCACGAAGCATGATGATTTTCTTGTGGAATTTCTATCTTTTGGTGTCGGAGTTACTATTCACATATACGGCACTATTCACGAATACGATTCACAGAAGAGTTAAAATTTCTTTTCTGTGTCCAAGATTGTCTGTTATGATTCCTATCTTTGATTGGATCTATGTTTTGGTCTTCATTCTTGAATTTAACTCCACTCTGATTATTATGAAGTATTTTTGAACTTAGATTGTGTAAAGTACGAATCCTTAATATTTATTCTTTTGTTTCACTAGATTCGTTTTTTTTTAAATATTTTTCATCATCCTCTGTCCTAAATGATGATATAACTGAATATCTTTGACCTGTAGTGCAAAGATGAATGATTTCTTGATGAATATCTTTGGCCCGTAGTGCAAAGATGAACAGGTGTTGAGATGAACATGACCGACTGATGAATATCTTTGGCCTGTAGTGCAAAAATAAATATTTAATTCCAGATATATGTTGATTGATGTTACAGGGATAAAATGTTGACGATGGACTTTTAAATTCATATATAGAAGGTACTATATTTTATTCTTTATTTAACTCTTCTAATGAATTGTTGTTTTCGCTGCAGTTGTTGATCTAAAACTTGTTATCTATTGTATTCTATCAGATTTTTCCCTGTTGAAGACTAATGATAATTTGTTGTACATTATCTTAGTCATAATATTCTTTACTGGGCTAGTTGAGCTCACCATTTTCCTTTTTGTTCCATTTTTCTTCTCAGGAGACGAGAATATAGCAGGAACTAGTCGGGGTGTGGAGTAATGGTTCAAGACAGTTGTTTTAGTAGTCCTCACTATTTTGTAAAATAGTGTATCAATAATTTTAATGAGGACTCCTGTTGAGTTTGTATACTCTCTATTAGACAGTATTTGTATTTAAACTCACAGTTTATGTGTTGTCGTATTTTGCACGACAATTGTATTAATGAAGTTGTAGTTATTTCTGTACCATGTATTTGGCGACTCAGAATGAGTGATGTATACCTATTTTGGGGGCGTCACATATGTGATTGAACATGTGTGTGGGATGGTTGGTTTATATATCGAGCTTGTATAACTAATGAATGTGCATATGTACATAACTATGACACAATAGAACATTGAAGTGACGTTAAGCTTTAGGAATGTATTTGTTTGGGTTACCAAATTTTTTTTTGGTGATTCTAGTAGAAGTTCATGGTCCATAGCGACTACTCAGTATTCAATATTTATTAACTTGGAATTTACTGAAATCTTTGGATTCTTCTAAGAATTTTTGGTTCATAGTGACATTCAGGAACATATATTCATTCACTTGAAATTGTTGAAACCTTTGAATGCTTTCATAACCTTTCAGTCTATAGTGGCTTTTTATTGACTTCAAATGATAGATTTGGAACCATTGATGTTTACTTGTTCGCGACATTCTTCTTTAAATTCCTAAGCTACTATTGATTATGAACCTTATATACACTTGTTCACATTTATTGTTATATTACTTGCTGGACAAATTTGTTGCTCATTCTTGCTTCCCTTAAACATTTCAGTTAAGTCAGAACAGTGCGGTACTTCAAATCAAGATAAGGGCAAAGGCAAGACTATGGAATAACTTTTTCCTTCTATGTTATAATTTGAATCTTATGACTATTTATTAAAACTTAATATTGGTTATGTAATAAGACCTAAGTATGGTTATGTATTAAGCTATGTTTTAGATTAAGTTATTAAGTGTATTAGTAATAGTTTCGAGACTTAGGACGAAAATATTTATATTCTATCAATGTAAATTATTCTATTATTTTGTTGTATGAGATTTTAATATGTTATTAGAGTTAAATCGTGAAGCACCAGATTCGAGGTACATGTATCTAAATTTGGGGGACATCACATTGGCGCCTAGAATGCTATTTTAATGCTATATTTCTGAGGTACTAATTATCGACGGAATATATAATCCGTCAAACATAAGATAATATCGATGGAATCCCATTCGTCGAAAATAATTTCATCGGTCTTAGCTTGTTTTCTTGTAGTGTGGGTGAGTGAGGGAGGGGAGTAGGGGTTTAAAAATACAAATAAATAAGTAAAAAATTACTACCTCCGTCCCACAATAAGTACTTTTTTAGGCTTAATATTTTTTCTCAAAATAAGTGATGTGTTAGAACTCCAATACAATTTTTACAATATTTTCTCATATATGCCCTTATGCATTCAATGGTATTTATTGCATCTTTTAATCACTACAATTAACTGACACTCATTAACTCTTCAACTTCAAAGAAAATATATTAAGGGTATTTTTGTTATTTTAACTTGTGTATTAGTATGTGTGATTTAAACTAAAAAAGCACTTATTATTGAACGGAGGTAGTATATGATTACTATCCTTATCGTGTATCTGAATGATTAAGCCAATGCATCCTTTATTATAAAGCATGTTCTTTTTCTAAACTTCCTAAGCTTGTAGTACATGGACGTCAACCCTATATCTACATTGCCAATCCAACATTAAGGCAATTACTTTTTCAGAATTTCACTAAAATAAACATTAATATCTCACCAGCATTATATTCAGATCCACTTTTAGTTGACAACAAAACCAGCCCTTTTGGACTTTAGTGCTAGCCAATTTTTCTTTTAATACGTTTACATACAAAAATTATAAATAAGCTTTGACCCAATTTGTCTAAATGAAGATACTCAAGTCTTCATTCCAAGTAATAACATAGTGCTTACGGTCCATTCATCCTGTATATAATGTGGATTGATTGGAATCTCATCAACTCTCATCTAAATCACTGCATGTAATATATTATACGAAAATGATATATCCTTCAATATTTTTATTTCGACTTTTAAATTGGCTAGGCACAGAATGCTCTGAAATTAAATATATTTAGGGAACATATTATAATATTTAGTCAACTTAAAAATTGAATCAGACTTTATATTATATGACAAAAGTAATAGATGTAGCGAGACTCTAAAAAGTAATGAATGTCATATATTATAGAAAAATAATGATATAATCCTTACTTATTTATTTATTTATTTACAATTGTATCTAGTCTACTAAAAAATAGTGGATGTAGCAAGTCTCTATATTATATGACAAAACACAAAAGTACGTAGTGGATGTCGCAAGACTCTAAAAAAATAGTGGACGTCATATGTTACAGAAAAAATATATATTCTGGGGCGGGCGCACGGTTTTCTGTAAGAGTAGACATTCTTTTAATTAAATTAAAAAATAATAATAAAAGTTATCAAATACAAATTTTAATTAAAAACATACAAAAATCACTACAATGGCGCGTCAATCTTTTATGTCGTTTTCTGCTTCAGCTCTTCTCTCATATCTCGTCTTTCTTTGTGTTTTAGCGTTTGAATAATATTATGAATATAAACTGTACACAAATAATTATGTACAGTATAAAAAAGAGAGAAAATAATGAGCACGATCTACAGTGGAATATTTTAGATATTTTTATTAGTAAATACTTCCTTTTATCTAGATTAAATGACGTTTTAGAGTTAAACACACTTATTAAGAAATAACATAAAATGTCTTTTGTATTCCTAATTAATTATTTCTCTCTCCACAATGAATAAAAAAAAGTAATGGTTAAAGATGGAAGACAATTAATGGGTTATTGGAACTTTGGTTTTATATGTAGTAAAATGGTTCATGGAATTGCATTTACTAAGCATATTAAATAGAGGGGTAAATTAAGAAAAAATAGTGCACTATTGCATAGAAATTTCAAAACGACACTTATATAGAATAAAATTAAACTCCATCAACCGTCATTTATTTAGGATAGGAGAGAGTAATACATAAGTCATACTCTTTGTGTATAATGTTTTGCGTACAGTTTGTGTATAAAATATTACTCTCTTCGTTCTTTAATATAGGTCGTTTTAGATATGTGCACAAGAATTAAGAAAATGATTGAAAATCATTAACTATATTGTCAATTGTTTATAATATCCTTCACCTCACTTATCTCATAAATATGAATCAAAAAATTAGATGGAGTAATAAGGGACAATTTGAGAAAAATAATGATCAATTCTCCTAGATAACCACAAATGACAAATATTTAAAAATAACAAAAAAAACCTAAAACGACCTACATATAAGAATGAATAGAATATCTTTTAGCGTTTTGTTCCTTCCCGAGATACCTGATGTTATAAGTTAAAATATTTTTAATGGGGGCACCATTTACTATATTACCCCTATGCTAATAAAGATTTTCAAAAATCAAGGGTTGACACTTGCCACCCTTGCCAATATGTAGATCTGCCCTACGATATACTTCTTTAATGCATCCCTAAAAGGACGATTAAATGTATACTTTTTTTTCTTACTAAAAAGATGAGATAAAATACATAAAGTAAATAATAAATATATCATTTAGTAGGATCTTTAAGTATAAAATATAAAAATACTCATCACTATATATAATCTTATAGGACCATTAAAAATAAATTTGAATTGTTTTACTCTTTCCTCCCCTTTAATTTTTAATCTGTGTACAAATTATACTCTCATCTTTTAGGGATAGAGAGAGTATATGTAAAAATAAAATAAAATCAGTCAACTTGTCAGATAAACACATTAAAAAAAAGCATTATATTTCAAAGCATGCCATTATATCGAGTCGACTAAAATCACTAGATGTATCAAAGACTATATTATATGACAAAATCAAGAAAAACACTAAGCCATTCACATCTCGTTTAGATCTGCACATAAACATAAACAAAACAATAGTCTGATTAATTCATGGAAATATAACAAAAATGGAAAGAGAATCATCACCAACCAAGAGCATCAATGATTCCCAAAACCACATCACAAATATGCTTAAAACCATCCTCTCTAACTGCAAGCTCTTTGGGATAAGCCAACTTCGGATACCGCTTAAACGCATTATGACAAGCATTCGTATAATCTGCAGCTGCCATAACATTCACATAGACATAATCATATAACTCGTCGGACAAATTTTGAAGCGAAGATTTCAGAGCCTCCCCTGCATAAGAATACTTGTCAGCACATTCCTTGAACACCCTTTTCATCACTGTATCATTAGTTGTACCATTGCTGGTTAGTTGTACTTGGGAGGACAAGTAGGAATTAGTGGAAGTGGCATTAGTAATTCCAATCCTAACCATAATAACTGCCAGCCCTTTCGTATCGGCCTGTGGGCTTGTTGTATCGGATTTGAGAGACGATATGCAGAGGTCGTAGTATTTGGTGGTCTTGCAAGTTTTTTGGATCAAACCAGTGTCTCCATTTATGAATGAAAATGAAATGGTGAGAGCAAGAAGTAGAAAGAAATGATGAGTGCCCATTTGAGAGAATAGAGTAAATAAGCGATGAGAGCAAAGTGATGTTTTTTCAAGCAAGTGAAACAAATGAGGTAGCAAAGTGGGTGTCCTTTTTTCCTACTCGGTTAATATAATGATTTGTAGTGGTCAAAGGAGAATTATTTCACACACATATATATAGATAGTGTTAATGTCAATATCTTTCCACGCGCTTCAACCACTAAAAGCGCGTTCAATTCTGCACACAAAATGAGTAAGCACCGAGAGTTTGACGGCTTGGGCCGCTGGGGGATAGCTCCAGTGTGAGAATTAGTACATGCCGAAAATAAGGTTAACAATGGAAGTTGTATGCTCTAGTGCTGGTAGAGTAATTTGCATGTACCTTAAATCAATGTAGTGCTCTGTACTTATATTGACCTCACCGCCTTGCATGCAATCCACCTCCTGATCAAATCAATATTCCCCACTAACTCAAGATTATACCAAATCCTCATTTAATTATGGATGTGGATCCATAGTCTAACACTTGTCCACTACATATAAATAATGACCTCATATAAATAATGGTCCATTACGGCCCAAAAGGCCCAAATAACCATGGCCTAACATTACCCCCCAATCTTCCATCAAATAGAATATTTGATGGAAGAGTATACAAAAAGGGCCCCCATCATCAAAGAACCCCAAACAAGGCCAAATAAGGCCCAACCATCAGAAAACCCAATACTAGACGCCAAATCTTCAAATCCATCTTCATTATCTTCATTAAATGTGCCGCCCTCTAGTTTCAAAAACAACTGAAAGGACAACACTATAAAAACCCAATCCCCCCAAATCAAACGGTTTCACCTGCCCATTTGGATTTTAAATTTGTAAAGTACTCTGACTTTTTCCTTCCTCTAGCTCTTTCTCTATAAACTGTCAACAATAGCTTCCCAGAACCCGAAAAACACCACCCCCATCTCAGTAACCCCATGGCTTATATTCCATCCATCTATACCCCTACCAACATCATACCAGAGGCAAACCCTAACATTGCCCCCTCCTCCATCAAAAACCCTCCATCAGCCACTACTCAAAACCCTCCTCTTGAGTACCAAAATGAAGAACAATTCCCTCACGCCAACACCCCCTCTCAACTTACAGAGGATGATATCCGCATAATCTGAGAACTCTATCAAATACCAGACACCCACCATCTAAGAGCCCCAACACCCAATGACTGTATGTATCTTCGTCCCGAAGGCTGGACCACCATGCCACTCACCCTCTTGGAAAAAGGAGTTCGCCTTCCTCTCAATGCCTTCATCATCACCCTTCTAGGGCTCATGGGCGTCGAATTCGCCCAATTAGTGCCTAATTCTTATATCCACATTCTTGCCTTCATTACTTTCTGCCACGAGATATGGATTTCACCTCTATCGACTTCTTCTTCTCCATATTCACAGTCGGAAACTCTCGCGAACGAGGTTTCAAGATGCAGAACAAACAAGGACTCATAAATGTAATAAGGACTCCATTAGTAGTCCTCACTATTCAGTGAAATAGTGTGATAATAAATGTAATAAGGACTCCATTTGAGTTTGAATACTGTCTAGAAGACAATATTTTTATTAAAACTCTCAGCTTATGTTTTGTCGTATTTTACACGACAGTTGTATAATTAAGTTGTATTTGAATTTTTACCATGTTTTTGGCGACTCATAATGGGTGATGTATACCTATTTTGGGGGCGTCACATCATTATTCGTTGCCCTGAATTCGAATCTAATAGCCTGCTGCGGCTTGAACCCTTCTGAAATTGTCAAGATGATCCTAGCTCCACTAACATCCGAAGTAGAGGACCTATCAGCATATAACGTCCATGAACTCTGCACCTGCGGAAGCAGTGCGACTGCCTTCTCAGACCCTTTAATTTCCCCCAAACTATCGTCAACTTCAAAGAATGAACATTCAACAACAAAATCAGCTAAGGCTTGACCTTTAATAGCTGTCCGAGGATGATACTCTATAAAGAATTGAGACAACTCCATTGTCCAGACATCGAGTGTCCCCGAAACTTCTGGTCTACCCAACACCTTCTTCAGTGCCTGATCTGTGTACACCACTATTAACCGACCTTGGAAATATTGCCGAAGCTTTCGACTGGCGATTTTCAAGGCAAAGGCAAACTTCTCAAGGTTCGGATACCTTGTCTCTACATCCCTTAGGGCATGGTTCACATAGTAAACCGAGTGCTGCTTACCCCTAATCTCCCTCACCAGAACTGCTCCTACTGTCAACGAACTTCCTGCCAAATAAAAATACAAAGGTTCAGCAGGAGCCGACTACACCAATAAAGGCGCCAAAGACAAATACCTCTTTATTCCCTGAAAGGCATCCTCATACTCTGAAGTCCACTGAAACGTTTTGGCATTCTTCGGCTCTTTCAATGTGTTGAAAAATGGCAAACACCTTTCTGCCAATTTAGACATAAATCTCCTCAAAAGTTGCTATCTGACCTGTTAAATGCTGAACATCTTTGTAAGACTGTGGAGACTTCATATTCAGAATAGCCTGGATCTTCTCTGGATTTGCCTCTATTCCCTTTTTACTGACCAGATAACCCATGAATATACCTGCTCCAAGCTCGAAGGAGCACTTGGTCGAATTCAACCTCAAATTGTAATGACGAACCATCTGGAAACACTCCTCCAAGTAATCCAAATGACCCCGAATTGACACACTCTTGACAATCATGTCATCAATGTAGACTTCCATATTTTTCCCCAACTGCCTTATAAATACGTAGTTCATCATCCTCTGATAAGTAGTTCCCGCATTCAATAAGCCAAACGTCATCTTATTATAAGCATACACTGACCTATGAGTAATAAAAGTTATCTTCGGGATGTCCTCTTTACACATAGAAATCTGATGATAACCCGAAAAAGCATTCATAAAACTGAGTAGGGCATACCCCGAAGTCGCATCAATAAGATGATCGATGTGAGGCAGAGGATAAAAGTCCTTCAGGCATGCTTTATTCAGAGAAGTATAATCTATGCAAACTCTCCACTTTCCATTTTGCTTCTGTACCAGAACTACATTTTCCACCCACTCTAGATAATCGATCTAGAATATAAAATCTTTTATCAACAACTTTGCAATTTCTTCGTCAATTATCTTCTGTCTCTCTGGCGTAAAAATCTGCATCTTCTGCCGAAACTGGCTTCTTTGTTGGATCTATATGCAGCCTATGTTCAGAAACCTTTCAATTTACTCTTGGTATATCGTTGGGTATCTAACCAAAGATTTCAACATAACACTGAAGTAACTCTATCAAGTTCATCCGAAAAGGTTTCTGGCAGACCCGAATCTATCTTCACCGTCTTCTCCTTCTTTCTCAGAATCAGTTCAATCTCTTCGGTCTCTTCTGCTGGCATAACCAACGGCTCCGTACTACTTTCTGTGAATGGCTCAATCTCAATAGCCATGGTTTTCTTCTGTCTACTGACCCCTACACCCGAAGTGATCAACGCATTCCGATAGCATCTCCTTGCCAAATCCAGATCTCCAGTAACTTCCCCAACTCCATGTGGCGTCGGGAATTTAATTTTAAAATGAGGAATTGATGTCACTGCCTGAAGAGCTGTAAGTGTGGGTCTTCCTAAAATGGCGTTGTATGCCGAATCCACATGTACCACGTAAAACTTACACATAACTTCAACTTGTTGTGGTCTCGTCCCAAAAATGACCGGCAGCTCAATAGTCCCAACAACTTTAACTGGATCATTTCTGAACCCATATAAGGGGGCCTCTTGCCCGATCTCCATCTTCCTTCCGTTCAGTTTCATTCTCTGATAAATATGTGCGTACAGGATATCCACCGACGACCCATTATCTATCATCATCTGCTTTATGTCCACCGAACCCACTTGTGCAGTAATTACCAAATCTCCTTCATGGGGTTCGATAGGTTCGGGAGGAAAGTCATCATCTGTGAAAGAGAACACCGAATCTGGGTACGCTCTTTTAGTCTTCAGAGGTTTACCCGCCACTATCATTACCGAATCCAGATATCCTTGACGCTTCTTCCCGGTAATTTTGCCAATGTTATCACTGGTGATTACATCCACAACATGCCTTGCTGGTTGATTTGGACCTGGCTGTTCGGGTTGAGTATTCTAAACAGGTCTATTATTCCTCTGCTGCTCCCTCGGGGGCTCTCGCCCTGCTACATATTGAACTAACGCCCCACTTTGAACTTCTTTCTCAATAAATTCTCTTAAATTCCAGCAGGAATTCGTATCATGCCCAACCGCCTGATGATAATCACAATATTTGTAAGGATTCCCAAATCCTGATTTAAAATTATCCCGAGACTGCTCGAAGTAAGGTTGGTTCTTTATCTGCTCCAAAATGGCAGCCCGATCGGTATTAAGTTGGGTGTATACCTTATTCACCTTATGACTCAGAAAAAGTGGGCGACCTCCTCTCGATCCCCAATTATTATTGTACTTCTTCTGATTCCCATTAAATCGATCATTATTACCACCATTCTTCTTCTGGTTACCATCAGACTTATCATTGTCTTTCTTCTTTGTCTTTTCCGAAGGCCCTACTTCAGCCAAGCTCTTCGGATGATCATTAAACATTAGCTTCTTTACCAACTTTTCGGACTTCACCAAATCTAAGCCGTTTTGAAATAGTCCCACAGCCTGAAAGTCATTAAGGTTTGTCACTTGTCCCACTACTTCTCTGAACCTTTTCACGTACTGGCCCATAGTCTCACTCGGATACTGTCTGATCTATGCCAACGACCATGTGGGCTTTCCCTTCCTCTTATTACTCCCGAATCTAGCATGAAACTTATCACACAAATTTTCCCAGGATGAAATTGAATTTGTAGCTAAGGTTCCCATCCATTGCCTAGCGTCTTTTTTCAATGTGGTCACAAAGGTTTAACACTTAGCTGCATCTGAATAGTCATAATAATCTATCAACCTATCAAAGGCCTGACTGTGGTCATAAGGATCTCCTGAGCTATTATAACTCTTCATATAAGGAAGCTTTTTATTAGGATTCGCCTTCTCCCGAAGAATTTTCGAAGATAAAGGGGATTCCTTTTTTCTCGAGCTTTCTTTGACCTGCTGAACTTTTGTCAATTGCCTCCGAAGATCTTTTATGTCTTTGGCCAAGAGTTCAACTCCTTTGGGCTGCGAAGAAACTTCCTTCTTCGGGGAGCTTTTCTTCTTCTGATCAGATCGACTCTTTCCATCCGAACTGGCTGGCCTAGAGGGGCTTCATCTGTCGCTTCTGTCATGGCGAGATTCCACAAGGCAGTGTGCCCTCTTTAGATTATCAGGAGTACGACCTCTTGATCTGCTTCGGCGTCTATCCTTTTTCCTGCACCGAGAATACTCAAGGCGAGGTGCCTTCTTTGAACCCTCGGGCGTGCGTCCCCTTGATCTATTTCTTCGCCTACTCTTGTCATCACCTCGAGAATCCTCAGGGCAAGATACCCTCTTTGGATCTTCGGGAGTACGACCCCTTGTACTTCTTCGGTCACGAGATCGGCTCTGAAGCCCACTTTTAGAACGTCTAGAATCTTCATCCCTCCTTGATCATCTGTCAAGAGATATGCCACGTTCTTTTGGTCGAGTATAACTGGATGCCTCATCCTCCATTCCAGCCATCAGAACCATCTGTTTGGCAATCTTCTCCTTTTGTTGTAGCAGTGCTTTCAAAGCTTTGTCAGTTTCCTGTGCCATCTTGGCCAGAGTACATGCCTTGTCTGCCTGACCTTCTCGGTGTTGGGTTCTAGGCGGTGTGCTTTCTACCCTTTTTCGATCATTAGCAGGCCCTTTACTGGCAGTGGAAAATAGCTTTCTTCTGACATCATCATGGTCTCTTGCAAAAGACCCTGCTAGGGTGTCTTGTGACCCAAGTCTGTCATAGATTCTCTTTGACACTCCTAGCCTATCCTTAACAGAAATTCTCTGTTTAAAAGAACTCGTCGTTGTTGGTTGTCCTTCACCAATGACTGTCCTACTATTCACCATAACTTCTGATGTAGGACGTTCAATGCATGTGATTGAAAACCAGCAACTACAGAAAAGCACTCCTTCTAGCGTCAATGTTAACGCCAAGATTTTTCCACGCACCTCAACCACTAAAAGCGCGTTCAATCCTACACAGAAAACGAGTAAGCACCGAGAGCTTGACGACTTGGGCCACTGGAGGATAGCTCCGGTGTGAGAATTAGTACATGCCGAAAATAAGGTTAACAATGGAGGTTGTGTGCTCTGGTGCTGGTAGAGTAATTTGCATGTACCTTAAATCAATGTAGTGCTCGGTACTTATATTGACCTCACCGCCTTGCATGCAATCCACCTCCTGATCAAATCAATGTTCCTCACTAACTCAGGATTATATCAAATTCTTATTTAATTAAGGATGTGGATCCATAGTCTAATACTTGTCGACTATAGTAACCCATGGCCCAAACCCAAATGACCTCATATAAATAATGGCCCATTACAGCCCTAAAGGCCCAAATAACCATGGCCTAACAGATAGGAAAAGGTTCCTAGGGTTGGTCTAAATAATTTATCTAAGTCACTTCAAATATGAAATGATTTTAATCTTTACTTAATAAATAGCAACAATCCAATTATACAGATACAAATAGCATGTTAAAAATATGGTTTAGTGCATGCATGTTTGGTTTGGTGTTTTTAGAGTCTTTGGTGCTTCTGGAGTCCATAAGATTTGTTTTTCTAAACACAATTTATTACAAAAAAAATTTTAACTCACAAACGCACTCTTAAGTTCTAAACTAACTGTATTATTTTTAATGCTACGAGTTTGAGACTTAAAAGTCGTCCAAACGCACGTAACCATTAAAACAAAAGCACCAAAACAAACCAACTCTTCGTGTTTTCAAATATGTATGTCTTTATCTATAGAAAAGTGAAAACCAGTTTGAAATAAATTTAGTGAAGTATAAGATTGCAACAAATAGAGATTTACAAAGCAATCCAACAAGGACATTAGCATTTTGTAAGATTTATCGATTGGTTTACTCAAGATTTCTCTGATCACTATTAAAATGAGTTTTTTTTTATTCTGTTCGTTTCACTTTATTGAATGGAAGGGCTTGTTTGGAAGATACAATGCTATTCATAAAACATTAGTTGGAAGCAGGCCAGCAAACAAAATGAGTTCACGAGTACCTGTACCTCTATCAAATCTCATTTAAGTGCAAATAAAATATGAGGATTGATATCAACATGGTAAAAACTAAGGGACATATCAATTATTTTATTTTTAAGACAAATATGCCCTTTTCAGTAATATAGCGTAGGAAATTACAACACAAATTATAAAGGATATATTTGTCTAAATAAATATATTTATCTAAATAAATATATGTATCCTATTCTCATATTTTTTGTTAGGACCGTAAACGAACCGGGCTCCCCGCAAGCCTGACACAGTCCGACTCAACTAAGTCCGGCTCGAGCTCGTTAATGAGTCGAGATCAAATAAGACATTTAGCCCATTTAGTTAACGAGTCAAACTCGAATAGTATCATGTTCGACTCGAGCACGACTCATTTAGGCCCGATTTGAGTTCGACACGTTTAAGGCCAACTCGTTAAAAAATTATTTAATTAAAATTTTATTTTATTTATATAACACATAATATAAATAAATTATTTTATTAATATATATTTTTTTCATAAAAGGTGAAAAATGAAAAAATAATAATTTTTTAAAGAAAATAAACGAATCGGGCTTAAGCTCAAGCTCGACTTGGCTTTCTTAGGCCTGGCTCGAACTCGAGCCCGGCTCTTTTATAAACGAGTCGAGTTCGTACACAAATTTTCAAGGAACAATTACATATTATAGTACATTTATGAAAGTAATTACAAAAATCATACACTCATAAAATAATTACAAAAATATGACATTTCATCATATATATTTACAATAGTGAGGATAATTAGGAGTCCTTAATTTAAAGGATAAATATTAATGAGCTGACATGGCAAAAGGTTTTTTTTGAAACGCGTGATAACCGCCTATCATTTGTCTGGGACTCTGCAGTTACCAAACCCCTTGTGGATGCTGAAACCCTTGTTTATCTCATCTATCGCGACTAATATCGTAATCGGAGTTAAAAAAGCTTGTTTCCGGTGACTTCATCTCTGTTCGTGCATTCTTCATTATTCGTTTAGTTGTTCTTCATTGTTTCTCTTCGTTTAGTTGTTCGTCATTGTCGATGTTACTACTCGTTATCATTGCTGTATTTATTTGTTGTAGTAATAGTTCGATTTACTCGTTGTTACTCGTTATCGCGGTTGCAGTCTGGTTCATTGTCGTTGTTGCTCGTTATTCTTCTCCATTGATCGAATCTGGTGTTTATTATTGCTTCAAGTGAGTATTTTCTTAATAGTTTAATGTATTATATATTAAAGTAGTTTACTAACAGAATGGAGTATTCATTATTTTGGTTTGTGTTGTTTTTATGTTTTGTATAGAAATGGTTGATACAAGGAATGATACAAGAAGGAATGATGCAAGTAAGAAGGATGGAAAGAGGAAAAGGATCGTGGAGGGTGATTCTGTTAAGAACTTGAAGAAGTTTGTTGTGGATAGCAAGGGGAAGGGAAAGGGGAATGGAAAGGGGAAGGATGTAGGTAATAAATCGAGTAAGAATGATAGTAGTTTGGTGATACATAGTGATATCAAACATTCCGAAGTGCAATTAGATTCTGATTTTGATGTCCCTGTTAAGAATGAAGCTCAAGTGCTTATCCAGAAGATAATTCCAACTCAACGAATTTTAAAGGTGTGTTAATTTAAATATTGTTATTGTTTACTGTATAATGTTTAATTGGTTACTGTATAATGCTTAATTGGTTATTGCATAATATTAATGATTAATGCTTGGTAACCACATGATTGGTAACCAATGCATTAGACAATAACCACCATGTTGCATGAAGGAAACCAAAACTGACTTGGGTATTGTCTAATGATGTCTTGGTTACTGTCTAATGATGTCTTGGTTACTTTGTCTTATAAGTGTCTTGGTTCTTTGTCTAATGATGTATTAGTTCTTTGTCTTATGATGTCTTGGTTCTTTGTCTAATGATGTCTTGGTTCTTTGTCTTTATGAGTGTCTTGATTCTTTGTCTAATGATGTCTTGGTTCTTTGTCTTATGATGTCTTGGTTACTGTCTTATGATGTTTTGGTTACTGTCTAATGCTGTCTTGGTTACTGTATTATGTGTGTCTTGTTTACTGTCTAATGATGTCTTGGTTACTGTCTAATGATGTTTTGGTTACTGTCTAACCAATATATTGTCTAAAGTTGTATTGGTTACTGTGCAACATTGTATTGGTTACTGTATAATGCTGAATGGGTTACTGACTAATGTTGTTTTGGTTACTGCATAATATTTCTGACTAATGATTGGTAAGCACATGGTTGGTAACCAATGTATTAGATAAGAAACAAAGATATCATTACATTAAGGTAACCAAGACAACATTAATAAGTAACCAATTTACATTGGTTACCTTCTTACGCAACATGTTGCTTTCTTCGTATAATCTTTGTCTTGGATCTTTGTCTAATGATTTATTGGTTGCTGTCTAACTATTATATTGTGTAATGCTGTCTTGGTTACTGTATTATGTATGTCTTGTTTAATGTCTAATGATGTCTTGGTTACTGTCTAATGATGTTTTGGTTACTGTCTAACCAATATATTGTCTAAAGATGTATTGGTTACTTTATAATGCTAAATGGGTTACTGACTAATGTTGTTTTGGTTACTGCATAATATTTCTGACTAATGATTGGTAAGCACATGGTTAGTAACCAATGTATTAGACAGTAACCAACATGTTGCATGAAGATAACCAAGACAACATTAATAAGTAACCAGTTTACATTGGTTACCTTTTTGCAACATGCTGTTTACTGTATAATACTGTCTTGGTTACTGTCTAATGATTTATTGATTGCTTTCTAACTATTATATTGTGTAATGCTGTCTTGGTTACTATCTAATGCTGGATTGGTTATTGATTAACGATGTTTTGTTTAATGACTAAAGCTATATTGGTTACTTGTTTATGTTGTTTTGGTTACTATCATATGATTGGTTGGTTAACTTTGTAAATCTAATTTTGTTTACTTGCAGTTATGGGATCTTTATTACGAGGAATAGAACAGAAAATTCACCGGAAAAGTGATATATTGGTGCGACATGGAAGTTCCCAGTATCATTGCAAAAAAATTAAATAAGAGTCAGCTGGATAAATTTAAGGCAACATGTTTTGGGAATTTTCTTGAGTTTGGTGAGCACCAAATGTATTCCCAGATTATTCACCACGCCTTGTGAGGAGGTTCACCAGGAGGGATGATGGTGAAATGTGGTTTTTGTTCGGAGAGAAAAGGGTCGGTCTTCGGTTTGCACGAGTTTTGTATGATATCCGGGTTGAGATGGAAAGGTGAGGATGATATAACTCCATATAAAGGTATGGAGAATATGCTTATTAGTAAGTTTTTTGGTGACGAAAAGGTCACGACACGTAGTAGTATAGGTAGGATATATAGGAAGGAAGTTTTTGATGATGATGACGAGGCTATTAAGATGTCTATGATATTTTTTGTCTTTAATTTCATTATGTGCACATTTTCTGAAAATTACGTTGATGGGGCAATGGTTAATTTTTTGTGTTACAGCGATGTTAGTAGTTTTCCTTAGGGGAAAGTTGCTTTTGAGATGACAAAGTACTCTTTGTCTAATGCTTTGAAGGGGCGTTATAGGAAAGGAAAGAATGGTGTTTCAACATACAATTTTTACATGGATCATTACACCAAACCTGCATGTTGAATGGGCTTCCGTATGTATTCCAAGTTTTTATGTTTAAAACTATTCTGACATTCAAAAGTCGGGGTATATGCAATGACGAGCATCCGTTGGATGTCCGTTTATTCAGATGGAAGGAGTTAATGAAGCCGCTTTCTAATGACAAGTTGAATGAATTAGTTTTTTGTTCCGGACGGGTATGTTGTTTTACCATTAGTTATATACTTGAGAAATGAAAATATTATGTGAAGTTTACTATCAACAAAGTAGTTAGTTACCTTTATATACATGTTTGGTTACTGATTATTTTATATGCATGTTAATAATAACAATGTTTTTGGTTACTTGAATATTCAAATACGGTTACTGATTAGATTACATTCAGGTTACTAATGACATTGTTGTTGGTTACCCGAATATACACATTTGGTTACATTTATACATTTAGTTGGTTACTAATTATTATACATTTGGTTACCTGTATATATGTATTTGGTTACTGATTATGTTTTATGATTACTTATTTACTGTTTATTTCAATGTAATTGTACATTGTTTGTTAGATGATATACTAAAGTATACTTATTATTTTTCAACCGAGGATAAACAGTTTGATTCCCACGGCCGAGGAGAAGGATCGACTTGATTTGGGTGGTTTTCACTTTTTTAATGGGAAGGATGGTGACAAGAAAGTAGACAAAAAGTGAAGGCCGAATAAACATTGGTGTTGATGTATCTGTTGTGAAAGAGGCAATTGATGTACGGTCTGGTCATTGGAGAAGAAAAAGTGTCCGAATTGAAGAAAGAAGTTTACGAATTGAAGAAAGAATTTGGAAAGTTATGAATCCGATATTAAAGATGAAATGCGACTTTTACATGTCCAGATTATCTGGGGACCTTAGGTCCATTATTAGAGATGAGTTACGTCTTTATCAAAGACGTGGGGGACAAAAAACTTGATGGTGATTACGATGATGACGATTACGACAATGCCGGTGATGATGATGATGATGATGATGATGATGATGATGATGATGATGATGATGATGATGAAGATGAAGGTGATGAAGGTTATGAAGGCGGTGAAGGTGGTGAAGGTGATGAAGCTGATGATGATGCTGCTAATGACGTTGCTGATGAGAATGCTGATGTCATGGTGGAGGAGGTCCATGTTGATGAGGATGTTGATTATGGTTCAAAAGTGAATAAGAATAATGATGGTGATGATGTGTTGGATGAAGTTGAGAAGAAGGGTGGGAATGAAATTGAATTGGTTAATGAAGTTGGTGATGATGTGTCAATATTTGTGAAGAAGAATGATGTGAATGTAACTGAGACATAGTTGAGAAGAAGGGTTGAACGTGCTGTTATGGTTGAAGAACCCGATGAAAAAAAAAATAATGATGATGAAGAAGATGTCAAGGTTAGACATATTTGTTTGTTTTGTTATGTGATATATGTCTTTTGTTTTAATTATTAAATGGTTCTTTATTTTATGCAGCATTGACAATAATAATGACATCTTAGTCTTTTGACATATTAAGCCAATGTACTGGGAAAGAGATTGTTGTGTATGATACTGATAAGGTTAGTGTTATAATTATGGGCCATCATTTATTTAAATGTTATTTATGTTTTGGTTACCATTATATAGTGAATTGGTTACTATGATATTGTGTTTTGGTTACCATTATATTGTGTTTTGGCTACTATTATATTATGATTTGGTTACTAGTTTATGTTATTCAGATTACTAATATAACATGTTCATTTTAGTTTGTTGGTTGTTGTACAGTCAGTTGGTTACTAGTTTATTTTATTAATCGTATATATTACCTTTTTATGTCAACTGAAAAAGGGGAAGAAAGGTGAGGCAGCAAGCAGGTATGCTCTTGATTTTATGGTTCTCACCACACAGGACATAGCTAAGTGTGATGAGTTGGAGAAGAGTGTCCACAAAGCCGGTGGTAGACCTGTACGTGAACCTGCAAAGAGTGCCATTTTATGGTCTCCATATACAGCAGCGTTCGGATCGGCTGGTTCATCATCTACTGTAGTGGGTGCTGCTAGTCAAACACTTGCACGTTTAAGTGCATTCCCCAAATCATGCATGGAGATGCCCTCAAAATTTGAAGAGGCATTGTTTGAAGAATGGTTCAAAATTGGAATAAACAACAGAAAAAGGTTTGTTTTTTGTTGTTAACAATGCTATAGTTTTTTATGAAACAAATAAGTTTGTATTATTGTAGTAACATATGGTTAATATTAAATAAATTTTATGGTTACTATTATTTTATATTCTGGTTACTATTAGATTATGTTTTGGTTACCTAGTAGTTATGTTTCGATTACTATGTGATTATGGTTTGGTTACCAGATTTATGTTTAAAATTAAGTTGTTGATTAGTTTACTGATTTTGATATGCTATTTTTGTTACTGTCTAATGATGTATTGGTTACTGTCGAATGTTGTATCGGTTAATGTGTAACATTATATTGGTTACTGTATAATACTTAATTGGTTACTGACTAATGTTGTTTTGGTTATTGCATAGTATTAAATATTTAATAAATATTAATATTAAATAAATGGTGTGGTTACTATTAAATAAATGTTATGGTTACTATTACTTTATATTCTGGTTAATATTAGTTTATGTTTTGGTTACCTATTAGTTATGTATTAGTTACTATTTGATTATGGTTATGATTTTAATATTTGTTGGTTAGCAGGGTACTGTTTAAAATTAAGTTGGTTGATTAGTATGTTAATTATAGAACGTGCAAGTTTGATTTGTAGTAGTGTGTATATTAATACGGTAATTGTTAATGTTAGTGTGTATACTAATATTATGTTATTATATTGAAGGACCTATTAAATTTTCTGGAAAGAACGATATTATCATGCCTTCTTTTGTATTTGGATCCATTGCAATATCATCGAAGATGTGGTTCTATAAATTAAAGACACACAAAGGTTGGTTAGGCGACGATGTGAGTATTTTTTAAAAATTATGTTTTTGTAGTTATGTTTACATTATTTAGTTACATTAATCACATACTTGCATTTTCCAAAGAATCGTTAATATCCTATTAATTTTTTTTTTTGGCTCAAACATCAATATTGCCTTGTATTATTTTCATAAATTGGCAAGACATTCTGAAAGTGTTCCTATAAGGGTAACGACCACGGATTGTTGGTTTCACAGCAAGATCACCGCTCTTTTCAAGGAGTATACAAAAAAAAATTGTGACAAAATTGTTCTATCTGGGGAGGGTGATGTTGCTGAATACATACATGGGCTGTTTATGGATGTCAACACACCATGGAGGAACGTTGACTATGTGTTGTTCCCAATTCATATGTCATCACCGGACCATTTGTTGTTGTTGTCTTTTGATGTGCATCGTAGGTGTCTAACTGTTTACAATTCTCTACAACCGAAAAGGAAATCCATGCAAACTAAAATATCTGATGTTTGTGAGCCGTACATCTTCATTCTTCCCATACTACTGCGCAAGTCTAGTTTTGGGAAGGATAGGTCTAACATTGACTTCAGCAGTGACCCGTATCGCAATAAGGACGAAGACGATATAGTTGAGTTGGAATTTGCTGAGACGGTTCCTGAACAAGTAGAGGGGTAAGGGTTAAATTGTGTACATTTTTTTAATTATTACATATAGGTTGATTTTATTTTTGATTTTTATTATATGTTGTTTGTTGTTACAGTGCTCCTTTAATTCCGTCTTATTCGGAACCCAAATTCTTCCCTTAAATCTTAATAATCCCTCATTATCAAGACTATACTTAACTTCTTCTTTCTTGGATAACCGCGTCTTCATTTGGTTACACTCATTGGTCTCGAGTTGTACCTCCTTGATTCTTTCTACGATGGTAGACTGCATCTCCGTCACAAAGAGTAGCTTCCCCGAATCACTCGGCATCTTTACTTCTATTTCCATCCTAGCCATCTCTATTATTAACTCATTTTGAGCCGTTAACATAGACAACTTTTCCCAACCCTTCCTACTTAAGGCATCGGCAACTACATTTTCTTTTCCAGGGTGATACAGGATTTCACAATCTTAATCCTTTATCAACTCCAGCCATCTTCTCTGTCTCATATTCAACTCCTTCTGAGTGAAGATATACTTTAGACTTTTATGGTCCAGTATATATCTCACATTTTCCCCATAAAGATAATGTCTCCATATCTTTAGGGCAACACTATCATGACGATTCCGGATCATGAGTAGGGTAAACTTTCTCATAATCCTTCAATCTTAGAGATGCATCTGTGATGACTTTGCCATCTTGCATAAGCACACAACCAAGTCCTCTATACGAAGCATCACTATATACTACAAAATTTCTCGTGTCATCTGGCAATGACAAAACAGGAGCTTCACTTAATCTTTTCTTCAGTTCTTGAAAACTATCTTCACATTTATCCGTCCATACGTATTTCACCATCTTCTTTGTTAAATTAGTCAATGAGGTAGCTATCTTCGAAAAATCTTGGATAAATATTCGATAGTACCCTACTAACCCTAGGAAACTCTGCACCTTAGTCGGCGTTTTCGGTTGTTCCTAATTCATTACTGCTTCCACCTTCGCTGGGTCGACTGAAATCCCCTCTTGGTCAATGACATGACCTAAAAACTGCACCTTTTCCAGCCAAAATTCACATTTGGTGAATTTCGCATATAACTTCTCCTTCCTTAGTGTCTCCAACACTAATCTTAAGTGTTTGGCATGATCTTCTGGCATCTTAGAATAGACTAGAATATCATCGATAAACACCACGACGAACTTGTCCAAATACAATTTGAACACTCTATTCATCATATCCATAAATGCAGTAGGTGCATTTGTCAACCCAAATGACATCACTAGAAACTCGTAAAGACCATAACGAGTCCTGAATGCAGTCTTTGGTACATCTTCCTTCCTAACCTTCAACTGATGATACCCCGTCCACAAATCTATTTTAGAAAAATACTTTTCCCCTTTCAATTGATCAAAGAGATCATCGATCCTGAGCAATGGGTATTTTTTCTTTATCGTTAACTTGTTCAACTCCCGATAGTCGATACAAAGCCTTAACGATCCGTCTTTCTTCTTGACAAACAACACTGGTGCTCCTCACGGCGAAACACTTGGTTGAATGTACTTCTTGTCCAATAGTTCCTGTAGCTGAACCATTAGTTCTTTCATTTCCACAAGCGCCATACGGTACGGTGCCCTTGAGACCAGTGTCGTTCCTGGCACAGTGTCAATCACAAATTCGATCTCCCTATCCTGCGGTAAACTCGGTAACTCACTTAGAAATACATCTATGAATTTGTTTACTATAGATATTTGTTCCATGGTTGCTCCCACTCTCTGGGTATCAACAACATGGCATAGGTAACCTACACAACCCTTTCTTAAAAATTTTCTAGTTTGTGTCATCGTAAGGCAACACGGACGTCCCGGTAATTTACTACCGTAGAATACTATAGGAGGTTGTTTCAACGTCCTGATGCTCACACATTTATTTTGGCAATCTATAATTGCTCCATGGTTAATTAACCAATCCATCCCGATAATTACGTCAAATTCTCCTAACTTTATCGGTATTAAATCTATCAATAACTTACAAGCACGTATATCTACGCAACAACTCCTATGAATATCTTCAACAGGAATTATATCTTCGTTTGCTACCTTAATGTTCAAAGGTACAGGCAATTTTTCAGGAAATAATTCTAGTCGTCTAGCAAAATCACATGCTATAAACGAACAAGTAGCACCCGAATCAAATAGTACGTATGCGTTTATATTGTTGATCGAAATAATACCTGCAACTACATCCCCTGTTGCCACCGCATCTTGGACCGTCATATTAAAAGTGCGGGCCATTGATTTCCCCGGCTGAGCTGGACCACTAATAGCTAACTTCCCGCTATTAGTTCCTTTATTTCCTTCTATCCCCTTCTTCGAGTAGTTCTTTGCTATGTGGTCAGTTGCCCCACATACAAAGCATCTGTGATTCTTCTTTGGATTGGGACAGTTAGGCGAAATGTGCCCTTCCTGTCCACAATTATAATATACCGCCTTACCTTTGAGACAGACTCCTAAGTGAGTCTTCCCATGAGTTTTCTGAGCCTCCATCCTCCTCTTAGAGTCCCCTTGTTTTACTCCGGTATTCCCAGAGTTAAAGCCCTTTCTTTTCTGACCGTCGCCACTTCTACTAGCTCCCTCGGTTTTGGTTCCTCCATCAACCCTGCCTTTGGTCTTCT
Organism: Panax ginseng; assembly: GCA_020205605.1. Classification (NCBI taxonomy): domain Eukaryota; kingdom Viridiplantae; phylum Streptophyta; class Magnoliopsida; order Apiales; family Araliaceae; genus Panax; species Panax ginseng. Next base: position 44,259,064 of record CM035148.1, read on the forward strand.
TATCTTTGTGGTACTGGCTAAGAGCCTCATTCCCACCTTCGGTAATTATTGCCTTTTCTAGTATGGTTCCAAAGGAAGTACTTTGGAACACAGAGATTCGGCTATAGAGCCAGGGTTTCAAGCCCTGCTTGAACCTTCTAGCCTTTCTCACTTCAGTGTCCACTTGATGTGGAGCAAAACGTGCCAGTTCATTAAACTTGGCAGCATACTGGGAACTGTCATATCCCCTTGTCTCAATTCTAGGAACCTCATCTCCATCCTCCCTTGCATACTCGTGGGAAAATAGTTCTCAAAGAAAATCTCCTTGAACCTCTCCCACGTTAGGTTTCCTATATCAGCCCTAGCTTGGTTTGCCTCCCACCAGAAGTTGGCCTCTCCTTTCATCAAATAGGTTGCAAAGGCAACCTTTAGACCCTCCTCAACATTTGCTATTACAAATTCTTTCTCAATTTCTTTTACCCAAGTCTGGGCTTCTATAAGGTCCGTAGTTCCCTTGAACTCCAACGGACCTACACTTTTGAAATCCTTAAAAGTAGTAGCTCGTACTACTCCAGGAATTATGGGTACATTAGCCCCCGTTCTATTAAATGCAGTTGTTAACAGATTAACGAACTCCTTCATTGGATTAACCAGACCACCTTCCGGTTGGTTAACATTAGCGCCCTGATTTAGTTGTCTCCTTCTTGGCGGCATTTTGCTGTTAAGAAAACAACACATCATTATTACTTAATTCTTTGTTGGTTTGTTATTATTAGCAATAAAACCACAACTCATACTCATTACTCAACATATTTTATAAAAAGATTTATATTGATTCATAACTTGTAGTATAATACTACATTGTTTACATTACTCAGTCTTGGCTGATTACATTACCATCCAGCAATTACTTTCCAAAAATTGGGATTTACAAAAGACTACCCTTTGTTATACAAAAGAGGGTTTTACGTCACTACTAGATACATAATATTTAGATATCTATTCTACTCTAGCTATTACTAGACTACATCTGCCATAGGGCATTCTCAAAATCCTTGCTGGCCAGACCAGCAATTACATCTCTACTGATAGTGTGTTGGGTCTGCCCTGCTTCTATTTGATATCCATTTACACTGCTGTCATTGAAATCTCGTGAGAACTCCTATGAATATAGGACATCCTCTCCAACTTCCTCTTTTTAGTCTTTAGCTCCTGCTTGAGCTCAAAGACTTCACATTTCAGCTCTCGGACCTTGTCCTTAGCTAAAACTGTATCATCATGCTCCTCTTCCCACATTCCTTCCATACTAGCCTTGTCCTCACGGACAGCTTGGAGTTCTTCTTTCAACTCCTTAACCTCTTGGCAATAGTGGACATTCCTATCCAATACTGACATAAATAGTGCTTTCATTGATTCCCCCGTAGACATTTCCTCTGTAGGTGGAACCTGGTCCTCTGTAGGTGGAACCTGGTCAAAGGACATCACGTCCACCTCCTCCTCTAGCATGCCATCAAATATAGACATGTAGTCTAAATCGTCTGAGTCTCCCGACTCGATGGTCACCAACTCTGGTTCTACTGCTACGGGATTTGGTAGTATCTCTACCCGATTAACTGAATCCTCGCTTACTACATGTATATCTCTATACATATCATTTTTTCCTGACATCTACAATAAAACAATATAGTTTGATTAGTACACGTCAGTAAAATAATAGAAATACATAACATAATATAATGCATTTTTATAGGGTTACTTTCCATCTTTTACTTCTTTATTCTTTTGTAAGGTTATGACTTAAGGTTCTACTTTCCCCCTTAAGTTTTATAACCTAGGCTCTGATACCAACTTGCAGCGCCCCCAAATCCGGGTATCTTCCAACCCGACAGATGGTGCTATATTGTACAACATTCATACATTCATTCAATTTAAAAGTCTCAAAGAACGAACATAACTTCTATATATTTAAAGTAATATTTACATTTCCCAAGTTCTATACCCGTTACAAAGGTTCTTTGTCATAATATCAGTTAAATTACAACAATAGACCTATACTATTACAAGACAGCTTAGTAATCTGCCTTAGCTTTTCCTTTATCCTTTTTCGATCCTTCGGGACGTTCAGTCTTAGCTGCATTCATATGGTTCAAGCAAAAGTGAGCATAACTAGCTCAACAAGTATAACAATTTAATAACAACATATTTGACACATACAAATCGTATATCTTCAATAACTGAACAATAGTTATGAAGTACTATTGATAATTCAAAATAGCACTTCATCTTTTCTTTCAAAATGTTTTACAATAACAACAGTATAGTAAAACATTCACTCCGGTCAGAGACCTCGAGTATTCATTCTTTACTGAAAAAGGACAACCCGGAAGCAAGTCCGAAAGCCCAATATCACTTACGAGCACTTCTAGGTGATCAGCCTATTGTATTTTATGTTGATCAACACTACATCCATTAAACGTATGCACGTTTAAGCATTTGGCAACCTCACGTGCCTGTCGTTTTACCGACAAAACATTTGTTTAACATTTCAGTCTTCTTTTGAAAACCATAACAAGTAGTTGACAAAAGATAGCTTTATTTGATAATACATGAATAGATTATCAATACATCAAGTCTAGCCAAAGGAATTGGCTTCAACTTCAACATACCTCAATTCATGCGAAAGAATACATGAACCTCAAAAACTTGTTCAGATTGAACTGAGACAAGAGTTAGAATACTTTCCTTTAGCGTCTACTACGGTATTTTAACTTTATGTTCAAGTCTCTACAATACATGATCACATAATGCCTTACATTAGGTCACATATAATCAAGTATGTATATGACTATATCATACCCTTTATTTCAATCTAATTGTGTATTAGATTCATTTACTATTCGATCCGGTTTATCATTATGCTTGCATTATATTTGACTAGGTTATCTCAACCTTTATATTACATTCATTAAGGTTTAACAAAGTTTAAACAATGTTACCTTACCTTCCTTAAGTTATGTTTACTTTTAATCAATTAGGTTTTCTTTTCTTTGTACTTAGAAACCTTCATTACTATCTTTGTTACGAGGAGGCTGGCTGCATGCTGCAAATGACTCTATCTTACATCTCATGCTTACTGCAGTAGTGAAACTCTTAATGTATGATTGTCCGGACTTGTTTGTATTTCCACTCTCTTCGAAGGATTTTGATGTCTTGAACACGGCATTGCTTATTTCTGAATATATACAATAGTTAAGTCTTTGTGGCGAACTCTTGCGAGTGTGCTTTCGATTCTTTGTTCAAGTCTTGGTCTTTGACTTTTACCTAGGGTTGGCGCCCGCCGCCAACTCTCTTGTCTTGAATATCAAATTCAGTTTGTGCATTTTGTGAACTTCCCGGACGCATAACTTTTTCGTTATAAGTCTGAATTGGCTCGTTCAAAAGCCTACGGTTCACAAATTATATAATCTACATGATCATTTAAGAATTTTATCTATTTGACTTCGTTCGCTAAAAATTCACCTATTGGTTCATTTTTAACGAAAACGATAAACATTCGTGAACGTTCAACGCTCGTTTCTTCTTTCTAAGTTGGAATCCGGTCATTTTTGAGTCCGCAACTCTTAAATGCCAAATATGACTTGTCTCTATTTGAAAACAATGGTTCCAAGTTCAAACACAAAATTTGACTTCCATTCCGAGAATTTTACGAATTCGACGATTATCGTCCAATCGTGCAAATTCCGGCAATTCTTCCTTCTTATGTTTTGTTTAACATTACAAATGAACTTTATTCATCATGTGAACATACTAACATACTTAATACAACAACTTAGATTCATTGTTGGATTTTGACTTATTCTTCATGAGCTTATAACTTCTCAAATTATAAACTACTTAAGATTTCATTGTTAATGACTTATGACAATTAAAGTTTCTTAAACATCATTTCTTATATGTTCTTTACATATCACTTAATTTAGGTATACATGATACATATGATCATATAAATTCTTTTACATTCATATCATTTCTCTTAATAAACTCCTTACAAGTTCATATTATTTTTATATAAGTTTATAACTTATGCTTGCTTAAATGACTTATTACCAACTTAATTGGCTTAAGCTCACTACTTACTCATTCATGTTTCTTAATCCAACTTTTCTTATCATCCTATCATGGTAGAGATAGAAGATAATTCAGAAGAAGTCTTACTCTTTTGTAGTCTTGGTAAGTAGCTTGCTTCTTCTTCTTACTTATGGAATGACTTATGTGTAGCTTATTCTCTCTAACACTTAAGCACTTTAGAAGTGTTGGATTAATTGATCAACCAACAAATGGCTTGTAAGCCTTCTATATTTATAGAACTTGCATGGTTAGGGTAGATTGGTCATTAAAACAATCCCACCTCCTTAAGACACCTCCTTACTATTCATTACTTGCTAACCACTCTCTTATCTCATACTTGGCCATTACTTCAAAGTCTTGGTCATTACTCCTAAGTCTTTGTCATCACACTTACTTGATCACCACATATCTTGGTCATCACACATTAACCATATTAATATGGTTTTGCCCCATGGGTCTATTAACCCATGGATTCTAGCTTGGGCTTGGATTAATAAATCCTTGGGCCTTACATTAACAAACACTAGTTGGTTCATTAATGAATAGTTGGGCTTCTCTCTTTAATTCACTTGGACTTGTATATAATTGTTAACCAATCATCCAAGTCCATTAACATTTCTTAATACATATACATATAGTTTATATATTATTTTCGTATTCTAATTCATATAGAATTTATATACGGTATTTCATCCTTCATACAAACTTGTATAATACTTCGTATTATACTCGCTTTCATTTCTTCGTACAATACCAAGTATCATACAATTATTACTTATTCCTTACCACTTCGCTTTACTTAAAGTTTACAAAATTAAGTCCACAAACGAATATTTACTTTTTCCATAACTAGATTTTTATTACATAATCCATCTTACCTTGTTATTCCATCATTACGTATTTCTCAGAAACTCAAAATTATATCCCGAGCAAATACTGATGAATAGTGTTTTCAGAAAATTTCTCGGAAAACTTTTATTTTCGTCTTGGAAATTCAAACACTTTAATTCATCCACGTAGCTCAAATACTACGACATTCTAACATCAATAGGTTATACAATGACAACCATCTTGATAACACATGGAATATGATTTTATTATTATTTAATTTAATAAAATCATTTTACAATAAGATCCGAATTTCTCGGTCGTTACAGTAGATCTATCTTTTGAGTTTTCATAGACATGCTTATATCAAGGATGATGGATGGGAGGTAGCTCATCCGATACTTCTCCAATGTAAATCACATAGGCTGGAGTCTTTTGTTGGGTAAATGTGAGTGTTAGCATGTCTTCCTTGTCATGTATGTTGATCAAAGAGTCCCAGGTTGCTAGCACATCTGCAAAGTCATTTCTATTACGAGGAATGTGTAGAAATGAGATTTCTTCGAACTCCGAAGCCATCTATAGAACCTGCCGATGGTGAGGCAGCAACTGTAGAACCCGTTGAAGAGCTTTCTTCTTTTTCTTTTTCTTCTTTTTTTTTTCTTTTTTTTTTATTTCTATGCATTAGATGGTGGAAAAGAGCCATATGGCTCACTGATAGGTAGCTCCGGCATTGATGAGGCCGAATGACAATCGTCTGTGGCAAAGGGCTCCCCCAAGGCGTGATGAATGAAGTTTTCTCATTATCATCTTCAGCAACCATGATTTGATGGTACCCTGCAGAGCAATGAACAAAGGAGTACATGTCGTATCGAGCTGTATTGTCAATTAGTATGTGGATGAACGGCACGTGAAAGCTATCTTTGAGGCAAGCTTTATTCCAATCTCTATAATCCACATAAACTCGCACCTCCCTTCCCGGTTTCGGCACGAGGACTATGTTGAATAGCCATTCAGGTTATGTTGACACCATTATGATGCCGGCTTGAAATTGTTTCACAATTTCTTCTTTAACTTTTAACTTCCACTCAGGTTTTAATCGCCTGAGCTTCTGCCTGAGTGGCTTGAATCCCCCTTTGATGGAAAGGTGATGAATGATAATGTCCGTGTATAAACCGACCATGTCTTCGTGAGACCATGCAAACACATCCTAGAATAGGGTCAATAGTGTAACCATGTCATTCCTTTGGTTTTGAGTGAGGTCTGTACCAATTTTTATTTGTTTGGGGTTTTCTAAGGTTTTAAGGTTTAAAAGAGGTGGTTTGATCAAGATTTTGCTTAGGTTTGTCTTTGACCCATTCTTTGATCTCCTGAGGTATCTCATAGTCCTCTTGTATTTCCATCAAGTCTGAGTCCAACTTTACATCAAAGTTATAGTCCTTGTGGAGAATAAGCACCTCATTAGCAAGTCCAGGCACATCTAACTTTAGAGTCCTGAACCAACATGCTCTCACCTGATATATGAAACTGTTCAATCACACAAAGTGTTAGCATGTAATGACAAAAGTAATCGCCAATCTTCTGTCATGTAAAAAAGTAAGCGAATTATTGTTATCTCATGTGAGCGAGAATGAGTTTACGCTTTACCTAAATCGACGACCAATGCAAGGAGTATTGTTCCAATTGTCAAGGGCAAAGTCCTGATGGACTGCAGTGATGGAGGGGCTATCATCAACCTCTTTCTCCCGAATGATGACCATTACGTCTGGGCAATCATCGTCTGGGGTGTATCTGTTTGCATGTTCATCATGGACAATGACGCGTATGCCTAACATCATTTTGACAATGTCTTATTTAATTCTTCGTTCCTCTTCTTCCACTCTGGGGTATAGAACAAAGACTTCTTTCTCCTTTACCGGTATCGTCTTGGGAAATAACATAGCCATTACGCTGGCTGACACCTTTACAGGAAGTTGTGCGGACTCAGGTGTTGTAGGTGGAGACAATCGTTGTGTGGCTGAAGGAATCTTTCTGTGCTTATGATGATTCATGCGACTGGTACTAGCAGTATCTAGACCTTGGGTTCCTCCTTGTGCGGAGGATTCAGCATGTACGGATATTTATGAACCCTGAGTAGACTGGTGTAGTTCTTTTAGTAGAACGGCCAAATCTGTAATTTGTTTGCTTAATCCATCGAATTCTTTGCGAGAAACTGGATTAAGGTCAGTCTGATCAGATGACGACATGATTGACTGCAAGCTTGGAGCCTTTTTAGATTTTGACCGGGTAGTAGGTCTGATTGGTTCCCTGCAAAAGACTTGCATAGTTTAGTCTTTAGGGAATGTGTGTACAATAACATGCTATGTGATGTGTCCATTTTAGGAATTTTATCCTACACAAATGGATGTCAGCTGTTTGTAGCATGTTAATTAAAATATGTATGTGTACAAATTTCTTCATATTTCTCATTATATGGAGATATATATGGAATGAAATTACAAGTAATTGTGTTTACAAGTAATTGAAATGAGAGCATGAAGATACTTTCCTCTATTTTGGGTTTATCAGAGGCTGACCTATCTTAGGTTACTCTCGCACCTTTTTGGCATGAAGGTTCCCAAATCATCGCAATCTACTAGACGTGAAGTTAATCCGGTCTTTCAACTGGAGTGAATTTGGGTGGTGCCTTTCCTGAGCCTCGGAGAATTAGTCTTCTAACGAGTCCAGTAATCAAACACCAACGGGATAGCCTCCTGGTTGAGGGACCACACAACATACATTCACATACATCGCGTCTCACCATATGAAAAAATGATGACATGTGCGAAGCACTAATATCACAAGCAGATATGGTGCGATGCACTAATATCATAAGCAGTTATGGTGCGAAGCACTAGCATCACAAGCAGTTATGGTGCGAAGAACTAAGTGCAATAAGGAAATGCATTCGTACACATTCATCTAAATGTAAATGCAACATCCACACACAAGCAGATAACAATTTTGAAAAGATTGTAATAGCGGCTTAAGTCCTCTTATTGGAGTCCCCAGTAGAGTCGCCACCTGTCGACGTCAGGATTTTTAGATGTCCCTTTCCATTACTTGTTCTTTGGTGTTCTCATTTTAGGTGAGATTTGTTTGAAAAAACAAGTGAAAAGGGTCTGACATTTATAATGTCGACGATGGATATGTTAAGAGTCGCCATTGGTTTTTAAATGGTTGTACCAACACAATGAGAAAAGGTTTACATTGACCCCCAAAGATGTGACATTTGCTAACAGGTTCTGTGAAACCAAAGATTCATTAGGATCCGGGACTTGGTTATGTGGGGGGAAGGTATTAGGCACCCCAGACATCCGTGTTACCACCAGTGACCGCCTCTTTTTCAAGAAACTATTATCTCAATGTGTGTGCGTGTGGGCAATGTGCTGTTATTTGGAAGTAGTGCGAGGCCTCATTCGCACCTATATACACAGGGTTTGAATTTATGTAGAAAATTCAGTTTTTTAGCAAGATATAGCAATGACGTTTTATAAAAAGGTTTTTCAAACCCTGATGCTCAATAGTAATTGAGGCCTTTTACACTCCCATTTTATTAAGTGTGCGGCTTGGTTGATTTTATTTTCTGAATGCGAGGCATCTCGTATGAAAATAATGTACAAAATAATCTTGACTTCCTCGTGGGTATGGAAACCATCTCGAGGAAATTCGATACCTCATAAAATAATTTACAAGTTGCTTTACGACTAAAAATGTCCATCATGGGAACCGAATCTAGATTCAATGGGATGAATCTGTGATCACATGATTCCTAGGCTCACAAAATCTTTGCGGTTTATATGAAAGTAATAAAAGCGGTATATATATAAAAAGTATATATATATATATATATATATATATATATATATATATATATATATATATATATATATATATATATATATATATATACATTGATCACCAACCATGAAGCACCTCCATGGGGATCGAAATGTAAATAAAGTCATAAAAGCTATCAACCGCCACGGAGGAAACTCCAAAGGGACGAAAACGTAAATAAAGTCAGTAAATACGGTGAACCACCATGAAGGAAATTCGAGTAAGTGACGAGAATGTAAATAAAGTTGTAAATACGATCAATCAAGCACTTTCTGATAAACTCGAGCATGATGAAATGTAAAGAAAGTCAGAAATCGATCAACCACCACGAAGTAAACTCGTGTGGGACAAAATATATATATATATAAAAACAATAAACACACACGATGTAAAATTCAGGGCTCATCGAATAGAGTTCACCCACAGTTCATATATATAAGTATATATATATATATATATATATATATATATATATATATATATATATATATATATATATATATATATATAAAAGCGAAGTAAACGCACTGCATCAAGTTCAGGCTCATCGAACAAAGTCCGACCACGCTTCATATATATAAATATATATATATATATATATATATATATATATATATATATATATAAGCAAAAACGCACTGCATCGAAGTCTCAGGCTAATCGAACAAAGTTCGACACACAGCTAATATATATAAATGTAAATATATATATATTAAAGCAAATAAACGCTCCAGACCGAAGTCTAGGCTCAATCGAGGCATAACTCGATAATGTTAGTCAATATATATGTAAATATATATATATATATATATATATATATATATATATATATATATCTGATTTGAAATGAAACCATGGATGTAAGTCCTGAAAAAGCAAGCGAGCACGACTCTCAACGTGTAGAAGGGTGTGTGCAAAGATGAAGAGAAAGACTCTAAAGTGTGTGAGAAGGCTTACAGCTGACTGCTAAAAAAGGCTTCTATATCTTTAGAGTGGGTAAACAATGACTTTTGTAGGTACAAAAGGGCTATATATGAGCTCACAGGTGTTTAGAAGGGGAAAGTACACTGCATGGGATGAGTGCAGAGCAAATTGGGCAGGGCTTCCTCGCCTTTTTTTCTTAGAAAATTAGCACCCCAAGCCCTCTATTTATAGAGGGAGGAGCCGCAGGTCTACCTGTGACACCTAGTAGCAGGTGTATCGGCAGCTGCCCGGGGTGTCCCGGGCAGTGTGGGTCCCGCCGTGTTGAAGTATGTACATTCGGGCAACGCGCTGTTCGCTTGGTCGCTCATAACTTTCAATCCGGGAGTCCGATGGAAGCGTGCCATATCATTCTGAAAAGCTCTTTCCGAGAGCTACACAATGACATAAGATTTTCCCTTTTTTGATTCCAGGAAGATGGGTCCATGACCGAAATGGCATTCCTGGGTTTCCGTCAGGTAGTCCGGTTAGCCGTTTTACGTAGTTTGCGCTTGAAAGTTAAGATATGGTTCTTGTGGGACTTCTATTGAAGTATTTTGAGTTTACATGAGTTGATTTGATGTGAGTTGAATTTGAGTTAGCAAAATAACCATTTTTGCCCTCTCGGGGTTATCTCCGGTTTTCGCGCAGTTGTAGCAGTCTTTTCTCAGGATTATCTCTGAGGTTGACTTGATGTTGACTGTGACTGTCCTCAGGGTTATCTTTGAGGTTGGCTTGACCTCCTGGGCTATCTCCAGGCTTTGATCTTGATCCCTTGGGGCTATCTCCGGGTTTGAAACTGACTTTCCCGGGGTTATCTCCGGGGTTGGAAACTGTTTTCCCGGGGTTATATCTGGGGTTTGGAAACTGGATCTCCCGTGGCTATCTCTGGGGTTAAAATTGATGTTGTGGTCCTCCAATGTTATCTCTGGAGTGTGAAAAAGATGCTTTTGCCCTCCTGCATGGTTAGTAACAGGAAAAGAAAATTTCGAGTGTCTACACTCTCCTTGACAGAACTTCTAAACATTGTCAATATTGCAAATAATAATATGAATAACTTTGTCGTCTCAATTATTGATTTAATAGTATAACATATTATGCAGATGATACTGTGACAATAAATGAATCAATAATATGAGAGATATGATGCAGCAATTACTGTAGTAATAATTGAGTAAAACTGAGTGACTTTCACGTAAGCATCAATAATCAATATCGTGTGCTACTATGCAACCACGCGTATTACTATACTTTTACTACCGGGTAGTTCAACATTTTAACGGTAAAACTTTTGCCGTTATTTTTATAAAAAGATAATTTAGTCGATTTCTAACTATGACAATACTTCTGTTGTTAGGTCCACCAATGATTGTGCCATCGTACGAATATTCCCTGTTAAAACGAATATTCCCTGACCAATCGAATATTATATAACCACTTGCTTTTTTTGCAAAATTTATAAATATTACCCACAACTTTAACATTATATCATATCCACACCATAATATTCAAATATTTATTTCGAGAAAATTTAATCTTTATTTATAAAAGTTGGGGTCTTACAATTGATGATTACATGAATATCCTTGGCCTGTAGTGCAGGGATGATTCGATGATGTGGTTTATTTATTAAGCTGAGTCTCAGCGATAAAGTTGATGAAAAAAGTTTTAAATCATAGAAGATAGTAGATATCTTGCTCTACTTGACTCTTCTAATGGATTGCTTATTCCGCTGTAGTTAAACTCGATGTTTATTGTATTTTGTCAGTGTAACATTGTTGAAGGCTAATGATAAATCTTCATTATCTTAGTTATAATATTTCTTACTGGGCTAGTTGAGCTCACCCTTTTGCTTTCATTGTTCTCTTCCGGAAATGAGAACGTAGCCGGTACTAGTCAGAGAACAGCAGAGTGACGGTCCGAGATGGTGTTATAGTAGTCCTCATTATTCTATGAAATATTGTGACAATAAATGTAATTAGGACTCCATTTGAGTTTGGATATTGTCTAGAAGACAATATTCATGTAAAAACTCAGCTATATTTTGTCATATTTTTACACGACAATTGTATTAAAGAAGTTTGTATTTGATTTATATACCATGTATTTGGCGACCCAGAATGGGTGATGTATACCTATTTTGGGGGCATCACACTTTATGTGCCTACGTGTTGAAAAATTATGTTCTCACGAGTATCGAAGAGTGTCACGTAATAAATAAAACTTAAAAGTATTTTGTTGTCAGGATTTCTAATGTTGAAGAATCCAGTCAAGCTAGGGAGGAGATACATGTGACACCCCCAAATTTGGATACTTCAGTCCCACACGATTTGGTGTTCACATTCTAATCATACATTTCTAACTACCCAAACATAATAAAATTTAAACAATAAAACTTCCCATAAAAGGGTTACATCATTAAATCCAATAAAATCCCAGGTCATCTAACCTTATACATTCATCAAATTGGGAAAAATAAATAATTACATCACAGTAGTTAAAATAATGTGTGACATCATAAAAGTCAATAAATTTACAAGTCTTTAACACTTGTTCAATTTTCCTTTCTATTTTCTAGTGGTAGGTTCATCAACCTTCTCAACTTTAGTTGTAATGATTATATATGAATGAGTAAGCAAAACAAATGCTCACTTGAAATGACAATGAATAATAACATCATAATAACTGCCAATAAATAGGCTCAATAGAACTGAATAATATTCTCTTTCAATGATAATCAAGAAGTGAAAACAGAATTTAAAATGTATCTGAGGGTCACAAGACCATGAACTATGTCCAAGGTTATAAGTGTTCTTACAACTTAAACCTACATAGTCATAAGACTATATGGACTCCCTGTATTTAGGGCGATCAACAATTCATACCATGTATTCTGCACAAACATCTAAACGCTTCGCGTAATAATTCCCCATAATAGGGTTGTTCTTCTCAGTTTTAGAGTATAAGACCGCACCAAAGTAAGTTTGGTTTGGATAAACTTCAAGGGTAATTTAGAGTTCAACAAACATCTGTGACACCCCCAAATCTGGGTACTCCATTCCCACAGGGTTTGGTGTTCACTATCCAAAACAATTACATCTAACTACCCATAATAAAGGATAAAGACATAACTAAAATAACTTAAATAATTATCTTCCCCATTAAAGGGTTACATCAACTTTAATCATTTACAAGTAATCTAACCTTTAATTATTATATAAGTTTGCGGAATACATCACAAGATAACATAAGTCTTATAGCATAAAATCATTAAAGTAAATCTTCATCACTTGGACATCTTGCACTTTCCTTTGCTAGTAGACGGTTCATCAACTCTTTCAACTTTAGTTGCAATGTTAATTGAAAGAGTGAGCAAAAAATTGCTCACTGATATAAAGAATAATAATAGTAACAACATGAGATAAAACGATTGTTACTGGATAATAGGGAACTCGTTCTACGAATCAAGAATAGAGAACAATTCAAGATTTATATCTGAGGGTCTTAAGACCACAAACTATGTCCCAGGTAATTAGGTATTATTACCTCAACCTTAACATTCATTTAGACTATACATACCCTTCCTTATGTACTTAGGGGGATCAGCCTTTTGTACCATGTATTGTGCACAAAAATCTAAATGCTAACGCATATAAAATCCCTTATATTAGGGTTGTTCATCTCAGTTTGACTTTAGAATTTCCGCAATAAAGAAAGTTTAGTTTGGAACTAGCTTATCAGTGGTTCTAGAATTTTTAGAACACTATTTAATTATAGATTAATCCAATCAATAAGAACTTGCTCGCTATTCAAAGGTTCAACACAATAGTATAGAATTGAACAATGATATTTAAGTCAAAAATTGAATACTGACAATATACAATGAAATAGACATGGTATATACACAAAGTGCTACATCCAAAAGAGTCATGAAAACCACATCTGAATCAATGAATTTAAACAGTATATGTCTTGAATAACAAGAACAAGAATTAGGAAAGTGAAACTCACTCGATGTAACGAATTACATTACAAGAGCTTGCATAAGCATACACAAGGTAGAATCAACAGGCTTGCTCAACTTTTATATAGGATTTAGGAACTTGCAAAATAATAAATTAGGAATAAAAACTTGTTTAACAATCATAAGATATCGAAATTATGAAACTTGCATTCATTATAAAAAAAGAATGAAGTTAGAGAACTTGCCTCGTGTGTAAGCTACACAAGTATAATAATGTTCGCCAATTACCCTACATATACCATTGAAATTACAATACCAATTAGTTGTATTAACATTATCTTTATAGGTTCAACCCACCATTTAAATCATAACCTTAACTTAATGTCTAGTCATGTTGGTTAACCACCCTTACAGATCTGAAATATCACTATTGCTTAACATAAGCTTTATCATTCAAATCTAACTCTTGTAAATAACAATTTCATTCATTACATAACTTTGTTTGAGTGATCACTTAAAATCCTCACTTTTTGGTATCACCGCACATAACGGTCCGATGTACCCTTTCCGGACCTAACAGTTGATGTTCACCGACTTCATCCTAGCACAGTGGAGTTCTGCACTTCCTGTCGTACAATGCTTCGTTAGGCAGCATGCCAATGCTTGCGTGGTAACTGTGGTTGTAGGTGAATTCTGCCAGTGGTAATTGTTTATCCTGGTTCCCTTTGAAATCCATGATGTACGCTCTAAGCATATCTTCCAATGTTTAGATTGTTCATTCGCTTTGGCCTTCTGTTTGAGGATGTTATGCCGTACTCATTCTCAATTGTGCTCCCATGCATTCTTGTAGTCTCTTCCAAAAATTCAACGTGAATCTCAGATCTCTGTCTGACACAATTTACACTGGAACTCTATGTCTCAAAATGATCTCCTTGACGTATAACTTTGCGAACTGATCAACATTGGATCTAATCTTTATCGACAAAAAGTGTGTTGATTTCGTCAGTCTATCTACTATCACCCAAATCGCATCGTATCCTTTCTGAGTAGTTGGAAGACCTACCACAAAATCCATTGTGATAAGCTCCCACTTCCATTATGGTTCTTCCAATGGTTGAAGTAATCCGCTTGGTCTCTGATGCTCGACCTTGACTCTTTGACACATCAAGCTTTTCGCGACACATTCTGCAACATCTCGTTTAATATTTCACCACTAAAAATGTCATCGTAAATCTTGATACATCTTCGTACTTCCCGGATGAATGGAATATCTTGAGTTATAAGCTTCAGTTAAGATTTTAACTTTAATATCAGGTACTGTTGGCACCCAAATTCTTCCCTCGAACCTTAGTAGTCCTTGGGCATCGACCTTGTACTTCACCTCAGTACCCTCGACCACTCTTTCTCTGATTTTCCCACATTTTTCATCTTGTAGTTGAGCGTTCTTCACTTTATGCACTAAAGTTGGATTAGCTTCCATTTGGAACAATCTTTCATCGGATTCTTTAGGAAGTTTTATTTCCAACTCTAGCCTTACCATTGCTGAAATGAGCTCCTCCCGGTTAGTTAACAACATCAACTTCTCCCGACCCTTTCTACTCAAGGCATCGGCAACCACATTTACTTTACCTAGATTGTAAAAGATCTCACATTCATAATCTTTTATCAGTTCTAATCATCTCCTCTGACGCATGTTTAAATCTTTCTGTGTGAAAATATATTTCAGACTTTTATGATCCGTATATATCTCACATTTCTCCCCATAGAGATAATGTCTCCATATCTACAGAGAAAATACCACTGTAACCAACTCCAAATCATGAGTCGGGTATCATTTCTCATAGTCTTTTAGTTGCCTTGATGCATACACAATGACTATGTCATTTTGCATAAGCACACAACCTATTCCTTTATGTGATGCATCACTATACACCACAAAGTTTCCTGTATTATGCGGTAATGACAACACAGGTGCCATGCTAAGCTTCTTTTTGAAGTCCTGAAAACTATCTTCGCACTTTTCCGTCCAAACAAATTTTGACAGATTTCCTTGTCAATTTCGTTAACAGAGTGACAATCTTGGAAAAGTCATGAATAAACCGTCTATAGTAACCTTCCATTCCCAAGAAACTCCTCACCTCTGATGGTGTCCTCGGTTGTTCCCAATTTATTATAGCTTCGACCTTTGATGGATCCACTGAATTCCCATCTTTCTCAATCACATGCCCAAGAAATTATACACATTCTAGTCAGAATTCACACTTAGAGAATTTCGCGTACAACTTTTTCTTTCTTAGTGTCTCCAACGTCAAACGTAAATGTTCCAAATGTTCTTCTTGAGATTTGGATTACACCAGAATATCATCAATGAATACCACCATAAACTTATCTAAAAATGGTTTAAACACCCTGTTCATCAAATCTATGAATGTTGCAGGGGCATTAGTTAAACCAAAAGACATTACTAGAAACTCATAGTGTCCATACCGAGTTTTGAATGTCATCTTAGGTACATCCTCCTTCCTTACTTTTAATTGATGATACCCGCTTCTCAAATCTATCTTCGAGAAGTACTTTACTCCTTTCAATTGATCAAACACGTCATCTATTCTTGGCAACAGATACTTATTCTTAATAGTGACTGTGTTAATTCCCTATAATCAATGCAAAGACGAATTGACCCATCATTCTTCTTCACGAATAATATCAGTGCTACCCACGGTGACACACTCGACTGAATGTATTTCTTATCTAACAGTTCTTGCAATTGTACCATAAGCTCCTTCATCTCTGCCAGAGCCATCCTGTACGGGGCCTTCGATATCGGGGTAGTTCCTGGCGCTAAATCGATAACGAACTTAATCTCTGTCAAGCAGAAGTCCTGGAAAATCCTCCGAAAACACGTCTGCAAAATCCCTAACAACAGTTATCTCTTCCAACTTCATACCCTTCTTCTGAGTATCAACTATGTAAGCAAAGTACCATACACAGCCTTGACTCAATAACTTCTTGGCTTGCATAATCGTCAGACATCTCGCTTGACTAGGCGACTTGCTAGTGTAAAAAACTACCTTTGACATAGTCATAAGGTTTACACTTTTCTTTTGGCAATCAATTATCGTTCCATAACTGAATAGCCAATCCATTCCCAATAAAAACATCAATATCTCCAAGTTTTATCGGGATTAAATCTACTATCATAACATTTCCCTTAATATTCACTGTGACGTCCCCAAATTCAGGTACTTGAAACCCGAATTTAGTGCTTCACGATACTATTTCTTTGAGCAGAATAATAAAAATAATGTCATAAATATCAAACTTAATTTACATATCAGAGTTGTCTAAATCCCAGGTACGCGACCTTTAAAACATATCATTACATGCTAGATAATAAATATCATCATCTTATTTAAGTCTAGCTATTACATAAGATAACACAAACTTATTCTGCTAGATTTTCATTCCCTTTGTTCTTGCATGAACCTTCAGCTCGATCATACGTAGCTGAAAACATTTAAATTAAGCAAGAATGATCATTTGAGTGCCCATCAAGTAATAGCAAACAATAAACATTAGCTGAAAGGATAAATGTTTTCTTTGAACGAAACTTCTACAAAGAAGCAATAGTTGTGAAGTAAACTGAAGGAACACTAAACAACATAACAAATCTTATTTCAAATTTTGAAACTACGTATTGACTATAATTGGTGAGCAGTCGACAGACTATGAAATTTGTTTTCAATTTTCGTTAAGGTTTAACAGAACTTCATCTGCAACCCGTCATAACTTACAGTCACGGGGGGGTGATCAACCCGTTATGCCATGTATTGATCAATACTACATACCAACATGATATTCTCGTTCATCATATCCACCTTAGGCGCACAAAAGTTTTCCCATGTTCAGGATGTTCATACTTAGTCGGGAATCCAAACCAATAATTCGGTTGGATATCAATAAGGTTCAATCATGTTTGAAGATATTTTTAAATCTGTGTCTAGCCAAATCAAATAGCTTAGACATCTTTTAATCAATATATATATACCAGAATTTAATAGGTATGTATCAATAGGTACAACAATTATCCAAGTGAGGACACTTGTATAACCAATCTTAGGAATTTGCGAACAGAATAGATATATCTGAATCTAATAGTAATATTGTACTGATAAATAATGTACGAATAAAGTTCGAGAACTTGCATGAATACAAATATTTAGATATATAATCAATAACAATAGAGTTCATAATCAGGCACAACGATTATATAATTCTGAAACTTTCTTACTCATGTCCATTGCATAAAGTAAATGCAAAGGTTAGGATACTTGCACAATGTAAAGTAGGATTCGGATACTTGTCTGGTATGCTATTTACACAACTTAGTTCTATCTTTAACTCAACGACCTATCATTTATAAGATTGTTCTATTGATTAGAATAACATATCATAACACATAGTACTATTATTTACAGTCAACACATAACACAATCATATTGTCACATAGTTATATCAGTCACCGGATCATAAACATACATTTATATAGTGAAATTATATAGTTTCGGATCATTTTTGGTAACATTTCGGTGTACCGACGACTTTGTCGAGTAATTATTGAGTTTAAAACTCTATCATGTAGTTCAATATTATCCTGAATATTTTAAATACTAGTCATATTATTTTTAAATGACTTATAATAATTTTTAAATAATTATTATAATTTATCTTGATTTTCAAACTCTAGAATCATTATTAAATGATTTAAATATTAGATAATTCTATTATCATTAATATTTAAATAATATTAAAATATTAATGCAACCAATTTGCTAAAATATCAAAGTTATTTATAATAACTCAAAATATTTTTAAAGTAATAATATTACCCTTAAATGATTTTTTAAAACATTTAAAATAATTTTTAAACAATTACCATTAATATTTAAATATTAATGTATTATTCACTAAAATATTAAAAGTCATTTATAATAACTTAAAATATTTTTAAACCATTTATATCCTTTTAAATGATTTTTAAACCTATAAAATCATTTTTAATCTATTTATTTAATATAATTATTAAATAAATCTAATATAATAATTAATGAAATTTGCTTTAAAATATTGAAAGTTATATTTTATAACTTAAAATAATATTAAATACCTTATTATCATTTAAAATGATTTTTAATATAATAAAATCATTTTAATTAAATTTTTATTGCATTTATTAAATATATTAAATATCAATAATATTTAAATAATTACTAATATTTATGGAAAATATGCCAAATTATTAAAAGTTAATTTTTATGACTTCAAATAATTTTTAAAACTGATTTTATAATTTTCAGAAATTGTTTTCTATTTTTAAATGATTTTTAGAAATTAAAATAATTAAAATAAGTCTATCACTAAAGCTTTTAGCGACAAAAAGTGTCGTCTATTGTGTTCTTGAGCACCAAGAACATTCAAAGGCAGTTAACAAGTGGCTACGTTTGAACAAGTTCAATTCGATGTGTAAATTGATCCTGGTCAATCTATAACATAGATCTTGTAGTGTTAATGTAACACTACAAGTATCAACTAACATCTGAGTCAGATCATAACAAATGAGCAAGTTATAAAGACTCAAACTAACTGTCAGACATGTTCTGGGTTTTCTGGGTTACCCAGAAACCCAGACAGTCTCAAGTGGTCTCCTTGTGGCTCATTTAATCAAGGGTTCTGGCTACTGTACGTTAATGTGTTCTAATGGTTCAAGATTGTTGGGCCATGATCCTTTTCATTATTGGGCCAGACTTAGTGGGCTCCTCCCTCGGATTCAATTTCATCTTGGGCAGACATGTGCAGTAAGTTTCATGCTCTCTTCGGGAGCAACAAAAGGAGGGCAAAACCAACTGGCTCGTTGACTCAGGTTCGACAGTATTTGAATGAGTCTTTGGGACAATATGTGAAGCGATTCCGTGAAGCAGTCGGCCAAGTGACAGACCTGAACGATCTACAAGTTGTGGGACTATTTCAGAATGGGTTAGATTTGGTCAAATCAGAAAAGTTGGTGAAGAAATTAATGTTTCACCACCCGAAGAGTCTGGCTGAAGCCTTCGACAAAGCTGAAGGCTATATCGTGGTGGAGGAAGCCATGAACAGCCTCAAATGTCCTTCTTTAGACCGGCTTAAGGAGACAGATCGGGACAGAACCGATGGGGACCAGAAGAAGAATGAAGGGAATAAAGACCGCTATGAAGGCGGGTCGAAGAAATACAACAATTGCAGACAGGGTGGAGGACGTCCATCCACTCCCACCCAGAGAGTGAATAGGACGTACACAACACTTAACACTGATAGGGCTGTTATCTTGGATCAGATTAAGAATCAACCTATCTTCAAGCCACCTCGAGATAACATTAAGCCCGAAAAAGGGAATCCTCGTAAGTATTGTGATTACCATCAAGCCTCGGGTCACGATACGAACGATTGTGCTAGTTTGAAAGATTTTATTGAAAGAAAGGTACAAGGTGGGGCTTTAGTTCAGTATGTGGCTGCCAAAACGAATCAACAGCAGGATAGAGGACCTGTTTGGCAATTCAACCGATTCGATGGCGTTGCCAGCTCGGGGATGACTGCAAGGCATGTGATAGATGTCATCACTGGGGGTACTTCTGGCAAACTTGTTAGAAAGAAGCGCTGAAGTCACTTGGATTCGGTCATGTCGATGGCGGGTACCCTCCGAAGACCGATAGACCTTATCCGAAATACGATAATCTCCTTTTCTCGACGAGGATTACCCTTCAAAACCATCGAACCGCATGAGGATCATTGGTCTTGATCGCAAGAAGGGTTCGGTGGATATGAAGCGAATGATGGTAGATAATGGGTCTTCAGAATATTCTACAGATGCCCACGCTTATCGAGGATGGATGCATCTAGACGGCGGAAGATGGAGATAAGGCGAGGCTCCTTTATACGGTTTTAGTAACGATCCATCAAGGTGGTTTGGAACCATTGAACTCTACCTAATCATCTTCTAACGGCCCCTCAGCAGGTAGAAATTATTTGCAAATTTTATGTTGTGCATGTAGATTCTGCTTATAATGCTATTTTGGGGAGGCCTACTTTAATTGCTTTACAAGTTGTGACCTCAATCCCTCATTTCAAAATCAAATTTCCTACGGCTCATGGGGTCGGTGAGGTGAAAGGAGATTTGGATCTGGCCAGAAGATGTTATAGAAATGCTGTGATCACTTCGGGAGTCGGGGTATCGAAGCAAAAGAAGACCATGGCGATAGAGATCGAACCCTTCACTGAGAGCAGTTCCTAACCATTGGTCATGCCAGTTGAAGAAACAGAGGAGATAGAGCTCATCCCGGGCAAGGTGAACAAGACAGTGAAAATAGGTTCGGGTCTGCCGGAACCTCTCCGGACGAACCTCATGGAACTCCTGCGATGCTATATTGACATCTTCGCATGGGAACCTCAGGATATGCCGGGAGTGAGCAGGGATATTTTTGAGCATCGGTTGGAAGTGGACCCGTCACAGAAGCCAGTTCGACAGAAGAGGAGGATCTTTGCACCCGAGCGCCAGTGAATCATCGATGAAGAGATTGCAAAGTTGTTAGCTGCTGACTTCATCTTTGAGATCGATTACCCGCAGTGGATGGCAAATGTGGTGATGGTCCAGAAGCAAAACGGGAAATGGCGAGTCTGTATCGACTATACAGATCTGAATAAAGCTTGTCCAAAGGATTTCTACCCGTTACCCCACATCGACTAGCTCATCGATGCCACTTCGGGGTATGCTTTGTTAAGTTTCATGGACGCATTCTCTGGGTATCATCAAATTTCTATGTGTAAAGAGGATATACCGAAGACGGTGTTCATTACGCATCGTTCGGTATATGCCTATAAGAAAATGACCTTCGGCCTCATCAATGCCGGGGCCACATACCAGAGGATGATGAACTACGTCTTCAGATATCAGTTGGGCAAGAATATGGAGGTGTACATGGATGACATGATTGTTAAGAGCATGCTAGTACATATACATCTGGATGATTTATAAGAATGCTTTCAGACAATTCGTCATCACAACTTGAGACTGAATCCTACTAAGTGCACCTTCGGATTAGGGGTTGGCAAATTTCTGGGTTATCTTGTCAGCTAGAGGGGAATTGAAGCCAATCCAGAGAAGATTCAAGTGATCCTGAACATGAAGACTCCTCAGTCATTTAAGGATGTTCAACGTCTAACTGGAAGGATTGCAGCTTTGAGGAGGTTCATGTCCAAGTCTGCAGAAAGATGTTTGCCATTTTTTGATACGTTGAAAGGGCCGAAGAATGCAAAGACGTTCCAATGGACTTCGGAGTGTGAGGACGCCTTTCAAAGCATCAAGTCCTACTTATCTTCGGCGCCTTTGTTGGTGAAGCCCGCTCCTGTTGAGCCTCTGTATTTGTACTTGGAAGCTAGTTCGTTGGCAGTAGGAGCAGTTTTGGTGCGTGAAGTTGGGGGTAAGCAGCACCCGGTTTATTATGTAAGCCATGTCCTTCGGGATGCTGAAACAAGGTACCCAAACATTGAAAAGTTTGATTTTGCTTTAATAACTGCTAGTCGAAAGCTTAGGCAATACTTCCAGGGTAGGTTGTTAATAGTATACACAGATCAGCCTTTGAAGAAAATTATGGGCAAACCCGAGGTCTCGGGAAGATTAGTTGCATGGACGATGGAGTTATCCCAATTTTTCATTGAATATCATCCCTGAACCGCCATCAAGGGGCAGGCCATGGCTGATTTTGTAGTCGAATGTTCGCTCAAGTCGATGAAGTTGTGGCGGCGGTGAAGGTTTACAGAGCGCGATTGCGCTTCTTCAATGAAGCGAGTTCGTGGATGCTATATGCAGATGGGTCTTCTACTACGGACGTCAGTGGAGCAGGGATTATTCTGACGAGTCTGGAGGGATTCAAGGTGCAGCAGGCCATCAAATTTCAGTTCAAAGCAACGAACAACAAAGCTGAGTATGAGGCGATACTCGCAGGGTTACGACTAGCGAAGAGTCTTGAAGTGCAGAGAATAGTCATCTTTAGTGATTCTCAGTTAGTCGTTAAGCAGCTCTCTGGGGAGTACGAAGCTCGAGGTCCAAGAATGATCAAGTATTTGGCAGAATTGAAAGAACGGCTTCAGTATTTCCAATCCTACAAGTTTTAGGGAGTCGAGCATAATAACAATTCCATTGCTGATGCACTCTCCAAATTAGCCACTACGGATGTTAACGCCTTTGATGGATCGATTTACTTAGAAATTTTGCAGCATCCTAGTGTTCATCATGAATCGATAATGTGCGTTGACCGAACCAATTGCTAGTTGACACCATATCTGGAGTATCTGGCAGATGGCGTCTTACCTTCGGATAGGATGTTAGCCAAGAAAATCAAGTACAAGAGTGATAATTTTGTTCTGATTGATGGGGATCTATTCCGAAGGGCTTTCTTGTCTCCACTACTGAAATGTTTGACTCCATCTGAAGCTGAATATGCTCTCCGAGAGGTACATGAAGGCATCTGTGGCGACCATATGGCTGCTAAGTCATTGGCATACAAAGTACTTCGTCAGGGGTACTACTGGCCTACCATCTTCAAGGAAGCGACTGAATACGTCAAGAAGTGTGAGAAATGTTAACTCAACAGTCCGATCCCACATCAGCCACCAGAAGAGCTATACTCAATCTTATCTCCTATAACCTTTGCTGTCTTGGGGGTTGATATACTGGGTCCATTACCAAAAGCAAATGGTCAGGTCAGTTTTGTTATAGTTGCCATTGACTATATGACCAAATGGGTAGAAGCAAAGCCACTTAGGTCAATAACGGAACAGGAATGCTTAAAATTTTTGAAAGAATCAGTAGTGTTTCGTTTTGGAATTCCTAAGGTGGTAATATCGGACAATGGACGTCAGTTCGTGGGATCGAAATTTGAAGCATTTTTGAAAGAACTGGGGGTTCAGCACAAAAAGACTTCAGTAGCTCATCCTCAATCAAACGGACAAGTCGAAGTGACCAATAGAACGCTACTGAATGGGATCAAGCGCAGATTGGACGAAGCTAAGGGAAGATGACCAAAAGAGCTGATTAGCATATTATGGGCTTATCGGACTACTCAGGGACTACTGACGAAGTTTCGCCTTCAGATGGCCTATGGTAATCGATGCCTTAGTCCCATTGAAATTGGATCTCCAAGTCTTGAGTTAGTCAATTCAAAGAGATCTACAATGAAGAAGGACTGAAAGCTAATCTCGATTTGCTTGACGAGGTCAGAGAAACAGCCTTGATCAAATTGGCAGCCTATCAGCGAAGAGTGGCTTAGCATTATAATAAGGGGGTAAAGCTTCGCCGATTCGAAGTGGGGGATTTTGTCCTCAGAGAAGTCGAAGCATCTACACCTCAGAATCTTGGAAAGGCGATGCTTAAATCGGGAAGGACCGTATGAAGTCAATTTGAAGTCTTTGAGCCGGGACTTATCGGTTGAAGGCATTAGACGGGTCAGCAATTAAAAATACTTGGCATGCCGGCAGGCTTAGGAAATACTTTCAGTAAATATAATGTCAGTACATCGGAAGTCTGTAAATATTCACGTCATCATCAATAAAAGTCCCTTTTTTCTCAAACGAATCTTGTCTTCATTGTTGTTCAGTTCAATGGTGTAAGGAGGTTCGAGGGGACTCTCTGACCATTCGATGGTAGCCTTAATGGCAGGTGGACCTTATGGGTTTGTCAGGCCCTGTGTGGTAGGCAAACGCCATCCTTAAGACGTTGTCAGGCCCTGCGTGGTAGGCAATTGTCGACCTTTGGACCTTGTCAGGCCCTTCGTGGTAGACAAATGTTCTCTTTAAGACGTTGCCAGACCCTGCGTGGTAGGCATTATCGGCCTTTAGACTTTGTCAGGCCCTTCGTGGTAGGAAAATGTCATTCCATGGGTTTGTTAGGCCCTTCGTGGTAGGAAAATGCCGTACTTCAGACCTTGTCAGGCCCTTCGTGGTAGGCAAGTGTCATTCTTTTAGACTTTGTCAGGCCCTTCGTTGTAGGAAAATGTCATTTTATATGAGTTATTAGACCCTTCGTGGTAAACAAATTTCCAAGGAAGCAGATCTGTCTCACACTTCGGTAACGAATAAGTATTCCTTTACTTTATTACCTAAATTTTTTCTAAGTGTTGAGTTCGGAATGCATCATTCTTTAACTTCATCTTATCTGTTATACGATGTGCCTAGTTGTTGATTAACGTGTCATTGTAAAGAATATTGGAATTTCATCAACATTTAAACAAGTTCACTTAAATTTCTTTACAAACAAAATTTTTATCCAATAACAACAAAAGCAAAGTTCCTTTTTACAAGACACCCTATAAACTAAAATGAAAAAACATCAGACTCAGGCTGCACCTTCATTCTCGGAATCAAGAAGGGCTGGGTCCAATTGAGCTGCAGTCAGCTTCTCCTTGCCCCGACCTCGGCAATCTTTGTATCCTTCATAGTATACTTTCAGAATTTCTGCGCCGAGCTCCGCCTATATCTGCTTGAGCAATTCTTCAGTCAGAGGAGGATCCCGTTCCTGAAGTACCTTTATCTTGCCACGAAGTTTACGACGCTTGGCCCTATGGACTTTCCTATCAGCCCGAGCCTTCGTCTGAACTTCACTGAGTTGTATTGACAAGTTTTGATTTGCTGCAGACAGCCCCTCATTGGTAGTCTTCAAAGCTTCGGTCTCTGCAACGAAACGGACATTCATGGTAGCCAACTTTTGTTCGCTAGACTTTGTCGTCTTCAGTTCTTCCCTGATCGAGCTCAGCACGTCATAAGTTTCCTTCATATCCTCCTTGGTTTGGGCCAATTCCCTTTGAAGACTTTCATTGACATGGAAAATAGATTCATGTTCCTCTCTCTCTAGCCAATGTAGCCTTTAACATGTTGTTCTCCCTCCTCAGAGTCTCTTCATCGGACTCGGCATTTATATGTTTGGAACGTAAACGCTCGAAGACTGTATTTGCCTACACACATTCGATAGTATCCAGTCAATTTCAAATATTTAGACAAGTATAGATATGTTTAACTAAGAAAACCCTCGCTTACCTTTTCCAAATAACTCATGCCTTCATCAAGAAAATTCTCGTTCGTATGGTTCTCAAATTGGTGATCATCATTATCCCGAATGAAGGAATCAAAGAGCTGGAAGGGAAAGTTGATGTTATACCGAGGCCATAAGGTCGACGCTTCAGTGGCCTCATCATGGAATTTTTATGATGAAGGCCTTGGGGGGAAAGGCATTGGTTGGTCACGAATGGGAGAAGGATCCATGTAGATATTTTCGGTGGAAGAAGATTGAGATGGAGTAGGATCTCTAACTGGTAGAAATACAGGTGTTGAACTTGGGTGGCTGTCAGATGGTTATTTTCTCTTTCGAGACGGAGCTGCAGCAGCTTCAGTTTGTTCTTCTTCATTTACAGTTTGAATCTTAACGGGGACTGTTGGGGGATGAACATTTGAAGAAGATACTCTAAGTTCATCGGGGGTTAAGGGAATAACTTTTCTTCTCAACTTTTTGATTCGAAGAAGTTGCCTTCGATCATTTGCAGGTAGATCTAATAAACTTGTTCGAGCTAATGTTGGATTGGCGACTGGTGGTGTTGGATCAACAGTTGGCGGTATTAGGTCGGCAATCGGTGGAGTTGGATCGACAGTTGGCGGTATTGGGTCGACAGTTGGCGGTATTGGGTCAGCAATTGGTGGCGTTGGATCGATAGTTGGGGGTATTGGATTGACAGTTCGTTTAGATCCAGAAAGGGCTTTGGAGTCTGACACGATGGAAATTAGTCGAGGCCTTTAGATGGCTCTTTTCTTTCGACGAAGTTGGATGACTCTTTCCGAAAGAAGGGGTTCATCATCTTCGGGTGCATGGGTTTGAGGTTCAGCAGTTGGTATTTCAGTAGGTGGGTTGAATTTGGAGGAGGCTTCTGGTTGTGAAGGTTCAGCATCGACATCTGCAGATTTTCCTGCTACATTCTCTTCCAGGGGGACTTCATATTGTGATGAATCGGCGGTGGCTTCTACCGATTTTCCAGTTAACAAGTCCTCTAAATCTTTTACCTCCGAAGACGACGGTTTAATCAAAGTTACTACAGAAGATTAACAGTTCTACATCAGAATCCATATCACATAAAATTTTCAAATATTCATAAAATGAATCTGCACTTACGTTTATGGTCATATAACCACGCTTGTTTGGAAAGAAGTCTATAGTTCCATTCCTCCCTCAGGAAATTGTCAAAAATCTCTATCATCTTGGCCTCACGTTCTTCAGCGATGTCTCCGAAGTCAGTAGAAGTCTTCTCATCAGTGGCCCAATTCGGTAAAGAGATGATTTTGGGTCCTTTGACGAAGAACCACTTCTCGTGCCATCCTCTGTTACTTGAAGGAGTATTCACCAATGAACGTCTCTCAAACTTCTCTCCTGTCGAAGGATGCTTGCTTATGGTCTTAAATCCTTTCTCTCTGGACTGGCTGACCTTGTATACAGTAAAGAAAAAGTCGAGTGTAGGTTCGACACCAAGTTTGTGACATAAAGCTATGAATGCTAGAATGTGAATATAAGAGTTCGACATTAATTGGTCGAGCCCAACACCCAGAAACCCTAAGAGAGTTACTATGAAATCATGAAGAGGGAATCTAACCCCTTTCTCCAAGATGGTCATCATAACAGCCATCCATCCTTCGGGGCGTTGATACATCCGTTCTTCAGACCTGGGAGCTCTCACCAAATGGGTATCCAGAATGTGGCAACGAGTTCAAAGCCTCTTCAAATCAACCTCTGTAACTTTTGAGGGAGTGTTGGCATGGAAATACTGTTCCTTATTCCTATAGAATGTAGAAGGAGTGGGAGGGGATTTCGTTATCGGTTTCTTCTTAGTAGTTGCAGCGGTCGGATCAGAGCTTGAAGCGTCTTTGTCAAGGTTTGGGCTTGGAGGAACGACGCTGATTGGTGTCACTAGTAGGGGACGACCTTGCTCAGAATCTTGAGACGCCATTGTTAACGATTTACAGAGAAGGCAAAGAGAGCTCGAGAGGTAGAAAGAAAACTCGAAGGTCCGAAAATTCAAATTGGCAGGTAAAACTGTCAAAATTGGTAAAGTTTACTTTTTATATTGACGATTACACAGTAATCGAGGGCGGCACATTTAATTCACAGCAATGATGGTAAATTGGAAGAGATAACGTCCGATTTTGGGTCTAAATATCTTAATCGGAGTGGACCTATGTCTATTGGGCCTCCCATTTCTGTCTCTGATATCAATTTGGACCGGCTTAGTTAGGCCTAGGTGAGTTTCACTTTGGACCCCTTGTGACTTATCATAATTCATTATATCATGGGTCTATATTATTTACAGTCTTCTATTAAACATTCTATTTAATAAAAGACTATGGGGCAATGTTGGGCCATGATCCTTTTCATTATTGGGCCAGACTTAGTGGGCTCCTCCCTTGGATTATGTTACTTTTGTCCTGTTAGCCCGAATGATTTGGGTCCAGTTACTTGATTATTCCATTGGGTCCTTTTGGTTGGATCCGGTCGCATGGGTCATTTCCATTATTTGGGCTTAGTCATTGAATTGGCCCATTATACAATTTGTCATTTAACTTAGCTTTGACCGGTAATCATTACACCAAATAATAGTTGACTATTATGTCTGCCACCTTCCTGCATGGCATTAATGGGGATGGGACTCAGGCAACCAGCGGTAGCAAACAGTAGTAGCAGGTAGGGAGGTGAGCCACATACTTTCGGCTGAGATGACCTGGAGTGGGGGAAGGTGTCAGGAGATAGTGGGTGGCACGGTAAACCGGGTCTGGGGTACGTATGGGGCAAGGATCACACAAGAAAGGTAAGTAACAAAACATTACACCACACACAATCAGATTATTATTCTTTTTCAAAAACTAGACATTATTTTCCTCCATTGTTAACCTTGTGATCGCTGATACTGACTCTCACACCGGAGCTATCCCCCGACGGTCCAGTCGTCAAGCTTTTGGTGTTGACTTGTTGAACTGTGCAGGATATCGGACGCGTCTTGGTGATTGGGACGTGGGGAAAGATCTTGGAGTTAACAAAGATTATAGTCCAAATGTCAAGGTACAATTATCAATCATCAGGTCAGTCAAACTATAATAGAATCACAATATAGCATTTGGTCAAACCTTGTCAGAAATAGCGTTCATCAGTTTTCTGGGTAACCCAGAAAACTGAGTTCATGCTCGTCCTGGCTAGTTTGACCATTGATTAATTTCATTCTATTTGTTATCTAAGTGATATAGGATCATGAATCTGTAATACACCTACACGAGTATAACTTTAATACACTAACATAAACAAATCTACAAACGTATGCAATATTTAGGCCCATGAACTTGTTGTTAGACACTTGTGAACAAGTTTTGGGTTACCAAGAAAATGAAAAGTCATGGTCGGTAAACGTAGTTTGACCTTCAATAACTTGAAATCTACACATGATCTAAGCATGATTTCAAGTCCAGATCATAGTCCTTCTAGCATACTACATGTTCAAACATTTAAACCACAAAAATTATAACCAGATAAAGATCTATGTTGTCTGAAATTCGGTTGTCAGACCACTTTTGAAAATTATTTTGAAAATACTTAAATTCGAGCATATAAATGTTATGGATCCACTATTTAGCAACCCAGATCACTGATTCACACCTTATATAACATATTTAAACATTCATACATTAAATCCAACATAGCATACAAGATTGAAGTTTTGGTTCAAGGTTATACCTTTCTATGAACTATGCTTGATCCTATGCTCCTAACATGATCTTAATGTTCTGGGGACTTACTAAGAGACTGAAATCCAAAATATTTTTGTGGGTTTAGAGAGAGAAGGTCTAAGTTAAGTGTTTGGTGATCAAATGGCTTGATTTATGAACTTTTCTCTCTTGTCCCGTATATAATTGGTAGATGCAATGGATTTGGCTAGGATGTTGTAGCTGATTTGTATGGTTTATAGGTACATGGCTAGCTAGAGTTGGTCACCAACTAAAGTTATGGCAAGTTCTACAAGTTATCTATTAAAATAATGCAAGAAGGGCAATTATGTCATTTGGCTTTTACTTTTAGTGGTAAAGCTGACAATTTATTCTAACCCTTAGGGTTTAACCCTAAGGGTTTAACCCTAAGGGTCCATAAGTTCATTTTCTAGGATTATGCAATTAGGGCAAAAATGGAAATCTTAGTTTCTAAAAAATTAATTAGTGTTCCCTAATTAAATTAGGTTTCCTAATCACATAGGGCTTGTAACTTAGACTTTATAATATACTAGTTACCATTAAGCTTGCTAAATTAATAATTAGGGTTTATAATTAGCAATTAGGGTTTCTAAATATAATTAGGGTTTACCTAATTAACATTAAATCTATAATAATTGCCATAAATTACATTTCACAATAACTTAACAAATCTTACAGTCATAATTAGACCTGGAAAAATTTGCCCAGGCCCACGGGCTAGGGTCAGCCCTCCTTTCAAAAATTGGGCTATGGGCTTTATTTTTTCGGCCCACTAAAATCTGGGTCTTTTTGGCCCGACCCAATTTTAGCCCTACCAATGAAAACTCCGCTCATGGGCGCCACGCCTCGCCTTTCCCTTTTAAAAAACCTATCTTAATCTTATCCTAATTGGCTAATCGCTTATCAAGCGGGGCAAGAATGGCTATGTGACTTGGCTAAGGCATAAACTTTTCCTAGATCTAGATCTGAAATTGAGATTTTGAGAGTCTAAGAGACTGAGACAAAGAGACAACGACAACTGTGACAGAGACGACGACACGAGACTTTGATAGTTCGATCGATCGACCACACTGACTGTGAAGCTTCTTCTCTTCATCCCGAATCCACATTCTCATTCTGTGAGACCAATTTCTCTTTGGAATCTGAGTAATTTTCTCTCTATATATAATATTAATATATCTCAGTGTTGAATATAGGTAGAAGGTTTGAGTTACTATAATATATCTCAGTGTTGTAGTTTTTTCCTTTATATGATTTTTCTGGTCATTATATTAAAGTAAAGTACAATTTTGTTGATATGTTTTTGTTTTCTTCTTTATTTTGGCTATATATTGTAACTATTGTTTGAAGACAGTAAGTTCCATCCATTTATGTTAGTTGTTGCTTGTGCCTTTCTCTGCTAAATATGATATTTTGTACTAACGTGTAATAATATGATGTTCTCAATCTCATGCTGTATACTATACGAGGACTAGAATATTTTTTTCATTTTTTTTGAAAGAAAAAAAATAATGTTTGATACTGTATTTAGGAAGCTGCACATTTTGTGAAATTACACTAATTTCTTATCATTGTTCTTTGTATATATAATACGAACTTGGTGATGTTTGAGATTGGAAGATGCATTTTTCCTAAATTTACCTTTAACCTTTCTATGATTCTTATGATCACTTTATAAATGAAATGACCTCCAAAATGGGAATATATTAGAACACTCAGTTTGTTATTAGCTTCTAGAAGTAGGAAGCCATGCAACTGCATCATGGCAGTTAGTGGGTAGAGAGCTTTGTGTTCTTTTCCAAAGTATCTGTATCAGTCTTGGCCTTAGATAATCCTTTATATATCTTGTATCTAGCTCTATGAGAAGTCATGCATATGAAATGAATTGAATCTAGAGATCACTCTTTTGAGGCATTCTCTGTCTTATTTTTCAATTTTTTCTGCCTCAACTTTAATCTATTTATTTTCTTCTTCCGAAAATTGAATTAGTCAAGCTCCATCAAGGCTTGACAGAAGACATTTGGTACCGCTACTTGCAAATCAAGAGTCAAAAGATTTTAACATGGGCGAAATTACAAGGAGTGACTAGACATTACTCACTAGTAAGTACTTCATTTTTTATGGACTATTTCTTTTCTTTTTGTTTGATTTTTCAAGTACTAAGAAAATGTAATCTTGTGTTGTAATTGTGTAGTAAAAAACTAAAAATGTAGAATTGAATGCTTTGTTAAATAGCATTGTGATTTACATTTGAATTGGAGTTAACTTGCTTTTATTGCACCTTTGGCTAGATACTGGCTAGTGAGAATCTAGAAGCACGATGCTACTAGCAGAAAACATTCTAATAGGTTTTATCTGCATGTTGTAACTTGTAAAAATTGAAGCCCATGAAGCAGATGATGTTAACTAATGATGGTCTAGTTATATTGAATTGAATGTCTTGTTAAATAGCATTCACTCACTTTTTTAGAAAAAAAAACAAGAATTTATGAATCAATTATAAGATGGTCCATATATAATGATACAATTATGAATCTTTTTGCATAGGATGTCAAGCCATTCTTTCACTAGCAGATTGATTGCAAGTATGCATTTGGAGCTTGTTTATTTCTATAGTTATGTTGATGGTGACATGTCAAATGAATAGTCTTGGTTTGAATTTGTAATTATGTATTTGGAGCTTATTTCTGTAATTCTGTGATTTGTATTATTGTATGTAAATTGTAACAACAACTTAGATTGTATTTTTTTGTTCAATCTTTGTGATTTACAGTTTTTTTTTAAAATGAAAAAAAAAGCGGGTCGAGCTTCTAAGCCGCCAAACCCGAACCATGGGTCGCTTAATTCAAATTTCACCAAAATTCGGGCCTTTTGACCCTACCGTTGATTACTCGCTCACAACACCAATTCGTTTGCGTGTCTAGTCATAATTGACTTATGTACTATAGTAATGCTAGATTTTTGTACTGTTTTACTATAACTGTTGTCAACGTCGGGATTTTTATTTGTCTCTTTTCGTTACTTGTTCTTTGGTGTTCTAATGTTAGGTGAGATTTGTTTGAAAAAATAAGTGAAAAAGGTCCGACATGTATCATGTCGACGATTGGACTATGAGAGTCACCAGTGGGTTTTTTATATGGTTGTACCAACACAACCGAGAAAAGGTTTGCACATTGACCCAGTGATGTGACACTGCTAAACGGGTCGGTGAAATCGAGATTCATTAAGGTCCGGGGGCTTGATTATGCGGAGGGAAGGTGTTACGCACCCCCCCCCCCCGACATCTGTGTTACCACGGTGACCGCCTCTTTTCAAGAAACTATTATCTGAATGTGTGTGTGTGTGGGTCAATGCACCGAAGCCAGACTCTTCGTAGGGGACAATATTCGTGCGATAGTAAACTGATAAGTGTCATTGCAACGTGCTATCCAAGGTTGGGATATGAGTCACAGTTGAGAACAACCTAAGTCGGTAATCGAAATACGTAGCTTTCTAGGCTTAGTTGGTTATTATCGGAGATTCGTTGAAGGATATTCTCGAATCGCTATTCCATTAACGCAGCTGACTCATAGAGATACAAAATTCGAATGGAGCAAGGAATGTGGGAAGAGCTTCGAAGAACTCAAGAGGAGACTCATTTCAGCACATGTTCTAACAATGCCATCCTGGAAAAGCGAACGTGGTAGCTGACGTGTTGAGTAGAAGATCGTATACAAGTACGAGTACGATATTGTTAAAGACTCATTTCGTATAATTTACAAATAATAGAGATGGAGATGAAAACTCTAGGTACCCACGTGATGATATACGAGTATAATCGACTTTAATCGATAAAGTTAAAGTTGTTCAAGCTACACACCGGAGCTGATAAATTTGAAGAAGGAGGTGCAAGAAGTTGTTATTTCAAAAGCGAGAATCGGTGAGGTGAGGAAAGCTCAAACCTTCGATTTATTAATCCATTTGAAATTCTCGATCGAATAGGAACTGTGGCCTATAGACTCGTTTTACCGCCAAGTATGACGCGTGTTCATAACATTTTTCACGTATCGATGTTACGTAAATATGTGGACGAATTCGAACCACGCCATTGAGTTAGAACCGGACGAGATAGCCAAGACTTAACGTCACGAGGAGGTACTGTCAAGATCATGGATAGGAAAGAACATGTCCTATGTAATCGGGGTTATACCACAAGTTAAAGTTCGTGGAGAAACCATACTATTGAGGAAATGACTTGGGAGTTGGAAAAGCGAAAATGAAAGCGAGGTATTCTCATCTTTTGAAACACCGAGTGTCGTCATTCAATTTCGAGGACGAAAATTTCATAAGGAGGGAGGTTGTAAGACCCCAAATTATTAATAAATGAAATTTATTTTCCTCTATTTATTATTTTAAAATAGGTTGATTTGATTAATGTGGATAGTTATGGGTAATATACGTAAATATTTCGAATAAGCAAGTGGTTATAAAATATTCATTATTGTTTGGGAATATTAAATATCGTTGGGAATATTAAATACGGCACTCTGCGATCTTTAGGGCCCAATAATGGAAAGCGATTGGATGAAGAAAACGACAAATATAAGTTGTTTATAAATAACGGCATAGTTGTTACCGTTAATACTGTTGGAATACCCGGTGGTTAAAACACACTAATACGCGTTGTTGAACAGTAGCACACGGTATTGCACCAATTATTGATTCTTACGTAAGAAGGAACTACTCAATAATTGTTACAGTAATTACTATTCAGTATTTTATTTTATTGATTCAATAATTGTTGCATTGATATTTTATATTACTGTTGTTTCAATAAATTGTCATTACACAGTATTTTCCATTATCGGAGCAATAATTCATATTATCTGAATAATATTATTGGATAACATTATTGGCAATGTCTAGAAAGTTACATACAAGGAGAGGTTTGGTCACCTAATTGCGGCCAAGATGAGAGATCCTTATTGAAAGCCCCTCTTCCTAGTGAACTACACAGTTGCCCGATCTTTGTGATTCTGTAATATTATTTGTGAATAATTAATTATTGATTTATATGATGAGAAAAATATTGATTTTATGTGGATATAGATGGAGAAAATTTTTAATGTGACAATTGTTGAAAATTAATATTTTATCTTTTTCTGATAAAATAATTCATTTAAATATATTATTTTAATAATATATTAACGGTGATATTTTTATAATGAATGTGGGATATATGAGTATATTAGGAGGAAGAGTATTTTTGTGGCATTAAATATTTAACACATATTTTGTATGTTGGTGGACACAATTATTGACCGAAATTTGATTATAGCCTATAAAATCGTCTGTTTATGGATTTCGGTCAATTTCTGCTTGGAATTTGGAAACACTTTCTTCTGTAATGTTTTAGAGAATTGAATTTCCTATAAAAACTCGCGAGATTCGAATTTTCTGATAAAAGGGCTATTTATTATAAATTATTAAAGTTCCGAAGCTCCGAAATAATTGATTTTTGGAAGTTTAAAATAATTTAATTAAGAAAAACGTTTTTTGTGTTTGGTGGGCTTCTTTAACACATGCTAAGTTGCTGAATTCAGATGATTCTAAGTGGGCATAGACAAATTAATATATATATATTATTATTATATTAAATTTTCTACTTTGGTGTTCTAAGCATTTTCCTATAAATAGGTGCTTAGGTTAGAATTGAAAATCACACGGTAAACCTGAAGTTTTCTCTCTATATTATCGAGTTTATTCTTATGAGTATTTTGAGTATACTTTGAGTATTGTTATACGGTGCAAGTTCAAGTCATAGCCTATATCCGGTGTTTCAACTAGAAGTACTGTCTTTCGAGGTAAGGGATATTATTATTTTTGTAATGATATTATTTCTTCAATATCATTATGCCGAAGTATTGATCTGAACTTTTAATCAAATTTGGAACTTTTTGTGTCAAAGTTACTATTCACGTATACGGCACAATTCACGTATATGACACTATTCACGAATACGGCACTATTCATCGAAAAACAAAAAATTTTCTTTTCGTCTAAAATATCTATTGTGGATACTAGCTTTGATTGTATCCATGTTTTGATCATTCTTGAATTTTACTCCACTCTGATTACTTATGAAGTATTTTTGAACTTGGATTGTTTAAAATACGAATCCTTAATAATTGTTCTTTTGTTTCACTGGATTCGTTTCCTTTAAAATATTTTTCATCATCCTCAGTCCTAAATGATGATATTACTGAATATCTTTGGCCTGTAGTGCAAAGATGAATGATTTCTTGATGAATATCTTTGGCCCGTAGTGCAAAGATGAACAGGTATTGAGATGAACATGACCGACTGATTAATATCTTTAGCCCGTAGTGCAAAGATGAACAGGTGTTTAGATGAACATGACCAACTGATGAATATCTTTGGCCTGTAGTGCAAAGATGAATATTTGATTCCAGATATATATTGATTGATGTTACAGAGATAAAATATCGATGATGAACTTTTAAATTCATATATAGAAGATAGTAGTTTGCATTCTCTACTTAACTCTTCTAATGAATTGTTGTTTCACTGCCGCAGCTTGTTGATTTAAAACCGCGGTTTCTATTGTATTCTATTAGATTTTTCCTGTTGAAGACTAACGATAATTTGTTGTATATTATCTTAGTCATAATATTCTTCTTTGGGCTAGTTGAGCTCACCTTTTTCCTTGTTGTTCCATTTTTCTTCTCAGGAGGCGAGAATGTAGCGAGTACTAGTCGGGGTATGGAATGAAGGTTCTAGAGAGAGTTGTTTAGTAGTCCTCACACCATTTTTGTAAAATAATGTATCAATAATTGTGATGGGGATTTATTTATGCGTGTGGATATTGTCTAGATGGAAATATCTGTATTTAAACTCACAGTTTATATGTTGTAATAATAAAGTTGTAGTTATTTCACGTACCATGTATTTGGTGACTCAAAATGGGTTGGATGGAATGGACCTATTTTGGGGGCGTCACACTATATATATATATATATATATATATATATATATATATATATATATATATATATACAAATGAAAAAAACCACTTGAATCAAGTCCGGGCAAACACACGCAACACGACTCTCAACGTGAAGAAGGGTGTGTGCAAAGATGAAGAGAAAAGCTTTAAAGTGTGTGAGAAGGCTTACAGTGGGCTACCAAAGAAGACTTCTATATCTTTAAAGTGATGAACACTCGGCTCTCGCCGATAAAAATACGACAGAATATAAGCTCACAAGTGTTTAAAATGAGAAAGCACTCAATTTATAGTGTGTACAGAACAAATTGGACAGGGCTTCCTCGTCGTTTCTCTTACAAATATGGCAACCCCAAGACCTCTATTTATAGAGGGGAGCCATGAGTCCACCATGGCTGCCCGAGATGCCTGAATGTGGGTCCGTCGTGTCGGCACGTGACACTCGAGACAACGCGATATTCGCTCGGTCGTTCATAACTTTCAATCCGGGAGTCCGCTGGAAGTGTGTCATACCATTCCGGAAAGATCTTTCCGAGAGCTACACAATGACATATGATTTGACCTTTTTTGATTCCGGGAAGATGGGCCCGTGACCGAAATAGCATTTTCGAGTTTCTGTCAGGCAATCCGGTGAGCCGTTTTGCGTAGTTTGCACTCCGGAGTTAAGATATGGTTCTTGTGGGACTTCTTTTGAAGTAATTTGAGTTGAAATGAGTGTATTTGATTTGAAGTGAAATTGAGTTGGCAAAATAACCATTTTGCCCCTCCCGGGGTTATCTCCGATTTTTGCACACTTGTAGCAGTCTTTTCTCAAGGTTATCTCTGAGGTTGACCTGATGTTGACTCTGAGTGTCCTCAAGGTTATCTCTGAGGTTGGCTTGACCTCCTAGGGCTATCTCCAAGCTTTGATCTTGATCCCCTAGGGCTATCTCTGGGGTTGAAACTGACTTTTCCGGGGTTATCTCTGGGGTTGGAAACTGGATCACCCGTGGCTATCTCCGGGGTTAAAATTGATGTTGTGGTCCTCCAGGGTTATCTCTAGAGTGTGAAAAAGACGCTTTTTCTCTCCTAATGGTTAGTAACAGAAAAAGAAAATTTCGAGTGTCTACAACTGTTCCACACATTAACATTACACACATATCCGACATGTTTATATTACTGAAATATAAATAATATTATATTAATATTCTCATTCCTTATTCTAAATCCAGAATTAGGGTTTTGAATCCATATCCGACATAACCTTCATATATACCATTAAGTTAAAATAATTAACTTAACTAATATAATAAAATACATATCATAATAATCCTTATAATCATATCATATATATAATAATCAAATTTTCATGAAACATAAATAATAAATATTTTTATCACAAAATTAATTTATTATAAGAATATAATCTATAATGATCAATAATTCTTAAGAAATTATTTACAATTATTCATGTAATAAATAAGATTTATTTATCACATATATACATATACTTTGCTTTGCACATATTTCAATGTTTATATATAGAAAAAAAAGTATATACAAAATTTATTATTTAATTCTATTGAAAATATTGGGTTATTATATCTATCGACGTCTGGATTTTAAGTTGTTCCTTTCCGTTACTTGTTCTTTGGTGTTCTCATTTTAGGTGAGATTTGTTTGAAAAAAACAAGTGAAAAAGGTCCGACATATATAATGTCGACGATGGACTGTTAAGAGTCGCCAATTGGTTTTTTAAATGGTTGTACCAACACAACCGAGAAAAGGTTTGCACATTGACCCAGTGATGTGACACTGCTAAACGGGTCGGTAAAACCATGATTCATTAGGGTCCGGGGACTTGGTTATGCGGAGGGAAGGTGTTAGGCACCCCCCGACATCCGTGTTACCACGGTGACCGCCTATTTTCAAGAAAATATTATCTGAATGTGTGTGTGTGTATGGATCAATGTGCTGTTATTTGGAAGTAGTGCGAGGCCTCGTTCGCACCTATATACACAGGATTTGAATTTATGTAAAAATTCAATTTTAAGCAAGTTATGGCAGTGATGTTTTATAAAAAGAGGTTTTTCAAACCCTGATGCTTAATAGTAATTGAGACCTTTTACACTCCCATTTTATTAAGTGTTCGGCTTGATTGATTTTATTTTACAGATGTGAGGCATCCGTACGAAAATAATGTACAAAATAATGCCGACTTCCTCGTGGGTATGAGAACCATCTGAGGAAATTCAGACACCGCAGAATAATTTACAAGCTGCTTACAGCTGAAAATGTCCATCACGGGAACCGAATCTAGATCCAATGGGCTGAATCTGTGATCACATGATACCGCAATTTGTATGAAAGCAGTAAGCGAGTATATATATAAAAGCTATAAATATATATATACAAACATGATCACCAACCTCGAAGCACCTCCATTGGGGATCAGAAATGTAAATAAAGCTGTAAAAGTTATCAACCGCCACGGAAGAAACTCCAGGCAGGACAAAACATAAATAAAGATGTAAATACGGTCAACCGCCACGAAGGGAACTCCAGGCGGGACAAAATGTAAATAAAGCTGTACAAAGCGATCAACCGCCACGGCAAACTCCGAGCAGACAAAACGTAAATAAAGTCGTAAAAGCGATCAACCACCACGTAAGTAAACTCCAGTGGATTTAATATATATATATATATATATATATATATATATAAGCGATAAATGCACCGGATGTAAAATCCAAGCTCATCGAATAGAGTTCAACAACAGTTCATATATATAAGTATATATATATATATTAAAGCAAAGTAAACGCATATAAATGTAAAATCTGTGCTCATCGAATGTAGTCCCACAACAGTTCATATATATATATATATATATATATATATATATATATATATATATATATATATATATATATATATATATATAAGTGAACGCCTGCATCAAGTCTAAAGCTTATCGAACAAAGATCGACACACAGCTTAATATATATATATATATATATATATATATATATATATATATATATATATATAAAACAAATAAACTCTCCTGCATCAAAATTCAGCTCAATCGAGGCATAACTCGATAATGTTAGTCCACATATATAAATATATATATATATATATATATATATATATATATATATATATATATATATATATATATATACATACAAAAATAAATAAAACCGCGAATCAAGTTCGCAAATGCGCACAACACGACTCTCAACGTGAAGAAGGGTATGTCCAGAGATGAAGAGAAAGACTCTAAAGTGTGTTAGAAGGCTTACAGTTGAGTGCCAAAGAAGACTTATATATCTTTAAAGTGGGTAAACACTTGCTTTTGTAGGTACAAAAGAAGCTGTATATGAGCTCACAAGTGTTTAAAATGAGAAAGTACACTGTATGGGGTGAGTGCAGAGAAAATTGGGCAGGGCTTCCTCGCCATTTTCTCTTGCAAAATGGCCACCCCAAGCCCTCTATTTATATAGGGTGGAGCCACAGGTATACCTGCGGCTGTGCCGCAGGTGTACCAGAGGTAACCCGGGTGGGCTCGGGTTTCTCGGGTCAAGTTATCTCATAGTACGTGCACTCGGGCACTGTAATGTCCGCTTGAACTTTTAGAAGTGCAATCCGGGCATCCGATTGAGGTATACAGGACCTATTTCGGACCACCGTAGTTGAGAGTTGTACAATGGCATAGGATTAGAGTTTGTACGAAGTCATTAAAGATGAGACGATGCCCTCCGGTCTTCAAACTTCAAATTCTATCTGTTACCCCGTACAATAGTCACTCGGGA
This sequence comes from Panax ginseng, assembly GCA_020205605.1. NCBI lineage: Eukaryota > Viridiplantae > Streptophyta > Magnoliopsida > Apiales > Araliaceae > Panax > Panax ginseng. The sequence goes on from CM035148.1 coordinate 44,299,454, forward strand.
TTGATTATCTTTGGGGGACATCGTTTGTGTAGAGATGTTGAGACGACGTGGTGTGGCATCATGTTGGCGAGATGACGATGTTGCCCCTCATCTGTTTTCACGGATTAATGATAAAGCGACGTTGCTCGAGCTTCACCGAGATTGGATCACGCATTTGTTGAAGGTCCTCATTGTCATCTTTGAAGTGTGCCTGTCCTCCCGGTATTATCGCCGGGTTGATACATCGTATCTCATTGTGAGCACCGAGATTGAAGCTGGTTGCATTTAAAACAAGTATTTCTGGGGTTTTCGCCAAAATTGCATTCCTTGGGGTTATCACCAAGGTTGGTGGCTATTCCCATGGTTGAGATTGAGACTGGATACCTCGGGGTTATCTCCGAGATTAATCGGTCTTCTCCTGTGTGTTTCCAGTATTGGATCTCGCGCCTCGGGGTTATCTCCGAGGTTGGAATTGTTACTCCCGATGTGTGCTCAGGGGTTAATCTTTGAACTTCCTAGTAGTATCCAAAGATGGATATGGATTGTCTTTCAGGTTTCCCTCTTAAAAGATGAATCTGTCCTCCTACAATATTAGTGACAGTAGTAAAGAAAATTTTGAGTGTCTACAGGTGCCCCTCTTTATCATACTCATGCATGGCGATGCATGGGTAGGATAAAGAATCCTAGACACTTGAAACGCAACAAGCCAAACATGGTACTATATGTAGCAACATGATGCAAATGTATGATGCATGTGTACGGGGTTGTAGCCCATCACGCTGGGAATGATTGATGGCTCCTTGATGCTTCAACTGGGGATTGGCAATGATGACCTGATTTGATGTGTAATCTGAATCTGTTAGGATGTTGATGTTAGAGTTATCACCAAATTCTTGTGTTCTTCGTAACGACTTAATCCTGAAGATGAACCTCTTATGTGTAAGAGATATGTGGGGATAAAGCTTGGTCTATTTGAGGATGTGTATAACATATTCCATCATCTATCCTCTTTGATAATGTTGACCTTTTCTGGTTGGTATCGCTAGGACATGTCAAGATTCTATTGGATTTATTGCCAACAACAAATGCTGTCAGGGATGGCTGACCTTTGTTGACGTGTAATTCACCAACATTTGAATCAACGGCTGAAAAATCATGTGGGATATACTGTCAAGGTTGCTTGACCTTCACTGATGTGTTAATCAACGGCTGATACTCTGTGGGTAGATTGTCAAGGTTGCTTGACCTTCACTGACGTGTGACTCAATGGAACATTGCGTTGTGACCCCCGCCGGGGATCCGCTAGGGAATATGAGTAATCGAGCATGAAATCCTCGAATAGCTCTAGAGCTCTGATAGGTTTAATCACTATCGGCTGAGATAACATCAAGGCTGCTTGACCTTTGTTGATATGTGTGTCAACGGCTTGAATGTACGTTGTAATCCACTGTCGGGGCTTCACGTTGTAACCCCCATCGGGGACTCACGTTGTAACCCTCGTCGGGGACTCGCGTTGTAACCCCCGTCGGGGACTCACGTTGTAACCCCCATCGGGGACTCACATTGTAACCCTCGTCGGGGACTCACGTTATAACCCCCATCAGGGACCTACGTTGTAACCCCCGTCGGGGATTCACGTAGGGTAACGACCCGGAGCTGGCGGCATCAGACATGTACAAGGTATTGCCGGATGTGATTTGTAACAAATGAAATCATTGGCAGAGTATACCTCATGTTCGGGTGACTACCAATGAGCGATGTACAGACTCAAAGTTTCATCTGAGAAGACCAAGATTGTATGTTGTTTTGCTCAATCGCGTGGCGTTTTTATTCCCGATTTGACCTTTCTAGTCCGCAAGAACTCCTTTGAGCCGCGGATGGGTGCCACAGGTACACCTGCTGCAGCCGCAAATGAGCCTGCAGCCAACCGTGGATGATAAAATCCAGCAGGTTGGTCTCACAAGTCATTTTCAACTTATCGCGCGAAGAGAAATCCATGAGCCTCCTTTAGATCTGCTGAGTTCGGGCTATTTTCTGCAAATTCTGTCACCGTACAAGTGTTCTACACTATCCTGGTAACGTATGCATGTATTTTTTCTAGTTTTTATCCGTTGGATTTTGAGTTATCGCATGAAATGCATCTAAACACATAGTAGTGATTATGTATGCACAAATGACTTGATAAAAAATATTCAAGATAGTAAATGTTAGTATTAAACCATGCTGAACATAATGATGTGAAAAAATTTGACTTTTGAGACAGTCAAATTGGTACCTATTTCTACTATTTTTTGTCCTATTTGAGGTCCAATGAGGAAAAGGTAGAAAGGCAAAGTACTCCTGATATTGAGGTTAACCTTATGCATGTATGATTTTGATTTTTAATGCATATATTATGTATATGACTTTGAGGCAGGTGTGCTACTAAATGGCCACCTAGACATGCCTATGTGCATGTGGATAGTCCTATTTTCAAAGGGGACTATGGCAAATTTATTCCAAATATACGCATTGGGTAGTCATGCATTTTAACTCTATTGTATGTTAAAGTAAATGCATGCATGCATACACTCATAAAATGCATTTTAGAAAGCTCCAGGTAAGGAAATACCACACCCTTTCTGAGGTGATTTGGAGACTTGTTGTCCAGATATTATGGATCCGGATCAAATAGAAGCGGTTCCCATAGGACCACTTCGGTATCACGGAGGAGGGTTTCAAGTACCTCGACCCGCTTCATCGAATGACCTCGTCGATTGGTGGAGGCCGTGATTCATCCAGTCCGGGTAGACGTGCCAGACGTTGAGGACGTGGATGTAGATATCCCGATTGAGGATCCCGCTCCTACTGCACATGTCCCTCGTAGGGAACTACCTTGTATTCAGGTGGCAAACCCAGAGCTTCTGGGTGATTTGAGCAGACATCCATCGATGTACTTGCATGCTACAAGGTATGACGTTAGACTTTGATCTTCCTTCTTTCCTATTGATGAGGATTAAAGGGTTCTGATGTTGATCTGCATTTCATGCAGGTTCCCGGCTTCACACAGCCTCAGGGAATTGGTTTAATATACATTTCATGTATCACTCTTTATCCTGATTACAGAGCTGTAGTGCATGATTGGGGATTCAGGGCATTCTTCTCCATCCTTCCCCGTTGTTGTCCCTAGGGTTACCTCAGGGCATTGTCTGAGCGATGGTTTCATCAGACTCAGTCACTCCATCTGCTGGATTGTGAGGTGATGATGATGCCGATGGATTGGCGATTTATCACAGGTATGGAGTTTGGAGGGGAGCTAGTGCCCTGCATGGCGAATATTACCCCTATTGCCGTCAGATCCTTGTTAGGAGTTCCGGTGGAGGCGCTCAAGGGCAGGACTGTCCGTTCAGGTCCTTTGAGCGTAGATGCTATGAGCGGGCTTTTGAGTGAGCCCATGCCTGATGATGTCAGAATCAGGGATCACATTCTGCGGTGATTGTTCCTGATGATCATCAGAGGCTACTTCATAGCAGATAACTCTTCCACGGTGTCTTTCGCTTTGATCAGCGCCACGCGTGATGTAGACCATATTGGAGAGTATGATTGGGGTTCCTACACCTTTGCCTATTTCCTCCAGGGCATGCGTATGCGTTCACAGGGTTTGACCGAGGCTTGGCTAGGATTTTACCCATTTCTGATGGTGATTATTTCTCTTATCATTTCCCATTTATAGGTTAAGAGTGTTTACTGATAGCAGATGTTTTGCAATTATGTTGGTAGTTTTGGGCCTATAAGAGGCTCCCATGCTTGCGTCATTTGAGTGTGTTAGGTTTAGATACCTATCCATGAGGACGACGATGGAATCATTCCATTTTGCCGTAGGTCTCTGTAGCTGAGGGCTTCACTCACTGCCGTATGTAGCTGGAGTTGCTGACAGCCAACACCATCACATGGATTCCCTATTCAGGGGAACACTTGACTATCGGCTTTGAGGATGGATACCCGGCTGAAGTCGAGTACGTGATTTCCATCAAGAGAGTTCCTCTCTTCACAGATGGAGGTTGGGAGCTCTATTTAGGAGAGCGTGCTATAAGGAGTACCACAGGGGAGATTCGTATGTCGATCTTGCCTCCTGCCAGGCATCATTGGCCTATATCGCAGTCACCCGTCACTAATATCCCATTGTTGGGGGTTGACGGTTTTGCATTATCAGAGGGTCCATATACTCAGGAGACGTTCCAGCGTTGGTGGTTCCCTCGTACTATTGGAGCCCAGTCCCGCGCCACACAGTTTATGGGGGATATGGTTCCAGGATTCGTGAAGATGACGGATTGGATAGCTTGTGTCAGAGATCCGACTAATATGACATAGATTGATAGTTTGACTCGGTAGTTGGACCAGGCAAACATATTTATCCGGCATTTGGGCAGAGATCCGGCAGAGGCGACTTCATTTGATCCTTCCAGCTCAGGCGCTGGCCCCTCAGATGACCCATTCGGTTTTTCCGGTGCAAATCCTCCTCTATATAGGTCTGACATCCCTGTTGATAGAGATCCAGTGACTCAGGAGGAGTTACATCAGGTGGACAGGATTGATGATGTGGATATCAACACCATTGTCTTCTTCTGATATGTATTCTCGTTATATCTTTTTATAGGCCTCGGTTAGATATTGGATGGCTATACCCCATTCTCGCTATATTTTTTGATAGGCCTCTGTTAGTAGTAGGGCGTCTGTGCCCCATTTCCCCAGATTTGTAGTCAGTCTGCGAGATGATGTATTAGATGATGATATACTTAGGAATGTATGCACGCTTTTTCCATTCCCTATATCATATTGCCATCTATTATCTCATTATGCATGTATCATGTTATGCATATGTATGTATGTCCGAGAGATATTCGGCATTGACCCTAGATGGTCTTATGACCACGGCCGTCATGATGTCTTCTTCTTGACGAGCTAGTCAGTATAGATCATACCCCACCATCATTGGTGGCATTGGGTATCTTGATCGTGGTATGATAGCATGTCACCACCGCATGTGGTTATCAGTAGATCATTTGCTTTAAACATACCATGACATTATTGATGTTTCGAGTTCCCGCAGGGTTTGTGGATGGGATGCTTTAGAGCATTGGGTACCGGATAGGCAGGTCTTCTAATTCGGGACCCATGAGTTGACTCCTACTCTGGAGGAGTATGCACGATTGATGATGCTGTCATTAGACAGACCTTGCGTGCATATGGCTTTGGGAGACATGAGTAGATCGCCTCATGACTCTCACCGGGATTGCTTGTAGCAGAGTGGTATAGGATGAGTGACATTCGGCCATGTGATATCCCAAATATTTTCGTATGATAATGATTTGGCTCTGAGGATATCTATTCACGACATTCTGTGGATTTCACCGCATCGGAGGATCATTGGTGTTTGGCCAGGGCTGATGTACCGTTGTTATGCGTACTGTCATATGTCTATATTCCACGATATATGGATGAGATAGACATTGGTGTCATCATGGCCGTGAGAGCTCTTAGGGAGGGTCGTACCATTATCTGGAAATGATTGTATCGAGACCCTACGGTCGATTCTTCTTCTTGCACTTATCTGATAGGAGTGTTCACAGGTAGTTCGGTCAAGTTGTATGTGTGGTTTATGTCACACTTGAGACCGATTGGCACTCTTAGACGGCATGGATATTGTTTCACCCATGATATAGCCATGTCATACTCCTTTCAGCCATCGGAGTGTATAGATGCTCTGTCTTGGTCCACAGTTTTGGTGGATATCAGAGATTCATTCAACATATTGCCGTGTTCGGGGCTTAGCTCACCATACAGATTCATTACTCATGCTCCGGGCATGGACTACCTCCCTCTGGCTGGTTTGAGGGGCGTGACTACTTACCACCCACTGGCCGTGATGTAGCAGTTTGACCAGTTTCAGGATTTTCATCCTTTTGAGGGGGCGATAGGTCAGCGTTCAGCTTCTCGATATCTCTCAGCAGAGGACTGATCCCGTGTGTATGCTTATTGGGATCAGCGGGATATAGTTGCTTTTTTTGTGAGCCATCTGGGTTGTTATGTAGAGTATTCCGTATGGATGGAGATAGAGATTTTATCAGCTGCAGCAGTATCTACAGTACTGGATAGCGAGTTAGATGATGTAGAGCCCATGGAGTACATTGATTCCTACATCGAGGAGGAGCCCGCTGCTGGGTTGCCAACATTTCCTCCGAATTCTCCCAATACCAGTATTGTTGTGATTCAACACTCGGCATAGTACTTTGAGCAGAGTCTTCATCTGATGACCTTTGAGAGAGATCAGGCTTGATCTATGATGTTGATTGCCCTTGATGGGAGAGACGCAGCTCTATTAGAGAGAAAAGAGGCATTAGCTCGTAGAGATGTCGTTGTTGTTGAGCGGGATGAGGCCAAATTAGCCAGAGATGCAATGATAGTTGAGCGAGATAGTTCCATATCTGCCCGGGATGTAGCCATCACAGATAGTACTGCCGTGAGGTCCCTTACCACTGGCATGATCGCAGAGATGAGCGCATATATTGATGAGCATATGGTCACCATGCAGATGGCTGCAGATCTGTTGGGTTGTGTGGATATTCTCGTACAGGAGACCACAGCTTCGCCTCCCTCTTTTGAGAGGGACGCCATGTTGGGCTTGTTAGCTTGCATATACCCTGACTTGTAGACGAGCTTGTATTTACCTGCACAGACTAGGTTAGTTATTTTGTCATGTATAGTTTACATCGTATATATATCAAACAACATTATATATATGACAGGAAAATATATTTTTGGATCACTTCCCTTTTAGATATGCTTTGCTACTTGCTTGATATTTTGCCTTCTGCTTCAGGGCTTGTGATCTTGATGTATTCTGAATTCCTCCTAGATGGATGGACATTGAGTTGTCTCTGGACAGTTCAGAATGGATCATTGATCTTTATGTATCCCTACCATCTTTGGTGTCTTGGGACTGGTTTCTGTATTAAAATATGGAGAGGAGTGTGGCTTTCCTCTCTGAGATTGACCGCACCACAGATGGTCACCAGTACTTCTATTTAGGAGAAGCCTAGTTAATTCCATCTCTTATGGATTGGTGTTGCTCTTCAAGGTATGACCGCAGCTTAGATGGTCGCCGAATCTCCTATTTGGGAGGAGTTCAGGTAATTCCATCCCTTTGGTCTGAAGCCGAATGATATATAGTGGATTGATGTTTGACCCCAGTACCAACTGACAAGGGTTTGTGTTTTGGTAGGGGGTGAGACCGCACCATGAATGGTACCTCACGTATCTCTATTGAAGAGGAGATCAGGTCTGCGTAGTTCGAACCTGGTGTAAGAGGTTCAACGATGTATATGGTAGAAATGGTGTAGGAATGTTTTTGGTTGTTTTTGTTTTTGTAAGGGTAGAAATGTTTTTGTTGTTTTTGTTTTATTGGAACCGGGCCATATGAAATGGTTGCCTACGTACTCCTATTGAAGAGGAGATCAGGTCGACGTAGTTCGCCCCTCAGGGCGAGTGGAAAAGCGTAATCCCATGTGCAGGTCATAGTGCAGGGAGGAGAAAGTTTAATCCTAGGTTGAGGATAAACTGTAGGTAAGAGAAGTTTGATCCCATGTATGGGTAGCCAAACTTCAAACACAAGAGGTTCAATCCGTGGTGGGATGACCTAAGTCATAGGAACGAAAAGGAGAGCCAGGATGCTGGCTTGCAAAGTATGTTTTCCTGAGGGGCAAAGTGTAGAAGAGTTGTATGTGGTAAAGGGTTAAAGAACCAGAATGACTGGTGATCTGATGGTCCAACACCAGGATGTTTTCTTGATGGCAACTTCAGACATAGTACCGTTTCACGACGTCGGAATTGATGAGTTGCGGAAATTCATCGCCGTCCATTTCTTGTAATCTGAAAGCACCTCCTGTCAATACTTCCTTGACAATAAATGGGCCTTCCCAGTTAGGAGCGAATTTTCCCTTAGATTGATCTTGGTTGTCAAGGATCTTCTTCAAAACAAAGTCATGTTGTTTAAACTACCGTAGCCGGACTTTTTTGTTGTAGGATCTGGCGATCCTTTGTTGATATAACTGACCATGGAAGATAGTTGTGGTTCGCCTTTCATCTATTAGAGACAATTGGTGATACCTATCTTGTACCCATTGGTCTTCATCCAGGTGAGTGTCTATCAACACTCTGAGAGATTCCATCTTAACTTCTATGGGGAGCACTACTTCCATCCCATAGGTTAATGCGTAGGGGGTTGCCCCAATGGAAGTGCGCATTGAGGTTCTGTAGGCTAACAGAGTAAGAGGCAATAGGTCAGTCCAATCTTTGTGGTTGGCGAACATCTTCTGCATAATCTTCTTGATGTTTTTGTTAGCCGCTTCAACAACACCGTTCATCTTCGGACGATAGATGACAGAGTTAAGATGTTTGATGTGGAATTTACTGCATAATTCCTCCATCATTTTGTTGTTGAGGTTCTTAGCATTGTCTGACACAATCACCTCTGGTTGTCTATATCGACAAATGACATTGTTTCTGATGAAAACAATGATGACTTCTTAGTAACCATGGGGAAGGAGGCTGCTTCTACCCACTTGGTGAAGTAGTCGATTATGGTGAAGATAAATTGATGTCCATTATTGGTTTTAGGCTCAATGGGCCCGATAACGTCCATTCCCCACATTGAGAAGGGCCAAGGTGAACTCATATTGTGGAGTTCCCGTGGAGGAGCGTGTATAGTATTCCCATGAATTTGGCACTGATAGCATCTCCTGACGTGATCATTGCAATCATCTTTGAGAGATAGCCAATAATGTCCCGTCCTGAGGACTTTCTTGACAAGGAGGGGGCCACTTATGTGGGGGCCACAGACTCCGCCATGGATTTCATCCATAAGCCTTTGGGCTTGATCTTTGTCTAAAAACCTGAGGAGACCTAGTCATGCATCTCTTTTGTAGAGCGCATCTGCACTCAGGTAGAATTTCATAGCAAGTCGATGGATCCGCCTTTCCTCAATCGAGCTCGCTTCCGCGGGTGTAGATCCATCTCGTAGATATTCCTTGATATGTTGATACCAAGGATGTTGGATGGGAGGTAGCTCATCCGATACTTCTCCAACGTAATTCCCATAGGCTGGGGCCTTGTGCAGGGAAATTGTGACGCTTGGCAAGTGTTCCTTGTCTGATATGCTAATCAAGGATGCCAAAGTTGCTAACACGTCTGCAAAGTCATTCCTATTACGAGGAATGTGTATAAAGGAGATTTCTTCGAACTCCAAAACCATCTATAAAACTTGCCGATGGTAAGGCAGTAAATGTAGTTCCTTGGTTTGATAGATTTCGGTGGATTATCTGATTACCAACTCTGAATCTCCAAAGATAGTTAATCGTCTGATGCCCAATGAACGGCCAAGTTTTAGCCCTATGAGACAGCCTTCATACTCAGCTATGTTGTTGGTGCTGACAAACTGCAATTTAGCTATGACGGATATCGCTTCCCGCATTGTGTACTAGAACTGCTCCAGCTCCAGAACCTTCCATGTTAACAGCTCCATCGAAATACATCTTCCATGCTTGGCGTGTATTGTACTGATGGCGTTGCTGAACTGTCATTACTCCTTCATCGGGGAAATATATTTCCAAGGATTTGAAATCCCCTGAAGGTGCGGCAGCCAGTTGATCCGCAATTCCTTGACCTTTGATGGACTTTTGAGTCACATATACGATGTCAAATTGTTGTAGGATCAATTGCCATCTGGACAGTCGTCAATTTAACATGGGTTTGTTGAACACGTATTTGAGAGGATCCACATGGGATATGAGATGGGTTGTGTGACCATGGAGGTAATGCTGTAACCTCATGGAAGCCCATGTAAAGCACAACACGTCTTTTCGATCAGAGTGTACTTGTGTTCACTGCTGCTGAACCTTTTGCTAAGGTAATAGATAGCTCGTTCTTGGCCTCTATCATCTTTCTCTGTCTCAAAGATGTCGTTCTATAGCGTTGTCACTTATGGACATGTACATGAACAGGGGAACATCATCCCTGGGTGGTACCAACATAGGAGCTTTGACTAGCTTTTTCTTGATTGTGAGGAAGGCATTTTGACACTCATCATTCCATTTCATGGAGGAGTTCTTCCTTAATAGCTTGACGATTTGCTCACAAGTTGCTGTGAGTTGAGAGATAAACCTGCTAATGAAGCTGATTCTTCCCAATAATCCCCGTATTTCCTTCTCTGTCTGAGGAATGGGAATTTCCGTGATGGCCTAGATTTTGGCAGGATCCAGCTCAATCCCTTTGTGGCTGACTAGAAATCCTAGCAACTTGCCTGATTTAACGCCAAAGGCGCACTTGGCTGGATTCAACTTCAAGTTGTACTTACGCAACCTATTGAACAACTTTTTGAGATGGTCTAGATGGTCATCCTCCTTCTGGGACTTGACAATGATGTCATCCACGTAGATCTCGATCTCTTTGTGCATTAAGTTATGGAAAAGAGCCATCATAGCTCGTTGATAGGTGGCTCCGGCATTGATGAGGCCGAATGACAACCGTCTATAGCAAAAGGTTCCCTAAGGCGTGATGAAAGTAGTTTTCTCACAATCTTCCTTAGCAACCATGATCTGATGGTACCCCGCAAAGCAATCCGCAAAGGAGTACATGTCGTATTGCGTAGTATTGTCAATAAGAATGTGGATAAATGGCACGGGAAAGCTATCTTTTAAGCACGCTTTGTTCAAGTCCCAGTAATCCACGCAAACTCGCACCTTCCCTCCATGTTTAGGCACAGGAACAATGTTGGATATCCACTCAGGATATGTGGACACCATGATGATGCCAGCTTGAAATTGTGAAACAATTTCTTCTTTCACCTTCAAACTCTACTCAGGTTTCAATCGCCTGAGCTTTTGCTTGACTGGCTTAAATCCCTCTTTAATGGGAAGTCGATGAAGGACAAAGTCAGTGGACAAACCCACCAAGTCATCCCGTTGGTTTGGTATAAGGTCTGAACCAATCTGGATTAACTTAGGGCTTTCTAAGGTTCTGAGATTGAAAGAAGTGGTTTGATCAAGGTTGGGTTTAGGTTTGTCTTTGACCTATTCTTGAATTTCTGGAGGCACCTCAATGTCATCATGTATTTCCATCAAGGCTGAATTCATCTCTACATCAAAGGTGTAATCCTTGTGGAGAAGAGGCAAATGACGTTAAGTACATGCACATCTAAATTCGAGTCTCCGAAAAAAAATATGCTTTCACTTAGTATATATGAAATGTGTTGATCATACACAAGCAGTTAGTTAGCATATCTTGGCAAAATAAACCGCTAATATTGTGCAGAAAAGTAAGCAGTTATTATATCTACAGGGCAGAAAGAGTTTCTGCCCGCTTTACCCTTGACGACCAATGCAAGGAGTGTTGTTCCAATTGGCAAGGGAAAAGTCCGGGTGGACCGCAGTGATGGAGGGATTGTCATCATCCTCCCTGTCCCGAATGATGGCCATTACGTCTGGGCAATCATCGTCCAGGGTGTATCTGTTGGTATGTTCATCATGTATGATGATGCGTATGCCTGAAATTATTCGGATGACGTCTTGCTTGATTCTTCGTTCCTCTTCTTCCACTGCGGGATTTGGAACAACGACTTCTTTCTCCTTCACCGATACCGACTTGCGAAATAACATAGCCATTACATTGGCTGGAACCTTTACAGGAGGTTGTGCGGACTCAGAGTTTGAAGGCGAAGATAAACGCCACATGGTTGAAGCTGAAGGAATTTGCTGATGCTTATGAGGATTCCTATGACTAGAACTGGCAGAATAGCCTAGCCCAGTTGTTCCAGTTTACTTGGTTAATCGAATTGGGTATTTGATACCCTGGCAATTTTTATCCTGCCCTTGTCCCGGTTTATGACCAAATGACATCATTTCCAGAGTAGCTGAAATTACTTCGGCGAAAATCTTGGGTTCGGGAGGTGGCGTTCCAATTACATGGTATAGGGTATTGCTTACTTCCAAGGCATAAAAACTGACCAGTTCCACATCTGTGTTGGCATTGATGAATGGCATGTCCCCGTGTTGAGGACACTCGGTTCAAAGATTAATGCGTGACCAAAGTATTGTTGATAATGTATTTCAATTATTGGTGAAGAGTGGAGGGGACTGCCCCAGCCATATGAATCCATGGTCATCCCAAGAGCAGGTTATATCCCGAATCTATCATGAGTACGTGGAAAGATACACAGAATGTATGAGGACCAATTTCAATTGGCAGCTCAAATACTCCGACCGAATTCCGGCGGGCTCCATCAAAAGCTTTGATGATAGTATAGCTACTCCGAATTCGGTTGAGATTGATATTCATCTTCACCAAGGTAGTGTGTGGAAAGATATTAAGAGATGAACCTCCATCTATCAACACTCCAGCTAGCATGTATCTGGAGGACAAGACCGCAATGTGCAACGACTTGCAATGACCTGTCCCCTCGGGCAGTATGTCATTATCAGTGAAGGATATCACATTGTTATTGAAAATGTGATCAACCAGATGTTGAAATTTTTCTGTATCAACTGATGTCGGTAGATAGACTTCTTCTAAAACCTTCAACAAGACCTTCCGGTGATTCTCGGAAGTTAGGACCAAGTCCAAAATTGATATTTGTTGTGGAGCTTCTTTTAAGCTTAAAACCACCGTGGCTTCGTTATGACCCATGGTGCGGAGGAATTTTTCAATCTTCTCCATGGGTATTTTCCCCTTTGATTTGATGGTAGACTTCTTCACCCGTTGGGGAAGATACAGTGGATTTTCCTTCGACACTGTAGCAGTTGTATGTGAGGTGAATCCTTCACCTTCTCCATAATTCCATGGAATTTTGCGCAAGCTAACAATAGGATATTGTGCTCTGCACAACAAGTTGATTGGCTCGGGAGTGACCACTTTCAAAGGATTGTTGATTCCCCTGAGTTGAATTATTGGCATTCTGAGTGATTTGTTAATCCCATCAGTTTCAGTGGATATGACTGCTACCACACTCTTCCACTTAGTGGGACCTGAATTCTCACTTGCATGTAACACAGTATCGTCGTCTGCTAAGTCGCGAGACACCACCACTCAATTAGATTTTGATAAGGTGGCGGAGTGCCCAAAGATTCTTCCGTGTCTTTGTGGACCGCGAGACTAGGAGTGATATTGACATACTCCATCGAGTTTGTCTTGCCTCGAACGGGGTTGATTGGAGGTACAAGGGAACTGATCCTTCCTTCATTGATTAACATATGAAGGATTTCCTCCATAGGTTGGCCTAAATAGGTGAATTCCCTTTTGTTAGCAAAATCCCGACGGGCTTTGGCATTTGCTCTCTTTGCCACTTTGTCTTCCAGCATTTCATTTTCTGAAAGTGACGAGGGAATATTCATGACAAGAGGTAGGAGACTGGAATGCTCCTGGAAGATTAATTGACGTGTAACTTGATGCTGATAAGTCACCAATTCTGCCAATTATTCAATTTGCTTGCATAGAGCTTTCATCTTTCGTTCCATTGTGAACTGGAACTTGGCATAATCCCATTTATCATCACCGTCTTTGAGGGTCTGGTAGGATTCACAGTTAAAATTGGAATTCTGTTCGTTACTCCAATTTATCATGTTGACCTCTTCTTCTTTGTGTTGAGGAAGAGGGTTATCTTGAATGTGAGGCTGATCTAGTTTGGTGACCACTATTTCCCCATTGTCTATTAGGTCTTGGATTTTGTGTTTCAAGGCCCAACAATCTTGAGTATCATGTCCAGGTGCCCCGGTATGATAAGCACATTTCCGAGCAGCATTGAAACCCCGTCCATTAGGGCTAGATGGTGGAAGAAGATGTGTAATTTTCTTCTGTGTTGTCATAAGATTGAGAATGTTCTCGAGGGTATCCCCTAAGGGTGTGAACACTCGAGGGCGTTTGACTTCTCCACCTTTTGGTATTCGAGGTTTCGTAGACTATGCTTGAAAGGGAGTGTAGTTTCTCCTTTGAATATGCATGTTTTGATTGCCTTTTTGACCCTATAGTATCAGGGAAACATCTTCCTCTTTCTTTTTATGGACCCTCCGTGGGTTGTTTCCACAATTTCCGAATTGGATGTGGTCAGCAACAGCTTTAAGTGCAGCTAGGTCTTGAATTTTCCCGTACTTCAATCCCATTTCAGCCATCTCCCCATGTTTGACCATTTCAGAAAATGGTTTGCCGATGCCGGCTAAAACTCTTTCATAGAATGGTGCTTCTTGTATGTCTATGAAAGTCATGACCATCTCTGATTCTGTCATGGAAGGACTAACTTGGGCGTACCAGCGCCTCCACCTTTGAGCATACTCTCTGAAAAGACTCGTTAGATGCTTTCTTGATCTTGGTAATTTGATACCGATCAGAGCCATCCGAGATTGAAAGTCAGATTGAGTGAGGAAAGCTTGTGCTAGCTCTTCCCAGCTATGGATCTTTGAATTGTCTAATCTTATGTACCACGAACGGGCTTCTCCAGTTAGACTCTTTTGGAACAATTGCATTCAGAGCTTTTCGTCCTCTGCATAAGATCCAAGTTCTCCAATGAACACCTTTAAATGTGTGTAAGGATCTCCTAACTCATCATATTTCTCGAAGTCAGGAGTTTTAAATTTTCTGGATAATGAACACCAGGGAAAATGCAAAGATCAGCATATGAAACACTCCCGTGTGTTCCAATTCCTTTGATAGCACGAATGGTCTCTTCTATTTGGTGGACTTTCTTTTGGATGTCACCAGTGTCTGGATCTCCAGTGGGATGGGAAGCATCATGAGTTTTGTTGGTCGATCCAACCGCAGCTTCGAATATTATAATGACTGGGTTCCCCTCAGTGGAGGATTCAAAGATGCGGGTATTTTTGGACCCTTATTGACCGGTGTAGTTCTTTGAGTAGAACAACCAAATCTATAATTTGTTTGCTTAATCCGTCAATTCTTTGCAGAAATCGATTAAGTTCACCGCGATCGATGACGACATGATTGATCAGAGGCTCATAGCCTTTTTTGGACTTTGACCGGGTAGTAGGTCCGATTGGTTCCCTGCGAAAGACTTGCATAGTTTAGTCTCTAGGGAATGTGTATAATAACATGCTATGTGATGTGTCCATTTTAGGAATTTTATCCTGCAAAATGGATGTCAGTTGTTTGTAGCAAGTTAATTAAAATATGTATGTGTACACATTTCTTCATATTTCTCATTACATAGAGATAGATATGGAATGAAATTACAAGTAATTGTGTTTACAAGTAATTGAAATGAGAGCATGAAGAGACTTTCCTTCATTTTGGGTTTATCAGAGGCTGACCTATCTTAGGTAACTCTCGCGGCTTTTTGGCATGAAGGTTCCCAAATCATCGCAATCTAGTTGACGGGAAGTTAATCCGGTCTTTCAACTGGAGCGAATTTGGGGGGTGCCTTTTCTGAGCCTCGGAGAATTAGTCTTCTCAAGAGTCCAGTAATCAAACACCGACGGGATAGCCTCCTGGTGGAAGGACCACACAATATACATTCACATACATCGCGTCTCACCATATGAAAATGATGACATGTGTGAAGCACTAATATCACAAGCAGATATGGTCCGAAGCACTAATATCATAAGCAGTTATGGTGCGAAGCACTAAGTGCAATCAGGAAATGCATTCGTATACATTCATCAAATGTAATTGCAACATCCACACACAAGCAGATACCAATTTTGAAAAGATTGTAATAGTGTCTTAAGTCCTCTTACTAGAGTCCCCAGCAGAGTCGCCACATGTCGACGTCGGGATTTTTAGTTGTCCCTTTCCGTTACTTGTTCTTTGGTGTTCTCATTTTAGGTGAGATTTGTTTGAAAAAACAAGTGAAAAAGGTATGACATGTATAATGTCGACGATGGACTGTTAAGAGTCGCCAGTTGGTTTTTTAAATGGTTGTACCAATACAACCGAGAAAAGGTTTGCACATTGACCCAGTGATGTGACACTGCTAAACGGGTCGGTGAAACCGAGATTCATTAGGGTCAGGGGACTTGGTTATGCAGAGGGAAGGTATTAGGCACCCCCTGACATCCGTGTTTCCACGGTGACCGCCTCTTCTCAAGAAACTATTATCTGAATGTGTGTGTGTGTGGGCCAATGTGTTATTATTTGGAAGTAGTGCGAGGCCTCGTTCGCACCTATATACACATGGTTTGAATTTATGTAAAAATTCAATTCTAAGCAAGATATGGCAGTGATGTTTCATAAAAGAGGTTTTTCAAACCTTGATGCTCAATAGTAATTGAGACCTTTTACACTCCCATTTTATTAAGTGTTCGGCTTGATTGATTTTATTTTACAGATGCGAGGCATCCGTACAAAAATAATGTACAAAATAATGCCGACTTCCTCGTGGGTATGAGAACCATCTAAGGAAATTCGAACCTGTGAAGAATAATTTACAAGGTGCTTACAATTTGAAAATGTCCATCACGAAATCGAATCTAGATCCAATGGGTTTGAATCTGTGATCACATGATTCCTAGGCGCATACGATCTCGCAATTTGTATAAAAGCGTAGTTAGTATATATATAAAAGTTGTAAATATATATATATACAAACATGATCACCAACCACGAAGCACCTCCATGGGGGATCAAAAATGTAAATAAAGCTGTAAAATCTATCAACCGCCACGGAGGAAACTCCAGGCGGGACAAAACGTAAATAAAGCTATAAATACAGTCAACCGCCACGAAGGAAACTCCAGGCGGGACAAAATGTAAATAAAGCTGTACAAAACGATCAATTGCCACGAAGTAAACTCCAGGCAGGGAAAAACGTAAATAAAGCTGTAAAAGCGATCAACCAGCACGAAGTAAACTCCAAGTGGGACGAAATATATATATATATATATATATATATATATATATATATATAAAGCAGATTAACACACCGGATGTAAAATCCAGGCTCATCGAACAGAGTCAGACCACAGTTCATATATATATATATATATAAGCGAGTAAACGCTCCAGACCAAAGTCTAGGCTCATCGAACAAAGTTCGAAACACAATTAATATATATATATATATATATATATATTAAAGCAGTAAACGCTCCAGACCGAAGTCTAGGCTCATCGAACAAAGTTTGACACACAGTTCATATATATATATATATATATATATAAGCAAATAAATGCTCCAGACCGAAGTCTAGGCTCAATCGAGGTATAACTCGATAATGTTAGTCCAGATATATAAATATATATATATATATATATATATATATATATATATAAAATCAAATAAAACCGCGAACCGAAGTTTGGGCAAATGCGCTCAACACGACTCTCAACGTGAAGAAGGGTGTGTGTAGAGATGAAGAGAAAGACACTAAAGTGTGTGAGAAGGCTTATAGTTAACTGCCAAAGAAGACTTCTATATCTTTAAAGTGGGTAAACGCTAGCTTTTGTAGGTACAAAAGAAGCTGTATATGAGCTCACAAGTGTTTAAAATGGGAAAGTACACTGTATGGGGTGAGTGCAAAGCAAATTGGGTAGGGCTTCCTCGCCATTTTCTCTTGCAAAATGGCCACCCCAAGCCCTCTATTTATAGAGGGTGGAGCTGCAGGTGTACCTGCGGCTGAGCCGCAGGTGTACCAGAGGCAACCCGGGTGGACCCGGGTTTCTTTGGTCGGGTTGCCTCATAATACGTGCACTTGGGCACTGTAATGTCCGCTCGAAGTTTTAGAAGTACAATCCGGGCATCCGATTACGGTATACAGGACCTATTTCGGACCGCCGTTGTCGAGAGTTGTACAATGGCATAGGATTAGAGTTTGTACGAAGTCATTGAAGATGGGACGATGCCCTCCGATCTTCAAGCTTCAAATTCTATCCGTTACCCCGCACAATAGTCACTCGGGATTGATTATCTTTGTGGGACATCGTTTGTGTACAAATGTTGAGACGACGTGGCGTGACATCGTGTTGGTGAGATGACAATGTTGCCCCTTACCGGTGTTATCGCTGGATTGGGCTGATAAAGCAGATGTTGCTCAGAGCTTCGCTGAGATTGGACTGTTGCATTTGATAAAGGTCCTCATTGTCATCTTTGAAGTGTGTTTTTCATCCTGGTATTATCGTCGGGTTGGTACAACGTATCTCGTTGTGAGCACCGATATTGAAGCTGGTTGCATTTGAAACAAGCATTTCCGGGGTTATCGCCGAAACTGCATTCCTTGGGGTTATCACCAAGGTTGGTGGCTATTCCCATGGTTGGGGTTGAGACTGGATACCTCGAGGTTATCTCCGAGATTAATCGGTCTTCTCCGGTGTGTGTTTCGGTATTGGATCTGCACGCCTCGGGGTTATCCCTGAGGTTGGAATTGTTACTCCCAGTGTGTGCTCTGGGGTTGATGCTGAACTTTCGGTAGTATCCGGTATGGCTATGGATTGTCTTTCAGGGATCCCTCTTAAAAGATGAATCTGTCCTCCTGCAATGTTAGTGACAGTAGTAAAGAAAATTTTGAGTGTCTACAATATCCACCCTCCCTTATAAGGATTTCGACCCCGGAATCACCGCTTCAAAACTTATAGATACAAGGGAAAAATAGCATACACAGTCATTTTAAGTAGATCTCGATCAGACTCGATCGAACAGATCTTTAACTATTTAACATAAAACTTGTCTATCAGATCATACATAAATTTGATTTCTAACAGAACTCAAATTTCTCCTTCAAAATTTCTTTATAACAAAAATAAAATAAAATCATATATAAAAAAATAAATTTTATTCGAATAATACCTGAAGTTCCATCCCCGGCTGCTACGGTATCCTGAACCGTCATGTTGAAGACTCTTGCGGTTGATTTTGTTGAATTTGGTCCTGTTATCGCCAGTATTCCGTTGCCTTTCCCCGCATTCACGCTTCCTGCATCCATTCTCTTTTTTTGTACAGTCCTTTACCTTATGTTCCATTGATCCACATAGAAAACACCCATTGTTCGTCCTAGGATTGGGGCAGTTAGGAGAGATATGTCCCTCCTGCCCACACTTATAGCACACGAACTTACCACTAAGACACTCACCTGAATGATTCTTCCCACAATTCTTACACTGCACAACCTGCTTTTTCACACCTTCCTGTTTGACTTGGACATTCCCAAAATTGTTCCACTTTCTTTTTCCATTCCTACTACCACTACCTGCTTCTACCTTCCCAACTCCCTCAACCTTACCCTTGTTCTTTTTCTCGTTATTGTAGAGGCTCATGGTCTCACTTCCCCCTTTGTCTATGATAGCCTTCTCCAAAAGTGTTGCAAAAGTATTTATCTGCAATACCGCCACCTTATTGTAGAACCAGGGTTTTAAGCCCAGCTCAAACCTCCTTTCCTTCCTTGCCTCTGTATCAACTTGATGCAGAGCAAACCGAGCTAATTCATTGAACTTTGCTGCATACTCCGCAACTGTCATGTTCTCCTGCTTCAACTCCAAAAACTTTACCTCCATCCTAGCCTACACACTGGACGAGAAATAGTTCTCAAAGAATAACGTCTTAAACCTAGTCCATGTTATCATTCCTTCTCCTGCCCTAACTTGATTTTCCTCCCACCAGAAATTCGCCTCTCTCTTTCATCATATAGGTGGCAAAAGTTATCTTTTGCCCCTCAGCTACCCTAGCGACTACAAACGCTTTTTCTATTTCCTTAACCCAAGTTTGGACTTCTAACGGGTTAGTGGTACCTCTAAATTCGGGCGATCCTACAACCTTAAAATATTTGAAGTTTGCAAATCGATTGTCTGGTTGATTTCCCGCGGCCGGCATTCCATTTTGCGTGGCTTGAGCTACCATGTTTGCGAAATTCTACATCAGGTCTGGTTGTTATCCTCCAGCATTGTTGACAGATTCTTCTGCTCTTTGGTTAGAAGTTTGACGTCTTAGCAGCATTATCTGGTAAAATAAACATAATCTATATTTTATGAACTTACATTCTAAACCTTATCGTATAAGTTTAATATTTTAAACTTGTTTCATTAACCAAACATAAATTCATATTCATTCAACTATTTCATAGTACATAACATAGCACATACTGATTTAAACATCTGATATCCCTTTGTGACCACAACAGTCGGGAATCGCTGCTAGTACTTATACAAAATTGAAAATATTACATTACACAGACATACTTGTCATAGAACACACATATTCAAATAGTACTTATACTACTTATTCACTACACCTTTTCCTGATCCTGGACAACCTTTCACTCGATGACCTTCCATCCCACATATAAAACATGCACCTAGCTTAATGTCAGGACAATGATGAGAGATATGTCCCTCATGTCCGCAAATGTAACATATCTTTTTCCCATTTCTTGTATACGCCCTCATGTTTCTTATCACAGTTTGTACACTTTTCTATTTTGTTAGCGTCCTCTTGGTTATTATCGGAATTTCCTATTTCGCGGTCTTTCATTTTTCTTTTCCCCTTCTTGCCTGGAGTTGGACATGATATGTTTCTTTTGGCTCCCATTTGATCAATTTGGATTTTAAGCTTATCTTGTTCTTCCATCGTTTCGATTAATGCCTTTCGCAATTGACTATTTAGTAGCTTTTCTATTTCCCACAACTTTTCCAGAGAAGAAACCTTGTTCCTCAGATTATGAACTTCGGTTGATGCTTGATCAACTCCAACTTCGATGTTCGAATCACTATCTGTTAGTCCCACCATTTTTGGGTCTGGTACTATATTTTCTA
Organism: Panax ginseng; assembly: GCA_020205605.1. Taxonomy (NCBI): domain Eukaryota; kingdom Viridiplantae; phylum Streptophyta; class Magnoliopsida; order Apiales; family Araliaceae; genus Panax; species Panax ginseng. The sequence continues at coordinate 44,320,211 of CM035148.1, forward strand.
AAATGATCACCTCATCAAGGTAATCTTCAACGTGAGCCTCTATTTTAGCTATTGGCTTTGACATTGGCTCGGTTATGGAGATTAACTCCTCATTTACGATCCAAAGGTATCCTAATCCTTTTCCACCTGACATCAACACATAATTTTATCTAGATTATTATATAATATATATACACACTGCAAATAAAATTTTTACATAGGTTATTTTCATTTTGTTTTATGATGAATTTAGTTAATTCATCACCTTTAAAACTCTATACGAGTTATTTGTATTTTTAACGTTTCCCTCTGCCCTAAGGTTATAGCCTAAGGTCTATCCCACCTATGGTTTCTAACCCTAAAGTTCTGATACGAACCTATGACGCCCCCAAATTCAAGTGCTTAAAACCCGAATTCAGTGCTTCATGATACCATTTCTTTGAGCGGAATAATAATAATAATGTCATAAATATCAAACTTAATTTATATATCATAGTTGTCTAAATCCCAGGTACGCGACCTTTAAAACATTTCATTACATGATAGATAATAAATATCATCATCTTATTTAAGTCTAGCTATTAAATAAGATAACACAAACTTATTCTGCTAGCTTTCATTTCCCTTTGTTCTTGCCTGAACCTTCAGGTCGATCATACATAGCTAAAAACATTTAAATTAAGCAAGAATGAGCATTTGAGTGCCCATCAAGTAATAGCAAACAATAAATATTAGTTGAAAGGATTAAATATTTTCTTTGAACGACACTTCTACACCGAAGCAATAGTTGTGAAGTAAATTGAAGCAACACTAAACAACATAACAAATCTTATTTCAAATTTTGAAACTATGTAATGACTATAATTGGTGAGCATTCGACAGACTATGAACTTTGTTTTCAATTTTAGATAAGGTTTAACAGAACTTCATCTGCAAACCGTCATAACTTACAGTACACGGGGGTGATCAAATTTTATGCCTCAGATTGATCAATACTACATACCAGAACGATATTATCGTTCATCATATCCGCCTTAGGCGCATAAAAGTTTTCCCATGTTCGGGATATTCATACTTAGTTGGGAATCCAAACCAACAATTCGGTTGGATATCAATAAGGTTCTATCATGTTCAACGATATTTTTAAATCTGTGTCTAGCCAAATCAAATAGCTTAAATAACTTTTAATCAATATATACATACCAGAATTTAATAAGCTTGTATCAATAGGTACAACAATTATCCAAGTGAGGACACTTGTATAACCAATCTTAGGAATTTGCGAATAGAATAGATATATCTAAATCTAATAGTAATATTGTACTGATAAATAATGTACGAATAAAGTTCGAGAACTTGCATGAATACAAATATTTAGATACATAATCAATAACAATAGAGTTAATAATCTGGCACAACGATAATATAATTTTGAAACTTTCTTACTCATGTCCATTGCATCAAGTAAATGCAAAGGTTAGGATACTTGCACAATGTAAAGTAGGGTTCGGATACTTGTCTTGTCTGTTGCTTACACAACTTAGTTCTATCTTTAATTCAATGACCTATCATTTAAAAGATTGTTCTATTGATTAGAATAATATATCATAACACATAGTACTGTTATTATAGTCAACACATAACCTAATCACATTGTCACATAGTTATATCAGTCATCGGTCATAAACAGACATTTATATAGTCAAACTATATAGTTTCGGATCAATTTCGGTAACATTTCGGTGTAGCGACAACTTTATCGAGTAATTATCGAGTTTAAAACTCTATCATGTAGTTCAATATTATCCTGAATATTTTAAATACCAGTCATATTATTTTTAAATGACTTATAATAATTTTTAAATAATTATTATAATTTATCTTGAATTTTCAAACCCTATAATCATTATTAAATAATTTAAATATTAGATAATTCTATTATCATTATTATTTAAATAATATTAAAATATTAATGCAACCATTGCCAAAATATCGGGTTATTTATAATAACTCAAAATATTTTTAAAGTATTAATATTACCCTTAAATGATTTTTAAAACATTTAAAATCATTTTAAAACAATTACCATTAATATTTAAATATTAAGGTATTATTCACTAAAATATTAAAAGTCATTTATAATAACTTAAAATATTTTTAAACCATTTATATCATTTTAAATGATTTTAAACCAATAAAATCATTTTTAATCTATTTATTTAATATAATTATTAAATAAATCTAATATCAAAATTAATGAAATTTGCTTTAAAATATTGAAAATTACATTTTATAACTTCAAATATTATTGAATACCTTATTATCATTTAAAATGATTTTTAATATAATAAAATCATTTTTAATTAATTTATTTAATTCATATATTAAATAAATTAAATATCAATAATATTCAAATAATTACTAATATTTATGGAAAATATGCCAAATAATTTTTAAAACTAATTTTATAATTTTCAGAAATTGTTTTCTATTTTTTAATGATTTTAGAAATTAAAATAATTAAAATAAATAAGTTTTTCGTTAAAGCTTTTAGAAATAGAAAGTGTCGCCTATTGTGTTCTTGAGCACCAAGAAAATTCAAAGGCAGTTAACAAGTGGCCATGTTTGACCAAGTGTAATTCGCTGTGTAAATTGCTTCTGGGCAATCTGTAACATGGATCTTGTAGTGTTAATGTAACACTACAAGTATCAACTAACATCTGGGTCAGATCATAACAAACGAGCAAGTTATAAAGACTCAAACTAACTGTCAGACATGTTCTGGGTTTTCTGGGTTACCTAGATCCTAGACAGTCTCAAGTGGTCTCCTTGTGGCTCATTTAATCAAGTGTTTTGGCTACTGTTAATGTGTTCTAATGGTTTAGGATTATAGTCCACATGTCTTGGTACAATTATCAATCATCAGGTCAGTCAAACTACAACAGAATCACAATATAGCATTCTGTCAAATAGTAGCCAGAATCTAGAGTTCGTGCTCGTCCAGGCTAGTTTGACCATTGATTAATTTCATTCTATTTGTTATCTAAGTGATATAGGAGCATGAATCTGTAATACACCTGCACGAGTATAACTTTAATACACTAACACAAACAAATCTATAAACACATGCAAGATCTGGGTGTAAGACCCCAACTTTTATGAATAAAGATTAATTTTTTTCGAAATATATTTTTGAATATTATGGTTTGGATTTGATATAATGTTATAGTTGTGGGTATTATTTACAAATTTTGCAAAGTAAACAAGTGGTTATATAATATTGAATTGGTCGGGGAATATTCGTTTTAACAAGGAAATATTCAATGCGACCAAGACAATCATTAGTGGACCCTACAACAAAAGTATTGTCTTAGTTAAAAAACTACGTAATTATCTTTTATAAAAATAACTACGAAAAGTTTTACCGTTAAACCGCTTGAACTACCCTAGTAGTAAAAGTACAAGAATATGCTGCGGTTTGCATAGTAGATTACGGTGTTGATTTATTGATACTTACGTGAGAAGTCACTTTCGATTATACTCAATTATTGCTACTGATAATTGTTGCATAATATCTTTCATATTATTGATTCAATTATTGTCACGATATCATCTGCATAATATTTATTATTATTAAATCAATAATTGAGACGACAAAGTTATTCATATTATTATTTGCAATATTGACAATGTCTAGAAAGTTACATCGAGGAGAGTTTGGTCACCTAATTGCGCCAATAGGAGAAATCTTATCGGAAAGCCCCCTCTTTCACAGGAATGATCTGGTTGTTAAATATTGTGAGTTATAATATTAATGATGAATAAGTTCGTGTTGATTAAAGATGAAATTTATATTTTCATTGTGTTGGGATTATTAGTGTTAATGGAAATGGATATCTATTTCAATAATAATAGATGTCTGGAGGTTATATTGACCAATCGGGTAATTAATCGGATAAATGAGCAATTAATTTCTATTAATTCACATGGTTATAACTATTTGTTCACATGCATGTACTATTGACTCAATGCATGTACTATTAGGGGAGGTGGTGCAAGATTGATAATACTTGCATGACTAAATTTAAAATAGAGGTATAGATGAATGTACTATATCTTGTAATTATTTTTTCACATGTATAGTACTATTGATTCACATGAATGTACTATTGATTCACATGATGTACTATTAGGGGAGGTGGTGCAAGTTTGATAATACTTGCGGGACTAAATTAAAAATGAAGGAAAAGATGAAGGTATTATCTTTGTAATATTTGAGCCCCAAAAGCGTGCAATTATCGAAACTATATTTTCCTATAAATAGAAGCTCATTCTTCTTTCATTCTCACCAATTCACTAAGACTCACAAGAGCAATTATAGAGAGAGAGCTATAGAGAGAAGAAGAAGAGAAGTCTGCTACCTCATTATTCCAGTATCCAGTCTTCTTCGGAGGTAAGGGATATTATTTTATTCAGTATTCATAGAAATAATATTTTCTTCCATACTCTGTAGTATGTGAGTAATATTATTTCGTCTTGTATTCCTGATTATACCCTCATTTTATTAAAGTATTGCTTCTATACTCCGTGAAATTAGTAAAATATTCTTGAAATTTACGCTTCATCTAGTATCGTTTCACAAGGATATTTTCTACATATTCTTGTTAAATTTTAAGATTTTCATGCCGGAATACTATTCATGAGTAGTATTCATTTTTACGGTACTATTCACAAAGTACTATTCACAGGGTACTATTCACAAAGTACTATTCACGGGTACTATTCACAAAAGTACTATTCACAAAGTACTATTATTCTATTCACGAGTACTATTCATGAAGTACTATTCACTAGGTACTATTCACCCAGGGGAATTATTATTCATGACAAAAATTGATTTCTTTGTTGTCCAAATCATTTTTGATACAATATTATTCTTGAATTTTACTCCACAAAGCGGTTATCATGTTGACAATTTGGACATTATTGAATTACGGATAAATTAAGTTATAAATCTTTAAAAATTTATCCTTTGTTTTCTTTTAATTGAATTCTTATATCATTGTCATCATCCTCATGCTTATATTGTGATAAAAGTCATCTATGGCTTACGTGCATAGATGTACTATAGATTGGTATGATTATGACAAGGGATTATTCGATATAATCATGACCGTAATATTACAAATGATGTGGTAAAAGTCCTCATTGGCACATGTAGTGCATTGATGGATGATTTGTTGGTATGATTATGACCGGGGATTATTGATTATAATTATGATCATTGATGATTACATGAATATCCTTGGCCCCATAGTCCAGGGATGATTCGATGATCTGGTTTATTTATTAAGCTGAGTCTCAGCGATAAAGTTGATAAAAAACTTTTTAAATCATAGAAGATAGTAGATATCATGCTCTACTTGACTCTTACAATGGATTGCTTGTTCAATGATTAAACTTGATGTTTATTATATTTTATCGGTTTAACAACATTGAAGGCTAACGATAATTTATTCTGCATTATCTTAGTCAAAATATTTCTTACTGGGCTAGTTGAGCTCACCCTTTTTCTTTCATTGTTCTCTTCAAGAAATGAGAATATAACTAGGACTAGTCGGGGAACAGAGTGACGGTCCAGATGTTTGCATTAGTAGTCCTCACTATTCTTTGAAATAGTGTGATAATAAATGTAATGAGGACTTATTTTGAGTTTGAATATAGTCTATCAGACAATAGTCATGTAAAAACTCTAAGCTACGCTTTTTTCGTATTATATAAAAGAAGTTTGTATTTTTTTATGTATCATGTATTTGGCGACTCAGAATGGGTGATGTATACCTATTTTGGGGGCGTCACGGTTGGTATCAAAGCTTAGGGATATGATCCACAGGTGAGATGTGAGACTAGAACTAGGAGGGAGAGGCAGGAAATTCCTTATTAGTATGACCTACCTAAGTTTATTTGGTATTTATTTGGTCGGTTAGGAGTATAGGGATAATATGTGACATGTCAATTAACCCTTGTTTTGTGGCGATGTTTGAAAATGGCATCCAAAAATGTTGAGATAAGCAATGAAGCACATGAGGCCAGTTGAGTCACCAACGATCAATACCGAGGATAATGTGCATCGGGATGGCAATAATCCTCGGGAAAACAACAACAACCGACGAAATGATGAGCGATGGGATGTTCGGAGGCTTTATGCAATTCATGCAACATCGGTGAGAACGACTCTGTTCAAAATGCGGTGGAAACACTTTGCAACTCTCGGACGGTCACCGCTAAACATTCAAGGAGCTGGGACCACCGGAGTTTATTGGAGAGCCAAAACCACTTAAGGAGGAGAGCGTGGATAAAGCGGATCACCAAGATATTTGATGTCTTGGGATGCTCAGGAGCAAAAGTTCCCTTTTTGCACCTTTATGTTGCGAGGAGAGGCGATTCTTGGTGGGAATCGGTAAAAGCGTACTCAACTTTCTTGCCTTTGAAGATGTCTTGGGAGAAGTTCCAAGAACTGTTTAAACGACAAGTACTTTCCCAAAAATATTCGTCACATGAAGGAGGTAGAGTTTATCAAGTTTGGAGCAAAACAATATGGCCAGTGTCGCGATCTGAAGCTAAGTTTGCCGAGTTGTCGGGTTTTGCGTCCCACTTGGTTGATAATGAGGAGAGAATGATGGGATGTTTCTAAGAGGTTTGAAACACGAGATACGTCGATATCTAATTTCTCACAAAATTGTGTTTGTATTCGAGATGTTGTAAATAGGGCTCGATTATTGGAGCGCGATAACGAGTCAACCCAACCAAGAGAGAAGGCGGAAAAAAATGATAATACCCGATTGGTAGCGATCATCGTCGAAGCGGTGACAACAAGCGTGGAGGAAATCAACATGCGAAAATGGTAACCACTTGATGGTAATCATGGCGAAGACAATAAAGTGGAAATTTCAAGAAGAGGAGATTCAATAATGATGGAAGGACGTCGGCACCAACACACATTGTTAAGGAAGGAGAGAGACGACCGCTTATCGTATGTTACAAATCACGGAGGGAGGGACATCGGTCAAAAGCTATGCGCTGACAATCAAAGCATATTATAATTGTGGAAGAGAAGGTCACCTAGCCCAATTTTATCGTGCACCAAAGTCAAGTCCAAAACTGGGATGGAGGCATCAAAGGTCATTCCAGACAAGACAAAATCGGTAGTTCAAGGGAGGCGTTTGTCGTAACCTCCCAAAAGTGAGGAATCCAAGCGAGGTGATCACGGGTAAGCTAATCATAAACTCTAGCGAAGTATATACCTTATTTGATCTGGGTTCTACCCATTCTTTTATTTCTCCTACTTGCGCTCAACGTTTAAATTTAACTCGGAGAAATTAGACTTTGATTTATCTGTTGAAACTCCGTTGGGAGAAACCTTCATTACATCCATTTGTTTATAAGTCTTGTTTGATTCAAATCGGTAACACTACGTTACTGTCGATCTTATCTCTTTGAAAATACTTGCATTTGATGTGATTTTAGGGATTGATTGGTTAACTACTCATCATGCTAAAATCGATTATTTTAAATAAGGTTGTTAGCTTTCATATTCCTAACCAACCTATTATGCGAATTCAAGACACCAAACCACTAAAATCAATCAACTTTGTCATATCAAGCCATAAAGCTATTCGTTTATTGAAAAATGGATGTCAAGCTTTCTTAGCACATATCACGCAATTTAAACAAAAATACGTCGATTTGAATGATATTTCTATTGTTAATAAATTTCTGACGTATTCCACGAAGAACTTCTGGCCTACCCCGGCGTGAAATTGAATTTTGTATCGACCTTGAATCGGTACAAAACCCATTTCCAAAGCCCCATATCGAATGGCTCTATTGAACTTGAGTTAAAAACCCAACTACTGAGAATTGTTAGACATCGGTTTCATTCATCCTAAGTACATCTCCTTGGGGTGCTCTGTTCTATTAAATGAAGAAGAAAGATGGAAGTATCGACTTTGTATTGATTATCGGGAGTTGAATCATGTCACCATCAAAATAGGTACCCGTTGCCTCGTATTGATGACTTGTTTGACCCGATTGCAAGGCGCCAAATTCTTTTCAAAAGATCGATCTTAGTTAGGATATCATCGATTGAAGATTAAAAGCGATGACATTCAAAAGACTACTTTTCGAAACTTCGATGCGGGCATTACAAATTCTAGTCATGTCTTTTGGATTGACTAATGCTCCTGCTTTGCCTTCATGGATATGATGAGCCGAGTATTCAAGAAATATTTGGATCACTTTGTGGTCGTCTTTATTGATGACATCCTCATTTACTCCAAAAGCCGTGAAGATCATGAGCAACACTTGAGGCTGATACTCCAAAAGCTTCGTGAAAACAAGTTATATGCCAAGTTGAAGAAATGCGAGTTCTGGCTTGAGGAAGTAGCATTCCTTGGGCACGTGATATCAAATCATGGAATATCTGTTGACCCGACAAAGATTGAAGCAATTCAAAGTTTGGAAGCAACCTAAATCGATGATAAAATCGTAGCTTTCTCGGCTTAAATTGGTTATTATCGGAGATTCGTGGAAGGATTTTCTCGAATCGCTTCTCCATTAACTTTCGGTGACTCGAAAAGATACAAAAATTCGGTTGGAGCGAGGAATGTGAGAAGAGTTTTCAAGAACTCGAGAGGAGACTCATTTATTTTTATTACGACAATACCATTGGTTCGGAGGATTTGTCATATCTGATGATGCTTGAGGCAAAAGGTTTAGGATGTGTTCTCATGCAACATGGGAAAGTCATAGCCTATGCCTCACGACAACTCAAAAGAATATGAGAGGAATTATCCTACTCATGATCTAGAGTTGGCGGTTTGTCATTTTTAACGCTTAAGATTTGGAGGCATTACATATGGAGAGAAGGTGGAGATCTATCACGGATCATAAAAGCCTCAAATATTTCTTCACTCAAAAGGAACTCAACATGCGACAATGATGATGGCTTGAGCTATTTGAAAGATTACGATCATACCATTCAATACCATCTTGGAAAAGCGAAGCGTAGTAGTGGCGCATTGAGTAGAAGATCATATCTGAATGCGAGTGCGATATTATCAACGCAAAGGCCCATTTTGTATGACTTACAAAGGATGGAGATAGAGTTAAAGACTCCGAGGACCCATGTGATGATGGCAAATATCTGAGTAGAAACAGACTTTAATCGATAAAGTTAAAAAGTGCTCAAGCTACTGACACTGGGTGATGCGTATGAGGAAGAAAGTGCAAGAAGGTGCTATTAGGAAGCAAGAATCGATGAAGAAGGAATACTTGAGTCAACTCCGGACTTTGTGTTCTAACGATTACGACTTGAAGTATAAAATCATGATGGGCGCGCACAACACACCATTTGCAATCCATCTTGGGAGTACCAAAATGTATCGTGATCTTGACATACATTTTGGTGGAGCAATATGAAGAGAGAGATAAGCGGGGTTTATCTCAAGGTGTCTAACTTGTCAGCGAGTCAAGGCGGAGCATCAAGTGCCAAAAGGTCCATTGCAACCACTTGAAATTCGAGAATGGAAGTGGGAGCACATTACCATGGATTTAGTTCTTGGTCTTCCCAAGGTTTCTCAAGGCATAGATGCGATTTGGGTCATTGTTGATAGATTGACCAAGTCTGCTCATTTCTTCTGCGTCTGAGAAACTTATACACTTGAACGTCTTGCTATATATGTACATAAATGAGATTGTAAGATTGCATGGTATGCCAATATCCATAGTTTACGATCGAGACCCAAGATTCACTTCACGATTTTGGGTTAGTTTGCAAAAAGCTATGAGCGCAGTTTACGATTTAGTTGGCATATCATCCTCAAATGGACGAGGCGATCGGAGGGACTATTCAAACTCTTGAAGATTTATTAAGACTACGTGTCCTTGACTTCAAAGGAAGTTGGGACAAGTTCTTACCATTGGTGGAGTTTTCCTACAACAACGATTATCAAGCAAGTATTGGCATGGCTCCATTTGAGGCGTTGTATGGAAGAAAGTGTCGTTCTCTCGATATCTTTGGGATGAGGTGGGTGAAGCAACGTTGTTGGGACGGAGTTGAGTGCGTATGACTACGGAAAAGATTCAAACGATCCGACAGACGTATAAAAACCTCACAAGATCGACAAAAGAGTTATCTTGATCTTCATCGAAAGGATGTGGAATTCAATATTGGAGATCATGTGTTGTTACGTGTTGCTCCATGGAAAGGAGTTACGAGATTTGGAAAGAGAGAAAGCTCAATCCTCGATTCATTGGCCCATTTTAATCCTCGATCGAGTAGGGCTGTGGCTATAGAGCTACGCCTTACTGTTGAAGTATGTCTCGTGTTCATAACGTTTTTCACATATCTATGTTACGTAAATATGTGAAAGACCGAACCACATTATTGAATTAGAACCAGGACGAGATAGCGGAAGATTTAACGTGTGAAGAGGTACTGTTAAAATCTTGGATAAGAAGGATCATATTCTACGCTCGAGGTTATACCTCAAGTCAAAGTTTTGTGGAGAAACCACGATGTTGAGGAAATGACACAGGAGTTAGAATCTGAAATGAAATCAAGGTATCCTCACCTCTTGACATACCGTGTATGCACCCTAATTTCGAGGATGAAATTTCATAAGAAGGAGAGGTTGTAAGACCCCAACTTTTACGAATAAAGATTAATTTTTCTCGAAATATATTTTTGAATATTATGGTGTGGATTTGATATAATGTTATTATTGTGGGTATTATTTACAAATTTTTCAAAGTAAGCAAGTGGTTATATAATATTAGATTGGTGGGGAATATTCGTTTTAACGGGGAATATTAAATGCGATGACACAATCATTAGTGGACCCCCACAACGAAAGTATTATTATCGTAGTTAGAAAATGACAAATTATCTTTTATAAAAATAACGGCGAAAGTTTTACCGTTAAAGCTGTTGAACTACCGGTGGTAAAAAATACGATGTCTGGCGTGGTTGCATAGTAGCACACGGTATTGATTATTGATGCTTTACGTGAGAAGTCACTTTCGTTATACTCAATTATTGCTACGATAATAATTCTTTGCATAATATCTCTCATATTATTGATTCAATTATTGTCACGATATCATCTGCATAATATTTTATTATTATTAAATCAATAATTGAGATGACAAAGTTATTCATATTATTATTTGCAATATTGACAATGTCTAGAAAGTTACATCGAGGAGAGGTTTGGTCACCTAATTAAACGGCGATAGGGAGAAATCCTTATCGAAAAGCCCTCTTTCACAGGGAATGATCTTGGTTGTTAAATATTGTGAGTTATAATATTAATGATGAATAAGTTTGTGTTGATTAAAGATGAAATTGATATTTTCATTGTGTTGGGATTATTAGTGTTAGTGGAAATGGACATCTATTCTGATAATAATTGATGTCTGGAGGTTATATTGACCAATCAGGTAATTAATCGGATAAATGAGCAATTAATTGCTATTAATTTGCATGCTTATAACTATTTGTTCACATGTGTGTACTATTGATTCACATGCATGTACTATTAGGGAGAGGTGGTGCAAGATTGATAATACTTGCATGACTAAATTAAAAATAGAGGTATAGATGAAGGTACTATCTTTGTAATTATTTTTTTCACATGTATAGTACTATTGATTCACATGAATGTACTATTGATTCACATGATGTACTATTAGGGGAGGTGGTGCAAGTTTGATAATACTTGCGAGGACTAAATTAAAAATGAAGGAAAGATGAAGGTATTATCTTGTAATATTTGAGCCCCAAAGCGTGCGATTATCGAAACTATATTTTCCTATAAATAGAAGCTCATTCTTCTTTCATTCTCACCAATTCACTAAGACTCACAAGAGCAATTATAGAGAGAGAAGCTATAGAGAGAAAGAAGAAGAGAAGTACTACTTACTCTCACTTTATTCCAATATCCGGTCTTCTTACGAGGTAAGGGATATATTATTTTTTCGATTCATAGGAAATAATATTTTCTTCCATACTACTAGTATGTGAGTAATATTATTTCATCTCGTATTCCTGATTATACCCTCATTTTGTTAAAGTATTGCTTCTATACTCCATGAAATTAGTAGAATATCCTTGAAATTTATACTTCATCTAGTATCGTTTCACAAGGATATTTTCTACACATTCTTGTTAAATTTTAAGCTTTTTCATCTTGAGTCTTTGTCCATGAGTAGTATTCATTTTTACGGTACTATTCACTATTCACAAAAAAGTACTATTCATGGGTCTATTCATAAAGTACTATTCACGAAAGTATTCATATTACTATTCACGAAATACTATTCACGAAGTACTATTCACGAAGTACTATTCACGTACTATTCACTGGATACTATTCATTCAGAGGAATTATTCATGACAAAAATTAATTTCTTTGTTGTCCAAATCATTTTTGATATAATATTATTCTTGAATTTTACTCCACAAAGCAGTATCATGTTGACAATTTGGACATTATTGAATTCTGGGTAAATTAAGTTATAAATCTTTAAAATTTATCCTTTGCTTTCTTTTAATTGAATTCTTATATCATTGTCATCATCCTCATGCTTATATTGTGATAAAAGTCATATATGGCTTACGTGCATAGATGTACTATTGATTAGTATGATTATGACCATGGATTATTCGGTATAATCATGACCGTAGTAATATTATAAATGATGTGGTAAAAATCCTCATTGGCACATAGTGCATTGATGGGCCGATTGTTGGTATGATTATGACCATTGATTATTAGGTTAATCATGACCATTGATGATTACATGAATATCCTTGGCCCGTAGTGCGAGGGATGATTCGATGATGTGGTTTATTTATTAAAATTTGAGTCTCGGCGATAAAGTTGATGAAAAACTTTTTAAATCATAGAAGATAGTAGATATCATGCTCTACTTGACTCTTAATGGATTGCTTGTTCCGCTGTGATTAAACTTGATGTTTATTGTATTTTATCGGTTTAACATTTGTGAAGGCTAACGATAATTTATTACGCATTATCTTAGTCATAATATTTCTTCTTTGGGCTAGTTGAGCTCACCCTTTTGTTTTCATTGTTCTCTTGAGGAAATGAGAATATAAATTTGGGACTAGTCGGGGAGCGGAGTGATGGTCCGAGATGTTTGCATTAGTAGTCCTCACTATTCTATTAAATAGTATGAAATAGTGTGATAATAAATGTAATGAGGACTTCATTTTGAGTTTGAATCGTATTGTATATGAAGACAATATTAGATTTAAACCAATTTGGCTACTCGTAATGGGTGATGTATACCTATTTTGGGGTGTCATATTATGAATAAAAAGTTGTATTTGAAAAGTTATTGTACCATGTATTTGGCGACTCTACATGGGTGATGTATACCTATTTTGGGCTTAAATTGAGCATATAAATATTATGGATCCACTATTTAACAACCCAGATCACTGATTCACACCTTATATAACATTTTTAAACATTTATACATCAAATCCAACATAGCATACAATATTAAAGTTTTGGTTCAAGGTTATACCTTTCTATGAACTATGCTTGATCTTATACTCCTAACCTGATCTTGATGTTTTAGGGACTTACTAAGAGACTGAAATCCTAAATACTTTCGTGGGTTTAGAGAGAGGAGGTCTAAGTTAAGTGTTTGGTGATCAAATGGCTTAATTTATGAACTTTTCTCTCTTGTCCCTTATATAATTGGTGGATGCAATGGATTAGGCTAGGATGTTGTAGCTGATTTGTATGGTTTATAGGCACATGGCTAGCTAGAGTTGGTCACCAACTAAAGTTATGGCAAGTTCTACAAGTTATCTATTAAAATAATGCAAGAATGACAATTATGTCATTTGGCTTTTACTTTTAGTGGCAAAGTTGATAATTTATTCTAACCCTTAGGGTTTAACCCTAAGGTTCTATAAGTTCATTTTCTAGGATTATGCAATTAGGGGAAAATGGAAATCTTAGTTTCTAAGAAATGAATTAGGGTTCCCTAATTAAATTAGGTTTCCTAATCACTTAGGGCTTATAACTTAGACTTTATAATATACTAGTTACCATTAAGCTTGCTAAATTAATAATTAGGGTTTATAACTAGCAATTAGGGTTCTAATTTAGTAATTAGGGTTTCTAAATATTATTTAGGGTTTGCCTAATTAACATTAAATCTATAATAATTGCCATAAATTACATTACACAATAACTTAACAAATCTTATAGTCGTAATTGACTTATGTACTATAGTAATCCTAGGGTTTTGTACTGTTTTACTATAATTGTTCCATACATATCCAAAATGTTTATATTACTGAAATATAAATAATATTATATTAATATTCTCATTTCTTATTCTAAATCCAGAATTATTGTTCTGAATCCATATCCGACATAACCTTCATATATACCATTAAGTTAAAATAATTAACTTAACTAATATAATAAAATACATATCATAATAATCCTTATAATCATATCGTATATATAATAATCATATTTTCATGAAAAATAAATAATAAATATTTTTATTACAAAATTAATTTATTATAAGAATAAAATCTATAATGAGCAATAATTCTTAAAAAGAAATTATTTACAATTATTCATGTAATAAATAAGATTTATTTCCACCCTCCCTTATAAAGATTTCGACCCCGGAATCACCGCTTCAAAACTTATAGATACAAGGGAAAATAGCATACACATTCATTTCAAGTAGATCTCGATCAGACTCGATCAAATAGATCTTTAACTATTTAACATAAAACTTGTCTATCTGATCATACATAAATTTGATTTCTAACAGAACTCAAATTTCTCCTTCAAAATTTCTTTATAACAAAAATAAAATAAAATCATATATAAGAAAATAAAATTTATTCGAATAATACCTGAAGTTCCATCCCCGGCTGCTACGGTATCCTGAACCGTCATGTTCAAGACTCTTGCGATTGATTTTGTTGAAGTTGGTCCCATTATTGCCAGTGTGCCATTGCCTTTCCCCGCATTCACGCTTCCTGCATCCATTCTCCTTTTTGGACAATTCTTTACCTTATGTTCCGTTGATCCACATAGAAAACACCCATTTTTCATCCTAGGATTAGGGCAGTTAGGAGAGATATGTCCCTCCTGCCCACACTTATAGCACACGAACTTACCACTAAGACACTCACCTGAATGATTCTTCCCACAATTCTTACACTGCACAACCTGCTTCCTCACACCTTCCTGTTTGACTTGGACATTCCCAAAATTATTCCACTTTCTTTTTCCATTCCCACTACCACTACATGCTTCTACCTTCTCAGCTCCCTCAACCTTACCCTTGTTCTTTATCTCCTTATTGTAGAGGCATATGGCTTCACTTCCCCCTTCGTCTATGATAACCTTCTCCAAAAGTGCTGCAAAAGTATTTATCTGCAATACCGCCACCTTATTGTAGATCCAAGGTTTTAAGCCCATCTCAAACCTCCTTGCCTTCCTTGCCTCCGTATCAACTTGATGCGGAGCTAACCTAGCTAATTCATTGAACTTTGCGGCATACTCCGCAACTGTCATGTTCTCCTACTTCAACTCCAAAAACTTCACCTCTATCCTAGCCTGCACACTAGACGAGAAATAGTTCTCAAAGAACAGAGTCTTTAACCTAGTCCATGATATCACTCCTTCTCCTACCCTAACTTGATTTGCCTCCCACCAGAAATTCGCCTCTCCTTTCATCATATAGGTGGCAAAGGCTGTCTTTTTCCCCTCAACTACCCTAGCGACTACAAATGTTTTTTTTTATTTCCTTAACCCAAGTTTGGACTTCTATCGGGTTAGTGGTACCTCTAAATTCTGGTGGTCCTACAGCTTTAAAATCTTTGAAGTTTGCAAATCGATTGTCTGGTTGATTTCTCGCTGCCGGCATCCCATTCTACATGGCTTCAGCTACCATGTTTGCGAAATTCTGCATCAGGTCTGGTTGTTGTCCTCCAACATTATTGACAGATTCTTCTGCCCTTTGGTTTCGAGTTTGACGTCTTAGCGGCATTATCTGGTTAAATAAAACATAATCTATATTTTATTAACTTACATTCTAAACCTTATCGTATAAGTTTAATATTTTAAACTTGTTTCATTAACCAAACATAAATTCATATTCATTCAACTATTTCATAGTACATAACATAGCACATAATGCTTTAAACATCTGATATCCCTTTGTGACCACAACAGTCGGGAATCGCTGCTACTACTTATACAAAAGTGAAAATATTACATTACACAGACATACTTCTCATAGAACACAAATATTCAAATAATACTTATACTACTTATTCACTACACCTTTTCCTGATCCTGGACAACCTTTCGCTCGATGACCGTCCATCCCACAAATAAAACATGCACCTAGCTTAAAGTCGGGACAATGATGAGAGATATATCCCTCATACCCGTAAATGTAACATATCTTTTTCCTTTTTCTGCATACTCCCTCATGTTTCTTGTCACAGTTTTGTACATTTTTCTATTTTGTTAACGTCCACTTGGTTATTATCAGAATTTCCTATTTCGCGATCTTCCATTTTTCTTTTCCCCTTCTTGGCTAGAGCTGCACACGATATGTTGCTTTTGGCTCCTATTTGCTCAATTTGGATTTTAAGCTTATCTTGTTCTTCCATCGTTTCGATTAATTCCTTTCGCAATTGACTATTTAGTAGTTTTCTATTTCCCACAACTTTTCCAGAGATGAAACCTTGTTCCTCAGATTATGCACTTCGGTTGATGCTTGATCAACTCCAACTTTGGTGTCCGAATCTCTATCTGTTAGTCCCACCATTTCTGGGTCTGATACTATATTTTCCAAAATGATCACCTCATCAAGGTTATCTTCAACGTGAGCCTCTATTTCAGCTATTGGCTTTGATATTGGCTCAGTTATGGAGATTAACTCCTCCTTTACTATCCAAAGGTATCCTAATCCTTTTCCACCTGACATCTACACATAATTTTATCTAGATTAGTATATAATATATATACACACCATAAATAAAAATTTTACATAGGTTATTTTTATTCTGTTTTACGATGAATTTAGTTAATTCATCTCCTTTAAAACTCTATACGAGTTATTTGTATTTTCAACGTTTCCCTCTGCCCTAAGGCTATAGCCTAAAGCCTATCCCACATATGGTTTCTAACCCTAAAGCTCTGATACCAACATGTGATGCCCCCAAATTCAGGTGCTTGAAACCCGAATTCAGTGTTTCACGATACCATTTCTTTGAGCGGAATAATAATAATAATGTCATAAATATCAAACTAAATTTATATATCAGAGTTGTCTAAATCCCATGTACGCGACCTTTAAAATATTTTATTACATGATAGATAATAAATATCATCATCTTATTTAAGTCTAGCTATTACATAAGATAACACAAACTTATTCTGCTAGCTTTCCTTTCCCTTTATTCTTGCCTGAACCTTCAGGTCGATCATACATAACTCAAAACATTTAAATTAACCAAGAATGAGCATTTGAGAGCCCAGCAAGTAATATCAAACAATAAACATTAGATGAAAGGATTAAATATTTTCTTTGAACGACACTTCTACAACGAAGCAATAGTTGTGAAGTAAACTGAAGCAACACTAAACAACATAACAAATCTTATTTCAAATTTTGAAACTATGTACTGACTATAATTGGTGAGCAGTCGACAGACTATGAACTTTGTTTTCAATTTTCGATAAGGTTTAACAGAACTTCATCTCAAACCGGTCATAACTTACATGTGCACGAGGGTGATCACCGTTATGCCTCAGACGATCAATACTACATACCATAATGATATTCTCGTTCATCATATCTGCCTTAGGCGCACAAAAGTTTTCCCATTTTCGTGATATTCATACTTAGTCAGGAATCCAAACCAACAATTTTGTTGGATATCAATAAGGTTCTATCATGTTCAACGATATTTTTAAATCTGTGTCAAGCCAAATCGAATAGCTTAGACAGCTTTTAATCAATATATACATACCATAATTTAATAGGTATGTATAAATAGGTACACCAATTATCCAAGTGAGGACACTTGTATAACCAATCTTAGGAATTTACTTAATAGAATATATATATATATATATATATATATATATATATATATATATATCTCAATCTAATAGTAATAATGTACTGATAAACAATGTACGAATAAAGTTCAAGAACTTGCATGAATACAAATATTTAGATACATAATCAATAACAATAGAGTTAATAATCTGACACAACGATAATATAATTTTAAAACTTTCTTACTCATATCCATTGCATAAAGTAAATGTAAATGTTAGGATACTTACACAATGTAAAGTAGGGTTCGGATACTTGCCTGGTCTACTGCTTAAACAACTTAGTTCTATCTTTAATTCAACGACCTATAATTTATAAGATTGTTCTATTGATTAGAGTAAAATATCATAACACATAGTACTGTTATTTATAGTCAACACATAACCTAATCACATTGTCACATAGTTATATCAGTCATCGGATCATAAACAGACATTTATATAGTCAAATTATATAGTTTCGGATCAATTTCGGTAACATTTTGGTGTACCGACGGCTTTATCGAGTTTAAAACTCTATCATGTAGTTCAATATTATCCTAGATATTTTTTATACCAGTCATATAATTTTTAAATGACTTATAATAATTTTTAAATAATTATTATAATTTATCTTGATTTTTCAAACTCTAGAATCATTATTAAATGATTTAAATATTAGATAATTCTATTATCATTAATATTTAAATAATATTAAAATATTAATGCAATCATTGCCAAAATATCAAAGTTATTTATAATAACTCAAAATATTTTTAAAGTATTAATATTACCCTTAAATGATTTTAAAACATTTAAAATCATTTTTAAATAATTACCATTAATATTTAAATATTAAGGTATTATTCACTAAAATATTAAAAGTCATTTATAATAACTTAAAATATTTTTAAACCATTTATATCCTTTTTAAATGATTTTTAAACTAATAAAATCATTTTTAATCTATTTATTTAATATAATTATTAAATAAATCTAATATCATAATTAATGAAATTTTCTTTAAAATATTGAAAGTTACATTTTATAACTTCAAATATTATTCAATACCTTATTATCATTTAAAATAATTTTTAATATAATAAAATTATTTTTATTTAATGCATTTATTAAATAAATTAAATATCAATAATATTCAAATAATTACTAATATTTATGGAAAATATGCCAAATTATTAAAAGTTAATTTTTATGACTTAAAATAATTTTTTTAACTGGTTTTATAATTTTCAGAAATTGTTTTCTATTTTTAAATGATTTTTAGAAATTAAAATAATTAAAATAAATAAGACTGTCGCTAAAATTTTTAGTGACAGAAAGTGTCGCCTATTGTGTTCTTGAGCACCAAGAACATTCAAAGGTAGTTAACAAATGGCCACGTTTAACCAAGTGTAACACGCTGTGTAAATTTTTTTTGGGAAATCTATAACATGGATCTTGTAGTATTAATGTAACACTACAAGTATCAACTAACATCAGGGCCAGATCATAACAAACGAGCAAGTTATAAAGACTCAAACTAACTGTCAGACATGTTCTGGGTTTTCTAGGTTACCCAGAAACCCAGACAGTCTCAAGTGGTGTCCTTGTGGCTCATTTAATCAAGGGTTCTTGCTACTGTTAATGTGTTCTAATGGTTCAAGATTATAGTCCACATGTCAAGGTACAATTATCAATCATCAGGTCAGTCAAACTACAATAGAATCACAATATAGCATTTGGTCAAACCTTGTCAGAAATAATGTTCATCAGTTTTCTGGGTAACCCAGAAAACTGAGTTCGTGCTCGTCCAGGCTAGTTTGACCATTGATTAATTTCATTCTATTTGTTATCTAAGTGATATAGGAGCATGAATATGTAATACACCTACACAAGTATAACTTTAATACACTAACACAAACAAATCTACAAACGCATACAAGATCCGGGCCCATGAACTTGTTGTCAGACACTGATGAACAAGTTCTGGGTTACCCAGAAAATGCAAAGTCATGGTCGGTCAACGCAGTTTGACCTTCCATAACTTGAAATCTATACATGATATAAGCATGATTTCAAGTTTAGATCAAAGTCCTTCTAGCATACTACATGTTCGAACATTTAAACAACAAAAATTATAACCAGATAAAAATCTATGTGGTCTGACATTCGGTTGTCAGACCACTTTTAAAAATTTCCCAGATTTTGAAAAAACTTAAATTCGAGCATATAAATATTATGGATCCACTATTTAGCAACCCAGATCACTGATTCACACCTTATATAACATATTTAAACATTCATACATCAAATCCAACATATCATATAAGATTGAAGTTTTGGTTCAAGAATATACCTTTCTATAAACTATGCTTGATCCTATGATCCTGACCTGATCTTGATGTTCTGAGGGACTTACTAAGAGACTGAAATCCTAAATATTTTTGTGGGTTTAGAGAGAGGATGTCTAAGTTAAGTGTTTGGTGATCAAAAGGCTTAATTTATGAACTTTTCTCTCTCGTCCCTTATATAATTGGTGGATGCAATGGATTTGGCTAGGATGTTGTAGCTTATTTGTATGGTTTATAGGCACATGGCTAGCTAGAGTTGGTCACCAACTAAAGTTATGGCAAGTTCTACAAGTTATCTATTAAAATAATGCAAGAAGAACAATTATGTCATTTAACTTTTTCTTTTAGTAGCAAAGTTGGCAATTTATTCTAACCCTTAGGGTTTAACCCTAAGGTTCCATAAGTTCATTTTGTAGGATTATGCAATTAGGGCAAAAATGAAAATCTTAGTTTCTAAAAAATGAATTAGGGTTCCCTAATTAAATTAGGTTTCCTAATCACTTAGGGCTTGTAACTTAGACTTTATAATATACTAGTTACCATTAAGCTTGCTAAATTAATAATTAAGATTTATAACTAGCAATTAGGGTTCTAATTTAGTAATTAGAGTTTCTAAATATTAATTAGGGTTTACCTAATTAACATTAAATCTATAATAATTGCCATAAATTAAATTACACAATAACTTAACAAATCTTATAGTCGTAATTGACTTATGTACTATAGTAATATTAAGGTTTTGTACTATTTTACTATAAATGTTCCACACATTAACATTACACACATATCCGACATGTTTATATTACTGAAATATAAATAATATTATATTAATATTCTCATTCCTTATTCTAAATCCAGAATTAGGATTTTGAATCCATATCCGACATAACCTTCATATATACAATTAGGTTAAAATAATTAACTTAACTAATATAATAAAATACATATCATAATAATCCTTATAATCATATCATATATATAATAATCATATTTTCATGAAAAATAAATAATAAATATATTTATTACAAAATTAATTTATTATAAGAATATAATCTATAATGATCAATAATTCGTAAAAAGAAATTATTTACAATTATTCATGTAATAAATAAGATTTATTTATCACATATATACATATACTTTACTTTGTACATATTTCCACCTTTATATATATAAAAAAAATTATATACAAAATTTATTATTTAATTATATTAAAATATTGTGTTATTACATTCACCCTACAATTCTTGCATACGAACTTAACATGAATCACCTCCATATTCACAATTTCTATGTTTAAAGGGAAATTCAACTCTTCACTAGGCAATCCTAACCTCTTAGCAAATTCATCATATATAAACGAGCAAGTAGCACCCGAATCAAATAATACATATGCATTTATATCATTGATTGGGATAATACCTGACACAACATCTTTTGATTGCACAACATCCTGCATAGTCATATTGGTCCAACAATAGCCAATGTACCTCCACTACCGCCTCCCTTGCTTCTAGTTGCCTCTCCAGCTTTCTTCTTAGGGCACTCGCGAGCAAGATGATCCTTTGACCCGTATATGTAGCAAGCATTCTTCTTATGTTGATGGCAATTCAGAGCAATGTGACCCTCTTGGCCACAGTTGAAGCACACTCGCTTACCCCTTAAGCACACGCCCGTGTGATTTTTCTCACATTTAGCATACGCTTAAAACTTCATTTTCTGCGGGCTATTATATTGACTTCCAGCACCAACACTCACATTCCACTTCCTATTTGGGTTATTATTATTATTCCCACCACCGCTACCACCAGTCTTACCTTCACTCTCACTTTTCTTCTTTCTCTACTCCTGATTGTATTTCGTCATAGCTTCGCTTCTACTCTCAGCGATAATCTCCTTCTCTAGCACCGCTGCAAGTGTCTTTTAACTGAAACATGGAGACTCTGTTGTACAACCAGGGTTTCAGTACCTATTCAAATCTCCTCACCTTGCGCTCATCTGTGTTAACTTGATATGGCGCAAATCTCGCCAACTCATTGAACTTTGCTACATACTCTGACACTGTCATTGATCCCTACTTCAGCTCTAAAAACTGCACCTCCATCTGATTCTGCGAACTCTTTGGGAAATAGGTCTCAAAAAATATTTCCTTGAACCTACCCCAAGTAATCACTCCCTGACCTCGTTAGGTTTTATTGGCTTGCCACAAATAACTAGCCTCTACTTTCAACATAAATGTTGTGAAAGCAGTCTTCTGGTCCTCACCGACTCTAGCAACATCAAAAACTTTCTCTATTTCTATGATTCAGGTCTGTGCCTCAACCGGATTCATGGACCCACGAAATTCTGGTAGTCCAACCGCCTTGAAATCTTTGAAGTTCGCAGGTTGGTTTTGCGGTTGATTCTACAGCGCTCCCGTTAATAATATCACCAACTGCTAAACTGGGTTAGCATTTGCGTCGTTGTTATTAGTAGACCCCTCGGGGGTTCTTTGTCGTGGTTGACGTCTTGGACGCATTTTCTGTTAAAAAAATACACTTATTAGATTATTACTCAATCTTTTTAAATATTTTCTACTCAACTTTCACATCATAAAAGATCACCACATAACACATAACATCTTGAATAAAAATAACTTTTATTCATTCATCATCTTTTAAAACATAATAATGATAGCATCCCTGCTATCTACATCACTTTCCTGAACTATTAAAGTTTCAGGATAACATTATCATCATATCCCATTGGCTACATAATACTTCGGATTTTCATCTTATTTACTAATTAATCACACAACATTTACATTCTTTATGATGACCTACTAAAATGATGCATAACCTTACGACACTCCTCTTCCATAATACGGAACATTGTTATGCGATCTAACATATACCATGACAGCGTCTCTGTGGCACCCCCAAATCTGGGTATCTTCAAACCCGACAAATGGTGCTACACGATACTCATAACTATACATTCATTCTAATGAAACGACATCAAAATGTGTGTTCCAACGTCATTCTTATTACATTAATAATAATAAATCTCGCTCCCAGGTTCTTAAACCATTACAATCTTTGTTCATCATAATATAATACATATATTTACTAGTTTATTACAAGATAAACTAATCATTCATCTTCGCATTGCCTTTATCTCTACTGGAAACCTCGGTTCGCTCGTCTTTAGCTGCATTCATATGGTTCAAGCAAGAGTGAGCATAACAAGCTCAATAAGTACAACAATTTCTTTTAAACGGCATGCTTGAAACATAGGAATCATATATCTTCAATAACTGGATAATAGTTACAAAGTACTATCAATAACTCAAAATAGCATTTCTTTTCCTTCAAAATGTTTTATAATAACAATATTCAGTAAAACATCAATTCTGGTACAAGACCATGAACGTTTCACAATTTTTTTTGAAAAGGACAACCCGACACTAAGTCCGTAAGTCCGGCATAGCTTAAGAGAACTTCTAGGTGATCAGCCTATAGTACTCTATGTTAATCAACACTACATCCATTAAACGTGTGTACGTTTAAGTTGTGGCAACCTCACGTGCCCATCGAATACTCAATGAAAATATATTGGTTTATTCATATTCAGGCTTACCTTGAATTCGTACCAAACAATTGGCGTAGGATAGCGTTAGCAATTCTATATTTAAAGACTTGTAAATAAATCAATCAATCTATCAAGATTACTCTAGCCGAGTTAAAACTGGCATCGACTCTTTCTTTAAAACCATGCATGCATCTCATAACTTGAATCATTTGAAAACCTGGCTAACACGAAGGTTAGACAAGCGCTTAGAAAAACTTGCCTTCAGTATTCTGCATAAAGAAAATTATGTTTCCTTTGAGCCTTTACGGTCTCTACAACACATAATCACATAACATACCACATTAGGTCATGAATGAACATACATGGTTCCTAATGAATCTTACCCTTCTTCTCAATCTAATCATGTAGTAGATTTGTTATTATTGGTTACGGCTTGCCATCGTTCTTTTCCAACTTATTTCCTTTCTATAACTTAATTAAAATTATTTCATTAATACAACTCGGTCTGAGTTAATCATCATCCCTCGCGGCTTACTAACTTTCTTACATCATTATTCAAAACTCAATCGTCATTGGTTAAGTACATTTATTGCATACCATTCATGTTCACATTCGACTTATTTTCAACCTTTAGTGTATTACTTAAGGTTTACAATTATCTTAATGATGCTACATTAAGTTTAGTAATGTATTGGTTCATTACTAATCAATTATCTTTATTTCCTTACTTGTAAGCTTTTATTATCGCAGTGCATGATCTAGTGTTGGCGCCTGTATGCGCCATCTTCTCCTTCTTGGCTCATTGCTGCTGCTGCTTTTTGGTTCCTAGAATTGGTTACCAAGCGATGCGGCGCCATTCCCATAATATTCGGCATATACACATGCCACAATTAATGAGGGCTATGGTCCATCTCTAGTGCTCCAAATAGCGGGACTTTCTACATTGAGTCACGTCGCGGCGCGAACTCTGTGCATCAGACAATTTTGATAGATTTTTTTCATTTTGTGAGATTCCCGGGCTCGTAACTTCTTCGTTATAAGTCCAAATTGGCTCGTTCAAGAGCCTACGGTTCACAAATTACATACTCTACGTGTTCATTAAAGAATTTTATCTATTTGACTTCGTTAACTAAAAATTTACCTATTAGTTCATTTTAACAAAAACGATAAACGTTCGAGAACGTTCAACGCTCGTTTCTTCGTTCTAAGTCAGAATTCGGTCATTCTTGAGTCCACAACTCTATAATGCCAATTAAGACTTGTCTCCATTGAAAACTAATGTTTCTAACTCAATATCAAAATTTGACTTCCATTGCGAGAATTTCACGAATTTGACGATTATCGTCCAATCGTGTTAATTCCGACAAAACTTTGTTACTTAGGATTTGTTCTTCATTTAAAATGGATTCATTCCATCATAATAACATCTTAACATACTTACTTCATTAACTTATAATCATGATAAGTTATTACTTGTTCTTTGTTAGTTTGTAACTTATACAAATATAAATTACTTATGAATTATTTTCTCATGACTTATGATAATTCATGACTTCTAACTATTATTCTTATTTCTTGTTATCATACTAACTTCATTACTATTAACATATGACAAGTTCTTACAAGATCTTCATAAGTTCATAACCTATATGATTACGAATAGCTTATTCATGACTTATACGGCTTAAGTCCATTAATTAATCATTCCCTCCATTTCTTAGCATACATGTTATACCACTACCTACTTCTCAAATAATGGAAGAGAAAGAAATCATGGTTTAAGATTATTTACTCTTGAATAACACTTGTTTATCTTTAATCTCCTTATTGCTTCTTGAACTTCAAAGGCTAACTTTCTAGCTTTTTCTCTCAAGCAAATAAGCTCTTAACTTATAAGTTATTGGATGAAAATCTAACAACTAACAAATGAATACAAAGCTTGCTATTTATAGGATTTTCTAGGTTAGGGTATTATGGTCATTAATCCATTTCCCCCTCCTTAATCACCTCCTTACTATTCATTATGTGATCACCAAGTTTACTTGGCCTCCACAACATATATCCCTTACTTGCCCACCACAACTCTTGCTCACTAAGTCTACTTGCTCATCACATATACTTGGCCATCACATTTACTTAACCATTAAGTTACTTGCTTATTCCTTAGCTTATCTCTTGCTTAGCTCTTAAGATTACTTGCTCCTTACTTCCTTTACTTAATCATTAAGTTTACTTGGTCCTTACTTATTTTACTTGGTCATCACGTTCAACAATGTGATCATGGGTTGCCCCATGGGTCACCCTAACCCATTGAATTAATACTTTGGCTTAAGGTTTAATTAGCTTACTTATAATTTGGGCTTGCATTAATCCATATTGGATTTTACATTACAAACACTTGGCTTTAATACTTCATAATCTTGGGCTTGCTTATTAATTCTTATTGGACTTCACAAATTACTACACAATCCTACAAGTCCATTACAATTGGCTTAAAGCCTTATAACGTATTCTATACATATAATTCTCGTATTCTAACTTATATATTAATTCATAATATACGATATACCATTATTCATGCATACTCGTATTCGTTACCTTGTACAATACCTATGTTTAAATTCCTTCTCGAAAGTCACTTCCCCTAAACGTTAGGTTTTAAGTCTGCAGGCGAAAAACTACGTTAGCCATAACTGAAATATTATTAGATATTTCAGCTCACCTTGATATTCTATCGTTACGTATTTCTCGGAAGTTCAAAAATAATTCACGAGCAAAAAAAATGTGTGAATATTGTTTTTCGGAAAATTTATCGGAAAGCTTTTATTTTCGTCTTGGAAATTCAAACACTTTAATTCTACCGCGTAGCCAAAATACTACGACGTTCCGACATGTTTAGGTCATAGAACGACCTTCAAATACCTTACTCCCATAAATAATCAATTAACTTTATTTAATCCACATAATTAAAAAAAAATTTAATTCTCCTAAAAATCCAATTTTCTCGGGCATTACAGTCTCGAACTGAATCGGATAATACATGACTCGGTATTGAGCTTGATTTATCACGGTGTTAAAAACGTCATTCATCTCCTCCATCTTGATCTTCTTTACTTGTACTTCCCCCTCTGCTACTCTTGCTCGCTGAGAAGCTTTCTCATATGCGTCTTCAACTCTTGCTCTCTAGGCGGATTCTTCTTTCAATTTGTCCTTCAGCTTCGCAATCTCCTCCGTCAGCTGCTCATTCTTCCCCTCAGTGTGAATCAGCTTCCATTCAACATTACTCAGACGCTCGTCAAGATCCCGGATCTCATCGTCCTTCTACACCATCAAAGTTTGACGTTCAGCTACTAGCTCCTCCAACTCCTCAACTCTATCATGAAGCTCAATATTGCGGTCGTATACTTCGTCATACATATTAGTTGCGATAGAGTTTTTTGGAAACTATTCCTCCTCCTCATCCTCTTCCGTCTGTGGCAACTCAACGGGGTCTTCCTCATCCATTTCTACCACATCCTCCTCATCAGGTATGCCCTCCTGCTCAACCACTATGACCTTCGGAGATGACTCTCTTGGCACCAGTTGTTCCTATACTACCTAAAAATCTCGAGGCTCCTCCTCTCTAGGCATTGATAAGTGGGTTTTATACCTACTTATTGGATATCAATTCACACGAACTGTGCCCTTCTCAAGTATATTTTAATGTGTTTTTAGTTGCATTTCGTGTTATTTTGCATTGCATTTACTTAAAACTCCTTTTGGTGAAAAAGTGCAGGAAACGACATAATTTTGCGGATTTAGAGGGCACGAGGCGAATGGACACATGAAGCGAGGCACAAGTTGGGATATGCGTGGCATAAGGGTCAAGGAGCAGAAGACTAAGAGTGGATGGACAAAGGAAGGAGCAGCGGAACAGATCAGTTGCAGCAACAAAACTAGAACTCAAAGTTGCAGAAGCCACGCGGCAGGACAAGCTTGGTGACATGCAGCGCCACGAAAGCACCTTGCGGTTGGACAACATTACACACATCGCAAGTTCAGGCGCCCAGCCAGGATGATGACACTGGGAAGAAGCGGCATGACGCGATGCCCTGTAGAAATACTTGATTTATTTTATTTTAATTTTTATTTAAAAGGGTTGTAATTGATTTAAAACGATTTCTGACTGGTGTCAGACGTAGAATTATTCAGTTCTACGTATTTTAATTTGGTAACTAGGGTTTGCACTCTGAGAGAGATTACAACGTAGAGCGAAGCCTAAACTCTATTTTTTCTAATTCTTCTTGGGATTCTGTATCACTGTGGATTTATATTAGTATTTTGCTGGATATTTATGAGGATTTGAATGTTAATAGTGGATTATAATCAGCACTTGGGTTTGATCATTTCTATCTTTCATCTTTCAATTGTTTGCTTATTAGCCATGTTTAGTTTTGATCCCATAATAGCTTTTGGTTCAGTCATGAACTAAACTCCATTATGGGATTCTAGCGGATTTTAATATGTAGTTTGGTTGCATTCTTGAATGCTAGATTGTTTTACATATCATATGGGATTTCTATCATGATTATTTTGCATGTATGAATGCTTAATCACCATTCTCTTTTAGTGCTTGTATGGAATTGACAATGAACATGAAAGTATGGATTGTAATCATGATATCATACGTATATGGGGCTGGTATAGAAGTCAAAACTTTAACCAACTGAGTATAGCAAGGAATGGAATAACAAAAGAAATTACCAGTACATGCGATAGATCGCATATGCGCAGTTATTCCAATGTAATAATAAATAACGGAACCAGTCCCACAAAATGCATGATGGATATTCCAATGTAATAATAAAGAGGCTAATCAGTCCCACGTAAAATGCACAAACAGGATATTCCAATAGAATAATAAAGATGAAACCAGTCCGTGAGAACGCATGCACAAGATGTTCCAACGTAATGAAAAATAATTGAACCGTGTCCAAATAGAACGCACAAAATGGATGTTCCAACAGAATGATAAAGAATGGAATAATGTAAGAATTTCACCAAGTATAGGGTAGCCCACAGTATCTGAGTTATTCCAATAGAATAATAAAAGAATGGAATAACAGAAGTTCTCTTCATGGATAAGAAAGAAATAATATTCCCTACCTTGGAAAAACTGGATACTGGAATAGTGAGGTAGCAGACTTCTCTTCTTCTTTCTCTCTATAATTTCTCTCTATAATAATCGCTCTAAAGCTTTTGTGAATTGGTGAGAAATGAAGGAAGAATGAGCTTCTATTTATAGGAAAATATAGTTTCGATAATTGCACGTTTTGGGGCTCGAAAAATTACAATACGATACCTCCAACTTTTGTTTCATTTTTAATTTAGTCCTGCAAGTATTATCAAACTTGCACCACCTCCCCTAATAGTAAATAATGTGATTCAATAGTAAATTATGTGAATCAATAGTTCTGAACATGTGAAAATATGAATTACAAAGATAGTACCTCCATCTATACCTCCATTTTTAACTTAGTCATGCAAGTATTATCAATCTTGCACCAACTCCCCTAATAGTAACAAGAATGTGAAACAATAGTATACACATGTGAACAAATAGTTATATAAGCATGTGAATTAATAGCAATCAATTGCTCATTTATCCGGTTAAATGCCCGATTGGTCAATATAACCTCTAGACACCAATTATTATCGAAATAATTGTCGATTTTCATTCACACAAATAATTCCAACACAATGAAACCATTTTTATCAAAAATATAAATTTTGAAATTTCGAAGTTTGACTTTTCCCAAAAAAGTCAACTGTGGACTTTTTGACCAAATAGTGAATTCTGAAAATTTTTGTGTTTATAGACTATTTTTACTAATTTCATCGTTACGACTAAAATATCACGTCCGCGTCTCCAAATTCAACTCCTAACACAACTTCAATTTTAATAACATTCATCATTAATATTATAACTCACAATATTTATCAACCAAAGTCGTTCTAGAAAAGAGGGGGGGCTTTCCAATAAGGATTTCTCCCTATCATCGGCGCAATTAGGTGACCAAACCTCTCCTCGATGTAACTTCTAGACATTGTAAATATTGAAATTTAATAATATGAATAACTTTGTCGCCTCAATTATTGATTTAATAAAATAACATATTATATGTATGATACTATGACAATAATCGAATCAATAATATGAGAGATATGATGCAAAGAATTATCGTAGCAATAATTGAGTATAACCGAGTGACTTCTCACATAAGCATCAATAATCAATACCGTGCTACTACCGCATCCACGCCAGACATCAGTACTTTTACTAACGGATAGTTCAACGGTTAATCTGTGAAAACTTCCGTCAAGTTATTTTCATAAAGTATTTTGTTCGTTTTCTCAATCCGACAATAATTCCGTTGTGGGGGTCCACCAATGATTGTGTCGTTGTACGAATATTCACTGTTAAAATGAATATTTCCCGACCAATCGAATATTATATAACAACTTGCGTACTTTACAAAATTTGTAAATATTACCCACAACTATAACATTATATCAAATCCACACCATAATATTAAAAGATATATTTCGAGAAAATTTAATCTTTATTCAAAAAGTTGGGGTCTTACATGTATGCTTGCATGAGTTAGAGCTCTTTTGTAGAACTAAAAAAAAGAGGCAACATACATCTGAAGTCCCTCCTCCCTAGACTGACTGGATTCTCCCACATTAGTCATCTTGACAATAAAAATTTTAAATTTTTAATTACTATTCATCACTATTTGACACTCACGATCACATATATTGCAACCACATAAGTACATAAAGTGTTTTAGAATACAAGTCTGCACCAAAGTAAGTTTGGTTTGGATAAGCTTTAAGGGTAATTTAGAGTTCAACGAACATCAACTAAGGATTAGTTGAATCACAAGTGTACTAAGACTATGTTATGAAATGATCGTGAGTCATAAGCGAAATCAACATTATACATCAAAATCATGCTTTAGAAATGAACTAGAAAGCATAGACATGGAATATTATAACAAACCTTGCTTGAACAACAATAAGCTAAGGCTATAATCTTACTCAATAAAAGAAGTTAGTTAATGAACGTGCATGATTAATAACAAGTTTAAGAATAAAACTTGATCAACATGAGAGTAACAGAATTTAGGAACTTGGGTAATAAGAAACAAAATGAAGATAGGAACCCTTCTCAAAGTAAGAGTTTGGTTGAAGAGTTTGCATGAACATAATCAAGTTAGAACAAATATATAAGAGAAGGTTAGGAACTTGTTCAATTTATCAATAAGGTTTAAGCACTTGCACAATCATAAAAGTAGAGTTAGAGAACTTACCTCATGCATAGGTTAAACAATCACTACTCACGTTCACCCCAAGTCCTACACATACCATATGTATTGACAATACTCATTAGTTACACTAATATTAACTTCATGAATTTAATTCCCACTGTCGACGTCGGGATTTTTATTTGTCCCTTTTCTGTTCTTGTCATTTGGTGTTCTCATGTTAGGTGCGATTTATTTGAAAAAATAATTTATGAAATGGTCCGACATGTATATGTCGACGATTGGACTGTAATAGTCGCCATTTGATATTTTTAAATGGTTGCAGCAACTCAATCGAGAAAAGGTTTTCACATTGACCTAGTGATGTGACATTATTTAACTGGTCTTTGAAACCGAGATTTGTTAGGGTCTGGGGGCTTGATTATGCAGAGGGATGGTGTTAGGCACCCCCCGACATCTGTGTTACCACGGTGACCGCCACTTTTCAATTTAAACCATTATTTGAATGTGTGTGTGTGCAGATCAATGTGCAATTATCTGGAAGTAGTGATATACCTCGTTTGCACCTATATACGAAGGGTTTGAATTTTGTATAAAAGTTCAATTTTAACAAGATATAGCAATGATGTTTTGTAAAAGAGGCTTTTCAAACCCTTGTGCTCAATAGTAATTAAGGCCTTTGATACTTCCATTTTATTATGTGTTCGGCTTGATTGCTTTTATTTTTGAGATGCGAGGCATCTTCGAGAAAACAAGATAAAAAGCAATGCCAAACTCCTTGTTGGCATGAGAGTCGTCTAAGGAAATTCAAACATCATGAATAATTTACAAACCATGTACAATTGAAAATGTCCATCACGGGAACTGAATCTTGATTCAGTAGACTAAATCTTGATTCAGTAGACTGAATCTGTGATCACATGATTCCTAGGCTCACATGATGTAGCAATTTGTATGAGCTGTAAATAGTTATATATATATATATAAGCTGTAAATATATATATATATATATATATATGAATTTATCAACTGCCAAGTAAACTCTAAGTGGACTTAAATGTAAATAAAAGCAATAAATGGCCATGAAGTAGACTCCGGGCCGATAGAGTATAGGAGTGTAATATATATATATATATATATATATATATATATATATATATATATATATATATATATATATATATATTGTGACACCCCCAAAATAGGTATACATCACCCATTCGAGTTGTCAATACATCGGTATAAAAAAACAACTACAACTTTATTATTACAATAATAAAACTGTGAGTTTAAATACAGATATTGTCATCTAAATAATATCCACATACAAATAAATCCTCATCATAATTATTGATACATTATTTTACAAAAATGGTGAGGACTACTAAACAACTCTCTAAAACCATCACTCCATAACCCGACTCGTACTCGCTACATTCTCGCCTCCTGAGAAGAAAAATGGAACAAAAAGGAAAAGGGTGAGCTCAACTAGCCCAGTAAAAAATATTATGACTAAGATAATATACAACAAATTATCGTTAGTCTTCAACAGGGAAAAATTTAATGGAATACAATAGACAACAAGTTTTAAATAAATACTGCATGAAAAAAATATTAATTCATAGAAGAGTTACGTAGAGGATGAAATCTACTAATATCTATGAATTTAATAATCCATCATCAATATTTTTATCCTCGTAACATCAATCAATATATATCTGGAATCATATATTTATCCTTGTACTACGTGCCAAGGACATTCACCAATATTAGTCATGTTCATCTAAACACTGCTCATCTTTGCACTACTACGGCCAAAGAAATTCATCAAAATCATTCATCTTTGCACTACAGACAAAGATATTCATTAGAAATCAATCATCTTTTACACTACATGTGCCAAAGATATTCAATAATATCATCATTTAAGACCGAGGATGATGAAAACTATTATTTTTTTAAAGAAACGAATCCAAAGGAAACAAAATGACAAGGATTAAGGATTAAGGATTCGTACTTTGTTTTATCCACGTCCAAAAATACCTTAAAAAATAATCATAGTGGTGTAAAATTTAAGAATGATCAAAACATGGATACAATCAAAACTAGTATCCACAATAGATATTTTGGATGAAAAAGGAAAATTTTTCATTTTTGATGAATAAAGGTCAGATTCGTGAATAGTCAGAGATATCGTGAATAGTGCCGAGATCGTGAATAGTAACTCGACACCAAAAGTTCCAAATTTGATAAAAATTTCGGATCAATATTTCAAAGATAATGATATTGAAGAAATAATATCATTACGAAAAAAATAATATCCCTTACCTCGGAAAGACAAGATTTAACTGGAATATCGGATATAGGCTATAACTTGAACTTTCACCGTATAGAAATACTCAAAGTATACTCAAAATACTCATAAGAATACGCTCGATAATATAGAGAGAGAAAACTTCAGTTTCTGGTGTGATTTTCAATTCTAATCTAAGCACCTATTTATAGGAAATTGCTTAGAACACCAAAGTAGAAAATTTAATATAATAATATATTTATAAAAAAATTTCTACGCCATCCTTTGGGAATCTGAAATCAGCCACCTAGCATGTGATTAATGAGGCTCACAACATATAAAAAACGTTTTTGTTATTTTAAACAATTAAAACTTCCAAAATCAATTATTTCTAACTCAAAACTTCAATAATTCACAATAAATATCCCTTTTATCAGAAAATTCAAATCTCGCGAGTTTTTATAGAAAATTCAATTCTCTACAACTTTGCAGAAGAAAGTTTTTCCACATTCCAAGCAGAAATTGACCGAAATCCACAAACGGGTGATTTTACATTGTGCTATAATCAAATTTCACCAATAAATGGGGTCCAATTTATATGTTTAACATGTTTTAAACATTTATTGCAACAAAAATACTCTTCCTCCTCGTATACTCATATATCCCACATTCGTTGTAAAAATATCATCATTATTATATTATTAAAATATAATAATATATATTTAAATGAATTATTTTATCAGAAAAAGATAAAATTTCAATTTTCAACAATTGTCACATTAAAAATTTTCTCCATCTATATCCACATAAAATCAATATTTTCCTCATTATATGAATCAATAATTAATTATTCACAAATAATATTACGTAATCACAATATTGACAACCAGCGCCCTCAGAAAGAGGGCTTTCCAATAAGAATTTCTCCTTCTTTGGCGCAATTAGGTGACCAAACCTCTCCTTAGATGTAACTTTCTAGACATTGCCAATAATGTTATCTAATAATATTATTCGGATAGTATGAATTATTGCTTCGATAATGAAAAATACCGTGTAATGACAATTATTGAAAACAAAGAATATAAAATATCAACACAACAATTATTGAACCAATAAAATATCTGAATAAAGAATTATCAGAACCATTATTGAGTAGTGCCTTCTTACGTAAGAGTCAATAATTGGTGCAATACCGCAGTACTTCTTGTGCAACAACGCCAGACATCGTGTTTTTAACCACCGGGTATTCCAACAAAGGTAAATCGTAACAACTACGCCTGCTATTTTTAAACAACTTATATTTGTCGCTTTTCTTCCTCCAATCGCTTTTTAGTTTATGGGGCCCACACATGGTCGCTACGTCGTGCGAATATTCCCCGACAAAGCATTTAATATTCCACGACCAAACGAATATTCCCAACAACAATGAATATTTTATAACCACTTGCTTATTTTGAAATATTTATGATTTTACCCATAACTATCCACATTAATCACATCAACCCTTACTATTTCAAAATAATAATTAGAGGAAATTAAATTTCATTTATTAATTATTTGGGGTCTTACAACCTCCCTCCTTATAAAATTTCGTCCTCTAAATTGACATACGACTGGTGTTTTGAAAAGGTGAGGATACCTCGCTTTCATTTCCGCTTCCAATTCCTGTGTCATTTCTTCTATAGCATGGTTCCTCCACAAGACTTTAACTTGTGGTATGACCTTCGTGCTTATCCAAGATCTTGGCAGGTACCTCCTCATACGTTAAGTCTTCAGCTATCTCGTCCGGTTCTAACTCAATAACGTGGTTTGGGTCTTTCACATATTTACGGAAGTACGAGATATGTGAAACACATTATGAAAGCACGAGACATACTTGGAGGTAAAGCGAGTCTATAGGCTACATTTCTACTACTCGGTCAAGAATTTGAAATGGACCAATAAATCGTGGATTGAGCTTTCCTCTCTTCCCAAATCTTATAACTCCTTCCATGGGGAAACACGCAACAATACATGATCCCCTATACTAAACTCCACGTCCTTTCGATGAAGATCCGCATAACTCTTTTTGTCGATCCCGTGCCGTTTGTATCGTTGTCTAATCATTTGGATCTTTTTGTGGTCATACGCACTAACTCGGGTCCCAACAATGTTGCTTCACCCACCTCATCCCAACATACTTTGAGAGTGACATTTTCGTCCATATAATGCTTCAATGGGGCCACACCTATACTTGCTTGCGATAATCATTATTTGTAGGAGAATTCCACCAATGGTAAATACTTATCCCAACCGCCTTTGAAGTCTAGGACACGAGTCTTAATAAATCTTCAAGAGTTTGAATAGTCCTCTCTCGATTGTCCGTCTGCTTGAGGATGGTATGCCGAATCAATCGAAATCCGCACCCATAGCTTTTTGCAAGCTAACCCAAAATCTTGAAGTGAATCTTGGGTCACGATCCAAACTATAGATACTGGCATGCCATGCAACCTCACAATCTCATTTACATACATACTAGCAAGACGCTCAAGAGAATAAGTCTCCGTGTCGGCAAGAAATGTGCGCAGACTTGGTTAATCTATCAACAATAACCCAAATAGCATTTATGCCTTGAGAAACCGTGGGAAGACCCGTGAACGAAATCCATGGTAATGTGTTCCCACTTCCATTTCGGAATCTC
Organism: Panax ginseng; assembly: GCA_020205605.1. Classification (NCBI taxonomy): domain Eukaryota; kingdom Viridiplantae; phylum Streptophyta; class Magnoliopsida; order Apiales; family Araliaceae; genus Panax; species Panax ginseng. Next base: position 44,356,579 of record CM035148.1, read on the forward strand.
AAGTGGTTGCAATGGTCCCTTAGGCACTTGATGATCCGTCTTTACACGTTGACAAGTTAAACATGTTGAGATAAACTTTGCAATCTCTCTCTTCATATTGTTCCACCAAAATGTATGTCAAGATCACGATACATTTTAGTATTTCTAGGATGGATTGCAAATGGTGTATTGTGTGCCTCCATCATAATCTTGTACTTCAAATCGTAGTCGTTAGGAACACAAAGTCTAGAGTGGACTCAAGTATTCCTTCTTCATCGATTCTCGCTTAGGAATAGCACCTTCTTGTACTTTCTTCTTCATATGCATCGCCTCCAGGCCTGGGGTGGCTTGAGCAACCTTAACTTTTTCTATTAAAGTTGGCTCTATCGTATATACTGACATCATCGCACTCGTTCCTGCATATGATCTTCTACTCAACGCATCAGCTACCACGTTCGCTTTTCCAGAATGGTATTGAATAGTGTGGTCGTAGTCTTTCAATAGCTCGAACCAACGTCGCTGCCTCATGTTAAGTTCTTTTTGAGTGAAGAAATATTTAAGGCTTTTATGGTCTGAATATATCTCCACTTTCTCCCCATAAAGATAGTGCCTCCAGATCTTTAGCGCAAAAATGACTACTGCCAACTCTAGATCATGAGTAGGATAATTCCTCTCATATTCTTTAAGTTGTCGCGAGGCATAGGCTATGACTTTCCCATGTTGCATGAGAACACATCCTAACCTTTTGCTCAAGCATCATCAGAGATAACAAATCCATCCGAACCAGGATGGTATTGTTAGAACAGTCTTAAATAAGTCTCCTCTTAAGCTCTTGGAAACTCTTCTCGCATTCTTCACTCCAAACGAATTTTGTATCCTTCCGAGTCAACTCGAGTTAATGGAGTAGCGATTCGAAAAACCCTTCCACGAATCTCCGATAATAACCAATTAGACCCGTAAAGCTACGTGACTTCAATCCACCGCCTTCGCTTGCTCCCAACTTTGTATTGCTTCAATCTTCACGTCAACAGATATACTCCATGTTTTGACACCATTGTGCCCAAGAAATGCTACTTCCTCAAGCCGAACTCGCATTTCTTTAACTTAGCATATAGCTTGTTTTCACGAAGCCTTTGGAGTACCAGCTTCAAATGGTGCTCATGATCTTCACGGCTTTTGGAATATATGAGGATGTCATCAATAAAGATAACAAAGAATTGATCCAAATATTCCTTGAATACTCGATTCATCATATCCATGAAAGCCGCAGGAGCATTAGTCAATCCGAAAGACATAACTAAGAATTCATAATGCCCATACCGAAGTTCGAAGGCGACCTTTGGAATATCCTCGGTTCTAATTTTTAGTCGATGATATCCGAAATCTAAGATCGATTTTTGAAAGAATTTGCCCCTTGCAATCGGGTCAAACAAGTCATCAATACGAGGTAGAGGATACCTATTCTTGATGGTGACATGGTTCAATTCCGATAGTCAATATAAAGTCGCATACTCCGCCTTTCTTCTTTACGAATAATAAAACAGAGCACCCCAAGGAGATGTATTAGGATCTAATGAAACCGATGTCCAACAATTCTCGTAGTTGGACCTTTAACTCCTCAAGTTCAATAGGAGCCATTCGATATGGGGTTTTAGAAATGGGCTTTGTACCAAGTTCAAGGTCAATAAAAATTCAACTTCACGCTCGGGGTAGACCGAAGTTCTTCAGAAATACGTCGAAAGTTAATAACAACAGAATATTATTCAATTTTGACGTGTCTTTATTCAAATCCATAACATGGGCTAAGAAAGATTGACATCCATTTTTCAATAAATGAATCGCTTTATGATTAGATATGACGTTGATTGATTTTAATGGTTTAGTTGCACGAATTCAACAACAAAGTGATTAGGAATATAAAACTAACAACCTTACGAAAACAATCAATTTTGGCATGATGAGTAGTTAACCAATCAATCCCTAAAATCACATCAAAAGTAAGTATCTTTAAAGAGATAAGGTCAACAGTAAGATAAGGGTGCCAACTTGGATTAGACAAGATTTATAAACAAAGGATGTGATGAAAGTTTCTCCTAACTGAGTTTCCACAGATAGTCAAAGTCTAATTTTTTCTGAGTCAAATTTAAACGCTGAGCACAAGTAGGAGAGATAAATGAATGGGTAGCACCGTATCTAGTAAAGTATAAACTTCACAAGAATTTATAAATAGCTTACCCGTGATCACCTCATTTGGGTTCCTCGCATTTTGACCATCCACAACAAACGCCTTCCGAGAACCGCTGACTTTGACTTTTTCGGGGATGTTTTTTTGAGTCACCATCCCCATTGAACTAGGTTTCGCTCTGCAGTGCAATCTCGAAGCGATATGTCCTTCCTTTCCACAATTATAGCATACCGAACTGTTGTAGGGCGCTTTGGATGATATGTGCCTCTTTCCGCATTTATTTATAAGATATAATGGGTGGTCGTTCTCCTCCTTGGAACCGATTCTTCGGGCAATCGCTGCCTTCACATGGTCGTTGTTGAATCTCCTCTTTTAAAATCTCCTCCCGACTCGCTTCTTCTATTTTCATGGCCATGATTACCACCAGAGTGGTTACCATTTTTGTCCGCCTTTTTTCTTTCTCAACTTGTTATGGTTGTTTTGTTGATCGCTATCTCCTAGATAATCCTCGATTGTGGTACCTTGGTTGACCGTACTCGTTATCTCGCTTCTAACAATTGAGCCCTATTAACAACATCCTGAATAAAGAGAAAATTTATGAGAGATGAGATCTTGACGATATCTGGGGTTTCAAACCTCTCGAAACATCCGCGTCATAATGCTCCTCATTCTCCACCAAATGAGGTGCAAACCCGATAACTCTGCAAACTTCGCCTCGTCGAGAGACACCGCCATGTTGTTCTTCGCTCCGCCTAATAAACTCCACTTCCTTCATATGACGAACACTTTCGTGAAAGTATTTGTCATTAAATAGTTTCTGAACGTCTCCCAAAACATGCTTTGCGCAGCTGACTGATGGGTACGCTTCACGATTCCCACCAATGAGTCCGCCTTTCGCCACTTTAACATAAAGGTGGCGAATGGAACCTTCGTTCCTCCGCATCCCAAGACATCGAATATCTTGGTAACTTGCTTGACCCACGCCTCCGCCATGATCGGATCTGCTTTCCCTTAAATTCGTGGTGGTCCCAACTCTTTGAATCGCTTGGTCAGTGACAACCCGTGAATTGCTATCATTTCCTCCTATATTTTGAACACGAGTCTCCTCGTCGATTTTTGCATGAATCGCAAAAAGCTTCTAAACATTAAGTGCGTTCATCGTCTCGATCGGTGGTGTTGTTCACGGGAGGAACATTGCCACCCAGCTTGCACGTTCTCCTCGTTGGTGAATACAAAGCGTCTCCACGGTCTCATTTCCATTGTTAATATTCTCAATGACATTCTCAAATATTTTCATAAAAACAAGGGTTAATTAAGGAAATCAATATATCACATAATATCCCTATATACTCGACTTAACTATCAAATAAGCTTAGGTAGGACACACTAGCGAAGGATTTACTCGCCTTTCCCTCCTAGTTCTATTCCCCATCTCCGCCAGAGATCATATCCCTAAGCTCGATACCAACCCATGACACCCCCAAAATAGGTATACATCACCCATTCTGAGTTGTCAATACACATGCATGTAAATAACTACAACTTTATTATTACAACAAGAAATCGTGAGTTTAAATAATTTGATATTGCCATCTAAAACAATATCCACATACAAATAAATCCTCATCATAATTATTGATACATTATTTTACAAAAATGGTGAGGACTACTAAACAACTCTCTAAAACCATCATTCCATACCCCAACTCGTATTCGCTACATTCTCGCCTCTTGAGAAGAAAAATGGAACAAAAAGGAAAAGGGTGAGCTCAACTAGCCCAGTAAAAAATATTATGACTAAGATAATATACAACAAATTATCGTTAGTCTTCAACAGGGAAAAATTTAATAGAATATAATAGACAACAAGTTTTAAATCAATACTCGCAGCGGAAAATATTAATTCATAGAAGAGTTACGTAGAGGATGAAATCTACTAATATCTACGAATTTAATAAATCCATCATCAATATTTTTATCCTCGTAACATCAATCAATATATATCCGAATCATATATTCATCCTTGTACTACGTGCCAAGGACATTCACCATTAGTCATGTTCATCTAAACACTGCTCATATTTGCACTACGGCCAAAGATATTCATCGAAATCATTCATCTTTGCACTACAGGACAAAGATATTCATCATAAATCAATCATCTTTGCACTACAGGCCAAAGATATTCAATAATATCATCATTTAAGACTGAGGATGATGAAAAATATTTTTTTTTAAAGAAACGAATCCAAAGGAAACAAAATGACAAGGATTAAGGATTAAGGATTCGTACTTTGTTTTATCCACGTCCAAAAATACCTCAAAAATAATCATAGTGGTGTAAAATTCAAGAATGATCAAAACATGGATACAATCAAAACTAGTATCCACAATACATATTTTGACTAAAAAAGAGAAATTTTCATTTTTGATGATGAATAGTGTCAGATTCGTGAATAATATCAGTATACGTGAATAATGTCGATATCGTGAATAGTAACTCGACACCAAAAGTTCCAAATTTGATAAAAACTTCATATCAATATTTCAAAGATAATGATATTGAAGAAATAATATCATTACTGAAAAAAATAATATCCCTTACCTCGGAAAAGACAAGATTTAACCGGAATAATCGGATATAGGCTATAACTTGAACTTTCACCGTATAGCAATACTCAAAGTATACTCAAAATACTCACAAGAATACGCCGATAATATAGAGAGAAAACTTGATTTAAGTGTGATTTTCAATTCTAACCTAAGCACCTATTTATAGAAATTGCTTAGAACACCAAAGTAGAAAATTTAATATAATAATATATTTATAAAAAAATTTCTACGCCATCCTTTGGGAATCAAATCACCCACCTAGCATGTGATTAATGAGGCTCACAACATATAAAAAACGCTTTTTGTTATTTTAAACAATTAAAACTTCCAAAATCAATTATTTTAACTCAAAAACTTCAATAATTCACAATAAATATCCCTTTGTCCTAAAATTCAAATCTCATGATTTTATAGAAAATTCAATTCTCTACAACTTTGCGTAAGAAAGTTTTTCCAAATTCCAAGCGTAAATTGACCAAAATCCATAAACCAAGCGATTTTACAGTGCTATAATCACATTTCAAATAATAAATGGGGTCCAATTTACATGTTTAACATGTTTTAAACATTTATTGCAACAAAAATACTCTTCCTCCTCGTATACTCATATATCCCACATTCGTTGTAAAATATCATCATTATTATATTATTAAAATATAATAATATATATATTTAAATGAATTATTTTATCGTAAAAAGATAAAATTTCAATTTTCAACAATTGTCACATTAAAAATTTTCTCCATCTATATCCACATAAAATCGTATTTTTCTCATTATATGAATCAATAATTAATTATTCACAAATAATATTACGTAATCACAATATTGTGACTGTGCGCCTCAGGAAAGAGGGGCTTTCCAATAAGAATTTCTCCTTATCAAGGCGCGCAATTAGGTGACCAAACCTCTCCTTGAGATGTAACTTTCTAGACATTGCCAATAATGTTATCTAATAATATTATTCGGATAGTATGAATTATTGCTTCGATAATGAAAAATATCGTGTAAATGACAATTATTGAAACAACAAAGAATATAAAATATCAACACAACAATTATTGAACCAATAAAATGCTTCGAGCAATAATTATCAGAACCATTATTGAGTATTGCCTTCTTACGTAAGAGTCAATAATTGGTGCAATCTGATACTCTTCTTGTGCGGCAACAACGCCAGACATTATGTTTTAACCAATTTGGTATTCCAACAAAGGTAAATCTGTAATAACTACGCCGTTATTTTTAAACAACTTATATTTGTCATTTTCTTCCTCCAATCGCTTTCGCCATGGAGCTCACACATGGTATCATACTGCGTCGTCGCATTTAATATTCCCCGACAAAGCATTTAATATTCCACGACCAAACGAATATTCCCTCGACAACAATGAATATTTTATAACCACTTGCTTATTTTGAAATATTTGCATATTTTACCCATAACTATCCACATTAATCACATCAACCCTTACTATTTCAAAATAATAATTAGAGGAAATTAAATTTCATTTATTAATTATTTGGGGTCTTACATATATATATAAGCAGTAAATGCTCTTGATGTAAATCCAGGCTCAATCAAACAGATTTGGATGACAGAAGATATATATATATATATATAAGTATTTATATATATAAATAAAAGCAATAAACGCTCCGAATATTATATTCAAGCTCAATCGAGATAACTCGATAATAATAATATATATACATAAGTATTTATATATATATATAAAAGTAATAAACCACGAACCGAAGGCCCGGGCATACACACACACGCGACTCTCGACGTGAGTAATAGTGTCTACAAGAAGTGAAGAAAAAGCTTAAAGTAATGTAAGAAGGCTTACAGTGGACTGCCAAAGAAGACTTCAATAGCTTTAAATGGATGAACTTGTTTCCACCGGTAAAAAGTAGCCAAATATAAGCTCACAAGTGTTTGAAATGAGAAAGCACTCAATTTATAGTGTATACAGAGCAAATTAGATAGGGCTTCCTCGCCTTTTCCTTCTTCAAAATGGCCACCCCAAGCCGTCTATTTATAGAGGAGGGAGCCATAAGTGTACCTGCGGCTACCTGGGGTGCCCCGGGCTCTGTGGGTCCCCTCATCTCGAAGTACGTGCACTCGTGCAACGTGTTATCCACTCGAACCTTCAAAACTTTAATTTGGGCATCCGGGGTTATCTCCGATTCTGGGCTAAGTTAGTAGTCGTTACTCAGGGTTATCTCTGAGATTGGGTTGTTGCAAGTGCTGAATGTCCTCAGGGTTGTCTCTAAGGTGTGCCTATCCTCCTGGGGTTATCTCCGGTTTTGGAACTAAGTGCCTTGGGGCTATCACCGAGGTTGAAGTTAATCGCAAGGGTTTGAAACAAGAATTTCTGGGTTATCTCCAGAACTGTAACTACATGCCTCGGGGTTGTCTTCGAGGTTTGAACTGGATCTCCCGGGATTATCTCCGGGATTGGAACTGAAGATCTCGGGGTTGTCTCCAAGATGAAACTGAGGATTCTGGGGTTGTCTCTGGAACTGGAACTGCATTCCTCGGGGTTATCTCCGAGATTGAAACTAAAACTCCTGGGGTTGTCTCTGGGACTGTGATGCTTTGACTTCAAGGGTTATCTCTGGAAGACGACTTTGCCCTTCTGTAAGGTTAGTAACAGGAATGCAAAATTTTCAAGTGTCTAAAGATGCCCCTCTTTATCATATTCATGCAGTGTAATGGCATGGATAGGATAAAGAACACTAGACACTTGAAACATGACAAGATATTCATGATGTAATCCATTAGAAGAGTCAAATAGACCATAAAGTCTATTATCTTCTCCATGTTAAAAGTCCACCAACAATGTTTTATCCCTGTAACATCAAGCAACAGTTCATGTCCACAATCATGTTAATAACTCATAATCATAATTGTGGTTCTAAATTCCTCTTCGCACCCAAAACAAAGATAATTTTCATCACCTGTCTTTACATGAAACATCAAAGATCATGGTTATACCAAATCACAATTCCTGTTCATACTCATACTAATAAATTCATCTTTACACTACGACCCAAAGATATTCATTAACAGTTCATCTTTGCACTACAGGCCAAAGACATGCAACTGTATTTTAGAAGAGTCAAGTAGAGCATGATATCTACTATCTTCTACGAATTAAAAGTTTATTATCAATATTTTATCGCTGAGACTCAGCTTAATAAATAATCCACATCATCGAATCACCCCTGCACTACAGCCAAGGATATTCGTTAGTATCACATCCATGAATTATCCATGCACTACGGGCCAAGGATATTCATTATTATCACATCCATGAATTAATATTTCATCGCTGAGACTCAGCTCAATAATTAATCCATATCACTGAATTATCCATGCACTACGGCTAAGGATATTCATTATTATCACATCCATGAATTAATATTTTATCGTTGAGACTCAGCTCGGTAATTAATCCACTTCATTGAATCATCCATGCACTACAGGCCAAGGATATTCATTAGTATCACGACCACGAATTATCCATGAACTATGGGCCAAGGATATTCGTGTTTTCATCAACGGTCATGATCACTCCATAAAACAATTCATCTTTGCACCCTTGGCCGAAGAGAACCCATAGTCATGATCATACCAAAAATAGTCCATCAATGCACTACATGCAAATGAGGACTTTTACCACAACATTTGTAACATTACGGTCATGATTATACCGAATAATCCCTGGTCATAATCATACCAAGTCCATCCATACACTATGGGCCAAATATGACTTTTATAACAATATAAGCATGAGGATGATGACAATGATATAATAATTCAATCAAACAAGATCAAGGATAAATTTTAAAGATTTATAATTTAATTTATCTAGAATTCAATAATATCCAAATTGTTAACATGATAATGCTTTGTGGAATAAAATTCAAGAATAATAATGTATCAAAAATAATTTGTGTAAGACCCCAACTTTTTAAATAAAGATTAAATTTTCTCGAAATATATTTTTGAATATTATGGTGTGGATTTGATATAATGTTATAGTTGTGGGTAATATTTACAAATTTTGCAAAGTACGCAAGTTGTTATATAATATTCGATTGGTCGGGGAATATTCATTTTAACAGGGAGTATTCGTTCAACGGCACAATAACAGAATTATTGTCGGATTGAGAAAACGACAAAAATACTTTATAAAAATAACGGTGGAAGTTTTACCGTTAACTTTTGAACTACCCGGTAGTAAAAATACAAGATATCGCATGGTTACATACATAGTAGCACACAGTATTGATTATTGATGCTTACGTGAGAAGTCACTCAGGTTATACTCAATTATTACTTAAAGAATTGTTGCATAATATCTCTCTCATATTATTGATTCGATTATTGTCACAAAGATCATCTCATAATATGTTATTTTATTAAATCAATAATTGAGACGACAAAGTTATTCATATTATTAAATTGCAATATTTACAATGTCTAGAAGTTATGTCAAGGAGAAGTTTGGTAACCTAATTGTGCGCCAATAGGGAGAAATCCTTATTGGAAAGCCCCTTCTTTCCTGGGAACGACCTGGTTGATAAATATTGTGAGTTATAATATTAATGATGAATGTTATTAAAATTGAAGTTGTGTTCGGAGTTGAATTTGGAGATGCGGACGTGATATTTGAGTCTGGAACGATGAAATTGGTAAAAATAGTCTATAAACACAAAATTTTCCTGAATTCACTATTTGGTCAAAAAAGTCAACAGTTGACTTTTTCGAGAAAAGTCAAATTTCGAAATTTCAAAATTTATATTTTTGATAAAAATAGTTTCATTGTGTTGGAATTATTTGTGTTAGTGAAAATCGACAATTATTTCGATAATAATTGATGTCTGGAGGTTATATTGACCAAACGGATATTTAACCGGATAAATGAGCAATTGATTGCTATTATTTCACATGATTATAACTATTTGTTCACATGTGTATACTATTGTTTCACATTCTTGTTACTATTAGGGGAGTTGGTGCAAGATTGATAATACTTGCATGACTAAGTTAAAAATGGAGGTATAGATGGAGGTACTATAATCGTAATTCAGATTTTCACATGTCTAGAACTATTGATTCACATAATTTACTATTGAATCACATTATTTACTATTAGGGAGAGGTGGTGCAAGTTTGATAATACTTCCATGACTAAATTAAAAATAAAGGAAAAGTTGGAGGTATTGTCTTTGTAATTTTTGAGCCCCAAAACATGCAATTATCGAAACTATATTTTTCTATAAATAAAAGCTCATTCTTCCTTCATTTCTCACCAATTCACAAAAGCTTTAGAAGCGATTATTATAGAGAGAAATTATAGAAAGAAGAAGAAAGTCTCTACCTCACTATTCCAAAGATCCAGTTTTTTCTAAGGTAAGGAGTATTATTTCTTTCTTATCCTCAAGAGAACTTCATTATTCCATTCTTTTATTATTCTCATTGAATAACTCAGATATCTGTGACTACCTATACTTGGTGAAATTATTCTGTTATTCCATTCTTTATCATTCTGTTGGAACATCCTGTCTTTGCGTTTACGCCGAACCTGGTTCCATTATTTATCATTCTGTTAGAACATCTTGTCTATGCGTTCTACGCCGGACCTGGTTCCGTCTTTATTATTTTGTTGGAATATCTTGTCTGTGCGTTTTACGCTGGACCTGATTCCGTCATTATTATTTTGTTGGAATATCCTATCTGTGCATTTTACGCCGAACCTGATTCCATCTTTATTATTTTGTTGGAATATCCTGTCTGTATGTTTTACACCGGACCTGATTCCGTTATTTATTATTTTGTTGGAATAACCTGCATGTGCGGTCTATCGCATGCCTGGTGATTTCTTTTATTATTCCATTCCTTATTATACTTAGTTGGTTAAAGTTTTGACTTCTATACTCCATGAAATTAGTGGAATATCCTTGATATTTGCACTTCATCCATTATCTTTTCATGGAAATATTCTTCTGAGCATTCTTGAATTTTACTCTACAAAGCAGTATCATGTTGACAATTTGAACGTTATTAGTTCCTGGATAAATTAATTCTTGAACTTGTTTTATTGAATTCTTATATCATTGTCATCATCCTCATGTTTATATTTTGTTGAAAGTCATATGTGGCCTATAGTGCATAGATGGACTTGGTATGATTATGACCAGGGATTATTCGGTGTAATCATGACCGTAATGTTACAAATGATGTGGAAAAAGTCCTCATTGGCCCGTAATGCATTGATGGACAGTTGTTGGCATGATCATGACCATTATTGAATACACAAATATTCTTGGCACGTAGTGCATGGATAATTGTGGTCGTGATACTAAAGAATATCCTTGGCCGTAGTGCAGAGGTGATTCGATGATGTGAATTATTTATTAAGCTGAGTCTCAGCGATAAAAGTGATGAAAAACCTTCTAAATCATAAAAGATAATAGATTTTATTCTCTAGTTGACTCTTTTAATGGATTGCTTATTCCGCTGCAGTTAAACTTGATGGTTGTTATATTGTATCAGTTTAACACTGTTGAAGGCTAACGATAATATATTCTGCATTATCTTAGTCATAATATTTCCCTACTCTTGGGCTAGTTGAGCTCACCTTTTACTTTTATTGTTCTCTTCAGGAAATGAGAACGTAGCAGGGACTAGTCGGGGAATGGAGTGACGGACCAGATGATAGTATTAGTAGTCCTCAATATTCAGTGAAATAGTGGAAAATAAATGTAATAATATTGAATTTGAGTTTGTATATTGTCTAAACGACAATATTTGTATTAAAACGCATAGCTTATGTTTTGTCGTACTTTACACGGCAGTTGTATAATTAAGTTGTATTTGTATTCTGTACCATATATTTGACAACTCAGAATAGGTGATGTATACCTATTTTGGGGGCGTCACAATTTGGACCAAAAAGAAATTAATTTTTGTCATGAATAGTACCCCATGAATAGTAACTCGTGAATAGTAACTTGTGAATAGTATCTCGTGAATAGTAACTCATGAATAGTACTCCGTATTCATGTGACAACCCAAGAATTTCGATATTTATAAAATCTTAAAATATTGAATTAAGGTTAAATAATAAACCTAGACAAAAAATAAGTGAATGGATTTGAGATTTTCGAGAAGGAATTTTGTGAATTTAAAATTTTTCTGGAGATTTATTCAGGATTAAGGGTTTAAGTGTATATGTTTGGTGTATACTAATTTATATGTGATTATGTGCTAATAAAGAATGTTAGTATGTAAGATTATACTAACCTAAGAGATAAATTTTATTATCTCAAGTTATAAATTATTTTAAACCTAATTGAGACATGTCTCATTGGGTTATGAAATTGAATGCATAAAAGCAAACATTTTAAATTCCCACTTTGATGGAATGAAAAACCTAATTAAATAATTAGGGAATGGTAATATTAAGAGTGTTGGAATATGTTATTTGTTATGGCCCAAAGAAATTAAATTTGTAAGCCTAAAACATTAAAAGAATAGTAGAATTAATTATTTAAAGTCCAACACAAATGGACTAGAAATCCTAATTAAATATATAAGGTTATGTATATTAAAAGTATTGGACCTAATCTATTTCCATGGCCCAAATATTTTTATTGGAAAGCCCAAAGAATTAATTTAAAATCCCAAGAGATTAAATATGGTGGCCCAAGTGTTGAACCAATCAAATTATTTAGAGGCCCAAACAATAATTTAATAAGCTTAAAACTTGATTCAAGTATGGAAGGACACAATGGTCATTTGATAAGTAAAATAAAAGCAATTATATTAAACTAAAATGAGGTGAATAGATGGCCACATGGCCGGATGGTAGAGAGAGAGAAAAGGAGAGGAAATGGTGGGTGCACATCACCATTTTAAGCACCACACATTTAGAATAGATATTTTCAATTAGCTAGTTGTCATCTCTTTTGAGGAACCACCTTGCATACTAATCACCCACATACTAATGAAATAATTATTAATGAGAGAGAAGAGCTAGAGATGTTGGGAGATAATAATTAGATATACAAAATATATCTACATATTTTTACTAACAAACAAAACCCATTCTCTTTCTCTTTCATCTCACTTCCTAGTTGGCTAACAAAATCAAATAGAGAGAGAGAGGGGATAGGGGAGTTGGGCAGCTCCAAGAGAGAAGAGAAGAGAAGACTTTGATCTTCATACACCCAAGATCCATCTCATATTTTTGGAGGAGAAAGAAAATCAAGCATAGGTATAAACCCATTTTGTTTATGTAATTTTTGATTATTGTAAATCAAATCTTGAATCTATATTTCTAAAATCAAAAACCATGAATATACTTGTTATTGAGTGTTTGATGTTTAGATATACCCATATTGGGTGTTGTTTTAGTTGGAAATCAAAAATAAAGTAAAGTAATTTTTCTAGTTTATGAGCCCTAAAATTTCTATGTACTTTGGATTTCCACCGTTTTTGATCTACACCTTCTTTTTGCGATCCGTCAAAGAGAGGTGCTAGATATGTAAGTTATCTACTAAACCCAAGTGGTAGCACTCAAAAATGTTGAGTATACAGTCCGTAGTGACTGATTTAGCCAAAATAGTTTTGTGTCTTTTAAGGAAAAACTGACTGTTTTTGGACAGTCAAGAGTAGGGGCCGTTTAGTCATTTTTAGGACATTTAAAAATTTTGGAAATATTTGGGAGGATACTATGATAAGTTATCTAACATCTCCAAGTGGAATCACTAAAAAAGGAGTTGTATATTTCCGTATGGAATATTTTTAACAAAGTACGAAAAACTCATTTTTCTATTTTTGCTACTGCCAAGGACTTTCCAAGGGCTGTTTCGGCAACTTAAGTTGTGAAATGAATTCCGAACTTTTGGGACATGAAAATATATGGTATTAAGTACATCCTGTCCAAAAATGAGCTCATTCCGACTTAAAATGACCAAGGTATGATCATTTCAATTTTTGTAATTTTTCATCGAAAATCACTATAACCGGAGTTCTACAACTCCGATGGCCACGAAATTTAAACTGGAGCGTCACGTTAACACGTATAAGATTGTGCCAAGAGATGGAAATTTTTGGAGTTGAGCATGATAGGGCTAATTTCTTAAGCTACGCACTAAAAATGATTTTTGAAAAATACTAAAGAAAGTTGGAAAATTATGGAAAAATACTTTTTGTGTATGATTTATATGTATATGTGTTTGAACAAAGGATAGAAAAATAATAAATTGATTTGGTGTTTTCGTAATAAGGATATGAAATCCAGCTTGCTGGATTGAAAAACAGTTTACTGAATTGAAAAAAATGTTGGAATCCAACTTGCTGGATTGCAATCTAGTTGCTGGATTTGAAATCCAATTTGCTGGATTGCTGTTTGGTTTACTGGATTGGCCAGCTAGATACTAGATATGGACTCTAGCTTGCTGAATTCCAAATCTGGGTTGTGGTATTTGACTTTTATGTTCAAGAAAAACTTTTAATATATCAGATTAAAGTATTTAAATATGATAGTAATGATTGAAAAATCATAATAGATGATAATTAATTTATTTAATAAATATATTAAATAAATTGTGGAAAAATAGAATTAATGTTTTATAAATCATATAAAAAATGATTTAAGTGTTATAAAAATATTTTAAGTTATAAAATATAACTTTTGATATTTTTTTCATTAAAATATTAATATTTTAATATTAATAGCAATTATCGGATAATGAATTTAATTGTTTAAAAATCATATAAAGGTGATTTTAAAGTATTAAAAATACTTTGTGATATTATAAATATATTATAATATTATGACATGTATTTTACTAATATTTAATAATAAATAGATATTAATGATAATCGAATATTGTAGTATTTATATTATATAAATACTATATTAATGATTGAAAATTTAGGATAAATGGTAATAATTATCTGAAAATTATTACGAGCTTATGAAAATTATTTTGACTGTTAATAGATTATCCTAGATAATGGTTAAGTGTTTAAGGTGGAGTTTAATTGAACTTAGACTCGACGATGTCCGACTAGACCGTCGAGATGTTAGAATTGTGTCGAGTTCAATTTAGACTGTAATAGTTTGACTTGATACCGAGTCTTATATGTGTTATAGACTGATAGGGTTATGTGTTATGTGTTTAGGTTATTCTATATATATATAGTATTATATTGTGATGATATTATTCTAATATTGGAGATGTATATTACTAATATTAGGTCTTCGGATAAAGCGTTATAAATTGCGTAGCAATAACTTCAAATTTCGCTCGAAAAGAAGTTTTACTTAACTCTACTAAGAGCTGTTTCATTTAGATATGCTTATGGTTAATCATTGCTGATTGCCATTGTAGAATTCTACTCTGTACATATTGCATGTATAAGTCAAGTATGAAAGGCTGATCACCTTCATTACCATTCGGTCCAGATATATTTGTTCATGTTAAATACTTGTTCAGTCATAAATTTGTTCCTGCTAATTCACAATTATATTGTTGAATTATAGCCAGCTTATTATTCAGATTCTTTCAATCATGATATATCGTTAAATTTTTGAACTTAAACTTGTTGGGCAATCTTATTCTCACCCTTGCTATATTATGATAAACATTGCAGATTGAGACGAATACATTGGATACAAGGAAAGGTTAAAGACAGTTCCAGCTTAAAGTTAATGTGTGCGAATAGATTTGTAATAGTATTGATTGATATTAATGTTATTGTAAGTCAAGTAAGTTATGTATTGTGTATAAGTTAAGGTTACTCGACCTTGGGAAAAAGTGTGTAAAGTTATTGTATAAACAATTTATGTTTATATCTTCCGCAAATAGCAATAGTTATAGAATGATTGTACTAGATCCGTGGTGATTTAGGGCCCAGATTTGGGGCTCTCACAGTGTTCGTACATAGTACCGTATACGTAAATAGTGTCATATACGTAAATAGTGCCATATACATGAATAGTGCCGTATACGTGAATAGTATCGTATATATGAATAGTAACCCCGACACAAAAAAGTAGAAATTCAACAATAAAATTCATATCAATATTTCGGCATAATGATATTGAAGAAAATAATATCATTTACGAAGAAAATAACATCCCTTACCATCCCTTACAATCCCTTACGACTGTTGAACGAAAAATAAATTTCTTACGAATATTAAACGAAAATAATATTCCTTACGAATATTAAATGAAAATAATATTCCTTACGAATATTAAAAGAAAATAACATTCATTACAAATATTGAACGAAAATAAATTTTTTTATGAATATTGAACGAAAATAATATTTATACGAATACAAAAAAAATAATATCTCTTCTGAATATGAAATAAATAATACCCCTTATGAGTATTGAAAGAAAACAACTCTCTTCATGAATACGAAAGAAATAATACCCCTTAACTTGAAAAGAAGTGTATTTCAACTAGTATAGCGGATATATTCTTGAAGAAAACTTTCACTGTTTTCTACGCTTAAAACTTCTTAAAACTCTAAAGAAATACGCACAAGATTATAGAAGAAGAATTATCTGATTCTGGTGTGATTTTCAATTGTAACTAACCACCAGAGTTTATTGGAGAGCCAAAACCACTTAAGGCAGAAGCTTGGATAAAGCAGATCACCAAGATATTTGATGTCTTGGGATGCTCTGAGGAGAAAAAGGTTCCCTTTGCCACTTTTATGTTGCGAGGAGAGGCAGATTACTGGTGGGAATCTGTAAAGCGTACTCAACCTACCGCACTGAAGATGTCTTTGGAGAAGTTCCAAGAACTATTCAACGACAAGTACTTTCCCGAAAGTATTCATCACATGAAAGAGGTAGAGTTCATCAAGTTGGAGCAGAACAATATAACCGTGTCGTAGTACGAAGCTAAGTTTGTCGAGTTGTCCCGGTTTGCGTCTCACTTGGTTGATAATGAGGAAAGAATGACGCGGATGTTTCTAAGAGGTTTGAAACCCGAGATACGTCAATATCTAATTTCTCATAAACTGTGTATGTATTCAGATGTTGTAAATAGGGCTCAGTTATTGGAGCTCAATAACGAGTCAACCCAACCAAGAGAAAGCAGCTGGCAAAATGAACATGCCAAAAATGGTAACCACTTCAGTGGTAATCATGGTCAAGACAATAAAAGTGGACATTTCAAGAAGAGGAGATTCAACAATGATGGAAAGACGTCATCACTGGCACCCGTTGTTAAGGAAGGAGAACGACCACCTATCATATGCTTCAAATGCGAAGGGGAGGGACACATCAGTCCAAACTGCGCGATGTCATCCAAAGCGTGTTATAATTGTGGAAGAGAAGGTCACCTAGCCCGATTTTGTCATGCACCGAAGACAAGTCCAGTTGGAATGGTGACACAAAATGCCGTCCCAAACAAGTCAAAACCAGTAGTTCAAGGGATAGCGTTTGTTGTGACCTCCCAGAAAGTAAGGAACCTGAACGAGGTCATCACGGATAAGATAATCATAAACTCTAGCGATGTCTATACCTTATTTGATACCGGTTCTACCCATTCATTTATTTCTCCTACTTGAGCTCAACGTTTAAATTTGACTCCGGAGAAATTAGACTTTGACTTATTTGTGGAAACTCCGTTGGGAGAAACTTTCATTACATCCACTATTTATAAGTCTTGTTTGGTTCAAATCGATACCCTCACATTACCTGTCGATCTTATTTCATTGAAAATACTTGCATTTGACGTGATTCTAGGGATTGGTTGGTTAACTACTCATCATGCAAAAATTGATTGTTTTCGTAAGGTTGTTAGCTTTCATATTCCTAACCAATCTATATGCAAATTCAAGCAACCAAACCATTAAAATCAATCACTATCATCTCAAGCCATAAAGCTATTCGTTTATTGAAAAACGGATGTCAAGCTTTCTTAGCTCATGTCACATATTTAAACAAAAATACGTCAGATTTGAATGATATTTCTATTGTTAATAAATTTCCTGATGTATTCCCTGAAGAACTTCCTGGCCTACCCCCAAAGCATGAAATTGAATTTTGTATCGACCTTGAACCTGGTATAAAACCCATTTCCAAAGCCCCATATCGAATGACTCTTACTGAACTGCAGGAGTAAAAGACCCAATTGCAGGAATTGTTAAACATTGGTTTCATTCATCCTAATACGTCTCCTTGGGGTGCTCTTGTTCTATTCGTGAAGAAGAAAGATGGGAGTATGCGACTTTGTAATGACTACCAGGAATTGAACCATGTCACCATCAAGAATAGGTATCCCTTACCTCGTATTGATGACCTGTTTGACCAGTTGCAAGGAGCACAATTCCTTACAAAGATCGATCTTCGTTCTGGATATCATCAGTTGAAGGTTAAAACTGAGGATATTCCAAAGACTGCCTTCAGAACTCGGTACGGGCATTATGAATTCTTAGTAATATCTTTTGGATTGATTAATGCTCCTGCTGCCTTCATGGATATGATGAACTGAGTATTCAAGGAATATTTGGATCACTTTGTGGTCGTCTTTATTGATGACATCCTCATATATTCCAAAAGCCGTGAAGATCATGAACAACACTTGAGGCTGATACTCCAAAAGTTTTGTGAAAACAACTTTATGCCAAGTTGAAGAAATGCGAGCTCTGGCTTAAGGAAGTAGCATTCCTTGGGCTCGTAGTATCAAGTCATGGAATATATATTGACCCGACAAAGATTGAAGCTATTTAAAGCTGGGAGCAACCTAAATTAGTGACCGAAGTACGTAGCTTTCTCGGCTTAGCTGGTTATTATCGGAGATTCGTAGAAGGGTTTTCTCGAATCGCTACTCCATTAACTCAGCTGACTCAGAAAGATAGAAAATTCGGTTGGAGCATGGAATGTGAGAAGAGTTTTTAAGAACACAAGAGGAGACTCATTTCAGCACATGTTCTGACAATACCATCTGGTACAGAGGGATATGTCATCTACAGTGATGCTTCAGGCAAGGGTTTAGGATGTGTTCTCATGCAACATGGGAAAGTCATAGCCTATGCCTCGCGACAACTCAAAGAATATGAGAGGAATTATCCTACTCATGATCTAGAGTTGGCAGCTGATGTTTTCGCACTTAAAATCTGGAGGCATTACCTATATGGGGAGAGAGTGGATATCTTTACGGATCATAAAAATCTCAAATATTTCTTCACTCAAAAGGAACTCAACATGCGGCAGTGATGTTGGCTTGAACTGCTGAAAGATTATGATCATACTATTTAATACCATCATGGTAAAGCGAACGTAGTAGCTGACGCATTGACTAGAAGATCATATGCGGGTACGAGTGCGATATTGTCAACGCAAAGGCCCATTTTATATGACTTGCAAAGGATGGAGATAGAGTTAAAGAATCCAGGGACCCATGTGATGATAGCGAATATACGAGTAGAACCGACTTTAATCGATAAAGTTAAAGTTGCTCAAGCTACAAACCTGGAGCTGATGCATTTGAAGAAGAAAGTGCAAGAAGGTGCTATGCCGGAAGCAAGAATAGATGAAAAAGGAATACTTCGAGTCTACTCCAGACTTTGTGTTCCTAACGACCCTGATTTAAAGTATAAAATCATGATGGAAGCGTACAACACACCGTTTGCAATCCATCCTGGGAATACCAAAATGTATCATGATCTTCGACATATATTTTGGTGGAGCAGTATGAAGAGAGAGATCGCGAAGTTTATCTCAAGGTGTCTAACTTGTCAACGAGTCAAGGTGGAGCATCAAGTACCAAAAGGTCCATTGCAACCACTTAAAATTCCAGAATGGAAGTGGGAGCACATCACCATGGATTTCGTTACCGGTCTTTCGAAGGTTTCTCAAGGCATAGATGCGATTTGGGTCATTGTTGATAGATTGACCAAGTCGGCTCATTTCTTACCTATACGAGAAACTTATACACTTGAACGTCTTGCTCGTATTACATAAATGAGATTGTAAGACTGCATGGTATGCCAGTATCCAGAGTTTCAGATCGAGACCCAAGATTCACTTCATGATTTTGGGTTAGTTTGCAGAAAGCTATGGGCACGGAGTTACGATTTAGCTCGGCATATAATCCTCAGATGGACGGACAGTCCGAGAGGACTATTCAAACTCTTGAAGATCTATTAAGACTCTGTGTCCTTGACTTCAAGGGAAGTTGGGACAAGTTCTTACCATTGGTGGAGTTTTCCTACAATAATAGTTATCAAGCAAGTATTTGCATGGCTCCATTCGAGGCGTTGTATGGAAGAAAGTGTCATTCTCCAGTATGTTGGGATGAGGTGGGTGAAGCAACGTTGTTGGGACCGAAGTTGGAACGTATGACTACGGAAAAGATTCAAACGATCCAACAACGTATAAAAACCTCACAAGATCGACAAAAGAGTTATGTTGATCTTCATCAAAAGGACGTAGAATTCGATATTGGAGATCATGTGTTGTTATGTGTTGCTCCATGGAAAGGAGTTACGAGATTTGGAAAAAGAGGAAAGCTCAATCCTCGATTCATTGGCCTATTTTTAATCCTCGATCGAGTAGGAACAGTGGCCTATAGACTCGCTTTACCGCCAAGTATGTCTCGTGTTCATAACGTTTTTCACATATCTATGTTATGTAAATATTTGAACGACCCGCACCACATTATTGAGTTAGAATCTGACGAAATAGCGGAAGATTTAACGTATGAAGAGATTCCTGTTAAAATCTTGGATAAGAAGGAGCATATTTTACGTTCCAAGGTTATACCTTAAGTCAAAGTTTTGTGGAGAAACCACGATATTGAGGAAATGACCTAGGAGTTAGAATCTGAAATGAAATCAAGGTATCCTTACCTCTTCGACATACCAGGTACGTACCCTAATTTCAAGGGCGAAATTTTATAAGAAGGAGAGGTTGTAAGACCCCAACTTTTATGAATAAAGATGAATTTTCTATAAATATCATTTTTGAGTATTAAGGTATGAATTTGTTATAATGTTATAGTTGTGGGTAATATTTATAAATTTTGCAGAGTAAGCAAGTTGATATAAAATATTAGTTTGGTGGGGAATATTCTTTTTATGCAGGAATATTAAATGCGACGACACAATCATTAGTGGACCCAACAACAAAATTATTATGGAGTTAAAAAGCGACAAAATTATCTTTTATAAAAATAACGGCGAAAGTTTTACTTAAAATGTTGAAATACCCGTTGGTAAAAGAAATGAATGTCTGGCGTGGTTGCATAGTAGCATACGGTATTGTACAGTATCATGGATTATTGATGCTTACGTAAGAAGTCACTACTCAATAATTGTTATAGTAATTACTATTCAATACTTTATTTTATTGATTCAATAATTGCTACGTTGATATTTTATATTATTGATTCAATAATTGTCATTGCACACTATTTCAAATTATCAAATTAATAATTCATATTATTTGAATAATATTATTATTTACATTATTGACAATGTCTAGAAAGTTATGTCGAGGAAAGGGGTTTGGTCACCTAATTGTAGCGCTAATAGGGAGAAATCCTTATCAGAAAGCTCCCTCTTTCCTGGGAACGATCTGGTTGTCAATATTGTAATTTTGTAATATTATTTGTGAATAATTAATTGTTGATATATATGATAAGAAAATATTTATTCGAAGTGGTTTTAAACTGAGGAATTTTTAGCATGTGACATTTGTTGAAAGTTGGTATTTTATCTTTTTAGATAAAGTAATTCATTCAAATATATTATTATAATATTACATTATAGTAGTATGATGTGATTATATAATAATACGTTTTTATAATTTGAATGGTAGCATTATTATAGTAAATTCATGGTATAAAAGTAAAAGGAGGTGGAAGAAAACAAATTGAATTTGAATTCCTATGATGCTGACGATGATGTCGATGATGTAGCGATGATGTATGTGATGACGATGAAAAATGATGTAATATGATCGATGATGTCAGCGATGATGTCATAAATTATGGCAAAAAGACTATTTTACCCTTACTTTGTCGAGCCTATAAATAGAAGCTCATTTCTTCATTATTTTTCACCAATTAATTCAAGCTATAGAGAGAAAAAGTTTAAAGAGAATAAAAGAGAAAGAAGAAGAGTATTCTGTTGCTACACTATTGCAGTATCCAATCTCCTACTAAGGTAAGGGGTATTATTTCTTTCGTATTCATGAAGAGAGTTATTTTCTTTTAATACTCGTAAGGGTTGTTATTCAATTCTTTATTATTCTGTTGGAATAACCTGTATGTGCGGTCTATCGCATGCCTGGTGAATTCTGTTGTTATTCCATTCTTTATTATTTTGTTGGAATATATTGTCATCATGCGATTACGCGTGACTGGTTCCATTCTTTATTATTACATTGGAATATCACATCTGCATGCGGATTCTGCATGACTGGTTCCATTCTTTATTATTCTGTTGGAATAACTTGTCTGTGCGGATTACGCACGCCTGGTGAATTCTTCTGTTATTCCATTCTTTATTATTTTGTTGGAAATGATCTGTCTACGTAGATTATCGCATGGCGGGCAAAAATCCATTTACAGCTTCATATATTCTATTATACTAAGTTGGTTAAAGTTTTGGCTTCTATACTCTATGAAATTAGTGGAATATCATTGATATTTGCGCTTCATCTAGTATCTTTCATGGAAATATCCTTCTGAGCATTCTTGAATTTTACTCCACAAAACAGTATCATGTTGACAATTTGGACGTTATTGATTTCTGGATAAATTAAATTATAAATCTTTAAAAAATTTATCATTGAACTTGTTTTATTGAATTCTTATATCATTGTCATAATCCTCATGTTTATATTATGTTGAAAGTCATCTGTGGCCTGTAGTGCATTGATGGACTTGGTATGATTATGACCAGGGATTATTCGATATAATCATGACCGTAATGTTACAAATATTGTGGTAAAAGTCCTCATTGGCCCGTAGTGCATTGATGGACAGTTGTTGGTATGATCATGACCATTGATGAAAACACGAATATCCTTGACATGTAGTGCATGGATAATTTGTGGTCGTGATACTAATGAATATCCTTGGCCGTAGTGCAGGGATGATGTGGATTATTTATTAAACTAAGTCTCAGTGATAAAAGTGATGAAAAACCTTTTAAATCATAGAAGATAGTAGATTTTATTCTTTACTTGACTCTTCTAATGGATTGCTTGTTCCACTGCAGTTAAACTTGATGTTTGTTATATTTTATCAGTTTAACCTTTGTTGAAGGCTAACGATAAATTATTACGCATTATCTTAGTCATAATATTTCTTCTTGGGCTAGTTGAGCTCACCCTTTTACTTTCATTGTTCTCTTGAAAATGAGAAACGTGGCATGGACTAGTCGGAGAAGCGGGTGACGGTCCAGATGATAGCATTAGTAGTCCTCTCTATTCTATGAAGTAGTGTGATAATAAATGTATTGAGGAATCCATTTGAGTTGAATACTGTCTAGAAGACAATTTTCGTATTAAAACTCTCAGTTATGTCTTGTCATATTTTACACGACAGTTGTATTATTAAGTTGTATTTGAATTTCGTACCATGTATTTGGCGACTCAAGATGGGTGATGTATACCTATTTTGGGGGCGTCACATGGGTAGTTAGATATGAATGTTTTGATTAAGTGAACACCAAATCTTGAGGTAATGAAGTACTAGGATTTGGGGGTGTCACAAGTTGGTATCAAAGCTTTAGGTTATGAACCTTAGGTGAGAAAAAGCCTTAGGAAGTAACCTTTGAAAAGATAGTGGTGATTAACTCTTATCGAGTTTTAAGGAAAAAGTAAAAAAACACTTATGTGCTTATGTGTTTATAACTCATGTGCTCGTGAGTGTCGAGTAATAATGATTAATAATTAAAATTTAAAATTTTGTTGTCAAGATGACTAATGTCGGAGAATCCAGTCAGGCTAGGAATGAGGGACCTCAGATGCCTATAGAGGAGGAGCCTCGCGATATTTAAGTTGTTTGGGAACAACTATTGTCACTACTACAAAACAGTAAATAGACAACACTTAAACCACAAGGTTTTTAATAAAAATATTGTGGTATTTTTTTCTACAACATTTTTAAAAAAAATGTTATAAATATATATGCAAAAACGTTGTCTATTGAAAAGGGCATTTTTTTGGTTTTAATTAGACAATATTTTTTTAAAAAAACGTTGTCTATCATATAAAACACGGAGCTACTGAGTACTTAAAATTAAAAGACATTCTTTTTCTCTCCAAGGCTCGTTAGTTTCATTCTTTTATCTCTGTGCTCGTTAGTTTGCAGAGCTTCAGTTTCCTTTTCCAAGTGAGTTTTTCGTTCCTTTTCCAAGTGAGTTTTTCGTTCCTTCTCTTCCTCCGGTTGAATTAGTGACGGCAGTGAATCTGTAATTCCCTCCGAATCTGTAACAGTAGGGTTATTGTACTCGTGTACTTGGACTAGGGTTTGTATCTATTTTAATTTTAGCGATGGAGAAGCTGGGGAATTTGTCGCTGCCGATTGATGTTCCTTTACTGGATGCCACCGTCGCTGCTTTCTACGGAACCGGATATAAGGATTAATGTTCTTTTCTACTTGTATAACCCGGCTCTGGTTTGATAGTTGCTCGAGGTAGGTTTGTTGCATTTTATGATACCATAACAGAATATGGTTTATATTTTTAATAGGTTAATACCTTTCATTTAATAGGTGAAGCTGTTTTTATCAGAAGAATCCCCTTCATTGATTGGATTGGGTGCTCAGGCATCATCTCCAGGATCATCCCCTTCATTGATTGGATTGGTTGCTCCAGAGGTTTTCATATTCCGTTAACTGGCTGCTGCAACTCACAACTTCCATCCGGAACTGCTAGTAGGCGAGGGAGAATTCGGAAGGGTGTACAAAGGACAAATTACGCCCATCAGAAGGGCTTTTTAAAAAGGTTAATTAGCAGTAGTTCTTCTTTCTTACTGTTTTCCTTATATTATTGGCACTTGAATTATAAATTTTAGCAGTAAATCATTCCACTAGGTAAGTTAAACTCTGGTTTGGGCTATCATGTAGTAAAATTTGTATATCATTCCTCAGTCAAGGTCCTGTTGAATGCTAACTTGGTATACTTACAGTATGGGTACGAATTGGATCATATGTTAGTAATCATAAAGTCAACAATGGCAAGTTAAAACTCAAGAAGCGGCGGCGGCTCCAAGTACAGAAAACACAAACAATTACAGGTATTTAAGTAATTTGTTGAACAAGTGATCGATTACTTCTGTTCAATTTGTTTCTGCTGCATAGATTCAATTGATGGAGATAATCAGTTTATATATTTTGCATGTTACTAAAATTAATTACTATGTTTTGGATTTGGAATTGGATTTGTAAAGATTAGGAATTGGATTTGGAATTGGATTTGATTTGGCTGTGCACAATGTTGTTGTGATTTGATTTATATTGCTGTGATTTTATTTGGATGTGTTCGTGAACACTGTGTATTGTTGTGGCTGTGATTTATGTTGCTTTCACACTGTTGTTATGCCTGAGATTTATGTTGTTGTGATGTTGCAGGAGGTTTGGTTTACAGGCTTTGATATGGAATAGGAGGTTTGGTTTATGTTGCTGTGATGTTGCTGTATTGTTGTGATGTTGCAGGAGGTATTCTTTTATTTGTTACATGTTTACACATTGACAAACAGGTTGTAAACAGGTGGTTTAATATGTAAGTTGTAAACAGGTGGTTTGGATGTTTAATATGTACAGGTGGTTTAATATATAATTTGTGTAGTGCCTACTGTAAATGCGTTCTTAACTTTGCTTTTATGTCCTTCAGATTGTTGTAGTAAAGCAACTTGACAGGAATGGAGTGCAAGGAAACAGAGAGTTTCTAGCAGAAGTTTTGACATAAAGTCTTGTTAACCACCCAAACCTTGTCAATCTGCTGGGATATTGTGCTGATGGCCAACAAAGAATCTTAGTATATGAATATATATCTTACTTCAAACAGGTATTAAAAATCTAGCTGGTATGATATATATTCTTTTTTTATTAATTGTTTCCTTCATTTTGTGTATAGAAATTCTAATATTGCAATAGAGTCCAGAACAAATATTCCATAAACCTGAGTTATAGTTTTTGAATAGGAGGATTTTTGGTATTCTGGTGGTTTGATTATGGTGTATTCTAGGGCATTATAATTTTATGATAACTCGGAGGTTTTCCAACTTAGTTAATATATATGCGCGTATGCAGAATTAGATAGTTTCTAGGCACATTGGGTATATCAGTAAGGGACTCCGACCACAATCTGACATATTCTGTTTTGATCTTTAAATTGATGTATTTGACTTGATGCATTTGTAAATCTATTTTTTATCTACTTTTTAATCCGTGCACTTTTTCTTACATTGGGCAGGGAATGAGCACATTGACTCTCTCAGCCTCAGTTCCTGCTTTTATTCCTACTGAATGTGTTGATGGTATATGTCCTACAGCAACTCCTGCTCAGTATGCAGTGTTCTTCTTTGGGCTATATTTGATCGCACTAGGAACTGGAGGGATCAAACCATGTGTTTCATCCTTTGGTGCAGATCAGTTTGATGATACAGATGATAAAGAGCGCGTAAAGAAATATTCCTTCTTTAATTGGTTTTATTTCTCTATCAATATTGGGGCTTTTGTATCAAGTAGTTTGATAGTGTGGATTCAAGACAATGTTGGTTGGGGCCTAGGTTTTGGCATTCCCGCATTATTTATGGGCATTGCTATTGCAAGTTTTTTTGCAGGAACACCTCTCTATAGATTTCAGAAACCATGGGGAAGCCCTTATCACTAGAATGTTCTGGGGCATACTGATGAGCTGAAGTAATCTTCTCAACTTTAAGCATTATTAGTTTTGAATAGGGAATTATTTTTTTTACAACGTATTTTTTTGGATATTTCTATATGTCTCCTCTCACATGAGTGTGGGTCCAATTATTATTCATATGAGGTAGACCTGGTGGAAATATTAATTCCTTTTTATATTATATATGATAACCTGTTTTTTGTGCTCATTAGGCATCTCAATTCTCAGTAGCAGGTTCACTAATTTGTATGTTGTTTTAAGTCAAATATAATGTAAAGGAAAGATTATACTGTTTTTGATTTTTATTGGCCCTCAAGTTAAAACCATTTTAGGTTTGATCTTCCTAGGTTTTTTTTGAAAATTTGAAAATTATGAAATTGTATGTAAAACTTTCCACATTACTTTTTAGATTCCTTTTCACCACTTGAAATCCTTGCAGGTGCCTTGATAAAGCTGCTATAGTCTCGGATGATGAAAACAACAGTGGGGACTACTCTAATCCTTGGAGGCTTTGCACAGTGACACAGGTGGAAGAATTAAAGATTTTAATCCGCATGTTTCCCATCTGGGCCACCGGAATTCTCTTCTCGGCTGTTTATGCACAAATGTCTACAATGTTTGTGGAACAAGGGATGATGATGGACACGAGAATCGGTTCATTCACAATTCCTGCTGCTTCTCTTTCAACTTTTGATTTTATCAGTGTTATTTTCTGTGTCCCAGTCTACGATGCGGTCCTTGTCCCAATTGCAAGGAGATTTACGGGTAATGGAAGGGGCTTGTCAGAGTTGCAAAGGATGGGAATTGGCCTTTTTATTTCAGTCTTGTGCAAGTCAGCTGAAGCTTTGGTGGAGATCAAGCGGCTGCAACTTGCAAGAGACCTTAGCTTGGTAGATGAAGCGGTCGCAGTACCACTTAGTATTTTGTGGAAAATACCCCAATATTTCTTGTTAGGGGCTGCAGAGGTATTCACTTTTATTGGACATTGTGAATGCTTTGATTTATATTTATATGCAGACTGACATTGTGATTGGCTTTAGATGTTACACCACTGATACTTAATCATCTCTACTTAACTGTAGCTCTGCAATTGACTTTCAAATCTCATTACTTTTGTTTGACTGCATATTCAGCTGATACAGAAATGAGATTTGGTGGACTAATCAGCACATCAAATATTAGTGATCTAATGAGTATTATTATTTACTGGTTTGGATAGATTAGATGTTAGATTAGTCTTTCGATCAAGTTTAGTTTTTGTTTAGATTGAATTAGATTTGTAAGGGTTTTTGTAAACGAATGGTATTATTGGGATGTATTTTGAATGGTTGATACATTTTGGTTTTAAATTTAAATGAGAATTTAGATCTTTTTTAGCTATATATTATGGCATTAGCAGATTGCAGGTGCACCGGTAATATAGGTGAATCACACCTTTTTATTTTTTTTGTTTTTCAAGTCAATCTACAACATTTTATAAACGTTATCTGTTGTTGCCTAAATGTTGTCTGATATATTAAACAACAATATTTTTATCCAAAAAATGTTGTGGAATTATACATTCTACAACGTTTTTAAACATCTGCTGATTTTTGAAAAATAAATCTACAACGTTTTTTTTCCCTTAAAAACGTTGTGTATTGTGTTTAACTACAACGTTTTAAAAACGTTGTCTAATGGTGTCAAATAGATGACACCTTTAACCATGACGTTTTTCTGATTGAAACCACAACGTTTTTTTCGCGTTGTCTATTTACTGTTTTGTAGTAGTGTGTCACGGGAGTTGGCCCCGTTGGTCACAGTAGTTGAAGATGAGGATGATGACGTGGAGACGGATGAGGAGGATCCCGTTGAGTTACCACAGGAGGATGAGGATGACGAGGACGAGGATGAAGAGACTCCACTAACCTCGATAGCTGCTCGTATGTACGATGAAGTCTACGACCGTAACGTGGAACTTCAGGATACAGTCGAGGAATTGCAAGAGATAGTAGCTAAATAACAGACTGCAATGACATAGAAAGACGGCGAGATCCAGGGTCGTGAGGAACGACTGACTAATGTCGAGGAGAAGCTAGGACACACAGAAGGAGAGAAAGAATAACTGATTGAGGTGATCATTGAACTGAAGAATGAAGCTACTAAGAGAGCAAGAGCTGAAGACACCTACGAGGAGGCTTTCCAATGAACTGGAATAGCAGCGAGAGACGCACAAGCAAAGAGGATGAAAATGGAGGTGATGGATAAAGTATTCAACCCAATGATTAATCGAGCTCAAGATCGGGTTATGGGATATCCTATTCAGTTCGAGATGCTGCCATCATACGTATTAGATCGCAGAATAATGTTTCGAATCATGGAGGAAGAACGTAGTAAGGCTAAGCAGTATCTTAGTAGAACATCGTAGTTGTTATGCGATTAATAAATGTTAAATAAATTGTATATCCCAAGTGTTATGAAACCTATAGGATATGATGATGATGTTGTCCTGAAACTTTTGTAGTTCAGGAAGATTAATGTAAATAGCAGTGATGCTATTGTATTATATTTTCAAAGAGGTTATGAATAAATAAAATTTGTTATTTTATTCAAAGTGTTAAGTGATTATGTGGTTATTTCTTTGGTGGAGGCAAATTAAGTAGAAATTACTTAAAAGAGTTGAATAATAATCTAATGGGTGTATTTTTAATAGAAAATGCCTCTCATACGTCAACCACCACGACAGAGAACCACTGAAGGAACCAATAACGACAATGTTGATGTTAACCCCGTTCAACAACTAGTGGCGCCATCTTGGCGAGGCGTTGCGAGAATCAACCACGTAACCAAGGAACGACGTTTAAGGATTTTAAAGCGGTTGGACCACACGAATTCAGTAGGTCCATGAATCCAAATAAGCTCGGACTGGATTATGGAGATAGAAAAGGTGTTCGATGTCGCTAGGGTAGGGGATGATCAGAAGACTGCTTTCTCAATATTCATGTTGAAAGCAGAAGCTAGTTATTGGTGGCAGGCAAATAAAACTCGTGAAGGGCCAGGGGTGATGACCTAGGATAGGTTTAAGGAAATATTCTTCGAGACCTATTTCCTAGAGAGTTCGAAGAGTCAGCTTGAAGTGCAGTTTTTAGAACTAAAGCAGGGAACGATGACGGTATCTGAGTATGCCGCTAAATTCAACGAGTTGGCGAGGTTTGCGCCATATCAAGTCAGTACGGACGAACGCAAGGCGAAGAGGTTTGAACAGGGACTGAAGCTCTGGTTGTACAGTAGGGTTTCCCTGTTCCAGTTGAAGACTTTCGTAGTAGTGATGGAGAAAGAAATACTCGCTGAAGGTGGAGGCAAGGCAGTGACAAAGTTCAATCAGGAACAGAAGAAGAAGAATGAGGTGGAGATTAAGAATTGAGGTGGTGGTAGTGGAAACGGCAACAACAACAACTTGAAGAGGAAGTGGAATGGAAATGTGGGTACTGGAAACCAGCAGGGTAACCAGCAAAACAAGAAGTTTGAAGCATGTGTTACATGCGGGAAGTTTCATAAGGGTGCGTGCTTGATGGGGAAACGAGTATGCTTCAATTGTGGCCAGGAGGGTCACATCGCCACAAATTGTACTCAACCTAAGAAGAACGTGTGCTTCACGTGCGGATCCAAGGATCACTTTGCTCGTGAATGCCCTAAGAAAAAGGCTGGAGAGTCAACTAGAAGCAATGGAGGTTACATTAGAGGTACATGGGCCATTACTGGACCTACAGCATCAAACAAACCCATAGCCAGAACCTTCAACATGACTGTGCAAGATGATGTGCAATCAAAAGATGTGGTGTCAGGTATTATCCCAATCAATGATATAAATGCTTATGTATTATTTGATTCAGGTGCTACTTTGCTCGTTTATATCTGATGAATTTACTAAGAGGTTATGATTGCCTAGTGAAGAACTGAATTTTCCTTTGAACATAGAAATTGCGAATAAGAAAGTAATCCATGTTAGATTCGTATACAAGAACTATAGGGTGAACATTAAGGAGAATATCTTGATGGTAGATTTGATTCCGATTAGTCTTGGAGAGTTTGATGTTATTTTGGGAATGGATTGGCTATTCAAATATGGAGCGATAATTGATTGCCAAAAGAAGTGTGTAAACCGTATGACCCCGTCAAAGATAGTATTCTATGGTAGGAAGTCGCCTAGACAAATGAAATGTCTGACGATTATGCAGGCCAAGAAATTATTGAGTCAAGGCTGTGTGGGCTATTTAGCTTACATAGTCGATACTCAAAAGAAGAATGTGAAACTGGAAGAGATACTAGTGGTGAGGGAATTTGAAGACGTGTTTCAAGATGATTTTCCAGGACTTCCGCCTGATAGATTCAGTTCGTGATCGACTTAGCGCCGGGAACAACACCGATATTGAAGGCCCCGTACAGAATGGCTCCGGTAGAGATGAAGGAACTGATTGTACAAGTGCAAGAACTGTTAGATAAGAAGTATATTCAACCAAGCGTATCACCGTGGGGAGCGCCAGTGTTATTCATGAAGAAGAAGGATGGGTCGATGCGTCTTTGTATTGATTATAGAGAATTAAACAAAGGCACTATTAAAAACAAATACCCGTTGCCGAGAATAGATGACTTGTTTGATCAGTTGAAGGGTGCTAAATACTTCTCAAAAATAGATTTGAGAAGTGGGTATCACCAATTGAAAGTGAGGAAGGAAGATATACCTCGAATGGCATTCAGAACTCGGTATGGACATTACGAGTTCCTGGTAATGTCTTTTGGTTTGACCAATGCCCCTGCTGCATTCATGGATTTGATGAACAGGGTGTTTAAACCATACTTAGACAAGTTCGTAGTGGTATTTATCGATGACATTCTGGTGTATTCCAAAACTCAAGAGGAACACGTGGAACACTTACGTTTGATGTTGGAAACACTAATAAAGGAAAAATTGTACGCAAAATTATCTAAGTGCGAATTTTGGCTAGATCGTGTGCAATTTCTTGGGCACGTGATTGACAAAGATGGGATTTCAGTGGATCCATCAAAAGTGAAAGTTGTAATCAATTGGGAACAACCAAGAACACCGTCGGAGGTAAGGAGTTTCTTGGGACTGACCGGCTATTATAGAAGATTTATTCAAGATTTCTCTAAGATATCCACTCCGCTAATAAATTTGACAAGAAAAGCAGTAAAAAAAATTGGTGGAGAAATGTGAAGAGAGTTTTCAAGATTTGAAGAAGAAATTAAGTGTGGCACCTGTGTTGTCGTTACTAGATAGTACATGAAATTTTGTGGTGTTTAGTGATGCCTCACATAAAGGGTTGGGTTGTGTTCTTATGCAGAACGACAAAGTTATTGCGTATGCATCAAGACAACTGAAGGATTATGAGAAAGGTTATCCGACTCATGATTTGGAATTGGCTGCAGTAGTATTTGCTTTGTAGATATGGAGACACTATCTCTATGGAGAAAAATGTGAGATCTACACAGACCATAAAAGTCTGAAGTATATTTTCACACAGAAGGACCTAAACATGCGTCAAAGAAAGTAGATGGAATTGATAAAAGATTAGGATTGTGAGATCTTTTATCACCCGAGCAAAGCGAATGTGGTTGCAGATGCTTTAAGCAGAAAAGCTCGGGAGAAATTGATGTTGTTAACAAACCAGGAAGAGCTTATTTCAGAAATGGCAAGGTTAGAGTTGGAAATCAAATTTCCAAAAGAAACCGACGAAAAATTATACCAGATAGAAGCTAGTCCAACTTTGGTGGACAAAGTGAAGAACGCTCAACTACAAGATATAGAATGCGAAATGATCAAAGAGAAAGTGGTTGATGGTAGTGATGAAAAATACAAGATCGATACCGAAGGATTACTACAGTTCGAAGAAAGAATTTGGGTTCCAGCAGTACCAGAGCTTAAAGACGAAATCTTGACCGAAGCAGACAACACAAGATATTTGATTCATCCAGGAAGTACGAAGATGTATCAAGATTTGCGATGACATTTTTGGTGGCTGAACATGAAAAGAGATGTTGCAGAATGTGTCGCGAAATGCTTGACATCTCAAAGAGTCAAGGTCGAACATCAAAGACCAAGCGGATTACTGCAACCGTTAGAAATACCGGAATGGAAGTGGGAACACATCATAATGGATTTTGTGGTGGGTCTTCCAACTACTCAGAGAGGATGTGATGCGATTTGGGTGATAGTGGACAGATTGACAAAATCATCGCACTTTTAACCAATAAAGATTAGGTTTAGTCTGGATTAGTTGGCAAGGGTGTACGTTAAAGAGGTCATTTCAAGGCATGGAGTGCCAGTGTCAATCGTGTCAGATAGAGATCTGCGATTTACATCAAACTTTTGGAAGAGATTACAAGAATGTATGGGAACACAATTACGAATGAGTACAACATACCATCCGCAAACAGACGGGCAAAGTGAACGAACAATCCAAACGTTGGAAGATATGCTGAGAGCATGCATCATGGATTTCAAAGGAAACTGGGAAGAACATTTATCGTTGGTGGAATTTGCCTACAACAACAGTTACCACGCGAGCATCGGCATGCCTCCTTTCGAGGCATTATACGACAGAAAGTGCAGAACTCCATTCTGTTGGGATGAGGTCGGTGAACGCCAAATCGTTAGAGGACGAGAATCGGTATAACAAATCTGCGAGGTTGTCCAACTCATCGAGACAAGATTGGTAGCAGCAAAGCAAGACGAGATGAAAAAAGTATGCCGATCAACATAAAGTGTAATCACGAATTTGAAGTAGGAACTTTCGTTTTCCTAAAAGTTTCTCCTTGGAAGGGGAAAATTCGTTTTGGCAAGAAAGGAAAGCTCAGCCCAAGATTTATTGGACCTTTCGAGATACTACGAAGAGTGGGGGAAGTGGCTTATAAGGTTGCTCTACCTCTAGAGTTGGAAAACATTCATAATGTTTTTCACATTTCGGTGTTACGACCGTATAAACCCGATTACAAACACGTGATCGAGTACGAACCATTGCAATTCGATAAAGATTTGTCTTATGAAGAGATTCCTATCCAGATAGTCGGCATGAAAGAACAAGTGCTCAGAAATAAAGTGATACCTTATGTGAAGGTGATATGGAGAAACCGCAATGTCGAAGAGGCAACGTGGGAACTAGAAGCTGAAATGATGAAGAATTACCCTGAGTTATTTGTTTAATCCGTGTCTTCGATTCTGGGGATAGAATCCTTGTAAGAAGGGAAGAATGTGACGATTTGATTGTTTGAATTGTGATTCTGAGGACATAATCCTTGTAAGGAGGGAATGATGTAACATTCCAGAATTTTAATTTTAATTGTAATATTAAATATTTATTGAATTATATATAAATATTTAATGGATGTGTTTATCGTTGAATAAATATTTGTTTAATTGATTTGATTTTATTTGGTTAATTATTTGTTAAATAAACAATTAATGAGTTAAAGAAATTATTATTATATTGATATTTCAATTTGATGGTTAATTATTTGTATTGAGTTATGTGATTAAATGATTTATTTAATTAATTGTTATTTGAATTAATTAAATTAAGTATGAAAGTTTGATTAAATAAAGTGTGTGTATATATATATATATATATATATATATATATATATATATATATATATATATATTAATTACAATAATTTTTATACTCTATGAAATTTTATATGTTTGGAATTGTTGCTATAAAATTCAATTATGATGATTATACTATTGGGTACTTATAGTTGTATGTGTTAATCATGATTGGAGTTGGGTTTAAGCAAGAATGGTATGCTAATTTCGGTTAACAATAGGAAAAATTAACGACATTGTATGTTTTATGCATATTTTCTCATATGGCTTATGTAAGTACCAAATTTTGATGGTCAATTCATATGTTAAACTGCAAATTGAAGCTTGATTATGCTAGTCTATTAAGAAACAAAGATAATGTAATTTGAATGAAGTAATTTGGACAAGAATTGAAATCACAGTGTGCATTTTTGTAAAGAAATTCAAAAATGGAGTTTTTGTATGAAAGTATGAAATTTGAGAAATTTAAAATAGCTATAAGTGTTGTTAAATTGTTCTAATTGATTGAAAATGTTAGCAATCATGTTTGTGATATTGTTATATTTATTTTACGTGTTAATTTCACTGTTTGGTGGGTGAAATTGTGTTGTTTCGGCTTAAAAAACAAATATATTGTTCATGCTTAGTCGCCTCTGTCTTGTACCACCAAAATAAGAATTTGCTAGTGCCAAGGCAAAAAGCTAGCAAGAAATTTACATACCTTGATATATTAGACAGAGCGGTCTGTTGTTGCTGCATTCTTCGGGATAGCGATATACGTTGGTCTAATGATGTGTTATTATAATAAACATGTACTAATATAGCTAAAACATAATCGTGATATGTGGTTAGTAGATTCAAAGTTTAAATGATTAGTAAGTGATGAACGTGGTATATTAGGACTTAGTGAGCATGATGAATAGTAAACATGTGTTGTGAAGGTTAACACTTATAATTTCTGATATTTGCATAGTAAGTCTAACTAGAAATGTGTGTTGTGTTGGAATGTGAATGTTAGTATTTCTAATAAATGATGGTTCTAAACCTATATGTAGGTGAACGTGAGTTAATATTATAGCTTACACTCGAGGCAAGTTTCTAAACATATCTTTTTAAATTGAGCAAGTTTTTTAACTCTACTCTTATAATAAGTATGCAAGTTTCCCAACTCTATACCTTATTGAGCAAGATTACTTTCATTGAACAAGTCCTTGTATCTAGATTGTTTATAATGACGCAAGTTTTTCTAAATCTTGTCTTTTAACATTGAGCAATATTATTATTTCTAATTCAATTACAATTACGCAATTTCCTCTAACTCTACATTTTTGTTGAGTTAGTTCTATTATTAAATTGGGTAAGTTTTTCCTAAACCTAAACTTGTTATTTTAGCATGCAAGTATCTTTATTCTGATGAACAAGTTTATCGTTCAAGTTATTACATATTATGCATGCTTAATATTAAATTCTAAGATTTTAACCTTAGCTTAGTGTTGTTCAAAGCAAGGTATGTGAATTATTCAACACTTATGCTATTAGATTATTCCTATAGAATGAAATTAGAATGCAATGTTTATTTAGTTATGATTATTCCATAACAAAGTATTGTTACCTTTTATTCAACTAATCCTTAGTTGATGTCCGTTGAATTCCAAATTACCTTGAAGTGTATCCAAATCAAACTTACTTTGGTGCGGACTTGTAATCTAAATACTGAGATGAAGAACCCTATTATTAGGGGTTTACGCTTAGCGTTGAAATGTTTGTGCACAATACATTGTACGAAAGGTTGATCCCCCTAAGTACGTGGAGTCCTTATAGTCATATGACTGTTAAAGTTAAAGTTGAAAGATTACTTATAACTGTGGACATGGTTCGTGGTCATTAGACCCTCAGTAGTATATTTCAGAATGTTAATAGAACATATCATTCAGTTCTATTGAGCCTATTATTTGGCAATTGTTGTAAAGTTTATTCATTCTTATTTCAAGTGAGCTTTGTTTGCTCACTCTTGCTTATATAACCATTACAGCTAAGGATGAGAAGGTAGATATATCTAGTACCACTAAGGGTAAGGGGAAGATGAACAAGTATTGAAGACTTGTAATATTTTGACAGTTATATGTCAGACTTTAATTTAATTGATGTAATGAAGCACTTATTTAATTTCCGCATTTGAATGATTGTAATTAAAGGTTAGATAACCTGGGAGATATTTTTATTAATGTAATCCTGTATGGGCAGGTTTTATTATTCAATTTTATTATGATTGGGTTGTTAGATATGAATGTTTTGATTAAGTGAACACCAAATCTTGAGGTAATGAAGTACTGGGATTTAGGGGTGTCACATATTATGAAGATGATACTGTGAGAATAATTGAATCAAATAACGTGAGATACTATATAACAATTACTATAGCAATAATTGAGTAAACTGAGTGGCTTCTTACGTAAGCATCAATAATCAATATCGTGTGCTACTATGCAACCACGGGTATTACTGTACTTATACCACCGGGTAGTTGAACAGTTAACGGTAAAACTTTCTCCGTTATTTTTATAAAAATATATTTCTGTCGTTTTCTAACTCCGACAATAATTTCATTGTGGGGTCCACCAATGATTGTGTCGTCGTACGAATATTTTCTGTTTAAAACGAATATTTCCCGACCAATCGAATATTTTATAACAACTTGCATACTTTGCAAAATTTATAAATATTACCCACAACTATAACATTATATCAAAACCACACCATAATAATCAAAAATACACTACTAAAAAAATGGTCATTTGTGATGGCCAAAATCCATCACAAAAAGTAAGAAAACCATCACGAAAGGTTTTCGTGATGGCTTTAAGCATCACAATGGCCGTCTTGTATACGCCCATCATGAAAGGTTTTACGTGATGGTTTTGGCAATCACGCAAACGCTTAGTGCTTTTATGATGATTAATACAATCACATTAACACAAAATCTATTGTGATTGTCAAAGTCATCACAAAAAAAAAATAAGACTTTAGGGATCAAATGTAGGAATATGAATCTCTTTTTACGTATAATTTATTTCACTAGTGTATTAATTGTATCTATATTAATTGTATCAAATGATACTTGTAGGATTCGAACCCTCCCCCCATTTGCAAACTAAATAACAAGTATTACCACTATACCAAAGCCCAAATCATGATTATAATTTTAAAACAAAATATAAAAGGAAACATATGTGAGTTGACTTACTAAACAAATTAAATTATTTTCACATAAGATTTGGTGATTGCAATGGCAGTCACAAATACTTTATAATGATGGTAAAATTAGTCATCACTGAGAGCCATCATATATTTTATTGTGTTGTGATGGCTCGAAAATTCCATCACAAAATACCTTCTTTTTGTAATTATAAATAAAATTCGTCACAAAAATCTATCTTTTTAATGATTGTCACGACCGTCATAAAATATTATTTTGATTATTTCTTACATTAAAATATATAGTGACAGCTTAAATGCAATCACGAAAAGGGTATATCTATAAGTGATGACTTAGTATGTCACAAAAAGAAATTTTATTTTGTGTGAAAAAATTGGTGTGATTGACATGACCATCACAATTATAATACAATGATGGAAATATTAGTCATCACTAAGAGCCATCATATATACTATTATTTTGTGATTGCTTAAAAAGTCCATCACAAATTACTGTCTTTTGTGATTATTTTTAAAAACTGTCACAAAGTCCCGTCACGTATTCTTGTTTTTCTAGTAGTGATATTTCGAGAAAAATTAACCTTTATTTATGAAAGTTGGGGTCTTACAGTTGGTTGAAAAGTGTGTTTGTCCTTGATGGGCAAATGGGTGTGAGGAAAGTTGTATGTAGTGAAGGTTTAGAAAACCTGAATGAACTGGGGATTCTGGTGATCCATAACCATGATATTTTCTTGATTGTAAGTACTTTCGACATAGTACCATTTCATAGTGTCCGAGTTAATGAGTTGCAAAAATTCATCGTCATCCATCTCCTGTAATTTGAGAGCGCCTCTTGTAAATACCTCCTTGACAACAAATGGGCCTTCCCAGTTTGGGGAGAGTTTTCCATTAGACTGATCTTGGTTGTCAGTGATCTTCTTCAAAACCAAGTCATGTTGTTTAAAGTGTCGTAGCCAGACTTTTCTATTGTAGGATTTGGCGATCCTTTGTTGATATAATTGACCGTGGAAGATAGCAGCTGTTCGCCTTTCGTCTATTAGAGACAATTGGTGATACCTATCTTGTAACCATTGGTCTTCATCCAGCTGAGCGTCTATCAACACTCTGAGAGGGACTTGTATGTGTAATGTAATCAAATAAGCAATAAAATGACATTTTCTTTCTCTTGGATCTATATATACATGTGTTAGATGCATGAATGCTGAGTATAGGCTAATATGCTGGAGATTTAGGTTGTGCTAAGTCAACATTTTAGTTCACCAACTTCAATTTTGGCTAGATACATAAGTTATCTTCAAATAATTTAAGAGGGGCATTTTAGTCTTTTTGCTTGGAAATTTAATGGCATTCTTGTCATTTGGCAAACCCTTAGAGTTTAGGGTTTGGGTTAGGGTTAGGGTTTAAGGTTTGAACCCCATTAGGGTTTAAAAACTAATTTCTAGAATTTCTAATTTAGGGTTTGCATAAATAAATAAATAAATAAATTTTTGTTTCTAAAAATTTGAAATTATGGTTTCCTTATTATGATTAATTTTCTAATTACACTATACATGAACATTAGTGTATTAATTATTTAATAATTAGGGTTACTCCACCAATTAGGGTTACTAATTACTTAAAATAAAATTTGAAGTTTAAATATTTACTAATTATAGTTAAGCTTGCTAAAATTAACAATTAGGGTTTACAATTAGCAATTAGGTTTTATAATTACTAATTAGGGTTACCTAATATAGAAATTAGGATTTCAAAATATTAATTTAGGGCTTTTACTTACGAAATTAGGTTTTCTAATTTCACGATTAGAGTTTCCAACAATTAGGGTTTTTTTCCTAATTAATGTTAATATCAATAATACCGGTCGTTAATCACATTATCATGATTACATAACGACTTAACAAATTCATAGAGTCGTAAATGGCCTTCGAATTAGGGTTTCTAGATTTTAATTATGGTTTACCTGATTAATCATATAATACGCAACATAAATCACATCACACAATCATTGCACAGTCTTGGATCTCCCATTTGAGTCTTACAGTAGGGTTAACCAAATTAATATTAAGGTTTGGTCATGATACACTAAAATTGACCGACCCTTAATAGTTCACACATATCAAATATATATCTATAAAGATCAAATATCAAAATATAATTAATATTATATTATTATTCTTATTCTTGATCAAAATCCAAAATTAGGGTTTGGATTCCATATCTGATTTTCTTACATATTTAATATTATCAATTAAGTTAAAATAATTAACTTAATTAATCTAACATAAATTCATATAATTAAAATAGATTAATTATTATAATAATTCTAATAACCTTTTCATATATTATTTAAATAATATATAATTATATTTTCATAGAAAATAAATAATAAAAATATTTCTACTATAAAATTAATTATTAAAAGAATAAACTTTATAATAATCAATAATTCTAAAATAAAATTATTTTTAAATATTCATGTAATAAATATATTTTTATTTATCACATAAATACATATACACATTATCTTGTACAAATCCTCATCCTTAAAATAATAATAATAATAAAAAAAATTAAACCCAAAATTTCTAATTTAATTATATAAAAATATCGGGTTGTTACACATAATCACGTTTGAAACAACAAATCAACAAAACCTAACTTCAGAGAATAGAAAAATTACAAGACTGAGAATTAGAATTAGGGGTAAATTATACCTAAATCCTTTGATTGATGAGAAGAAGAATAATAAGAACCTTGATACTCCAACTCCTTAGCAAGATATACATAGAATCATTATCTTCCTCACAAACTCTCTTTCTCTGCTCTTAGGCTTTAGAAGAATACGTGAAATAAAATAAACCAACTGATAATCGTGAATATCAATTAACAAAACGAATAGACGTCAGTTAGAGTAAGCTAAAGGTCACAATGCCTTGTTTGGCTAACCACACTTTTCCTCTACTTGATTATTTTAATAATTTTATATTATATGATTTCATGTGTCACACTCTAGTTAATTTAAATAACTTTATCTTAATTAATTTAAATAACTTATAATGGTAATTATAATAATTATAATGTTTATTATAATTATACTTATAATTAATAAATATTTACATATATCTAATTTAATTAATAAATTAGAAACATCACTTTATTTAATTTATTTATTTACTTTAATATTAAACCATTCATTTAATTTAATTATTTCATTAAATTAAATCCTCACATAATAAAATTTACCTTTGCTTTAATTTAATTACCATACGCATGTAACTAAATTATTATACCACAATTTCATAAATTATTTATTTTTCTCAATAAATAAATTATTTAAAATATTTATTTAATTCAAAAATATTTAAGATTAATTACAAGATTCCTTTTATTTCTTCAATAGCTGACTTAACTATTAAACCTCACTTTCCCAATATATGAATATATATTTCTCTTCACACCATAACACATATTTCAAAATATATAGCGCGTATATATACATACATAAACTCAAAACATCTCATAATAAGAAGTTTAATTATTAAATTCCTATTTTAATAACTTATAAAAATTTAGGTTGTCACATCCTTCCGCCCTTATAAGAATTTCGTCCACGGAATCACCGAAACCCCACCTTACTCAGGTTTTCCTCAAATCTATTCATTGAATAACTTTAACACATTACCTTAATATAGGTTTTATATTTCCTACTCCCACCATTCTTGATAATAAATTCTTGTAAGTTTTATTTCATAACCTTTACTTAGACTCAATTATATTTGAGTATTACATATTATTTGACTTGTTCATTATCTTTTTCTAAGGATCATTATCATATACTATATGATCAAACTCTCGGGACATTACATTTACCCCTTCTTCTAAGAATTTTGTCCTCGAAATTTTGACTTACTAATATTCGTTCATTCCATTTATCAAAATAGATTTTATGTTAATATATATTTATTCATTAGGTTCTACAACCAAATTCTTTCTCTAAAGATCTTTCTAAGACCATCATATTCCTCATCTCTTCCTCTTCTAAGAGTTTCATATTTCTCTTCCTACTGGAATTTCAATTCTTTCCTGAAATCATTATGTTTTGCTTAATTTTCTCATCATTTCCACTTTCACCTTTCAGAATAATAAGAAACCTCCACAATTGCTTAATAATTGGGAAGCGATATGAATAATAGGAATTTAAAATATTCTAAATCATGCTGAGGGGTCATAAGACTATACGAACCTTGAACTCTTCCCTAGGTTTAACAGTGCATCACCACTGTAAACCGTCATTAACAGAATGTTTAGCAATCACACAGACTGAAAACACTCTTTGCAAGTACTCTAGGTGATCAGCCTTTCGTACTGAAACGTCGTTACACAATCAGTATTACATCTTAACATCGTAACGACTATATCGTTACTTTTTCTAACCATTATCTCGATAACATGTCCCTTTTTACGAGGTTGTTCACCTCGACTTTTCAACATCTGAATCCGCACCAAAATAATTTGGTTTGGCATAACTTCTCAAGAAACGCTTGAATTTTATGAACATCTTTTAATATTCGTCTAGTTGAATCAAATAGCATAGACTTATACAACAATTTGGACATCAATCGAATTATACACACACAAACACACACACACACACACACACACACACACACACACACACACACACATATATATATATATATATATATATTCTCATATCTCAAAAATCTTTTTATGACGTCATGATACCGCACTGTATTTACAGCCCGTTTGAGGATTCCGTCATTTTGTGACTCCATCATACTACATCATACCCTAGTGGGCTGACGATCCTTAGATCACATCCAATACTAAGTAATTAGGCATTGATAACTCCATCATTTTTATCATCTTTGCACCAGGTTACATGACGTATTAATGATATAAAATATATTTTAATATTTTCAAATCATTTTCGTCTAGTCGAAACAATTAGCATAGACTATTCTTTAAATAGTTTAAAAATATTTGAAAATCAATTTTAGTGATATCATATCTCATCAGGTAACGATGTGTCAGTGTCCCGAAGTACACTCATACATATTTGTCACCATGCGTTGAGAGTAAAAATTCAGTTTAAAAAGGCACATAGTGCGAATTTAGCTTGATGTTAATTTTTTTTTGAAGTCTAGCATAGCTAGAAGATTTGGAATACCCGTGCTTCCACTATGAGACCCCGAATTTTATGAAATAAAAGTATTCAATTTTTCTATTTTGGTAAATAGTTAAATTGATAAAAGTTTAAAGTTAAGGGTAATATGTGAATTATTTTTTTTTGCAAAGTAAACAAGTTGATATAAAATATTCGTTGTGTCAGGGAATATTCAATTAGTCAGGAAATATTCTTTTTATCGAGGAATATCCGTACGATTGTACAATCATTGGTGGACCCCACAATGGAATTATTGTTGGATTGAGAAAATGAAAAAAATATTTTTATGAAAATAACGGCGGAAGTTTTACTGAATAAGCTGTTGAAACACCTTTGTTAAAAGTAAATGCGAATACGCGTGGTTGTATAGTAGCAGACACAAGATTGATTATTGATTCTTACGTAATAAGTCACCATTTTTGTTTTATTAGTATTATTAATGTATTAAAACAGAAAAGCTTTTTATATAAAACAGAATACTTTTATAAAGTTATTCATTTTATTAGGCTAATAGTAAAATCTTTTTATACAAAACAGAATACTTTTATAAAGTTATCTATTTTATTAGACAATAATTAGAATATATTATATTTTATTATGCATAGTGTTTGCATAGTGCCTGTATAGTGTTTGCATAGTGCCTGCATAATGTGTGCATAGTAAAATCTTTTATAAAGTTATTCGTTTTATTAGATTATAAATAGAATATATTATATTTTATTTAAAAGATTTTACTTTAAATATGGACCGTCAGATTAAAGTTAATTAATCTGGACCGTTCATGAGTTAGTTACTATGCAGTCCATTTTTCTATAAATAGAAGCTCATTCCTTCATTATTTCTTACGAATTAACTGAAACTCTGGAGAGAGAATGTAATAACCGTGAATTTTAAGTCACCATGTATGTATGTACATTTTTTTAAACTTTGTGTTATATATGGATACATACATTTATGGATTTCATTAAAAATGAAAGCCTTGTGACCTAATTATATATTAGCTAAGGATATTAAATAACCTAAGGGTTATGGTAACACGAAAAAGTTAGTATTTTATATATATACTAACTTAAGTGGGTAAACTTAGTATTTCAAGTGACTAATAATTGTAAACCTAATTCTTGTAAATCTAATTAGGTTATGAGATAAAATCATATGTATAAGTAATTAAACTTCATATGATTGGAGATAAAAGCCCTAAATTATCAAATTGGGTAACATTATTAAAATTGTTGGACTATGTTTTTATCTAGCCCAAATCAATTAAAAGAAAAGCCCAAGGAAAATAAAATATAATCCAATACTTTGCCCACTTGATTGGGGGTATTCTAGACATTTGATTAATCAAAAATTTGGCATTTAAAATAAAAGCTAAATGGTGGATATTATGAGGATCCTAAGTGGAATAATTAATCTAGCTTGTCCATTAGTAGACATGATTAAACATAAGGACAATGTTGTAAGGCTCCCATTGGTTGCCACTCCA
Organism: Panax ginseng; assembly: GCA_020205605.1. NCBI lineage: Eukaryota > Viridiplantae > Streptophyta > Magnoliopsida > Apiales > Araliaceae > Panax > Panax ginseng. Next base: position 44,400,740 of record CM035148.1, read on the forward strand.
TTATGCACATTTAATCATGTTTAGCCTAAGGTAAGTAATAATACAAAGTGTCTTACCTAATGGGCAACAAAATGATTGTGGGAGAATTAATAATGAATTGCCCATTACATTTTGAATGCACATCTCATTCTTCCAACACTTCATTCGTATTCCAACATTTCATTTTCTCTCCATCTTCTTCATCTTCTTCTTCTATCTCTTGCTCCCAAGCTAGCCAACTTCAAAGAGAGAAAAGAAAGAGAGAATTTCACCATAGGAAGAAGAATTATAGGAGTTCTAGTGGTTTATGCCCCTAAAGTTTATTAGTTACTTTGGAAAATCAAGGAAGGTAGCCACTAAGTCAAGGTATAATGTACCTTCATCTTCTTCTCTTACCTTGTTTTGATAGCTTGAGTTTTGATGGGGTTATGTACAACTACTCAAGATACACTAGTTATACATACCATCATACATGGAACTAAGTATCTTGAGTGTTGGATCTAAGGCTTAGAGGAAGAAAATGAGCATATGTTCTCCAAGGGTGAAAACTCTTGTTTTTCTCCCACTAAATCTTGTGTAACTCAAGTTCTACAACTTGGAATTATGATCCGTCGAAGGGGGTGCTAGATACATGAGTTATCTAGTAAACCCAAGTGGTAGATCACAAATCTAGTAAGTTTTGAAACCTTTGAGATTCTTTTTTACAAAAAGCAGTCCACTTTATATGCTAAAGCTTTGAAATCCTAAATCAGCTCTTGACTTGTTTTTCATGAGGCTGTTTCGGCCAGTTCCTTGTCTTGTAAAAATCTGGAAAAATATTACAGAGGTACCTTATGAAGTTATCTACGCGTAGGAAAAAGAACGGACACGTTTTGAGTTATATATTGTGCGTAATGACTATTTCCGTAAAGGACTCCATAAATATTATCCTACGAATATCTCACTGTGTATACACTAGAAAATTCCAAAATGTTTACAGTAGCTTCATATATTTTAAGAGAGCATACCCTGAAAATTTCAGATTTTTCTGAGTAAAACTCAATTTATGAAAAATAGAGCAAGATCCGAGTGTTTTGGACACTTTAAAAATAGTAAATCATTTTCTAAAATTCCAGAAAAATTAGAGGATCATTGTTGGTTCATATTCTGTTAAAATCCAGAAGCTGAGAATTTTTGGAATCAGTTTGCTATTTTTCCTAAAAATGATTAGGTTATGAATAAAAGGAAATAAATAGTTAAATGATGCCTTTAATGAGAAAAATATGATTTTTATGCTTGAATGCTCATAATATATTATATCATGACTATCTTAGGGCATTTTGGTAATTTATAATAATAACTATTACTTATGACCTTTTATGGATATTAAATAAGAGGTTATTAAAGGATGAACAATTAGAATAAATTATTTATTAATTTAATAAATCATTGGAATATTATTATAATACTAATAATATTATAATATGATGTTGTTATGTAAATAAAAATATTAGATTAGAGTATTATTATTAAATAATAATATTCAAAATTAAATAAAATATTATTAAATGATTAATAATATTAGTAAGTGAATAAAATATTATTAAATGATTAATAATATTAGTAAGTGAATAAAATATTATTAAATGATTAATAATATTAGTAAAGGGATAAAATATTATTAAATGATTAATAATATTAGTAAGTGAATAAAATGTTGGTAAATGATTTAAAGTATTATTAGTGAACCAATAATACTAGAAGGTGAATTAATATTATCTAAGTTAATAATATTATGTGAATTAAAGGTATCGTTAATCAATAATAACACTATCTAGGCATGATAATGTTTATAAGAACTTATTGTAATGTATGATATCTATGTGATTACATAATCGATGTTATGCATTGACTAATTGAAAGACTAATTATAGGTCTCTCAAAGGAAGATAATTTAACTACATAGTGGATAGAAATTTATTTCAGAGTCAGTAACTCTGATCGAGAGGCAAGTTTCCTAACTCAACTTGAGTTATTATTTTCAAAGCATGTTAGTGAATAATTATTGATGATTATTCACGTCTTTATTGATTATTGAAATTAGCACTTTGTGCAATCAATTCCGCTCTCTAACGCCATTGAACTGTGAATTAAATTAAAGTTCTTTATTTATGAACTGTTTATGGGATAGATCTATGCTAATTGTATCGCCTAGATCAAGTATGTCTAAATTTGTTAAATCAAATGGGTTTTAAATAATCGTTCTTATTAATTGATATGGTAAGAACTCTTGGTCGAGAAATGGACAAATTTGATTAAGGCATGATATCAATGTCGGATTATGAAGTGTTTATGCATAAATCACGGGGTATGAAAGGTTGATCCCCTTGAATACCAAAACTTATTAAAAGGTCCATTTAAATCATTTGAGCACCTTGGCAAATGTTCATGGTTATTCAAAACCACTCGATTCATGTTATTCAATTATCGAATATTCAATTGTTGATTATTAATTCATGTTCCTCCACAATCTTATATTATTGTTGAACATTGAAGGCAATATTTCTTTCTAAGTCATGATATATATCCTTTGTCTTTATAAACTTGTGAAGCAAATTAGTTTGCTTACTCTTGCTATATCATGACCTCTATTTTCAGCTAAGTCCGAAGGATCTAACGTGAAGGACAAGGGCAAGGGCAAGATCCAGGAGTAATTTTAGAATGAATGTTAAATTAGTTATTATCTAATGGAATTTCTTAAGTAAACTATTTGTATTATAAATGGTGTATTTAAAGTTAAGGTTATGGAGACCTTGGGACCATATTATGAGACCTTATTATAATGAACAATGTATGTTTATTATTTCAAAATAGTTATAGAATGCTTATGATGATGATAGGATCGTGAGCCTTTGAATCGAGGTTAGAGAACTTTGGATTTGGGGCGCCACAGAGAAATTATAGAAAACTATAGAAAAGTATTCTCGCTACTTCACTACTCATATATCCAAAGACTTTCTTCTTAAGGTAGGGATATTATTTGTTATACTTTCGTAAGGGGTATTATTTCTTTTGTGTTCATTAAGAGAACTTCATTATTCCATTCTTTATTATTCATTGGAATAACTCAGATACGCAGAGCTACCCTATACTTGGTGAAATTCTTACATTATTTCATTCTTTATTATTCTGCTGGAATATTCTGTCATGCGCTTTTTGTGGGACTTCAGTTCCGCCTTTATTATTACATTGGGAATAACTCGCTCTGCATGGGTCTCTATCGCATGCATGGTGAATCCTTCATTATTCCATTCTTTATTATTCAGTTGGAATAACCTGTCTATGTGGATTACCACATGCATGGTGAACGATCCTTTGTATTTCATTCCTTGTTAAATTGTGGAAATGATCTGTTTACGTGGATTATGATGAAAGTCATAATAAAAGCATTGGACATATGATATCTATCATAACCTAGACGCATGGCCTCCCATGTACGAAGGTTTCCTTGAGCACTTCCCAAAGATTTTAATTTCTAAAACAATTTTTAACTATACTTTTATGTAAAGTATCATTGTAAGATTGTGGTCGTATTCTATACGTCAGTTCAACAGTTGTATAAATAAAGTTGTATTTAAATTTTGTACCATGTATCTGGCGACTCAGAATGGGTGATGTATACCTAATTTTGGGGGCGTCATAGTTGGTATCAAAGCTTAGGGATATGGTCGCTGGCGGAGATAAGAGTCTAGAACTAGGAGGGGAGAGACGAGTTATATACTTCGCTAGTGTGCGACTTACCTAAGCTAAAATTGTTTACTTGATAAGTTGACAAATTATGATATGTCAATTAAACTTTTTTTTGAAGATATATTCTAGAATGATATCTGAAATACATGAGATGAGCAATGGAAAAATCATGATACAGAGGATATAAGCGGGAAGATATAATCCGAAAAGAAAGCAAGGTATTCTCATCTCTTTGAATATCAGGTACGTACGTAAATTTTGAGGGTGAAATTTCATAAGGAGGGGTGATTATGAGACCCCGAATTTTATGAAATAAAAGTATTCAATTTTTTTATTTTGATAAATAGTTAAATTGATAAAAGTTTAAAGTTAAGAGTAATATGTGAATTTTTTTTTTTGCAAAGTAAGCAAGTTGATATAAAATATTCGTTGTGTCGGGGAATATTTGATTAGTCAGGGAATATTCTTTTTATCGGGGAATATCCGTACGATGGTACAATCATTGGTGGACCCCACAACGGAATTATTGTCAGATTGAGAAAATGACAAAAATATTTTTATGAAAATAACGGCGGAAGTTTTCACTGTTAATCGTTGAAACACCCTATTAAAAAGTACAAGAATATGTCTGGCGTGGTTGTATAGTAGCACACCCAGATTTATTATTGATGCTTTACGTAATAAGTCACTCGGTTTTGTTTTATTAGTATTATTAATGTAATAAAACAGAAAAAACTTTTTATATAAACCGTAATACTTTTATAAAGTTATTCGCTTTTATTAGGCTAATAATAAAATCTTTTATATAAAAGCGTAATACTTTTATAAAGTTATCTGCTTTTATTAGACAATAATTAGAATATATTATATTTTATTATGTATAGTGTCTGCATAGTGCCTGCATAGTGTTTGCGTAGTGCCTGCATAATGTTTGCATAGTAAAATCTTTTATAAAGTTATTCGTTTTATTAGATTATAAATAGAATATATTATATTTTATTAAAAAGATTTTGCTTTAAATATGGACCGTCAGATTAAAGTAAATCAATCTGGACCGTTCATGAGTTAGTTACTATGCAGTCCATTTTTCTATAAATATGAAATTTAACTAGGCACACTTAGAAGGGGGGTTGAATAAGTGTAGGAGCAATCTATGACCAACTTTTAAAAACTATCAATTTCATGCTACTATAATGATTGAAATCAGCTTACTGAATTAATATAGCCTATTAAATAAACTACTTGATGTTAAAGAATTATCTCAATATAATGCAAGTAGTCAAATTAAGATAATTAAGTAACTTATGTGATTTTAAAGTAAAGCAAATAATAAAATCAACACCAAGATTTTTACGTGGTTCAACTATTACCCTCTATGATAATAGCCTAGTCCACGTCCAATACCAACTAGTATTGGAGACTCGCTTTATTTATTTTTTTATAAATAAATACAGATTACAAAACAGATTCAAAAATTAATTAACAATTAATTTCCCTTGAGCTCTCTTCCTCCTTGTGCACCTATGCACCCTTCAAGCACCTTTGCTTCCTTGAACCTGTTTGTAAACTACTTTTCTAATCCACCAGGATTAAAACCTTTAGACTACACTTAGTCTAAAAATAGAAAAATCAATACAATATAGAGGTCTATGATCAATGCAAGAATAATTAATTTAACAATTAAAGGCTCAACTATATGCAATGATCAGGTATCACAAAATAAGCAATTAATTTCTTACCGAATATCACCTCAAATAATACCAGAAATTAAACTGCTTAGCTTCTCAAGAATTGCACTCAGTAATTCAATTTGCTCAATAACAATAATAAGTGCAATGATAATTCGTGAGTTGTGTTTTAAACCCTAATCTCAGTAATGCTTTTATAGCCAAAAATATTTCCGTTGCAAGCAAAGATCCGTTGTGAATTAATGTACGTTGCCAACAAATAACCACAAAATAAGAGTTCAGTTTGAGAAATAATCTCAACTATATCTTTAGTTGTAGAAACAAAAACATGTTGGACTCTTTAAAAAATATCCCACTAACCACTTTGAATAATCCTTATTCCTGTAGAGTAGCGTGTAACAGTGAGTAACAAATCAAAGTAATAGAGACCAAATCTTTCATGATTTGCACACCTTGAAAATAACACGTACTATACATATATTCCTACAAATCCGCACATGCAATATATAGAAAATATTGCTTCTGACTTTTAAACACTCCAGACAATTCACAATACTTTATATGTAGCTAACAAGACACACTGATAAATATATCCACGTGTAATGTAGTCCAAGTGTGTGAATATAATGTGCATGCTAAACATGTAACACTAATAAAACATTTTTCATAAAAACATTTTAAAACATTTTTCATTTGAGACATATAAAAAGATATAATGCAATAATATGTCCTAGAGCCTTTAAATGAAAAATCAATTACTATGCAATTGACCTTACATTGATTTTCCTAGAAAAGAGAAAATCATTCAAATTCTTGAATATCCAATCAAAGATCTTTATCACCAAAATACCTGAAATGCCATAAAACAATTTAGTGTTTGAACATCTCATCATCAAAACATAAGGTTAGAATATGACTAAGTCAGCAATCTCCCCCTTTTTGATGATGACAAACCAAAATTGTTTATCTCTAATAAACCCCCCCTGAATATATGCATAACATAAATTTACTCCCCCTAAATCCATGCAACAATATCATTTCAGGATACTGAAATGACAAATTCAATTTTCAGTAAATTTGTTAACTGCAGTAATCGTTAGTTCATCAAATATCAAAATATTTACTGCAAATATATATTAAATATTTAAAATCCCAATTTAAACATAAGTCTTTTTGGTGATCCACACCAAACCAAAACCAATCATAAAATTTTTAAAAAACAGCAGCAACAACCCAAAAACTCTCCCCCTTTGTCATCAAACAAAAAGGAAATTGTAGGGAAAGAGCTATCACTCGAGTTCTACCACTGCTGCACGTTGTTCATCCTTTTTGGTAAAGTAAGGACGATGATGGGCACGGTGAATCCGTTCAGCAAGAGTAAAATCAGTAGCAAACTGAGGAGGTCTTGGAATGAAAGTTCCAGGGGGTAAGGGCACATCAAGGAATTCACCTTGATACTCGGCCAACCAATTGCAGTGAACCCATTCTGTAACTGTAGAATGTTTACACTGCATATGGAGCTTCGATCCCACATCATTGAAACAGTTAGACATAAACTCGGCCAATTCTCCTACCTGATTACTGACAAACTTGATCTCCTGACTTAACTGGCAGGAATTCCGATTAAGCCTTCGCTGCATAACTTCAGCCAAAGCAGTGGTTTGTAGCTCAAAACCTGCCTGTAAGTCGATAAACTCATCTTCAAGATTGTTACACATTTTGTTAATCTCGGGAGCACCCAAAGGCAATTTGCCTTTCTCTAATATAGACATACGGGTGTTAAGGCCAGTCATTTCAGATTGCATTTTTTCTTGATTACTCGGTACCAGTTTCAACATGTCAATTATTTTAGAAGAAGATTGATTATGGGGCTGAACAGGAGAGGATGGAATAGAGATTGGTGGAGCAAGAGTCTCAGAAGGAACACGAACAAACAAACCATCAAGTAATAAAATACGTGACATTTTCAAAGAAGTAACGCTGATAGAATCAGTGATCGAAACAGAGTTTTCATTTTCAAAAGAAATTTTAAAATGACGAAATAAATTAGTAAGAGTAGCACTGTAAGGCAAACACGTCTTTGTTTTTCGCAAACATGTGGTTATATGATGAAGCATGAGTTGAGACAAATTAAAAGAAACCCCTCTTAAAATCAAAGCAACAATAATCAAATCCTGATAGGTAAAATCTGCTCCTCCACCTAACCGAGGCAACAGATTGTATCTAACAAGTTGATGGAGGACACAAGAAATAGGAGAAACATCAACAATTTTTGGAGTAAACACATCACTTAACACAGAATTGTTCATAACAATTTGTAATCGCTCTCCAGAAGTAAATGTAAAATGAAACGACAAAGACCTTTCTTTGTAAAAGGACAAACACTCGAGGTTGGGATATTTAAAATACTACCTAAATCGATGACTGTAAAATATAAGGACTTTCCTTTGACAAAAGATGTATAAAAATCCCCATGACACTCTAGATTGGTAAAAAATTATTGGACATGTCTAGGATATGCCACAGACGGAGGAAAAAGCATGGATGAAAAACCACAAGACTCAAACAGTGGTCTCAAAGGAGATTGTTGAAAACAAATCTGATCAACCGACTTCTCATAGACAAATTATTTGGGAAAAATTACTGTTTTAAAACGTACTTCATACGCATTACTGCGAAATAAGTTGTCAGGCAAATCAGAAGACATATTAGGGTTTACCGAATAGGAGGAGATGAAACTTCCGGCTTGGAAGACTGAGTCTGACGTCGCCGAGAAGGTCCGGTAGATTTCGTCAGTGATGGACTGAAAGTGGATGCATCAGAAGCCGAAGAGTCCAAGTACTCTGTCTCAGACGACACAACCTTCTTCATTTTCTTTTTTTAGCGAGATGGTCCAGCAGTAGAGTGGGGAGGAACAGTGGTCTGTTCGTCATCAGAATCGACAAGTGCTCGGTTGTGCGTACGAGTTCTCATAGTGATTTGAAGATTTCAGATAAAAAAATATGAAGGTCAGAAAGAATCAGAGGATATTAAGATAATGAAAATATACAGAGTATATAAAAAGAAGGAAGGAGTGCATTTATTTTTACGTCTCCCAATCTGACTTGGCGTTCCAATTTTCAAAAATCATTATGAGATACATGTATTCGTGAGTCTCCCATTAAACCCTTCAGCCGTCCGATCTTTTCAGTTTTCAAAAACTAATTATGATAGGCACCTTGATTCTAGCGTCCATTAATTAAGGAGATCAGTAGGCAACCGTAAAGTGAGTACGCCGACGTCTCTCGATTGACTTGTCTTTTTGAATTTCGAAAAGTTATAATGAAACATATTTGGAATACCGTGTCCATGAATTTAGGAATTTTAATGTGCGCCCAAAAACTCATCATATTGAATATTCCAGATTTTAGCAGTTATATAATAGGATATCATAACAATAAGCAAAAATAAAGGATATTAAGCAATGCACATCCCAAGTTCTCTATGTAATATGCAAAATCTATCTTCACTTAAAGGTTTAGTAAAAATATCTGCAATTTGATTTTCAGTTGGAATAAAAATCAATTTAATTAAACCTTTTGACACATTATCACGTAAAAAATAATGTCTCACTTCAATGTGTTTTGTTCGTGAATGTAACACAAGATTTTTAGATATATCTATAGCACTTGAATTATCACAATATATAGGCACACAATCACATAATATATCAAAATCACATAGAGTTTGCCTCATCCATAAAATTTGTGCACAGCAACTTCCTGCAGCTAGTATTCACCTCGATGAGTTGAAAGAGCCACCGAGGTTTGCTTTTTACTATGCCACGAAACGAGACTTTGTCCCAAGAAAGTACAAGCACCACTGTATTTTTTTCTATCAATTTGACACCTGCATAGTCATCATCTGAATAGCCAATTAGTTCAAAATGATTGGAAATTGGATAAAACAATCCTAAATTTATTGTACCACTTAAATATTTCAAAATTCTTTTAACAGCATTTAAGTGTGATTCTTTTGGTTTAGCTTGAAACCTTGCACATAGACAAACACTATACATTACATCGGGTCTAGAAGCAGTTAAATATAGTAAGCATCTAATCATACCTTGATATTTTGTTATATCTACATCAATACCTTTCTCGTCAGTGGTGAGTTTTATTGATGTGCTCATTGGTGTACCTTTCGAGTTAGATCCTTCAAATCCAAATCTCTTGAGTAGTTCTTTTGTGTATTTGGTTTGATGGATGTAAATTCCGTCTTTCGTTTGCTTGATTTGAAGTCCCAAAAAGTAGTTGAGTTCACCCATTAAGCTCATATCAAATTCTTTATGCATGCACTTGGAAAACAACTCACAAAGAAAATCATTAGTAGCACCAAATATTATATCATCTACATATATTTGAACAATAATAATATCGACATTTTTATGCTTAATAAACAATGTAGAATCTATCTTACCTCTAACAAACCCATTTGATAAGAGATACTTACTCAATCTTTCGTACCAAGCCCTTGGAGCTTGTTTCAAGCCATAAAGAGCTTTCTTTAGCTTGTACACATGATTAGGATACTTTTGTGTTCAATCCGTGAGGTCGTTTGACGATACTTCTTCATTGATGTATCCATTAAGGAACACACTTTTTACATCCATTTGATGAAGCTTGAACTTTTTGTAGCAAGCAAAAGATAACAGAATTCGAATTGATTCCAGCCTTGCTACTGGTGCATAAGTTTCTTCATAGTCAATCCCCTCCTGTTGATTGTATCCTTGAGCTACCAATCTAGCTTTGTTACGAATGATCGTCCCGTGCTCATCAAGTTTGTTCTTGAAGACCCATTTTGTACCAATAATGGAAACATCTTTTGGAGGAGACATTAGTTCCCACACTTGGCACCTCTCAAATTGTTGAAGTTCTTCTTGCATTTCCAAAAGCCAGTTCTCATCAAGTATAGCATCCTTTGCATTCTTTGGCTCAACTTGTGACAAAAATGCAGAGAATGCACAGTGATTTTGTAAACCTCTCCGTGTGGTTATACCTTTATTGATATCTCCAATAATATTTTTTGGAGGATGATTCTTGATGTATCTAGCTGTTCTTGGCATTTGGATATCATGTATAACTTCCTCTTGATCATTAGACTCATTTTTAGCATCCTGCAAATCTTCAGGTTCATGTTCATGCTGATCATTCATTTCAAAGTTCTTTGAATTTGTTCATTCGACCACTTGCTTTGTTCATTTCTTGTTTCTTTGAAATGTTGACTATCTCCAAATTACCCGCATCATCTTCACTTTCTTTTGAAGATCATTGTTACTTTCATTGAAAGTAATATGAATGATTCTTCTACACACGACTTTTTAATATTGAAGATGCGATAAGCCTTACTATTTTGAGAATAACCAATAAATATTCCTTCATACGACTTAGCATCAAATTTTCCCAAATTGTCACTTGTATTTATAATGAAGCATTTAGAACCAAATATTTTGAAATAACTTATGTTGGGAATTTTATTATTTAAAAGCTCATATGGAGTTTTCAAAATAATAGACGAATGAGTACTCTATTTAAAACATAACAGATGTACTTATAGCCTCTACCCAAAATTTCTTTGGAAGCTTACTTTCTTGTAATAGAGTTCTTCTTTGCCTCTCAGAGAGTCCTATTCTTCATTTCCACCACCCCGCTTTTGTTGAGGAGTCCTTGGTCTTTGAATTCATGGCTAATACCTCTTTGATCACAAAAGGTTATAAAATCTTTTTGAAACTCAATTACCATGGTCACTTCTAATTCTAATGAGTTTGAAACTATACTTTGTTTCAAGTTTTCTTATTAATCTTTCAAACTCTTTAAATGTTTCATCCTTAGTTCTCAAGAATAATACCCAAGTATATCTAGAGAAGTCATCTACTATTACAAAAACATAAAACTTACCATTTATACTAGAATGTCTTTCTGGTCCAAATAGATCAAGATGAATTAGTTGTAAAGGAGAAGAAGTTGATACCATGTTTTTTGTCGTAAATGATGTTCTTACTTGTTTTCCAAGTTGACATGGAACATAAATTCCCTTCTTTTCATATTTGATTTTCGGCAACCCTTTGACAAGATTCTTTGAGGATAATTTCTTGATTAAGTCCATGTGAACATGTCCCATCCTCTTGTGCCACAAATTAGCCTCATCTTGTATAGATGTTAGACATAATTCTTCATCCTGGTGCTCAAAGTCAATAGTATATATATTTCCTTCTCTTTGTGCAACTAAAGTGATATTGTTAGTACCATGAGAAATAGTGCATTTTTCTTTATCAAAACTAACTTGATGACCATTATCCATTAATTGACTAATACTAATAAGATTAAATTCAAGTTCGTTAACAAGGTGAACATTATTTATACTTACCTTGCCATTTCCAATTTTACCTTTTCCGATGATTTCGCAAGTTCGATTATCTCCAAACGTGACCGTTCCATTCTTTTTCTTGATGTCTAGTTCCATGAACTTTGATTTATCACCTGTCATGTGACGAGAACATCCGCTATCAAGAATCCATTTTTGAGATGGAACTCTTGCTTTTAAACATACCTGTCAAGAAAAGATAGTTCATCTTTTTGGCACCCATATCTTTTTGGGTCCATTTGTGTTAGTAGAAATAAGTCACTCTTTTTTAATCCATACCTTTTTAACCTTATTTCGTTTCTTAAAGTAATTTATATCTAAATGACCTTTAATACCACAATGTTTGCAAGTTGTGAAAGGAGAGCAATAATTTAAGCTAAAACGTGATTTTGAGTTTAACATTTTCATATTACTCTTTTTATGCATAGAATTAAAACCAATTCCTTGTCTTTAAAAACTAGGTCTTTGTTTTCCTAATATGACATTTAGATTTTCTTCACCTTGAACAAATTTAGCAAGAGATGATTTTAGTGAGTCTATTTCTTTTTGAAGTTCATCATTAGGACATGTTTTAGTAGGAGATTTATCACTAAATGCATCAATACAAACATCTCTCATTTTTAACTCATTAGTCAATTTTTGGACTTCATTATTTAAGAATTTCACCTTATTGAAAAGTATTTTATTAAAGTTGTCTAAATAACCAATCTTTGCAATCAAAACCTTTTCTTCTTGACGTGTGGATTCCTTTTCAATTTCTTTATTTTCATCTATTAGTGAATCTACTTCATCCATTAATGTATTAACTAATCCTTTTAAGCTTGCATTCTTTTTTCTTAACTTCTTATTTTCTTGTTCTAAAGAATTTAGTTCATTAGAGATACCGATTCAATTCACCTTCAACTCCCACGAAAACATACTTGTGCTTATCTCATCTTTAGCATCGATCTCTCTACTTCGATTCTTCATCACTCCAAGTAATAAAGGCTTTCTTCTTCTTGTTGTCTTTGTAGTTGGTCTTCCTTTATTCTTTAGTTAAAAAAGTCTTTTCTTGAAGTTGCTGTATGCGTCCACATTTGAAGCACGCTTTCTTCGCTTTTGCTTTCCTTTGAATTTATTTGAATTGAAGGTATTTCTCCTCTTGTTTTTCCTTTGTAGTAACCCCTTGAGTTTTCTTGACATCATTGCTATTTCTTCATTATCTACAGTAAGAGCTAAGACCTTTATTCGAGGAGTTTCCTCCTCATCATCATATCTCTTTAACTGATATTCATATTCTTTTAGTTCACTAAACAAGGTTAAAGTATCCATGGAAGAAATAGTAACAGAATCTTGAAGAGTAGTGATTTTAGAAGCAAACCTTTTGGGCATAGCCCTAAGCAACTTACGGTTGATCTCACTTTGAGGAATAGTCTTGTCTAGCAATTTCAAGGAGTTTATAAGGACTAGAAATCTTGCTTGAGCTAGCTTGATGGTTTCATCTTTTTCGAGCTTGAACATTTCATAATCGTGCATAAGCATGCTTAGCTTGACTTCTCGTACTTTTGAAGTACCTTCATGACTTACCACTAAAGTATCCCACATCTCTTGGGTAAGTTGCATGAGGAGACTTTATCTATCTCGGATTGTACCATGTCACCAGAGAAGTGTGTTCATAGCCTTTGAATCATATGAGACCATGTAGATTTCGGTGAATCCATTTCTAGCGAATCTTTGGTGTCCCATCATCTCTTCGTGGAACAATCGGTCCATTCTCCACAACCCACCATTCCCAAGGATCTCTTTTAAGATAGATCCTCATTCAAAATTTCCGTGGTTGTAATTTTCGTTCGTACAAACAACAAAGGAGGTCTATTGGTTGATTGACCTTCTTGATTGTTGTTTCCGAACTGTGTCATGTCAGAATCTTTCCCTACAAGTCACCTTTAAGACCAAGATAAGTAGAGGCAAGCTCTGATACCAAATAAAATTTAACTAGACACACTTAGAAGGGGGGTTGAATACGTGTAGGAGCAATCTATGACCAACTTTTAAAAACTATTAATTTCAGGCTACTATAATGATTGAAATCAGCTTACTGAATTAATATAGCCTATTAAATAAAATAATTGATGTTAAAGAATTATCTCAATATAATGCAAGTAGTCAAATTAAGATAATTAAGTAACTTATGTGATTTTAAAGTAAAGCAAATAATAAAATCAACACCAAGATTTTTACGTGGTTTAACTATTACCCTCTATGATAATAGCCTAGTCCACGTCCAATACCAACTAGTATTGGAGACTCACTTTATTTATTTCTTTATAAATAAATACAGATTACAAAATAGATTCAAAAATTAATTAACAATTAATTTCCCTTGAGCTCTCTTCCTCCTTGTGCACCTATGCATCCTTCAAGCACCTTTGCTTCCTTGAAACTGTTTGTAAACTACTTTTCTAATCCACCAGGATTAAAATCTTTGGACTACACTTAGTCTAAAAATAGAAAAATTAATACAATATAGAGGTCTATGATCAATGCAAGAATAATCAATTTAACAATTAAAGGCTCAACTATATGCAATGATCAAGTAGCACAAAATAAGCAATTAATTTCTTACCGAATATCACCTCAAATAATACCAGAAATTAAACTGCTTATCTTCTCAAGAATTGCACTCAGTAATTCAATTTGCTCAATAACAATAATAAGTGCAATGATAATTCGTGAGTTGTGTTTTAAACCCTAATCTCAGTAATGCTTTTATAGCCAAAAATATTTTCGTTGCAAGCAAAGATCCATTGTGAATTAATGTACGTTGCCTACAAATAACCACAAAATAAGAGTTCAGTTTGAGAAATAATCTCAACTATATCTTTAGTTGTAGAAACAAAAACATGTTGGACTCTTTAAAAAATATCCCACTAACCACTTTGACTAATCCTTATCCCTGTAGAGTAGCGTGTAACAGTGAGTAACAAATCAAAGTAATAGAGACCAAATCTTTCATGATTTGCACACCTTGAAAATAACACGTACTATATATATATTCCTACAAATCCGCACATGCAACATATAGAAAATATTGCTTCTGACTTTTAAACACTCCAGACAATTCACAATACTTCATATTTAGCTAACAAGACACACTGATAAATATATCCACTTGTAATGTACTCCAAGTGTGTGAATATAATGTGCATGCTAAACATGTAACACTAATAAAACATTTTTCATAAAAACATTTTAAAACATTTTTCATTTGAGACATATAAAAAGATATAATGCAATAATATGTCCTAGAGCCTTTAAATGAAAAATAAATTACTATGCAATTGACCTTACATTGATTTTTCTAGAAAAGAGAAAATCCTTCAAATTCTTGAATATCCAATCAAAGCTCTTTATCACCAAAATACCTGAAATGCCATAAAATAATTTAGTATTTGAACATCTCATCATCAAAACATAAGGTTAGAATATGACTAAGTCAACAAAATAGAAGCTCATTCCTTCATTATTTCTTATGAATTCACTGAAACTCTAGAAAGAGAAATTATAGAGAAACTATAGAAAAGTATTCTGCTACTTAACTACTCATATATCTAGTACTCTTCTTCTTAAGGTAGGGGATATTATTTGTTATACTCGTAAGGGGTATTATTTCTTTTGTGTTCATGAAGAGAACTTCTATTATATTCCATTCTTTATTATTCTATTGGAATAACCTGTATACGCGGGCTACCCTATACTTGGTGAAATTCTTCTGTTATTCCATTCTTTATTATTCTGTTGGAATATCCTGTCTGTGCTTTTTACGCCGGAACTGGTTCCGTCTTTACTATTCTGTTAGAACATCCTATCTGTGCGTTTTACGCCAGACCTAGTTCAGTCTTTACTATTCTGCTGGAATATCATGTTTGTGCGTTTTACGCTGGACCTGGTTCCGTATTTATTATTCTGTTGGGAATAACCTGTCTGTGCGGTCTCTATCGCATGCATGGTGAATCCTTCTGTTATTCCAGTCTTTATTATTCTGTTGGAATAACCTGTATGTGTGAATTACCACATGCATGGTGAACGATCCTTTGTATTTCATTCCTTGTTAAATTGTGGAAATGATCTGTTTACGTGGATTATAATGAAAGTCATAATAAAAGCATTGGACGTATGATATCTATCATAACCTAGATGCATGGCCTCCCATGTACGAAGGTTTCCTTGAGCACTTTCCAAAGATTTTAATTTCTAAAACAGTTTTTAACTATACTTTTATATAAAGTATCATTGTAAGGTTGTGGTCGTATTCTATACGTCAGTTCAACAGTTGTATAAATGAAGTTGTATTTGAATTTTGTACCATGTATCTGGCGACTCAGAATGGGTGATGTTTACCTAATTTTGGGGGCATCACATCCACCATCAACTCCACTTTCTATAATGATCCATTACTTAATAGGTCTATCTATTCCTATCATCATCAATACTCCATTCACACTTAACTATACCCCAGTTAATCAAACTTACCGCACATCGGAAGTTCAAGAAGTTGTCACAATAATATGAGTTTAAGAACTTATCCTAGTCAGACCATAGGCGTCCATTCACTGAGGGGTTCAAAACATACCATATTATTATGAGTCACGAACTTACCATATGCATTAGTTTTAAGAACCGCACCTAATCCTAATAATATCTGACTAATCTTAATAGTTTCTAACTATTAAATATACACACAAGAAAAGAATCACCTTTTCACCATATATACATTGATAGCGCGACACCGACATTCCAATGATTATCAATGTGATAAACCAAGTGCAAGCATAAAATATCTGCCCATATAAAGGTTTGTACAACTTAGTCACCATATGAGTCCTCAATTAAAATCCCATATAACATTACCTTACTCTTAACATGCTCAATACGAATTCCTCGCATCACATTATCTATAACTCCTCGTGAGTTTATCTCGTACTATTTCATAGTACTCCATCTTCATAGCATTAAGCTATAATTATTCATACATTACAAACCATCTTTCTTTTATAACTTAAACATATCACGTCGTGATCTCATTCTATAATCATTTCCCTTAAAGTTCTTTTCTTAACCCGTGATCGTTTTGTTTTATGATCCCATTTCTTTCCTTTTTCATCATTTACGACATTATTCGTTATCTTGGCTATTGGAGTTAGGCAACTCCCATTTCTTATCTTTATATCTCTTTAAGATTCTTCTCTGAATTTTCTTGTTTATATAACAATTCCTCCTTTAAGAATTTCTAACTTCATTTATATTGCTCAACATTTCATTCGAGTTTCACATTTTCATCATATGTATCCATTTTCTATACTTGGTACACATCGAGTCTCTAACAGTTTCAATATGGTATGCTGAGTGGTTTCCCACAAACAACCAATAAACTAGGTTCTGAGTTACTAGTTCGTATATACCTCCGCTCTATGAAAGAATCGTTTAGCCTAGATACCATACATAAACTATGAAAGAGATCAATTATACCATGCTTAAATATAACTTTTTATTCTTAACTTTCTTTATCATTCTCTTCTTATAGACATTGTCTATTTATTATCACCTTACATTCATATTCCTTATAACTCTGCGAGATTCCTCTTTGAATCTTCTTGTTCAAACTCTATTTGAGCTTATTCTTTTATTATCTTCACCTTCCTTCTCTAACGTTATAGCCTACAGTACTCCTACCTAAGGTTTATAACCTACAACTTTGATACAAACTGTAACGTCCCCAAAATTCATACAATTTAATTCTCGACTTCGATCGTTAACAATACATCTAACTTCTGATTTTTCATCATTATTCGATATTAAACTTTATAAAATGCGGAATAATTTAAACTTTTATATCTTCTTACTTTAATTCCCTGAATCAAAACCTTTATCAACTACATGTCTTTGAATCAATCTTATTTTATGATTCGCTTTATCACTATTATCATATAAAATTTTACATTTCAATCCGACAACCTTTACATATCAGATAACTCTAATTCTAGCTCTACAACTCAATATAAAATTATACATCAGAAAACATTTAATACATCTCATGAGTCTTAATCATGGTTTAAGGAAATAACAACTTTAGCTAAAATATAAATCTTCGTATATTACTTCTGATCTACTTCATTAAAGTAGCACATAGTGTTATCTTCAATCCTTAACCTACAAAAATGGTTATTTGCAAGGTTGAGCTCGACAACCCAGCAAAATCTAACAGTTTTCATGCATCACGTAGCATATAATAGCATGCTCAACATATATTTCTTAAACATTGGACTATCATAACATACATTCTACAGTTCATATAACAAGTATAAAGATTGAGTTCCTTACTCAATCAACATGCTTTACTCAATCAACGTAGTCAAAAGTTGACTTTAACGTTTCATGCTTTCAACATAAATATAACATATCATGTTATTTGCAATAAAGATTAAAAACAGTTAATCATCAAGTTCACATAGAAAATAGGAATTGAAAGACTTGCCTGGTTCGTAGATTACCAATTACCGAAAAACAACTTAAATGCTTTGTGTACATCCTACAACAGTTCAAATGTTCATATTCACATGCATTAGTTACACATATAATGAAACCACAATGACTTTTAGTCTTAATCTTTTTATAACTTGCGTCTCTTTGAAACTTAACACATAACTTCAGGTGTTTATTCCTCTTCGTATGACACCTATTATTACGATATCTCATATTGTGTTTCTTTATACTTCTTTCGTAACTGACACTTAATGTTCAACAAAGTTGCCATAGACTCCATTATCTCATATTAGATGTGTTACACTTGTTAACAACAACTAAGTTATATAACCTCTCTCGTTATGCTTCCCTTAAAATTGACAATTAAGTCTTCTAACGCGTATTTACATCCTTTTAAACATATATTAGATTAACTAATCAAGTTAACATTCAAATCATTCTTTCAACTTATATCTCACTATAAACCATATAAACCTTATCAATTATTTCTTACTTTTGAAAACATCACATTTAGTTCCATTGCATAACTTAATTAAGCAATCACTTAAAATCTTTACACTTTGCATTACAACACCTTACAATCATTCATAATCTAAGAGTTTTAATAATACAATATTGTCATCTATAAACATAATCTAAGAGTTTTACTCAATGAGTCCTCTAGACAATATCATTTATATAGTCCTCACTATTTAACTATTTAATGTATAGTGAGGACTACTAATGCTATCATCCGACCGCTCACTTTGTTCCCCGACTAGTCCCGCCCCACGCTCTCATTTCCTCAAGAGAACAAAGAAAGAAAGGGTGAGCTCAACTAGCCCAAAGAAGAAATATTATGACTAAGATAATGCGTAATAAATTATCATTAGCCTTCAACAATGTTAAATTATATAATATAATAGACAATAAGTTTAATCAAGCAACGGAACAAGCAATCCATTAGAAGAGTCAAGTAGAGAATAAAATCTACTATCTTCTATGATTTAAAAGTTTTTCATCAACTTTATCATTGAGACTTAATTTAATAAATAAAATCGAATCATCCTCGCATCACGCACCAAGGATATTCATGTAATCATCAATGGTCATGATTATACCGAATTATCCTCGGTCATAATCATACCAACAATCGTCCATCAATGAACTACAGCCCCATGAGGACTTTTACCACATCATTCATCACATTACGGCCATGATTACAATCAATAATCCTCGTCATAATCATACCAAGTCCATCTATGCACGTAAGCCAAAGATGACTTTAATCACAATATAAGTATGAGGATGATGACAATGACATAATAATTCAATAAAACAAGTTCAAGGATAAATTTTAAAGATTTATAATTTTAATTTATCCGAAATCAATAACGCCCAAATTGTCAACATGATACTTTTTGTGGAGTAAAAATTCAAGAATGCTCGTAAGAATATTTCCATGAAAAGATATCGGATGAAGCGCAAATATCCAGGATATTCCACTAATTTCATGGAGTATAGAAGCCAAAACTTTAACCAACTGAGTATAATAGAATATATGAAACCGCAAATGGATTTTTGCCCCCCATGCGGTAATCCACGTAGATAGATCATTTCCACAATTTAATAAGGAATGAATATGAAGGATCATTCACCATGCATGCAAGGTAATCCATATATACAAAGTTATTCCAAAAAATAATAAAGAATGGAATAACATACAATTTACCAGCGCATGCGTGTCCGCATGCATGTTTATTCCAATGTAATAATAAAGAATGGAACCAAGTCATGCAGAACCCACATGCATGTGATATTCCAATGTAATAATAAAGAATGGAACCAGTCATGCGTAATCCACACGCATGTGATATTCCAATGAATAATAAAGAATGGAATAACAATAGAATTCACTGTGCATGCGATAGATCAAGCATGCATGTGTTATTCCAACGTAATAATAAAGAATGGAATAATGTAAGAATTTCACCATGTATGCGCGATTTCACATGTATAAAGTTATTCCAACATAATAATATAGAATGAAATAACAACCCTTATGAGTATTGAAAGAAAATAACTCTATCCATGAATACAAAAGAATAATACCCCTTACCTTAGAAGAAGACTATCTACTAGAATAGTGAGGTAGCAGACTTCTCTTCTTCTTTCTCTCTATAATTTTTTTCTATAATAACTGCTCTATAGCTTTAGTGAATTGGTGAGAAATGAAGGAAGAATGAACTTCTATATATAGGAAAATATAGTTTCGATAATTGCACGTTTTGAGGCTCAAAATATTACAATATAATACCTTCATCTTTTTCTTCATTTTTAGTTTAGTCCTGCAAGTATTATCAAACTTGCACCACCTCCCCTAATAGTAAATAATGTAAATTAATAGTTCATTCATGTGACTTAATAGTATAATCATGTGAAAAAACTAATTACAATATAGTACCTTCATTTATACCTCCATTTTCAATTTAGTCATGCAAGTATTATCAATCTTGCATCACCTCCCCCTAATAGTACATGAATGTGAATCAATAGTACACACATGTGAACACATAGTTATAAGCATATGAATTAATAACAATTAATTGCTCATTTATCCGATTAATTACCCGATTGATCAATATAACCTCCAGACATCCATTATTATCGAAATAGATGACAATTTTTACTAACACTAAGAATCCCAACACAATGGAGCTATCAATTTCATCTTTAATCACCATGAACTTATTCATCATTAATATTGTAACTCACAATATTTAATAACCAGGTTGTTCCCAAGAAAGAGGGGGCTTTCCGATAAGGATTTCTCCTTATCATGCGCAATTAGGTGACCAAACCTCTCCTCGATGTAACTTCTAGACATTGTCAATATTTCAAATAATAATATGAATAACTTTATCGTCTCAATTATTGATTTAATAGTATAACATATTATGCAGATGATACTGTGACAATATTTGAATCAATAATATGAGAGATATGATGCATCAATTACTATAGCAATAATTGAGTATAACTGAGTGACTTCTCACGTAAGCATCAATAATCAACACCGTGTGCTACTATGCAACCACGTGTATTCCTGTACTTTTACTACCGGGTAGTTCAATAGTTTAACGGTAAAACTTTCGCCGTTATTTTTATAAAAAGATAATTTTGTCGTTTTCTAACTATGACAATACTTCCGTTGTGGGGTCCACCAATGATTGTGTCATCGTACGAATATTCCTTGTTAAAATGAATATTCCCCGACCAATCGAATATTATATAACCACTTGCTTTCTTTGCAAAATTTGTAAATATTACCCACAACTATAACATTATATCATATCCACACCATAATATTCAAAAATATATTTCGAGAAAATTTAATCTTTATTTATAAAAGTTGGGGTCTTACAACCTCCCCTTCTTATGAAATTTCGTCCTCGAAATTAGGGTGCGTACCTGGTATGTCGAAGAGGTGAGGATACCTTGATTTCATTTCAGATTCTAACTCCCAGGTCATTTCCTCAACATCGTGGTTTCTCCACAAAACTTTGACTTGAGGTATAACTTTAGAGCGTAGAATATGATCCTTCTTATCCAAGATTTTAACAGGTACCTCTTCATACGTTAAATCTTCCGCTATCTCATCCGGTTCTAATTCAATAATGTGGTTCGGGTCTTTCATATATTTACGTAATATATATATGTGAAAAACGTTATGAACATGAGACATACTTACGATAGAAGCGAGTCTATAGCCACAGCTTCCTACTCGATCGAGGATTAAAATGGGCCAATGAATCGAGGATTAAGCTTTCATCTCTTTCCAAATCTCGTAACTCCTTTCCATGGAGCAACACGTAATAACACATGATCTCCAATATCGAATTCCACGCCCTTTCGATGAAGATCAACATAACTCTTTTGTCGATCTTGTGAGGTTTTTTATACGTTGTCGGATCGTTTGAATCTTTTCCATAGTCATACGTCGCATCAACTCCTCGGTCCCCAACAACGTTGTTTCACCCACCTCATCCCAAAGATACCGAGAACGACACTTTCTTCCATACAACGCCTCAAATGGAGCCATGCCAATACTTGTTTGATAACTATTGTTGTAGGAAAACTCCACCAATGGTAAGAACTTGTCCCAACTTCCCTTGAAGTCAAGGACACAGAGTCTTAATAAATCTTCAAGAGTTTGAATAGTCCTCTCTCAACCCGCCTGTCTGCTTTGAGGATGATATGCCAACTAAATCGTAAATCTGCGCCCATAGCTTTTTGCAAACTAACCCAAAATCTTGAAGTGAATCTTGGGTCTTGATCGTAAACTATGGATACTTGGCATACCATGCAGTCTTACAATCTCGCTTATGTACATACGAGCAAGACGCTCAAGTGTATAAGTTTCTCGTATAGGTAGGAAATGAGCGACTTGGTCAATCTATCAACAATGACCCAAATTGCATCTATGCCTTGAGAAACCTTGGGAAGACCAAAGAATAAAATCCATGGTAATGTGCTCCCACTTCCATTCTAGAATTTCAAGTGGTTGCAATGGACCTTTTGGTACTTGATGTTCACCGACTGACTCGCTGACAAGTTAAACACCTTGAGATAAACTCCGCTATCTCTCTCTTTCATATTGCTCCACCAAAATGTATGTCAAGATCATGATATATTTTGGTACTCCTAGGATGGATTGCAAACAATGTGTTATGCGCCTCCATCATGATTTTATACTTTAAATTAGGATCGTTAGGAACACAAAGTCTGGAGTTGACTCGAAGTATTCCTTCTTCATCGATTCTTGCTTCCTAAAGATAGCACCTTCTTGCACTTTCTTCCTCATACGCATCGCCTCCAGTGTCCGTGGTTTGAGCAAATTTTAACTTTATCGATTAAAGTCGGCCCCACTCAGATATTCGCCATCATCACATGGGTCCCCGAGTCTTTAACTCTATTTCCATCCTTTTCAAGTCATACAAAATGGGCCTTTGTGTTGACAATATTGCACTCGTGCCCACATATGATCTTCTACTCAATGCGTCAGCTACTACGTTCGCTTTTCCAGGATGGTATTGGATGGTATTATCATAATCTTTCAACAACTCAAGCCATCTTCGTTGCCGCATGTTAAGTTCCTTTTGAGTGAAGAAATATTTGAGGCTTTTTTGATCCGTATAGATCTCCACCTTTTCTCCATATAAGTAATGCCTCCAAATCTTAAGCTTTAAAAACGATCATCGCTAACTCTAGATCATGAGTAGGATAATTCCTCTCATATTCTTTGAGTTTGTCGTGAGGCATAGGCTATGACTTTCCCATGTTGCATGAGAACACATCCTAACCCTTTGCTCAAGCATCATCATCAGATGACAAATCCTCCCGAGCCGATGGTATTGTCGTAACAGTGTTAAAATGAGTCTTCTCTTGAGTTCTTGAAAACTCTTCTCACATTCCTCGCCTCCAACCGAACTTTGTGTATCTTTTCGAGTCACCCGAAGTTAATGGAGTAGCGATTCGAGAAAATCCTTCCACGAATCTCCGATAATAACCAGCTAAGCCGAGAAAGCTACGTACTTTGGTCACTGATTTTGGTTGCTCCCAGCTTTGAATTGCTTTAATCTTCGTTGGGTCAACAGATATTCCATGATTTGATATCACGTGCCCAAGGAATGCAACTTCCTCAAGCTAGAACTCGGAATTTCTTCAACTTGGATATAGCTTGTTTTCACGAAGCTTTTGGAGTATCAGCCTCAAGTGTTGCTCATGGTCTTCACGGGTTTTGGAGTATATGAGGATGTCATCAATAAAGACGACCACAAAGTGATCCAAATATTCCTTGAATACTCGGTTCATCATATCCATGAAGGCAACAGGAGCATTAGTCAATCCAAAAGACATGACTAGGAATTCATAATGCCCGCATCGAAGTTCTCGAAGCGCTTTTTGGAATGTCATCGCTTTTAATCTTCAACCGATGATATCCTAACGAAGATCAATCTTTGAAAAGAATTTGGCTCCTTGCAACTGGTTCAAACAGTCATCAATGCGAGGCAATGGGTACCTATTTTTGATGGTGACATGATTCAACTCCCGATAATCAATACAAAGTCGCATACTTCCATCTTTCTTCTTCACGAATAGAATAGGAGCACCCCAAGGAGACGTACTAGGACGAATGAAACCGATGTCTAACAATTCCTGTAGTTGGGTTTTTAACTCCTGAAGTTCAATAGGAGCCATTCGATATGGGGCTTTGGAAATGGGTTTTGTACCGGGTTCAAGGTCGATACAAAATTCAATTTCACGCTCTGGGGTAGGCCAGGAAGTTCTTCAGGGAATACGTCAGGAAATTTATTAACAATAGAAATATCATTCAAAACTGGTGTATTTTTGTTTAAATATGTGACATGAGCTAAGAAAGCTTGACATCCATTTTTCAATAAACGAATAGATTTATGGCTTGAGATGACCATGATTGATTTTAATGGTTTGGTCGCTTAAATTCACATAATAGGTTGATTAGGAATATGAAAGCTAACAACCTTACGAAATTAACCAATTTTAGTATGATGAGTAGTTAACCAATCAATCCCTAGAATCACGTCAAATGCAAATATTTTTAAGGAAATAAGATTGACAGGCAACGTGCGGTTACCGATTTGAATCAAACAAGACTTATAAACAGTGGATGTAATGAAGGTTTCTCCCAACGAAGTTTCAACCGATAAGTCAAAGTCTAATTTCTCCGGAGTCAAATTTAAACGTTGAGCGCAAGTAGGAGAAATGAAAGAATCGGTAGAACTGGTATCAAATAAAGTATAAGCTTCACTAGAGTTTATGATTAGCTTACCCGTGATCACCTCGTTCGAATTCCTCACTTTTTGGGAGGTTACGACAAACGCTCTCTCTTGAACTACCGGTTTTGACTTGTTTGGGACACCCTTTGATGACTCTATCCCAGCTGGACTTGACTTTGGTGCACGACAAAATCAAGATAGGTGACCTTTTTTTCCACAATTGTAACACGCTTTGGATTGTATTGCGCAGTTTGGACTGATGTGTCCTTCCCCTCCACATTTGTAACATACGATAGGTGGTCGTTCTCCTTCCTTAACAACGGGTGTTGGTGCTGACGTCTTTCCATCATTGTTGAATCTCCTCTTCTTTAAATGTCCATTCTTATTGTCTTGGCAATGATTACCACCGAAGTGGTTACCATTTCTGGCATGTTGATTATCTCCATGTTTGTTGTCACCGCTTCTATGACTGCCACCACTGGTATTATTATTTTGCCGGCTGCTTTCTCTTGGTTGGGTTGACTCGTTATCGCGCTCCAATAACTGAGCCCTATTTACAACATCTGAATACAAACACAGTTTATGAGAAATTAGATATTGACGTATCTCGGTTTCAAACCTCTTAGAAACATCCGCGCCATTCTCTCCTCATTATCAACCAAGTGAGATGCAAATCCGGGACAACTCGGCAAACTTAGCTTTCGACTCGTGACACGGTCATATTGTTCTACCCAACTTGATGAACTCTACCTCTTTCATGTGACGAATACTTTCTTTGAAAGTACTTGTTGTTGAATAGTTCTTGGAACTTCTCCCAAGACATCTTCAAGCGGCAGTTGTTAAGTACGCTTTTACCGATTCCCACCAATAGTCCGCTCTCCTCGCAACATAAAGGTGGCAAAGGGAACCTTTTGCTCCTCGGAGCATCCCAAGACATCAAATATCTTGGTGATCTGCTTTATCCATGTCTCTGCCTTAAGTGGTTTTGGCTCTCCAATAAACTCCGGTGGTCCCAGCTCCTTGAACTATTTAGCGATGTCCGTATGAGAGTTTCCAATGTTTCCACCTATATTTTGGACAGGAGCCGCTCTCGCCTGATGTTGTATGAATTGCATAAAGCCTCTGAACATTCTATCGTTCATCATTTTGTCAGTGTTGTTGTTTTCCTGAGGATTATTCCCATCCTGATGGACATTATCCTGGGTATTGATCGTTGGTGACTCAACGGTCTCATGTGCTTCATTGCTTATCCCAACATTTTTGGATGCCATTTTCAAATACTGCCACAAAACAAGGGTTAATTGACATGTCACATATTATCCTTATACTCTGACCGACCAAATAAATACCAAATAAACTTAGGTAGGTCATACTAGCGAAGGAATTCCCCGTCTCTCCCCTCCTAGTTCTTGTCTCACATCTCAGCCAGGGATCATATCCCTAAGCTTTGATACCAACTGTGATGCCCCCAAAATAGGTATACATCACCCATCTTGAGTCGCCAAATACATGGTACAAAATTCAAATACAACTTAATTATACAACAAATGTAAAAATACGACAAAAACATAATCTAAGAGTTTTAATAAGAATATTGTCATCTAGACAATATCCACCCTCAATGGAGTCCTCATTACATTCATTGTCACACTATTTAACAGAATAGTGAGAACTACTAATGCTATCTTCTGGACCGTCTCTCTGTTCCCCGACTAGTCCCGACTACGTTCTCATTTCCTGAAGAGAAAAGTGAAAGAAAGGGTGAGCTCAACTAGCCCAGTAAGAAATCTTATGGCTAAGATAATGCAGAATAAATTATCATTAGCCTTCACCAATGTTAAACTAATATAATATAATAGACAATAAGTTTAACTATAGCGGAACAAGAAATCCATTAGAAGAGTCAAGTATAGCATAAAATATACTATCTTCTATGATTTAAAAAGTTTTTCATCAACTTTATCGCTGAGACTCAGCTTAATAAATAAAATCGAATCATCCCTGCATCACGGCCAAGGATATTCATGTAATCATCAATGGTCATGAGTATACCGAATTATCCATGGTCATAATCATACCAACAATTGTCCATCAATGAACTACAGGCCCATGATGACTTTTACCACATCATTCGTCACATTACGGTCATGATTACACCGAATAATCCCTGGTCATAATCATACCAAGTCCATCTATGCATGTAAGCCAAAGATGACTTTAATCACAATATAAGCATGATGATGATGACAATGACATAATAATTCAATAAAACAAGTTCAAGGATAAATTTTAAAAATTTATAATTTTAATTTATCCGTAAATCAATAACGCCCAAATTGTCAACATGATACTTCTTTGTGGAGTAAAATTCAAGAATGCTTCGTAAGAATATTTCTATGAAAAGATATCGGATGAAGCACAAATATCAAGGATATTCCACTAATTTCATGGAGTATAGAAGCCAAAACTTTAACCAACTAAGTATAATAGAATATATGAAACCGCAAATGGATTTTTTTGCTCCGCCATGCAGAATCCACGTAGATGCATCATTTCCACAATTTAATAAGGAATGAATAATGAAGGATCATTCACCATGCATGCAGAAATCCACATAGATATGTTATTCCAACAAAATAATAAAGAATGGAATAATGTAAGAATTCACCAAAGCGTGCGTAATCCGCATGCATGTGTTATTCCAATAGAAATAATAAAGAATGGAACAAGGTCATGCGTAACTCTCATGCATGTATAGATATTCCAACATAATAATAAAGAATGGAACCAGTCATGCGTAATCCATATGCATGTGATATTCCAAATGTAATAATAAAGAATGGAATAACAATGTAATTCACCGTGCATTCAATAGACCAACACGAGATAGGTTATTCCAATGTAATAATAAAGAATGGAATAATGTAAAGAATTTCACCATGTATGCGGTAATTCAAGCATACACATGTTATTCCAACATAATAATAAAGAATGGAATAACAACCCTTACGAGTATTGAAAGAAAATAACTCTCTTCATGAATACAAAAAGAATAATACCCCTTACCTTAGAAGAAGACTATATACTTGAATATAAGGAGGTAGTAGCTCTTCTTCTTCTCTCTCTATAATTTCTCTCTATAATAATTGCTCTATATCTTTAGTGAATTGGTGAGAAATGAAGGAAGAATGAGCTTCTATTTATAGAAAATATAGTTTCGATAATTGCACGCTTTTGGGGCTCAAAATATTACACTATAATACCTTCCTTTTTTTTCTTCATTTTAATTTAGTCCTGCAAGTATTATCAAACTTGCACCACCTCCCCCTAATAGTAAATAATGTGAATTAATAGTTCATTCATGTGACTTAATAGTATAATCATGTGAAAAAATTAATTACAGTATAGTACCTTCATCTATACCTCCATTTTCAATTTAGTCAAGCAAGTATTATCAATCTTGCACCACCTCCCCTAATAGTACTTGAATGTGAATCAATAGTACACACATGTGAACACATAGTTATAAGCATTTGAATTAATAGCAATTAATTGCTCATTTATCCGATTAATTACCCGATTGATCAATATAACCTCCAGACATCCATTATTATTGAAATAGATGTCGATTTCTACTAACACTAATAATCCCAACACAATGGAACTATCAATTTCATCTTTAATCAACACGAACTTATTCATCATTAATATTATAACTCACAATATTTAACAACCAAGTCGCTCCTGTGAAAGAGGGGCTTTCCGATAAGGATTTCTCTTTATCAGCGCACAATTAAGTGACCAAACCTCTCCTCGATGTAACTTCTAGACATTGTCAATATTGCAAATAATAATATGAATAACTTTATCGCCTCAATTATTAATTTAATAGTATAACATATTATGCAGATGATATCGTGACAATAATTGAATCAATAATATGAGAGATATGATGCAATAATTATCGTAGTAATAATTGAGTATAACTAAGTGACTTCTCACGTAAGCATCAATAATCAATACCGCAGTGCTACTATACAACCACGCCAGATATTATCGTATTTTTTACTACTGGGTAGTTCAACAGCTTTAACGGTAAAACTTTTGCCGTTATTTTTATAAAAAGATAATTTTGTCATTTTCTAACTATGACAATACTTTCCGCTAGGGTCCACTAATGATTGTGCCATCGCATCTGAATATTTCCCCGTTAAAACGAATATTCCCCACCAATCAAATATTATATAACCACTTGCTTTCTTTGCAAAATTTGTAAATATTACCCACAACTATAACATTATATCATATCCACACCATAATATTCAAAAATATATTTCAAGAAAATTTAATCTTTATTTATAAAAGTTGGGGTCTTACAAAAGTTGTTTGATTACTAGACTTGTAGGAAGACTAATTCCAACGAGGCTCAGGAAAGGCACCACCCAAATTCGTTCCAGTTGAAAGACCGGATTAACTCCCCATCAAGTAAATTGTGATGATTTGGGAACCTTCATGCCAAAAAGCCGCAAGAGTAACCTAAGATAGGTCAGCCTCTGATAAACCAAACACGGAGGAAAGTCTCTTCATGCTTTCTCATTTTAAATTACTTGTAAAATCAATTACTTGTAATTTCATTCCATATTCATCTCCATGTAAGGAGAAATATGAAGAAACATGTGTACATACATATTTAAATTAAAATGCTATCTTGTATTACAAACAGCTAACATCCACATTGCAGGATAATATTCCTAGGACAGATACATCACATAGCATGTAAACATTTACACATTCCCTAAAGACTAAAATACACAAGTCTTTTGCAGGGAAGCAATCAGACCTATTACCCGAATAAAATCCAAAAAGGCCACGAGCCTACAGTTAACTATGTCGTCATCCGACCCGACTGACCTTAATCCAGTTTCGCGCAAAGAATTTGACAGATTAAGTAAACAAATCATAGATTTGGCTATTCTACTTAAAGAACTACACCAGTCTACTCAGGGTACGAGGATACCTATAAATGCTGAATCCTCTACACAAGGAGGAACCCAAGGTCCTGATAAAGCTATTACAGAACTTGAACTTCAATTGGATACAACCAATAAAATTTATGATATCACCCATCTCAAAGGAGATCACGACACTGGTGACATCAAGAAGAAAGTCATTCAAATGGAGAAAACCCTTCGTGCAATCAAAGGAATGGGAGCACACGGAAGTGTTTCATATGCTAACCTTTGTATATTCCCTGGGGTTCATTATCCAGAAAAATTTAAAACTCCTAACTTCAAAAAATATGATGGGTTAGGAGATCCTTATACACATTTGAAGGTGTTCATTGGAGAACTTGGATCTTATGCAAAGGAGAGAAGCTTAGGATGTAGCTGTTCCAGAAGAGTCTGATTGGAGAAGCCCGTTCGTGGTATACCAGATTAGACAACTCAAAGATCCATAGTTGGGAGGAGCTAGCTCACGCCTTCCTCACTCAATACAGCTTCCAGTCTCAGATGGCTCCTGATCGGTACCAGATTACAAAGGTCAAGAAACAATCCAATTAGTCTTTTAGAGAGTATGCTCAAAGGTGGAGGCGCCTAGCTGCTCAAGTTATTACTTCAATGATTGAATCAGAAATGGTCATGACTTTCAAAGACATACAAGAAGCTCCTTTTTATGAAAGAGTATTAGATGGCATTGGTAAACCATTTTTTGAAACGATTAAACATGGGGAGATGGCTGAGATGGGATTGAAATCAGGAAAGATTCAAGACCTAGATGCCCTTAAAGTAGTTGCTGAGCACATCAAATCTGGAACTTATGGAAACAACCTCCGAAGGGTCCATAAAAAGAAAGAGGAGGATGATTCCTTGATACTACAAGGTTAGAAAGGCAATCAGAATATGCCTATCCAGAGGAGAAATTACACTCCCTTTCAAGCACAGTCTTCAAACCCTCTATTGCCAAAAGGTGGAGAAGTCAAACGCCCTCGAGTGTTCACACCCTTAGGGGACTCACTCAAGAACATTTTCACTCTTCTGACGACTCTGAAGAAAATCACGGATCTTCTTCCACCAACCAACCCTAACAGGAGGGGTTTCAATGCTGCTCGGAAATGTGTTTATCATGCTGGGGCACCTGGACATGATACTCAAGATTGTTGGGCATTGAAACACAAGATCCAGGATTTAATAGACAATAGTGAGATCGTGGTCACCAAACCAGATCAACCTCACTTACAAGACAACCTCTTTCCCCAACACAAAGAGGAAGAGGTCAACATGATTAACTAGAGCAATGGACAGAGTTCCCATTTTAACGATGAATCCTCCCAGACCATCAAAGACGGTGTTGACAAATGGGATTATGCAAAGTTCCAGTTCATAATGGAGCGAAAGATGAAAGCTCTATGTAAATAGTTTGAGCAATTGGTAGAACTGGTGACCTATCAGCATCAAGTCACACACCAATTAGTCAGCCAGGAGCATGCTAGTCTGCTCCCTTTTGTTGCGAATACTCCCTCGTCACCCTCATAAAAAGAAACACTAGAAGAAAAAGTGACGAAGAGAACAAGTGCCAAAGCCCGTAGGGATTTTGTTAATAGAAGGGAATTTACATACCTGGGCCAACCTATTCAGATGCTGATCAATGAAGGAAGGATCACTTCCCTTCTGCCTCCAATTAATTCCCATTCAGGACGGTTTAATTCTGATGGAGTATGCCAATATCACTCCCATTCTCGCGATCACAGCACTGAAGAATGCTGGGAACTCCGCCACCTTATTCAGAACCTAGTTGACGTCGGTGTCCTGCAGTTAGCAGACGACGATACGGTGCTATTTGAGAGTGAGAATACTTGTCCTACTAAATGGAAGGGACTGGTAGCAGTTATATCCGCTGAGGCTAATGGGACTGTTAAACCTCTCACAATACAAGCAATTCAACTCAAAAGAGTTGACAATCCTTTGAAAGTGGCTGCTCCGGAGCCAATCAACTTGCCATTTAGACCACAATATCCTGTTATTAGCTTACAAAAAGTTCCATGGAATTATGGAGATGCTGAAGGATCCACCTCTCATATAACTGTTGCAGTGTCGAAGGAGAATCCATTGTATCTTCCCCAACGAGTGATGAAGCCTACCATCAAATCAAAGGGGAAAATAGCCATGGAGAAGATTGAAAAATTCCTCCGCTCTATGGGTCATAACGAAGTCAAGGTGGTTTTACGCTTAAGAGAAACTCAACACCAAATTTCAATCCTGGACTTGGTTTTAACTTCTGAGGATCACAGGAAGATCTTGCTGAAGGTTTTGGAAGAAGCCTACTTGTCAACATCAGTGGATGTGGAAAAATTTCAACATTTAGTTGATCACATTTTTAACAACAATGTGATATCTTTCACTAATGATGATATACCGCCCGAAGGGACTGGTCATTGCAAGCTGTTACACATTGCGGTTTTGTCCTCCAGGTACATGCTAGCTGGAGTTTTGATAGATTGAGGTTCGTCCCTGAATATATGTCCTTACGCTACCTTTCTAAAGATGAATGTCAATCTTAAGCGGATCCGAAGTAGCCATACGATCATTAAAGCTTTCGATGGACCCGCAGGAATTCTGTCGGAGAGATTGAGCTACCAATCAAAATTGGTCCCCATACATCCTGCGTATCTTTTCACGTGCACAAAATAGATTCAGGATACAACCTGCTATTGGGAAGACCGTGGATTCATATGGCTGGGGCTGTCCCCTCCACTCTTCATCAACAACTAAAATACATCATTAATGACAGCCTAGTCACAGTTAACGCTGAACCGGAATGTCCTAAATAAAGTGACATACCCCTCATCAGTTTCAATTCAGAAGTTGAGCTGGTCAGTTTTCATGCTCTGGAGGTGAGCAACACTCACTACCACCCTATTGGGGTGCCATCTCTCACACCCAAGATTTCTGCCGAATAATGTCGGTTACTCAAGAAATGATATATTTGGGTCATCAGCCAGGACAAGGGATGTGTAAAAGTCATCAAGATATTAAGCACCCAATTCAAGTTATCAGTTAAACTGGGACATCTGGACTGGGCTATTCTGCCAGTTCCAGTCATGGGAATCCACATAAGCATCATCAAATTCCGCCAGCTTCAGTTACACGACATTTGTCTCCACCTACAAATCCTGAGTCCGCATAACCTCATGTAAAGGTGCCAGCCAGCGTAAAGGCTATGTTATTTCCCAAGCCGATGTCGGTAAGGAAGAAAGAAGTCTTTGTTCCAGACCCCAGAGTGGAGGAAGAGGAACGAAGAATTAAGAAAGACATCGTCAGAATGATGTCAGGCATACGCATCATTGTCCATGATGAACATACGAACAAATACACCCCAGACGATGATTGCCCAGACGTAATGGTCATCATTCAGGAGAAGGAGGACGATGACAACCCCTCCATCACTGTAGTCCACTAGGACTTTTCCCTCTACAATTGGAGCAACACTCCTTGCATTGGTCGACGAGGGTAAAACGGGCAGGAACTCTTTCTGCCCTGTATATATCATAACTGCTTACTTTTCTGTACAATATTAGCAGTTGTTTTGTCAGTACATGCTAACACTGTGTATGATCAAACCATTTCATATATACTAAGTGAAATCATATTTTTGTTTCAGAACCCTAAATTTAGAGTTGTATGTACTTGTTGATGAGGTGCCTCTTCTCCACAAGGATTGTAACTTTGATGTAAAGTTAGATTCAGCCTTGATGGAAATACATGAGGACATTGAGGTGCCTCCGGAGATTAAAGAATGGGTCGAAGACAAACCTAAACCCAACCTTGATCAAACCACTTCCTTCAATCTCGGAACCTTAGAAAGCCCTAAGTTAATCCAGATTGGTTCAGACCTTACCCCAAACCAAAGGAATGACATGGTTACGCTACTAACCCAATTCCAGGATGTGTTTGCATGGTCTCACGAAGACATGGTGGGTTTATCCACTGACATTATTCTTCATCGCTTTCCCATTAAAGAGGGATTCAAGCCAGTCAAGCAGAAGCTCAGGCAATTGAAACCTGAGTGGAGTTTAAAGGTGAAAGAAGAAATTGTGAAACAATTTCAAGCTGGTAATATCATGGTGTCCACATATCCTGAATGGATATCAAACATCATTCCTGTGCCTAAGCTTGGAGGAAAGGTGCGAGTTTGCATGGATTACTAGGATATAAATAAATCTTGCCTTAAAGATATCTTTCCCATGCCATTTATCCACATTCTCATTGACAATACTGCTCAATACGGTATGTATTCCTTTGCGGATTGTTTCGTAGAATACCACCAGATTATGGTTGCTGAGGAAGATCGTGAGAAAACTGCTTTCATCACGCCTTGGAGAACTTTTTGCTATAGACGATTGTCCTTCGACCTCATCAATGCTGAAGCTACTTATCAATGAGCTATGATGGCTCTTTTCCATGGCCTAATGCACAAAGAGATAGAGATCTACGTGAATGACATCATTGTCAAGTCCCAAAAGGAAGAAGACCACTTAGACAATCTCAAAAAGTTCTTCAACAGGTTGCGTAAGTATAATTTGAAGTTGAATCTAGCCAAGTGCGCCTTTGGCGTTAAATCAGGCAAGTTGCTAGGATACCTAGTCAGCCACAAAGGGATTGAGCTGGACCCACCAAAATCTAGGCCATAATGGAAATTCCCATTCCTCAAACAGAGAAGGAAATACAGGGATATTTAGGAAGAATCAACTTCATTAGCAGGTATATTTATCAATTCACAACAACCTGTGAGCCTATCTTCAAGTTGTTAAGGAAGAACTCCTCCATGAAATGGAACAATGATTGCCAGAAAGCCTTCCTTACAATCAAAGAACAACTAGTTAAAGCTCCTATTTTGGTACCACCTAGGGATGATGTTCCCCTGTTCATGTACCTGTCCATAAGTGACAATTCCATGGGCTACATGTTGGGATAGAAAGACGATAGAGGCCAAGAACGAGCTATTTATTACCTCAGCAAAAGATTCAGTAGCAGCGAACACAAGTATACTCTGATTGGGAAGACTTGTTGTGCTTTAGCATGAGCTTCCATGAGTACAACATTACCTCCATGGTCACACAACCCATCTCATATCCCGCGTGGATCCTCTCAAGTACGTGTTCAATAAACCCATGTTAAATTGTCGGCTGTCCAGATGGCAGTTGATCCTACAACAATTTGATATCGTCTACATGATGCAAAAGTCCATCATAGGTCAAGGAATTACGGATCAACTGGCCACCGCACCTTCAGGGGACTTCAAACCCTTGGTAACCTACTTCCCAGATGAAGGGGTGATGAAAATTCAGCAACACCATCAGTACGATACATGCCACCACTACTACAAAACAGTAAATAGACAACGCGGAAAAAACGTTGTGGTTTATGTCAGAAAAATGTCGTGGTTAAGTGTGTTGTCTATTTGACACCCTTACACAACGTTTTAAAAACATTGTAGTTAAGCACAATACACAACGTTTTTTTAGGAAAAAACGTTGTAGATTTGTTTTCAAAAAATTAACAGATGCTTAAAAACGTTGTAGAAGGTATGATTCCACAACGTTTTTTGGTTAAAAATGTTGTTGTTTAGTATATAAGACAACATTTAGTAATATTTACACAACGTTTTTAAAATGTTGTAGATTAAAAAAAAAGAATAAAAAAAGTTGGGGTTTACCTACATTACCAATGCACCTACAGTATGCTAATACTTGAAAGATTAGCATATTGTAGCCTGAAAGATTAAAAGAATTGTAACTTCAATAATTTATCAAAGATTCCAAGTAATCCAATCACACACAATTCTACAGTTTCGACAAACATTCTTATCTTCAAAATGTAGCATTACATAAATAAATTATACCAGTTATATGAACTACAAGAACATAAGCTCTTACAAAGGCACCCCTATTTAGATCTACCACTGGCAACAAAATATTTTCTTAAAAGAGATCATCTTGGAAATGGAACAAAAATATCATGCAGATCTGACACCACCATCATTTGAGGCTGTGGCACAAGAAAAAACTGTAAATAATTCAATACAGATTTAGGTGATAGCAATTGAAATAAATTATTAGAATTAGTAGTAATTAAATAACTTGCTTTCATATTATAGAAATGAATTCTGCTATCATAAGTTATGAAACCAATTTGTGTTCTGGGACTCCCTGGCAACTTATCCAAATAAGACTTAATTGTTTGTGCCACCACCTACAAAATAACTGACATTATATGCAAGTTTCTCCAAAGACACATGCAAGTTCTAGCTGCTACTTGTCTATTGATCAACAAATAGTAATATTGATTAGCAGAGGAAATTTCACAAGTAAAATCACCAATAAAAAATTTTAAATAGTTAGAAAACATAATTTTAAATTGTTAATGTATGACATGATAAAGATGCATCATCCATATATTTAGTTGGAGCAATAAATTCCACATCCAAAGGGGCAAAATAATCATCCGAACCGAAAGGGAATACAAGGTGGCATTTCCTTTCTACAACAAAAACAATATCCATGCCTTGCACCATGTATCAATAAACGTAGATACAAAGGAAAGAGAGAAAATAAATTGAACAAACTTGAGGGATAGGTTGCATTGGATTGGCTACTTAGTAAATTATCTTGTAAGTTCCATGACTTCCAAACTAAATTACGCTTTAGTGAGCACTGTAAATCTTTCTTTCAGGCCCTACATTATGAGACCACAAAAGTGCCAATATGAAAATGTGTTACTATTCAATTCTAGAATATGATTATAACCCAAATCCAAAAAAGGCAATATGTTTTCTAATGTGACCCAACAGATCCATCAAAGAAAATGCTTATTTATTACCTAGTTTATATCATCTGTTGCTCGCATTGATGTAAAAAACATCACAAAGAGGTCCCGAAAATATCGAGGATCATGTAGAAAATCGTGATAACAAAAGAAAACAATCCACTGAACTATTATAAATTTGATGCATAAATAACGAAAGCAATGGACATTTAAGGGAGAAACAACGAGAAATGTAAAAACATGCCTTTCATTTCAATATAGGAACATATGGAGTCAAGGCGTGAGATACTGAGAATGATCGTAATCGGCTAATCAAATCAATCGCCACCGCAAGCATGTACTTAGAACTTTCTTTTCCAACTCGACAAGTTGTGTGGCAACTCGCTTTTTGGATCCAAACTAGAATCGCTTGGTGGCATAACAAATAGCAGATCGGTTGAAGCTCACAATACCTTTATAAGGCTCGATCATCTAGAAACTTGAAACGCTTGACTTACCAAGGATTCATCCCGACTTAGAGTGGTAGGGTAACCACCAATCTTGTCCTAAAATAATCAACAAGTTGGTCCAAAATCGCTTTTATCAAAACTGTGGCGCCCCCAAAATGTATACATCACCTATTCTACGAGTCGCCAAATACATGGTACAGAATACAACTACAACTTAATTATACAACTGTCGTGTAAAGTACGACAAAACATAAGCTGTGAGTTTTAATACAAATATTATCGTCTAGACAATATACAAACTCAAATTCAATATTATTACATTTATTTTCCACTATTTCATTGAATAGTGAGGACTACTAATGCTATCATCTGGTCCGTCACTCCGTTCCCCGACTAGTCCCTACTACGTTCTCATTTCCTGAAGAGAACAATAAAATTAAAAGGGTGAGTTCAACTAGCCCAGTAGAAAATATTATGACTAAGATAATGCAGAATATATTATCGTTAGCCTTCAACGGTGTTAAACTTATACAATATAACAACCATCAAGTTTAACTGCAGCGGAACAAACAATCCATTAAAAGAGTCAAGTAGAGAATAAAATCTGCTATCTTTTATGATTAGGTTTTTCATCTTTTTATCGCTGGGACTCAACTTAATAAATAATCCACATCATCGAATCACCCCTGCACTACGGCCAAGGATATTCTTTAGTATCACGACTACAATTATCCATGCACTACGGGCCAAGAATATTTATGTATTCAATAATAGTAATGATCATGCCAACAACTGTCCATCAATGCACTATGGGCCAATGAGGACTTTTACCACATCATTTGTAACATTACGGTCATGATTACACCGAATAATCCCTAGTCTAATCATACCAAGTCCATCTATGCACTATAGGCCACAGATGACTTTCAACAAAATATAAACATGAGGATGATGACAATGATATAAGAATTCAATACAACAAGTTCAAGAATTAATTTATCCAGGAACTAATAACGTCCAAATTGTCAACATGGTACTACTTTGTAGAGTAAAATTCAAGAATGCTCAGAAGAATATTTCCATGAAAAGATACTGGATGAAGCGCAAATATCAAGGATATTCCACTAATTTCATGGAGTATAGAAGTTAAAACTTTAACCAACTGAGTATAATAAGGAATGGAATAACAAAAGAAATCACCAAGCATGCGATAGACCGCACATGCAGGTTATTCCAACAGAATAATAAACAACAAAATTAGGTTCACAGAAAATGCATGTACATCATATTCCAATGTAATAATAATGACGGAATCCAGTCCCAGTAGAACGCTTGCGAGGATATTCCAACGAAATAATAAAAAGAATGGAATAACGGTAAGAATTTCACCAAGTATGCGGTGCTTCAGATGATGAAAGTTATTCCAACATAATAACAAAGAATGGAATAATGTAAGTTCTCTTCATAGATAAGAAAGAAATAATACTCCTACCTTTAGAAAAAGCGGATCTTTGGAATAGTGATGTAGCGGACTTCTCTTCTTCTTTCTATAATTTCTCTCTATAATAATCGCTCTAAAGCTTTTGTGAATTGGTGAGAAATGAAGGAAGAATGAGCTTCTATTTATAGAAAAATATAGTTTCGATAATTGCACGCTTTGGGGCTCGAAAAATTTCAATCTAATACCTCCAACTTTTCCTTTATTTTTAATTTAGTCATGGAAGTATTATCAAACTTGCACCACCTCCCCTAATAGTAAATAATGTGATTCAATAGTAAATTATGTGAATCAATAGTATACACATGTGAACAAATAGTTATAATCATGTGAAATAATAGCAATCAATTGCTCATTTATCCGGTTAAATACCCGATTGGTCAATATAACCTCCAGACATCAATTATTATTGAAATAATTGTCGATTTTCACTAACACAAATAATTTCAACACAATGAAACCATTTTTATCAAAAATATAAATTTTGAAATTTCAAAGTTTGACTTTTTGACTAAATAGTGAATTCCGAAAAATTTTGTGTTTATAGACTATTTTTACTAATTTCATAGTTCCGGACTCAACTATCAGGTTCGCGTCTCCAAATTCAACTCCGAACACCACTTCAATTTTAATAACATTCATCATTAATATTATTACTCACAATATTTATCAACCAGGTCGTTCCCAGGAAAGAGGGGGCTTTCCGATAAGGATTTCTCCCTATTGGCGCGCAATTAAGTGACCAAACCTCTCCTTGACATAACTTATAGACATTGTAAATATTTCAATTTAATAATATGAATAACTTTGTCGTCTCAATTATTGATTTAATAAAATAACATATTATGCAGATGATACTATGACAATAATCGAATCAATAATATGAGAGATATGATCACGAAGAATTATCGTAAAGCAATAATTGAGTATAACCGAGTGACTTCTCACGTAAGCATGAATAATCAATACTGGTAGTTACTACTATGAAACCACGCCAGACATCGTACTTTTTTACTACTGGGTAGTTCAACAGTTAACGGTAAAACTTCCGCCGTTATTTTCATAAAGTATTTTTGTCATTTTCTCAATCCGACAATAATTCCATCTGACCTTGTTAAGCTAAGAGGATATTATGTCTTAACTTCTCACTCCCTTTCACTCTCATTCCCAAATGTTTTAGAGAGAGAATGTCTAAGGTCCATATAGGAAAATAAAGTGAGTATTTTCTCTCTTTAATCTATTTATTTTGATACAATGTATCAATGTGGCAATTGATGGCTGATGGCTGAGATTTAAGGAACATGGGTGATCTTGAGTTGGTAAACAACTAATATATGGCAAGATTTGTAATAACCTAGAAATTCGGATTGTCCAGAATTTAAGTTTAAAGAATTAGTTATTAATAAAATGAATTGTTATTAATATTATCTTTTGTTATGTATTTATTAATCGTTCTATAACCTAGGATGATTATAAATCGGGAAAATTCTGGCTACGAGCTAGATTGAACGAATAAGAATTTTCAAGACAAAAATAAAATTTTTATGGGAATAAAAATATTTACAGGGAA
This sequence comes from Panax ginseng, assembly GCA_020205605.1. Classification (NCBI taxonomy): domain Eukaryota; kingdom Viridiplantae; phylum Streptophyta; class Magnoliopsida; order Apiales; family Araliaceae; genus Panax; species Panax ginseng. The sequence goes on from CM035148.1 coordinate 44,441,196, forward strand.
AAAGATGAAATACGCACTATTCACCCGACGAAACCCTAAGGGTTAGGGTTTGAATAACCTAAGCCTTTCTGAGAGTTCGGTATGTCGAAATGACATTCCATCGAAAGATTTGACGATAATATGTCGTGAAAAGTTAAGTAAGCCGATAAAAGTTTTTCTCGAAAAACGTGCAGAAATCGGACGAAATAAAAACGATGAAAAGTATTGTTATGTACTTTTCACTCGTTTAACTACGTTAGAAAAAAATGTGAAGAAAACGCTTGACACCAAAAAGTGTTTTTCAGTTTTTGGGAGATTTGAAGAATACTTAAAAGTTAATTGGTAAAAGAAAGACGAAATATCCAAAAATATTTGGATTCCAAGAAATTCAGTTTTTTAACTGTCAAACGAATTCTGCAAGACGGAAGCACGAAGCTTCCAAGGGATGCTACCCGAATAGTAAGGATGTGGAATAGTAAGGAGGTGTGAATAGTGATTTTGGGGGCAAAATGACTAAAATACCCCTAACCTTGGTTTTTTATAAATAGGAAGCTTATTTCATTTGTTTGGAATTTTGAAAAGTGTCCAACATTTGAGAGAGAGAAAGAGATTTTGGATGAGGGAGAAGAGGAAAAGGAGGAGGAAAAGCTTGCTCATGTGCAAACTTTGTCCGACGGAAGGATATTAAAGAAGAAAGGTATCGAAAATCTAATCTATGAATTATTTTCTTTAAGTTTTATATGTTTAAAACATAACTTAATGAAGATAAGATGTAGATGATGTTAGAGATGATTTCATATGGTTGAAATCATGAGAAAAGAAGAAATAAGAAATTTGAAGTTTATGTTTAAAATTTCTTAAGTATAAGATTCGTAATGAATTAGAACGATCCAAGTGGATCATATGAATGATACAGTGAAATAAGTAAGGAATGGTATTTTATAACATCGAAATCTAAGAAAAAGTAAAATCGTAATCAAAATATCGATTAAAAATGAAGAACGAATGAAGAACACATGAAGAACACGAAGAACGTTGTTGATGAACAAATTTAAAAACATCGTAGGATAATTGTTGTTGATGGACAAGTTTAAAACCATCGAGTATAAGTTAGATGTTTAATGCTTGGTTAGGAACGATAGAAACGTTCATGAAGATCAGATTAAAACTGAGCTATAACGAAGTTATGACAAAAATTTCGTAAAAGACGAACGAGAATTAGAAAGTTAGTAATTGAACTCGAATGTATAGGGTTTCATAAGAAATTAAGTGTTGGGTAAAATCTAATTACGTACAACACGCAAGTATACGTGGTCAACTAGTAATATAATAGTAAGTAGAGTATCGTTCCCTCAAAGATTGTAATAAGAAATTAACACTCACAATTACCAATTTCCTATTAATCCTAATTTTATTAAACTAATCAATTTCCAGTTTGTAACTAAAAGTATTATAAATATTAAAATCACCAAACAATCAACAAACCCAAAAAACAGAATTTTCAAACAAATAATGGAGAATTAGGCTTCCGAATTAACTCTAAGCATCACTCTGATTATTACACCTTTATTCTAGTTTAACTCATTATCCAAGTTTATTAATCAAGAACACGTATGTAGAACTAGCCACTTCTCGATGTACTAATACCGTATTAACTCAAATTCACAAATTAGATAGAATCAAGTTAAACACCTTAATCAACTAATTCACTATATTTCTATGTGAATTACAATTAAAGAAGGTTTAAACTCAAGCCCTTTATCTGATTACATGCGATGTCAAGCATATCTCTACCCTAACATTCATCAAGATTCTTTTCATTCACAAAATTCAAGAACACATGCTATATTAACTAAGTCTAGACTCGTATTTCATCTATCGAATTATTATAAGTCCGTAGAGAATCGTTGATCAGGAAATTCATAAATCCAAACTCAAATTAATATAGATAAACTGGATAATAGCTTATTAAACTGAAAATCAAAGTTACATAATCATCGCTCCACTTAAAGATCTATCTTACGCCTAAAAAGTATTTAGTTCATTATAAATGAAATAATAACTGAATAAATTAAAGATATCATCCTTTCAATTACAAATATAAAACTAAAGAAGAAGAATAATGCAGAACACCCTTCACTTTAGCCTTAATTCGCAATCGATATGAAAGTTCTTCAAAATCTTCACTCAAAAGCTTGCAATGAAAATCTGTGTTTAATCTCTGTTAATTGCCTTGCATGATATTGATCTTGTTGTTTTTTGTTCAATATATATTCAATATCCACTTTTTGAATGCAATCCTCTCTCTTTTAGAGTCCCAAATCCATGCAAGTACTCAAACTCAAGTCCTAACAGTGTTTGAATCAAGAAAAGGATCAAGACATGACTTTGGCACCTTCACCTTACGGGTATATATACTAAAAACACACTTGCCCGTGAAGTTAGGCTCTCACAACTCATTGGTGTGAAGACCCACCCCGGGGTAGGCTATGTCACCTGACTTTGCTTGAACCTCAAATCCTGCTCAATTCTTGCCAAAATGCAATGTAAATCCATCCTTATTGACTAATTCCAACACCACCATACCTGCACAATAAACTAACACTAAATAAATAAAAATGAACATAAAAAACACGTAATTAACATCGATTAAGCTCGAATTAGGAACCGATTCGCGGGTATAAAACCCACTTATCAAAATCCCCCAAACTTAAAATGTGCTAGTCCTCGAGCATAAAACAAACTACATGCTATTCAATGCAACGTAATGAGATTTAATGTATCTAACTATATGTATATGAATCCAACAGTATCACAGACTCAAAACTATTCCTTCGGCCTTAGAAAAATCAAGCAAACACTACAATACTTCATATTGAAACTAATCAATAACTTTTTACCAATCCTCGAATCTTAGGATGTCATCACTGATATAGTGTTTGTGTGTGATCAACATCTATGCTAACTGATACTAATTCAAATTCAATACATAACTAATCTCTTATCAGGAATTTAACAATGCAAATTCAAAAATTTCAAAAATGGACGAGTTCCAACTAAAATCAACATTCACCAAGATTAGGGGTCCGAATAGGTTATTCATGCTTTCTCTTTCATTCACAGGGGCTATTTGCTCTTATTTCCCGTCTTTCTTTCTTTCTTTTCTTTTTTTTCTTTTTAAATAGATAGAGGGTTTGTGAGTGAGTTTTACGCTCCATCTCACGCCTGTGTTTATGGGGAGTATTTCTTCTCCACCCACCACAAGACTCAACTGGATATTATTCTCTTTTTATTTTCCTTTTCTTTTTCTGAAGCTTATATACCCTACTTTTTCCCCCAAACTTAGGTTCTTGCCTAATTCTTCGTCGTTACTGCCTATTCTTGTCATTCTCTTGTTTAAACTAGCATTATCCTTTAGAAACTATTTATGTAGCAATTTGAACTACATAGACGCCATATGTTGTATTTACGTGCTACCATTTGTATATCAATTTCAAACATGCTAAAGATTCAATTCATAACTCAAAATTACATCATAGTTCTAATATTGGGTAGTGTATTTATCTACTTAATCTCAATCTCATCATTGGCCACAATAAAATGAACTACAATGATTGTTGGACATATGCAAAACAACATAATTCTAACCCAAAAAAAATTCTTTTTATATTGCAAACATAACATATCATCATGCAAAAAGAAATAACAACTAACATAATGCAACAATAAATAAAACTACTTGCTCCTAAGCTATTATGAAACTATATGATTACATGAATGCAACATTAAAAATCCTAAAACTAAGCATGCAAAACTAAACATGCAATAACAACTGCAAACCTAACTAATGACATTAACATGCAAACATAAAATTAACTAAATCCCCCAAACTTGAAAACTACAATGTCCTCATTGTATGGATAACACAATAAAATGTGTAAGGACTTCCCTATAATCGCCTAAGTCTGGGGTGGTGGTGGTTAATCTTCTTCCTCAGAGCCACTTGGTGGAAACCTTGGCATCAGAGCTGGCTGCTGGTATGGGAATTGGGCAGTTGGATTGAAGCTCTGGAGTGTCGCATTCAATGAAGCGAAAGATGTATTCATAGCTTCAAACATGTGGTCTTGCCTCGCTACGAGTCGACGTATCTCCCTTCGTGCTTCCTTGTTGTACTCATCCACTTGGCATTAAAATGAAAGAAATTGAGGACTAGATATGGCGTCGGATGGTGGTTCCGCCTTTGCTCCTTGCTCTCTCATCGTCGCGTCCTCATCATCCGAGGTGTCTTCAGTGTCAACCTCGTCCTCTGAAGCTGATGAAAAAATAAAGCCTAATACTCTAGGATGTAAATCACCTCCGACCCACACTGCATACCGCGTAATCATTCTGGAATCTAGTAGCTGAAGCGACATCTGAGTGGGTTCATCATCGGACCATCGAACACCCGCTTGGCGACACAACCCACAAATGAGTGATGGGTGTGGCAAATCGCCTGAGAAATTTCCTCGTAAGCATTGTTGAATTGAAAAACTGATTATGGCCCCGACATCGATGATGAAATCTTGCACAATCACATATAAAATTAGTACCTTCTCTTTGGTTACATCAGAGGTTTGTGTGGACGGAAACAACTTGGCACACAAGAATGCGTACCATATCTTCCCATACCTGCTGAGATCCTTGCTATAAAAAACCGTGCCTCCTTTTTGACCCTTGATCCATGTTATTCCCGGCTTAGTCATTTCTTTGAGAATAGCCTCAAAGTCAGGATCGAAATCATATAAGTGAGCATACTGGCAGTTTCTCAGCACTCGTAACTGATAATAAGTGTTGATGGCATCGACACTGAATGAAACCAATCTACCCCACACAAAAGCATTGAAAGGGGTCTTATCATCGCCGTTTGCATAAAATTCTTTGACCATATTTACAACGGCGGCCTCGGGTTCCTCTGTGAACTTGTTCCATCCTTTCTAATATATTTGTTACATCATCTCACCGTCGACATGGTCCGGTGCCAACCCCTGCTCCAATGTGAGTGCTTTTGTTGCCATGTAGTCGTAACGGTCGGCGGCGGCGACAGTTATGAATTTGAGTCGGTCGAAGGTTCGTGATGGTGGTGTTGTTGTGGAACTCTCCCCATTGCCTCTTTGTTGTGGGCTTAGATGCCATTGAATTCTGGAAGCCTTAACACACTATTCCCTCCCCAAACTTTACTCACACAATCTATCGAACACTTGGTGTGCACATTGGTTTATCCCCCAAACTTAATGATTTTTGTTTACTAAATAGTGATAGGAGAGGATGAATTGGTAGACAAAACACTCACGCTCAATTGCTGTATAATTTCCTTCCATAAAGAACCATAATTCGCAGCTTTCTGAGTTTAAATTGAATGTATGTGATGAACTTGGGTTGTGAGGGTGTGTTTATATAGAGATGGTATGTGATGGAGAGGGATAAGAGTAATAGATTGAAGTAGTGGTTATGTGTGTTCATGAAATGGGGAGATGGAGTGTAAGATGCCAAAATCGTGGGAATTGTATGTGAAGAATACATAGTTGTGTAATGAAGTAGTGGGGAAGTGGTGTCTTTGAAGACGCAATTGCCGAATCTTTCTATTTGAATTCCAGGACCCCACCTCGTGAAAGGGGGGGTAGTATGCCTAATAGGCCTGCCCCGGCGGGCATGCTCCCTGTAAGTTGGACTTGGAGACCCCCGCCCCGATGGGGGGTATAGTGATTTAGGGGCCCACCCCGACGGGGGTAGGTTTTGTTAACTTGACGTGTTCTCCTTTTTTCTTCCTTGCTACTCCAAACCTTGTGCATGTTAGGTTCCTGAGATGCCATCAAACATAACTATGAGTAAATTTTGAGCATTTTAGGCATGGTAAAGCAATTATCTAAAGATGACTTATACTTTTAACTACTAATAATTGAATTGACATGAATTGATTCTAAACTAAATACATTCTAAACTACAAGCTAACTAGTATGGATAAAATGACTGAGAATGAAAGTATAATTGGGTTGCCTCCCAATTAGCGCTTGATTTTAAGTCGTTCAGCCTGACTACTTCCTCTTTATGGTACGTCGGATAATGTGATTGCGATGACATCCATGTTGGATTCTCCACCCCAATAATGCTTCAGCCTCTGACCATTGACCTTGAACGTTTCCAATGGATTCCTACAGTAGAGCTCGATGGCGCCATGTGAAAAAACTCTTTTGATGGTAAATGGACCCGACCACATTGATTTAAGCTTGTCTGGGAACAACCTCAACCGTGAGTTGAACAATAGGACTAATTGCCCTGGCTCGAATGTTCTTTGTATTATTTTCTTGTAGTGCCATTTCTTGACTTTTTCTTTGTATAACATATAGTTCTTGTAAGCTTGAAGTCGGAATTCATCGAGTTCATTTAACTGAATTAGCCTCTTTTCACCCGTAGCTGCTTGATCAAAATTATGTTTCTGAATTGCCCAGTAGGCCTTATGTTGTAGCTCGACAAGTAGGTGACATGTTTTCTCGTATAGTAATTGATATGGTGACACACCAATCGGTGTTTTATACGCAGTCCGGTAGGCTCATAGTGCATCGTCTAACCTGAGAGACCAATCCTTTCGATTCGGATTCACTACCTTCTCCAAAATTCTCTTCACCTCCATGTTCGAAACCTCAGCTTGCCCACTTGTTTAGGGATGATATGTTCTAGCTACCTTGTGGTTAACCCCATACTTTGCCAAGAGAGCTATAAACGATTTATTGCAAAAGTGACTACCCTCATCACTTATAATAGCTCTTCGCGTGCCAAATCTCGTAAAAATATTCTTCTGCAAAAATTTGAGAACCACCTTGACATCGTTAGTTGGGAGTGCTACGGCTTCAACCCATTTTGAGACATAGTCCACTACAAGCAATATATACTGATTACTGAATGATGATGGAAATGGCCCCATAAAATCGATGCCCCAAACGTCAAAATTTTTAACTTCCAAGATTGTTTGTAGTGGCATCTCATTCCTTTTTGATTTGTTTCCCACCCTTTGACATCTCACAAATTTTGACAAACTGACGGGCGTCCTTAAATAGTATAGGCCAATAAAACCCGGCTTGAAGAACTTTTACTGATGTTCTCTCACTACCATAATGTCTCCATACATAGATGAGTGACATTCATGCAGTATGTTCTTCACTTCACTATGGGGCACACACCTTCTAATCATCTTGTCGGCGCACTATTTGAATAAGTATGGCTCGTCCCACATATACCACTTAACGTCATGAAGGAATTTCTTTTTCTGCTGTCGTGTAAGATCAGGGGGAAGAATGTTGCTCATGAGATAATTCACGAAGTCCGCGTACCATGGAAATTCTGTATTTATCCTAAATAGTTGCTCATTCGGGAATGACTCATTGATTACACACTTGTCCTCTTCCCTTTTACCTTGATTTTCCAACCTAGACAAATGATCTGCAACTTGATTCTACGTCCCCTTTCTATCCTTTATTTCCAAATAAAATTCTTATAAAAGGAGAATCCATCTGATAAGGCGTGGCTTAGCATCTATTTTCAAAATTAAGTACCGAATATCCGAGTGATCTGTGTAGACTACTACCTTTGTCTTGATCAAGTATACCCGAAATTTATCGAACGCATATACCACTACAAGTAATTATTTTTCCGTAGTTGTGTAATTCATTTGGGTCTCTGTAAGTGTTTTACTAGCATAATATATGGCATGAAATACCTTCTCTCGGCGTTGACCCAAAATAGCCTCAACCGCATAGTCGCTCGCATCACACATTAACTCGAAGGGCATATTCCAATCTGGTGCGACGATTACGGGAGTTGTAGTCAACTTCTTCTTCAATAGCTTGAATGCCAATTTATACTCCTCATCAAACTTAAAAACCGAATCCTTCTCTAAAAGACTGCACAAAGGTTTTGCAATTTTAGAGAAGTCTTTTATAAATCTCCTATAGAATCCAACATGTCCCAAAAAACTTCGAATTCCCTTAACTGAACTAGGTGGAGGAAGCTTTTCTATCGTTTCCAGCTTCGCTTTATCAACCTCTAATCCTTGAACTGAGACCTTGTGCCCCAAAATTATGCCTTCTTCAACCATGAAATGGCATTTTTCCTAGTGAAGGACCAAATTCGTGTTTGTGCATCTCTGTAAAACCATTACCAAATTCTCTAGAAAAACATCAAAATCATCCCCATAGACAGAGAAGTCGTCCATGAAGACTTCCACATTTTTCTCCACCATGTCCGAGTAAATGGCCATCATACACCGTTAGAAGGTAGCGGGTGCATTACACAAGTCGAACGACATTCTCCTGAATGCGAATGTGCTGTATGGGCACATAAAAGTAGTCATCTCTTGATCTTCAGGAGTGATGACGATCTGATTATAACCCGAATATCCATCCAATAAGCAGTAATACTCGTGTCCCGCTAGTCTGTCCAACATCTGATCGATAAAGGGCAAAGGAAAGTGATCTTTGCGGGTCGCCTTATTCAACTTCCTGTAGTCCATGCAAACCCTCCAACTAGTCACTATCCTTGTCAGAATTAGCTCATTGCCATTATTATGTACCATGGTCATTCCTCCTGTTTTTGGCACACATTGCATCGGACTGACCCACTTACTATCTAAAATCGGGTAGATGATACCCGCATCCAACCATTTCAGGATTTCTTTCTTCACTACTTCTTTCATGATTGGTTTGAGCCGTCTCTGTTTCTCTACTGTCGGTCTTGAATAGTCTTCCATCGAAATTTTGTGCATGCAAAAAGATGGGCTAATTCCCTTGATATCCGCGATTGTCCATCATATAGCCGATTTATGTTCTCTCAGCACTCTTAGTAACTTTTCTTCCTGCAATTCGTTAAGTGCAGCAAAAATAATAACAGTTAAAGAATTAGAATTGCCTAAATATGCATACCTGAGGTGTTTAGGGAGTGGCTTAAGCTCAAGAGTAGGTGGCTCCTCTAATGACGGTTTCATCCTCGTTGTGGCTTTTTCCTCCATGTGCAATGGCTCAAAGGGCGCTTTAAATCTGCTAACGCGTGGCAGGGAGTCTAGCATCTGCAAGTAATACATAAATTCTAGATCATCTAATTCTTCATCTCCCAATAATTTCATTTCCAATGGATCATCAACCAAAATCTTGCACATGTCTTCGCTGATTATCTAATCAATGATATCAATCCAGAAACACTCTTCTTCATCTGTAGGGAATTTCATGGTTTTTAAAACATTAAACTTTACTTCTTGATCCTGGACCCTCATCGTTAGCTCTCCTTTTTGTACGTCGATAAGTGTCCTACCCGTACCCAAGAAAGGTCTCCCTAGGATAATGGGGATGTTCTTATCTTCCTCAAAATCCAGAATAATGAAATTTGCGGGGAATATAAATTTATCAACCTTTACCAATATGTCCTCCACAATGCCTCTCGGGTATGTGATTGACCTATCTGCCAACTACAATGAGATGTTCGTAGGCTTTGGAGCTGGCAAACCCAATTCTGTATAAACTGATAACGACATAAGGTTCACACTTTCCCCCAAATCACACAAACATTTGTTGAACGCCATATTCCCAATTATGCACGGAATTGTGAAACTCCCCGGATCTTTCAACTTTGGTAGCAACTTTCGCTGTAAAATCGCACTACACTCCTCTGTTAATGCCACTGTTTCAAAATCTTCTAATTTCTTTTTCGTGGACAAAATCCCTTTCATGAATTTCATATAACTTGGCATCTACTCTAGGGCTTCTACGAAAGGGATGTTAATATGAAGTTTCTTAAAAACATCCAAAAAAAATTCAAACTGCTTATCTAATGCTTTTGAACTCTTTGCTGAAAAGGTGGGGTAGGATAAACAACCGGTGTGTTAACTATTTTTCTTTTTTCCGATTGCTTTTCTTCCCCTTGTCTGTTCTCAACCACTTTATTTTCACTGTCTGTCTTAACCTCCTTTGTAGCCAAATTTTTTGTTTTCTTAACCTCAAGTTGTTTTCCACTTCGCAACATAATTCCCTGACATTGCTCGTGATTACCTTTCAGATTTTTCTCTATATCATTTGGTAATGTTCCTTGCGGCCTGTTATTCAATGAAAAAACTATCTGTCCCATCTAATTTTCTAAATTCTTGATGGCTATTTCTTGCGATTTCATGACCATTGCTTGATTTTTCATAGCTACCTCGTTGCTCGTTATATACTTTGATAACAACTCCTCTAAATCTGATTTCCTCTCTTGTCGTTGAGATGGTTGTTGTTGATTTTGAAATCTTGGGGATAAGATGGTCGTGGAAATTGCTGATTCTGATTATTATTATTCCACGACAAATTAGGATGATTCCTATTCCCTGGATTATATGTATTCTGGTACGTATTCTGTGGAATTATGTTGTATCTACCCACAAATTGTACTGACTCTGGATTGATTGCACATTGATCCGTAGAATGTTCACCCACGCATAATTCATAAATAACTACAACTTGTTGTGTCTGTACCCCTGACCAATCATCAAACTTTTTAGCGAGCGCTGAAATCTGCGATTTTATGCCATTCTTCTCAAACTCCATCTAATTATAACACTCCAGCTACCGTAGGTTATGCCATTCTTTTCGTGGGCCACTAATAGTTGTTAGCTGCCATTGTCTCTATTAATTGATATGCCTCCCCATAATTCTTTGCCATAAAAGCTCCCCCCGACGCTGCATCAATACTAGTCCTGAGATTCCCATGTAGTCCATTGTAAAATGTGTTCATCTGTAACCACTTAGGCAATCCGTGTTGTGGACATTTTATGAGAAACTCTTTGTATCTCTCACATGCCTCGTACAATGATTCCCCATGTTGCTGATCAAACATAGTAATCTCGTTTCTCATCTTTGCAGTTTTCGCTGGCGGGAAAAATTTAGCAAGAAATTTCTGAGCCAGGTCATCCCATGTCGTTATTGAACCCGATGGTAAAGAGTGTAACCAACTCTTCGCCTTGTCCCGCAGAGTAAATGGGAACAAGCAAAGTCTGATTGCTTCATCCGACACCCCATTATACCTGAAAGTGTCGCATATCTCCAGAAAGCCGATCAAATGTTCGTTCGGATCATCATTTGTAAGTCCCCCAAACTGAACCGAGTTTTAGATCATCTGAATAGTCCTAGAGTTAATCTTGAATGTGTTCGCAGCTATAGCAGGCATGGTGATACTCGACTGCAGCTCAGTCACCTTGGGTGTAACAAAGTCCCTCATCCCTTGTTTCCTTAATCAACTTACTTATCCTTTGAAAGCGTCTCTCAATGTCGTCCTCAAAAGGAAGCAAGTCTAGATTTTTGGACCGAGTTTGCATACACCAACTTCAAAAACCTAAAATAAGATGAACAAAACAAAAAATAAAAATGTTTAAGTAAAACTAGACTAATTAAACTGATATCGCAAAATATTAAAATCTATACTAAAGTCCCCGGCAACGGCGCCAAAAACTTGTTGGATAAAATCTAATTATGCACATCACGCAAGTATACGTGGTCAACAAGTAATATAATAGTAAGTGGAGTATCGTTCCCTCAAAGACTGTAATAAGAAATTAACACTCACAATTACCAATTTCCTATTAATCCTAATTTTATTAAACTAATCAATTTCCAGTTTGTAACTAAAAGTATTATAAATATTAAAATCACCAAACAATCAACAAACCCTAAAAACTAAATTTTCAAACAAATAATGGAGAATTAGGCTTCCGACTTCACTCTAAGCATCACTCTGATTATTACACCATTATTCTAGTTTAACTCACAATCCTAGTTTATTAATCAAGAACATGTATGTAGAAGTAGCCACCTCTCGATGTACTAATACCGTATTAACTCAAATCCATAAATTTGATAGAATCTAGTTAAACACCTTAATCAATTAACTCACTGTATTTCTATGTGAATTACAATTAAAGAAGGTTTAAACTCAAGCCCTTTATCTGATTACATGCGATGTCAAGCATATCTCTACCCTAACATTCATCAAGATTCTTTTCATTCACAAAATTCAAGAACACATGCTATATTAACTAAGTCTAGACTCGTATTTCATTTCTCGAATTCATACAAGTCCATAGAGAATCGTTGATCAGGAAATTCATAAATTCAAACTCAAATTAATATAGATAAGCTGGATAATATCTTATTAAACTGAAAAACAAAGTTACATAATCATCGTTCCACTTAAAGATCCGTCTTACGCCTAAAAAGTATTTAGTTAATTATAAATGAAATAATAACTAAATAAATTAAAGATATCATCCTTTCAATTACAAATATAAAACTAAAGAAGAAGAATAATGCATAACACCCTTCACTTTAGCCTTAATTCGCAATCGATATGAAAGTTCTTCAAAATCTTCACTCCACAACTCGCTACAAAAATCTGTCCTTAATCTCTGTTAATTGCCTTGCATTATATTGATATTGTTGTTTATTATTCAATATATATTCAATATCCACTTTCTGAATGCAATCCTCTCTCCTTTAGAGTCCCAAAGCCATGCAAGTACTCAAACTCAAGTCCTAACAGTGTTTGAATCAGCAAAGGACTGCACAATTTTGGCACCCCCCACCCCGGCGGGGGTATATATTTGCAAAACGCCCGCCCCGGTGGGCTAGGCTCTTGTCAACTGGTGTGTAGACCCCCCGCCCCGGCATGGGTGTAAGGCTTAATAATGTCCACCCTGGCGGGGGTAGGCTATGTCACCTGACTTTGCTTGAACCTCAAATCTTGCTCAATTCTTGCCAAAATGAACCGTAAATCCATTCTTATTGACTAATTCCAACACAACCATACCTACACAATAAAGTAACAATAAATAAATAAAAACGAATATAAAAAAAAGGAATTAACATCGATTAATCTCGAATTAGGAACTGATTTGCGGCTATAAAACCCACTAATTAATAAGAGAATGTAGAAAACGTGTGCCGTGGACTCAAGAACAAACGAGTTCTGAGTTCGGATGACCAAATTACGGACAAACGAAGAGCGTTAAAAATGTAAAACGAACGAAGGGTGAAGATTAAGCCAATTGAATGGCATGTTAACAGATTTAGAACGAAGTTCTGTTTGAGGGGTATTGAAGTACATAAGATAAGGAAGAGAATGACTTTGGAACAGCCTTGATCCGAGTTATAACGAAGGAGTTATGAGATTGGAAAGTAAGCGTCTCAAATTGGATTTAACACTTAGAAAAATTTTCTAGGGTTGGGGCTTGGCGCCGCGGTGCCAGCCATGCTGTGACGCCCCCAAAATAGGTATACAACACCCATTCTGAGTCACCAAATACATGGCACAGAAAGCAAACTACAACTTCAATAATACAATTGTCGTGCAAAATATGACAACACATACTATGAGTTTAAATACAAATATTGTCTTCTAGACAATATCCACACTCAAATAAGTCCTCATTACAATTATTCAAACACTATTTTACAGAAATAGTGAGGACTGCTAAAACATCTTTCTAGAACCATCACTCCATACCCCGACTAGATCCTGCTATGTTCTCACCTCCTGAGAAGAAAAATGGAACAAAAAGGAAAAGGGTGAGCTCAACTAGCCCAGTAAAGAACATTATGACTAAGATAATATACAACAAATTATCGTTAGTCCTCAACAGGGAAAAATCTGATAGAATATAATAGACAACAAGTTTTAGATCAACAAATGCAGCGGAAACAACAATCCATTAGAAGAGTCACGTAGAGAATGAGTTCTACTATCTTCTAAGATTTAAAAGTCCATTATCAATATTTTATCCCTATAACAACAATGAATATACATCTTTAATCAATTATTCATCTTTACACTATATGCCAAAGATATTCATTCGTATCACCAGTTGGTCATGTTCATCTCAACACCTGTTCATCTTTGCACTACAAGCCAAAGATATTCAGTAATATCATCATTTAAGACTGAGGAAGATGAAAATATTTTAAAGAACGAATCCAGTGAGATAGAAGGACAAATATTAGGGATTCATATTTCAGTTTATCCAAGTTCAATAATACTCCATAATAAACTATAGTGGAGTAAAATTCAAGAATGAAGATCAAAAAATGGATTTAATTTCAAGAATAAGGGTCACAACAGATAACTTGGAAAAAGAAAAAATATTTTTTTTTCTTTTGTGAATAAATACCGTGAACGAAAGACCCATGAACATTAATCGTGAATAGTACTGCGTGAACGATGAATCGTGAATAAGATTGCTGAAATCTGCATCAGTGCCGTGAGCTTTGCCATCAAAAAAGTTACAAATTTGATAAAAAGTTCAGACCAATATTCCTATGAAATGATATTAGATGAAACAAAATTTCTAATCATTTCAGGAATTATAGAAGCAATACTTACCATAGTAAGTTCAAATTTAGAGAATATGAAATGAAATAATATCCCTTCCATACTATGGAGTATGGAAGAAAATAATATTTCTTACGAGTATTGCAATAAAATAATATCCTTTACCTTGGTAGAAACTTGATTTGACTAGAATATCAGATATTATTCTGAGAAAATCTTGCAGAAAAACTACGCTCAAAATATTCTTATACTCAAGAAAAATACTCACAATACTATAGAATAAGAATTTCTGATTATGAAGGTGTGATTTTCATCGCTCAATTGAACACTCTATTTATAGAGTTAAGGAGGTACGCCAAATTTGACAAGGTACTGAAAGCGCATGCCAGGTTTGAAAAATAAATGGTGGGTATGCGGTAGGTGGCTAAGGCATGCCACTTTTGACCCTTTTGTAATAACCCAAATAGGAATGAAAAGGACAATAACATTTGCTACTTTATCTTTTTGTCACTAAAAGAAATCCCATCACTTTCAACTTAATATTTATATCAACGTGGTGGCAGCATGAGTTACTAAAACATCTATCAAAATGGACAACATGCTAAACATCTAAATTTCAATATGGGTGGGGGCCACCCTTTGAAACCAACTTGCAGGCATTTTTTTTTCTTCACCCACCAAATGGCCTAACAATTATTTCCTCTTGCCAATTCTTGTTTTCCATCTATGAGGGCCTACAAAAGTTAGGCAAACCACACTTGCTGACATTTTTCAAGCCATCAAGAAAGAATACACATATTCGTCCATTTAATCACATGTATATATATATATATATATATTATAATATTATTATTTAAACAATCATAATATATATTTTAAATGAATATTTTATCGAAGAAATAATTGCCAAACTTTCAACAAATAATTTATACTAAAATTCCTTCATTTATAACCACATAAATAAATCCCTCAATTATATCCATTTTAAATAAATATTTATTTCTCATATAAATCAATAATTAATTATTCACAAATAATATTACAGAATCACAATTATGACAACCAGGCCGTTCCTAGGAAAGAGGGGGCTTTCCAATAAGAATTTCTCCTTACTGGCGCGCAATTAGGTGACCAAACCTCTCCTTGACAGAACTTTCTAGACATTGCCAATAATGCTATCTAATAATATTATTCAAATAATATAAATTATTGATCGGATAATGGGAAATACTGTGCAGTGATAATTATTGAAACAACAATAATATAAAATATCAATGCAACAATTTTTGAATCAATAAAATAAAATATTGAACATTAATTACTGTAACAATTATTGAGTAGTGCCTTCTTACGTAAGAATCAATAATTCAACAATACTGTGCAATACTGTGTCTACTCGCGTAAACCACGCGTAGTATTTTAACCACTGTGTAATTCAACAATTGTTAATTGGTAACAACTACGCCGTTATTTATAAAAACTCAAATTTTGTCATTTTCTTCATCTGACAGTTATTCTGTTATGGGGCCCACAAATGACTGTGCCGTCGTACGGATATTCCCAACAAAAAGAATATTCCACGACCAAACGAATATTCTCTGACAACAGTGATTATTTTATAACCACTTGCTTATTTTGCAAAATTTGCATATTTCACCCATAACCAAAATATTATTTCAATTTAACACCTTATTATTCACAATAATAATTAGAGGAAATTCGATTTTTATTTATAATAAGTTGGGGTCTTACAACCTCCCATCCTTATGAAATTTCGTCCTCGAAATTGACGTACGTACTTGGTGTTTCGAAAAGGTGAGGATACCTCGCTTTCATTTCTGATTCCAACTCCCAGGTCATTTCTTCAATAGCATGGTTTCTCCACAAAACCTTAACTTGTGGTATAACCTTCGTGCGTAGGACATGCTCTTTCCTATCCAAGATCTTAACAGTTATTTCTTCGTACGTTAAATCTTCGGATATCTCGTCTGGTTCTAAAGCAATAATATGGTTCGGGTCTTTCACATATTTACGAAGCAATGAAATGTGAAAAACATTATGAACACGAGATATACTTGGAGGTAATGCGAGTCTATAGGCCACATTTTCTATTCGGTCAAGAATCTCAAATGGACCAACAAATTGTGGATTGAGTTTTCCTCTCTTCCCAAATCTTGTAACTTCTTTCCATGGTGCAACACGTAACAATACATGATCCCCAATATTAAATTCCACGTCTTTTCGATGAAGATCAGCATAACTCTTTTGTCGATCTTGTGAGGTTTGAATACGTTGTCGAATCATTTGGATCTTTTCTGTGGTCATGCGTACTAATTCTGGTCCCAACAATGTTGCTTCTCCTACCTCGTCCCAACATACTAGAGAACGACACTTTCATCCATACAACGCCTCGAATGGAGCCATGCCTATACTTGCTTGATAACTGTTGTTGTAGGAGAATTCCACCTGTGGTAGGTACTTATCCCAACTCCCTTTGAAATCTAGGACACAGAGTCTTAATAGATCTTCAAGAGTTTGAATAGTCCTCTCGATTGTCCGTCTGCTTTGAGGATGGTATGCTTAATCAATCGTAAATCCGTGCCCATAGCTTTCTGCAAGCTAACCTAAAATCTTGAAGTGAATCTTGGGTCATGATCCAAAACTATAGATACTGGCATGCCATGCAATCTCACAATCTCATTCACGTACATACGAACAAGACGTTCAAGGGAATAAGTTTTTCGTATCGGCAAGAAATGGGCAGACTTGGTTAATCTATCAACAATAACCCAAATAACATCTATGCCTTGAGAAACTTTGGGAAGACCTGTAACGAAATCCATGGTAATGTGTTCCCACTTCCATTCCGAAATCTCAAGTGGTTGCAATGGACCCTTTGGCACTTGATGCTCTGCCTTTACACATTGACAGGTTAAACATCTCGAGATAAACTCCGCGATCTCTCTCTTCATATTATTCCACCAAAATGTATATCGAATATCATGATACATTTTGGTACTCCCAGGATGGATTGCAAACGGTGTGATGTGTGCCTCCATCATGATTCTATGCTTCAAGTCAGAGTCGATAGGAACACAAAGTCTGGAGTTGAATCTAAGTATTCCTTCTTCATCGATTCTCGCTTCTGGAATAGCTCCTTCTTGCACTTTCTTCTCATACGTATCGTCACTCCCGGGTTCGTAGCTTGAGCAGCTTTAACTTTATCGATTAAAGTTGGTTCTACTCGTATATTCGCCATCATCATGTAGGTCCCTGGAGTCTTTAATTCTACCTCCATCCTTTGCAAGTTATATAGAATGGGCTTTTGCATTGACAATATCGCACTCGTACTCGCATATGATCTTCTACTCAATGCGTCAACTACTACGTTCACTTTTCTAGGATGATATTGAATAGTGTGATCGTAATCTTTCAATAGTTCAAGCCAACGTCGTTGCCGCATGTTGAGTTCTTTTTGGGTGAAGAAATATTTGAGGCTTTTATGGTCAGTATAAATCTCCACTTTCTCCCATACAAGTAGTGTCTCCAAATTTTCAACGCGAATACGACTGCTGCCAACTCTAGATCATGAGTAGGATAATTCCTCTCATATTCTTTGAGTTGTCGTGAGGAATAAGCTATGACTTTCCCATGTTGCATGAGAACACATCCTAACCCTTTGCATGAAGCATCGCTGTAGATAACAAATCCATCCGTACCAGATGGTATTGCCAGAACAGGTGCTGAAATGAGTCTCCTCTTGAACTCTTGGAAACTCTTCTCGCATTCCTCGCTCCATACAAATTTTGTATCCTTCCGAGTCAATTGAGTTGACGGAGTAGCGATTCGAGAAAATCCTTCCACGAATCTCTGATAATAACCAACTAAGCCCAGAAAGCTACGCACTTCGGTCACCGACTTCGGTTGCTCCCAACTTTGTATTGCTTCAATCTTCGCCGGGTCAACAGATACTCCATGTTTTGACACCACGTGCCCAAGGAATGTTACTTCCTCAAGCCATAACTCACATTTCTTCAGCTTGGCATATAGCTTGTTTTCACGAAGCCTTTCAAGTATCAGCTTCAAATGGTGCTCATGATATTCATGACTTTTGGAATAGATGAGGATGTCATCAATAAAGACAACAACGAACTGATCCAAATATTCTTGGAATACATGGTTCATCATATCCATGAAAGTAGTAGGAGCATTAGTCAATCCAAAAGACATGACTAAGAATTCATAATGCCCGTCTTCGAGTTTAAGGCGCGATCTTTGGAATATCCTCAGTTTTAATCTTCAGCTGATGATATCCAGAACGAAGGTTGATCTTTGAAAAGAATTGTGCTCCTTGCAACTGGTCAAACAGGTCATCAATGCGAGGTAACGGATACCTATTCTTTATGGTGACATGGTTCAATTCTCGGTAGTCAATAAAAAGTCGCATACTCCCATCTTTCTTCTTTTTACTTAATAAAAAGGAGCATCCCAAGGAGATGTACTAGGGCCAATGAAACCGATGTCTAACAATTCCTGCAGTTGGACTTTTAACTCCCGAAGTTCAATAGGAGCCATTCGATATGGGGTTTTAGAAATGGGTTTTGTATTCGTTCTCAAGGTCAATAAAGAATTCAACATCACGTTACGGGGCGAATCGGAAGTTCTTCAGAAATACATCGTGAAATTCACTATCAACAAAAATTTTATTCAAATCTGACGTGTTTTTGTTCAAGTCTGTGACATGGGCTAAGAAAGCTTGACATCCATTTTTCAATAAACGAATAGCTTTATGGCTTAATATGACGTGGTGATTTTAGTGGTTTAGTAGTTTGAATTACATGATGACAAAGTTGGTTAGGAATATGAAAACTAACAACCTTACGAAAACCATCAATTTTAGCATGATGAGTGGTTAACCAATCAATTCCTAAAATCACATCAAAAGCAAGTATCTTTAAAGATATAAGATCAACAGGTAATGTGATAGTGCCAACTTGGATTAAGCAAGATTTATAAACTGTAGATGTAACGAAGGTTTCACCCAACGGAGTTTCAACAGATAAGTCAAAGTCCAATTTCTCCGGAGTCAAGTTTAAACGTTGAGCACAAGCAGGAGAGATAAAAGAATGGGTAGAACAGGTATCTAGTAATGTAAAAACTTCGCAAGAGTTCAAGATTAGCTTATCCCTGATCACCTCGTTCGGGTTCCTCACGTTTTGGCCAGTCACGACAAACGCTGTTCCAGGAACCGCTGATTTCGACTTATCCGGACGACCTTTGAGTCACCATCCCTATTGAACTTGGTTTCAAGAACTAGACAATCTCTAGCTATATGACCTTCCTTTCCATAGTTATAACACACCTTGGATTGTTGTGGGCAGTTTGGGCTGATGTGTCCCTCCTGGCATTTGTAACAAACGACCGGTGCTCGTTCTCCTCCCCTAAAAACCGTTGATGTGTGTGCTGACGTCTTCACGTTATCATTGTTGTACCTTCTCTTTTTGAAATCTCCTCCCGACTCGCTCCTTCTATTATCACGGCCACGATTACCACCAGAGTGGTTACCGCTTTTGTCCGAATGTTTTCCTCCCTGCTGGTTTTCATTGCTCCGATGGCTACCGCCACCGGTATTACTCTTCTTGTGGTCCCTCGGTTGC
The DNA here is from genome assembly GCA_020205605.1 of Panax ginseng. Classification (NCBI taxonomy): domain Eukaryota; kingdom Viridiplantae; phylum Streptophyta; class Magnoliopsida; order Apiales; family Araliaceae; genus Panax; species Panax ginseng. Next base: position 44,461,205 of record CM035148.1, read on the forward strand.
ACATACTCATTATCTTGCTCTAATAATTGAGCCCTGTTTACAACATCTGAATATAAAGAAAATTTATGAGAGATAAGATATTGCCGAATCTTGGGCTTTAGACCTCTCAGAAACATCCTCGTCATTCGTTCCTCATTCTCGACCAAATGAGGTACAAACCTGGATAACTCTGCAAACTTCGCCTCGTACTGGGACACCGTCATGTTGTTTTGTTCTAGTCTGATAAACTCCACCTCCTTCATATGACGAATACTTTCAGGAAAGTACTTGTCATTGAATAGTTTCTGAAACATTTCCCATGACATCTTTGAGTCAAGGCTTAGTTTGAGTACGCTTCACGAGACTCCCACCAAGAGGTCCGCCACACCGCATGGAACATAAAGGTGGCGAATGAAACCTTATGTTCCTCCGTGCATCCCAAGACATCGGATATCTTGGTAATTTGTTTGACCCACATTTCCGCCATGATCGGATCCGGCTTTCCCTTAAATTCTGGTGGTCCCAACTCTTTGAACTACTTGGTTGTGACAAGCCGCGCATTTCTAGAATTTCCACCCGTATTTTGTGCACGAGTCTCCCAAGTCTGACTTTGCATGAATTGCAAAAAGCTCCTAAACATTCCATCATTCATCGTTTGCTCGATAATGTTTTTTACAGGAGGAATATTGTCTTCTTGTTGTACGTTCTCCTGGTTTGTGACTAAAGGTTGTTCCACAGTCTCATACACTCCATTGTTAACGTTCTCAGTAGCCATTCTTAAATACTGCCATAAAACAAGGGTTAATTAAACAAATTAACATATCACATTATATCCATATATTATGACTGACCAACAAATAAGCTTAGGTACGACATACTAGCGAAAGATTTACTCATCTCTCCCCTCCTAGTTCTATTCCTTGGTCTCCGCCAGAGACCATATCCCTAAGCTCTGATACCAACTGTGACGCCCCCAAAATAGGTATACAACACCCATTCTGAGTCGACAAATACATGGTATAGAAAGCAAACTACAACTTCAATAATACAATTGTCGTGCAAAATATGACAACACATACTGTGAGTTTAAATACAAATATTGTCTTCTAGACAATATCCACACTCAAATAAGTCCTCATTACAATTATTCAAAAACTATTTTATACAAATAGTGAGGACTGCTAAAACATCTTTCTAGAACCATCACTCCATACCCCGACTAGATCCTGCTATGTTCTCACCTCCTGAGAAGAAAAATGGAACAAAAAGGAAAAGGGTGAGCTCAACTAGCCCAGTAAAGAACATTATGACTAAGATAATATACAACAAATTATCGTTAGTCCTCAACAGGGAAAAATCTGATAGAATATAATAGACAACAAGTTTTAGATCAACAAATGCAGCGGAAACAACAATCCATTAGAAGAGTCACGTAGAGAATGAGTTCTACTATCTTCTAAGATTTAAAAGTCCATTATCAATATTTTATCCCTATAACAACAATGAATATACATCTTTAATCAATTATTCATCTTTACACTATATGCCAAAGATATTCATTCGTATCACCATTGGTCATGTTCATCTCAACACTGCTCATCTTTTTAATCATTCATCTACAAGCCAAATATATTCAGTAATATCATCATTTAGGACTGAGGAAGATGAAAATATTTTAAAGAACGAATCCAGTGAGATAGAAGGACAAATATTAGGGATTCATATTTCAGTTTATCCAAGTTCAATAATACTCCATAATAAACTATAGTGGAGTAAAATTCAAGAATGAAGATCAAAAAGAAAAATATTTTTTTTTCTTTTGTGAACAGTACCCGTGAACAGTACCCATGAACATTAACTGTGAATAGTACTCGTGAAAGATATCGTGAAACGATGCAAATGAAACGATGCCGGTCATGAAAAGTTACAAATTTGATAAGAAGTTCAGACCAATATTCCTATGAAATGATATTAGATGAAACGAAATTTCTAATCATTTCAGTAATTATAGAAGCAATACTTACCATAGTAAGTTCAAATTTAGAGAATATGAAATGAAATAATATCCCTTCCATACTCTGGAGTATGGAAGAAAATAATATTTCTTACGACTATTGCAATAAAATAATATCCTTTACCTTGGTAGAAACTTGATTTGACTAGAATATCAGATATTATTCTGAGAAAATCTTGCAGAAAAACTACGCTCAAAATATTCTTATACTCAAGAAAAATACTCACAATACTATAGAATAAGAATTTCTGATTATGAAGGTGTGATTTTCATCGCTCAATTGAGCACTCTATTTATAGAGTTAAAGCGGTACGCCAAATTTGACAAGGTACTGAAAGCGCATGCCAGGTTTGAAAAATAAATGGTGGGTATGCGGTAGGTGGCTAAGGCATGCCACTTTTGACCCTTTTGTAATAACCCAAATAGGAATGAAAAGGACAATAACATTTGCTACTTTATCTTTTTGTCACTAAAAGAAATCCCATCACTTTCAACTTAATATTTATATCAACGTGGTGGCAGCATGAGTTACTAAAACATCTATCAAAATGGACAACATGCTAAACATCTAAATTTCAATATGGGTGGGGGCGGGCCATCCTTTGAAACCAACTTGCAGGCATTTTTTTTTCTTCACCCACCAAATGGCCTAACAATTATTTCCTCTTGCCAATTCTTGTTTTCCATCTATGAGGGCCTACAAAAGTTAGGCAAACCACACTTGCTGACATTTTTCAAGCCATCAAGAAAGAATACACATATTCGTCCATTTAATCACATGTATATATATATATATATATATATATATATATATATATTATAATATTATTATTTAAACAATCATAATATATATTTTAAATGAATATTTTATCGAAGAAATAATTGCCAAACTTTCAACAAATAATTCATACTAAAATTCCTTCATTTATAACCACATAAATAAATCCCTCAATTATATCCACATTAAATAAATATTTATTTCTCATATAAATCAATAATTAATTATTCACAAACAATATTACAGAATCACAATTATGACAACCAGGCCGTTCCTAGGAAAGAGGGGCTTTCAATAAGAATTTCTCCTTCTTTGCCAAGCAATTAGGTGACCAAACCTCTCCTTGACAGAACTTTCTAGACATTACCAATAATGCTATCTAATAATATTATTCAAATAATATAAATTATTGATCGGATAATGGGAAATACTGTGCAGTGATAATTATTGAAACAACAATAATATAAAATATCAATGCAACAATTATTGAATCAATAAAATAAAATATTGAACATTAATTACTGTAACAATTATTGAGTAGTGCCTTCTTACGTAAGAATCAATAATTCAACAATACTGTGCAATACCGGTAAGCTTCTCGCGGTAACTCACGCGTAGTATTTTAACCACCGGAGTAATTCAACGAAGGTTAATTCGTAATAACTACGCCGTTATTTATAAAAACTCAAATTTTGTCATTTTCTTCATCTGACAGTTATTCTGTTATGGGGCCCACAAATGACTGCGCCGTCGTACGGATATTCCCAACAAAAAGAATATTCCACGACCAAACGAATATTCTCTGACAACAGTGATTATTTTATAACCACTTGCTTATTTTGCAAAATTTGCATATTTCACCCATAACGAAAATATTATTTCAATTTAACACCTTATTATTCACAATAATAATTAGAGGAAATTCAATTTTTATTTATAATAAGTTGGGGTCTTACAACCTCCCATCCTTATGAAATTTCGTCCTCGAAATTGACGTACGTACTTGGTGTTTCAAAAAGGTGAGGATACCTCGCTTTCATTTCTGATTCCAACGCCCAGGTCATTTCTTTAATAGCATGGTTTCTCCACAAAACCTTAACTTGTGGTATAACCTTCGTGCGTAGGACATGCTCTTTCCTATCCAAGATCTTAACAGGTATTTCTTCGTATGTTAAATCTTCGGATATCTCGTCTGGTTCTAAAGCAATAATATGGTTCGGGTCTTTCACATATTTACGAAGCATGGAAATGTGAAAAACATTATGAACACGAGACATACTTGGAGGGTTATGGTATGGAAGAATATCAGCATGTATACATGTTAATTTATTTTATAAAGAAGAATTAAACAGAAAGCCTTATAAACAAATATACATATTAGGTATGAAAATTAAATAACTTAAGGGTTATGGTATGGAAGAATATCAGCATTTAAAATTAAACTAATCTAATAGATTTATTTTATTGTCTCAAATTATTGTTTATTTTAAAACAAGTCTAATTGGGTTATAAAAATTAAATTTACATGTGTAATTATTTAAAAACCAATATAAGTGGACTAGGAACACTAATTAAATAAATAGGGTAAGGTATTTTAGTGTGATGTGTATATAATAATTAAGGTGGCCCAAAAAAATGTAAATAGTAGCCCAAATTTAATTAGAAAGCCCAAGCAACAAATCAAGTAGTCCAAAACTTGGTCCAAAAAATAAGGGACTTTTGGGTAATTTTCTTAAGCAAAATTTTGTAAGAAAATAAATCAAAAATAGAGGATAAAAGTTGCCAAAATTTTGGCTAATATGAGCAGGAGAGCCAATGTGATGTTATCATTATTTTTAACTACTACCTCATGTGTCACTTTATTAATTGACCACCTCATTTGTTTAAGTGTGCAAGTAAATTAAAGATAAGGAAGATAGAAGTGTTGGGCAATTGATATACATACATAAATTATATCTATACTTATTCATCAATATAAAATACCCGTCCCATTTTAATCATCAAAAAATGTTACTTTACCTTCTTAGTTCCTCTCCCCACAAAAAGAATAACTTCAGAAGCAAAATAAAAGGAGTAGAGAGAGAAACCCGTGAGAGAATTTGATCTTCATGCTCCCAAAATTCATCTCATACTTTGGAAAATCAAGAAGGATAACACATAGATCAATGTATAAATTCCTAAACTATTTATTTCCTTTCTACTTGGTTTCTTTTGAAAAATAGAGGGGTTAATGTTTTTGAACTCAAAATCCTTAGATCTACATACTATTTAATGTTGCATGTATGGATCTAACCAATTGAGTGCTTGCATATTGATCAAAAAGGAATAAATGGAAACTATGTTCTAAAAGGGCTAGAAAACCCTCACTTTCTTCCATTTTGATCAACTACCATTTGAAATATACACATCCTTTTTGCGATCCGTCAAAGAGGGGTGCTAGATATGTGAGTTAGCTTTTAAACCCAAGTGGTAGCAATCAAAAGTGATGATTCTACAAGGCATGGTTGTGATGCCCCCAAAATTAGGTATACATCACCCATCTTGAGTCGCCAGATACATGGTATAGAATTCAAATACAACTTAATAATACAACTGTCGTGTACAATACGACAAAACATAAACTGTGAGTTTGAATACAAATATTGTCTACTAGAGAGTATACAAACTCAAAAGGAGTCCTCATTACAATTATTATCACACTATTTCACAAAATAGTGAGGACTACTAATGCACCATCTAGGACCATCACTCTGTTCCCCAACTAGTCCCAGCTACGTTCTCATTTCATGAAGAGAATAGTGAAAGAAAGGGTGAGCTCAACTAGCCCAGTAAGAAATATTATGACTAAGATAATGTAGAATAATTTATCGTTAGCCTTCACCAATGTTAAACTGATAAAATATAATAAATATCAAGTTTAATCAATGAACAAGCAATCCATTAGAAGAGTCAAGTAGGGAATAAAATCTACTATCTTCTATGATTTAAAAGGTTTTTCATCACTTTTATCGCTGGGACTCAGCTTAATAAATAATCCACATCATCGAATCACCCCTGCACTACGGCCAAGGATATTCTTTAATATCACGACCACGAATTATACATGCACTACGGCTAAAGATAATCATGTTTTTATCAATGGTCCTGATCATGCCATAAAACAATTCATCTTTGCACTATGGCCAAAGAGAATCCATAGCCATAATCATACCAAAAACTGTCCATCAATGCACTACGGGCCAATGAGGACTTTTTCCACATCATTTATAACATTACGGTTATGATTATACCGAATAATCCCTTGTCATAATCATACCAAGTCCATCTATGCACTACAGGCCACATATTACTTTCAACATAATATAAGCATGAGGAGGATGACAATGATATAAGAATTCAATAAAACAAGTTCAAGAATTAATTTATCTAGGAACTAATAATGTCCACATTGTCAACATGATACTGCTTTGTAGAGTAAAATTCAAGAATATTCAGAAAAATATTTCCATGAAAAGATACTGGATGAAGCGCAAATATCAAGGATATTCCACTAATTTCCTGGAGTATAGAAGTCAAAGTTTTAACCAACTGAGTATAATAAAGAATGGAATAAGAAAAGATATCAACATGCATGCGATAGACCGCACATGCAGGTTATTCCAACAGAATAATAAATAACGGAACTAGGTCCGGCGTAAAACGCACAGACAGGATATTCCAACAGAATAATAAAGAATGGAATCAGGTCCGACGTAAAATGCACACACAAGATATTGTGATAGATTAATAAATAATGGAACTAGGTCCCAAAGTAAACGCATGCATGTGATATATTCGACATAATAATAAAGAACGAATATTAGAAGAATTTCACCATGTATGCGATACTTTGCATGACGCAGTTATTCCAACATAATAATAAAGAATGGGATAACAGAAGAATTTCACCAAGTATAGGGTATCCCGTGTATACAGGTTATTCCAACAGAATAATAAAGAATGGAATAACATAAGTTCTCTTCATGAATACAAAAGAAATAATATCCCTTACGGGTACAACAAATAATATTCCCTACCTTAAGAAAGAAGAGTACTGGATATAGAAGTAGTGAAGTAGCAGAACACTTTTCTTCTTTCTCTCTATAGTTTCTCTCTAGAGTTTCAAAGAATTCGTAAAAATAATGAATGAATGAGCTTCTATTTATAGAAAAATTGATCAGATATAATAACTAACTCATGAACGATCCAGTTGATTTACTTTAATCGACGGTCCATATTCAAAGCAAAATCTTTTAAATAAAATAAAATATATTCTATTTATAATCTAATAAAATGAATAACTTTATAAAAGATTTTACTATGCAAACACTATGCATGCACTATACAAACACTATGCATAATAAAATATAATATATTCTAATTATTGTCTAATAAAACAGATAACTTTATAAAAGTATTACATTTTATATAAAAAAGATTTTACTATACAAAACACTATGCGATACTATGCAACACTATGCATATACGTAATAGAATGTAATATATTCTATTTATAGAATAACTTTATAAAAGTATTACATTTTATTACATTAATAATACCAATAAAACAAAACTGAGTGACTTATGACGTAAGCATCAATAATCAATACCATGTGCTACTATGCAACCACGCCAGACATCGTACTTTTTTTAACATCGGGTGTTTCAACAGTTAACGGTAAAACTTCCGCCGTTATTTTCATAAAATATTTTTGTCGTTTTCTCAATCCGACAATAATTCCGTTGTGGGGTCCACCAATGATTGTGTCGTTGTACGAATATTCCCCGACCAATCGAATATTATATAACAACTTGCGTACTTTGCAAAATTTATAAATATTACTCACAACTATAACATTATATCAAATCCACACCATAATATTCAAAAAAATATTTTGAGAAAATAAAATATTTATTCATAAAATCTGGGGTCTCACAATCTCCCCTCTTTATGAAATTTCGCCCTCGAAATTTACGTACGTACCTGGTATGCCAAAGAGGTGAGGATCCCTTGACTTCATTTCAGATTCTAATTCTTGAGGTATAACCTTTGAGTGTTGAATACGATCCTTTTTATCCAAGATTTTAACATGTATCTCCTCATACGTTAAATCTTCTGCTATATCGTTTAGTTCTAATTTACTAATGTGGTTCGAGTCGTCCACATATTTACGTAACATCAATACGTAAAAAAAACATTCTGAACACGCAACATACTTGGCGGTAAAACGAGTCTATAGGCCACAGTTCCTACTTCATCGAGGATTTCAAATGGGCCAATTAAATCGAGGGTTGAGATTTCCTCTCTTCGTTGATTCTTGCTTCTAGAATAACACCCTCTTGAACCTTCTTAATTCTTCACATTCATCAGCTCCGGGTGTGTAGCTTGAGCGGCTTTAACTTTATCGATTAAAGTCGATTCTACTCGTATATTCGTATCTTCACGGGGGTCCCTAGAGTCTTTAACTCTATCTTCATCACTTGTAAGTTATACGAAATGAGTCTTTGTGTTAACAACATCGCACTCGTAAACGCATCCGATCTTCTACTCAACACGTCAGCTACCATGTTCGCTTTTTCTACGATGGTATGGTACGATCATAATCTTTAACAGCTCGAGCCAACGTCTTTGGCGCATGTTACGTTCGCTTTAGTTGAATAAATGTTTAAGGGTTTTTAGAAATGGGTTTTGTATTGGGGTTAATACAAAATTCGATTTCACGCTCTAGGGGTAGGCTAAGAAGTCTTTAAGAATACGTCAGAAAATTTATTAATAATAGAAATATCATTCAAACTGTGAGCCTCATCCAAGACTTGGATAGTACGTCACATTGATACCTATCAACTTTCCATCGTCATTCACGACATCGCCTATAGAAAGTCTGGCTTCGGTGCATTCCACACAAGAAAGTCAACAACGAAAGGACCGGGGCTCTTTACTTATGGCTTGATATGACAATGATTGACTTTAGTGGTTTGGTTTCTTGAATTCGCATAACAGGTTGGTTAGGAATATGAAAGCTAACAACCTTACAAAAATCATGATGAGTAGTTAACTAATCGATTTCTAAAATCGCATCAAATGCAAGTATTTTTAAAGAGACAAGATCGACACGTAACGTGTAAGTGACAATTTGAATTAAACAGGATTTATAAATAGTGGATGTAACGAAGGTTTCTCCCAACTGAGTTTCAACAGATAAATTAAAATCTAACTTCTCCGGAGTTAAATTCAAACATTGAACACAACTAGGTGAAATAAAAGAGTGGTTAGAACTGGTATCTAATAAGGTATAAACTTCGCAAGAGTTTATCATTAACTTACCCGTAATAACTTCGTTCAGGTTCCTCGACAAACGATCTCACTTAAACTACTGGATTTGACTTTGCTATAGGGTACATTCCACCCTTAAGTGCTTCGTCCCATTCCTGATCCATGATTTGAATCATTAATCTCCGATCCATATCAAATTGGGGTTGACCGCTATGCACAGGGTAATTCTAAATTCGATGTTGGATTCTCCCAATTGTTATCCAAAAAGAAAAATCTATTTCATCTATTTTGGCTTTATTGGATCAAACGTCTTTTTCTACAATATCCACACGTCGTGCGGCTTTTACCCATGCATCTTTCATTCTCACTCGTTCAGTTATTTCTTCTTTCAGCTGCTCCTTGACATTTGAATTCCTAGATTCAAGCTTTAATATCGTATACTCTGCCAAAGAGTGCTCCTGTTCAGCTATCGCACATCGGGTAATATAATTTTGAATTGTTACATTCCTTTGCTCCACGACCACCTTCCGTTCTTCAGCCTGCTCTTCTAACTCATGAATACGATTTTTTAATTCTACATTTTGATCAATAAGTTCTTCTAATAAATCCTCCTCAGGTTCCTCTTCTTCCTCACTCTCAGTTGCTACCTTTGCGACTAGCTTGAGTGCAACTTTTAATTCCTCAATCACCACATGGATATCTCTAATCACATTATCTTGGTTGGTGATTAGAGGTGTCTCCACGGTCTCATGTGCTCCATTGCTATTCTGAACATTTTCTGATGTCATTTTCAAATACTGCCACAAAACAAGGGTTAATTAACATATCACATATTATCTCTATACTCCGACCACCAATTAAATATCAAATAAACTTAGGTAGGTCATACTAGCGAAGGAATTCCCGTCCTCTCCCCCTTCTAGTTCTAGTCTCACATCCTCGAGCTGTGGATCATATCCTAAGCTTTGATACCAACCGTGACGCCCCCAAAATTAGGTATACATCACCCATCTTGAGTCGCCAAATACATGGTACATAATTCAAATACAACTTAATAATACAACTGTCGTGTACAATACGACAAAACATAAACTGTGAGTTTGAATATAAATATTGTCTACTAGAGAGTATACAAACTCAAAAGGAGTCCCCATTACAATTATTATCACACTATTTCACAGAATAGTGAGGCCTACTAATGCACCATCTAGGATCATAACTCTGTTCCCCGACTAGTCCCAACTACGTTCTCATTTCCTGGAGAGAATAGTGAAAGAAAGGGTGAGCTCAACTAGCCCAGTAAGAAATATTATGACTAAGATAATGCAGAATAATTTATCGTTAGCCTTCAACAATGTTAAACCGATAAAATATAATAAATATCAAGTTTAATCATAATGAACAAGAAATCCATTAGAAGAGTCAAGTAGGGAATAAAATCTACTATCTTCTATGATTTAAAAGGTTTTTCATCACTTTTATCGCTGGGACTCAGCTTAATAAATAATCCACATCATCGAATCACCCCTGCACTTCGGTCAAGGATATTCTTTAGTATCACGACCATGAATTATCCATGCGCTATGGCTAAAGATAATCATGTTTTCATCAACGGTCCAGTTCATGCCATAAAACAATTCATCTTTGCACTACGACCAAAGAGAGTCCATAGCCATAATCATACCAAAAACCGTCCATCAATGCATTACGGGCCAATGAGGACTTTTTCCACATTATTTATAACATTGCGGTTATGATTATACTGAATAATCCCTGGTCATAATCATTCCAAATCCATCTATGCACTACAGGCCACAAATGACTTTCAACATAATATAAGCATGAGGATGATGACAATGATATAAGAATTCAATAAAACAAGTTCAAGAATTAATTTATCTAGGAACTAATAATGTCCACATTGTCAACATGATACTGCTTTGTAGAGTAAAATTCAAGAATATTCAGAAGAATATTTCCATGAAAAGATACTGGATGAAGCGCAAATATCAAGGATATTCCACTAATTTCCGGGAGTATAGAAGTCAAAGTTTTAACCAACTGAGTATAATAAAGAATGGAATAACAAAAGAAATCACCATGCATGCGATAGACCGCACATGCAGGTTATTCCAACAGAATAATAAATAACGGAACCAGGTCCGGCGTAAAACGCACAGACAGGATATTCCAACAGATAATAAAGAATGGAACCAGGTCCAGCGTAAAACGCACAGACAGGATATTCCGACAGATTAATAAATAATGGAACCAGGTCTAGCATAAACGCACAGACATGATATTCCGACAGAATAATAAAGAACGGAATATTAGAAGAATTTCACCATGTATGCAGTACTTTGCATAGACAGGTTATTCCAACATAATAATAAAGAATGGAAGAACAGAAGAATTTCACCAAGTATAGGGTATCCCGTGTATACAGGTTATTCCAATAGAATAATAAAGAATGGAATAACAGAAGTTCTCTTCATGAATACAAAAGAAATAATACCCCTTACGGGTACAACAAATAATATTCCCTACCTTAAAAAAGAAGAGTACTGGATATAGAAGTAGTGAAGTAGCAGAACACTTTTCTTCTTTCTCTCTATAGTTTCTCTCTCTAGAGTTTCAGTGAATTCGTAAGAAATAATGAATGAATGAGCTTCTATTTATAGAAAAATGGACTGCATAGTAACTAACTCATGAACGGTCCAGATTGATTTACTTTAATTTGACGATCCATATTTTAAGAAATTTTTTTTAAATAAAATATAATATATTCTATTTATAATCTAATAAAACGAATAGCTTTATAAAAGATTTTACTATGCAAACACTATGCAGCACTATTCAAACACTATGCATAATAAAATATAATATATTCTAATTATTGTCTAATAAAATGTATAACTTTATAAAAGTATTCATTTTATATAAAAAAATTTACTATGCAAAAACACTATGCAGACACTATGCATAATAGAATATAATATATTCTATTTATAGAATAACTTTATAAAAGTATTACATTTTATATAAAAAAGATTTTACTATGCAAAATACTATGCGATAATATGCAACACTATGCATAATAGAATATAATATATTCTATTTATAGAATAACTTTATAAAAGTATTCTGTTTTATTACATTAATAATACCAATAAAACAAAACTGAGTGACTTATCACGTAAGCATCAATAATCAATATCGTGTGATACTATGCAACCACGCGTATTACTGTACTTTTATAACATGGTGTTTCAATAGTTAACGGTAAAACTTCCGCCATTATTTTCATAAAGTATTTTTGTCATTTTCTCAATCCGACAATAATTTCTTTGTGGGGTCCACCAATGATTGTGCCGTTGTACGAATATTCAATGTTAAAACGAATATTCCCCGACCAATCGAATATTATATAACAACTTGCGTACTTTGCAAAATTTATAAATATTACCCACAACTATAACATTATATCAAATCCACACCATAATATTCAAAAAAATATTTCGAGAAAATAAAATCTTTATTCATAAAATCTGGGGTCTCACAATGGTGGTTGTTTTAGTTAAAACAGTTCAGCTTGTGAAGAAAAAAAGAAAGGATAGCTCCTGACCAGTTGTTTGTAGGGGAATTTTCATTCTTTTTCTTTGCTTTAAAATTCTGGAAAACTTTGGTATGATAATATGATGAGTTTTTGAGGTCCAGCCTAAAGATGGCGATTTTTGGATGTGTAGAATGAAAGTTATGGATTTTACAAGAAATGACATTTTAAAAGTAAACTTGAATAACATTTTGTGTGTAACTCCAAAAATTGTAAAGTTTTTACTGGAATTTTATGTTCATAATAGGAGACGCCCCAGAAAATTTAAAAAATTTTGGACAAAATTTTAATTTATAAAAAATGTTGCAAGATCCGCTGTTTTGAGCAATTTAAAAATAGTATACGAAATTGAAAATTTCCAGAAAAAATATATGTTAATGAGGATATCATATAGTGATATTTTCAAGAATAGAATTTTTTTTGGAGATGTTTTGATAGTTTTCATGTAAATGCTTGAGTTATAGATAAATAAGAATAACTGGTTATGTGATGTCATAAATGGCGAAAAAGTAATTTTATGACTTAAAGACCCTAAATATGATGTAATTAGATTTTTGGAGGGTACTTTGGTCATTTTTGATAAAATTTTATATTCATGGCATTTTATGGTTGTTAAATAAATGAATTAGTAAAAGGTAAACAATTAAAATAATTTACTTATAAGTTTAATAAATGATTAAAATATTATTAAATGATTAATAATATTAGTATCTAATTAAAATATCGTTGAATGATTACTAGTATTAGATAATAATTAAAATATTATTAAATAATTAATAATATTTTTAAATGAGGAAGATATTATTAAATGATTAATAATATTTGTGAATGATTAAGACTTTATTAAATGTTAGGAAGTGCTTAAATATTATTAAGTGATTAATAAAAGACATAAGTTTTAATATTATGATTAAATGATAGTAATATTATTGAGGGATGATAATAGTACTACTGAGTTAAAGAATTATTCAATATTTGATTGTGGCTAAATATTAGCTAATTTATTATTCGAGTAATAGTATTATGAAATAAATTGTATTATGCTAATTAGAAGATCGATCTTATTAATGATAGTTCGTTCATTAGAGATTAAATTAGATTGTTGTCGACGTCGGGAAAAATTTACTGTAAGAACCCGAATTTTCAGAAAATATTAAAATAAGAATTTAGTGAATAAAATTCTTAAGGCATGTGAAGGGTTCGAATAAAAATATAATTGGGTGACGAGTTATGTGGTATTGTGTTACATAGGATAATAAGAGCTATATAATAAGTGATGATGTGTTTAATAAATATATGTATCATTATTATATATTTGTTATAAATAGTAGAGATGAATTAGTAAGAAGATGGATAAAATTTATCTATTGATATTAAATAATTTATGTGAAATTATTTTATAATAGTAAGTTGGTGACATTAAAATATCTTTGATAATCACCAATTTCTTGAGTATTTGTACGAGTACGTATCAAGTCTAAGATAGTGGAACCGTACTCTTTAATTGTTGATGTATAGGAGCTGGGCTAAACGATTCCTTCAGAGAGCGAAGGTATATGCGAATTGGTAACCGATCTAACTCATTGTGAAAACAGTGTAGACGAGACGGAAACAAATTTGTTGGTTGTTTGTGGAAAACCACTCAGTGTACTATATTGAATACTATTAAAGACTCGAGGTGTGTTAGGTTTGGACTTGTAAGCTTGTACGTTGTCGACGAAAAAAGAGAATCGATATACCTTTAAAGTGGTTAGAGAATTATTAGGTAAATTTATACACGACGAGAAGTGAGGATTAAAGGAATGTATGTATGTGTTATATATTCGAGTTTCGTGTTATTGGTTGTATGAAACCGTAAAGGAGATGTATAGTTGGTTAAACTAATAAAGGAAATAAAGTATTAGAACTCGAAGTGTGATCATTAAATTGTTAAGGAAAATAGTAATCGATGGTGTGAAACCCAAGAGGGGATTGATGTTATACGAGTTAACATTCAAGGAGGATGTGTAAAGTATTTAGAAGCGTAAGGGTTCAGTTCTGCTGATGCAGAACTTGTCTGCCTGGAAATTTGGTATGGCGCAGCTGCGCCATTTCCAAGCCTGTGACCAACGCAACTGCGCCGGTCTGTAGAAAATTCTGAGTCAGTTTTGTTAATGTGATTGCAAGCCATGCATACTAATAACTCTTATAAGGTCATGAATGGTGACTAAGTGTTCTTTTGATTAGCAAAATATGACTTGAATAAAGATTTAACCCGGATTAAATATTGGTTAATTGAGCGATATTATAGAATATTATATTCTATTAATTAGAGGAATGCATAATAATTATTAGAAAAAAAATGATTAATTGTTGTGATATTAAAATGTGAGTATGGGTTGGGAATACCCAACTGAATTAAACTTAGCCCAATCAAAATATTAATGTTGACATTATTATTAAATAGTATTACTATGTGTAATATGGAGAATGTGGGTAGTAGTGATATAAAATATCTATGGCCTAAGAATACATGAAGTGTGACATTTAATTGGGACGAATGATATAGGGTACCAAGTGGTACAGTGAAGTCATATGTAACTTTAATACATAAATGATTAAATATCCGTGTATTCAAGAAACTGAGAAAGGAAATCAATGTTTTAAATAAACATTAATGTTAAATAAGGTATAATATGATTATGTGAGTAGTAGAAATAATTATTAAACTACTCGGATAATAATACCCGACTGCGATATTTTATTACATGTATTTAATGTACATGGATTATATAATGTGAGTATAAAATTTATCTTTAAATTCCTAATATGGTAACAATTGTACCCTAATATTACATTTTAAAACTAAAGAACCAAACCAAGCCTTAGAATAACAAGTTGCTGAGATTTATTTGCTCTTGTCCCAAATTTAGTGTCACAAGGTACATGGACAGTAACACATGAAGCTAAAATACGTGTTTCCAAAAGGCTATGGAGATAGGTGATGATGGCTAAGAAGGTGGCTGGGAAGTGGTGGTTCAACCACTCTTTGTTAACCATTATTCCTTTCTTCTACACCTTGGATTGTAATCTCAGTGTAAACCCAATACGCAGTCCACCATTTCTCTATATAATGACAGCTCCAATTCTCATTTCACGTTGTTGTATTTGTCTGTGAAATCCTAAGAAATTGAGTCTAGCAATCCCAGAAGATAGAAGTTAAGCAAACTAAGCTCCAAAAGGTAATAATTCTATTGTATATGCTTTTGAATTCCTAGAAAAGTATATAGAAACAGTGCTTAGTCCAAAAATTGATGCCTAAGGATTGTTATAATCCATGAATTGATGCTAGGCATTGTTAAGATAGTCATATGCGAAATCAACGAAAGTTAAACGAACCAATTTGGTTGAGAAACGAATTCGTAGTGAACGAATTCGCTAAACTTTTCAAAATATAAAAACTAAGCATGAACATGAGTTAAAGATTCCTATTTGAGTTAGTTAATATTTATGTTAATTGTTGGGTATTTGGTATGTTGTAGTTTTATGAGTTATAAGCTCATAGAATCAAAAAATGGACTGATTTGGATGAGTATAACTCATGTTATGAAAATCGGAAGGTGTATGGGTCTGTAAAATCGCGAAGAGTAGAGCCTGAGGGGTTGTTCTGTGACTTGGGGAGTAGCTGCGCTGCCCCCAAGGCCATTTAGGGCGCAGCTATGGTGGGCTTCAGTGCCGGGTAGACTGCTCTGACCTACTGTAGTAAATTAGGCATAACGTTTTCATACGAACTCCGATTGAGGTGATTCAAGTTAATCCGGAACGAGAACGAATAGACCTACAACTTTTGTTATTTAAGTTGTTCTATTTGAGGTCATTAGGAAGGGTCCAAATAGTCATCTTTGTGACTGTTACGTATTCGGAGGCGATCGGAGGGCGTCGAGTGAGCACATACACAAGTATAGTGCTCCCGACGATGGAATATGTTATTCTAAGTGATATAACATGAAAATGCATAATATAAGACATGACATATAAGATTACAATACTCATAATGGAATGCTTTAGCGTAACTTAGTGTGTGTTTTAAAAAGAAACTTGAAGATTTCGAAAACAAATCTTGACGAACTTTGAGTCATTTGAGTTCTAACTTTGCAGTGAGCATATGGTGGAGTCATGCAAGCATAAAATGTGATCCTAAGTTACTTTGTATAAGATAACTTGTATAGCTTGGATAGTATGTGTTTTCAAAGAGAAATTCAAGTTTTGAAAACTAATAATCATGAGCGTGCATCATGATTCTATAAGAGTTTAAAGTGATGGATGAAACTAGTTATGTATATATGATATGAACACTTGTGAGCGTGCATCATATAACCCTCTCTTATGAATAGATGGATAATATAGTTAACCTCATGATTTCATGAACTTGGTTGGCCTTAACTTCGTAGTAATTTCCAACTAGAAACATATTGTGTAAAAGTAGACTTGATATGACTTTGAGAAAGTCCAAGATCTCTTAAGATGTATGTTTGCTATGTGTTAATATTCTGGTGGAATGAAACCCAGAAGATAAAATCTCAACTTTAGTGCAGCGGGGAATGGCTCAAATTGCGCCAATCCCAAGCCTAACCTCAGTAGTGTAGCCATGTACTGAGACAATTCGATCTAGACATTTTATTTGCTTTCTGATTTTGGCAACTTACTTATAGTACTGTCCTACGCTATAGTACTTGTCATGGTTGATGTTTTAAGCCTTAGAGCATGTAATGGTTATATAAAACCCAAGTTTGTTAAAATTTATTAAAGTTTGCAAAATGCAAGAACTATATGAAACATTCATCTATGAGTTTGAAATGTGCAACAAACACATAGCGAGTCAAGTGTGTAATAGATATATATGAACGTTGAGGTAAAGTGCGAGTGGTTAAGGTATACCTATACATACCTAGCTATTCTAAGAGTATGATGAGAAAGTGAAATGTAGGTTTTTCGAACCTAGTTAGAAAACAATGTAACATTGTTATTACATTGAGAATGCATGAAATATGTTACTGATGAAGATGAATCCATGATTATATAAATGTGTAGGAATACACGAAGTGCAGTTAAGCGTTAAACAGTTAAGTCGTAGTTCATAAACTACGAATCAGGCAAGTCTTTCAGTTCCTATTTGATATATGAATTCTATAACTGTTAGTTGAGCTATATTTTGCTATGATTATGTTGATGTATATATATGAAATGCATATGAGATATGTATGAAAGTTGAAAGTTGATCTTTGATGATATGCTTATGAAGTAAATCTCTATGCTTGTTATGTGAGAAGTAACATGCGTAGTAAATATTAATTGATTATGAATGCATGAACTAAATATGCTATTATATGTTATGTGCTGCATGAAAATTGTTAGAATTGCTGGGCTGTCGAGCTCACCCTTGCAAATAACCACTTTTGCAGGTTAAGGACACACGATAAAGGTTACGTGCTACTTGATTAATAAAGATTCATTCACATCAAAGTAGATTGATTTGTTTAATTAAATATATGCTCTTGAACCATGTTTAGGTTCTAGGAGATGTACGTGATAGTAGTTTACGATGTGTAATTCATGTTAAGTTGTACTATATGATACATAGAGAGATTTGAATCGAGATGTAAAAACTTATACAGTAATTGAAATAGACTGAATCATAACATAATTTGATTCAGGGATTTGTAATTGATTTAAGTTAAGAAATCAATAAAATAATTATTTTCAAAGGATATTTAAAAAGTTTAAATTATTCTGCATATTTATATAATATCGAATGTGATGTAAAATAGGAATAGTAAATGACCAAGTTGTGAAACTTATAAAAGCTTGGGGTCATTATATAGATCCTGGAAACGGAAAGAATTTATATTCTAAATTATAATAAGTAAAGTTTATTCATTAAGTTATGAATGAAAAATATAAATAGTTTGACGATAGTAGTATCGTGGCGGACAGAATTCGAGGTTCAAAGGGACCTGGATTTGGGGGCGTCACAGGTTGGTATCAAAGCTATAGGTTATAAACTTAGGTAAGTGTACCTTAGGCTATAACCTGAGAAAGAGAGAAAGATAAAGATTTAAAATACGTATAAGTGAAGATTCAAAGAAGAATCTTGAAGTATCTAAGAGAATGATAATTGTTGGGTAAAATCGATACGCACAAAACACGCAAGTGTACGTGGTCAACAAGTAATAAAGTGATGAATAGAGTATCGTTCCCACAGTGACAATTTAATAAGAAACTTAACTTCATAATTATCAATTTCCTATTAATCCTAATTTTATTAAACTATCCAATTCAATGATTAAAATTTATAGAAACTAAATTAAAAACAAATAAAATACCACAAACCAATCACCAATATCAAAATCTGGAATTCAAATAATTAATGGAGAATTAGACTTATGATTTCACCCTGAGTTTCACTCTGATTTTCACACCTTTATTCCAATTCAATTCACTATCCCAGTTTATTAATCAAAAACACGAACGTAGTATTAACCACCTCTCGATGCACTAATACTGTATTAACGTCAATCCACAATTAAGATGGAAATCTGTTAAACACCTAAATCAACCAACTCACTATATCTCTATATGAACTACAATTAAAGAAGGTTTAAGCTTAAGTTCTCTACCCGATTACATATGATGTCAAGCATATCTCTACCTTAACAATAATAAAAAATCTTCTATTCACAAAATTCATGACACATGCTACATTAACTAGGTCTAGATTTGAATATTCTCTCTCGATTCCATTCAAAACCACGAGGAATTGTTGATCAAGCAATTCATAAGTTCACACTCGAATTAACATAGATAAACTAAAAATACTTTATTGAATTGGAAATCAAAGTTATAAAATCATCGTTTCACCCAAGGATCCATCACAAGTCTAATAAGCGAATTAGTTCATAATGAATGAATTAAAAAGTGAATAATCTAATGAAACCATCCTTTCAATTACAAATAAAAGACTAAAGAGAAGAATAATAATGAAAACCCCTTCACGTAGCCTAGAATTGCAACCGTCACGAAAATCTCTCCAAATTACTCCTCCAAAGCTCACACTTAAATCCTAGAATTTATCTTTGTATTATGCTCCTTGTGTTGTATGATTGTTTTTTTTCACGTAATATTCAGCTCCCCCCTTGTTCTGGTCGAGATCCCCCTTATTTAGAGTCCAGGCGCCAAATAATAAACCAACAATCCATGCTGCAGCAGTTTTCAAAAGCCAACAGGACACTTGAGGAATTGAGACCCCCGCCTCGGCGTGGGGTACAAGCTTACAAAAGCCCGCCCCAGCGGGCATGACTACTGCTAAAGAAATTTTTCGACTTCCTACGTTTTCCCACTTTCGCTCCAAAACTCCGTCTTTCTTCACCACTCGCATCCATAACCACCATACAGATAAAATGACATGAAACGAGTGAAAACGAACACAAAACAAGAAGATAACTACGAATTTAAACTTGAAAGGAATATCGATTCATGTATATTAAATCCACTTATCAATAATTCAAGAGTTTCCTAACTCCGGTAATAAAAATGTTAAGATGGTGTCTATATGACATAGATAATAAGAATGAACTCGAGTGGAGTTTTGTTAGGGAAAGAACCCTAAGGTAAATTGATGATCACGACGTGATCGGATTAAACTATACAGTGTTAAATATTCTATAACGACTAAGTGTGCATAGCTTAATGTTATAAGAGATTGTACTATGAAATGGTACGATATGAACTCATAAGGAGTTGTATGTGATGAGATACGAAGAATTCGTATCGAGCAAAGAGCAAGTTAAGAGTGAGATAAAGCTAAGTTAGATTTCAATTGAGGACTCATGTGAGAGCTGAGTTGTACAAACCTTTGTGTGGGCGGAGGCTTTGTGCTCACGCTCGGTTCCTTACAATGATAATCAATGGAATGTCGGTGTCGCGCTATCGATGTGATTATGGTGAGAAGGTGATTCTTTTTTCCTATCATATTTGATAGATAGAGACTATTAAGAGTAAGATAGAAAATATTAAAATTAGGCTCAAGTTCTTAAAACTCATGCACATGGTACGTTCGTGACTCATAATTATATGAAATGTTTTTGAACCCCTCAGCGAATGGACGCCTATGGTCTGACTAGGATAAGTTCTTAAACTCATATAATTGTGGGAACTTCCTGAATTTCCAAAGTGTGGTAAGTTTGATGAACTGTATCGGGGATATATTTGTTATGAAGTTAGAAATTTTGGTATAGTAAAGATTGAAGTGATGGAGAAATTGGATTTTCCTAAATCCTCTAGCTACGCTAGATTTTTAAATATTTATTGACTTCGTGCTAGTGTTTGCACTTCTGTTTTCTTGAGAAAAACATTGGGTCAAGTGACTGAACCAATAAGTTTTAAAAACAACACCGTTATTCGTATGTCTAAGTTACTTGTTTCGGCTAAGACAAAAATAATTTGAAAATCTTTCAAAATGTATTTTGACCACATGCATCACTTGATATGGTGTATGATGGTAAACGATGGAGTCATCAATGCAGTCGAACCTAGTGTTGGTTGTGATCAAAAGATCGTCAGCCCACTATGGTATGATGTAATATGACAAAGTCACCTAATGGCGGAATCCTCAATGTACTACTAATCTGGTACGGTATCATGACGTCATAGAACAATTTTTGGTTTTCTTTCGAATTATGAAGAGTTGACTAAATTATTTCAATTGATGTCTGAACTATTGATAAACGTCTAAGCTATTTGATTTGGCTAGATGACTATGGAAAAGTGATTATAGAATTCAAGCGTTCTTATGTATTTGTGCCAAACCAGATTGCTCTGGTGCAGATTCAGTCGTTGAAAAGCTGAGGTGAACAACCCTATAAGGGGACATGTTATCAGGGACAATGGTTCCGAGCGTAACGCATGTAGTCTTTACAAAACACTACGTTGCGGCCCAACGTAGTGGTACAATAGGCTGGCCACCTAGTGTACGTGTGGAGGGTGTTTTCAGTCTTTGTGATTGATGAACACTCTGGTTGATAGTGTGGATAATTGTGTTGAAGCACTAGTTCACGGTCTTGTGACCCCTCAGCATAATTTGGAATCTGAGTTATTCATACTACTTCCCGATTATTGAAAAATTATGGAAGATTCTTATTCTTCTGTATGCTGAATGTAGTGAGTGGAATGTTCTTTAGAAAGGAGAATGTGGTAGAATGCAAATGAGCAAGTTATAATAAAACTTCCGAAAAGAGAATGAATAAAATTATTCAAAAGAATATGTAATATTCGGAATAGTGTTGAGTAGAGGAGGTGTCTGTAACGCCCCGAAATTCGGTCTATCTTCACACTCGGATTCCGTACGTCACGAGTACATCATTCATCCAACAAAGATCATTATATACTGAAATATAATATCATACATTCTGAATTCCCAGGTTCTAAAACCTTATAGCTTTTCTCATTACAAATAATGATAATTACATTATTCTTTACCTCTTGCACGAGTGACTTTTATTCGTCACCAAGGATACATAATCGTTTATTAAACTATTCTATAGATTAATTCTTATCTTTCTACATTACAAGTCTTCACTTGATCTTCTCGCTCGTTCACATTCTGAATGACACTTCATCTGGATACCGTCAGCTTGATCTATACGGGATCCTTAAGTTCTTCTAACATCGTTCGCTGAAAATATTTTTCATTTAAAGCAAGAGTGAGCATTCAATTGCCCAGCAAGTCATAACAGTTGAACAAACAACTTCAAGAATTTAAACATTCTTTTCAGACTTCAATAATCGAACAAAGGTTACGAAGCAGCTTGAATAATAGGAATAGTCTTGATTCCTATCATCTTAAAATATTAGTTACATGCATTTTGAAATACTTTCATTCTCTACTCTCTTTCATGCACATTATGTCTCAATAGCACAAACTTAACAATAACGGTTCATATATAAATAGAACATTATTTTATTGAACAGTTCAAACATAGAACAATTCCTCTCATAGAAACATCGAAGTGTTCACATTGCGGCACAAGGCCTCATACATTCTACCACCTTGTACAAATATCGCACATTCGCACATAAACAGAACTTCTCAAGTTCAACATCTGAGAAGTTTAAGAAACTAGCATTCATTTTAAATATGAATGAAGTTAGGAAACTTGCGCTTACGCACATTTCTACGACTTTACGCCTTGAATCGCTCATTCAATCCCTATAACACATAAGGAAATAACAAATACACCAATTAGTCATATACTTGACTTACGCATTTGTTTAATTAACTTTACTTCTTAAGGTTCGCGTTCTTACAACTAAGTTTACGCGACCAACTTTCTTTACCGCTTCACGGCTTTATGACATACGGAGATGTCTTACTCAAAAATGTTCATCATCTTCGATGATTTACATTCTTATCTTCTTCTTATACTTCTCTAGGACTCAGCACACATCACTTCTCTCGCTAGTAGTCCATATGGTACTCACGAGTGGTTTCCAACAAACAACCAACAAACAAGTTCCGCCTCATCTACACCGCCATCACGATTTAGTTAGATCGATTTGCCCGGTTTAGATATACCTTCGCTCTCTGAAGGAATTATTTAGCCCAGCTCCCATATGTCAACCATCAAAGGTTACGCTTGTACCACAACCTAACTTTCTCTTAACTTATACAAACCATTTAACTATAATGTTCGTTAAGTCAACTTCTTATTCCTTATGGCTTTCTGGCAACTAAATGCCATACCTCAGGATTCATTCTTTATCGTGTAAGTCATACAATCTTTTCTATACTCAGAACGATCATTCAATGTCAATACTATGAGAGCATAGCGTTAAACATTTCATATTAACATATATATACCTTACAACGTCCGGTTCATTCAACTCGGAACGTTGTCCAAGTTATACTTATTAACTCGGCTTCTTAACGTTATACGTTATTATCTTTAACTTAGTTTCTCACCGTTCACGGCTAAAGCTTAGTCTTCATTACATTATTGTTAAACCATACACGGAGTGTAGGTTCTGCTTGTTTAACACTCGCTTACACTCAACCATTACGCTGGTTAAAGTGTTCAACACTTACTTCATTCTAACATTCTCATCCGACTTATATTCGACTTTCTTTAATCTCATTACCATTTGTTACGGCTTTCCTTGATAATTCATATCTTACTTACTACCTTCGTCAACGTCTAAGTCATACAACCAGGGTATAATTAGAACATTCGTCAAACGCGAATACGAATTACAAGGATCATTTACGTATTCAACGTTCACGTTGCTCGTCTCTTAATCTCTCATTCAACCTTTACTCAAGGTTTTAATTGATTTCGATCGTTATCCATCCCATGAACCCCATGTTCATTATTCTTTCTTAATGTCAAAGCCATACGGTTCGCTGTATGCTAAGACCGATCGTTCATCGCAACAACATTGCGTTCACAGCGTCTAAACGCTTTACATTCATCTCTCAATGCCATGTCATAACATCAAAATGTTATACATTAACATCGTCAACCAACGTCTAAGGAATAACAACCATAGAAATCCCTCACGTTCATTTATCGTGACTACAGTCCCCGGACATCGGTTCCGTAACCCGCATCTGCATTCTTTGTCTTTTATTCTCGTTTAATCTTTTCGTTCAATCTTTATTAAAGGTTTAAAACACTTGATTAAGTGTTACATTAGTTGAACATTATGTTCTTTATCTTCTTTCTTGCACATCCCCCATTATCTGAGAACTAAAAATCTCATTTCTAGGCATTGCTTCTGCCGTGACTGTGCTGCATCGTGCCCTTCCTTTCCTCTCTCGTGCGCTACGACACCTTCTCTCTCTCTCTTCTCGACCGAAATGCATGCTAAATCCTTTGTTATCTCTCGCACTGCGGCGCCACTCTCCAGACAATTTTGGCCGAGCTCACGCTGTGGTGCCACTTCTCGGCACTGCGGCGCCGAGCCAAAGCCCTAGAAATTTTCTTTCTAAGTGTTAAGTCAAGTTTGAGACGCGTACTTTACGATCTCATAACTTCTTCGTTATAACTCGGAACGAGGTCGTTCTAAATCCATTCTCTTCCTTATATTACGTACTTTAATATTCCTCAGACAGAACTTCATTCTGAATCTATTAATATACCATTCAATTGGCTTAATCTTTACTCTTCGTTCATTTTTACGCTTTTAACGTTCTTCGTTCGTTCGTCCGCAATTCGGTCATCCGAACTCGAAATTCGTTCGTTCTTGAGTCCACGACTCACGTTTTATATGTTATCTTACATTTTTATGAAACCTACACTTTTGGGTTCATTTACTAACTTTCAAATTTTCGTTCTTTTTTTACGAAAAATTTTCGCCATAACTTCGTTATAGCTTAATTTTAATCCGTTCTTCATGAACGTTTCTAACGTTCCTAACCAAGCAATAAGCATCTAACTTATATGCGATGGTTTTAAACTTGTCCATCAACAACATCTATACTACGATGGTTTTAAATTTGTCCATCAACAACGTTCTTCGTGTTCTTCGCGTTCTTTGCGTGTTCTTCGCGTTCTTCGTTCGTTCTTCATTTTTAATCGATATTTTGGATTACGATTTCACTTTTTCTTGGAATTTGATGTTATATAACACCATTCCTTACTTATTCGACCTACTCATTCATAAAATTCATTCGGATCGCTCAAAATCCTTACAAATCTTATACTTGCTTAAGAAATTTATAAACTAAATTTCTTATTTCTTATTTCTTATTTCTTATTTTCTCATGATTTCAACCGTATGAAATCATTACTAACATATTTTACTCCTTATTCTCATTAAGTTATGTTTTAAACATATTAAACTTAAAGAAAATATTAGAAGAAACTAGGGTTGATTCTGGTTTCTTCTTTATTTCTCTTTCGTTATACAAAGCCTGCGATTTGCGAGCTTTTCTATTTCACGATCACTTTGGATCTGAGCCTTCATGCTCATACTCTTCTTCTTCCTCTTCCAACCGAGCTCCATCTCTCTCTCAAGTTATAGGATTTTCAAAATCCTAGAAAATGAAAGTTTAGCTTTCTATTTATAGATTTTTAAGGTTAGGGGCAAAATAGTCATTTCGCCCATAAAATCACTATTCACACCTCCTTACTATTCAAGACTTAAGGACTAAGTTAACTTAGCCCTCAAGTTTGCTTAGCCCTTAAGTTTAAATGAGTTCCGTCTTTTCGGTTTTAAATCAGATAGTTTTAAAAAGCTGCGATTCTCGGAATCCAAATATTTTGGATATTTAAATCTTTATTATAATCGAAATATTATTAAATATTCCATCACTTCTCAACATTTTACGTAATCTATAACTTCTCAAAATTTCAAAATAAATCTCCGAGCAGAAACGGATGAATAGTGCCTATTTCATCTTTTTCCCCGAAAATATTTTATTCCCGGAAAACTTTTATTTTCGTCTTGAAAATTCTTACTCGTTAAATCTAGCTCGTAGCCAGAATACTCCCGACTTATAATCATCGTAGGTTATATAACGATTAATAAACACATAGCACAAAATAGTATTAATAAAAATTCATTTTATTAATAACTAATTCTTTAAATCTTAATTTCTGGACAATCCGGATTTTCGGGTTGTCACAGTGTCGGTGATTCCTTGGACGGAATTCTTATAAGGGGGAGAGGAGGTAAGAACCCGAATTTTCAGAAAATATTAAAATAAGAATTTAGTGAATAAAATTCTTAAAGCATGTGAAGGGTTCAAATAAAAATATAATTGGGTGACGAGTTATGTGGTATTGTGTTATATAGGGTAATATGAGCTATGTAATAAGTGATGATGTGTTAAATAAATATATATATCATTATTATATATTTGTTATAAATAGTAGAGATGAATTAGTAAGAAGATGGATAACATTTATCTATAGATATTAAATAATTTATGTGAAATTATTTAATAATAGTAAGTTGGTGACATTAAAATATCTTTGATAATCACCAATTTCTTGAATATTTGTACGAGTACGTATCAAGTCTAAGATATTGCAACCGTACTCTTTAATGGTTGATGTATAGGAGCTGGGCTAAACGATTCCTTCAGAGAGCGGAGGTATATACGAATTGGTAACCCATCTAACTCATTGTGAAAACAGTGTAGACGAGACGAAAACTAATTTGTTGGTTGTTTGTGGGAAATCACTCAGTGTACAATATTGAATACTATTAAAGACTCGAAGTGTGTTAGGTTTGGACTTGTATTCTTGTACGTTGTCGACGAGAAAAGAGAATCGATATACCTTTAAAGTGGTTTGAGAATTATTAGGTAAATTGATACACGGCGAGAAGTGAGGATTAAAGGAATGTATGTGTGTGTTATATATTCGAGTTTCGTGTTATTGGTGGTATGAAACCGTAAAGGAGATGTATAGTTGGTTAAACTAATAAAGGAAATAGAGTTTTAGAACTCGAAGTGTGATCCTTAAATTGTTAAGGAAAATAGTAATCGATGGTGTGAAACCCAAGAGGGGATTGATGTTAGATGAGTTAACATTCAAGGAGGATGTGTAAAGTATTTAGAAGCGTAAGGGTTCAGTTATGCTGATGCAGAACTTGTCTACCTGGAAATTTGGTATGGCACAGCTGAGCTATTTCCAAGCCTGTGACCAGCGAAGCTGTGCCGGTCTGTAGATAACTCTGAGTCAGTTTTTGATAATGTGATTGCAAGCCATGCATACTAATAACTCTTATAAGGTCATGAATGGTGACTAAGTGTTCTTTTGATTAGCAAAACATGACTTCAATAAAGATTTAACCTGGATTAAATATTGGTTAATTGAGCGATATTATAGAATATTATATTCTATTAAATAGAGGAATGCATAATAATTATTGAAAAAAAAATGATTAATCGTTGTGAGTATGGGTTGGGAATACCCAATTGAATTAAACTTAGCCCAATCAAAATATTAATGTGGACATTATTATTAAATAGTATTACTATGTGTAATATGTAGAATGTGGGTAGTAGTAAAGTGTGACATTTAATTGGGACGAATGATATAGGGTACCATGTGGTACAGTGAAGTCATATGTAACTTTAATACATAAATGATTAAATATCCGTGTATTCAAGAAACTGAGAAAGGAAATCAATGTTTTAAATAAACATTAATGTTAAATAAGGTATAATATGATTATGTGAGTAGTAGAAATAATTATGAAACTACTCGGATAATAATACCCGACTGCAATATTTTATTACATGTATTTACTGTACATGGATTATATGATGTGAGTATAAAATTTATCTTTAAATTCCTAATATGGTAACAATTGTACCCTAATATTACATTTTGGGAATCAAAGAACCAAACCAAGCCTTAGAATAACAAGTTGCGGTGATTTATTTTCTCTTGTCCCAAATTGAGTGTCACAAGGTACATGAATAGTAACACATGAAGCTAAAATATGTGTTTCCAAAAGGCTATGGAGATAGGTGATGATGGCTAAGAAGGTGGTTGGAAAGTGGTGGTTCAACCACTCTTTGATAACCATTATTCCTTTCTTCTACACCTTCGATTACAATCTAAGTGTAAACCCAATACCCAGTCCACCATTTCTCTATATAATGGCAGCTCCAATTCTCATTTCACGTTGTTGTATTTGTCTGTGAAATCCTAAGAAATTGAGTGAGAGTATTTGTTGTTCAAAGTGAAGTCTAGCAATCCCAAAAGATAGAAGTTAAGCAAACTAAGCTCCAAAAGGTAATAATTCTATTGTATATGCTTTTGAATTCCTAGAAAAGTATATAAAAACAGTACTTAGTCCAAAAATTGATGCTTAAGGATTGTTATAATCCATGAATTGATGCTAGGCATTGTTAAGATAGTCATATACGATATCAACGAAAGTTAAACGAACAAATTTGGTTGAGAAACGAATTCGTAGTGAACGATTTCGCTAAACTTTTCAAAATATAAAAACTAAGCATGAACATGAGTTAAAAATTCATATTTGAGTTAGTTAGTGTTTATGTTAATTGTTGGGTATTTGGTATGTTGTAGTTTTATGAGTTACAAGCTCATAGAATCAAAAATGGACTGATTTGGATGAGTATAACTCATGTTATGAAAATCGAAAGGTGTATGGGTCTAAAAAATCATGAAGAACAGAGCCTGAGGGGCTGTTCTGCGACTTGGGGAGCAGCTGCATTGTCCCCAAGGCCATTTAGGGCATAGCTGCACCGGGCTTTAGTGCCGGGTTGACTGTTCTGACCTGCTGTAGTAAATTAGGCATAACATTTTCATACGAACTCCGATTGAGGTGATTCAAGATGATCCAGAATGAGGACGAATAGACCTACAACTTTTGTTCTTTAAGTTGTTCAATTGGAGGTCATTAGGAAGGGTCAAAATAGTAATCTTTGTGAATGTTACGTATTTAGAGGCGATCAGAGGGCGTCGAGCAAGCACATACACAAGTATAGTGCTCCCGACGATGGAATATGTTATTCTAAGTGATATAACATGAAAATGCATAATATTAGACATGACATATAAGATTACAATACTCATAATGGAATGCTTTAGCATAACTTAGTGTGTGTTTTAAAAAGAAACTTGAAGATTTCGAAAACAAATCTTGACGAACTTTGAGTCATTTGAGTTCTAACTTTGCGGTGAGCATATGGTGGAGTCATGCAAGCATAAAATGTGATCCTAAGTTACTTTGTATAAGATAACTTGTATAGCTTGGATAGTATGTGTTTTCAAAGAGAAATTCAAGTTTTAAAAACTAATAATCATGAGTATGGTGTCGCCTACACTTCTACCTTGTAAGAATGTGTAGAAATATGTACAAATGAATATGACATATGATTCAAAGTTGTCTTGCATGATTTGGTTGGCATGATATGGATTTGAAGAGAAGAAACTTAGACGTTTTGAAAACATTATTAGTGAGAATTGTTTCGTCTAAACTTCTAAACTTGTAGGATGGCATACTAGTATCATTTTGGTCTTTAAACAAGACCTATAAGTGCAAACACATAGTTTGACATAATGTAAGTCATTGGAACATGATTCTATAAGAGTTTAAAGTGATGGACAAAACTAGTTATATATAAATTATATGAACACTTGCTAGCGTGCATCATATAACCCTCTCTTATGAATAGATAGATAATATTGTTAACCTCATGATTTCATGAACTTGGTTGGCCTTAACTTCGTAGAAATTTCAAACTAGAGACATATTGTGTAAAAGTAGACTTGATATGACTTTGAGAAAGTCCAAGATCTCTTAAGATGTATGTTTGCTATGTGTTAATATTCTGGTGCAATGAAACCTAGAAGATAAAAGCTCAACTTTGTGCGACCGGGATGGCAGCAATGCTGCCATCCCAAGCTCTAACCTCTCAACCAATTGTACTTGCTGCATGACAGTTCGATCTAGACATTTTATTTGCTTTTTGATTTTGGCAACTTACTTATAGTACTGTCCTAAGCTATAGTACTTGTCATGGATGATGTTTTAAGCCTTAGAGCATGTAATGGTTATATTAAACCCAAGTTTGTTAAAATTTATTAAAGTTTGCAAAATGCAAGAACTGTATGAAACATTCATCTATGAGTTTGAAATGTGTAACAGACACATAGCGAGTCAAGTGTGTAATAGATATATATGAACGTTGAGGTAAAGTGCGAGTGGTTAAGGTATACCTATACATACCTAGCTATTCTAAGAGTATGATGAGAAAGTGAAATGTAGGTTTTTCAAACCTAGTTAGAAAACAATGTAACATTGTTATTACATTGAGAATGCATGAAATATGTTACTGATGGAGATGAATCCATGATTATATAACTGTGTAGGAATACACGAAGTGCAATTAAGCGTTAAGCAGTTAAGTCGTAGTTCATAAACTGCGAATCAGACAAGTCTTTCAGTTCCTATTTGATATATGAATTCTATAACTGTTAGTTGAGCTATATTTTGCTATGATTATGTTGATGTATATATATGAAATGCATATGAGATATGTATGAAAGTTGAAGGTTGATCTTTGATGATATGCTTATGAAGTAAATCTCTATGCTTGTTATGTGAGAAGTAACATGCGTAGTAAATATTAATTGATTATGAATGCATGAATTAAATATGCTATTATATGCTATGTGTTGCATGAAAACTGTTAAAATTGTTGGGCTGTCGAGCTCACCCTTGCAAATAACCACTTTTGCAGGTTTAGGACACACGATAAAGGTTACGTGCTACTTGATTAATAAAGATTCAATCACATCAAAGGAGATTGATTTGTTTAATTAAATATATGCTCTTGAACCATGTTTAGGTTCTAGGAGATGTACGTGATAGTAGTTTACGATGTGTAATTCATGTTAACTTGTACTATGTGATACATAGAGAGATTCAAATCGAGATGTAAAAACTTATACAGTAATTCAAATAGACTGAATCATAACAAAATTTGATTAAGGGATTTGTAATTGATTTAAGTTAAGAAATCAATAAAAGAATTATTTTCAAAGGAGATTGAAAAAGTTTAAATTATTCTGCATAGTTATATAACATTGAATGTGATGTAAAATAGGAATAGTAAATGACCAAGTTGTGAAGCTTATAAAAGTTTGGGGTCATTACATAGATCCTGGAAATGGAAAGAATTTATATTCTAAATTGTAATAAGTAAAGTTTATTCATTAAGTTATGAATGAAAATTTTTAATAGTTTGACGATAGTAGTATCATGGCGGGCCGAATTCGAGGTTCAAAGGTACCCGGATTTGGGAGCGTCACATTTACTCTTTTCTAGAATTCCTCTTTTTACCAGTTATGTTCCCTATGTGTTGAGTTTTGTTTGAAAGGGCAAGTTTGAAAAGAGTCCGACAAAAAATGTCGATTTGAAAATTTAGAGTCGTTAGTTAGTAATTTTGAAATGGTTGTACCAACTCAACTGAATTTGAAAAGGTTTACACAAAGGTCCAATTGTTGGACATGGTTTAACCGGCCTTCGAAACTGAGATTCACAAAGTTCGGGGGCTTGATTATGTGGGGGGGAAGGTGTTAGGCACCCCCCCCCGACTTCTGTGAAAACACGGTTACCGCGACTTTTAAATTCCCTAATTTATCTGAAGTGTGTGTGTATGTTTATTGGGCCTAAGTGCAGTTATTTGGAAGTAGTGTTATGCCTCGTTTTCACCTATATACAAAGGGTTTAATTTGTATAAAAGTTCAATTTTAAGCAAGATATAGTAGTGATGTTTTGAAAATAGGTTTTCAAACCATTATACTAACATAATAATTGAGGTCTTTGATACTTCCATTTTATTCCGTATTTAGTTTGATTTGATTTTATTCCGAAGATGCGAAACATCTTCGACAAAATAATATACATAGCAGTTTCGGGCTCCTCATGGGCATGAAAGCCATCGAAGGATATCAAAACACTATAAATAATTTACAAGTTGGTTGTACAAGCTGGATCTTAGACCGCGTGGCTCCTAGGCTCATATAATAAAAACTAGAAAGAAAACTAGATTTAAATAAATATTAGTCATTCTAGCTTAACGATTCCTGTTTTGCAACTTTTGAACCGGTTAATGTTAATTAGATATGTCTAGATTTAGATAAACTTAGTCCACAGATTTGAATAGTATGGATTTACATTAAATGAGCAGTTAAAACAAATATTTAAATGCAGTAAACTGTTAATATATATATATATATATATATATATATATATATATATATATATATACAGTCAGCTTCTCCAATG
The DNA here is from genome assembly GCA_020205605.1 of Panax ginseng. Lineage (NCBI taxonomy): Eukaryota > Viridiplantae > Streptophyta > Magnoliopsida > Apiales > Araliaceae > Panax > Panax ginseng. Next base: position 44,493,717 of record CM035148.1, read on the forward strand.
AATTGGAAGGAGCGAACTAAGAATAAATCAACTATAGCGATAGTTTTTTCTGTCGCTATAGCATAGAAAGCCAGTTTTTTATGCTATAGCGACGGAAAAAACCGTCGCTATAGCCGATTCACTCTTAGTTCGATCCCTCCAGTTCGCCGGAGAGAGCCGGGCTATATATATATATATATATATATATACACTTTAATTGAAAAGTTGAGCCTGGATCAACTATCTGTGGCTTTTACTCACTTTCATAAACATATATATATATATATATATATATTAAAGCAATAGAATGCTTCAAATCTGAAAAAATCATACAGTGTGCTTCACAGAAGGTTTCAGACCGCTTTTGGAGCTTGACAACTCCGTTTTCACCGATTTAAATTTGATATGTTGTAGAATATGTTTCTACAAGTGTTTAGAAAGAATAATGTCAAAGTTTGGAACACTCTACAAGAGATTAAAAGCTGAAATGGACAGAGTTTTCTCTCTTTTTCTCTTTTTTCTTTTTCTTTTTGGCTGATGGGGGGTTCTATTTATAGACGAAGTGGCAGCGGGTCTATCTGCGGCTCCCCGGGTGGGCCCGGGCCCCATGGGTCTTATTATCTCGAAGTACGTGCACTTAAACTAACTTGTTGTATGCTTAAACCTTCATAACTTTCAATCAGAGAATCCGAAAAAAGGTGTGATATACCTTTTCGGAAAGCCCTTGATGAGATCTACACAATGACCTAGGATTTGAAAATTTTCAAATCCGGGAAAATGGGTTCATGACCAGATCTTCAAGTCTTCGCAGTCCATCCGTTAAGTTATCTTGTGTTGTTTTCACTCGGGATTGATGTTATGGTTCGGCGTGACTTCTTTTTGCAGTTATTTGGGTTAATTTGATATTGAGTTGGAAAAATTACTATTTTACCCTTCGCGGGTTAGTTTTGGTCTTGATGTAGTCATAGTTGCCTTTTCTCAGGGTTGTGTGTGAGATTGGACTGTTGTTGATTCCTGACAGTCCTCAGGGTTATCTCCGAGGTTGTTTTGATCACCCGAGCTTTTCTCCAAACTTTGAACTTGATCTTCTAGGGTTGTCTCCGGGGTTTGAACTTGATCTCCAAGGTTATCATCGGGGCTTGGAATTGATCTCCCGTGGTTGTCGTCGGGGTTGGATTTGATCTCCCAAGGTTGTCGCTGAGGTTTGGATTTGATCTCCCGGGGTTGTCATTGGGATTGGACTTGATCTCCTGGGGTTGTCGTTGGGGTTGGATTTAATCTCTTGGGGTTGTTTCCAAGGCTAGGATTTGATCCCCAGGGGTTGTCTTCGTGGTTTGAATTAATCTCCCGGGGTTGTCGTCGGTGTTTGATTTGATCTCCCGTGGTTATATCCGAGGTTGGGAGTTTTGATGATTTGACTTATAGGGTTATCTCTAGAAGACGATTCTGCCCTCCTGTATAGTTAATAACAGGAATGCAACATTTCGAATGTCTACAAATTCCCCTCTTTATCATGTTTATGCAATGTAATGGCATGAACAAGATAAAGATTACTAGACACTTAAAATATGACAAAATTCAAATGATGTCATGCAATGCAACATGATATGATTTTATGCTGAATGTTTTTGTTGGAATAATTTCCAATGTAATTCTACCACTGACTGCTCCTGCCATTTCTGCTGGGGATGGAGTTGTCAATGATGGTCTCTATTGAACCGCTTTGATGTCTAATCGAACGGTAGTTTACAAAGCTTTCATCACCGGATCTTTCCCGATACTACGTTAGGGTTGTCACCAACGGTTTGAAATGTCCATCAGTGCTATTTGAGATTGATTTGATGACAAGTTTATATATATGCTTTCAAAATCCCTGATGTGGAGGTTTTCCTATGGATGAGACCATAAGATTTTGACATTGGGGTTGTCACCAACGTTCTTTATCTTTTGGATGTTCTTTTTGACTTTATTTCTGCCGAAGATGTTCCTTTCTTTTGCGAGTAACTCTCGGGGGATTGTTGATGTTTATCCTAATGATAGCTTGGCTTGGTTCCCATCATTGGATTTTTCCCGCCGTAACACTGGGATTATCACCACCGGCATGATTTTCTATCAGGTTGATGCCGATAGCTTCACTGGAAATAGAATTTTACTGCTCGCTTTCACATCATCCTCACAATACTTACTTAGACGATAGGTTTGTGAAGGTTGACCATAACCGACTTTCCTCGGTGCCTACTTGAACAGTAGTTTACAACTGTCTAAAAATCACCGAACCATCACGGTGTCTCGACTGGGGATTTGTATAACAGATTCCATCATCGGTCATCCCCGACGAAGATAATTTTCCACAGTTTTCATCATCAGATCTTTCTTGATGCTACGCTAAAGTTATCACCGATGGTTTGTAATATCAAATACTCTGACCTTCGTTGAAGTAGTTTTCAATGACTTACATCATCGGACCATTCCCGATGCTACGCTGGAGTTGTCGCCCACGGTTTAGACTATCAATCATTCTGACTTTGTTGAAGTAGTTTTCAACGGCTTGCATCATCAGACCATTCTCGATGCTACGCTGGAGTTGTCGCCAACGGTTTGCACTGTCAAATATTCTGACCTTCTTTGAAGTAGTTTTCAATGGCATACATCACCGAACCATTCCTGATGCTACGTTAGAGTTTTTGCCAACGGTTTGCACTATATGTCATTCTTGATATCTCTGCTGGGGATATTTCTTGGACGAATGGTATCCCTGAACAAATTTGGACGTTTTGATTGCATTTAAGACCCACGGTTCATGGCACCGAACCTTCCCAATGTTTTGACAAGGGCCGCTTTCAATAGCCTCTATCATTGGTTTTTTGAACCCCGCATCCGGACAAATACTAATTACTTAAATGTAAATCAGAAGTTTGGAATCTGAATTTATGGTTTCAGGCCTTTCTGCTCAATCGTTTAGCACATTTTTCCCTGTTTTGACTCTTTAGCTTTCGGGAACTCCGTTATAACTTAAATTTGATCGATCCGGAGGGGGTGGGGACCACCCTGGGTAGCCGCAGGTAGACCCGCGGCTCCCCGTGGGAATATTTACTCCCTCTTTTCTCTTTTACAAGTCATTTTCAAGTTTAACCACATAGAAAATTTTAAATTTCTTCTTCAGATCTACTGAGTTCGGGCTGCTTTTTGCAAAATTTGTCACCACATAAATGTTTTGCACTACTCTGGAAATGTGTACATGTTTTCTTTTCAAGTTTTGACAGTTAGAACGTTAGATTTCATATAGATTGCTTCTAAACACAAAGTACTGAATATGCATGCTCATATGACTTGATAAAAATTATTCAACTTAGTAAATGTTAATCTCTTACCATGTTAAACGTATTGATGTGAAAAAGCTGACTTTTGAGATAGTCATTTGGCACCTTTTTTTGCTAGTTCATTCATTCTATTTGAGGACAAATGAGCAAAAGTTTTCAAATAAAGCACACATGGTAATTTGGTTGCCATGGTGGATTTAATTTTTATATTTTTTATGCATATGGGATGTTCATGATTTTGGGTTGGTGTGCTACTGAATGGCCACCTAGTCATGCTTATGTGCATGTAGACAGTCCATTTTTCAAAGGAGACTCTGGTGAAAATTTTTCACGAGTATGGGCATTTTAATGAATATATAATTTTAACTCTATTATGGATTTATGTTAACACAATGCATGTATTAGGACTTAGATTATGCATGAAGCAATGATTTGAATTTAATGAGCTTCAAGTTTAGAATTTTACCTCACCATTTCTGAGGTGATTTGGAGACTTTGTCCAGATTATGGATCCAGACCAGCCGAATAACTCTCATACGGCCTCTATAGGTGTCAGGAGGAGATCTTCTGATGTTCCCCAGCCTCGTCCAGCCTGGCAACCTTGTCGGTTGAATGAGTCAGTTATTTACCATATCCAGGTTGAGAGGCTGGATGTCGTGGATGAGGAGGAGGATGTTCCTATTTTGGATCCTGCTCCTTCTTCTTCCATTCCCCGCCGGGAGCTTCCAGCTCTTAGTGTGAAGATTTCAGATCTTTTGGATGATTTGAGTCATCATTCCTTGATCAATCTTTCACATGAACGAGGTAATAGTCAATTCCATCTTTCCTTTCCCACTTTTGGGGTAATGGTTTTGATCTTTGATTTGCAATTTGATACAGGTTCTTGGCTTTCCTCAACCCAGGGGGAACTAGTTTAGCATTCACTCTTTGTACCAGACCTTCCATTCAAATTACAGGGAGATCATCCATTACTTTTAGTCTTCGTTTCCATCCCCGTCGGCATGCTCTCCCGGGGTTATCTAAGGGCTTTATCTGAGCCCTGGTTCTACCAGATCCAATCTCTCCATTTGCTAGATCGTGAGGTGATGATGACATCGATGGATTAGCGGTTCATCACTGGGTTAGAGTTTACAAGGGCGCTAGTGCCTTTGGTGGCTAACATTTCCCTAACTGTCGTTCGATCTCTATTGGGAGTTTTGGCCACGACCCTCAAGGGTTGGACTATTTGTTATGGGCCCTTGAGGGTCAGCCATTGCATGATAATCGAAGGATTAGAGATCACATTCTTTAGCGATTGTTCCTAATCATCATCTGGGGTTATTTCATAGCGAACAACTCCATGATGGTTTATTTCGCTTTAGTCAGCGCCACTTATGAGGTAGTATCAGAGACTTTGATAGGGGCTCATACACCTTTGTCTACTTCTTTAAAGGGATGCGCCTACGATCAGAGGGCATGACGGAGGCTTAGCTAGGCTTTTACCCATTTTTGCTGGTGAGTAGTCTCCATATCTTTTATTTTACCTTGCTCAGGTTGTCAGTTTTCCTGACTGAAGATATTTGATCTTTGCATTTTAAGTTTTGGGCCTATTAGAGGCTTCTCTGTCTTTGTCCCATTACCACATTAGGTTTGGAGACCTATCCACAGGGACGACGATGGCATTACTCAACTCTTACAAAGGTTCTTATTGCCGAGGGTTTTACCCATTCTCATTTACTGTTGGAGTTGTTGACAGTCGATGTCATCACATGGGTTCCCTACTCCGAGGACCATTTAACGGTAGGCTTTGATGATGGCTTTCCGATTTATGTCGAGTATGTATTATCCACCCGTCGGATTACTCTCCTGACTAATGGAGGCTGGGAGCTCTATTTAGGAGAACATGTTATCAGGAGCACCACAGAAGAGATATGCATTCTGTTCTTTCCTCCTACTAGGCGACATTGGCCTTTATCTCAGCCGATGACTGAGATTCCCCTGTTGGGCTTAGATGGATTCACTTTATTAGAGGGCCCTTTCATTCAGAAGGCTTTTTATCGATGGTGGTTCCTTCGCTCCATTAGAGCTCAGACCCACGCCATATAGTTTATGGGGGATATAGTTTTTGGGTCTGTTATGGTGATAGACTAGATTGCCTGGTGTAACTCAGTGACTCACGACGAGTTACATCAGATGGATTGATTGGATGATGTGGACATCGTTGATTTCTTTTGATATATTTCTCATTGTCTCTTTTGATAGGCCTCTATTAGATATTGGGTGTCTGTGCCCCATTTCTCATTATATCTTTTGATAGGCCTCTGTTAGATATCAGGCGGTTGTGCCCCATTTCCCTATACTTTTTATTTTCAGTTGTATACAGAGATGATGTATTTGGGAATGTATGTATAATGTTTTCTATTCCCTACATCATTATTTATCATTTGTCATTTATCATGATGCATACATTATGTCATGGATATGCATTCATAGAGGTGAGTTTAGCATTAACCCCTGGATGGTCTTATGATACGGTTCTACAGATGTCTTCATCCACTGCTAGCCAGATTGAGCATACCCCACCCATATTGGTGGCTTCTTCTTTGAGATCATGGTATGGTAGTTTGTCTCCCTCAGATCGGGTGATAGTTAATCATTTATTGAGGCATTCTACGACCCTCCTGACGTTTTAGGTGCCGTTGAGCTTTGTAGAGGGCACGATATCTTATTAGATATTAGAGAGACATGTCTTTAGATTCGATATCCATGAGCTAACTCCTACATTGGAGGAGTATGAACATCTCACTAATTTGCCCTTGGACTAGCCTTACGCTAGGATGGTTATCGGTGATATGAGTTGGCAGTTTATGACCCTGACAGACTTACGACGTAGAGTTTCCATAGACGAGATTACCTCAGGGCATGTGGTTTCCATGGATTTCTTGATTGACCAATTTGGGTCACTGGATAGTTATCAACGACCTATTTGTACATAACTTTGTACATGGACCATCTAGATATTGGCCTGATTACGGTCGTTCGTGCTCTTAGGGAGGGTTACACCATCTTTCCAATGATATTGGTGGAGACCTTGAGGTTTGCCACATTTTTCTATACCCATTTTGTGGGGGTTTTCAGAGGTTGTGCCATTTTATTGTATGTATGACACATTTCAGAATGATTAGCACATTTAGACGTCATGGGTACTACTTTACTCTATAGACAACCATGTCTTTTTCTTTTTAGTCAGCTGAGTATACAGACACAACATCCTGGTTAGCTTTTCTGATAGGGATTGAGGATCCATTTGCCATTTTGCCTTGTTCAGGACTCAGCTCTCCCTATAGCTTTATCACTCATGTAGTTCGCATGAACTATCTTCCCATGGCTAGTTTGAGAGGGGTGACCATGTATCATGCACTAGCTGTTATGGGATAGTTTGATCAGTATCAGGATATGCATCCCTTTGACGGGGCATTGGGTCAGCGACTGTCAGCTTGGCTTTTTCAGCAGAGAACTTGACCAAGATTTATAATTATTGGACTCGTCGACAGAGGACTTAATTTTTAACTAGTCATCCGGGTCGCTCTTCAAAGTACTCTGCATGGAGGGAGGCAGATATTGCATTAGTTATAGTTGTTCACTCAGACCTGAGTATTGATTCTGATGATGAGGAGCCTATGGAGGACCCTGATTCTCCCACCGAGGATGAGCTATTTGCTAGTTTGACAGCAGCTATGGTTGATTCCCCCAGTATTCCCACTGCTGTGGCTCCACCTTCTGTAGAGTATTTAGAGCAGAGGTTACATCTGATAACATTTGAGAGGGATCAAACTAGGGCTCTAATGTTGACAGCTCTTTCTGGTAGAGATTTTACTTTTATTGAGAGGGATGACACCCGAGCTAGCAGGGATAATGCTTTTGTTGAGCGGGATAAGGCTCGACCGACTCGGGGTGCTGCTTTTGTTGAACAGAATGAGGCTCGAGCTACCCGAGACGTTGCCACTATTGATAGTACTGTACTTAGATCCCAAATGGCTAGCATCAATATAAATATAGGTGCATTCATAGATGAGCATGGTAGCACTATGCAGATGGTCATGGATCTTCTGGATCACATGGATACCCAAGGGTAAGAGCTTATAGATTCGCCTCCATCTTCCGAGAGGGATGCCATGTTGAACTTGTTGGCCTTTTTATTAATGGGTTTGTAGATTAGCTTTCATTTCCTTGCATAGACTAGGTTAGCCATTTTTGTCAAGCACATGATACAATGTATATATCAAACAATATTATATGGCAAGAAAATATATTTTGATTCACTTCCCTTTTAGATATGTCTTGTCACTTGCTTGATAGTGGCCATTTTCTTTATGACTTGCTACCTTGATTTATCCCAAACTTCTCCTCTATTTATTGACATTGAGATGTCCTAGGATCTTTCAGAATGGGTCGTTGATCTATTTATTAGTAGATTTCATTTCGTTGATTTTTGGACTTGTTTTTGAGGTGGTTGAGGTTCAAGAAAAGGGTTTGGCTTTCCTCTTTGAGGGTTCGACCGCACCACAGATGGTTGCCTACATACTCCCATTGATGAGGAGAGATCAAGTCTTTCGCAGTTCAAGCTCTGGCTTGAATGAAATGGTTTAAGAAGTGTTGGTTTGGGTTTTTGGGTTTCTTATTTGGTTTGACCGCACCATATATGGCTGCTTATGTACTCCCATTGATGAGGAGAGATCAGGTCTTTCGTAGTTTAGGTTCTCTAGTGTAAACCTGAATTGACTTGATTTACTTGATTGATGATGATGATTTTTTTCAAAACCAGGATTTTGGTTTGCTGGTGATTTCAAACATAATATCTTTTCATGGTGTCTGAATTGATAAGCTAGGGAAATTCTTCGCCGTCCATTTCTTTCAATTTGATAGCTCCTCCTATCAACACTTCCTTGACAATGAAAGGGTCTTCCTAGTTCAGAGTGAACTTTTCATTAGATTGATCTTGATTGGCAAGGACTTTCTTCAGTACCAAGCCATTTTTTTGAATTGCCAAAGCCAGACATTATTGTTGTATGACCGAGCAATCCTCTACTGATATTATTGACCATGAAAGATAGTTGTGGCCCTCTTCTTATCTATTAGAGATAATTGGTGGTACCAGTCTTGCAACCAATGGCCTTTTTCCATTTGAGTATCTACCAATATCTTAATGACTCTATTTCTAACTCTATGGGGAGCACTACCTCTATGCTATAGACCAATGAGTAGGGGGTAGCCCCAGTAGAAGTGTGCATTGATGTGTTGTAGGCTAGTAAAGTTAAAGGAAATAAGTCAGGCCATCCTTTGTGATTGGCGGACATCTTTTGCATGATCTTCTTGATGTTCTTATTGGCTGCTTCAATAACACCATTCATATTTGGACGATAAATGATGGAGTAAAGATGTTTGATGTGGAGTTTGCTGCATAACTCCTCTATCATCTTGTTGTTTAGATTCTTGGCATTGTCTGATACGATCACCTCCGATTGTCCATATCGACAGATGACATTATTTCTGATGAAACCAATGATTACCTCTTTGGTGACTTTCGGAACAGAGGCTGCTTCTACCGATTTGGTGAAGTAATCGATCATGGTGAAGATAAACTAATTACTGTTGCTGGCTTTGGGCTCGATTGGCACAATCACATCCATTCCCCACATTGAAAAGGGCCATGATGAACTCATATTGTGTAGTTCACTTGGAGGAGCATGTATGGCATTTCCATGAATTTGGTATTGATAGCATCTCCTGACGTGATCATCAGAAACGACTTGAGAGAAATCCAATACGTCCATGTTTTTAATATCTTCTTGGCAAGTAAAGGACCGCTCATGTGTGGACCACATACTCCACCATGGACTTCATTCATAAGTCTTTGGGCTTGGTCTTTATCTAGGCATCTTAGAAGGTCTATTCATACATCCCTTTTGTACAGTGTATCTCCGCTTAGATAGAATTTCATGGCCATTTTATGGATTCATTTTCTTTCAGCTAGACTTGGCCCAGCGGGCGTAGATCCATCTCAATGATATTGTTTGATGTCATGATATCAGGGCAGTTTAGATGGGAGGTAGTTCATCTGATACTTCTCTAATGTAATTTCCATAGGCTGGTGCTTTTTGGCTTGTACGTTTGATATATGTGATTTCTCCACTTTCAGATATATTGATCAAGGAATCCAGGGTTACTAGTGCATCCGCAAAATCATTCTTGTTATGAGGGATATGGATGAAGGATATTTCTTCGAATTCCATAGCCATCTTGATAACTTATCTATGGTAAGGAAGCAAATGCAATTCTTTGGTGTGATATGCCCCAGTAGTTTACTTAATAACCAGCTCAGAATCCCCAAAGACAGTAACTCGTTTGACATCCATGGATTGGGCCAGTTTCAATCCCATTTTAAAGCCTTCATACTCAGATGTGTTGTTGGTGCAATTTGATAGCCACATGATACTGTTCTCCCAAAATAGGCACCTTCCATGTTTACGGCTCGATCAAAATATAATTTTCAAGATCAGACTGTATTTTCCTGATGGATTTGTTGAATTGTCATTACTTCATCATCAGGGAAATACGTTTCCAAGGGTTCAAAATTCCCTGATCTTCGGCCAATTGATCTGTAATTCATTCACCTTTGATAGACTTTTGAGTCACGTAGATGATGTTGAATTGTTGAAGGATTAACTTCCATTTGGATGGTCGGCAATTCAACATGGGTTTGTTGAATACGTATTTCAGAGGATCCATGCCGGATATGAGACATGTTATGTGTCCATGGAGATAATGTTGAAACCTCATGGCGGCCCATGCTAATGAGCAATAAGTCTTTTCAATCAAAATGTACCTCTGCTCGCCACTGCTGAATCTTTTACCGAGGTAATAGACACCTCTTTCCATACCTCTATCGTATTTTTGTCCCTTCATGCAGCTCATAGCATTTTCATTGACTGACATTTACATAAACATAGGAACGTTATCCCTTGGAGGTACCAAGACGGGAGCTTTGACCAATTATTTTTTGATGGAAAAGAAGGCTTTTTGGCACTCATCATTCCACTTCATGGAGGAATTTTTCCTTAACAGCTTAAAGATGGGCTCATGTTGCGGTGAGTTGAAAGATGAATTTGTTGATAAAATTGATTCTCCCCAGAAATCCCCGTATTTCCCTTTCTGTCCAGGGCACAAGCATCTCAATAATTGCCTCAATTTTGGTGGGATCCATTTCAATGACTTTATGGCTTACTAGAAATCCCAACAACTTGCCTGATTTGACACCGAAGGCACAATTGGCCGGATTCAGCTTCAAGTTATATTTGTGTAATCGGTTAAAAAGCTTATTGAGATGGTCAATATGGTCATCTTCCTTCCGAGATTTGACGATGATGTCATCCACATAGACCTCTATTTCTTTATGCATTAAATCATGGAAAAGAGCCATCATGGCTCGCTGATAGGTGGCATCGGCATTGATAAGGCCGAATGATAAATGTCTATAACGAAATGTTCCCCAGGGAGTGATGACGGCTATTTTCTCCCTGTCCTCTTCAGCAACCATGATCTGATTGTACCTAGCGAAGCAGTCAACAAAAGAATACATGTCATACTAAGTCGTGTTGTCTATTAGTATGTGGATAAAAGGTACTAGGAAATTGTCTTTGAGATAAGCTTTGTTCAAATCCCGGTAATCCACGCAAACTTGTACCTTCCCTCCAGGCTTAGGCACAGGAAATATATTGGATATCCAGTCAGGGTAAGTTGATACCATGATGATGCCAGCTTTGAATTGTTTAAAAATTTCTTCCTTAACTTTCAAATTCCACTCAGGTTTCAATCGCTTGAGCTTCTGTTTGACTGGTTTGAATCCTTCTTTGATGGGTAAGCGATGAATGACAATATCAGTAGACAAACCAATCATGTCCTCATTTGACCATGCAAACATATCCTGGAACTATGTTAGTATAGAAATCAAGTCTTTTCTTTGGCTTGGGGTAAGGTCCATGCCAAAATGGATTTCTTTATGGTTTTATGAGGTTCCGATATTAACATAGGTGGTTTGATCAAGGTTTGGTTTGGGTTTATTTTTGACCCATTCTTTGATCTCCTCAGGCACCTCATAGTCCTCTATCTCTTCTTGATCAATCCCCATCAAGTCAACGTCCAACTCTACATCAAAGTTATAGTCATTGTGGAGATTTGGCATTCCATTAGCAAGGCTAGACAAAACCAACTCTGTAGTCCTAAAAACAAAATGTTTTTACTCAATATATGAGATTGTTTGATCATACAAAGTGTTACCAATATCATGAAAAAAGTTACAGCTAGTACTGTGCGATAAAAGTAAGAAGTTAATAATATCTACATAGCATGGAAAATATATTTTCTGCCTTTTTTACCCTGTTCGGAAAATGCAAGGACTGCTGCGCCAATTGCCTAGGGTCAAGTCCTTGTGGAAAGTTATGATGAAGGGATAATTGACATCTTCCTCTTCTTTGATGATCACCATGACTGAATTCATATCAGGGTAAGTATTTTCCTTTGACCGGTTTTCCTTAGCCCTATTTATGCGAGGGGTTAACATTTGATCTTCTGAGTAGTCATCATCTGGGATATCGTCGTTTATACCCTCAGTATGCTCTAAAAAGTACATCTTTGATAACCGGTTTTTCACTTTTTGTTTGAGTCTCTGATTCTTTTCATCGCTTTCTTGATCCAAAATTAGGACTTCTTTTCCACTTGTCGGCTTGGGCCTAGGAATCAACATACTCATAACGAAAATAGAAATTTTCCTTAGAGGCCTTACAAATCCTGCATATATAAGATTGGTTAGCAAAATTGTAGAGGAAGGAACTGAAGGATGTTTATGCGGGTTCCGATGATTTGATCCAAAGGAATAGTCTAATACAGCCTTCCCTATTTGGCTAGGAATTTGAACTAGACTTCTGATTCCTTGCTGAGTTTTCCCTAACCCTTGTACAGGCTAGAAACCCAAGGCTATCATTTTCTGACTAGCCGACATTACTTTAGGGGAAACTCGAGGCTTCAAAGCTGGGGCCCCGATAGGTTGATATTGAGTGTTTCTCACCTCAAGGGCTTGAAAATGGATAGGCTCAACTCATTCATTGAGACTGATTAAAGGAATATCACTTTGGGTATGAACAGGATACTCTGGTTCAGTATTGATGAAGACCAGATTACCATTGATGATGTATTTGACCTGTTGATAAAGGGTAGATGGAAATGCTCCTTCCATATGGATCCATGCCCTTCCCAATAGCAAATTATATCTTGTGTGATGTTTAGAACTTGAAAGGATATTTAAAAGGTATGTGGATCGATCTCCAATGGCAGTTCAATTTCTCCTACAACATTTCATCGAGATCCATCAAAGGCTCTTATGACTATGTGGCTGCTTCAGATTCGGCTGGGATTGATTTTCATTCTTTCCAACATGGCATGGGACAGATGTTCATGGAAGATCCTCCATCTATCAACACACCTTCGACCACATATCCTGGAGACATCACTACTATGTGCAATGGCTTTTAATGGCCCATCCCTTTGGGTGGTATGTCATCATCGGTGAAAGATATCACATTGATGTTGAAAATGTGATCTGTCAAATGATGAAACTTTTCAGTGTCCACCGTCTTTTGCAGGTGTGCTTCTTCCAGTACCTTCATTAAGACCTTGCGATGATCTTTAGATGAGAATTTAAAGTCTAGAATGGATATCTGTTGAGTTCTTTCTTTTAATCTTTGCACCATTTTGGCTTCATTATGCCCCATCTCGCGGAGGAATTATTCAAAATTTTTTTTCTAGCAGTTTCCCCTTGGATTTGATGACTGGATTCATTACTCGTTGAGGTAGATACAACGAGTTTTCCTTTGATATAACAGTAGTTAGATTTGAAGTTGATCCCTTAACCTCATCATAGTTCCATGGGACTATTTTCAGGCTGATAATGGGATGATGCAACCTGAATGGCAACACCAATGGTTCTGGTGTAGCCACCTTCAAAGGGTTTTTCACTCCTTTGACCTTTATTCCTTAGATTGAAAGAGGTGTTACAGACAAGTCTCCTTCAGAGGATATTACTGCTATAACTTCCCTCCATATTTGTGTTCCTGGAGGAAATATATTTTCTTCTTCAAGCAATACAATATCATTATCTGCCATTTACAGGTCACCGCTATCAATCATATTTTGGATTAGATGATGAAGTGCCCATCAGATTTTAGTGTTATGACCCCGAGTATTGGAGTGGTATTGACAAACCCTTGTAACATTAAATCTTTTGGAACATGGATTGATTGGGGGTAATAATTCTGTAATGTTCCCTTCATTGATCAACATCTATAGGATTTCTTCCATTGGTTGACCCAAAGGGGTGAACTTTCTTTGGTCTGCATAATCCAGACGAGCCTGGGATCTTGCTTTCCTTGTTACCACGATCTCACAATTGTCTATCAGATCCTGGATTTTGTGTTTTAGAGACCAGCAATCTTGGTTGTCATGCCCTGGAGCTCCAGAATGATAAGCAAATTTCTTGCTTGTATTAAAATTCTTTTCACTCAAATTGGCTGTAGAAAGGAGATGGAAAATTTTCTTCTGTACTGTCAAAAGCTTGAGTATATTTTCCAATGAGTCCCCTAAGGGTGTGAAAACTCGTTGACGTTTGACCTCTCCAACCTTTTGCAATAGAGGATTTGAGGATTGTGCAGATGCTTGAAAAGGAGAATAATTGTTCTTTTGAATGGACAAGTTTTGATTGCCTCTCTGAGTTTGTCCTTGCAGCACAAAGGATACATCCTCTTCTTTCTTTTTATGACCCCTCCAAGGGTTATTCCCATAATTTCCAGCTTGAATGTGCTCGACCATAGCTTCTAAAGGAGTGAGGTCTTTAATCTTCCCAGACTTTAACCGCATCTTAGCCATCTCTCCGTGTTTGATCATTTCTGAGAATTGTTTTCCTATTCCTACTAGGACCTTCTCATAAAATGGAGCTTCTTCTATGTCAATGAAGGTCATCACCATCTTAGTTTATGTCATTGATGGGATTACTTGAGCACCCAGACGCCTCCATCTTCGGGCATATTCTCTGAATGACTCAGTATTCTGCTTTTTAACTTTAGTAATTTGATATCTATCTGGAGCCATTTATGATTGGAAACTGTATTGGTTTAGAAAAACACGGGCTAGTTCTTCCTAGCTATGGATTTTGGAATTGTCTAATCTAGCATACCATGCTCTGGCTTCTCTAGTTAGACTCTTTTGAAATAACTGCATTCTTAGTTTTTCATCCTCGGCATAGGATCCGAGTTCTCCGATGAACACTTTTAAATGAGTGTAAGGATCTCCCAATCCGTCATATTTTTAAAAATTAGGAGTTTTGAACTTGTCTGGATAATAGACCCTAGGAAAGATGCAAAGGTCTGAATAAGTCAAGCTTCCATATGTTCCAGTCCCTTTGATTGACCAAATGGTTTCTTTCTTTTGTTGGACTTTCTTTCGAATATCACCAGTTTCTTGATCTTCTTTAAGATTGGTGATTTCAGGGGTTTTATTGGATTTTTCATGGTTTGGTTATTCAGGCATCTGTACTTGTTTTTCCTTCTTGTGAGTACCCCGGACCCCTCCCTGTGCAGAGGATTCTGTTTGAGTGGGTATTTGTGGACCCTGAGTCTGTTTGTTTTGTTCTTTCAAAAAGATAACTAATTCTTCTATCTGATTTCTTAGTCCCTCAAACTCCTCTCGAGAAATAGGAGAAGATTCAGGTTGGGCACTTGCAGCCATGTCTGAAGGTGGGCCCCACTACCTTTTTGGACTTTGAACGGGTAACAGTACCAATTGGTTCCCTAGAAAAAGCATATGTAGTTTAGTCTGGGTAAACATCAAGAGGTTGCATGCTATACAATGTGTCTGTTTTTGGAGTTTTTTAATGTTCTCCTGCAAAACATATGTCAGTTGTTTTGATGACAGGATAGCATAATAGTTTTTAATAGGGAAAGGAATGTATATTTACATCTTTCTTTATATTTACTTGGAATTGTAATTTACATTGAATCAGAATTTACATGCAATTAAAAGGGAAAGGCATGAAGAGACTTCCCTTCGCGTTTGGTTTATCAGAGACTGACCTATCTTAGGCTACTCTCGCGGCTTTTCGGCATAAAGGTTCACAGATTATCGCAATTTACTAGATCAGAAGTTAATCTGATCTTTCAATTGGAGTAGATATGAGTGGTGTCTTTCTTGAGCCTCGCATGATTAGTCTCTGTTGAGTCCAGTAATCAAACACCGACGGGTTTGCCTCCTGGTGGAGGAATCAAACAACATACATTCACATACATCGTGTCTCACCGTATGAAACGATGACATTGTGCAAAGCAAAAATATAACATGCAGAGATTATATAAGGCACTAAAGTGTAGTGAATAAAGCATTCATTCACATCCATTCAATGTAAAGACAACATTCACACACAAACAGATTAAGAAGGTTTTTGAAAAGTTTGAAATGCGGCTTAAGCCCCTACTGTCCCCAGCGGATTCGCCACATGTCGATGTCGGAAAAAATGTCCACTTTTCTGGAATTCCTCTTTTTACCTTTTTTGTTCCCTATGTGTTGAGTTTTGTTTGAAAGGGCGAGTTTGAAAGGAGTCCGACATAAAATGTCAACGATTTGAAAATTCAGAGTCGTCAGTTGGTAGTTTTAAAATGGTTTTACCAATTCAACCAAATTTGAAAAGGTTTACACAAAGGCCCAATTGTTGGACTCTGTTTAACTGGCCTTGGAAACCGAGATTCACAAAGTTCGAGGGCTTGATTAAGCTGGGGGAAGGTGTTAGGCACCCCTCGACTTCTGTGAAAACACGGTTACTACGATATTTCAATTCTTTAATTTATTTGATGTGTGTGTGTTTATTGGTCCTAAGTGCAGTTATTTGGAAGTAGTGATATGCCTCGTTTGCACCTATATACAAAGGGTTTGATTTGTATAAAAGTTCAATTTTAAGCAAGATATAGCAATTATGTTTTGAAAATAGGTTTTCAAACCCTTATGCTCACATAGTAATTAAGGCCTTTGATACTTCTATTTTATTACGTATTCAGTTTGATTTAATTTTATTCTCGAGATGCGACACATTTTTGACAAATTAATATACATAGCAGTGTCGGGCTCCTTCTGGACATGAAAGCCATCGAAGGATATCCAAACACCATAAATAATTTACAAGATGGATGTACAGCTGAAAAGGGTCCATCGTTGGAACCAGATCTAGATCCGTTAGCTGGATCTTAGACCTCGTGGCTCTTAGGTTCACATAATAAAAACTATAAAGAAAACTAGATTTAAATAAATCTTAGTCATTCCAGCTCAATGATTCCAGCTTTGCAACTTTTGAACCGATTAAAAGTTAGATATAACTTGATTTAGATAAATCTAGTCCACATATTTTAATATTATGAATTTACATTGAACGAGTAGTTAAAACATATATTTAAATGCAGTAAACAGTTAATATATATATATATATATATCGACGATCCGGGCATAACTAATCGGCGAGAATCTAAATATATGTATATATATATATATATATATATTAAAGAAATTGAAAACTCGGTTTCCACTGTTTATAATCTGATATGTTGTAGAAGATGTTTCTAAAAGTGTTTAGAAAGAATAATATGAAAGTTTGGAACACTCTAGAAGAGGTTAAGGGCTGAAATGGACAGATTTTTCTCTCTTTTTTTTTGGCTGACAGGTGGGGTCTATTTATAGACCAAAGTGGTCGTGAGTCTCCCCGCAGCTCCCCGGATGGGCCCAGGCCCCGTGGGTCTTGTTGTCTCGAAGTACGTGCACTTAAGCCAACACGTTGTCCGCTCGAACCTTCATAACTTTAAATCTTGGAATCCGATGGAGGCGTGATATACCTCTCCGAAAAACCCTTGACGAGAGTTACACAATGACGTGGGATTTGACATTTTCCAAATCAAGGAAGATGGGTTCGAGACCAGATCTTCGAGTCTTCACAGTCCATCCATTGAGTTATCTTGTGCTGTTTTCACTCGGGATTGATGATATGGTTCGGCATGACTTATTTTGCAGTGATTTGGGTTAATTTGATGTTGAGTTAGTAAAATTACTAGTTTACCCCTCCCGGGTTGGTTTCGGTCTTGATGTAGTCATAGCTATCTTTTCTCAGGGTTGTCTCCGAGATTGGACTGCTGTTGATTCTTGACAATCCTCAGGGTTATCTCTGAGGTTGGTTTGATATCCTGGGGTTATCTCTGGGGTTTGAACTTGATCTCCTAGGGTTATCATCAGGGCCTTGAGTTGATCTCCCAGGGTTGTCGTCGGGGTTGGATTTGATCTCCCGGGGTTGTCGCCGGGGTTTTGATTTGATCTCCCGAGGTTATCACCAAGGTTAGATTTGATCTCTCGGGTTTGTCGTCGGGACTTGGATTTGATCCCCCGGGGTTTTCATCGTGGTTTGAATTAATCTCCAGGGGTTATCGTCGGGGTTGGATTTGATCTCCCGAGGTTGTCGCTGGGGTTTGATTTGATCTCCCGGGATTATTTTCGGGGTTTGATTTGATCTCCCGGGGTTGGGATTTTTGATGATTTAACTTCCATGGTTGTCTTTGGAAGACTATTCTGCCCTCTGCATAGTTAGTAATAAGAATGCAACATTTTGAGTCTCTACAATTGCTTAGCGGTAATCCGTGGTTAAGGCAAGTTTCCTAGCTCAAACTTGAGTTATTATGTTTCAAGCATGCTAGTGGTTTAATTTTGACACTTATTCCGAATATATGATTATTTAATCGCACTTAGTGCACCTTGCAAATGTTTAGCAGGTAAGAAAGGCTGATCACCTTCATTACCAAAGTAGTTGTTCATGGTCATTATTGACCACTCAGCGTTATTGATTCAGTTATTCATTTATTGAAATTTCAATCGCAATCTTTCACAATTGTTATATATTATTGAAAATTCAGAAAGCTATATTCTTTTTCTCAATCATGATATATCTTTATTGTATTTAAACTTGCTGAGAAAAGTAGTTGCTCACACTTGCTATATCATGATAACATTTCAGTTAAGGCCCGAGTGTTCGAAGAAGGATAAGGTCAAAGGCAAAGGAAGAATTCAAGAGTTGTTTGATACACGTTTAACTACGTTGTTACCTATGTAAATAATTATGTAAAAATTTTAAGTTATTAAGGTATATATTAAGTTAAGGTTAATAGACCTTGGAAAATATTGTAGAATCATGTGAAATAAACATTGTATGTTTATATGTTCCGCGATAGTTATAGAATGTGTAAGATGATTTATCGTGATGCACAAGCTCCGAGGTTTGAGGGACTCAGATTTGGGACCGCCACATGTTGGTATCAGAGCTGTAGGTTATAAACCTTAGGTAGGTGTACCTTTGGCTATAACCATAGAGATAAGGATAAGGAATAAACTCAAATAAAGTTTAGAGTGCTAAGAGATGAATTCGGAAAATTCATTATTAAGTAGAGAAGAAGATAACAAAGATTCAAAGAAGAATCTCGAAGAGTTATAAAGATAAGAATATGGAGTTACTCGACTATGATAATAAAGAGAAGATAAGTTATTTAAGAAAAAAGTATGTTGAATTTGACATTCAATATACTATATTGGGTATATAGTAGTATGCTAAATTGGAATTCAGTATGCTTAAAAGGGGAATACAGGTTGTTGTAGTAGAATATAGTTTGAATACAGTTTGCTGAGTTAATATATAGTTTGTTGTATTAGAATATAGTTTGAATACAGTTTGTTGAATTAGTATACAATTTGATGTATTAGTATAACAATTTGATGCTTAGATATTTCAATTTGTTGTGTTGGGAAATAGCAAGTTATTTGGATAATCTAGGCTGCTAGATTGGTCTGTTTGGATAATCCAGTTTGCTGGATTGGTATTCGGTTTACTAAATTATAAAGAAGAACTTTTAAAATGAAAGATTAAGCGTTAAATCATAATGTATATGATAAAGAGTTGATATAGAGCAGTGTAAAGATTTCAGTTTTGGGAATAGATAAATGTTTAAGGTTTTAAATAATCAAGTTTATCTATTAAATTATTGATAAACTTGTGAAATGATCTGGATGAAGTTATAAATTATAAAAAGTAATGATAAATATACAATATCTAAAAGACTAAAAGAATAAAGGAAATCATAATATAACATGATTAAAAAGAAAGTTAAGAAGATGTAAAACCAGACGATCATAAGATAGAAATAAATCGTAATATAAGACGATTATAAGAAAAAGATCACGACGTGATCTGATTAAGACATGGAAAGACAGAGGATCAACCGAATTATTGAAAACTTTATAACATAATTGTTGTACGAAAATGGTATTGTAGACACTCAAAAATTTTATTTTCCTAATACTAACTATTCAAGAGGGCAAAAACATCTTTTTCACACTGTAGAGATAACCATGGAGGACCCTAATATCAAATCTAACCACTGAGATATCCCAGTAGATCATCAAATCAACCTTAGAGATCAACCCTAAGAAAAATAAAAGTTGGCAGCAATCAAATCTTGGAAATCAAAATCATCAAGACAAGCCCATGTGACAACCCCGGGAAATCAAATCAAATCCTGACCACAACCCCGGCAAATCATCAAATCAACTTCATAAATAACCCTGAATACAGACAAAAAGCACTAGCAGTCAAACATCTGAGATAACCCCGAGGAAGACAGATGCCGCCACATCAAGCCCAGAACCAACCTAGGAGGGAAAAAGAGTAATTTTGAAAACTCAACTTCAAATCACTACCATGAAGGTCATCCACCTGACATCAAACAACACAAGACAGCTCTACGGACGGACTGTGAAGACTCGAAGATCTGTTCATGGTCATGGATCCATCTTCTCGAATTCAGAAAAGGTTGTTGACTTATGTCACACTCTATGTTTTGATGATGACCATATTAGTTCACTAACTCTGTTATATATCATTTCACGATCATCAAGGAAGAAGGTCCAAAGTCAAGATGCCTTTGAAGAAAGAAAAGCTAAATTGGGTCTTAGGAATATATGTAAGGTTTTAGCAGTTATTACTTTCCAAAATAAGGCTCTAGGATATATGCATTACATACATATACCTGTATTCATATTTGATGTTGCATGTTTAATAAGATGCATGACAAAATTGCTCAACATAAGGAATCAAATTCTGTTTAAAGAAAGCCATACGGAAGAGCATGAAAATAACTCTCATTATGCATTTGATCTCTAAGAACACGGATAAGACAACATTGGGATTGCAGAAGTCGTGCATTACAATTTAAGGTATTTAATTGATTATCTCCAATGGCCCAATCCATATGGACACCGGCCATTATAGATCTTGCATCATAAATCACGTTGCATAGATTGAGTCATATATCAAGGGACTTAATTCTAGGAAATTAATTAAGGCAACTAGTTGATTGATTACCATACGTAATACAAGAATCATGAGCAATGATTTGGGAAATCTAATTGGTTGGGTCTAACGGTCCAATAACTATTGAGATATATGGAAACTTACATGTCAGTACATATGGTTGTATAAAGTATTGATTTCCGGTAATTAGGACAGGCCATAAAATTGAATAGTCTTAAAAAGATTGACAAACATGATCTCATGGAAATCAAATTGAATATATCATGATTTGTGCTAAATGGCTTTAAACGAGCAGATTACAGAATCAAATCTGTGTAACGAAAATACTATCAAAGAGGTGTATATAAACAGTACTAACTAACAGTTTTAATGACGAAATATATACACAGAAAATAATAGCACACAAGCTGCGAGATTATTTTCCACTGAGATAGATATTGATTGCATTAAGAACAAAGTTGCAGTTTTGAATATATTCTGGTAATATCCTTTTTGCATATCATTTCATACTAGAGCCTTGAGTTGGTAAGTAATATATTGCTTGATACCTCTAGTATTGTATTTTAATTATCAAATCTAAATCTGTTTTGTATTGGGTAATCCTGTTTGGGTTGATAACGTATTACAGTCAAGTTGAAGGAAAGCATAGGTGCTTAAGAGTGCATAGGTGCACAAGGAACAAAGGTGTTCGAATTTGATAGAACTTGTATTGTAATTGGAAAAGTTGAATAAAAGTGAGTCTCCAATACTAGTTGGTATTGGACGTGGATTAGGCTACTATTCTGAGGGTAGTAGTTGAACCAATAAAAATTCGGTGTTTGTGTGATTGCATTCTATACTTGAGTATTACATTATTTATCCAAAGAACTTTATATTCTATCCATATCAAGAATCCAAATTTTTTCGCATTAAACACTTAAAGAATTTTTTGATAAGAAATAAAAATTGGACATAGTTTGTGCCTACACTTATTCAACCCCCCCTTCTAAGTGTACTTATTTAAATTTCAAAGGTCAAACCCCATGTCATTGTGTAGCTCTCGAAAAAAGCTTTCCGGAAAGGTATAACACGCATCCATCAAAAATCCCGAATTGAAAGTTATGAAGTTTCGAGTAGACTGTGCGTTGGATCGAGTGCACTAATAAGTGGATTTAATATACACGAATTGATATTCATTTCAAGTTTAAATTCGCAGTTTTCTTTTTGTTGTGTGTTCGTTTTCACTTATTTCATGTCATTTTATGTGTAGGGTGGTTGTCGATGCAAATGGTGAAGAAAGACGAAGTTTTGGAGCGAAATTGGAAAAATGCTTGTAGTGGAAAAATTTCGTTAGCAGTAGCCTAGCCCGCCAGGGCGTGCCTTTTTAAGCATGTACCCCCCGCCAGGGCGGGAGTCCCGATTCTTGCACTCTCCTGATTTGTTTTGATGTCTGTTGCTACTCGGTTTTTGGGACTTTGTTAGGCGCCTAGACTCTAGAAAAGGCAGATTTCAGCTAGAACATAAAGAGAGCTGAATATTACGTTGCAATCAACAAATCATATAACAGAAGGAGCATACTACAGAGATTAATTCAAGGATTCAAGTGCGAGCTTTGGAGGAATAATTTGAAGAGATTATCGTGACGGTTGCAAATCTAGGCTACGTGAAGGGGTTTTCATTATTCCTCTTCTCTTTAGTCGTTATTTGTTATTGAAAGGATGGTTTCATTAGTTATTCAGTTTTTAATTCATTCGTTATGAACTAATTAGCTTATTAGACTTGTGATGGATCCTTGGGTGAAACGATGATTTTATAACTTTGATTTCTAATTTAATAAAGTATTTTCAGTTTATCTATGTTAATTCGAGCGTGAACTTATGAATTGCTTGATCAACAATTCCTCGTGTATTTGAATGGAATTGAGAGAGGATATTCAAATATAGACCTAGCTAATGTAGCATGTGTCATGAATTTTGTGAATAGCAGATTTTTGATTATTGTTAAGGTAGAGATATGTTTGACATCACATGTAATCGGGTAGAGAACTTAAGCTTAAACCTTCTTTAATTGAAGTTCACATAGAGATATAGTGAGTTGGTTGATTTAGGAGTTTAACGAATTTCTATCTTAATTGTGGATTGACGTTAATACGGTATTAGTGCATCGAGAGGTGGTTAATACTACGTTCATGTTCATGATTAATAAACTGAGATAGTGAATTGAATTGGAATAAAGGTGTTAAAATCATAGTGAAGCTCAGGGTGAAATCATAAGTCTAATTCTCCATTAATTGTTTGAATTCCAGATTTTGATATTTGTGATTTGGTTTGTGGTATTTTATTTGTTTTTAATTTAGGTTCTATAATTTTTAATCATTGAATTGGATAGTTTAATAAAATTAGGATTAATAGAAAATTAATAATTGTGAAGTTAAGTTTCTTACTAAATTGTCTATGTGGGAACGATACTCTATTCATCACTTTATTACTTGTTGACCACATACACTTGCGTGTTTTGTGTGTATCGATTTTGCCCAACAAGTTTTTAGCGCCGTTGCCGGGGACTATTTAGTATAAATCTTAATATTTTTACAAAATTAGTTTAATTAATCTAGTTTACTTAGACATTTTTATTTTTGTTTTGTTTCTTCTATTTCAGGTGTGGAAGCAGTTTATGCAAACTCGGTCCAAAAATCCAGATTTGCTGCCTTTTGACGACGACATTGATAAAAGTTTTCAGAGGTTGAGCAAGTGGATAAAGGAAACGAGACAAGAATTTGAAACACCTGAGGAAGAAGAGGAAATGGCAGCCAGAGATCGGAAAGCATTAAGGGACTACGCCACGCCCATGGTGACTGAACTGCAATCAAGCATCACCAGGCCCGCAATAGCAGCGAATACATTTGAAATTAAGCCAGGGATGATACAAATGATTTAGAATATAGTTCAGTTTGGGGGTTTGGCAAATGACGATCCGAACGAGCATCTAGTTAGTTTTTTGGAATTGTGCGACACCTTTAGGTTCAATGGGGTGTTGGATGAAGCTGTGAAACTTTAATTGTTCCCATTCTCTTTACGGGACAAGGCGAAGAGCTGGTTACATTCTTTACCATCCAGTTCGATAACTACATGGGAGGATTTAGCTCAGAAATTTCTCGCAAAATTCTTTCCACCGGCGAAAACTGCAAAGATGAGAAACGAGATAAGGATGTTTGAACAACAACATGGGGAGTCGTTATATGAGGCTTGGGAGAGATACAAAGAATTTCTCCAAAAATGCCCATATCATGGATTGCCCAAGTGGCTGCAGATGAACACTTTTTACAACGGGTTACATGGGAATCTCAGGACAAGTATTGATGCAGCGTCGGGAGGAGCATTCATGGCTTAGAGTTACGAAGAAGCATACGAGTTGATTGAAACCATGGCGGCTAATAACTACCAGTGGCCCACAGCAAGAATGACACAATTGAAGGCAGCTGGGGTGTTAGGAGTAGATAGCATGACATCGATGTAAGCATAGATATCTGTACTTACAAAGATGTTGGAGTCGGTAACAGCAGCATAAGCACAACAAACACATCAAGTACAGCAAGTGGCAATAATATGCGAATTGTGCGCGGGAGAGCACCCAACGGAGCAATGTACGATTAATCCAAAGAGTTATGCGGTTCATCCAAGAACTTCTAGCGAATTTCGCAAAACACATATCAGAACACATACAATCAAAGAAATAGGAATCATCCGAATTTCTCATGGAGCAACAACCAGCAAAATCAAGCTTCACGACAATCATATCCACCAGGATTTCAAAATCAGCAACAATCAGCTCAATATCAATAAAGGAAATCCTATGTGGAGGAAGTGTTGTCAAAATACATGACTAGCAACGATCTAGCTATGAAAAATCAAGCTATGGCTATCAAAAATATATAGAATCAAATAGGTCAAATTGTGTTGGCATTGAATAATAGACCACAAGGAACATTACCTAGTGACACTGAGAGAAATCTGAAGGGTAGTTATGAGCAATGTCAAGAAGTTATGTTGAGAAGTGGAAAAAATCTCGACGATAATAATGTAGAAAATTCAGCGACACCAGGGGAAAAAGTTGATGACAGTAACGTGGAGGAAGGTAACAAAGGCGAGAAAACACAGTTAAACAATAAGCCAATGGTTTATCCTCCACCACAGTTTCAGCAGAGGGTTCAAAAACAAAAATCAGATGAGCAGTTCGCCAGGTTTTTAGACGTGTTCAAGAAACTCCAGATTAACATCCCATTCGCGGAGGCCCTAGAACAAATGCTAAGTTTATGAAAGGAATTCTGTCGAGGAAAAAGAAATGGGAAGAATTTGAAATAGTGGCACTAACAGAGGAGTGTAGTGTGGTGTTACAGAAGAAGCTACCACCAAAACTTAAAGACCCAGAGAGCTTTACTATCCCATGCACGATCGGGAAAATGTCGTTTAACAAATGTCTATGTGATTTGGGGGCAAGTGTGAACCTCATGCCATTGTCAGTATACACAGAATTGGGTTTGCCCACGCCAAAGCCTACGAATATTTCATTGCAGTTGGCGGATAGGTCAGTCACATATCCGAGAGGCATAGTAGAGGACATTCTGGTAAAAGTGGATAAGTTTATATTTCCTGCGGACTTTATCATTCTGGATTTCGAGGAGGATAAGAACATACCGATTATCCTAGGACCTTTCTTAGCTACGGGAAGGACACTCATAGACTTACAAAAAGGAGAACTTACTATGAGAGTCCAAGATCAAGAAATCAAATTTAATGTGTTCAAGGCCATGAAATTCCCTACGGATGAGGAAGAATGTTTTAGGATGGATTTAATTGAGCAAATCATCAGTGAAGATATGAGCAAGAGTTTGGTCATTGATCCATTAGAAACAACCTTACTGGGGGATGAAGAAAAGGACGACCCAGAATTTGTGGACCTCTTACAAATGCTAGACTCATTGCCACGAGTCAGCCGCTTCAGAGCACCGTTTGAACCTTTGCACACGGACGAAAAATCTGTAGAAAAACTGAAACCATCATTGGAGGAGCCACCAACATTGGAGCTTAAACCACTTCCTAAACATCTCAGGTATGCGTACTTAGGAAATTCAAATTCTTTACCTGTAATTATTTCTGCTGCACTTAACGAATTGTAGGAAGAAAAGTTGCTGAGGGTGCTTAGGGATCACAAATCAGCGATTGGTTGGACGATTGCGGATATAAATGGAATTAGTTCGTCATTCTGCATGCACAAGATTCTGATGGAGGATGATGCAAGACCTTCGGTGGAGCATCAACGTCGACTAAACCCAATTATGAAGGAAGTGGTAAAGAAGGAAATTCTGAAATTATTGGATGCCTGTATCATATACCCAATTTCCGACAGTAAATGGGTTAGTCTGGTTCATTGTGTACCAAAAAAGGGGGGAATGACTGTGGTACAGAATGAGGACAACGAGTTAATTCCAACAAGAACAGTTACAAGATGGGTGTGCATCAATTATAGGAGATTGAATAAGGCAACCCGAAAAGATCTTTTTCCGCTGCCCTTTATTGATCAAATATTAGACAGATTAGTAGGACATGAGTATTACTGTTTATTGGATGGAAACTCGGGCTATAACCAGATTGCCATCGCTCTTGAGGATCAAGAGAATACAACATTTACATCCCCGTATGGCACATTTGCATTCAGGAGGATGTCATTCGGGTTGTGCAATGCACCTGCAACTTTCCAACGGTGTATGATGGCCATTTTTTCATACATGGTGGAGAAAAATGTTGAAGTCTTCATGGACGATTTCTCTGTGTATGGAGACAACTTTGATACTTGCCTAGGGAATCTGGTCATGGTATAGCAGCCATGTAAGGATACAAACCTCATACTCAACTGGGAAAAATGCCACTTCATGGTTGAAGAAGGCATAATTTTGGGCATAAGGTGTCGGCTCAAGGATTGGAGGTGGACAAAGCAAAGCTGGATACGATCGAGAAACTGCCTCCACCGAGTTCCGTCAAGGGTATTAGAAGTTTTCTGGGGCTTGCTGGGTTCTACAGGAGGTTCATAAAAGACTTCTCTAAAATTGCAAAACCTCTATGTAGTCTTTTAGAGAAGGATGCCATGTTTAGTTTTACTGCGAAATGCAAGTCAGCGTTTGAATTGTTTTAAAAGAAATTAACTACGGCCCCTGTAATAGTCGCACCGGACTGGAATATGCCATTCAAGCTTATGTGTGATGCGAGCGATTATGCGGTTAGATGCATTTTGGGACAAAGATTTAGACAAAGTGTTTCACGCCATATACTATGCAAGCAAAACACTCACAGAGACTCAAATGAATTACATTACCACGGAAAAGGAATTGCTTGCAGTGGTGTACATGTTTGACAAATTCTGGGCATACTTGATCGGGACTAAGGTGATAGTCTACACGGACCATTCAGCAATTCGGTACCTAATAGCGAAAAAAGATGCTAAGCCACGCCTTATCCGATGGATTCTCCTACTTCAAGAGTTTGACTTAGAAATTAAAGATAGAAAGGGGACGGAGAATCAAGTTGCCGACCATTTATCAAGGCTGGAAAATTCAGAGAAAAATGATGAAGATAGATGTGCAATTAATGAGTCATTCCCGGATGAGTAACTATTTGGATTAAATGCAGAATTTCCTTCGTATGCAGACTTTGCAAACTATCTGGTGAGCAACATGATTCCCCCTGTTCTTACACGATAACAGAAAAAGAAGTTTCTTCATGACGTCAAGTGGTACATGTGGGATGAGCCTTATCTATTCAAACAGTGCACCGACAAGATGATTCGACGATGTATCCCCTACAGTGAAGTGCACAACATATTCCAGGAATGCCACTCATCGGCATATGGGGGACATTATGGGAGTGGGCGCACCACGACAAAAGTGCTTCAAGCCGGGTTTTATTGGCCGACACTGTTCAAAGACGCCCACCTATTTATGAAAACCTGTGATAGATTCCAAAGGGTGGGAAACATCTCTAAACGGAATGAGATGCCCCTACAAACAATTCTTGAAGTGGAAATCTTTGATGTATGGGGCATCGATTTCATAGGACCATTCCCTTCGTCCATGAGCAATAATTATATTTTACTCGCGGTGGATTACGTCTCGAAATGGGTTGAAGCTGCAGCACTACCATCTAACGACGCCAAGGTGGTCCTCAAATTCCTACAGAAAAACATTTTCACGAGGTTTGGCACGCCAAGGGCAATAATCAATGACGAAGGTAGTCACTTCTGTAATAAGTCTTTTACAGCTTTGTTGGCTAAGAATGGGGTTAACCACAAGGTGGCTACATCATATCACCCTCAAATAAATGGACAGGCTGAGGTATCAAACAGAGAAGTTAAGAAGATTTTGGAAAAATTCGTAAATTCGAGTCAAAAATATTGGTCACTTCGGTTGGATGGCGCATTATGGGCTTACTGGATCAAGATACAAAACACCAATCGAATGTCACCATATCAATTCCTATCTGAGAAAAACATGTCACTTCTGGATGGAGTTCTGACAAGGCCTATTGAGCAATACAGAAATTGAATTTTGATCAATCCGCCGTAGGAGAAAAGAGGCTACTCCAACTTAATAAGCTCGACGAATTTTAACTTCATGCATACGAGAACGCCAAGCTTTACAAGGAAAAGGTTAAAAGATGGCACGACCAGAAGATTGTGCATCGAACATTCGAGCCGGGACAATCATTCCTCTTGTTCAACTCACGGCTGCGATTGTTCCCAGGAAAGCATAAGTCGAGATGGTCCGGACCATTCACTATAAACTGAGTATTCCCTCATGGCGCCGTTGAACTCTACAGTCGTAATCCATTAGAGACGTTCAAGGTCAATGGTCAACGGATAAAGCATTACTAGGGTGGCGAATCAAACTGGTATGTCGTCAACATCACCTGTAGATACCACGATAAAAGCAGGGAGTAGTCAGGCTGAAAGACTTAAAATCAAGCGCTAATTGGGAGGTAACCCAATATTTTGTTACTTTTTGTAGTTTTATTTATAATTGTTAGAATGTAGCTTTTATTAAGTATTAGGTAGGTAATATAGCGTAAAATTTTTGTTGAAACTCTCAATCCTACTCCAAGTCGTCAATAATCTAACATCTTGCATGTTTATGGTTGCAGGAGGGGTCAAAAGTGAGTAAGAGCAATAACGGGCAAGAAAGAAAGAAAAATCGGAGAATTTTGCATCACCAAATTTTGGGCCAAAAATCCCAAGTCAGTGGGCATGCCCGTCGAGTGCGAGCTATAATTTTATGTACCCCATTGAAGGCGGGGTCCAGATCCTTAGGCGGCGTACAAATTCGGCAGCTGCCTCCCATTTGGTCCAAACTCCTTCGTAAACAATAGAACACGTTCTGCGCCACTAAACCCTAACTCTCAGCCACTATTTTTCTATCATCAAAACCTCATCCCCACTACTAATTCATACGATCTCCACTACCCCACCTTCTCAATCACACATTACTCCAAATCAAACCACCTCTATATATATCGCTTCATTTCATCTCAACTCCTTCACATAATCTATTTTTGAATTAGGGTATTCTGAGAGGTTATTGGAGAGCAAATTCGAGTGCTTACTTGGGGCTTCAACTCATCCATTCCAAGTACACCAATTTGCAAGTTCATGTTTCAATTTGAGGAACCTACCCCAACTACACACAACGTGTTTGAGAAATTGCGTGAACCAAGTGTAAGGGGAAGGAAGTGTGTGCTAGCAAGTTTTAACATCCGAAAATCAATGGCTTCACAACCGACATCCAAACGCCAAAGGGTAGAGAGTTCAAGACCTGCTCCACCGACACGAACATATGATCGACAAAAATTTGTGAGTGCTGTCGCCGCCGACTGGTATGACTACATGCTTACTAAATCCCTTACGTCGGAGCGTGGATTGGCCCCTGAGGGAAATGATGGGGAGATAATGGCTCAAATTTATCAAAAGGGGTGGCTTAAACTCACCAAGCATCCGGTCCCGGCCATCGTCAACATCGTCAAGGAAATTTATGTAAACGCCAAAGACAAAGCCCCATTCAATGCGTTTGTGCGAGGTCGCATGGTCCCGTTCAGTGACGATGCAATCAATGCCTATTATCAGTTGTGGGTGCCACAACAGTGTCAGTATGCATAATTGAGGGATTTTAACCCTGACTACGAGGAGGTTATTACGAACTTGACAAAGCCGGGAACATCTTGGATCAAAGGTCGAAAGGGAGGTACAGTGTTCAATAGCAAGGACCTTAGCCGTTATGGCAAAATATGGTACGCCTTCTTATGTGCTAAATTTCTTCCGTCCCAACACACTTCGGACATCACCAAAGAGAAGGCATTACTATTGTACGCAATTGTGCAAGATTTTATTATTGATGTCGGGGCAATTATCAGTTTCTCCATCCGCCGGTGTTTATGTGGAAATTTTTCGGGCAGCTTGCCACACCCATCACTCATCTGTGCGTTGTGTCACAATGCAGGGGTGCGATGATCCGATGATGAGCCTACTCAAATGCCGCTCGCTTTGCTTGATTCTAGAATGATAGCGCGGTATTCTGTATGGGCAGGAGGCGAGTCACATCTACGAGGTTTGGGTTTTATTTTTCCATCGGCGTCGGAAAACGAAGTCGATGCAGAAGATACCTCGGGGGATGAGGATGAAGCTATGGGAGATTAAGGAACCGAGCAGGTACCGCCGTCCGAGGTAATATCCAGTCCTCAGTTCCTTGAGTTCCAGAATCAGATGAATGCACACAATAGGGCAGCACGCCGGGAAATTCGGTGATTGGCGATACGACAAGATCACATGTTTGATGCTATGAACGCGTCTTTCGCCTCACTCAACACAACACTCCAATGTTTTAATCCGGCGACGCACTATCCATATCAACAACCCAGACCACTGCCTCGATTTCCTCCAAGTGATTCAGATGATGAAGAGCACTAACCACCTCCTCAAACTTAGGCGATTCCAGGGAAGTCCTCATGCATTTAATTTTATTTTTATCCAATGAGGGCATTGTGTTACTTAAGTTTGGGGTATTTAATTGTTTAGTTGCATGCATTTTGTTATTTTTGTTTTCATTTCTAGTTTGCATTATAGATTAGGTTTTTACATAGTACTTAGGATTTTGCATTGTTTTCATAAATGTTATTTTCAATTTAAAAAGAAATAAATATAAAAAAATATATTTAAATACTGTGTTTGCATATGTCCAACAGTGCTGCGGTTTATGTGATTTATGGGCCAATGATGAGATTGTGAACAAGTTAACCAATACAGTATTGATTATTAGAACTGTGATACAATTTCTGTTATGAATCGATTCTTGGACTTGTTTGAAACTGTTATAAAAAGGTTAGCACTAATAACATCTTTGTTGACCGATCAGTTCAAATTGATACATAAATAGTTTCTAAAGGATAATGCTAGGGTGAATGAGAAAACGATAAGGATAGGCAGTAAAGGCTAAAATTAGGCAAGAACCTAAGTTTGGGGGAGTATATGTGGGGTATATAAGCTATAAAAAAAACATAAAAAAAAATGAAGCATGTTGAGTCTTGTGGTGGGTTGAGGAGAAACACTCCCCATAAACACAAGCGTAAGATGGAGCGTAAAACGCACTCACCAACCATCTATCTAAAAAAAAGAGTAATAATGACGGGGAAAGAGCAAAAAGCCCCCGTGTGAAAAAAAAGAAAAAAAAGAAGAAAGTATAAGTATCTTGCATGAACCCTTGAATTTGGTATTGTTTAATGTTAGTTGGGTTGTGCCTATCTTTGGAATTTTTAAGATTGCACTGTATGATTCCTTCTAAGAAGTTGCTTATGTGTTGAATTTGGGTCCGTATCAGTTATCATAGATGTTGATCACACACGCACGCTATACCAGTGATAATTGTTCAAGATTTGAGAATTAATACGAATTTGTGGATTAGCGTTGGTGATTCAAATTGTAAGGTTGCTTGTTTTCTCTGAGGCCGACGAGATAAGTTAGTTTCTGCAATATTGTTGGATTCATAGGCATTTAGATTTGTTTATTTCATTGCATTGCATAACATGTAGATTGTTTTGTGCTCGAGGACTAACACGGTTTAAGTTTGGGGGATTTTGATAAGTGGAATTAATATACACGAATCGATATTCTTTTCAAGTTTAAATTCGTAGTTTTCTTTTTGTTTTGTGTTCGTTTTCAGTTGTTTCATGTCATTTTATGTGTAGGGTGGTTGTGGATGCAAGTGGTGAAGAAAGACGGAGTTTTGGAGCGAAATTGGAAAAATGCTTGTAGTGGAAAAATTTACGTTAGCGATAGCCTTAGCCTTGCAGGGCGAGCATTTTAAGCTGTACCCCTATCACGGAAGTGGGGTCCCGATTCTTTCACTCTCCTGATTCATTTTGATGTCTGCTGCTACTCAATTTTTGGGACTTTGTTAGGTGCCTGGACTTTAGAAAAGGCAGATTTCGGCCAGAACATAAAGAGAGCTGAATATTATGTTGCAATCAACAAATCATAAAACACAAGGAGCATACTACAGAGATTAATTCCAGGATTCAAGTGCGAGCTTTAGAGGAATAATTTGAAGAGATTATCGTGACGGTTGAAAATCTAGGCTACGTGAAGGGGTTTTCATTATTCTTCTTCTCTTTAGTCGTTATTTGTTATTGAAAGGATGGTTTCATTAGATTATTCAGCTTTTAATTCATTCATTATGAACTAATTAGCTTATTAGACTTGTGATGGATCCTTAGGTGAAACGATGATTTTATAACTTTGATTTCTAATTAAATAAAGTATTTTCAATTTATCTATGTTATTTCGAGCGTGAACTTATGAATTGCTTGATCAACAATTCCTCGTGGATTTGAATGGAATCGAGAGAGGATATTCAAATCTAGACCTAGTTAATGTAGCATGTGTCATGAATTTTGTGAATAACAGATTTTTGATAATTGTTAAGGTAGAGATATGCTTGACATCACATGTAATCGGGTAGAGAACTTAAGCTTAAACATTCTTTAATTGCAGTTCACATAGAGATATAGTGAGTTGGTTGATTTAGGAGTTTAACAGATTTCTATCTTTGTGCAGTTTAACGGTATTAGTGCATCGAGAGGTGGTTAATACTACGTTCGTGTTCTTGATTAATAAACTGAGATAGTGAATTGAATTGGAATAAAGGTGATAAAATTAGAGTGAAGCTCAGGGTGAAATCATAAGTCTAATTCTCCATTAATTGTTTGAATTCCAGATTTTGATATTGGTGATTTGGTTTGTTGTATTTTATTTGCTTTTAATTTAGGTTCTATAATTTTTAATCATTGAATTGGATAGTTTAATAAAATTAGGATTAATAGGAAATTGATAATTGTGATGTTAAGTTTTTTACTAAATTGTCTATGTGGGAACGATACTCTATTCATCACTTTATTACTTGTTGACCACATACACTTGCGTGTTTTGCGCGTATCGATTTTGCCCAACATGCACGTACTTCGAGACAACGAGACCCACGGGGCCGGGACCACCCGGGTCAGCCGCAGGTAGACCAACGGATGTCGCGGGTAAACCCGCGACTATTTTGGTCTATAAATAAACGCCCACATTAGCCATAAAAAGAGAGGAAATTCTGCTCATTTCAGCTCTTAACCCCTCCTACAGTGTTCAAAACATTGATATTCTTCTTTGTAAACACTTGTATACGTATATATTACAACATATCAAGTTTTAATCAGTGGAAACTGAGTTTTCAAGCTTCAAAAGCAATTTCAATCCTTCCTCGCTACACATTTGTAAGATCTTTTCCGACCCAAAACTTTTATCTACTTTATATATATATATATATATATATATATATATATATATATATATATATATATATATATATATATATACGTCTTATTGAGGCACGGAAATAAATTTGTGGTTTTCTAGATTTAATATATAAGTACATATATATATTTATCTTTACCAATTATTACTGGATTGTAAATATGTGGCTTGTTATTGCGTTATTATATATATATATATATATATATATATATATACCGGTTTAGCGTAGACTACAAATATGTGACTTTTTCTGTTTTAATATATATAATCATATATATATTTATATATTTACCAGTTTAACCTGAATTGTGAATTTGTGACTTTTTTTGCTTTATATATATAATCATATTTATATTTATATTTATCAGTTTGGCCTAGATTGCTAATATGTGGCCTTTTCATGCTTTAATATATATATATATATATATATATCAATTAATTGTTTACTATGATTTAATATCAGTTTTATATGTTCATTCAATGAAAAGTTGTAATATTTAAATTTGTGGACCGGATTTATCTAAATCTAGCCATATCTAACTCGTAACCGATTCAAAAGTTGTAAAACTGGAACCGTTGAGCTAAAATAGCAAAGATTTATTTAAATCTATTTTTTTTCTTGTTTTGTAAAAATTAAGCAACCGCGCGACCCTTGATATGTATCTAGAGGAAGCTGGAAGCTTTGGCAATGTGCATGCAAGGATTTAACTAATGAATCCTTTGTTTTGCGATGTTTAGATTAAATATCTATTTTATTTCACTATTTTTGTTATGAAGGCTATACACATGGTATTATGTGAGCCTAGGAGCCACGGGATCTAAGATCCAGCTGACGGATCTAGATCTGGTTCCCATGATTGACCCTTTTTAATTGTACAGCTAGCTTGCAAATCATATGGGTGGTGCTCGGACATTCTTTGATGGCTTTCATGCCCATAATGAGCCTGACACTTGTATGTATATTATTTGGTCGAAGATGCTTCGCATCTCGAGAATAAAATCAAAATAAGCCGAATACGGAATAAAATGAAAGTATCAAAGGCTTCAATTACTATGTGAGCGTAAGGGTTTGAAAACTTGTTTTCAAAACATCATTTTATATGTCTTGTATTAAAATTTAACTTTTATACAAGTAAAACCCTTTGTATATAGGTGAAAAAGAGGCATAGCACTACTTCCAAATAAAGCACTTGGGCCCAATTAACTACAACACACACATATTTCAAATAAATTAGGGAATTGAAAAGACGCGGTAACTGTGTTTTCACGGAAGTCATGGGTGCCTACTCGGTTGAGTTGGTACAACCATTTCACTCATACCAACTGGCGGCTTTGTAAAAAATCAATATTTTCAAATCATCGACATTTCATGTCGGACTCTTTTGTCAATTTCACCCTTTCAAACCAAATTCGAACCACATAGAAAACATAAAAGGTAAAAAATATTTAAAAGAGGAATTCGAAAAGGAAATTTTTCCCAACGTCGACAGGTGGCGACTCTGCTGGGGACAGTAGAGAGCCTAAGCCGCTTTTCAAACTTTTCAAATTCCCCTTTTTATCTGCGTGTGTGTGCATGTTGTCTTTATATGGAATGGATGTAAATAAATATTTTACTACTTTATATTAGTGCCTCGCATAATGTCGTCATTACATACGGTGAGACGCGTTGTATAAGAATGTATGTTGTGTGATTCCTCCACCAGGAGATGAACACGTCGGCGTTTTATTACTGAACTCAAAGGAGACTAATCCTGCGAGGCTCAGGAAATGCGCCACTCAGATCTGCTCCAATTGAAAGATCGGATTAACTTCTCATCTAATAAATTATGTTGATCTAGGGACATTCATGCCGAAAATTTCGCGAGAGTAGCCTAAGATAGGTCAGCCTCTGATAAACCAAACGCAAAGGGGTGTCTCTTCATGCCTTTCCCTTTCAATCCATGTAAATTTTGATTCATGTAATTTAGATTCTATGTAAATATACAGAAAAAGAAAATAAAATGTGAATATCATTTCCATTCCTTGTCATTGTTATTATTGTACAGATATTAAATCTTGTCATGCTATCTTGTCAGCAAAACAACAAACAGCTATTTTGTAGGAAAACATTAAAAAACCATAAAAAACTAATACATTGCATGACATACTACTATTAGTGTTAATCTACCTACTCTTCTTATAGGCTGTAAGATTGGTCCCATTACCAAATCAAAATCTAAGAAAGCACAAAGCCTATCCACCGACATGGCATAAAGTGCCCAACACGAATCAAGTTCCATGTCTCGGAAGGAGTTTAAGGGACTTAAGAATTAAATAGGAGAATTGGTTATCCTCCTAAAAGAACAAAGTAAAAGCACTCAGAGTCAGAAAATTCCCAATCAACCAGAGTCCTCCTCACATGGTGGCAATCAAAGTGCTGACAAAAAGGGGGAAGTACAGATGCCTGAACCTCATTCCAATTAAGGAACCAGCAAAACCCCTGAAACTATAAACCCTAGGGATGATCGAGAAACTGGGAATATAAGAAAGAAAGTCCAATAAATGGATGAAACCATTCGGTCAATCAAATGGAATGGAAACCTTTGAATTGTCACCTATTCAGATCTTTGCATATTTCTAGGGGCTCGATATCCTGACAAATTCCAAGTCTCAGAGTTTGAAAGGTACAATGGGGTAGACAATCCATATATGCACCTAAAAGTATAAATTGGCGAGCTGTGGTATTATGCTTAAGATGAAAGCCTCAGAATGAAGCTTTTCCAAAAGAGTCTCACTAGAGAGGCTCGAGCCTTGTATGCCCGACTGGACAATACCAAAATCCACAACTAGGAAGAATTGGTCCATGCCTTCTTAAATCAGTACAGTTTTCAATAAAGTCACTAATGATAGGATCCTAGCCAAAATACTGAGTCTTTCCGTGAATATGCCCAAAGATGGAGGCATATGGTAGCACAGGTTAGCCCACTAATGATAGAAACTGAAATGGTAATGACTTTCATAGACATCCAAGAGGCACCTTACTATGAGAGGATCCTATGCGGAATAGGCAAGCCATTCTCAGAGATGATTAAACATGGTGAAATGGCAGAGATGGGCCTGAAAGCATGCAAGATTAAAGATCTCATAGCCTTGGAAGTAGTCGTCAAGCATATACAATATGACAACTATGCAAGCATTCTCAAGAGGGTACCCGATAAAGGCAATGAAGATGTATCCTTCATTTTATAGGGGCAAGCTAGGAGACCAACCTATAGTCCCCCCCCCCCCATTTGGAAGAACCAAGGTAATTTTCCATTTCAACAACAGGCTGTATTCAACCAATGCGATGACAGAAAGAGAAAATTTTAAAGAAAATAAAATTAGGTGTTCACTCCACTGGACGATTCCCTTGAAAATGTTTTGGTGATGTTAATGGATCATAAGAAAATTACCGAACTGGCTCCACCTCTAGATCCAGTAAGCAAATGATACAATCCAAGACATAAATGTGCTTACCACTCAGGGTCTCCAGGACACGATACTCAAGATTGTTGGTCTTTAAAGCATAAAATTCAAAATCTGATCGAAAGTGGCAGTATTGTGGTCCAACGACCTGACCAGCAAAATTTTAACAAAAACCTTCTGTTGCATCATGATACAAAGGAAGTAAACATGATCAGGTCAAGAAGCACCAAAATGCATCCAAATCGTAAGTATATACGAAGGATGGAGGAATACCCCCAAAGGAACGGAACAAATGTCCTAGAATGGGAAAATTCAGAGGAATATAGGACAGTAAATCAAAAATTTGAGATGATCCAGCATCAAGTAACTCTGTTAGCTAATCTAATAGTGAACTAACATCAGGTTACAAGGTAACTTTTCACTCAACTTTCAAAAAGCCAAGAGGAAAAATAGGTTAACCAGAATTCAAGCCTATACCCCTCCAAGATGAGCCTGCTAAATGAAGAAGGTCGAAGTGGGCTGAAACCACAAGAAAAGTGGAATCATAAAATTATAAGAAGATCTCGTCAGCGAAAAAATTTCTCAGGGGACTACGAATTCTCAAAGAAGAATGATCAAACAACCTCTAAAAGAGACCAAAATTTACCCCTCTGAATAAATCAAATGAAGAGATGATACAGTTCCCGATAAGCGAAGGAAAGATTCCTGAGTTACTGCTTCTTGTAAATCCCGAGATGAAAAGTTATGATTCCACCAAGATATGTCTCTACCATTCTAACTCACCTGGACATGCAACTAAGGAATGTTGGTCTCTAAAGCGTAAAATCCTGGATCTCATTGAATATGGAAAACTAAAGATAGAAATCCCCACAACTAGAAAAGGCGAAAGGGAAATAAAGAGCTTAAGATGTCAACTCGAGACATGTAGTTCAAAGGAGGTGACGGCTATAAGCACCAATCCTGGCAGAGCACAAGGTGGACTGATCCTAATCATGTGAGTGACAGAGGAGACAAGAGAGTCCCCTACGGAAATTTATCTACCACCATCAAACATCTTGTTGCTCAAAGTTAGCAACCACATTCCTGATTCAACCCTCTTAGATGATGAAGAGGAAATATTGATTCTTCCCAGTGTGGAAAAAGCCAAAAAGGAAAGTTCCTTTCAAGAAATACAACAACAATTTGAGAGAGATTTCATAGTTAAATCCTCTCAAGCCTATGAGAAAGATGAAGGAACAGATGAAGAAAAATGTGGTGAAGTTATCGGGGACGGCAACCCATCAAGGAATCAAGAGTTTATCCCTTTTTACAATGGGTCCAGTCTGAGCATCCCCTAGGGATATGGAAAATCAGGAGGTTACCTCTATCGCGAGCCTTGAAGGCAACATAACAACTGATAATTGGACTATCAAGCCTTAGCTAGCCAGGAAGACGTAGCTCTAGAGGGAAGTTGAGAGTTCCAGGAGATGTTGGGACGGTATCACTTTCTTAGCATTATGCCTTTTATTTTCCATGCATGTAAATATTTGAAAAAAATCAAAAAGTCAAAAAAAAAAAATCAATCCAAAATCTAGAAAATCAAAAAAATCAAAAAATCCAACCAATCAGGTCTCAGCCAAGCTTGAACTGCGAAAGACCTGATCTCCCCCCATTAATGGGAGTATGTAGGCAGCCATCTATGGTGCAATCAAACCAAATAAAATATCCAAAAACCCATCAAACCAAGCTCAAACCCAAATAAACACTTTTCAACCATTTTGGCCAAGCTTTAACTACGAAAGACCTGATCTCCCTGTTGGGTAAAATCTATATACGCAAAACACGCAAGTATACGTGGTCAATAAGTAATATAGTAATGAATAGAGTGTCGTTCCCACGGAGACAAATTAGTAAGAAATTTAACTTCACAATTATCAATTTCTTATTAATCCTAATTCTATTAAACTATTCAATTCAATGATTTAAAATTATAGAAAATAAATTAAGTAATGAATAAACTCACAAAACAATCACAAATATCAAAATCTAGAATTTCAAACAAATAATAGAGAATTAGACTTATGATTTCACCCTAAGCTTCACTCTGATTTTCATACCTTTATTCCAATTCAACTCACTATCCCAGTTTATTAATCAAGAACACGAATGTAGTACTAGCCACCTCTCGATGCACTAATACCGTATTAACTTAAATCCACAAGTTAGATAGAAACAAGTTAAACACCTTACTCAACCAACTCACTATATCTCTATGTGAACTGAAATTAAAGAAGGTTTAAGATTAAGTTCTCTATCCGATTACATGCGATGTCAAGCATATATCTACCTTAACATTAATCAAGATTCTGCTATTCACAAAATTCATGAACACATGCTATATTAACTAAGTCTATACTCGAATCCATAACGAATTGTTGATCAGGCAATTCATAAATTCACGCTCAAATTAATATAGATAAACCGAGAAAATAGCTTTATAAACTGGAAATCAAAGTTACAAACCCATCGTTTCACTTAAGGATCCATCATAAGCCTAAAAAGTGAATTAGTTCATAACGAATGAAATAAAAATAGAATAATTTAAAGGAAACATTCTTTCAATTACAAAAGTAGAACTAAAATGAAGAATAATGCAAAACCACCCTTCACGTAACCTTAATCTGCATTCGTCACAAAAATATCTTCAAAATACTCCTCCAAAGCTTGCTATCAAAAACTGGAATAGATCTTCATATATTGCCTTCTATGATGCTTGATTCGTTGTTTTTAGTGCAATATATATCTCCCCCTCTGTTCTAGCCGAAGTCCCTTGCTATTTAGAGTCCAAGTGACATGCCAAGTCCCAACAATCCATGTCCCAGCAGTCTTATGATCAAACCAGACTCAGATTTGCGACCCCTTGGCGTGGGGGTATACTGAAACAAAAATGCTATGCGTCTTAGTCCACTGTCAAAGGATTTTTGCACTTTTCTATTCTTGCTCCGATTAAGCACCAAATGCCTCCTTTTCTCTACATTCATCACATCAACCACCCTACACATGAAAGAACACAAAAACAAATAAAAACGAACATAAAAATAAGAAAATTGCTACGATTAAGCATGAAATGGACAACGATTCGTGGATATAAAATCCACTTATCAAAATCCCCCAAACTTAAACCGTGTTAGTCCTCGAGCACAAACAAACTACATGCTATGCAATGCAATACAATGAGATGGAATGAATATAATCTATAAGCTTTTGAATCCAACAGTATCGTAGAATCAAAATTATCCCATCAGCCTCAGATTCGATTCATAACAAAAATTATATCACAGTTCTAATAAACAATACTGTATTGGTTAACTCATTCTCAATCTCATCATTGGCCCACAAATAACATGAACTACAACACTGATGGACATATGCAAACACAATATTTAATTAAATTTTTTTTCCTTTTCATTTTCTTCTTCTTCTTTTTTTAATATAAGGATTAAAAACAATGCAATAACATAACATAAGGATTAAAAACAATGCAATAACAAAAATATACAATAACCAAAATAATCTAAGCTACTATGTATGCACTTAAGCTATCATAACATAACATAACCTATATGCAACATCATAATTCCTAATTAATATGCAAAATTGGAATGCAATGACAAATTTAAACCTAACTACTACATATGCATGCACACAAGAATTTAAATCCCCCAAACTTAAGTAATACAATGCCCTCATTGAATGAATAATAAAAATTAAGTGCGTGAGGACTTCCCTGCAATCGCATAAGTCTGGGGAGGTGGTGGTTGATCTTCTTCTTCTGAGTCACTTGGTGGAAACCTCAACAATGGCATCGGCTACTGATATAAAAATTGCTCAGCTGGATTGAAACTCTGAAGTGTCATGTTAAGTGAAGCAAACGACGTGTTCACAGCGTCAAAGATATGGTCTTGCCTCAATACGAGTCTCCACATCTCCCGACGTGCTGCCTTGTTGTGTGTATCCATTTGACGTTGAAAGTCAAGGAACTGAGGACTGGATAGTGCCTCAGTCTGCGGTACCTGCTCGGTTGCTTGATCTCCCATAGCCTCATCCTCATCCTCCGAGGTATCTTCAACGTCAGCTTCGTCCTCCGAAGCTGATGGAAATACAAAACCAAAACCTTTAGGATGAGATTCGCCGCCGGGCCACACCGAATACTATGTGATCATTCTGTTGTCTAGTAACTGCAGCGGCATCAGAGTGGGCTCATCATCAGTCCATCGAACTCCTGCTTGATGACACAACCCACAAATGAGGGATGGGTGTGGCAAGCCGCCCAAGAAATTGCCCCATAGACATCGGCGAATTGAAAAACTGATAATGGCCCCGACGTTTGTGATGAAGTCTTGCACAATAGCATAAAGGAGCAGTGCCTACTCTTTGGTTACGTTGGAGGTGTGCGTGGATGGCAATAGTTTCGCACATTAAAAGGCGTACCAAATTTTCCCATATCGACTGAGATCTTTGCTATAAAACACCGTGCCTCCCTTCCGACCCTTTATCCATGTTGTACCTGGCATGGTCATGTTCCTGATAACCTCCTCAAAGTCAGGGTCGAAATCCCTCAAACGAGCATACTGACACTGTCAAGGCACCCGCAAGTGATAATATGTGTTGATGGCATCGGCACTGAACGGGACCATTCTGTGACATCCTAGATTTTTAGAAATTATAAATGAGAATTTTATAAATAAAAGTATTATTTATGAGATATGTTGGGTGTGAGTATGTGTATGTCATATATTGTAGAATATGTGAATTGATGTGAAGATAATGTTATATATTAATTTTAATATATATAAATATTTATTTGAATTATTTATTGAGTTAAATAAATAAATTTGTTTTGATTATAGAGTAATGTAATTAAGTATAGCAGATTAATTAAATGAATATTTAGTATTTAATTTAATTAATATAATAATTTTATGTTATAGTTCTAATTTAATTGAGATAATTAAATTAGATGAGTTATGTGATGATTGTTACACAAAAAAATTATAATTTACAAGTAAATATAATTATGTGACAATTTGATGAGATTGATTGATGTTAAGCTATTGATTAATTAAAATAATGAGTATTTTCTAAACATGGTCTTAGGCTTTTCAAGTTCAAATTGGTGTAACTTATGTATTAACTAGTAATTAGTATATCTAATAATTACTAGGAGTTACATATATTATATATTACTAGTATTGTATATTATATGTATATACTACAAGTTAGTATGTTAGTTTTAAAAAACAAACCAAAGAAAAAAGAAGAGAGTTAGAGAAGACAAAACAAGCCCCATCATCATCATCTTCATCTCTCTCTTAAATTCATACTAATAAAGTTATAATCTAAATTTCTTGTTTTAATTATATTTTTATGTTCTTCATAATGTAGATAATTGTTATGTAGAAGTTGTATTGAGAAATTGAGAGAGATAGAGAGAAATAGAGGAATTGAGATGAGGTAGAAGAAGAATAAAAAAACTAGAAGAAGGTAACTTCTAAACTCTTATTTAATCCTTGATTTTTTTTGGGTAGATTTATGTTCTAGGGTAGTAGATCATGCTTAATCTGTTTGTATTTGTTTAATCTTGGATTATCAAGAATCAAACAAGAGGATTCAAGAAAGAAAATGAAATGGAAAGAAGTTTGAAGAACAAAATTTGTAGGTTTTTAGTAATTGTGGACATATCTTGTGAAATTCATACCTCTTTGGGTATAATGAGTTAGAAAGTGAGCTTTATATCAAATCTAAGATATGGAAGTAAGCTAAATTCTGAAAGTGGAATCACATGAAAACACTTTGTAGATTTAGATGCAATATACATTTTAGTAAGGTTTGGTCCAAGGGAAAATAATCTGTCAGGAAAATCAAAAGCTATTACGGTTTCTGACTTTGAAAAATTCATATAAATTCGTGTGTTTTGAATATGAAGAAACTTAAAACTGCAAAGTTGTAGATATGGAAGCTTACTAGCTAGACACGCAAGATTGAGCCATTTTATGGAACGGATCATTTCCGAAATAAATTGTTTATTAAGGATGTCCAGAAAATGAAATTTTCTAGACTAGTTGATGAATTACAGAATCTGGTTTAGATGGATAAGGGTCTAACTTTAAGGCCTAGATGAGGTTGTAGTACACTTTGAGTAAGGGTTAATTCTATATAAGAAGGAACAAAAAGCGGACATATAACGAGCGAGTTACGTTAAAAAGCGAAAATAACGTTTTGTTAAAGAAATTGTGAAGATGAGTTTTATAATTACGTTTGAATTAAGATTTTGGGTGATGATATATTTTGATGATTAAAAATATGTTTTGACATATGTAATGAGTATAGATATGTGTTATCATATTCTATGCGTAATTAACCATTTAAGATCAAAAGTTGAGATAAGTTAATGTGTGCGCATAACGTGCTCGATAAAATGCCTAAGAGTAATAGTGTTTTCTAAACTTTGGTATACAAAGTGTCTAACTAATGGCTAAATTGGATATCTAAGTATGAAGATGATAATACAAGAATAATAAT
The DNA here is from genome assembly GCA_020205605.1 of Panax ginseng. Lineage (NCBI taxonomy): Eukaryota > Viridiplantae > Streptophyta > Magnoliopsida > Apiales > Araliaceae > Panax > Panax ginseng. The sequence goes on from CM035148.1 coordinate 44,537,358, forward strand.
GGAAAGAAATCGAAAAGGGTAATTTTTTATTTATGAAGGAAAATTAAACATGTAAACAATGTGTTGAATATGCATTTTTGAAACCAAAGTGGTATAATAGAATGGTGTGATATACGCACATTAAACTACAAGTGTGATAGTCTAGCATGTGTGGTGATGAAAATGAAAAATAAAACCGAGTTCCATATAAAATAGTTAGATGTCTATAAAGACATTATAAAGGATAATAAGATAAAGTAAGGTCTTAGAATAAATTTGACCATGAGATTGAGTATTGATTTTATTTATTATCAATCTCACATACTGATGTAGGTTGTCTGCAAGGGCCAAGTATTAGCATGTTGGTAAAAGCGTATTGGTAAAGGCAAGTCTTTCAGTTCCTTTTTGTTATGTGATCTTGATGATGATCTGCTTTAAAATTTTAGTGTATGATGTATTATATATGTCAAAAGTATGAAATGTGAAAGTCAATCTATGACTATGATGATTGAACTATGAATGTTGATTGAGTAAGGAACTCAATCTTTATAGTTGTTATGTGAACTATAACATGTATGCTATGTTTGTTTATGATTATTCTTGTATATTGAGCATGTTATTATGTACTTTCGTGATGCATGAAAAGCGTTAGATTTTCTTTGGTAGTCGTCGAGCTCATTCTTAAAATAACCATTTTGCAGATTCAAGAATTGAAGGTAACGCTATGTGCTACTTGATTGTTATCGATTAAAAGTGATATATGAAGATTTAATATCCTAGCTAAATTGTTATTCTTGTAAACCATGTCTAATGTTTCGAATAATGTATTAATGTTGAATTGTAATATTGTTTTGCGAATGTAAACTATTGTAGTATTAAAATGATTCTGAGATATTTAGATATAAAGGTTGAAGGTTTTGGGAACGAGGATAGTTTGTAATAGAAAATTTTAATTATTCCGCAAATTTAAATGGTTATATTATCGTTTAATGATATAAAATTAGAAGTTGAATGTATTATTAACGATCGAAGTCGAGAATTAAATTGTATGAATTTTGGGGTCGTTACAGTTGGTATCAAAGCTGATAGGTTAGAAACCTTAGGTAGGAGTACCTTAGGCTATAACCTTAGAGAAGGAAGGTGAATATAATGAAAGCATAAGCTCAAATAGAGTTTGAACAATAAGAAGTAATTTAAGAAACGTATAGAGAAGGGATTAAAAATATGAGTGAGAGGATTCAAAGAAGAATCTCGCAGAGTTATGGGGTTACCCAACTCCAATAATATGGATGTAAGGTGATAATAAATAGACATTGTCTATAAGAAGAGAATGATAAAGAAGTTAAGAATAAAAGTTATAGTTAAGTATGGTACAGTTGTACTCTTTAGTAGTTGATGTATGGTATCGGGGCTAAACGATTCTTTCATAGAGCGGAGGTATATATGAACTAGCAACTCGGAACCTAGTTTATTGGTTGTTTGTGGGAAACCACTCAGCGTACCATATTGAAACTTTTAGAGACTCGATGTGTACCAAGTTTAGAAAATGGATACGTATGATGAAAATGTAGAACTTCGATTGGAATGTTGAACAATGTAAATGAAGTTGGAAATTCTTAAAGGCGAGGAATTGTTATATAAACAAGAAGATTCAAGAAGAATCTTGAAGAGATATGTAGATAAGAAATGGCAGTTACCTAACTCCAATAGCCAAGATAACGAATAATGCCGTAAATGAAAGGAAAGAAAGGGGATCGTAAAACAAAACGATCACAAGTTAACAAAAGAATTTTAAGAGAGATGATTATAGAATAAGATCACGACGTGATCTATTTAAGTTATAAAAGGAAGATGGTTTGTAATGGTTGAATGATTATAGCTTGATGCTATGAAGATAATGTACTATGATAGTACGAGATAAGCTCATGAGGAGTTATAGATAATGTGATACGAGGAATTTGTATCGAGAAAAGAGCAAGTTATAAGCAAGATAGAGTTAGGAGGGATTTCAATTGAGGACTCAGGTGGTGGCTGAGTTGTACAAACCTTTGTATGGGTGAGGGTTTTGTATTTGCACTCAGTTTATCACATTGATAATCATTGGAATGTTTATGTCACGCTATTTGCTATATGCCTGTTGAGAAGGTGATTCTTTTCTCATGTGTATAACAAATAGGTAGAGTATAGTTAGAGAATATTATCAGGTTATGTGCGAGTTCTTAAAACTCATACTTATAGTAGGTTCGTGACTCATAATTATATGGTATATTTTTGAACCCCTCAAATAATGGGCGCCTATGGTTACACTAGGATAAGTTCTTAAACTCATATGATTGTGGCAAGTTCTGAACTCATAACGTGTGGTAAGTTTGACGAACTGGATATAGATAAGTGTGAATGGAGTATTGAGGATGATAGGAATAGATAGACCTATCAAGCAATGGATCATTATATAAAGTAGAGTTGATGGTGGAAGCATAGGTATTCTAAATCTACTAGCTATGCTAGACTTTCGAATTTTATTGACTTCGTGCTGATGTTTACACTTTTATTTTCTTGAAAAACATTGGATCAACTGATGGAACCAATGAGTTTTAACAACAATATTGTTATTCATATGTCTATGCTAATTGTTTCGGCTAGACAAAAATGATTTGCAATATATCAAAATGTATTTTATATCATTAATGCATCATGTAACCTGGTGTAAAGATGATAAAAACGATGGAGTCATCAATGCAGTATTACTTAGTGTTGGATGTGATCTAAGGATCGTCAGCCCACTATGGTATGATGTAGTATGATAAAATCACCAAATAGCGGAATCCTCAACGAATTTGTAAATACTGATGCAGTATCATAACGTCATAAAAAGATTTTTGAGATTTCTTTAAGATATGAGAATACATATGTATGTATGTATATGTATATTTCGGTTGATGTTTGAATTGTTGTAGAGGTCTATGCTATTTGATTCAGCTAAAAAAATATTGAAAGATGTTCATGAAATTCAAGAGTTTCTTGAGAAGTTATGCCAAACCAAATTGTTTTGGTGCGGATTCAGATGTTGAAAAGTTTGAGATGAACAACCCTATTATTAGGGGTTTACGCTTAGTTTAATACTTTCTTGCATTTGAAATGTTTGTATCTGATACATGTACAATAGGTTGATCACCTAGAGTACTTACGGAGGGTGTTTTTCAGTCTTTACGATTGATAAACATTACGCCAAAGAGGGTTTAAAGTGTGAAGAACCGGGGGTGAAGCACTATTAAACCTAGAGAATAGAGTTCATGGTCTTGTGACCCTCAGCATGATTTGGAATCTTTTAAATTCTTGAGTTATTCATACTACTTCCCAATTATTGAACAATTGTGGAAGATTCTTGTTATTCTGCAAGATGGAAGTGAAAAAGGAAAGTATTCCTTAGAAAGAAGTAAGTCGTAAAAAAATGTGACCTTTGAATGATGGATATGTTGAATAAGTGAGAAAAGAAATTTTGAAGTGAGAAGGATGTGAGTTATCAAAGAATAATGTGAAACTTTTAATAGAAAAGTTTAATAATTGTAGAATGATGTTTGTGGAAAGAAAGTGGTTATAGAAACCAATGAATGAATGAAGTAGTGACGTAAAAATCTACTTTGATAGATTGAATGAATAAAGATTAATAAATAAATAAATAAAAATTCGAGGACGAAATTCTTAGAAGAAGGGGTGAATGTAATGTCCCGAGAGTTTGATCATATAATATATGATAATGATCCTTAGAGAAGGGTCAAAGAATATGTAATACTCAAATATAATTGAGTCTAAGTAAATATTATGAAATAAAACTTATAAGAATTTATTATCAAGAATGGTGAGAGTAGAAAATATAAAACCTATATTAAGGTAATGTGTTGAAGTTATTCAATGAATAGATTTGAGGAAAACCTGAGTAAGGTAGGGTTTCGGTGACTCCGAGGACGGAATCCTTCTAAGGAGGGAAGGATGTGACATCCCAAATTTTTAGAAATTATAAATGAGAATTTTATAAATAAAAGTATTATTTATAAGATATGTTGGGTGTGAGTATGTGTATGTCATATATTGTAGAATATGTGAATTGATGTGAATAGAATGTTATATATTAATTTTAATATATATAAATATTTAATTGAATTATTTATTGAGTTAAATAAATAAATTTTGTTTTGATTATAGAGTAATGTAATTAAGTGTAGCAGATTAATTAAATGAATATTTAGTATTTAATTTAATTAAAATAATTTTATATTATAGTTCTAATTTAATTGAGATAATTAAATTAGATGAGTTATGTGATGATTGTTACACAAAAAAATTATAATTTACAAGTAAATATAATTATGTGACAATTTGATGAGATTGATTGATGTTAAGCTATTGATTAATTAAAATAACGAGTATTTGCCAAACATGGTCTTAGGCTTTTCAAGTTCAAATTGGTGTAACCTATGTATTAACTAGTAATTAGTATATCTAATAATTACTAGGAGTTACATATATTATATATTACTAGTACTGTATATTATATGTATATACTACAAGTTAGTATGTTAGTTTTAGAAAACAAACCAAAGAAAAAAGAAGAGAGTTAGAGAGAGTTGTAGGAGAAGAAGAAGATGAAGAAAAAGAAGAAGAAGGGAAAGCTTTGAGAAGACAAAACAAGCCCCATCATCATCATCTTCATCTCTCTCTTAAATTCATACTAATAAAGTTATAATCTAAATTCCTTGTTTTAATTATATTTTTATGTTCTTCATAATGTAGATAATTGTTATGTAGAAGTTTTATTGAGAAATTGAGAGAGATAGAGAGAAATAGAGGAATTGAGATGAGCTAGAAGAAGAAGAAAAAAAAATTAGAAGAAAGTAACTTCTAAACTTTTATTTAATCCTTGATTTTTTTTGGGTAGATTTATGTTCTAGGGTAGTAGATCATGCTTAATCTGTTTGTATTGGTTTAATCTTGGATTATCATGAATCAAACAAGAGGATTCAAGAAAGAAAATGAAATGGAAAGAAAATTTGAAGAACAAAATTCGTAGGTTTTTAGTAATTGTGGACATATCTTGTGAAATTCATACCTCTTTGGGTATAATGAATTAGAAAGTGAGCCATATATCAAATCAAAGATAGGGAAGTAAGTTATATTCTGAAAGTGGAATCACATGAAAACTATTTGTAGATTTCTTGCAATGTACATTTTTAGTAAAAAATTTCCAAGAGAAAATAATCATCCGAGAAAATCAAAAGCATTACGGTTTTGACTTTGAAAAATTCATATAAATTAAATTGTGTTTTGAATCAAGAAACTTAAAAGCGCAAAGTTGTAGATATGGAAGCTTACTAGCTAGACTCAAGAGATTGAGCAATTTTATGTACCGGATCATGTCCGAAATAAGGGTTAAAATGAAATTGAGCCATTTTGTTTAGTAAGGATGTCCAAAAATGAAATTTTCTAGACTAGTTGATGAATTACGAAATCTGGTTTAGATGGATAAGGGTCCTGACTTTAAAGGCCTAGATGAGGTTGTAGTACTGTTGAGTAAGGGTTAGGTTGTAGTACAATTTGGTGAGGGGTTAATTCTATATAAGAAGGAACAAAAAGCGGACATATAACGAGCGAGTTACGTTAAAAAGCGAAAACAACGTTTTGTTAAAGAAGTTGTGAAGATGAGTTTTATAATTACATTTTGAATTAAGATTTTGGGTGATGATATATTTTGATGATTAAAAATATGTTTTGACATATGTAATGAGTATAGATATGTGTTATCATATTCTATGCATAATTAACCATTTAAGATCAAGAGTTGAGATAAGTTAATGTGTGAACATAACGTGCTCGATAAAATGCCTAAGAGTAATAGTGTTTTCTAAAATTTGGTATATAAAGTGTCTAACTAATGGCTAATATTGAATATCTAAGTATGAAAAGATGATAATACAAGAATAATAATGGGAAGAAATCGAAAAGGGTAATTTTTTATTTATGAAGGAAAATTAAACATGTAAACAATGTGTTGGATATGCATTTTTGAAACAAAAGTGGTATAATAAAATGGTGTGATATACGCACATTAAACTACAAGTGTGATAGTCTAGCATGTGTGGTGATGAAAATGAAAAATAAAACCGAGTTGCATATAAAATAGTTAGATGCATATAAAGACATTATAAAGGATAATAAGATAAAATAAGGTCTTAGAATAAATTTGACCATGAGATTGAGTATTGATTTTATTTATTATCAATCTCACATACAGTGTAGGTTGTGCAAGGACGCAAAGTATTAGCGTGTTGGTAAAACACCGGTAAAGACAAGTCTTTCAGTTTCTTTTTGCTATGTGAACTTGATGATGATCTGCTTTAAAATTTTAGTGTATGATGTATTATATATGTCAAAAGTATGAAATGTGAAAGTCAATCTATGACTATGATGATTGAACTATGAATGTTGATTGAGTAAGGAACTCAATCTTTATAGTTGTTATGTGAACTATAACATGTATGCTATGTTTGTTTATGATTATTCTTGTATGTTGAGCATGTTATTATGTGCTTTCGTGATGCATGAAAATGTTAGATTTTCTTTGAAATGTCGAGCTCATTCTTGCAAATAACCATTTTTGCAGATTCAAGAATTGAAGGTAACGCTATGTGCTACTTGATTGTTATGGATTAAAAGTGATATATGAAGATTTAATATCCTAGCTAAATTGTTATTCTTGTAAACCATGTCTAATGTTTCAAATAATGTATTAATGTTGAATTGTAATATTGTTTTGCGAATGTAAACTATTGTAGTATTAAAATGATTCTGAGATATTTAGATGTAAAGGTTGAAGGTTTTGGGAAGGAGGATAGTTTGTAATAGAAAATTTTAATTATTCTGCAAATTTCAATGGTTGTATTATCGTTTAATGATATAAAATTAGAGGTTGAATGTATTATTAACGACCGAAGTCGAGAATTAAATTGTATGAATTTTGGGGTCGTTACACATTCGACCCCGCACAAAGGCATTGAACGGTGCCTTGTCCTCGGCGTTCACATAGAACTCCTTGACAACATTAACGGCGGCGGGCTCGGGCTCCTCAGATAACTTGACCCATCCACTCTTATAAATTTGTTGCATCATTTCACCGTCGTGAACACCCGGTGCCAACCCCCGCTACGGTGTAAGAGCCTTGGTGACCATGTAATCATACCGGTCGGCGGTGGCGGCACTTTTGAACTTTCGGCGGTCAAATATGCAGGATGATGGAGTTAGCCTTGAACTCTCTCCTCTTTGTCATTTGGATGTCGGTTGAGAAGCCATTGATTTTCGAATGTCTGAATATACTTCCTCTCCCCAAATTTCAGTCAGACACTTTAGCAAACACGTGGTGTGCACACTGAGTTCTTTCCCCACTTTGATGAGTTTGTGGCAATTAAGGTGAATGAAGATGAAGAATTTGAAAATAAGGGAGTCAGTCTCTCCTGTAAGATGAATTCCCATAATAATACCCCAAATTTGTGGCTTCCTAACCTCAGATTGCATGTAATTGATGAACTTATGGTTTGAGGGTGTGTTTATATAGAGGTGATGTGATGTAGAACCTTAGTAATAGAGGGGTGATGGAGTGAGGTAGTGGAGTAGTGGGTTGGAGTTATGGGGATGAGTATTTGATGGTGGCATAATCGTGGGTGAGAAGTAGGAGTTGTGGTGTCAGGATGTTGGCGTTATAGTGTAAGAGAAGGAGAGTAGTGGGGGTCGCATTATGTAATTGCCGAATAAGTATGCCCAATTTCAAGGACCCCCGCCCCGGCGGGGGTGTCCCCTGACTTCAATTTTTTGTGACTTCGAATTTGGCCTTGCAACTTACTCTTTTCTCTTCTTTTCTTATATGTTGCTCCTCTTACTCACTACTGACACCTCATGCAACCATAAAACATGCAAGATAATAGATTATTGATCACTTGGAGTATGATTGAGAGATTAACAAGACTTTTACTATACAATACCTACCTAATAACTTAATAAAAACTATATTCTAACAATTATGAATGAAAATACGAAAGATTGGGTTGCCTCCCAATTAGCGCTTGATTTTAAGTCGTTCAGCCTGACTACTTCTTATTCACATCGGTGTTGGACTCGCCACCCCAATAGTGCTTTAATCGTTGATCGTTGACTTTGAAAGTTTCTAACGGATTTTGACTGTAAAGTTCAACGGCTCCATGAGAGAACACCCGCTTTATAATGAATGGTCCCGACCATCTCGACTTGAGCTTTCCTGGGAAAAATCTCAGCCGTGAGTTGAACAAAAGGACTGCTTGTCCCGGCTCGAATGGTCTTTGCATAATTTTTTGGTCGTGCCATCTCTTGACCTTTTCCTTGTATAACTTGGAGTTCTCGTAGGCATGAAGGCGAAATTCGTCGAGCTCATTTATTTGAAGAAATCTCTTTTCCCCTAAAGCTGCTTGATCGATATTAAGTTTTTGAATTACCCAATAAGCCTTATGATGTAGCTCGACTGGTAAGTGACAAGCCTTATCGTACAATAGTTGATATGGTGACATCCTAATCGGAGTCTTGTACGCAGTCTGGTATGCCCATAATGCATCATCTAACCGGAGCGACCAATCCTTACGATTCAGATTCACCACTTTCTCTAATATTTTCTTGACTTCCATGTTCGACACCTCAGCATGTCCACTGGTTTGGGGGTGATACGTCGTCGCTACCTTGTGGTTGACCCCATATCTTTCCAATAGAGTTGTGAATGATTTGTTGCAAAAGTGACTACCTTCATCGCTTATAATCGCTCTTGGGATGCCAAACCTTGTAAAAATGTTTTTCTGTAGAAATTTAAGGACCACCTTAACATCGTTAGATGGGAGTGCTGCAGCTTCAACCCACTTTGATACATAATCCACTGCGAGTACAATATATTGATTGTTAAGTGATGACGGGAATGGCCCCATTAAGTTGATGCCCCATACATCGAAAATTTCAACTTCGAGAATCATTTGTAGAGGCATCTCATTCCTTTTTGAAATGTTGCCCACCCTTTGACATCTATCACATGTTTTGACAAAATGGTGGCCATCCTTAAATAGTGTAGGCCAAGAAAACCAAGATTGCAGTACCTTTGTTGTTGTCCTTTCACTGCCAGAATGTCCGCCATACGCAGATGAGTGGCACTCATGTAGAATGTTCTTCACTTCACTATAGGGCACGCACCTTCTAATCATTTTGCCGGTGCACTGCTTGAACAAATAGGGTTCATCCCACATGTACCATTTTTACTTCATGAAGAAACATCTTTTTCTGTTGTCTTGTGAGATCAGGTGGAAGAACGTTGCCCACTAATACCGTATTACCTTAAATCAACAATTTAGATAGAAACAAGTTAAACACCTTACTCAACCAACTCATTATATCTCTATGTGAACTGAAATTAAAGAAGGTTTAAGATTAAGTTCTCTATCTAATTACATGCGATGTCAAGCATATCTCTACCTTAACATTAATCAAGATTTTGCTATTCACAAAATTCATGAACACATTTTATATTAACTAAGTCTAGATTTGATTATCCTCTCTCGATTCCATACAAATCCACAATGAATTGTTGATCATGTAATTCATAAATTCATGCTCAAATTAATATAGATAAACTGAGAAAATAGTTTTATAAACTGGAAATCAAATTTACAAAACCATCATTTCACTTAAGGATCCATCATAAGCCTAAAAAGTGAATTAGTTCATAACGAATGAAATAAAAACTGAATAATTTAAAGGAAACATTCTTTCAATTAAAAATATAGAACTAAGATGAAGAATAATGCAAAACAACCCTTCACGTAGCCTTAATCTGCAATCGTCACGAAAATCTCTTCAAAATACTCCTCCAAAGCTTGCTATCAAAAACTGGAATTAATCTTCGTATATTGCCTTATGTGATGCTTGATTCGTTATTTTTAGTGCAATCTATATCTCCCCTCTGTTCTAGCCGAAGTCCCTTGCTATTTAGAGTCCAAGTGACATGCCAAGTCCCAGCAATTCATGTCCTAGCAGTCTTATGATCAAATTAAGACTCCAAATTTTGCGACCCCTTCTTACCGGTAGTATACAAGAAAAAAATGCTCGCTTGAAATGAACTAAGTCCACTGTCAAAGGATTTTTGTACTTTTCAATTCTTGCTCCGATTATGCACCAAATGCCTCCTTTTCTCTACATTCATCACACCAACCACCCTACACATGAAAGAACACAAAACAAATAAAAATGAACATGAAAATAAGAAAATAGCTACGATTAATCATGAAATGGACAACGATTCGTGGATATAAAATCCACTTATCACTCCCCCCATCAAAGATGACTTCCAGTACAATATAAGTATGAGGATGAGGACAATGATATAAATAATCAATCAAGTGAGATCAAAGATAAATATTAGAGAATTCTAATTTAATTTATCCTGAGTTCAAAAATGTCCAAATCGTCAACATGATAACTATTTGTGAAGTAAAATTCAAGAATGATATTAATGTATCAAAAATAATTTGTACAGAAAAGAAAATTAATTTTGTTGTGAATAGTATCGTATGAATAGTACCGTTTGAATATTACACATGAATAGTACCGTATGAATAGTACCCAGACATGAAAAGATTAAAATTTAATAAGAAAGTTCAGACCAATATTTCAGTGAAATGATATTAGATGAAGCGCAAAGCTTAAGGAATTTCTAATCATTTCAGGAATTATAGAAGCAATACTTACCATAGTAAGTTTAAATTTAGGAATATGAAATGAAATAATATCCCTTACATAATATAGAGTATGAAAGAAAATAATATTTCTTACGAGTATTGAAATAAAATAATATCCTTAACCTTAATAGAAATTAGATTTTATTGGAATATCAGATATTATCTTGCGAAAATCTTGCACTATTCGCTACACTCAAAGTATCCTTATATTCAAGAGAAATACTCACAATAATATAGAATAAGAATTTCTGATATTGTGTTGGTGTGTGTCTTCATTGCTCATCCGAGCAATCCTATTTATAGTACAATGAAGGGAGATGGTTTGTCAAAGTTGGCAGGTAATTAGGCAAGGTTTTGAAAAAACTGTGGCCACCAATCAATTATTCATGCACCAAGCATTTCCACCAATCAAATGGCCTAACAACTTTGAAAAGATGCACACCCCTTTTTAAAAGAATTCAAAACCAATTATTTTACCTCCACCCATTTATTCAAATGTTGTAAATAATGAATTATAATACTATTCCCACCAACCCCTGCATATTGCTAAGGTAAATTAGGCACCAAATTTGTTTTTCAAAAAGGTGGGCTATTCACAAAGTTATTTATACTATTATATTATAACATTATACTATAATAATGTAATATTATAATAATATATTTAACTAAATATTTTATCGGAGAAGATAATATGTCAAACTTTTAACAAATATTTCATGCTAAATTTCCTCATTTATATCAAAATTGAACCAATATCCACCACATAATAATTATTCATATTTAATAATATAAGCTCGTAATATTAACAACCAAATCATTCCCAGGATAGAGGGGGATTTCTGAAAATGATTTATACTTACTAGCGCGCAATTGTATAACCTACCCCTTTCCTCGACAAAATTTTCTAGACATTGCCAATAATGCTAACTAATAATATGAATAATTATGTTGTGTCAATTATTGATTTAATAATATAAAATACTGTGCAGATGATACTGTGACAATAATTGAATAAATAATATGAGATAATGTGCAACAATTACTATGATAATTATTGAATGAACGGACTGACTTCTTACATAAGAATCAATAATCAGAGATATTGTGCAATATCGTGTGCTACTGTGCAACCATATGTGTGATGCCCCCAAAATAGGTCCACACAACCCATTCTGAGTCACCAAATATACGGTACAGAAAATAACTACAACTTCATTATTACAATTGTCGTGCAAAATACGACAACACATATGCTGTGAGTTTAAATACATATATTATCTTCTAGACAATATCCACACTCAAATAAGTCTTCATTACAATTATTGATACACTATTTTATAGAATAGTGAGGACTACTAAAACAACTGCCTTTAATATCACTCCACACCCCGACTAGTTCCCGCTATATTCTCGCCTCCTGAGAAGAAAAATGGAACAAAAAGGAAAAGGGTGAGCTCAACTAGCCCAGTAAAGAATATTATGACTAAGATAATGTAGAACAAATTATCCTTAGTCCTCAACAAGGAAAACTCTGATAGAATATAATAGACAATAAGTTTTAGATCAACAACTGCAGCAGACATAATAATTAATTAGAAGAGTTAAGTAGAGAATGAAGTCTACTATCTTCTATGATTTAAAAGTCCATCATCAATATTTTATCCCTGTAACATCAATAATTAATATCATGTGCTACTATGTAACCACGCGTATTACTATTCTTTTACCACCGGGTATTTCAACAGTTTAACGGTAAAACTTTCGTCGTTATTTATAAAAACTTAAACTTGTCATTTTCTTCATCCGGCCATTTTCCATTATGGGGTCCACAAATGGTTGCGTCGTCATACGAATATTCCCCGATAACAAGAATATTCAACGACCAAACAAATATTCCCCGACAAAAATGAATATTTTATAACCACTTGCTTATTTTGCAAAATTTGCACATTTCACCTATAACTAAAGCATTATATCAAATTAACACATTATTATTCAAAATAATAATTAGAGGAAATTCCATTTTATTTATAAAAAAAATCAGGGTCTTAAAAACCTCCCCTCCTTATGAAATTTCGTCCTCGAAATTGACGTGCGTAGCTGAAGTTTCAAAAAGGTGAGGGTACCTCACTTTCATTTCCGATTCCAACTCCCAGGTCATTTCCTCAATAGCATAGTTCCTCCACAAAACATTTACTTATGGTATAACCTTTGTGCGTAGGACTTGCTCCTTCCTATCCAAAATCTCGACTAGTACCTCCTCTTACGTTAAATCTTCGGCTACCTCGCCTGGTTCTAATTTGATAATGTGATTTGGGTCTTTCACATATTTTAATAGCATGGATATATGAAACACATTATGAACACTAGACATACTTGGCGGTAAAGTGAGTCTATAGGTCACAGTTACTACTCGATCAAGGATTTCAAATAGACTAATAAAATCGAAGGTTTGAGCTTTCTTCACATTGACGATTCTCACTTTTGGAATAATGACTTCTTGCATTTTCTTCTTCATATTCATCAGTTCCGGGTCTGTAGCTTAAGCAGCGTTAACTTTATCGATTAAAGTTGATTCTACGCATATATTTGACATCATCACGTGGGTCCCTAGAGTCTTTAACTTTATCTCTATCATTTGTAAATTATACGAAATTGGTCTTCGTGTTAAAAACCTCGCACTTGTAACCGCATACGATCTTCTACTCAACACGTCAGTTGCTACACTTGCTTTTCCAGGATGGTATTGAATGGTATAGTCGTAATCTTTCAACAGCTTTAGCCAATGTCATTGCCGTATTTTGAGTTCCTTTTGGGTGAAGAAATATTTGAGGTTTTTATGATCTGTATAGATCTCCATTTTCTCCCCATACAGGTAGTGCCTCCATATCTTTAACACGAAAATGACTGCTGCCAACTCTAGATCATGAGTAGGATAATTCCTCTCATATTATTTGAGTTATTGTGAGGCGTAGGCTATGACTTTCCCATGTTTCATGAGAACACATCCTAACCCTTTGCCCGAAGCATCGCTGTAGATAACAAATCCATCCGAACCAGATGGCCAGTATTGTCAGAACAGGTGCCGAAATGAGTCTCCTCTTGAATTCTCAAAAACTCTTCTCACATCCTTGCTCCATACGAATTTTGTATCTTTTCGAGTTAGCTAAATTAATGGAGTAGTGATTCGAGAAAATCCTTCCACGAATCTTCGATAGTAACCATCTAAACCTAGAAAGCTACATATTTTGATTACTGACTTAGGTTGCTATCAACTGTGACTCATAACCCAACCTTGGATAGCACGTCACAATGAAACCTATCAGTTTACCACCACATAAATATGGCGTCCCCTACGGAGAGTCTGGCTTTGGTGCATTCCACAAAGGAAGTCACCAGATAGAGGCTCGGGTACCAACTCCTGTAGTTGGGCTTTTAACTCCTGAAGTTCAATAGGAGCCATTCGATATGAGGTTTTGGAAATGGGTTTTGTACAATGTCGATACAAATTTCAATATAAGGCTCTGGGGATAGGCCAGGAAATTCTTCAGGAAATTCGCTAACAACAAAAATATTTTCAAATCTGACGTATTTTTGTTCAAGTCCATGACATAGGCTAAGAAAGCTTAACATCCATTTTTTAATAAATGAATGACTTTATGGCTTGATATGAAAGTGTTTGACTTTAGTGGTTTGGTTGCTTGAATTCGCATAACAGGTTGGTTAGGAATATGAAAACTAACAATCTTACGAAAATAATCAATTTTAGCATGATGAGTGATTAACTAATTAATCCCTAAAATCACATCAAATGTAAGTATCTTTAAAAAGATAAGATCAACAAGTAATGTGATGGTCCCAACTTGAATCAAGCAAGATTTATAAACAGTGGATGTAATGAAAGTTTCTCCTAACAGAGTCTCAATAGATAAGTCAAAGTCTAATTTCTCAAGAGTCAAGTTCAAACGTTGAACACAACTAGGTGAAATAAAATAGTGGGTAGAACTGGTATCTAACAAGGCATGGACTTCGCAAGAGTTTATCATTAACTTACCCGTGATCACCTAGTTTGGTTTCCTCGACAAACGCTCTTACTTAAACTACCGGCTTTGACTTGTCTACGACATCCTTTGGCGTCACCATCCCAGCTGGACTTGACTTTGCTATAAAGTACATTCCAATATTCATTGCTTCGTTGCATTCCTAATCCATGATTTGAATCATTACTCTCTGATCCATATCGAATTGGGGTTGACCGCTCTGCACAGGGTAATTTCGAACTCGATGTTGGATTCTCCCAATTGTTGTCCAAAAAGTGAAACCCATTTCATCTATTTTGGCCTTATTGGATCGGACGTCTTTTTCTATAATATCAACGCGTCATGCGGCTTTTATCCATGCATCCTCCATTCTCATTCGTTCAGTTGTTTCTTCTTTCATCAGAACTTTGATCATAGCATTCTCAGATTCCAGCTCTAATATCTTATACTCTGCAAAAGAGTGCTTTTGTTCAAGCATCGCACATCGGGTAACACAATTTTGAATTGTTGCATCTCTTTGCTCCACGACCGCATGTCGTTCTTCAGCCTGCTCTTCTAACTCATGAATATGATTTTACAATTATATATTTTGATCATAAAGTTCTCCTAATAAATCCTCCTCAGGTTCCTCTTCTTCCTCACTCTCAGCTGCTACCTCTGCGACTAGCTCAAGTACAACTATTAGTTCTTCACTCACCACGTAGATATCTCTAATTTCTTCTTCGTCTAACATCACATTAACTTGGTTTGTGATTAAAGGTGTCTCAATGGTCTCATTCACTCCATTATTAACATTCTCAGCTGCCATTCACAAATACTGCCATAAAACAAGGGTTAATTAAAGAAATTGACATACCACATAATACCCCTATATTATGACCGACCAACAAATAAGCTTAGGTAGAACACACTAGCGAAGGATTTACTCGTCTCTCCCCTCCTAGTTCTATTCCCCGATCTCCGCCAGAGACCATATCCCTAAGCTTTGATACCAACTGTGACGCCCCCAAAATAGGTCCACACAACCCATTCTGAGTCGCCAAATACACGGTACAGAAAATAACTACAACTTCATTATTACAATTGTAGTGCAAAATACGACAACACATATGATGTGGGTTTAAATACAAATATTGTCTTCTAGACAATATCCATACTCAAATAAGTCTTCATTACAATTATTAATACACTATTTTACAAAATAGTGAGGACTACTAAAAGAACTACCTTTAACATCACTCCACACCCCGACTAGTTCCCGCTATATTCTTGCCTCCTGAGAAGAAAAATGGAACAAAAAGGAAAAGGGTGAGCTCAACTAGCCTAATAAAAAATATTATGACTAAGACAATTTAGAACAAATTATCCTTAGTCCTCAACAGGGAAAAATCTGATAGAATATAATAGACAACAAGTTTTAGATCAACAACTGCAGCGGAAACAACAATTCATTAGAAGAGTTAAGTAGAGAATGAAGTCTTCTATCTTCTATGATTTAATAGTCCATCATCAATATTTTATCCCTATAACATCAATAATCAATATTGTGTACTACTATGCAACCACGCGTATTACTGTTCTTTTACCACCAGGTATTTCAACAGTTTAAAGGTAAAACTTTCGTCGTTATTTATAAAAACTCAAACTTGTCGTTTTCTTCATCTGACCATTTTTCGTTATTGGGTCTACAAATGGTTGCCCAGTCATACGAATATTCCCCGACAACAAGAATATTCCACGACCAAACGAATATTCCCCGATAAAAATGAATATTTTATAACCACTTACTTATTTTGCAAAATTTGAACATTTCACCCATAACTAAAGTATTATATCAAATTAACACCTTATTATTCAAAATAATAATTAGAGAAAATTCTATTATATTTATAAAAAAAATTGGGGTCTTACAATGTGTATTACTGTACTTTTATCACTGGGTATTTCAATAGTTAACGGTAAAAGTTTTGCCGTTATTTTTATAAAAAAAGGTTATATCTGTCGCTTTCTATATTCGATAGTTATTCTGTTATGTGGTCCACCAATGATTGCGCCGTCGTACGGATATTCCCTAACAAAAAGAATATTCCTTGACCAAACAAATATTATATGACAACTTGTTTACTTTGCAAAATTTGCACATTTCACCCATAACTAAAGTATTATATCAAATCAACATCTTATTATTCAAAATAATAATTAGAGAAATTAAATCTTTATTCATAAAAAGTTGGGGTCTTACAGAACTCCTGAAAGAAATCATGGCGACATAAGCTTTCCCCTACAAAAGAAGGGAAAAATTCTCAAGAGAGTCCTTAACTCAAAAGCAGAAGCCCAACGACAAAAGGTCTAGCGAATGAAATTTACACCATCAAACAAGTCAACCTGTGCCAAGCCCTCACAAGTCGAGGCCTCTACACCGAAGTTCAAACTTGGGCAGTGAAAGAATAGGTCTCACCCTCCAGGGACGTCAGCGGCACCCAGATCATTTGTTCAGTCGGGTCGCGAATAAAAAGCATAAGAAAATGGGGCACAAGCACCCAACAATTAAAAGAAACTCCAAATTGCCTCAGAAATGGTGAGGTATGTTTCTACATATAGTCAAGTCAATTAAACATGTGCATCAAACTAGGACAATAGACTCCTAAGATCATCACATCATGCATAGCCTGCACATGTGCAACCGCGCTATATCAGTGCACATCTCCATTAAAAAGTTAAACATGCATCCCAGTAGAGTTAAATATGCATACACATTAAAAGCACAGACTTGAGGAAAAAAAATTCGCTATTGAAAACTATTGTTCGAGTAGGCATCAAGAAAGTCCAGTGATCAACCGTTGTCAACTACCAGCAAGGTAGGCACCGTTGTCAACTACCAGAAGGGTAGGCACTATTGTCAACTACCAGCATGGTAAGCATCATTGTTAACTACCAGTAGGGTAGGCACCGCTGTTAACTACCAGCGTATACATCAGGAAGGTCCGGTATTTTCAGAACGTCATTCCCAGCAGAGATGTAGAAAACATCTCAATTTATCTTCATCAAACAAATGTTGACAACACCGACAAATATCAAACCATTGGAGTCAACACCAGCATAGGCATCAGCAATAACCGCTAATGGTAAAGCAATTTATGATGTGCGAAGTATGAGGTGTGATGTGCTAGTTGTGAAGTCCTATTGGCCAAATGGGAAGTGAAAAATACGATTTGTGATTTGCAAAGTTTGATTTACGAAAGTATTTTAACATTCATCATAAAATTCATTGCATTATGATTTGCATCATTACATATACCTTGTCATATTTCAAGTGTCTAGTAATCTTTATCATGATCATTCAATTTCATTAAATAAACATGATAAAGAGGGGAATCTATAGAAACTCAAAAATTTTGTTTTCCTGTTACTAACTATGAAGGAAGGCAAAAGTGTTTTTTTTCACACTCCAGAGATAACCCTGCAAGACCACAATATCGAATCTAACCACGGAGATATCCCCGTGTAACATCAGATCAACCCTAAGGAAAAGAAAAGTTGGCAACAATTAAACCTTGGAAGTCAAAATCATCAAGACAAATCATGGTGACAACCCCGGGAGGTCAAATCAAATCCTGGCCACAACCCTGGAAAATCATCAAATCAACTTCAAAAATAACCCTGAATACAAACAGGAAGCACTAGTAGTCAAACCTCGAAGATAACCATGAGGAAGACAGATGCCGCCACGTCAAGCCCGAAACCAACCCGGTGGGCAAAAGAGTAATTTTTCTAACTCGACATCAAATCAAGTCAAATCATTGCCATGAAGGTCATGAAGAATCATAACGTCAATCCCGAGTGAAAATAGCACAAGACAGCTCAACAGACGGACTGCAAAGACTCAAATATCTGGTCATGGACCCATCTTCCCGGATACAAAAAAGGTCAAATCCCATTTCATTGTGTAGCTCCCGGAAAGGGCTTTCTGGAAAGGTATAGCACGCCTCCATTGGACTCCCGGATTAATAGTTATAAAGGTTTGAGCAGACTGCACGTTGGTCCGAGTGCAAGTACATCGACACAATGGGACCCACGGGGCCGAGCCCACCCAAGTCAGCCGCAAGTAGACCTGCGACTATTTTGGTCTATAAATAGACCCCCCCTCCCCCCCCCCAATCAGCCATAAAAAGAGAAAAACGTAGAAAAATAGGGGGAATTCCGCTCATTTCAGCTCTTAACCCCTCCTACAGTGTTCCAAACTTCTATATTCTTCTTTGTAAATAATTGTACACATATATATTACAACATATCAAGTTTTAACCGGTGAAAACTGAGTTTTCAAGCTTCAAAAACAGTTTAAAGCCTTCCTCGCTACATAAGATCTTTTCTTATCTGAAGTTTTTATCTAGTTTAATATATATATATATATATATATATATATATGCAAAAAACGGTCAGACTAAACTGGTATATATATATATATATATATCAGTTTTAATTGTTTTAATTGTTTACTATGATTAAATATCAGTTTTAAATGTTCATTCAATGTAAAGCTATAATATTTAAATTTGTGGACTAGATTTATCTAAATCTAGAAATATCTAACTCTTAACCGATTCAGAAGTTGTAAAACTGGAAACGTTGAGCTAGAATGGCTAAGATTTATCTAAATCTAGTTTTGTAAATATTAAGCAACTGCGCGAGCCTAGATCTGTATCTAGAAGAAGCTGGTGTTATGTTTTTGTGAAAATCAAAGACGCAATCAAATTGCAAATTAGCGAAAGTAAAGTAAAATCTGGTTTTAAAATTTTTCAAAATCCAATTACCCGGATCATCCGTTATCCGTATTATTAATTAAAACGAAGAACATGAAGTTATGGAATCATACCCTTGTAGATACGAGCTTCTACATGTACGAGTTCAACTCCTACTTCTCCGCGATCTCCTTGAATTTCAGGGTAGATTCCTTCCATTCATCAATGTTAGCCACCCAAGTGTATAGCCTCTACAGGTGATCCACCAAGGAAGAAGAATTTTCAAGAAGAATGGTGTATTGGCTAAAACTCTAGTTTTCTTTCTCTATAGAAAAAGAGGCGTACTCTCCAACTTTTGGAATCACGTATATTTAATATCTGATATAAGACTCCTCTTATAAAGATATCAGTTAACCCTTTTTAGGGTATTATTTAATTAATTAAACTATTTTAATTAATTAGGCTCCCTAATCTTATTAGTAATAATTAATTAAACTCTTATAATTAATTTGTCTCCTTATCCTATTAGGAATAAATGAGTGTACTAATATTAAATTAATTCTCAAACTCTTTTAGAAATTAAAATAATAATAATTGTAATAATATAAATAAAACTCCTCTTATTAATTTATATTTAATATTTCTAAAATATTAAATAATAAATATTCAGCTATTTAATTTACTCTATCACCATAGATTAAATTAAATACACTTAACATAATATTACGATTATGCCGTTAAATTCTTAAATAATTATTTTTCCTTTTTATGGTGTGACCCTTTAGGTTCTCCATATTAAACTTTGTTGGGAAAATGCATATTATGATTTCATGTTTTAATGTATATGCTCATGATTATTTGTAAAGTCCTTCAAGTAAGATATGTACAAGGACTTAGTGATAGATCAAATCTGTTAGGTTGATCTAAGCTCTTAACGTGTATCATTCTTTAATAGAATGTATAGATAGAAAGATCAAAGCTGTTAGGTTGATCTTGAGATGTAATAGATAGGCTTCGAAGAAATCAGAGTGTATAAATCTGATCAACATTGTAGAAGTCAAGGCAGAAACGTAGAGCTTCAAAGATCGTAGTGTGCCTGCCTTGAAGGGCCTCTTTGGAAATCGTAGAGTGGTCCCAACGTTTGCCGAGCCAACTCAACGATCGTAGAGTGCTCTCGGAAACGTAGAGTTTACAACTCAAGTAAGCAAAGATCGTAGTGTGCAAAGACTTAAGAGAAATCATAGTGCTCTCGGCTGATAGCATCAGACCAGGCACCAAGGCGACAAGTCACCATAATCTGAATCGTAGAGTATCATCTGTCTTGTGTCAAAAAACGTCGAGCCTCATAATTTGTGTGGAGATAGGTTCCAACAAAAGAGGAATGGATTCTAAACGCTGCAGTACTCACCAGTCCCAAAGTTATAAGAAATATCCTTAGTATGCAATAAAGAAGCGTATTGAAGAAGCTAAGGAAAGTACCATTGGTAAGGGGGAAAACACCTTTTCAGGTGTTAGGTGAGAAAGCAGTCTGCAGTGTCAGTGGGCCAGAATGCAGTTCAGAAGATGTGCATAAATGTCTCCATCAAAGAACAGAAAAGTCAAATGTATTTAATGCTTCAACGAATGGATCCAACGGATAGTTTTCAAGATCACATATATGTAAATCAAGCAGATAAGTGCAAGATAAGCAAGCATTGAACAAACAACGTGAACAACTCTCAAATCTCAACTCTACGATATTAGAAATTGCAAAGCTTTCTCAGCTACTCAGTTCTTTCAAACAAGTGCTTAAATAGCAACTAAGTAGCAACCATCAAGAACTCAACATCTATCAATCAACTAAAGAAGATTACCAAGTCTGCTGGACTTGAAGAGTTCTAAGTGAACTATAAGAGAAACAAGTCTGCTGGACTTGAAGAGTTCAAGAGTGAACTAAGAAGTTCCTAGACTGCTAGTCTAGAAGGAATATGTGTGATTCAGAAGTTGTAAAAGACATCCTTAGTGGATTTCCTACTCGTTGAGTAGAAGAGGGGACAAGGAGATTTAAGTGCTCTGAACCACTTAAAATGACTGTGTCTTTTACATTCATACTATAACTGCTATGTCTGTCAGAACTGCTATAACTGCCTCACTCTCATAACTCCACTACTTTGCAAAAGAGATTAAAACAAACATAAATTCCGCTAAGTTTTAATCATCATTAACTAACAAGTTTAAAATGAAAAGATTTTTTAATTATCTATTCAACCCCCCCCCCTTCTAGATAACTATTGTGCCTACTAGGAACTAACAATTGGTATCAAAGCAGGTTCTATTATACAGCTTACAAGCTTTAGTAGATCCACTGGCACACGTACCAAACGAATATAGAACTGGAGGAGGCAGCAAGCCACCAATGTGCAACAAGGATAAATTTGCAAACTGGAAAGTCAGGATGCAAGCATACATGGACTCAATAAATGAATATCTATTTGAGACCGTTCAAAATGGGCCCTATATTCCAACGAAGCTTGCACCAACTACTGATGATCCAAACTGAATACAAATCAAGGTTAAAGAAGAGTGGACAGACAACGAGAAGAGAGCTGTCCAACTTGACAAAAAGGCCAAGAACATCCTGTTTCAATCCTTAGAAGACGATCTCTTCGAAAATGTTGTCAACAACAAAATAGCAAAGGAGGTTTGGGAAGCATTGTTGATCATGCACGAAGGAACTGAAGAAGTCAGAGAAAACAAACAATCTCTCCTAACACAGCAGTAAGAGATGTTTGATCATGTTCAAGGAGAAAACATGACTGCCACCTATGAGAGATTCAACGTTCTGGTCAACTCTCTATAAATATATGGGAAGATCTATCCTAATAAAGATCTGATCATAAAGTTCATGAGAGCCCTACCGAGCAAGTGGGATGCCAAAACCACTGTTATAAGAGAGTCAAAGAATCTTCACGAGATGACAGTTCAACAACTATATGGCAATCTCCTGACATACGAACTGGAGCTGACTCAACGAGCTGAAACCCTATCAGAAGGAAGAAGGAAGGATAAGGGTGTTGCTCTTGATTAGTGCATCAAAGGTCAACACTGAGATTAACTCTGATTATGATGAGGACGATGATGAAGACCTTGCTATACTGGTGAAAAGATTAAGAAGGTTCATGAGTCAAGGAAAACCTAGCAAGCCAAAGAAGGTCAGCAATTACAGAAGCCAGGAGCAAATGAATGATATATGCTACAACTGCATGTAGCCTGGCCACTTCATTGCCAACTTCAACAAACCTCTAAGAGAATAACTAAAGAAGAAAACACATGCAAAGAAGGAATACAAAGGCAACAAAAGGCCTCAGAAGAGAGACAAAGGCCTGGTAGCTGGAGGATCGTGGAGTGATTCAGACAATGACTCCAATGCTGACTCCGGAGATGATGAAGAACCACAAATGGCTAATCTGTGCCTAATGGCCAAACATGCAAAAGACAAACAAAACCTCAACATACATTATGTAAGTCTCGATGAGGTATTTGACTTCAAATCACTTGATGTAGACATAAATGATTTAAGAACTGCTCTGCATGGTATAACCACTAATCTACATCAATACATGAAGTGGTTTAGAGTTTTGTCTAAGGATCATTCACTTCTTCAAGAGGAGAAGAAGAAAGTTCAAGAAGAGCTTGAAACAGCCCTTCTAAGTACTAATCTTCTCTCCAAGCTTGAGGCTGAGAATGAGACCTTAAAACAGACAAACACACTCAATGCACAAAGAGAGTCTAATCTAACCTCTAAAATTGAGGAACTAAAAAAGACTATCTCTACATGGAACAAATCCTCATCATCTATGGACTCCTGCTCTCTCTAGTCGAGGAAGTACATTCGATAGAAACGGTGCTTAGGCTTTGGGAATCCATCTCGAGCCATGTGTGGAAAGACAAAGGAAACTAGCACTAGTAATGCCTCAAGTTTTAGTAGAAGCATTACCTTTGTGAAATCCTCACAGAAGGAAGAACAAGTTCAACCTTGTTTTACTGTCTCCATTCATACTCAAAGGAGTAAAGGATCTCATGCTGGCCTAAGATTCATAAAAGAGAAGAGTAACCTAACCTCTACTCACCAACCTCAAAGAATCGTAGAGTCAAGTAAGACCAACTCTACGAATCAACTAGGAAGGTACAGTAGAGGTAAGGCACACTCATCACTATTTATGAAATCCAAGGACACGTGGAAGAATGAGAATCAGATTAACAGAAGGATAACTAAAGAACCACACAAGTCCAAATAGAGGATGAATCATCATATACACACAGACATGCATCATACTAGATGTATTATATGCAATAAATATGGTCACAAGGCTGCCAAGTGTTATTATAATTCCATGCATGTTAGACCCAAGATTAAACAGATTTGGGTCCCCAAAGACACTAATAAAGAAGGACCCGTGCAAATATGGGTACCAAAATGAAGGTTCAATGTTTTGACAGGAAAAGAGCTCAATGATCACTACATGGTATCTGGACAGTGGATGCTCAAGGCACATGACCGGGAACAAAGCCCTTCTATCTAACTACATAGAGAAGGAGGGTCCCTCAGTCATCTTTGGAGACAACAGCTCGGGCAAGACAAGAGGATATGGCTCTGCTGGCAATGGTGCAGTATCGTTCAGCAAAGTAGCATATGTGGATGGTCTCCAACACAACCTTCTAAGCATCAGTCAACTCTGCGACAAGGGTCATCAAGTAACATTCCTCAACAACCAATGTCAAGTCAGAGATTTGAATACATCTGTTGTAAAGCTAACCAGGACAAGAGAAGGAAATGTCTACATAGTGAATCTTGGTCAACTAAGCTCAGACGAGACAATATATTTTCTGGTAAAAGCATCTGAAGAAATGAGCTGGCTATGGCATAGACGGTTGTCACACTTAAACTTCAAAAGTATGTCCAAATTGGCATCAAAAGATCTCGTTGCTGGCCTACCTAAGTTCAACTTCGTAAAAGAGAGGCCATGCAATGCCTGTCAGTTTGGAAAGCAAACCAGAAGCTCATTCAAGAGCAAAACTGCCAACTCTATCGACAAGCCCCTGTAGTTGATTCACATGGATCTATTTGGGCCAATCTCAATAACTAGTCTTGGAGGAAAAAGATACTCTCTAGTTATAGTCGACGACTACACCAGATTCACATGGGTATTCTTCCTAACTTCAAAGGATGAATTGAGCTCCCAATTAATCAAGATATTTAGACGGATGATATACGAGAAAGGAGAGAAAATCAAGGCCATAAGGAGTGATCATGGTAGAGAATTCGACTTCTCAAAAATGGACTAGTTCTGCTCAGACAATGGCATCAGTCATAACTTTTCAGCTCCATGAACTCCTCAACAAAATGGAGTAGCTGAAAGAAAGAACAGAACCTTGATAGAGGCTGGAAGAACTCTACTAGCAGCAGCTCATCTGCCTGAATACTTCTGGGCAGAAGCTGTCAACACTACATGCTACACGTAGAATAGATCACTGATACACTCTACGATCAAGAAGACGCCCTACAAACTGTGGAAAGGAAGAAAGCCAAATGTCAGCTACTTTCATGTTTTCGGCTGTGCATGCTACATTCTCAACAATGGAAAGTAGTACCTGAAAAAATTTCAGCCCAAGTCAGATGAAGGAATCTTTCTTGGATATGCCACAGACATTAAGGCCTAAAGAGTTTTCAACAAGAAGACACTGAGTGTTGAAGTCTCGATCCATATCATCTTTGATGAAACAGACTTAGACAACACAGTGCTTCAAGACACTACAATCGATAGTGCAGACACTAGGAATGAAATCGTTGAGCCCAACACTACGATCGTAGTGCCAGATAGTGTAATCATTGAGCAACAAAATGAGATCGTAGAGTGGTCTATGCAATATAATGAACCTCCACACCAAGAAGAAGAAATAGATCTTGAAGACTTAAGACAAGAAGGCATCAGGACAGATGTCCCAACCGGTAACAGATGGGCCAGAGATCACACTCAGGATCTAATCATTGGAGATCCGAGTGCCAGAGTCAAAACAAGAGCTGCCACTCCAAATAAATGCTTTTATCTAAGCTTTCTATCTCAAATAGAACCAAAGAAGATAGAGGATGCTATGGAAGACTCTAGTTGGATAGAAGCCATACAGGAAGAACTCAACTAATTTGAACGAAGCAAAGTATGGAGATTGGTACCAAGACCAAAGAGTCATCCTGTCATTGGAACCAAGTGGGTCTTCAGAAACAAAATGGATGAAGATGGAGTTATAAACAGGAACAAGGCAAGATTAGTGGTAAAGGGCTACTCTCAAGAAGAAGGCATTAACTACGATGAGACATTTGTACCTGTTCCCAGACTAGAACCCATCAGAATATTTCTTGCCTTTGTTGCTCACATGAAGTTCAATGTCTTTCAGATGGATGTCAAAAGTGCATTCCTAAATGGATAACTCTAAGAAGAAGTCTATGTAGAGCAACCTCCGGGTTTCATCAATCCATCTCTTTCCAATTATGTTTATAGATTAGACAAAGCCTTATATGGTCTTAAACAAGCACCTAGAGCATGGTATGAAACACTAACTTACTTCTTAATTGAAAATGGGTTCACTAGAGGTAGAGTAGATACCACACTATTTCTTAGAAAGCATAAAGACAAAGTTTTATTAGTTCAAATATATGTTGATGATATTAGTTTTGGTTCTACTGACGAAAATTTATGCAAGAGATTCTCTAAGCTGATGCAGAGCAAGTTTGAAATGAGCATGATGGGTGAGCTAAATTTCTTCCTTGGACTGCAAGTAAAGCAGACTGATGAAGGAATTTTCATAAACCAAGCCAAGTACATCAAAGACTTACTCAAGAAGTATGGCATGGAATCAACCTCTCCCATGAAAACACCAATTGCTCCTGCAACAAAGCTTGACAAAGATGAAAAAGGTAAAAATATTAATATAACTCAATACAGAGGTATGATATGTTCTCTTTTATATCTAACTTCCAGTCGACCGGACATAATGTTTGCAACATGCATATGTGCTAGATTTCAGGCTAACCCTAAAGAGTCACATTTATCTGTTGTAAAGAGGATCTTCAGGTATCTCAAGGGAACACCTTATTTGGGGCTTGGTACCCTAAGGAATCCTCATTTCAAATAACAGGATACAAAGATGCTAATTTTGCAAGATGAAAAATAGATAGAAAGAGTACCAGTGGCACCTATTAACTGCTATAAAACAGACTTGTGTCCTGGTTTAGCAAAAAGAAAAAAACTCGAGTGTATACTTAACCTAGGTTTGAATACATTCTTTGTTGGCATTTCTTTGTGCTCATATCCTATGGATGAAAAATCAGCTAGCTAACTATGGGTTTGATTTCAAATCTATTCCCATTCACAATGATAACACAAGTGCTATAGCAATAACTCATAATCCTGTTATGCATTCTAGGACTAAGCATATAGAGATAAGGTATTACTTCATTAGGGATCATGTACAAAATGGAACTATATCTTTACAATATATCCCTACTGAAATCAACTTGCTGATGTTTTTACAAAACCTCTAGATGAATCTAGATTTAATAAGTTAATAAGTGAGCTAGGCATGCTAAATCTACAACCATAAAACATATGCTCTAGATTGTGCTAACCATAACAGATACAAAGGCTGAACTCAAAATCGTAGACATGATCAAGGGAAGTCCACGATCGTAGAGCTGAAGAGACAAAACCACCTCAACAATCATAACAAAGACTTAACCATCGTAGAGCAGACTCAACGATGACAAAAGCCCGAACAACAAAGCAAGAGTGCATCATGTGATGATAAGCTTCAAAATACAGCAATCCCTCTGATAAGCGCCTCAGGAACAAACTTAACCCTTGACTCACTCCAAGAGGTTGGCCCTTCCTTAATTACCTTAAAAGAATGCTATGTCAAAAACTCATCACAAGGATCTGGTCAGACTCGACGATCGTAGATCAGACACGGCGAATGCTGGACAAACTCGACGATCGTAGAACAGACACGACGAATGCTGGATAGACTCGACGATCGTAGATTAGACTCGACAAATGCAAAGCACTCAACGATCACAAAACTGCCTCAACGATCGTAGTCCTCCCTAAGGAAACCTCAACTCTGCAGGAGCCAATGGCAAATCAGTACAATCCCTATCAATCAAAATCGTAGAGCCAAGCAAAAGACGACACATGTCCCACTAAGCAAAAAGGAGAGAGGGAAGTTGCAAGTACAAATTGAAATCATATTTTTTTTGAAATCAGAAGTTTGAAAGATTATCTCTCTCATCCTCTCTCAAAGCAGAAACCCTAAATCAGAAGAAAGTTCAGTCATATCTCACTTCCTACTACAAATCAATGGCGGCATCCAATTGGTATCTCAAAGCTCTGACTACTGTTTTGTGAGTTCAAAATAGCTCAACCTAAGTTCCACAAGACTCGGCGCCTTCTTGAAGAAGGCGGTCTCGAAGAAGCCTTGAAACACGAGATACATTGATTTATCCCATGTCAGTGAAAGAGTTCTACAGGAATGGAGTATTTGAAAACGACATCATCACTACGAGAGTAAGGGATGAGGAAATCAGATTGAAGGCCGAAGACATCAACCTCGCCCTAGGTCTCAAAAATGAAGGGCATCCATTATTAGATAGCGTAGACTTCCAAGAGGGACTTACAAGAATGCATCGCAAGAAACTCCCCTCCGTGAAAGGGTGCAAGAAGAAGGAGTTCCCACAGAGGTATGAATTTCTAGCCGATATAGTTGGGAAATGTATATGCTGCAACAGCTCAGGTCATAACTCTGTGAATGAAGTTCAACTTAAGCTCATGACTTCCATGAGTTATGGAATACAACTCAACTATGGAGCCCTATTGCTCGATTGGATTGGTAAGTGGCTCGTTAACTCAAAGAAGTCAAAAAGCCCTCAGAAGATGCTATACGAGCGATTCATAAGTATCATTCTACAATCAGCCCTGGGTGACAAAATTAGGGATGAAGAAGGAGAAGCTATCAACCCAAATAGACGAATGACCCAAAAATTGTTTGAAAGTTGGAAGAGGAACCCAGCTGAGTATGTTCGAATGATGACCGAGTCCAGTGGAAGAACTGGGGATCTGAAAGACTCAGGCCTTTCAAGAAACATGTCGGGTGTCAGGGAGATCGAAGAAGAAGAAGAAACCAATAAATAAGAACCCTCTGTCCTTACCAGAAAGAAAAAGGGCAAGAGGAAGCTGAAGGCTAGACTAGTAGAAGAGCCTCAAGGATCTACCACTGATATACCTATAGAGTCCTCTTATATAGAGACTCTGAGGATGCTAAGAAGAAAGAAGCAGCAAGATGAAGCAGATGAGGATCAGGCTACAATATCCCAGATCCTGAAGAAGAACAAAATTGGTTATAAGTCCAAAAGGCCATCAGTCACCTCAATCGTAGAGTCTCTACTGTTCGTAGAGACGAGACCAAGCATGGCAGGCAAGGAAGTAGCTGCTTCAAGCATAGTGGCTATTGAACAGGACAACACTGAGGTTCAAGAAAGTCCTGAAGCTGTGGCTAAGCCTAGTAAATCAAGGAGAAAGCTGGTCAAGAAGTACATTCTTGAGAATGAAAAAGTGCTCAAGAAGGAAGACAAGAGCATGGTTGCCCAAGAGGACAGTGCTCCAGCTGAGGGGGAGATCCCTGAGATTCTCATGATAGAGAATACACCAGCTAAGGGGGAGATGCCTGAAGCTCAAGAAGATGCTCCAATTGAGGGGGAGTTTATGAGCTTACAAGAAGATGATCAAGTTGAGGGGGAGCCTCAAGATATCTCCATTGCAGAAGAAGATGTCCCTTCCAGAAATGGAGTAAAAGATCATCAAGAGCCCATTGAGATAATGAAGTTCTCCAACGAAGACAAAGAAGAGGAAGAAGATGATGATGACCTTCAGATCACTGGTATGGGCAGAGATGGGTATAGAAGCTATCTCTACAATCAGATGTTCTCATACCTACCCATGATGCCATATCATCAAGCCCAAATCCTAAACTCTTGGGATCACATGTTCTGGAGCTTCAAAGAGTATCCAGCCATCTCAGTATTGGCTCATGGATTTCGAGGGAGATTGAACTTTGCTAAGAAATTGCTTACCAACAACTCTTCCTCAAAGGATAAACTTGAGGAACTGTCTATCCCAAACCTCTTCAGAGTTAATCACTTACCATCATCTTCATTTAGCTATTTTTATGAATTCCCAAGATGGTTGGAAGTGATACTTCATCCACTAAATCAATTTCCAGTTGCAGAATCCCAAAATTCTATAACTAAGGAACCAAATGAAGTCAACTTTATTTTGTTCCCACAAACCACCAACTTTACGATCCCTGACTCTAGTCCCATCGTAGAGTCCCAAATAGAAATCGTAGAGCCACATATTCCAAACATAGAAAATCAGGCCCCTCCATCAGACATATCATCCTCCTCCTCTAATGACTATTTTAGTCTTGATCTTTCTCTCTATTCCCTGCAAGATCAATCCCAGAAAAGAACCCCTCCATTCAACAATCCTTAAACCAATGATACTCTTCCAAATCTGCCCATAAAAGATGACTTGAATGAAGCGTCCAAGAACATGGTCAAGAACATTGAAGAAAGCCTGGACACTCACTCAGACCTCATTCATCTTCGACTGAATCAAATGATCACTGCTGCAAATAATATCCCTAACACTCTAAATGCTGAGCTTACCAAAAAGCTGAGGGAAATTATCCAAGAAATTCTTCAAAGCATGAAGGACAGAGATGAGGTTCATTTCCAGATAGCCGCCAAAAAAAGAGAGGTTCTTGAAATACAGAGAAATCAAGAAGTCCAAAATAAACTCATGCTGGAGAACATCAAAAACCTGAAAGCTTCAGTCAAAGAATTCCAGAAAGCTTATGTGAATCAGGAACAGCAGTCTGACATTGTTCTCACTACCCTCCGAAACAAAGAAGCTAGATCTGAAATCTAGATCAAGGAGTGTCGAGAGGACATTGCTCAAACACAAAGCCAACTACATGAGCTTGTCCAAGGAGTAAATCGACTTTCTGCAGACATTCGAACCCTTGATGCTGACATAAAGGGGGAGTCTTGATGGCTCAGCCTTTAAGAAGTCAAGGGCCAACTACCAGCTCACCAAATGTGACCACCATAGGCCTAAGAATGCCAATTGGAGATCCAGTATTCATGAATAGGTATGATCAAAACCCGATAGTAAGTCCAAGTGAGCTGGAAGAGTTAGCCAGAAAGGGTGAAGCTAGCAGGAATAGAAGGGCTGAGGAGTATGCCAATCCTCCAAGGAAAAGGTCAAAAAAATAGAGATAAGTTGAAACTTTAAATTCTTATTGATGTAAAGTTAAACTGCAATATTTCTTGAACATCAATAAATTCATGCTTATTCTCTAGAAATTTTAGCTGCTCACTGAAATACTAAGTCATGTTTAAAATTCCTGCAAATGCATCTAGACACTAATAATCATGACAACAAATCTCCTTGGTTATGTCAACATCAAATAGGGGGAGATTGTTGGGAGAATGCATATTATGATTTGATGTTTTAATGTATATGCTCATTATTATTTGTAAAGTCCTTCAAGTAAGATATGTACAAGGACTTAGTGATAGATCAAATCTATTAGGTTGATCTAAGCTGTTAACGTGTATCATTCTTTAATAGAATGTATAGATAGAAAGATCAAAGTTGTTAGGTTGATCTTGAGATGGAATAGATAGGCTTCGAAGAAATCAGAGTGTATAAATCTGATCAACATTGCAGAAGTCAAGGCAGAAACGTAGAGCTTCAAAGATTGTAGTGTGCCTGCCTTGAAGGGCCTCTTCAGAAATCATAGAGTGGTCCCAACGTTTGCCGAGCCAACTCAACGATCGTAGAGTGCTCCCGGAAACGTAGAGTTTATAACTCAAGCAAGCAAAGATCATAGTGTGCAAAGACTTAAGAGAAATCATAGTGCTCTCGGCTGATAACATCAGACCAGGCACCAAGGCGACAAGTCACCATAATCTGAATCGTAGAGTATCATTTGTCTTGTGTCAGAAAACGTCGAGCCTCATAATTTCTGTGGAGATAGGTTCCAACAAAAGAGGAATGGATTCTAAACGCTATAGTACTCACCAGTCCCAAAGTCATAAGAAATATCCTTAGTATGCAACAAAGAAGCGTATTGAAGAAGCTAATGAAAGTACCATTGGTAAGGGGGAAAATATCTTTTCAGGTGTTAGGTGAGAAAGCAGTCTGCAGTGTCAGTGGGCCAGAATATAGTTCAGAAGATGTGTAGAAATGTCTCCATCAAAGAAGAAAAAAGTCAAATACAATTAATGCTTCAACAGATGGATCCAACGGATAGTTTTCAAGATCACATATATGCAAATCAAGTAGATGAGTGCAAGATAAGCAAGCATTGAACAAACAACGTGAACAACTCTCAATTCAATCATTCTACCATACAATGTCCTAATTAAATATAAGACATAGAATTATTGTCAAGTCTTATTTTATTTAATTATATGTATTTTAATTCCAAAAATGCACAACTCCGAATAAATGCAAATTAGAAACTACTTTCTAATTTCATTCCACATTGGCCAAGGATTCCTGGGTTGTCATTTATCGAATCACATAGAACATTTTTCTTCTTTTATTAGAAGTGGTAGATTCTTTATTGATCATTCATTATCTCCATATATAACTAAATACACGGAAGCATACCCTTTGATATACCCTAAGGGCCTTAAAGAATAAATCAAAGTGTGATTCATTATATACAAGATAATATGATGATCTCAAGTCCAAGGATCATTTGCACTACTATCACTAAACGAGTTCCTATAGTCAAGCAAGTAAAACTCCATTAGGTATTCCTTAGAGAGATACGTTCAGTGAACTTATTCTCCAATAAGCACCTACATACTTGCTTTACTGTCTACACACAAATGATTATGAGATCAATCATTCTCATCCAATGAGCAAGCAACGTATGTGCCAATCTATCCGGATTCACTAATCCTCTTTTTAGTAATCCATTGAATGAGAATATTTTAGTTTTAAGCTATCTAAAAATTTAGATCGCATTAGCATGATCTCATCATGATTCTAAAAGCATTGCTTAAAACTATGGGTTTATCACATATTATTAAAACAACGCCATGTAGATAATTAAATTCCTTTAATAAATAATTCTTTTATTAATAAATAAATAAGATTGATTACAAAATATATATTTTATCATCATACATGATTGTCTTGTATACATACTACTTTCAATCTCCCACTTGCATTAAAGCCAATCGCCATGGTATCTCTCACCCATCTTCTCTAAGTGACGATCGAACTGATGTTGTGTTAACGCTTTAGTAAATGGATCGGAAATACTGTCTTGAGAGTCCACACGCTCCAGGGTGACATCTCCTCTTTCAATGATCTCTCTGATCAAATGAAACTTCCGCAACATGTGTTTAGATTTCTGATGAGACCTGGGTTCCTTAGCCTGCGCAACAGCTCCGATTTTGTCAGAGAATAAATGTATTGGTCCCCTAATAATAGGAACCAAACCAAGTTTGGTTATGAACTTCTTCATCCAAATAGCCTTCTTTGCAGCTTCACTTGCAGCTATGTACTCTGTCTCTGTCACTGAATCAACAATTGTTTGCTGTTTGGAACTTTTCCAATTCACTGCGCCACCGTTTAAGGTAAATACATACCCCAAAAAGGATTTACTATCATCTTGGTCCGTTTGAAAACTTGAGACTGTAAAGCCCTCTAGTTTCAATTCAGACCCACTTTAGATAAGAAATACATCATTAGTTCTTCTCAAGTACTTTAGGATATTTTTCACTACCTTCCAGTGCTCTTCTCCTGGATTCGACTCATATCTGCTCGTCACACTTAGTGCATGAGCGACATCCGGTCTAGTACATATCATACCGTACATGAGAGATCATATTGCTAAAGCATTAAGAATCTTACTCATACGGTCTCTCTCCTCAGGTGTCTTTGGGGCATGTTTCTTAGAGAGATGTATTCCATGACTCATCAGAATGATACTTCTTTTGGAATCTTCCATGCTAAACCTCTTTAGCATCGAGTCAATGTAAGTTCCTTAGGACAAGCCAAGCATCCTTTTAGATCTATCTCTATAGATATTTATCCCCAAAATATATGATGCTTCTCCTAAATCCTTCATGGAGAAGTGTTTAGATAACCAGATTTTAATCGATTGTAGCATAGGACTATCATTACCTATCAGTAATATATCATCAATATATAATACAAGGAATGAAACAGCGCTCCCACTAATCTTTTTGTACACATGGTTCATCCTCATTTTTGTTAAAATCAAACTCTTTGATTGTCTCATCAAAATGGATGTTCCACCTACGAGAAGCTTGCTTCAATCCATAAATGGATCGTTGTAGCTTATAGACTTGATTTGTTCCAACTGTTGAAACAAATCCTTTTGGCTGTGTTATATACACATCCTCCTCAAGTTGTCCTTTGAGGAAGGCCAATTTCACATCCATCTGCCAGATTTCATAGTCGTGGTAAGCTATAATCGCAAGCAAAATCTGAATGGACTTGAGCATCGCTACTGATGAGAAGGTTTCATCATAGTCAACAACTTGTCTTTGTTTAAAACCTTTTGCGACCAGTCGGGCCTTATAGGTCTTTACCTTGCTGGCTCCTCTAGTATTTCTTTTAAAACCCCATTTACACCCAATAGGCTTAATGCCTTCAGGTGGTGAAACCAAAGTCCATACTTAGTTTTCATACATGGAGTCCATTTTGAATTTCATGGCTTCTTGCCACTTCTTTGAGTCTTTACTACTCATAGCATGTTCTTAATTCAATGGATCATAATAATCTATTATATGTACCTCATTGTCATCTTCTATGACAAATCCATATCTATCAGGTATCTTCGGTAGTCTTCCAGATTTATGAATAGGGTGTGGTACAGAAGGAATCTCTACTTGGACAAGTTTATCCATTTGATCTTTAGTGGTTTATGGTTCTTGAATTTCTTCAAGATCTATTTTTCTCCCACTGGCCCCTTCAAGGATAAATTCCCTTTCCAAGAAGGCAGCATGTTTGGCGACAAACACCTTTTTCAGTAGGATTATAGAAATAGTATCATAAACTTTCTTTAGGATATCCCATAAACGCACACTTATCAGATCTTGTTCCAAGCTTATCATTCTGAAACTTTTTCACATAAGTTGGACATCCTCAAATCTTAACATGCTTAAGACTAGGTTTCCTCCCTGTCCACATCTCATATGGAGTCTTGGGGATGGATTTTGTGGGGACCTTATTTAGTAGATATGAAGCCGCTTCTAGGGCATATCCCCAGAATAACACCAAAAGATCGGTAAAAACTCATCATGGAATGAACCATGTCCAACAATGTTTGATTTCTCCTTTCAGATACACCATTCAACTGTGTTGTTCCTAGTGCGGTCCATTGTGAAATTATACCATTTTCTTTGAGACAATTGAGACACTCATAACTTGAGTATTCACTTCCTTGATCTAATCGAAAAATCTTAATACTCTTGCCAGTTTGCTTCTCTACTTCACTTCTGAACTCTTTAAACTTTTCAAATGATTCGGATTTGTATTTTATTAAATACACATATCCAAATCATGAGTGATCATCCGTGAAAATTATAAAATAAGAATAACCTCCTCTTGCATTCATTGTCATAGGTCCACATACATCTGTGTGAATCAACGCTAGCAATTATGTAACTCTTTTTCCTTTTTCCACTAAAAGGAGATTTAGTTATTTTGCCCATGAGACAAGATTCACAATTTGGATATGATTCATAATCAGATAGCTCTAAGAGCCCATCCTTATGCAACTTGGATAATCTTGTTTCATTAATATGACCTAGTCTACAGTGCCACATAAAGATATAATTTACATCATCTCTTTTCCTTTTCTTAGTTTATTCAATTTGAAGTATATTTTCATGCAAGTTAAGTATGTAAAGTTCATTTCGTAAATTACCAACACCATATAAAATTGGAAATGTTGAGCTAGAATGGCTAAGATTTATCTAAATCTAGTTTTGTAAATATTAAGCAACTGTGCGACCCTAGATCTGTATCTAGAAGAAGCTGGTGTTATGTTTTTGTGAAAATCAAAGACGCAATCAAATTGCAAATTAGCGGAAGTAAAGTAAAATCTGGTTTTAAAATTTTTCAAAAACCAATTACTCGGATCATCCGTTATGCATATTATTAATTAAAACGAAGAACATGAAGTTATGGAATCATACCCTTGTAGATACGAGCTTCCACATGTACGACTTCAACTCCTACCTCTCCGCGATCTCCTTAAATTTCTGGGTAGATTCCTTCCTTTCATCAATATTAGCCACCAAAGTGTATAGCATCTACAGGTGCTCCACAAAGAAATAAGAATTTTCAAGAGGAATGGTTTATTGGCTAAAACTCTAGTTTTCTTTCTCTATAGAAAAAGAGGCGTACTCTCCAACTTTTGGAATCACGTATTTTTAATATCTGATATAAGACTCCTCTTATAAAGATATCAGTTAACCCTTTTAGGGTATTATTTAATTAATTAAACTCCTTTAATTAATTAGGCTCCCTAATCTTATTAGTAATAATTAATTAAACTCTTTTAATTAATTTGCCCTATTAGGAATAAATGAGAGTACTAATATTAAATTATTTCTCAAACTCTTTTAGAAATTAAAATAACAATAATTGTAATAATATTAATAAAACTCCTCTTATTAATTTATATTTAATATTTCTAAAATATTAAATAATAAATATTAAGCTATTTAATTTACTCTATCACCATAGATTAAATTAAATACACTTAACATACTATTACGATTATGCCGTTAAATTCTAAAATAATTATTCTTCCTTTTATGGTGTGACCCTTTAGGTTCTCCATATTAAACTTGTTGTGAATAAATCAATTAGAACAATTCAAATCTTATTTAAATAAATAAATTAAACTATTAATTTATTTAAATAAATAATTTTTATTTTACAATGGGGATAAGTCTCCCTAGCGATCAACGATTTTCTAGATAATATAGATTTCAACATTAATCATAA
Source organism: Panax ginseng (assembly GCA_020205605.1). Classification (NCBI taxonomy): domain Eukaryota; kingdom Viridiplantae; phylum Streptophyta; class Magnoliopsida; order Apiales; family Araliaceae; genus Panax; species Panax ginseng. The sequence goes on from CM035148.1 coordinate 44,574,068, forward strand.
AAGAACCTTTGAGTAAATAGTTACCGTACAATTCAATCATTCTACCATACAATGTACTAATTAAATATAAGACATGGAATTACTGTCAAGTCTTATTTTATTTAATTATATGTATTTCAATTCCAAAAATGCACAACTCCGAATAAATGCAAATTAGAAACTACTTTCTAATTTCATTCCACATTGGCCAAGGATTCCTGGGTTGTCATTTATCGAATCACATAGAACATTTCTCTTCTTTTACTAGATGTGGTAGATTCCTTATTGATCATTCATTATCTCCATATATAACTAATTACACTGAAGTATACCCTTTGATAAACCCTAAGGGCCTTAAGGAATAAGTCAAAGTGTGATTCATTATATACAAGTTACTATGATGATCTCAAGTCCAAGGATCATTTTCACTACTATCACTAAAGAAATTCCTATTGTCAAGCAAGTAAAACTCCATTAGGTATTCCTTAGCGAGATACGTTCAGTGAACTTATCCTCCAATAAGAACCTACATAGCAGGAACTAGTCGGGGTACGGAGTGATGGTTCTAGAAAGTTGTTTTAGCAGTCCTCACTATTTTTAAAATAGTGTATCAATAATTGTAATGAGGACTCCTTTTGAGTTTTTATACTCTCTATTTGTATTTAAACTCACAGTTTAATGAAGTTGTATTTGTTTCTGTACCATGAATTTGGCGACTCAGAATAGGTGATGTATACCTATTTTGGCGTCACAATTAGTATCAAAGCTTAGGATATGATCCTGGTGAGATGTGAGACAAGAACTAGGAGGGAGAGCGAATTCCTTCGCTAGTATGACTGACTAAGTTTATTTGGCATTTATTTGGTCGGTTAGAGTATAGGGATAATATGTTGCATGACTATTAACCCTTGTTTTATGGCGATGTTAAGAATGGCGGTGAGAACGCGTTAATAATGGATAGAATCGGACTGGTGGAGACACCTTTGATCACTACCCGAGGGAACGTGCAATAGGAAGGCAATAATCCTCCACGTAAACAACGTTCTCAAACAAATGATGAATGATAGGATGTTTAGAAGCTTTTTCATGATTCATGCAAAACCGACGAGAGGAGACTCGTGCACAAAATCGGGTGGAAATGCTAGCAATGCGCGGCTTGTCATAGCCAAGAAGTTCAAAGAGTTGGGACCACCAGAATTTAAGGGAAAGCCGGATCCAATCATGGTGGAAACGTGGGTCAAACAAATTACCTATATATTCGATGTCTTGGGATGCACGGAGGAACAGAAGGTTCCATTCGCCACCTTTATATTCCGTGGTGAGGCAGACTACTGGTGGGAGTCTGTGAAGCGTACCCACCAACACTTTTCGGTATGTCTTGGGAAACATTTCAGAAACTATTCAATGACAAGTACTTTCCTGAAAGTATTCGTCATATGAAGGAGGTGGAGTTTATCAGACTGGAACAAAACAACATGACGGTGTCCTAGTACAAGGCAAAGTTTGCAGAGTTATCCAAGTTTGCACCTCATTTGGTAGAAAATGAGGAACGAATGACGAGGATGTTTCTGAGAGGTCTAAAGCCTGAGATTCGATAATATCTTATCTCTCATAAATTTTCTTTATATTCAGATGTTGTAAACAGGTCTCAATTAGTAGAGCGAGATAATGAGTATGTTCAACCAAGGGAACACAACCAGGGTCATACTGGTGGCAACGGTCATCGGAGCAATGACAACCAGAGGGAAGGAAAGCATTCAGACAAAAGTGGTAGCCACTCTGGTGGTAATCGTGGCCGTGATAATAGAAGGAGCGAGTCGGGAAGAGATTTCAAAAGGAAAAGGTACAACAACGATAGCGTAAAGACGTCAGCACCAACATCAACTGTTTCTAGGGGAGGAGAACGACCATCGGTCGTATGTTACAAATGCGGGAAAGAGGGACACATCATTAAGCGCCCACAATAATCCAAGGTGTGTTATAACTGTGGAAAGGAAGGTCATATAGCTAGAGATTGTCTAGTTGTGAAACCAAGTTCAGCAGGGATGGTGACTCCAAAGGCTGTCCCGAACAAGTTAAAGTCGGTGGTTCCTGGAAGGGTGTTTGTCGTGACTGCCCAAAACGCGAGGAACCCAAACGAGGTGATCACGGGTAAGCTAATCATAAACTCTTGCGAAGTTTATACCTTATTAGATACCGATTCTACCCATTCTTTTTTCTCTCCTACTTGTGCTCAACGTTTAAACTTGACTCCTGAGAAATTAGACTTTGACTTATCTATTGAGACTTCGTTAGGAGAAACTTTCGTTACATCTACTATTTTTAAATCTTGTATGATTCAAGTCGGTACCATCACATTACCTGCTGACCTTATTTCGTTGAAAATTCTTGCATTTGATGTGATTTTGGGGATTGATTGGTTAACCACACATCATGCTAAAATTGATTATTTTCGTAAGGTTGTTAGTTTTCATATTCCTAACCAACCTATTATGCGAATTCAAACAACCAAACCACTAAAATCAGTCACTGTCATATCAAGCCATAAAGGTATTCGTTTATTGAAAAATGGATGTCAAGCTTTCTTAGCCCATGTCACGGACTTGAACAAAAACACGTCAGATTTGAATACTATTTCTATTGTTAGTGAATTTCCTGATGTATTTCCAGAAGAACTTCCTGGTCTACCCCCAGAATGTGAAGTTGAATTCTTTATTGACCTTGAACCTGGTACAAAGCCCATTTCTAAAACTCCATATCGAATGGCTCCTATTGAACTTCAGGAGTTAAAGGTCCAACTATAGGAGTTGTTGGACATCGGTTTTATTCGTCCTAGTACATCTCCTTGGGGTGCTCCTGTGTTATTTGTAAAGAAGAAAGACGGGAGTATGCGACTTTGTATTGACTACCGATAGTTGAACCATGTCACTATCAAGAATAGGTATCCGCTACCTCGTATTGATGACCTGTTTTACCAGTTGTAAAGAGCATAATTCTTTTCAAAGATTGATCTTCGTTCTGGATATCATCAGCTGAAGATTAAAACTGAGGATATTCTAAAGACTGCCATCAGAACTCGGTACGGGCATTATGAATTCTTAGTCATGTCTTTTGGATTGACTAATGCTCCTGCTGCTTTCATGGATATGATGAACCATGTGTTTAAAGAATACTTGGATCAGTTCGTTGTTGTCTTTATTGATGACATCATCATCTATTCCAAAAGCCGTGAAGATCATGAGCACCATTTGAAGCTGGTACTGCAAAGGCTTCGTGATAACAAGTTGTATGCCAAGTTGAAAAAATGCGTGTTCTTGCTTGAGGAAGTAGCATTCCTTGGACACGTGGTGTCAAAACATGGAGTATTTGTCGACCTGACGAAGATTAAAGCCATACAAAGTTGGGAGCAACCAAAGTCGGTGACCGAAGTACGTAGCTTTCTGGGCTTAGCTGGTTATTATCGGAGATTCGTGAAAGGATTTTCTCGAATCGCTACTCCATTAACTTAGCTGACTCGTAAAGATACAAAATTCGGTTGGAGCGAGGATTATGAGAAGAGTTTTCAAGAACTCAAGAGAAGACTCATTTCGGCACATGTTCTGACAATACCATCTGGTTTAGATGGATTTGTTATCTACAACAATGCTTCAGACAAAGGGTTAGGATGTGTTCTCATGCAACATGGGAAATTCATAGCCTATGCCTCGCGACAACTTGAAGAATATGAGAGGAATTATTCTACTCATGATTTGGAGTTGGCAGCAGTCGTTTTCGCGTTGAAGATTTGGAGACACTACCTGTATGGGGAGAAAGTGGAGATCTATACAGATCATAAAAGCCTCAAATATTTCTTTACCCAAAAGCAACTCAACATCCGGCAACGACGTTGGCTCGAGCTGTTGAAAGATTACGATCACACCATCCAATATCATCCTAGAAAAGCAAACGTGGTAGCTGACACATTAAGTAGAAGATCATATGCGGGTACGAGTGCAATGTTGTTAACACAAAGGTCCATTTTGTATGACTTACAAAGGATGGAGATAGAGATGAAGGCTCCAAGTACTAACGTGATGATATCAAACATGCGAGTAGAACCAACTTTAATCGATAAAGTTAAAGCCGCTCAAGCTACGAACATGGAGCTGATGCGTATGAAGAAGAAAGTGCAAGAAGGTGCTATTCCAGAAGCAAGAATCGATGATGAAAGAATACTTCGAGTCAACTCCAGACTTTGTGTTCTTAACGATTCTAACTTGAAGCATAGAATCATGATGGAGGCACACAACACACCATTTGAAATCCATCCTGGGAGTACCAAAATGTATCATGATCTTCGACATACATTTTGGTGGAGCAATATGAAAAGAGAGATCGCGGAGTTTATCTCGAGGTGTTTAACTTGTCAACGTGTAAAGGCGGAGCATCAAATGCCAAAGGGTCCATTACAACTACTTGAGATTCCGAAATGGAAGTGGGAACACATTACTATGGATTTCGTTACGGGTCTTCCCAAGGTTTCTCAAGGCATAGATGTGATTTGGGTTATTGTTGATAGATTAACTAAGTCTGCCCATTTCTTGCCCATACGTGAGACTTATTCCCTTGAACATCTTGCTAGTATGTACGTGAGCGAGATTGTGAGATTGCGGCATGCCAAAGATCCATAGTTTGGATCATGACCCAAGATTCACTTCACGATTTTGGGTTAGCTTACGAGAAAGCTATGGGCGCGGAGTTCTGATTAAGTTCGGCATACCATCCTCAAACGGACGGACAATCAGAGAGGACTATTCAAACTCTTGAAGATCTATTAAGAATCTGTGTCCTAGATCTCAAAGGGAGTTGGGTTAAGTACCTACCATTGGTGGAATTCTCCTACAACAACAGTTATCAGGCTAGCATAGGTGTGGCTCCATTCGAGGCATTGTATGGAAGAAAATGTCGTTCTGCAGTATGCTGGGATGAGGTGGGTTAAGCAACATTATTGGGACCAGAGTTGGTACACATGACTATAGAGAATATCCAAACGATTCGACAACGTATACAAACGGCATAGGATCTACAAAAGAGTTATGAGGATCTTCATCGGAAGGACGTGGAATTTAATATTGGGGATCATGTATTGTTACGTGTTGCACCATGGAAGGGAGTTACAAGATTTGGGAAGAGAGGAAAGCTCAATCCAAGATTTGTTGGTCCATTTGAGATTCTTGACTGAATAGGAAATGTGGCCTATAGACTCGCATTACCTCCAAGTATGTCTCGTTTTCATAATGTTTTTTCTCATATCTATGCTTCGTAAATATGTTAAAGACCCGAATCACATTATTGAGTTAGAACTAGACGAGATAGCTGAAGATTTAACGTACGAGGAGGTACCTGTTAAGATCTTGGATAGGAAAGAGCATGTCCTACGCACGAAGGTTATACCACAAGTTAAGGTTTTGTGGAGAAACCATGCTATTAAAGAGATGACCTGAGAGTTGGAATCAGAAATGAAAGCGAGGTATCCTCACCTTTTGGAAACACCAGGTACGTACGTCAATTTCGAGGACGAAATTTCATAAGGAGGGGAGGTTGTAAGACCCCAACTTTTTAATGAATAAAATTAAATTTCCTTTATTTATTATTGTGAATAATAAGGTATTAATTTGATATAATAACTTTGGTTATGGGTGAAATGTGAATTTTGCAAAATAAGCAAGTGGTTATAAAATATTCATTTTGTCGGTGGAATATTCTTTCTGTCGGGGAATATTCGTACGACGGCGCAGCCAATTGTGGGCCCCATAACGGATAACGGTCGAATGAAAAAAATGACAAAAAATGAATAACGGCGTAGTTGTTACCGTTAACACTGTTGGAATACCTGGTGGTTAAAGTAAAGTAATACGCGTTGTTGCACAATATTGTTGAATTATTGATCCTTACGTAAGAAGGCACTACTCAATAATTATCACAGTAGTTACTGTTCAATATTTTATTTTGTTGATTCAATAATTGATGCATTGATATTTTATATTATTGTTGTTTTAATTATCGTCACTGCACAGTATCTCCTTTATCAGATCAGTAATTCAGATTATTTGGAATAATATTATTAGATAACATTATTGGCAATGTCTAGAAAGTTCTGTCAAGGAGAGGTTTGGTCACCTAATTAACGGCCAAAGGAGGAGAAATCCTTATTGGAAAGCCCCCTCTTTCCTGGGAACAGCCTGGTTGTCATAAATGTGATTCTGTAATATTATTTGTGAATAATTAATCATTGATTCATATGATAAGGAAATATTTATTTTATGTGGATATAAATGATGGATTTATTTATGTGGTTATAAATGAAGGAATTAATGTTTAGGTATTTTATTAGTATTTTGTCGGATTGGAGGTATTAAAAATCAAACCAGTGTTTTTTTGAGATATATTGTGGCAGTTATAATTTTTAATCCGACCGTTGGATCGTTGTAATTTTTGGATATGTTATACATATATAAGTTGAATATATGTCCATAAATTTTGAACCGTTAAAAATTAGCGTATGATTTGTTATGAATTTTAAGAGGTGGCTGATTCGGAAATCAGGTTATAAATCATTTTGGTGGAAAATTCTAGAATTGGTAGGCCCCACTCTTAGTTGGTGAAGAAATGTGGTGGGTGGGAATAGTAGTAGGTAAAGCCATCAGGTTGCAGGTTAAGTCTGCTTCGACGTGCTAACATTTTCCTATAAATAGAGGGCTAAGTTAGAATTGAAAATCACACCAGAAACAAGTTTTCTCTCTTTCTCTCTCTAGATTATTGAGTGTATTTTATGAGTATTAGATACTTTGTGAGTTTCTGTTAATCAGTGCAAGTTTCCTTTAGCCTTATACCGATATTCCGATCAGAAGTATGATATTTTGAGGTAAGGGATATTATCTTCTTCTTAAATGATATTTTCTTCAATATCATTATGTCGAAATATTGGTATGAACTTTTTATCAAATTTGAAACTTTTTGTGTCGGGGTTACTATTCACGTATACAACACTATTCACGTATATGCCACTATTCACGAATACAGCACTATTCACCGAAAAATAAAATTTTCTTCTTTTTGTCCAAGTAGTCTATTATGGTTACTATCTTTGATTGTATCCATGTTTTGATCATTATTTTTGAATTCTGCTTCAAAATTGGTTATTTCGGAATATTATTGAACTTGGATAAACTATAATACGAATCCTTAATATTTGATCTGTTATCTCATTGGATTCGTTTTCTTTAAAATATTTTTCATCATCCTTAGTCCTAAATGATGATACAAATGAATATCTTTGGCCTGTAGTGCAAAGATGAATGATTATCTAATGAATATCTTTGGCCGTGAGCAAAGATGAGCAGTGTTGAGATGAACATGACCAATTTGGTGATACAAATGAATATCTTTGGCTGTAGTGCAAAGATGAATATTTGATTCAAGATGTATATTGATTGATGTTACTGAGGATAAAAATATTGATGATGGACTTTTAAATCTTAGAAGATAGTAGAATTCTTTCTCTACTTGACTCTTCTAATGGATTGTTGTTTTCATTTGCAGTTGTTGATCTAAAACTTGTTGTCTATTATATTTTATCGAGTTATTCCCATTGAAGACTAATGATAATTTGTTGTATATTTTTTAGTCATAATATTCTTTCTTTGGGCTAGTTGAGCTCACCCTTTTGTTCTATTTTTCTTCTCGGGAGGTGAGAACATAGTAGGAACTAGTCGGGGTACGGAGTGATGGTTCTAGAAAGTTGTTTTAGCAGTCCTCACTATTTTTAAAATAGTGTATCAATAATTGTAATGAAGAATCCTTTTGAGTTTTTATACTCTCTATTTGTATTTAAACTCACAGTTTAATGAAGTTGTATTTTTTTCTGTACCATGTATTTGGCGACTCAGAATAGGTGATGTATACCTATTTTGGGGGCGTCACAGTCATAATTGTGATTCTGTAATATTATTTGTCAATAATTAATTATTGATTTATATGATAAGAAAATATTTATTTTATATGGATATAGTGGATATAAATGATGGATATATTTATTGTGGTTATAAATGAAGGAATAAATGCTGAGGTATTTTATCAGTATTTTGTCGGAATAGAGGTGTTGAAAATCGTCCGTATGTGGATTTCGATCATTTTTCGATTGGAATTTGGAAAAACTTAAACTTACAAGGTTGTAGAGAATTTAATTTCCTATGGAATAGACATGAGATTCAAATTTTTCTGTTAAAAGGGCTATTTATTATGAATTGTTGAAGTTTTGAAAATAAATGTTTTTATTAAAAATATGGTGGGACCCACTTTTGGTTGGTGAGAAATAAAATGTGCTGAAATTTATTTTCAAAAGTGGTGGACGTGAATAGTAGCAGTATATAGCCATCGGTGTGAGTTATGCTGCTGCTATGATGCGTTAAAGTATTTTCTTATAAATATGGTGTTTAATTAGAATTGAAAATCACACCAGAAATAAGTTTTCTCTCTATCTCTCTCTCTCTCTATATTATCGAGCGTATTTTGTGAGTATTTAGATACTTTGTGAGTTGCTATTCAGTGCAAGTTTCCTTCAGCCTTATATCGATATTCCGATCAGAAGTATTGTTATTTTGAGGTAAGGGATGTTATTTTCTTCATAATGATGTTACTCTTTCAATATCATTATACCGAAATATTGGTATAGATTTTATTGTGGAATTTCTACCTTTTTGTGTCGGGGTTACTATTCACGTATACGGCACTATTCACAAAAAAATGAAATTTTCTTTTCTTTGTTCAAGTTGTCTATAATGGTTATTATCTTTGATTGTATCCATGTTTTGATCTTCATTCTTGAATTTTGCTCCACAATTGATTTATTATAAGGTATTTTTGAACTTGGATAAACTAAAGTACGAATCCCTAATCTTTGATCTTTTATCTTACTGGATTCGTTTTCCTTAAGATATTTTTCATCATCCTCAGTCCTAAATGATGATATTCTTGAATATCTTTGGCTTTGTAGTGTGAAAGATGAATGATTACCTAATGAATATCTTTGGCCCGTAGTTCAAAGATGAGCAAAAGTGTTGAGATGAACATGACCAACTGGTAATACAAATGAATATCTTTGGCCTGTAGTGCAAAGATGAATATTTGATTCAAGATGTATATTGATTGATGTTACAGGGAAAAATATTGATGATGGACTTTTAAATCTTAGAAGATAGTAGAATTCTTTCTCTACTTGACTCTTCTAATGGATTGTTGTTTCCGCTGCAGTTGTTGTCTAAAACTTGTTGTCTATTATATTTTATCAGATTTTTCCCTGTTGAAGACTAATGATAAATTGTTGTATATTATCTTAGTCATAATATTCTTTACTGGGCTAGTTAAGCTCACCCTTTTCCTTTTTGTTCCATTTTTCTTCTCAAGAGGTGAGAACATAGTAGGAACTAGTCGGGGTATGGAGTGATGGTTCAGAATAGTTGTTTTAGTAGTCCTCACTATTTTATAAAATAATGTATCAATAATTGTAATGAGGACTCCTTTTGAGTTTGTATACTGTCTATTAGACAATATTTGTATTCAAACTCACAGTATATGTGTTATCGTATTTTGCACGATAATTGTATTCTTGAGGTTGTATTTGTTTACACACCATGTATTTGGCAACTCGAAATGGGTGATGTATGTATACCTATTTTGGGGCGCGCCACAAGTTGGTATCAAAGCTTAGGGATGTGATCCCTGGCTGAGATGTGAGACAAGAACTAGGAGGGGAGAGACGGGGAATTCCTTCGCTAGTATGACCTGACTAAGTTTATTTGGTATTTATTTTGTCGGTCAGAGTATATGGATAATATGTGACATGTTAATTAACCCTTGTTTTGTGGCAGTATTTGAGAATGACAGCTAAAAATATTAACAATGGAGTGAATCAAACCGTGGAGACACCTTTAATCACCACCCAAGGTAACGTGCAACAGGAAGGCAATATTCCTCCTGTAAACAACACTACCAAACAAATGATGAATGATGGGGTGTTTAGAAGCTTTTTGCAGTTCATGAAAAATCAGACGAGGGAGACTCGTACACAAAATACGGGTGGAAATGATAGCAATGCACGGATTGTCACAGCCAAGAAGTTGAAGGAGTTCGGACCACCAAAATTTGCAGGAAAGCCAAATCCGATTAAGGCGGAAACGTGGGTCAATCAAATTACCAAGATATTCGATGTCTTGGGATGCACGGAGGAACATAAGGTTCCATTCGCCACTTTATGTTCCGTGGTGAGGGAGACTACTGGTGGGAGTCTGTGAAGCATACCCAGCCTGCCGTACTCAACATGTCTTGGGAAACATTTCAGAAACTATTTAATGACAAGTACTTTCTTGAAAGTATTCGTCATAAAAACAACATGACGGTGTCCCAGTACGAGGCGAAGTTCGCAGAGTTATCCAAGTTTGCACCTCATTTGGTAGAGAATGAGGAACGAATGACGTAGATGTTCCTGAAAGGTCTAAAACCTAAGATTCGGCAATATCTTATCTCTCACAAATTTCTTTATATTCAGATGTTGTCAACATAACTCAATTATTAGGGCGAGATAATGAGTATGCTTAACTGAGGGACCCCAATCAGGGTCATACCGGTGACAGCAGTCATCGGAGCGATTGTGACGCCCCCAAAACAGGTATACATCGCCCATTCTGAGTCACCAAATCATGGTACATAACTTAAATACAAACTTAATTAATACAACTGTCGTGTAAAATACGACAAAACATTGTTAGAGTTTATGCCCTAGAGGCCAATTATTTGATATAATTGCTTAATGTTTTGATATTATATTTGATTGAATAAATATATGATTTTATTATGGTTTTATTTACTGCGTAATATAATTGTTAACATAATAAAATTCCTTAGAATAGTGATACAAATTATATAGTTTCAAGTATGTGACTGAACATGAGATTATATATTACCATTAGTATCGGTTGTTCTTAAATGTCCTTTAGTCGAGTATCATTGTTGATGGGACAACAATGATGCATGGAGACTAGTATGTGGATCGATTGATGACCAAATCTCATTGGTCATAAATATATGAGATATTAAGTCAATGCATAGGTACATGTTAGAAGACGATGTCTTTGGACGGACCCACCATGAGAATTCTATATGGAGCATTATGCGAAGTGTCGTTAGCAATTCTCATAGTGACAATGATGTAATGGTCCTCCGACACGAAATCGCTATATTACTACGAGAATTTATGTACTTTGATATCATCAAATGTCCCCTTTAATAGGGTGGAATATAAAGGTGATTATTGGGTTCATCATTAATCGTGTGAGAAATATGAGTGATCTAGATGGAATTTAACCATCCTATATATTATGGGTGATATCCATAGTCGTCTTGATTGAGTAGGACTATGAAATGCATGGCCATGCTCAAATAGTGATTTGTTTCATATAGTCTACTCATTGATCAAGAAAACTCAGATTAAATTATGAAGAGTATGACACATTCCATGACTCGAGTTTAATCTAGGATATTAAGGTTAAAAGGATTAAATTACATTGAAACATTGGTCACGAAAAGGTTGCATCGAATCATCGATCTTATTATTACTTGGGTAGCGATGATGCATTACTAGATGCATTTCACTCGCTTTATAATTTTATAATATGATTTTAAAATTATTGCCAACGTAATAATAACCTATAAAGTCACACACACATAAACGTTATTTAAAAGGGAATTAATTTAAATTTTAAGGATTTAAATATATTAATATGATTAATAGTATTTAAATCACTAATTTAAATTAAAAGGATAATTTATATATATGTATATTAATTAAGTAAGACTTAATTAAGAGATATATATATATATATAAATTGGATTTTATAAAATTAGGTTTTGATTTGATTAATTCCTTTTAACTACTATATATATGATATGTAGCGACTACTTAGCGTAAGATAACATAATTGAAAAACCTAAGCGCTTCTTAGAGAGAGACTAGAAAAAAACAGTTTAGAAAATCCATTCCTTTTGGTGGCTAGTCTGTGAAGTCCTTCTTATTGCGGAATCGCTCGACCCGGTTCGTGTGTGGCGTTAAATGTGGATACCGTAGAGGCGCCCAATCGGTTTGTATTATGTTGGAGATTGAGGTGCGATCGGTTTGATTCTCGTTTTTGTTTATATCCGGTATAATCTCTAAACCTCTGAATTAATTAATTTTCGCATGGATCCTGTTTTAGGGTTTGAAATTGCTTTAAAATTTTAATTTCATTTGTGCGTTTACGTGCGAAGCCCAACAGTGGTATCAGAGCTACTTGCGAAAAGATTAATTCAGATTACGTGTTTTAATTGTATTCGATATATATGATATATGATGATGCATGTTTACCGATATAAAATTTAATATATGATATTCCGTTGAATGTGTATTCTGGTAATATATATGATGATACTGTTAATCGTATCTTTAATCGGTGGAATAACAATATAACTATTCTAATCGAATTAGAAGCATGAAGAATCGTGTCCCCTATATTTTATATATAGTTTTCTTTAATTATATATAAATTGTTATGTGCTTATTGTGATATGCATGGTGCACAGTTATGGCCTTTTAACCCATAGGTTAGTGGTTTTTGGTTTTGAAATACGGCTTGCATGTCGTGCCTTTCTATAAATTCTAATGTAATATTCTCTTCTCATCTAAATCCCCTCGAATGTAACTCAAGGTTTCTTTATGTCATGTAATAATCTGTAATTGATGAAGATGTCAAGATGGAGAACACAATGGAAAGATGATGATGGAGAGGAGGTGCATGCTAGAGGAAGATCCAAGGAAGTTATTTATTTTAAGATCTTTTACCACCTTAGATTGACCTTCAATCTTTCATTAGCTTGAAAAGATTGACGATGGATTGGGCCATAAGCATGACACATTTAATTTTGCACTTTATTTATGCTTGTATGTGATATGATATGATTAATAATGTGCATGCTTAACAAGATTAAAATTGGTGAGATCTAAATTAATAAAATCCTCATTAAATTATTAAGTCTAAATAAGATGCCTTCCAATGAATAACACTCATCAAGACCTTGATCAATAGATGTAGGTTTGCCAAAGCAAAAGTACCCTATTTATCTAGGTAAGATGCGATAGGATAATTGTGATATCCAAACTATTAAAATCATTGGGCCCGACTTAACTAAGTTATCTCAATAGGATTGTGGACTTAGAGGCATAGAGTTTGGTTGGTACCATTAGATGGACTAGAAACAAATGTTGTTTACCAAACTATCCGGAGTTATATATGATATAATTGACAAAGGGTTGTCTACCTAAATAATTATGTTTTGAGAGAATAGCCAAAGCTAACTTAAGGCATAATGAAATATGGATCTTGGCTCACTAGAAAGATTTAATAGAAAATGCTTTCCTAATTAATGGTGAGGGCTATTAATTTGAATAAAATAGTGGGAGGTATATTTTGAATGTACTATTATCAATTATATAATATCAACTCTGTAATTTGACTTATTATTGTTGCACTTATAAATTGTAGATATCAAATGGCAAACAACAACAACACAAATAGTCTTTCATTACGATCAGTCCTCGAAAAGGACAAGCTAAGTGGAATTAATTTCCTTGGTAGCATAGGAACTTGAGGATTTTCCTCAAACAAGAGCGTAAGCTATATGTCCTGATGGGCCCATTCTGCGGCACCGTCATCATCCTTTGCACGTCACGAACATTAATGCTTACAAGAAGCATCAAGATGATGCTCGGATGTGAGTTGTGTCATGCTAGCAACCATGAACGCCGAGAGCTTTCGAAGCAACATGAGTTAATGGATGCTTATGAGATGATCGAGCATCTCAAGAAATTGTTCAAGGGCATGCTCGACGGAGAGGTATGATACAAGCAAGGCGTTGTATCACACAAAAATGGGTGAACGTGATCCAGTTGGTCCACATGTCTTTGAAAATGATTGGGTATATTGAGTACCTAGATAGGTTGGGTTTTCCAATCACTCCCGGAAGCCCAAACCCGACCTTGTTTTGCAATCTTTGAACATCGCCTACTCTCAATTTGTTATGAACTATCTTATGAATGAAATTGAGAAACCCCTTCTTGAGTTGTTGAGCATGTTAAGAACTGCCGAGAACAACATGAAAAAGGCAGACCCGCCTCCCATAATGATGGTGCAAAAGGGAATGCTAAGGGAAATTGGAAAGGCAAGAAGAAGATAGGATCTAAATCTTTTGCCAAACCCAATTCCAAAACCAAGCGAGCTTTAAAACCTAAAGGTGGGGTGGCTAAAGAAGGTGAATGTCACTTCCGTGGAAAACACGGACAATTGGAAAAGGAACCGCATGCTTATCTCGGAAGAAGTGAAGAAAAGAAAAGGAAGTACGACTTGATTCGGTATATATGTTATAGAAGTCAACTTATCTACTTCTACATCATGGGTATTGGATCTTGGATGTGGTTCTCACATTTGTGTTAATGTCGCGCAGGACTCAAAGGAGTAGAACTTTAAGCGAAAGGAGAGGTTGACCTCTGAGTTGGAAATAGAGAAAAAGTTCTTTGCCGGTAGTAGGAACTTATCATTTATCTTTGCCCACCGGCTAGTTTTAGAATTAGAAGATTGTTATTTTGTGCCTGCTATAAGCAAAAACATTATTTCTGTTTCTTGTTTGGACAAGAAAGGTTTTCATTTATAATAAAGAACAATCGTTGTTTGTTTTACTTAAATGATATTTGTTATGGTGTTGCACAATTTTTTAACGGTCTCTATATTCTTGATTTAGAAATGCCTATCTATAACATAAATACAAAACGATTTAAATTAAATGATTCAAATCAACATATCTACGCACTTGTCGTTTAGGCCACATAAATGAGAAACGATATCCAAACTCCATAAAGATGGGTTCTTGGATTCATTTGATTTGAATCATATGAGAAATGTGAGTCTTGTTTATTAGGCAAGATGACTAAAGCCCTTTCACCGGACACGATGAGCGGGCTAGAGATGTATTGGGACTTATACATAGTGATGTATGTGGACCCATGAGTTAGTTAGCAAGAGGTAGGTTTTATTACTTCATTACATTTCTTGATGACTTTAGTAGATATGGATATGTGTATCTTATGAGACACAAATCCAATCCTTTGAAAAGTTCAAGGAATTCAAGAATGAAGTTCAAAACCAATTTGGCAAAAGCATAAAAGCCCTTCGATCCGATCGAGGAGGTGAATACTTAAGCCAAGACTTTGATGACCTTCTAAAGGAGTGTGGTATTATATCACACTCACTCCACCGGAACACCGCAATGGAATGGTGTATCTCGAGAGGAGGAATCGAACCTTGTTGGACATGGTACGATCAATGATGAGTCATGCGGATCTTCCAATAAGCTTCGGGGTCATGCCCTAGAGACAATTTCATTCACACTTAACTGTTCCTACAAAGACGGTTCGAGAAGACACCATA
The DNA here is from genome assembly GCA_020205605.1 of Panax ginseng. NCBI lineage: Eukaryota > Viridiplantae > Streptophyta > Magnoliopsida > Apiales > Araliaceae > Panax > Panax ginseng. Next base: position 44,589,595 of record CM035148.1, read on the forward strand.
TGAAATGTGGACCGGAAGCGTCCTAGTATGTCGTTCATGAAGATTTGGGGTTGCGAGGCGTTAGTAAAAGCGTCTCAATTCGACAAGCTCGGACCCAAATCGACAAATGTAATTTTGTGGGATACCCAAAGGAAACAAAAGGGTATTATTTCTACAAACCTTCTGAGAATAAAGTGGTTGTTGCTCGAACTGGTATTTTTCTAGAAAGAGAATTTGTCTCTAAAGGAAACAGTGGGAGGAAAGTAGAACTCGAAGAAATTCGAGAACCACAAAATATCATTGAACCTGAGTTGGAACATGAGCGGAAACACAAGAAATTGTGGAAAGTGAACCTACTCAAATTACACAAGTCATTCAGAGATCTCGGTAGGACACGCCAAGAGCACGATAGATATTATGGATATCTTGTGACTCAAAACGGCGATGTGATGATCATAGATCAAGATGAGCCCGCTTCCTACCAAAAAGCTATGAATGGACCAGATTAGAAATGGCTTGAAGCCATGAAATCGAGATGGACTCCATGTATACTAACCAAGTATGGACTCGGTTGATCCACCAAAGGGTAAAACCAATTGGGTGCAAGTGGGTTTTCAAGAAGAAAACCGACATGGATGGTAATGTACAAACCTATAAAGGTCGATTTGGTAGCAAAAGGTTTCAAACAAATTCAAGGTGTTGACTATGATGAAACCTTCATCCGATGGCAATGGTTAAATCCATCGGATCTTACTTGCTATTACAGCCTTTTTTATGATTACAAAATCAAGCGATGGATGTCAAACCGCTTTCCTAACGGAAATCTCCTTGAGGATGTGTATATGACACAACCTTTGAGGGTTTTGTCACTCAAAGGATCTTTGGAAAGGTATGTAAGTCGACGATCCATTTATGGATTGAAGCAAGCCTCTCTGAGTTGGAATCTTCGATTTGATGAAGCGATCAAAGAATTTGGCTTTATTAAAATGAAGATGAACCTTGTGTATATAAGAAGGTTAGTGGGAGTCACATTGTATTCCTAGTATTATATGTTGATGACATATTAATTATTGGGAATGACATTCCTTCCTTACAGTCAGTAAAAACATGGTTAGGAAAATGTTTCTCCATGAAAGATTTGGGCGATCTTTTACATTTTAGGTATCAAGATCTATAGAGATAGATCAAGAAAAATGCTTTTCAGCTTAAGTCAAAGTACATATATTGATAAAGTGTTGAAACAGTTCAAAGATGCAAGAGGCAAAAAGAAACTTATCCGTGACTCATGGTGTAAAGATCTCTAAGGCCCAATGTCTTAAATCACAAGATGATGAGGAGGCGTATGAGAAAGATCCCTTATGCTTGGCAATTGGATCTATTATGTATGCAATGATATGTACTTTCGTCCGGATGTCTCGTATGCTTTGAGCATGACGAAAGCGATATCAATCGAATCCGTGAAGGTCATCGACGAATGTGATCAAGAATATCCTCAAGCACCGAAAAGGACTAAGGATTCATTCTTGGTATATGGAGGTGAAGACGAACTAGCGATAAAGGGTTACACAGATGTTAGTTTCGGATCGACAATGATGACTATAAGTCTCGGTCGGGTTTGTGTTTTGCCTTAATGGTGGTCTTTGTTAATGAAAAGTTCAAGCAAGAGACGATGAGTGATTCTACAATGAGGCCGGTAGTATATTGTCGCTTCTAGTGCGTGCCAAGGAGGTCAGATGGATTAAAAGTTCATCATCGAACTTGGTGTTGTTCCAACCATTGTTGATCCGGTTGCTCTATCTTGTGATAATAATGGAGCCATTGCATGCTAAAGGAACCCGGATCTCACCAACGATCCAAGCATATACTTAAGGCGGTACCATCTCATCCGTGAAATCATTGATAGAGGAGATGTACATATAGGAAGAGTGCCAACAGATGATAATGTTGCGGATCCACTAACCAAGGCTTTGTTGCAGCGTAAGCACGGCACGGTCACACTAGTTCCATGGGTATTAGATACATGAGTGATTGGCTCTAGTGCAGTGTGGGAGGCTGTTAGAGTTTATGCCCTAGAGGCCAATTATTTGATATAATTGCTTAACGTTTTGATATTATATTTGATTGAATAAATATATGATTTTATTATGGTTTTATTTATTTGCGTAATATAATTGTTAACATAATAAAATTCCTTAGAATAGTGATACAAATTATATAGTTTCAAGTATGTGACTTGAACATGAGATTATATATTACCATTAGTATCGTTGTTCTTAAATGTCCTTAGTCGAGTATCATTGTTGATGGGACAACAATGATGCATGGAGACTAGTATGTGGATCGATTGATGACCAAATCTCATTGGTCATAAATATATGAGATATTAAGTCAATGCATAGGTATATGTTAGAGAACGATGTCTTTGGATGCGGACCACCATGAGAATTCTATATGGAGCATTATGCGAAGTGTCGTTAGCAATTCTCATAGTGACAATGATGTAATGGTCCTCCTAATTTGAATCGCTATATTACTACACGAGAATTTATGTAATTTGATATCATCAAATGTCACCTTTAATAGGGTGGACTATAAAGGTGATTATTGGGTTCATCATTAATCATGTGAGAAATATGAGTGATCTAGATGGAATTTAACCATCCTATATATTATGGGTGATATCCATAGGCCTCTTGATTGAGTAGGACTATGAAATGCATGGCCATGCTCAAATAGTGATTTGTTTCATATAGTCTACTCATTGATCAAGAAAACTCGAGATTAAATTATAAAGAGTATGACACATTCCATGACTCGAGTTTAATCTAGGATATTAAGGTTAAAAGGATTAAATTACATTGAAACATTGGTCACGAAAAGGTTGCATCGAATCATCGATCTTATTATTACTTGGGTAGCGATGATGCATTACTAGATGCCGCTCACCTGCTTATAATTTTATAATATGATTTTAAAATTATTGCCAACGTAATAATAACCTATAGGTCACACACATAGAACGTTATTTAAAGGGAATTAATTTAAATTTTAAGGATTTAAATATATTAATATGATTAATAGTATTTAAATCACGAATTTAAATTAAAAGGATAATTTATATATGTATATTAATTAAGTAAGACTTAATTAAGAGAGATATATATATATATATATATATATAATTCGGATTTTATAAAATTAGGTTTTGATTTGATTAATTCCTTTTAACTACTATATATATGATATGTAGTGCATTACTTAGGGTAAGATATCATAATTGAAAAACCCCTAGCTTTCTCTTGAGAGACTAGAGAAAAAACAGCTTGAGAAAATCCATTCCTTTTGGTGGCTAAATACATGAAGTCCTTCTTATTGCGAGAATCATTCGACGGTTAGTGCGGCGTTCGTGGTGATATCTGTAGAGGCGCAATCGGGTTTGTATTCGTTGGAGATTCGAGTATGATCGGTTTGATTCTCATTTTTGTTTTATATACGGTATAATCTCTAAACCTCTGAATTAATTGATTTTCGCATGGATCCTGTTTTTAGGTTTCGAAATTGCTTTAAAATTTTAATTTCGAGATAATAATTTTCGCGTCAAAGCCCAACAAACATAGCTGAGAGTTTTAGCTCGAATATTGTCTTCTAGACAATATCAACACTCAAATTCAATCTTATTAAAATTATTATGAAAATATTTCATAGAATAGTGAGAACTACTAATGCAACCATCTGGACCGTCAATCCATTCCACGACTAGTCCCAGCTATATTCTCATTTCCTGAAGAGAACAGTGAAAGAAAGGGTGAGCTCAACTAGCCTTGTAAGAAATATTATGACTAAGATAATACAGGATAAATTATCCTTAACCTTCAACAGTATAACAATTAATATAATATAATCGACAAGAAGTTTCAGATCAATAATTACAGCGGAATAAGCAATCCATTAGAAGAGTCAAGTAGAGCATAATATTTACTATCTTCTATGACTTAAAAAGTTTATCATCAATTTTATCGCTGAGACTCGGCTTAATAAATAATCCACATCATCGAATCATCCCTGCACTACAGGCTAAGGATATTCTTTAGTATCACGACCACGAATTATCCATGCACTACGGGCCAAAGATAATCGTGTTTTCATCAACGGCCATGATCATGCCATAAAATAATTCATCTTTGTACCCTTGGCCGAAGAGAATCCATGGCCATAATCATACCAAAAACTGTCCATCAATGCACTACAGGCCAATGAGGACTTTTACCACATCATTTATAACATTACGGTCATAATTATACCGAATAATCCCTGGTCATAATCATACCAAGTCCATCTATATACTACGACCAAAGATGACTTTCATAACAATATAAGCATGAGGATGATGGCAATGACGTAATAATTCAATAAAACAGGTTCAAGGATAATTTTTTAAAGATTTATAATTTAATTTATCCAGAAATCAATAACGTCCAAATTGTCAACATGATACTGCTTTGTAGAGTAAAATTCAAGAATAATATTGTACCAAAAATAATTTGGACTGAAAACGAATCAATTTTTGTCATGAATAGTACCCCGAGTAAATAGTAACTAAGTGAATAGTACCCATGAATAGTAACTTCAGGAATAGTAACCCCATGAATAGTACCCCAGCATAAAAAAGTTAAAACTTATCAAGAATGCTCAGAATAATATTTTCATAAAAAGATACTGGATGAAGCGCAAATATCAAGGATATTCTACTAATTTCATGGAGTATAGAAGCCAAAACTTTAACAAAATGAGTATAGAATTCAGAATCTGAAACGAAATAATATTTTTTACATACTACAGAGTGTGAAAGAAAATATTATTTCATATGAATATTGAACAAAAATAATATCCCTTACGAATATTAAACGAAAATAATATTCATTACGAATATTAAAATGAAAATAATATTCATTACGAATATTAAACGAAAATGATATTCCTTACGAATATTGAACGAAAATAGTATTCATACTAATACGTAAAATAATATCTCTTTAGACTATGAAATAAATAATACCCCTTATGAGTATTGAAAGAAAATAATTCTCTTCATGAATATGAAAGAAATAATACCCCTTACGAGTATTGAAAGAAAATAATTCTCTTCATGAATACGAAAGAAATAATATCCCTTACCTCAAAAAGAAAGCAATTCCGACTGGTATAACAGATATATTCTTGAAGAAAACTTTCACTATTTTCTATACTCAAAGCTTCCTAAAACTCTAAAGAAATACGCTGAATATTATAGAAGAAGAATTCTCTGATTCTGGTGTGATTTTCAATTCTAACTAAGCATCCTATTTATAGGAGAATGAAAATTATACTATATAGAAAATAAAATCACGGATCAACAGTAACAATCACGGGTGAACGAATTCATTTGATTTTTGAATTTTACTATTCATTACTGTGCAATAAAATATTCTAATAAAATAAAAACTTTAAATAAAATAAAATATATTCTATTTATAATCAAATAAAACAAAACTTATAATATATATATATATAACAATAATAATAACCTTTGCCTTACGGCAAAGGTAAACCTTCTTCTTCTCTTTTTTTCATTTGCAACACATGTATATATATATATATATATATATATATATATATATATGAATATATAATACTTATATATATATATATTATTACCTTTCCTCCTTCCTACGTAACTACACCCCTCCCCCATTTCCTAAATCAGATTTTCAACATATATGGGCCCCACATGTGGGCCCCATATTTATTATATAAAATAATTTTCTATCGATTATTTTGAAAAATGGGTAAATACGAGTCCATAAAATATGCCAAAATTTAAAACAAATACTTCATAAATATCCCCTCAATATTTTTAACAACCTTTATTCATATTATTATAACTCCCAATATTAACAACCAGATCATTCCCAGGAAAGAGGGGGCTTTCCGATAAAGATTTCTCCCTATTGGCGCGCAATTAGGTGAGCAAACCCCTTTCCTCCACAGAACTTTCTAGACATTGTTAATTATGCATATAATAATTAGAATAACTTGTCATCTCAATTATTGATTTAATAATATATAAAATATCGATAATAATTGAATCAAATAACGTGAGATACTATACAGCAATTACTGTAGCAATAATTGAATATAACTGAGTGACTTCTCACGTAAGCATCAATAATTAATATAGTGTGCTACTATACAACCACGCGTATTACTGTACTTTTACTACCGGGTAGTTCAACAGTTTAACTGTAAAACATCCGTCATTATTTTCATAAAAAGATATTTTTGTCGTTTTCTCATTCCGACAATAATTCTGTTGTGGGGTCCACCAATGATTGCGCCATTGTACGAATATTCTCTGTTAAAACGAATATTCCCCAACTAATCGAATATTATATGACAACTTGCATACTTTGAAAAATTTATAAATACTACCCACAACTATAATATTATATCAAATCCACACCATAATACTTCAAAAAATATTTCGAGAAAATTAAATCTTTATTTATAAATTTTGGGGTCTTACAATCTCCCCTCCTTATGAAATTTCGCCCTCGAAATTTACGTACGTACCTGGTATGCCGAACAGATGAGGATACCTTGTTTGATTCTAACTATTGAGGTATAACCTTTGAGCGTAGAATATGTTTCTTCTTATCCAAGATTTTAACAGGTACCTCTTCATACGTTAAATCTTCCGCTATTTCATCCGGCTCTAACTCAATAATGTGGTTCGGGTCGTCCACATATTTACGTAACATTGATACGTGAAAAACATTATGAATACGCGACATACTTGGCGTTAAAACGAGTCTATAGGCCACAGTTCCTACTCGATCGAGGATTTCAAATAGAATAATTAAATCTAGGGTTGAGATTTCCTCTCTTTGTCAATTATTGCTTCTAGAATAACGCCCTCTTGAACCTTCTTCTTCACATTCATAAGCTCTAAGTCTGTAGCTTAAGTGGCTTTAACTTTATCAATTAAAGTAAGTTCTAATCGTATATTTAACATCATCACGTGGGTCTTTAGAGTAAGTCATACGAACTGGGTCTTTGTGTTAACAACGTCGCACTCGTAACTGTATATGATCTTCTACTCAACGCGTCAGCTACCATGTTCGCTCTTCTACGATGATATTGAATGGTATGGTCGTAATCTTCAACAGCTCGAGCCAACGTCTTTAGCGTATGTTACATTTGTTTTGAGTGAAGAAATATTTGAGGGTTTTAGAAATGGGTTTTGTACTGGGGTAAAATTTAAACGTTGAGCGCAAGTAGGAGAAATAAAAGAATGGGTAGAACCGATATCGAATAAGGTATAAACTTCGCAAGAGTTTATGATTAACTTACCCGTGATAACTTCGTTCGAGTTCCTCAACAAACGCTCTTACTTAAACTGCTGACTTTGACTTGTCTAGGACATCCTTTGGCATCACTATCCCAGCTGGACTTGACTTCACTACACAACAAAATCAAGCTAGGTGACCTTCTCTTCTGCAATTGAAACACGCTTTGGGTTGTCACAGCGTTTGACTTGACGGATGTGTCCCTCCTATCGAGATTTGAAATATACGACCGATGGTCGTTTCTTCTTCCTTAAGAACGGCAGTGTGTTGTTTTTCCATCATTATTAAACCTTCTTCTTGAAGTTGTTCTCACTTAGTTCACCTTTTCTATTATCCTGGCAATGATTACCACCGAAGTGGTTACCATTTCTGGCATATTAATTCTCTCCACGTTTGTTGTCACTACTTCGATGACTGCTACCATTGGTATTATCGATTTATCGGCTGCTTTCTCTTGGTTGGGTTGTCTCATTATCGCGCTCCAATAACTGAGCCCTATTCACAACATCTGAATACAAGCAAAGTTTGTGAGAAATAAGATATTGACGTATCTCGGGTTTTAAACCTCTTAGAAACATCCGTGTTATTCTCTCCTCGTTATCAACTAAGTGGAACGCAAATCGGGACAACTCGGTAAACTTAGCTTCGTACAATGACACGGTCATATTGTTCTGCTCCAGCTTGATGAACTCTACCTCCTTCATGTGACGAATACTTTCAGGAAAGTACTTGTCGTTGAACAGTTCTTGGAACTTCTCCCAAGACATTTTGAGTGCGTCAGGCTGGGTATGTTTTACAGATTCCCACCAATGATCTGCTTCTTCACGTAACATAAAGGTGGTGAATGGAACCTTTTGCTCCTCTGAGCATTTCAAGACATCAAATATCTTGGTGATCTATTTTATCCACGTCTTCGCCTTAAGTGGTTCTGGCTTTCCCAAAAACTCCGGTGGTCCCAACTCCTTGAACTGCTTAGCGGTGACCAACCGTGGGTTGCCATTGTTTCCACCAGCATTATGAACATGAGTCTCTCTCATTTGGTGTTGCATGAACTGCACAAAGCCTCTGAATATCCCATCGTTCATCATTTGGTCGGTGTTGTTGTTCACCTGAGGATTGTTGTCTTCTTGCACATTATCCTGGTTATTGATCTGTGGTGACTCAACGGTCTCTTGTGCTTCATTTCTTATCTCACCATTTTCAGATGCCATTCTCAAACACTGCCATAAAACAAGGGTTAATTGACATGTCACATATTATCTCTATACTCTAACTGACCAATTAAATACCAAATAAACTTAGGTAGGTTATACTAGCGAAGGAATTCCCCATCTCTCCCCTCCTAGCTCTTGTCTCACATCTCAGTCAGGGATCATATTCCTAAGCTTTGATACCAACTGTGACTCCCCCAAAACAGATATACATAACTCATTCTGAGTCGCCAAATACATGGTACATAACTTAAATACAAACTTAATTAATACAACTGTCGGGTAAAATACGACAAAACATAGCTGAGAGTTTTAGCTTGAATATCGTCTTCTAGACAATATCCTCACTCAACTTCAATCTTATTACAGTTATTATCACACTAATTCACAGAATAGTGAGAACTACTAATGCAACCATCTAGACCGTCAATCCATTCCCCGACTAGTCCCAGCTATATTCTCATTTCCTAAAGAAAAAAGTGAAAGAAATGGTGAGCTCAACTAGCCCAGTAAAAATATTATGACTAAGATAATGCATAATAAATTGTCCTTAGCCTTCAACAGTATAACAACTGATAAAATATAATCGACAACAAGTTTCAGATCAACAACTGCAGAGGAATAAGAAATCCATTAGAAGAGTCTAGTAGAGCATAATATCTACTATCTTCTATGATATAAAAAGTTTATCATCAATTTTATCGTTGAGACTCAACTTAATAACTAATCCACATCATCGAATTATCCCTGCACTACAGGTCAAGGATATTCTTTAGTATCACGACCACGAATTATCCATGCACTACGGGCCAAAGATAATCGTGTTTTCATCAATGGTCATAATCATTCCATAAAACAATTCATCTTTGTACCCTTGGCCGAAGAGAATCCATGGCCATAATCATACCAAAAACTGTCCATCAATGCACTACGGGCTAATGAGGACTTTTACCACATCATTTGTAACATTACGGTCATGATTTTACCGAATAATCCTTGGTCATAATCATACCAAGTCCATCTATCCACTACGACCAAAGATGACTTTCATAACAATATAAGCACGAGGATGATGAAAATGACGTAATAATTCAATAAAACAAGTTCAAGGATAAATTTTTTAAGATATATAATTTAATTTATCCAAAAATCAATAATGTCTAAATTGTCAATATGATATTGCTTTGTGGAGTAAAATTCAAGAATAATATTGTACCAAAAATAATTTGGACTGAAAATGAATCAATTTTTGTCATGAATAGTACCCCGAGTAAATAGTAACCAAGTGAATAGTACACATGAATAGTAACTTCGGGAATAGTAACCCCGTGAATATTACCGCGGCATAAAAAAGTCAAAACTTATCAAGAATGCTCAGAATAATATTTTCATAAAAAGATACTGGATGAAGCGCAAATATCAAGAATATTCTACTAATTTCATGGAGTATAGAAGCCAAAATTTTAACAAAAGTAGTATAGAATTCAGAATCTGAAACGAAATAATATTACTTACATACTACAGAGTATGGAAGAAAATATTATTTCATATGAATATTGAATAAAAATAATATTCCTTACGGATATTAAACAAAAATAATATTCATTACGAATATTAAAACGAAAATAATATTCATTACGAATATTAAACGAAAATGATATTCCTTACGAATATTGAACAAAAATAATATTCATACGAATACGAAAAATAATATCTCGTCAGAATATGAAATAAATAATACCCCTTACGAGTACTGAAAGAAAATAATTCTCTTCATCAATACAAAAGAAATAATACCCTTTACGAGTATTGAAAGAAAATAATTATCTTCATGAATACGAAAGAAATAATACCCCTTACCTCAAAAAGAAAGCAATTCCGACTGGTATAGCGGATATATTCTTGAAGAAAACTTTCACTGTTTTCTACACTCAAAGCTTCCTAAAACTCTAAAGAAATACGCTTAATATTATAGAAGAAGAATTATCAGATTCTGGTGTGATTTTTAATTCTAACTAAGCATCATATTTATAGGAGAATGGAAAGGATACTATTTAGAAAATAAAATCACGGATCAACAAATAATAATAATTCAAGTAATTACTAATTTGTCTCGATTTTTGAATTTCACTATTCATTATCGTGCAATAAAATATTCCAATAAAACAAAAACTTTAAATAAAATAAAATATATTCTATTTATAATCAAATAAAACAAAACTTATAATATATATATATATATATATATATATATATATATATATATATATATATATATATATATATATAATAATAATAACCTTTGCCTTACTAAGAAATGCAAACCTTCTTCTTCTCTTTTTTTCTCATTTGCAACACATATATATATATATATATATATATATATATATATATATATATATATATATATATATATATATATTACCTTTCCTCCTTCCTACGTAACTACACCTCCCCCCGCTTCCTAAATCAGATTTTCAACATATATGGGCCCCACATGTGGCCCCCACATGTGGGCCCCACCTTTATTATATAAAATAATTTTCTATCGATTATTTTGAAAATTAGGTAAATAGGAGTCCATAAAATACGCCAAAAAATTACGACAAATACTTCATAAAAATCCCCTCAATATTTTTAACAACCTTTATTCATATTATTATAACTCGCAATATTAACAACTAGATTGTTCCCAGGAAAGAGGGGGCTTTCCGATAAAGATTTATCCCTATTGGCGCGCAATTAGGTTATTAAACCCCTTTCCTCGACAGAACTTTCTAGACATTGTTAATTATGCATATAATAATTAGAATAACTTGTCATCTCAATTATGGATTTAATAATATATAAAATATCGACACTAATTGAATCAAATAACGTGAGATACTATACAGCAATTACTGTAGCAATAATTGAATATAACTGAGTGACTTCTCACGTAAGAATCAATAATCAATACCGTGTGCTACTATGCAACCATGCGTATTACTGTACTTTTACTACCGGATAGTTCAACAATTTAACGGTAAAACATCCGTCGTTATTTTTATAAAAAGATATTTCTGTTGTTTTCTCATTCCGACAATAATTCCATTATGGGGTCCACCAATGATTGCGCCGTTGTACGAATATTCCCTGTTAAAACAAATATTCCTCGACCAATCGAATATTATCTGACAACTTACATACTTTACAAAATTTATAAATACTACCCACAACTATAATATTATATCAAATCCACACCATAATACTTTAAAAAATATTTCAAGAAAATTAAATCTTTATTCATAAATTTTGGGGTCTTACAGCGATGACAACCAGCAGGGAGGAAAGAATACAGACAAAAGCGGTAACCACTCGGGTGGTAATCGTGGCCATGATAATAGGAGAGGTGAGTCAAGCAGAAATTTCAAAAAGAGGAGATTCAACAATGACGGGAAGACATCAGCAGCAACACCAACACCAACAACAAATTCTAGGGGAGGAGAATGACCGCCAGTTAGATGCTACAGATGCGGAGAGGAGGGACACGTAAGTCCAAACTGTTCACAGCCTTCCAAGGTGTGTTTTAGTTATGGAAAAGACGGTCATATAGCCCAGTTTTATCCGGTAGCGAAGTCAAGTCCAGCTGGGATGGCAACACCGAAGGCAACTACGGACAAAACAAAGTCTGTGGATTAAGGGAGGGCATTTTCTGTGACTGGCCAAAACGCAAAGAACCCAAGCGAGGTGATCACGGGTAAGCTAATCATAAACTCTTGTAAAGTTTATACCTTATTAGATATTGGTTCTACCCATTCTTTTATCTCTCCTTCTTGTGCTCAACGTTTGAACTTGACTCTAGAAAAATTAGACCTTAACTTATCTGTTGAGACTCCGTTAGGAGAAACTTTCATTACATCTACTATTATTTAATCTTTCTTGATTCAAGTTGGAACCATAACATTACCTGCCGATCTTATTTCGTTGAAAATACTTGCATTTGATATGATCTTAGGGATTGATTGGTTAACCACTCATCATGCTAAAATTAATTGTTTTCGTAAGGTTGTTAGTTTTCATATTACTAACCAACCTGTTATGCGAATTCAAACATCCAAACCACTAAAGTCAATCACTGTCATATCAAGCCATAAAGTTATTCGTTTATTGAAAAACGGATGTCAAGCTTTCTTAGCCAATATCACGGACTTGAATAGAAACACGTCAAATTTGAATAAAATTTCTGTTGTTAGTGAATTTCTTTACGTATTTCCTAAAGAACTTCACGGTCTACCCCCAGAACGTGAAGTTGAATTCTTTATTGACCTTGAACCTGGTACAAAGCCCATTTCTAAAACCCCATATCGAATGGCTCCTATTGAACTTCAGGAGTTAAAGGTCCAACTACAGGAGTTATTGGACATCGGTTTCATTCGTCCTAGTACATCTCCTTGGGGTGCTCCTGTGTTATTCGTAAAGAAGAAAGACGGGAGTATGCGACTTTGTATTGACTACCGATGATTGAACCATGTCACCATCAAGAATAGGTATCCACTACCTCGCATTGATGACTTATTCGACCAGTTACAAGGAGCATAATTCTTTTCGAAGATCGATCTTCATTCTGGATATCATCACCAAGATTTAAAATTGAGGATATTCCAAAGACCCGCCTTCGTAACTCTGCAGAGAGCATTATGAATTCTTAGTCATGTCTTTTGGATTGACTAATGCTCTTGTTGCTTTCATGGATATGATGAATCATGTGTTCAAAGAATATTTGGATCAGTTCATTGTTGTCTTTATTGATGACATCCTCATCTATTCCAAAAGCCGTGAAGATCATGAGCGCCATTTAAAGATGGTACTGCAAAGGCTTTGTGAAAACAAGCTATATGCCAAGCTAAAGAAATGCGAGTTATGGCTTGAGGAAGTAGCATTCCTTGGGCACGTGGTGTCAAAATATGGAGTATCTGTTGACTCGGCAAAGATTGAAGCAATACAAAGTTGGGAGCAACAAAAGTCGGTGACCGAAGTACGTAGCTTTCTGGGCTTAGCTGGTTATTATCGGAGATTCGTGAAAGGATTTTCTCGAATCGCTACTCCATTAACTTAGCTGACTCGTAAAGATACAAAATTCGGTTGAAGCGAGGATTGTGAGAATAGTTTTCAAGAACTCAAGAGAAGACTCATTTCGGCACATGTTCTGACAATACCATCTGGTTTAGATGGATTTGTTATCTACAACAATGCTTCAGACAAAGGGTTAGGATGTGTTCTCATGCAACATGGGAAAGTCATAGCTTATGCCTCGCGACAACTTGAAGAATATGAGAGGAATTATTCTACTCATGATTTGGAGTTGGCAGCAGTTGTTTTTGCGTTGAAGATCTGGAGAGACTACCTGTATGGGGAGAAAGTGGAGATCTATATAGATCATAAAAGCCTCAAATATTTCTTCACCCAAAAGGAACTTAACATGAGGCAACGACGTTGGCTCGAGCTGTTGAAAGATTATGATCATACCATCCAATACCATCCTGGAAAAGCAAACGTGGTAGCTGACGCATTGAGTAAAAGATCATATGCGGGTACGAGTGCAATGTTGTTAACACAAAGGCCCATTTTGTATGACTTGCAAAGGATGGAGATAGAGGTAAAGGGTCCAAGTACCCAAGTGATGATATCAAGTATACGAGTAGAACCGACTTTAATCGATAAAGTTAAAGTTGCTCAAGCTACGGACATGGAGCTGATGCGTATGAAGAAGAAAGTGCAATAAGGTGCTATTCTAGAAGTAAGAATTGATGAAGAAGGAATACTTCGAGTCAACTCCAGACTTTGTGTTCCTAACAATTCTGACTTGAAGTATAGAATCATGATGGAGGCACACAACACACCATTTGCAATCCATCCTGCGAGTACCAAAATTTATCATGATATTTGTTGGTTAATTTCGTAATCAATGAATTTATGCAAGTGTACACAGTCAACAAGTAATAAAGTGATAAGATAGAGTGTCGATCCTACACAGAATTCTAATCAATAAATTCCAACTACTAGCACTATATCAATCCAATTTTCTTTAAACAACCATAAAATGTGATTTTTTAAAAATAAGAAGACTAAATTAACCAATTAAAAAGAAAGTATTATAAAAATAAACCAAATAAATAAAGCTAAGATTTTAACGAATATATTCAGATAAATAAAAATTAAGACTCCAATATCCCCAATTATGAACTATAACCCAATTATCCCAATTATTATGCCTACTGAATTGTTAACAGAAATTCTAAGTGTCAAAAGCCCTTTCTCAAGTGATCAATTAATTTCTATTTAATCCAATTAATCTTGCTATATTCCTATGCAAAATAATTAAATTAAACGCATTAAATTCCAATTCTCAACGTGTTACATGCAGTGAACAAATATTTTCGTTCCATCCACAACCCTAATTATTCGTCATGCAAATAATTAAGAATACAAGTTATCATGCGCAGTTCTAACCCTAGATCTCATCTTTCAATTCCTTCTACAGTAACAAGGTAATTATTGGCCAAATAATTAATCAATATACACAAGACAATATAAATAATTCACTTTAACATAAATAATTGAAATAAATTGAATAACTAATTTATAAACATAAAAGGTTCAATTGGAATCTTAATTAAAGAATTAGTTCATAACAAAAATTAAAACCAACAATCTTTTGCAAAACATTCTTAAAGAATTACACAAATTAAAAAATAGGAGAAGAAGAAAAACTCTAGAGCCAATCCTTCAATTTTCAAGTAATCCCTTGCTTGGTCTTCAATTCTGGTAGATAGATGAAAGGCGTGCCTCTAATTTCAGCAAATTTAGTTTTTATATCCTCCTCTTTATTCTCCACCCTCCTTTTTCCAAATCAACATCTAATTATCCCCTAGATCCTT
Organism: Panax ginseng; assembly: GCA_020205605.1. Lineage (NCBI taxonomy): Eukaryota > Viridiplantae > Streptophyta > Magnoliopsida > Apiales > Araliaceae > Panax > Panax ginseng. Next base: position 44,605,090 of record CM035148.1, read on the forward strand.
GGTCAAACCTTGGTCCGCGCGTGCACTTGGTCAATGGACTCAAGACTCGTCTTCAAATATGAATAGCACTAGAAGAGCTCCCATTACCGGACTTTAACTTAATTGCAAAATTTCCATTCATTTGCTCAAATTTCCCAATTTGTCCATGTGTCTCCTGAATCTGCAAAATAACAACTAAAAACAGTAAAAATGCTTCTAAAAGACTAGAGAATACACAAATTCAAACCCAAGTATATCAAATTCATGGGTATATTACCCAATCATCAAATACCCCCAAACTTGAATCGTTGTGTGTCCTCAAGCAACAAAACACAAGACACCACAAAACTAAACAACCATGTGAATGCTCCTAAAACTATCTATATGTTCGTAATTTCATCAATTAAATAGCACACAGTATATTCATTAGGCCTCAAAAAAATCACATTCGCATGCTAATACATCATATTAAGGCAAATTAATAATATCCCAACAATCAATAAATCTAAATCTGTTACAACTGATATCGTGTGTGTGTGTGTTCAACAACCATGCTAACCAATAAAAAGCAAAATATGAAAGATACTAGATTTCTTAGAAGGCATCATACAGTGTAAACTCAAGAACTCCTCAAATAAACTTGATTCAGCTAAAATCAAACAATTACCAAAATCTAAGGGTCAAAATAGAATACTTATGCTCTTTTTATTTTTCTTTTTTTTTTTATTAATGGGGGCTTTTTGCACTTTTCCCGCCTTATTTTGTTTTTGTTTTTTCTCATGACTATGCATTATCCTATTCCCTTAGGCTTTCCGGTGCTACCTTAATGAGCTTTTGACCAACGACTCCTAAGCCATTAAGACCTTAGGGCGTTAGGTGTAAAGACAATCCCCTCGGGTTTACTCACTCAAGTATCAAAGGCCATAAAACAAGACAAGCATGCCACGGTGTGTTTTTTTTTTCAAAGCTTATATACTCCAAATATTTTTCCCCCAAACTTGAGTTTATGTCTAAATTAAGTCATCACTAGCTATTCAAATTGTTCATTCATTTCACTAGCATTCATCCTTTAGAACTCTATTATCTATCCATTTAAACTTTCTTAGCCAACATGGTCATTTTTCAAAATGTGCTATCCTGATAATATCAATGTCAAACAGATAAAGATTTAACTTATGTCAAGAAAATCATATCACTAGCTCAACAATTTGTACTAGACTTGTTCATGCAATTTTAATTTCATTAGTGGCCCCAAACATATGTAACTATTAAAAAGATGAAGTTAATATGCAATCCTAAATGCAACACTTAACCAACAATAAAAACCCAAATTATCCACAAACTACTAACAAACTAATAATGCAAATAAAGATTAACTACCCCCAAACTTATCAAGAGCAATGTCCTCATGCGAAAAATAGAACAATATAAAACAGTGGACTTCCCTGACGAGCTTATTCCTCAGGTGAAGCATCCTTATCCTTGCTCATCTCTTGATAATAAGGAGGAAACACATGCAGGATAGGAGAAGTAGGGAACTGGCTAAGATTAACGCCCGGGTATAGTTGGGCGTTCATGGCATTCTGGGCAGCAAATTGGTCGACCAAATATTTGTAGATGACATCTTGACGTTCAGACATGTGAACATTTTGAGATACTATATTATAGAACCATCCATCAATTTCACGCTGGAGGGCCTCAAGAACAACACCACGGTGAGCAGTAGAGGTGGACCTATAGCAAGAAGGAGCTGTGGTTGGTGGACTTGGTGGAGCAGCAGCTTGAGGAATTATAAAGCCCAATCCACGTGGGTGATTTGCACCACCAGTCCACACCCTGTATCGGATAATCATCTTATGGTCCAAAACTGGCATTGGGGGCTGAATCATTTCATTAGACTTCCATTTGACCCCAAATTTAGAACATAGTGCGCAAATGAGAGAGGGGTGTGGTAGTCCTCCTGTGGTACCTCCTCGTGACGCCCTCAGAATGGATTGTTGAATAATAAGACCCACATCCATTTTCAATCCCTGAATGATCGAATACAACAACACTGCCTTTTCCTTGGTAACATGGCTAACATGTGTGCATGACATTAATTTCGCGCAGATAAAGGCATACCAAGCCTTTCCATATAAGCTGAGGCGCAAATGTGGAAAAGTCATGCTTCCCCTTTCATGCATTGTTCACGTGGTGTCGGGTTGACACGACTGGCGAATGAGCACTTCATAGTCGGGTCCTTGGCTCACAAAATTGGCATACTCATTGTTTTGATCCTCCAAATTCAGTTGATAACATCCATTGATGTCTTCATCGCCGAATTCCACTGTCTTTCCCTTCACAAATACTCCATACTGATCGTGCTCTAAAATGTTGGCGTAGAATTCTTTAACGACTGCAATCACTGCCGGGTCAGGTTGTTTGGTTAGGGAGAACCAATTCCTCTTAGCAATCATCACCGCTATTTCCCCATCTTTTGATTGATTGGGCCTTAAACCGCGTTCGGGGATGAGAGAGTGTGTGTCCATGCGGTTGTAGCGTTCTTGGGCCGCAGCACTCACAAACCGGCGGCTGCCAAATTTTGGAGGAGCTGAAGCGGTTCTAGATCCTTCTCCTCGTTGTCGCTTTGAAGCCATGTAGAAAATTCTGCAATAATGTGCATTAACATGTATTAAAATTGAGCATAATGCGATTAGGGACATATGTATCCATAACATGACCCCCAAACTTCGCAATGACTACATAGTATGTGCAATGTGTGGTGGTGTGGGGAAACATATAGTAGCATGGGAGCACGAATTTGACCAAGTAGGCTTATTTTATATTCAATAAGCAGAATTGGCAAAAGGAACACAAGTGACGCTCAAAAGAAGTGACATGTAAAGAAATATGACCCCATGTATGCATCAATACAGTTTAGCCCCCCATAATAGTGATTAATATGTTCGACAGTAGACCTATGGTATTGGGGTGGCAAGAGGGCAAGTGAATTCAGCGTGTTGATATGGTGATGTGTGCGAATTTAACCATGAGCATTGAGTCAAGCAAAACATCGAACACCTTATGTGCAGTTCCTATTTTGCTTTGAATCACCACTAATTTCCTATCAATTCAAGCCCCTAGCATTCAATCACCATATATGTATGGTATCCCCAATCAAAGGTAAGTCATATATATGCAATATGGGATATTGAAGATCAGAAGCAGGAGATTTACACTTTAGATGTTGGGAGAATGTGAATCATGATGCATATTAACTTACTAATTGCATAATTAATAAGATTTGATTCCACCATCATTTGAATTCAGTACATACCTTTGCAGTAGAGATGCTAGATAAAAAAAGCTTGCAGACTAAAAACCCCAATGTGAGATATGGAATTGCATAAGATATTGTGAAGCTATATAAAAGTTTTGAGATCAGTTACCATAGGAGAACAATTTATTTGTGATAGAGGAGACGTGTGAAGAAGTTGGAATGTCTGAGGGGGAACCGAACGATTTTTTTTTCAAGTATGATGGGACTCTATGTCTCTCATCAGCATCGGGGCGCTATGATTTGGCCTATAATGAGCGCCGGGGAGCTATGCTTCAGGGTCTGATTTTTAAGCCCAGCGTCGGGGCGCTGTAGAATAGGCTATGTAGAGCGTCGGGGCACTGGACGTCAGGAACTGCAAAAGCCTCTTAGCGTCGGTATTTGTAATCAATCAATTACAATTCGAGTATTTGCATACTTTCTTTGCACACCTATCGTGTTCAAGCGCCGGGCGTCAGCTTCATATGGATATCAAGCGTCGGGGCGCTGATCCCCATCCTTTAATCTATTGCTCAATTTGTAGCATACCTGGAAGCAATAAATTCATGAATAATGTTATGCTCGAATACATACTAGCAACTAACAATAAAAATGAAATAAATTAAAAGAACAAGATAAACTAAAATATTTGGGTTGCCTCCCTATAGCGCTTGGTTTATAGTCGTCAGCCTGACTCGGCGAGGTACATAGCCGTGGACTAACGTTTGATGGGTCCACTCCAATAATGCTTGAGTCATTGGCCGTTCACCTTGAATGTTTTCCTTGAGATCGGGTCCCCGACTTCAACATTTCCGTGCGGAGGACAGATATAATCACGAACGGCCCGGACCAGCGAGATTTCAACTTACCGGGGAATAGACGCAGTCTTGAATTGAAAAGCAAGACTTGTTGGCCCGGTTCGAATTTTCGATCAAAGATTTTCTTATCGTGCCAGGTTTTTACTTTCTCCTTGTAAAGTTTTGCGTTCTCATAAGCATTGAATCGAAATTCATCCATCTCGTTTAGTTGAAGTAACCTTTTCTCACCCGCTGCTTGGAGATCGAAATTAAGTTTCCGAATGGCCCAGTGTGCGCTATGTTCTAGTTCGACCGGGAGATGGCATGCCTTTCCGTAGATCATTCTGTAGGGTGACATGCCGATCAGATTCTTGAAAGCTGTTCGATATGCCCAAAGGGCAACATCTAGTCGCATGGCCCAATCTTTTCGTGACGGATTGACCACCTTCTCCATGATTCTCTTGACTTCCCGATTGGAGACTTTCGCTTGACCATTGGTTTGGGGGTGATACGTGGCTGCAATTTTATGATGAACCCCATACTTTATAAGAAATGTAGTGAATTGTTTATTACAAAAGTGAGTTCCCTCATCACTAATTATTGCCCTCGGCGTCCCAAATCGTGTGAAGATGTTTTTCTTCAAAAACCGTAGGACAACATTGGCATCATTCTTGGGTAAAGCTGCGGCTTCTACCTATTTAGAAATGTAGTCGACCGCCAACAGAATGTACTGATTATTGAAGGAGGATGGGAAAGGTCCCATAAAGTTAATTCCCCATACATCGAATAGTTCAACTTCCAAAATTGTGTTAAGAGGCATTTCATTACGCTTGGAAATATTACCTACTCGTTGACACCGATCACACTTTAACACATAGAGGTATCCATCTTTGAATAGAGAAGGCCAGAAAAATCCCGATTGCAACACTTTGGCTGTTGTCCGATCTCCGGCGTAATGACCTCCATAATCTGATGAGTGGCAATGACTCAATATGCTATCCATCTCTTCATGTGGCACACATCTTCTAACAATTTGATCCGCGCAGGTCTTAAATAGAAATGGTTCGTCCCAATAATATTGCTTAACATCATGGAGGAACTTCTTTCGTTGTTGCAAATTCAAATCCGGGGGTAACACCTTACTAACCAAGTAATTCACATAATCTGCATACCATGGTAACGTCGTTGTTACTCGAAGAAGCTGTTCATCCGGAAATCTCTCATTAATCATGACGTTGTCTTTTTGCTGAACCTCCGCATTTTCTAACCGCGAAAGATGATCCGCTACCTGATTCTCGGTACCTTTTCTATCTCGGATCTCCAAATCAAATTCTTGAAGCAACAGTACCCAACGTATTAACCGCGGTTTGGTATCCTTTTTCTCAATCAAGTACTTAATCGCAGAATGGTCAGTGTAGACAATTACCTTAGTCCCTATAAGATATGCTCTGAACTTGTCGAAGGCAAACACAACCGCAAGTAGTTCTTTTTCGGCGGTCGTGTAGTTCACTTGAGCATCCGTCAACGTCTTGCTGGAGTAGTAGATAGTGTGAACATTTTGTCACGACGTTGACCCAAAACTGCTCCAACTGCGTAATCATTTGCGTCGCACATTAATTCAAACGGTAAAGACCAATCGGGCGCCACAATAATTGGAGCTGACACCAGTTTCTTCTTTAGTACTTCGAAAGCTTCTATGCATGATTGATCCATCTTGAACGGTACATCTTTCTCCAAAAGGGAACATAATGGTTTCGAAATTTTGGAAAAATCTTTAATGAAGCATCTGTAGAAACCCGCATGTCCCAAGAAGCTCTGAATTCCCTTTACAGATGATGGAGGAAGTAGTTTCTCAATTGTCTCAATCTTCACTTTATCCACCTCCAATCCTGATGCAGAGACCTTATTCCCCAAAATAATCCCCTCTTGCACCATAAAGTGACATTTTTCCCAGTTAAGAACTAGGTTAGTCTCCACGCATCGCTTCATCACTAAAACCAGATTTTTTAAGCATGAATCGAAACTGTCACTGAACATGGAGAATCATCAATAAATACTTCCAAATTCTGTTCAACCATATCGGAGAAAATCGCCAGCATGCATCGTTGAAAGGTTGCCAGCGCATTACATAAACCAAAAGACATACGCCAAAAAGCAAACGTACCATATAGGCATGTGAATGTGGTTTTTTCTTGATCTTCCGGGGCTATGACAATTTGATTATATTCGGAATATCCATCCAGCAGACAGTAGAATTGATGTCCCGCCAACCTATCCAACATCTGATCAATGAACGGGAAGGGGAAGTGATCCTTGTGTGTGGCTTTATTCAGCTTGCGGTAATCCATACATACTCTCCATCCTATAACGGTTCTAGTAGGGATGAGCTCATTAGCTTCGTTCTTCACCACCGTCATACCCCCTTTCTGTGGTACGCACTGTATAGGACTTACCCATGAACTATCCGAAATTAGATAAATAATGCCAGCGTCCAACCACTTTATGATCTGCTTTTTCACCACATCCTTCATAATGGGGCTTAGCCTTCTTTGCTACTCAATGGTTGGTCTTGCCCCCTCTTCCAATAAAATTTTATGCATACAGAATGACGGACTAATTCCTCGAATATCTGCTATGGTCCATCCGATTGATGTTTTGAACTCTTGCAATACCCTTAGCAGTTTCTCTTTTTGCGTGTCTATTAACTCTATTGAAACAATGACTGGTAGGGTAGAATTTTTTCCTAAATAAGCATACTGTAGATGAGATGGTAGCGATTTTAACTCCAACATCGGTGGCTCTTCTATTGAGGTTTTGAACTTTTTACCTTCTGTTTCGGGCCTTTCAAGGGTGTCGAATGGTTGATTACTTTTTCGGATGAAAGATGGTGTATCTAGCTATTTGACATACTCAATGTCATCTTCAATACCAATTTTGTCCATCCCGAGCAAAATGGATTCTATCGGGTCCTCAGAATAATTTCCACATAACTTGTGATTAACTAATTCATCCATTATATCCACCCGCAAACACTCAACTTTTTCTTTCGGATAAGACATCAACTTAAATACATTAAAGGTGACATGTTGATCTTTAACTTGCATCGTCAATTCACCTTTTTTCACGTCAATCAATGTTCTCCCCGTTGCTAAAAATGGTCGCCCAAGAATGATGGGAATTTCCTTATCTACTTCACAATCCAAGATAACGAAATCTGCTGGGAAGATGAATTTATCCACCTTTACTAATACGTCTTCAACAATACCTCGTGGATATGTAACTGATCGGTCCGCCAATAACAAACTGCTATTTGTCAGTTTTGGTGCCTTAAGTCCAAACTGACTGTAGACGGATAATGGCATCAAATTTATACTGGCCCCCAAATCACATAACGCTCTCCCCGAAAATGGATTACCAATGTCGCATGGAATAGTAAAACTACTTGGGTCTTTTAACTTTGGAGGTAACTTATTCTGGATAATTGCGCTGCATTCTTCGGTTAGCGCTACTGTTTCAAAATCACCCAATTTCCTTTTCTTCGACAAAACATCCTTCATGAACTTGGCGCAGCTAGGCATTTATTCTAAAGCTTCGGCAAATGGGATGTTGATATGCAGTTTTTTTAAAATATCCAAAAATCTTGAAAAGTGCTTATCTAACTTGGATTTTTAAAACCTCTGCGGATACGGTATGGGAGGCATTGTGATAGTCGGTTCCGGTGCTTTCTGCGTAAAGGTCTCATCTTGATGTTTTCCGATTTCCACAACTTCTTCTGTTTCACCTATTGCATTGTCCCTCTTTTCCTTATCCTTAACTGACTCTTGCAAATCCTTTCCACTACGTAAAGTTACAGCCTTGCAATGCTCATCTCTGCCAGGATTTATCTCTGTATCACTAGGGAGTGTTCCATGTGGTCGGTTATTCAGTGCATGTGCCATCTGCCCCATTTGATTTTCCAAATTCTTTATCAAAGCACCTTGGCTGTTCACATTCATATCTACTTGCTTTAATAACTTTTCTTGTTCCCCGATCCTTTTGTCAGTAGTTGAAATTAATTTTTCCAAAGCTTCTTCCCAACTTGTTTTCCTCTCTGGCTGTTGTTGAGTCTGATTTTGAAATCCGGGTGGGTTTTGTGGTCTAGGTTCCTGGCCTTGATAATTACTCCATGAAAATCCCATGTGATTTCTCCAACCTGGATTATATGCGTTTTGAGTCGGATACGGTTGGGTTGATCGATTATAGCTCCCTACGAACTGAGCTGATTCAGAATTGATGGCACATTGATCTGTAGCATGACTCCCAGCACATAACTCACAAACCATTGCTACTTGTTGCGTGGATGGTGGACTCCATGTTTCCATTTTCTTTGCTATTGCGGACACCTATGCTGCCAATGCTGTCATTGGATCCACTTCAAACTTTCCCGATGTTTTCGAAGGATTAGACCTAGTCATGGTCCACTGATAGTTGTTGTTGGCCATCGTTTCTAGCAGTTGATAAGCCTCATCAAACTTCTTAGACATGATTGCTCCATCAGTTGCTGCATCAATACTGGCTCTTGTGGGCACGTGCAATCCATCACAAATATCCCAACCTACATCCACTGTGGAATTTCGTGATGTGGGCATTTACGAAGCATGTCCTTGAATCTTTCCAACGCCTCATATAAAGTTTCTGAGTCAAACTGTGTGAAGGTGTGAATATCGTTTCGTAGTTTTGCCGAGTTCGCTGGTAGGAAAAACTTAACTAGAAATTTTTGAGCTAAATCATCCCAAACTGTGATTGAACTAGGAGGCAAAGAATGTAACCAACTCCAAGCTTTATCTTTCAATGTAAACAGAAACATCCTCAACCTTATAGCATCTTCCGATACATTGTTAAACTTGAAGGTGTCGCAAACTTCCAAGAAACTCGATGTGCTCATTAGATCATCCATCGAACTACCCCCAAACTGGCATGTATTTTGGAGCATCTGAATTGTTCTCGGTTTTATCTCGAAACTGTTTGCATTGATTGCCGGCCTCCTAATACTCGATTGTATATCTGTGACATTCGGCAATGGAATAATCCCTAAGTGATTTTTGTTCTTCCCCTGCCATGTTCACTGGTATTTCTTGTTCTGCCAGGTTTTCGTCCTCAGGTGAAACTGCACTAGTCAACTTCAATTTCCAGAACTTCCTTTCGATATAGTCTGTGTAAGGAAAATGTTCCTTTCTAGCCCTTGATCTAGTGTGCATACACTCGCAAATAATTCTTGCAAATACAAGAAGAAAAATAAATAACGTTTAAATTAAGACCGAATTGATTATAACTAATATGGAATTAATATTAATAAAGAGTTCCCCGGCAACGGCGCCAAAAACTTGTTGGTTGATTTCGCAATCAATGAATTTATGCAAGTGTACACAGTCAACAAGTAATAAAGTGATAAGATAGAGTGTCGATCCCACAGAGAATTCTAATCAATAAATTCCAACTACTAGCACTATATCAATCCAATTTTATTTAAACAACCATAAAATGTGATTTTTCAAATTAAGAAGATTAAATTAACCAATTAAAAAGAAAGTATTCTAAAAATAAACCAAATAAATAAACCTAAGATTTTAACGAATAAATTCAGAAAAATAAAGAGTAAGACTCAAATATCCCCAATTATGAACTATAAACCAATTATCTCAATTATTATGCCTACTGAATTGTTAACAGGAATTTTAAGTGTCAAAAGCCCTTTCTCAAGTGATCAATTAACTTCTATTTAATCTAATTAATCTTGCCATATTCCTATGCAAAACAATTAAATTTAACGCATTAAATTCCAATTCCCAACGTGTTACATGCAGTGAACAGATATTTTCATTCCATCCACAACCCTAATTATTAGTCATGCAAATAATTAAGAATACAAGTTATCATGCCCAGTTCTAACCCTAGATCTCCTCTTTTAATTCCTTCTAGAGTAACAAGGTAATTATTGGCCAAATAATTAATCAATATGCACAAGACAAGATAAGCAATTCACTTTAACATAAATAATTGGAATAAATTGAATAACTAATTTATAGACATAAAAGGTTCAATTGGAATCTTAATTAAAGAATTAGTTCACAACGGAAATTAAAACCAACAATCTTTTGCAAAATATTCTTAAGGAATTACACAAATTGAAAAATAGGAGAAGAGGAAAAACTCTAGAGCCAATCCTTCAATCTTCAAGTAATCCATTGCTTGGTCTTCAATTCTGGTAGATAGATGAAAGGTGTGCCTCTAATTTCAGCAAATTTAGTTTTTATATCCTCCTCTTCATTCTCCACCCTCCTTTTCCAAATCAACATCTAATTATCCCCTAGATCCTTGGTCAAACCTTGGTCCACGCGTGCACTTGGTCAACTGGACCTGCACCTCAGTGCCTCGACGCTATGAATATCACTAGGAAGAGCGCCCCGGCGCTGGACTTTAACTTAATTGCAAAACTGCCATTCATTTGCTCAAATTTCCCAATTTGCCCCTGTGTCTCTGGAATCTGCAAAATAACAACTAAAAACAGTAAAAATGCTTCTAAAAGACTAGAGAATACACAAATTCAAGCCCAAGTATATCCAATTCATGGGTATATTACCCAATCATCAAATACCCCCAAACTTGAATCGTTGCGTGTCCTCAAGCAACAAAACAAAAGACACCACAAAACTAAACAACCATGCAAATGCTCCTAAAACTATATATATGTTCATAATTCCAGCAATCAAATAGCACACAGTATATTCATTAGGCCTCAGAAAAATCACATTCACATGCTAATATATCATATTAAGGCAGATTAATAATATTCCAACAATAAATAAATCTAAATATGTTATAACTGATATCGTGTGTGTGTGTTCAACAACCATGCTAACCAATAAAAAGCAAAATATGAAAGATATTATATTTCTTAGAAGGCACCATATAGTGTAAACTAAAGAACTCCTCAAATAAACTTGATTCGACTAAAATTAAACAATTACCAAAATCCAAGGGTCAAAAAGGAATACTTATGCTCTTTTTCTTTTTCTTTTTTTTTATTAACGAGGGCTTTTTGCACTTTTCCCACCTTATTTTTTTTTTGTTTTTTCTCATGACTATGCATTGTCCTATTCCCTTAGGCTTTCCAGTGCTACCTTAATGAGCTTTCGACCAACGACTCCCAAGCCATTAAGACCTTAGGGCGCTAGGTGTAAAGACATCCCCTCGGGTTTACTCACTCAAGTAGAAAAGGCCACAAAACAAGACAAGCATGCCACGGTGTGTTTTTTTTTCAAAGCTTATATACTCCAAATATTTTTCCCCCAAACTTGAGTTTATGTCTAAATTTAGTCATCACTAGCTATTCAAATTGTTCCTTCATTTCACTAGCATTCATCCTTTAGAACTCTATTATCTATCCATTTAACCTTTCTTAGCCAACATGGTCATTTTTTAAAACGTGTTATCTTGATAATATCAGTGTCAAACAGATAAAGATTTAACTTATGTCAAGAAAATCATATCACTAGCTCAACAATCCGTACTAGACTTGTTCATGCAATTTTAATTTCATCAATGGCCCTAAACATACGTAACTATTGTCGACGTCGGGATTTTTAAGATGTCCCTTTCCGTTACTTGTTCTTTGGTGTTCTCATTTTAGGTGAGATTTATTTAAAAAAATAAGTGAAAAGGCCTGACATGTATAATGTCGACGATGGACTGTTAAGAGTCGTCAGTTGGTTTTTTAAATGGTTGTACCAACACAACCAAGAAAAGGTTTGCACATTGACCCAGTGATGTGACACTGCTAAACGGGTCGGTGAAACCAAGATTCATTAGGGTCCGGGGACTTGGTTATGCGGAGGGAAGGTGTTAGGCACCACCCGACATCCGTGTTACCACGGTGACCGCCTCTTTTCAAGAAACTATTATCTGAATGTGTGTGTGTGTGGGTCAATGTGCTGTTATTTGGAAGTAGTCAGCGAGGCCTTGTTCGCACCTATATACACGTGTGGTTTGAATTTATGTAAAAATTCGGTTTTAGCAAGATATAAGCGATGATGTTTTATAAAAGAGGTTTTTTCAAACCCTGATGCTCAATAGTAATTGAGACCTTTTACAGTTCCATTTTATTAAATGTTCGGCTTGATTGATTTTATTTTTGAGATGCGAAGCATCTATAAGAAAATAATGTACAAAATTATGCCGACTTCCTCGTGGGTATGGAAACCATCTGAGGAAATTCAGACACCGCAGAATAATTTACAAGCTATTAACAACTGAAAATGTCCATCATGGGAACTAAATCTAGATCCAATAGGCTGAATTTGTGATCACATGATTCATAGGCGCACATGATACCGCAATTTGTATGAAAGTAGTAAGTAGATATATATATAAAAGCTATAAATATATATATATACATACATGATCACCAACCACGAAACACCTCTATGGGGGATCAGAAATGTAAATAAAGTTGTAAAAGTTATCAACCGCCACGGAGGAAACTCCATGCGGGACAAAATATAAATAAAGTTTATATAGTAATCAACCGCCCACGAAAGTAAACTCCAGGCGAGACGTAAACGTAAGTAAAAGTCAGTAAAAAGCGATCAACCACCACGTAAGTAAACTCAGTGGGAGGAAATATATATATATATATATATATATATATATATATATATATATATATATATATATAGTAAGTAACGCATACATCCATATATATATATATATATATATATATATATATATATATATATATATATATATATATATATATGAGTAAACGCACTAGATATAAAATCCAAAGCTCATCGAACAAAGTCCCAGCCTACACAGCTTAATATATATAAATGTGTATATATATATATATATATATATATATATATATATATATATATATATATATATATATATTATAAAAGCAATGAAACGCCCGAGCATCAAGTCTAGGCTCATCGAACAAAGTTCGACACACAGTTCATATATATATATGTATGTATATATATATATATATAAAAAAACAAATAAATGCTCCTAATCAAGTCTAGGCTCAATTGAGACATAACTCGATAATGTTAGTCCATATATATAAATATATATATATATATATATATATATATATATATATATATGTATATACAAATGAAATAAAATCACGGATCAAGTCCGCAAACACACGCAACCTACTGTAACTCTCAACGTGAAGAAATGTGTGTGCGAGATGAAGAGAAAGACTTTAAAGTGTGTGAGAAGGCTTACGGTGGTACTGCCAAAGAAGGCTTCTATATCTTTAAAGTGGATGAAACTTCGGCTCCACTTGAGATAAAAAGTAGCTATATGTGAGCTCACAAGTGTTTAAAATAGGAAAACACTCAGTATATTGCAAGTGCGGAGCAAATTTGACAGGGCTTCCTCGCTCTTTCTCTTGCAAATATGGCCACCCCAAGCCCTCTATTTATAGAGGGGGGGAGTCGCAGGTGTACCTACGGCTCAGTAGCAGGTGTACCTGTGGCTACCCGGGGTGACCCGGGCAGTGTGGGTCCCACCGTGTCGAAGTACGTACACTCGAACAACGCGCTGTTCGCTCGGTCGTTCATAACTTTCAATCCGGGAGTCTGATGGAAGTGTGCCATACCATTCCGGAAAGCTCTTTCTGAGAGCTACACAATGACATAGGATTTTCCCTTTTTTAATTCCAGGAAGATGGGTCCATGACTGAAATGGCATTCCTAGGTTTTTGTCAGGTAGTCCGTTGAGCCGTTTTGCGTAGTTTGCGCTCGAAAGTTAAGATATGGTTCTTGTGGGACTTCTATTGAAGTAATTTGAGTTGAAATGAGTTGATTTGATGTGAGTTGAAGTTGAGTTGGCAAAATAACCATTTTGCCCCTCCTTGGGTTATCTCCGGTTTATGCGCATTTGTAGCAGTCTTTTCTCAGGGTTATCTCTGAGGTTGACCTGATGTTGACTCTGAGTGTCCTCAGGGTTATCTCTGAGGTTGGCTTGACCTCCTAGGGCTATCTCCAGGCTTTGATCTTGATCCCCCGGGGCTATCTCTGGGGTTGAAACTGACTTTCCCGGGGTTATCTCCGGGGTTGGAAACTGGATCTCCTGTGACTATCTCCTAGTTTAAAATTGATGTTGTGATTCTCCAGGGTTATCTCTGGAGTGTAAAAAAGATGTTTTTGCTCTCCTTCATGGTTAGTAACAAGCAAAGAAAATTTCGAGTGTCTACAAATGCCCCTCTTTATCATGTTCATGCAATGTAATGAAATGGACATGATAAAGATTAGTAGACACTTGAAATATGACAAGGTATTTTTAATGATACAAATCGCAATGTAATGAATGTTTATGATGAATGTTAACATGTTTTTGCAAATCGTAGTTCGCAAATTGCACATCACATTTCGCACTTCGCTTTTCGCATTTGGCCAATCGCACTTCACAATTCGCATATCGCATATAACAAATCGCAAATCGCATTTTGCATATCGTATGTCGCAAAATCATAAATCGCAATGTAATGAATGTTATGATGAATGTCAAAATGTTTTTGTAGATCGCTTTACCTTTACCGATCATTGTTGATGCTTATACAGGTGTTGACTCCAACAGTTTAGCTTTTTGTCGGTGTCGCCGATGCTTATTTGATGAAGAGAAATCGAGATGACGTTCTGAAATCACCGGACCTTCCCGAAGTATACGCTAGTATTTTATAATGGTGCCTACCCTGAAGGTATTTTGACAACGGATCCTACCCTGCTGGTAGTTGAATACGCTGTCATCGCCAAACTATTTCGGTTCCCACTCGAAAAGTGGTATACAAAGCTTTCATCGCTGAACTATCTTGATGTTGCGCTGAATTGATGACAATGGTTTAGAATACCGGATCCTCCGATACCTTCGTTGTAGTAATAGTCAAAGGTTTGCTTCACTAGGCTCTGTCTCATGTTACGCTCACCCTTTTTGAGGTGATTTGGAGTTTCCTTTCGTTGTTGGGGGCAGGTGGCCCATTTCCTTGAGCGTTTGATTCATGAACCCTACCGAATCGATGACTTGAATGTCACGATTATCCTGGAGGGTGCAACTCACTCTTTCGCTGCCCAGATTTGAACTTCGGTGTATAGGCCTCAACTTGTGAGGACTTGACGCATGTTTATGGTGTAGATTTCCTTCGCTAAACCTTTTGTCGTTGGCTTCTGCTCTTATGTTAAGAACTTTCTTGAGAATTTTCCCCTTCTTTTGTATGGGCAAGCTAATGTTGGCATGCTTTCTTTCAGGAATTCTCCTTCTTTTGATGAGAAACTTGATCCTGCCGTATACTCCGTCCCTTTCTTGGAATCAGAAAATGCCCCAGTCCTTTCGCATGATGATATCGGGTAGTCATATGAGAAACTCTTTTTGTTGACCAAATCGCAAGTGAGCAATATCCGAATCGCCAATGAGATGATATGAGGGAAGCTCTGATGATGATGGACCATGCTAATGGTGCTGACTGGTGCATGCCCCAGTGTTGAATTGTCGTTGTTTCCGAGATTGTCCTAATCTTTGCTGTACGAGTTCCAATATCAGGTTGTCGCCAATTTTGAAATTACCCCAACCTTGCCTGTTGTCTGGGATAGTTGCTTTGACATATGAGATGATAAGACGTCTAGATCGCAAGAGGCTTTCACTTCTGTACCAGATGGTGAACATGTATTGGATTTGGGCTTTGATTCCCTCAATCATTATTCCTGACTTGTTCTTACAATCGGTGTTGATGGTTTTCTTCTAATTTGATGAAGACTTGTGATTGAGGGTGTCGACTCTTTGAAAGTTCTTGTTGCTGGTTATCTTAGTGTATTGTTGTTTCTTCTTTTCTGGGCTTTGTGCCAGATTCGATCAAATGACATTGAAGTGTTGTTGGGTCTTCCTGACATGGGTCGCTGCCTTGGAGGATTTTTCTTGGGCGCAGATTTGGGATTGATGTTTGGGTTTGGATGTTTCTTTTGAGGGTTCGACCGCACCATTGATGGATGCCCACGTACTCCTGTATTTGAGGGAGATCAGGTTAGCGTAGTTCGAACCTGGTGTAAGAGGTTCAATGATGTATGTGGTAGGAATGGTGTAGGAATTTTTTTTTGTTTTTGTTTTTGTAAGGAGAAGGGTGTAGGAATGTTTTTGTTATTTTTGTAAGGGAAAGGGTGTAGAGATGTTTTTGTTGTTTTTATTTTATTGCGACAGGGCTATGTAAAATAGTTGCCTACGTTCTCCTATTGAAGAGGAGATCAGGTCGACGTAGTTCGCCCTGCTAAGATAAATGGTTTGAAAAGTGTTTGTTTGGGGCTTTTTGGGTTTTTGTTTAGTTTGACCGCACCATAAATGGCTGCCTACGTACTCCTATTGATGAGGGGAGATCAGGTCTTTCGTAGTTCAGGCAAGATGAGCTGAAACCTGACTGATCTGATTTTTTCTTTTTTCATATATTTTTTTCTTGTTTTTTTCTTTCTTTTATTTTATTATTATTATTTTGTTTATTTATTTATATGCATGGAAAATAAAAGGCATAATACGAAGAAAGTGATACCATCCCAACATCTTCTGGAACTCGCAACTTTATCCCCTGGATCTACATCTTCTTGGTTAGTTGAGGACTAATAGTCCAGTTGTCAGTAGTTATGTTGCCTTCAGGGCTCGCGATAGAGGTTACCTTTTGGTTCTGAATATCTTCACTTATGGCCATAGCTTGATCGCTTCCTAATTCAATACATTCCTCAAGGACGCTTGAATTGGACCCATAGTAAAAGGGGATGCACTCTGGATTCTTTAATCGGTTGGATTCCCCGACAATCTCACTACCTTTTTCTTCATCTATTCCTTCTCATTCTTCATGGGTTTGAGATGATTCAAACATGAAATCTCCCTCGAACTGTTGTTGTATTTCTCGCAAGGGACTATTCTTTTTAGCATTTTCTTCTTTGGAAAGGATTAGTATTTCCTCCTCATCATCCAAGGTGATGAAATTAGGAACGTGGTTGATATATTTGGAGCATAGGACGTTTGATGTTGGCGGAGGAATCTCCTTTGGGGATGCCTTTGTCTCCTCTTGCATTAGGATCAGTCCACCTTGTGTTCTAGCGGAATTGTCGCTCATAGCCTTCACCCCATTTGACTGCCTGTCTCAAATGGACATTTTAAGCTTTTTATTTCCTTTTCGCCTTTTTTGGTCATGGGAAATTCTACCTCCAGCTCTCCATTTTCAATGAGATCCTGGATTTTATGTCGCAAAGACCAGCATTCTTCAGTCGTATGTCCAAGTGCGTTAGAATAGTAGAGACATATCTTGGTGGAAGCATAACTCTTTATCTTGGGATTTATAGGAGGCATCAACTCAGTAATCCTTCCTTCGCTTATTAGAAAGTGTAGTATTTCTTCATTTGATTTGCTCAGAGCGGTGAATTTTTGGACTTTTTTGGAGGTTGTTTGATCTTTCATCCTTGAGAATTCGCATTCCCTCGAGTGATTTTTCCGCTGACGAGATCTTCTAGTACATTTATCATCCCACTTTTCTTGTACTTTCAGCCTACTTTGATCTTCTTTAGTTAGCTGGCTCATCATGGAGAGATATGGGCTTGTATTGTGATTAACCTCCTTTTTCTCTTGGCTTTCTGATAGTTGAGTGAAAAACTGCCTCGTTTCCTGATGTTGGCACACTATCAGCTTAGCCAGCAGATTTACTCGATTCTGGATCGCCTCTAATTTTTGCATTACTGGCATAACCTCCTCTAAGTTTTCCCACTTTAGGACATTTATTTTGTTCCTTTGGGGGAATTCCTCCATCCTTCGTATATACTTACGAATTGGATACATTTCAGTGCTTCCTGACCCGATCATGTTTACTTCTTCCGTATCATGCCGCAACAGAAGGTTAGTGTTGACATTTTGTTAGTCAGGTTGTTGGACCACAATACTGCCACTTTCGATCAGATTTTGAATCTTATGTTTTAAGGACCAACAATCATGTGTATCGTGTCATAGAGACCCTGAGTGGTAAGCACATTTTTGGCTTGGATTGTATCTTTTGCTCCCTAGTTCCAGAGGTGGGGCCAATTCGGTAATTTTCTTGTGATCCATTAATATCGCCAATACATGTTCAAGGGACTTGCCCAGTGGAGTGAATACCCGATTTTCTGTTCTTTCAAATTTTGTTTTCCTATCTGGGCATTGGTTGAATGTAGCATGTTGTTGAGATGGCAGATTGTCCTGCATTTTCTAAATGGGGGGACTGTATGTTTGTCTCCTAGCTTGCCCCTGTACAACAAGGGATACATCTTTAATGCCTTTATCGAGTACATCCTTGGGTTCGCTTACATATTTGCCAGTCTGTATATGTTAGGCGACTGCTTCCAAGGCAGTGAAGTCTTTAATCTTGCCTGCCTTCAGGCCCATCTCTGCCATTTTGCCGTGTTTGATCATTTTTGAGAATGGCTTTCCTATGCCTGCTAGGATCCACTCGTAGTACGGAGCCTCTTGGATGTCAATAAACGTCATTACCATCTCAGTTTCTATCATTGATGGAATGACTTGCACTACTAGATGTCTCCACCTTTGGGAATATTCTCGAAAAGATTCATTACTTTACTTTTTGACTTTAGTCACTTGGTATCGATCCGGCGCCATTTGTGACTGAAACTGTACTGATTTAGAAAGGCATGGGCCAATTCTTCCCAATTGTGGATTCTGGCATTGTCAAGTCGGGCATACCAGGCTTTAGCCTCTCTAGTGAGAATCTTTTGAAAAAGTTGCATTCTGAGGCTTTCATCTTCAGCATAAGACCCCAGTTCGCCAATGTACACTTTGAGGTACGTATAGGGATCGCCTGCCCCATTGTACTTTTCAAACTCTGGAACTTTGAATTTTGTAGGGTATTGAGCCCCTGGGAATATGCAGAGATCTGAATAGGTGACACTCCCATAATTTCCAGCCCCTTTAATTAACCGGATGGTCTCCTCCATTTGTTGGAGTTTCTTTCTAATATCCCCAGTTTCTTGATCATTCTTGAGATTTGTGATTTCTTTATTGGAATGCGGTTTAGGTATCTAGGTTTCCATCTTTTTGCCAATACCCTAACTGCCCCCTGGTGTGGATGACTATGTTTGAGTAGGCATTGTTTGGCTTTGGATTTCTCCATGTGCAGAGGATTCTGTGTGGAGGGGTATTTGTGGACCCCGAGTAGATTGGTGTAGTTCCTTGAACATAACAGCCAACTCTATAATTTGATAGCTTAATCTTTCGAACTCCTCGCGAGAGACAGGAGTAGGATCAGGCTTGGCATTTTTATCCATGTCTGACTGTGGGCTTAATGCCTTTTTGGACTTTAAACGGGTAACGGGACTGATTGTTTCCCTACAAAAAGACTTACGTATTTTATTCTTAGGGAATGTGGAAATGTTATATGCTATGTGATGTGTCCGTTTTAGGAGTATTATCCTGCAAAATGGATGTCAGTTGTTTGTATAACAAGATAGCATGCTATATAAAAGGGAATGCATGTACACATATTCCTTCATATTTTCCATTACATTGAGATTTACATGGAAATGAATTTACAAGTAATTTGAAAAATGAGAAAGCATGAAGAGACTTTCCTCCATTTTGGGTTTATCAGAGGCTGACCTATCTTAGGTTACTCTCGCGGCTTTTTAGCATGAAGGTTCCCAAATCATCGCAATTTACTCAACGGGAATTTAATCCGGTCTTTCAACTGGAGCGAATTTGGGTGGTGCCTTTCCTGAGCCTCGGGGAATTAGTCTTCCCACGAGTCCATTAATCAAACACCGACAGGATAGCCTCCTGGTGGAGGGACCACACAACATACATTCACATACATCGCGTCTCACCGTATGAAGATGATGACATGTGCGAAGCACTAATATCCTGCAGAGATATGGTGCGAAGCACTAAGTGCAATAAGTAAATGCATTACGTACACATTCATCATAAATGTAAATGCAACATCCACACACAAGCAGATAATAATTTTGAAAAGATTGTGATAGCGGCTTAAGTCCTCTTCTCGGATTCCCCAAAGAGTCGCCACCGTCGACGCCGGGATTTTTAGATGTCCCTTTCCGCACTTGTTCTTTGGTGTTCTCATTTGAGGTGAGATTTGTTTGAAAAACAAGTGAAAAAGGTCTCACATGTATAATGTCGACGATGGACTGTTAAGAGTCGCCAGTTGGTTTTTTAAATTGTTGTACCAACACAACCGAGAAAAGGTTTGCACATTGACCCAGTGATGTGACACTGCTAAACGGGTCGGTGAAATCGAGATTCATTAGGGTCCGGGGACTTGGTTATGCGGAGGGAAGGTGTTAGGCACCCCCCCGACATTCGTGTTACCACGGTGACCGCCTCTTTTCAAGAAATTATTATCTGAATACACAGGGTTTGAATTTATGTAAAAATTCAGTTTTTAGCAAGATATGGCAGTGATGTTTTTAAAAGAGGTTTTTTCAAAGCCTAATGCTCAATAATAATTGAGACCTTTTACACTTCAATTTTATTAAATGTTCGGCTTGATTGATTTTATTTTTGAGATGCGAAGCATCTATAAGAAAATAATGTACAAAATAATGCCGACTTCCTCGTGGGTATGGAAACCATCTGAGGAAATTCGAACCATGCAGAATAATTTACAAGTCATTTCTACCGAAAATGTCCATCACGGGAACCGAATCTAGATTCAATAGGCTGAATCTGTGATCACATGATTCCTATGCGCACATGATACCGTAATTTATATGAAAGCAGTAAGCAGGTATATATATAAAAGTTGTAAATATATATATACAGACATGATCACCAACCACGAAGCACCTCCATGGGGGATCAGAAATATAAATAAAGCTATAAAAGCTATCAACCACCGCGGAGGAAACTCCAGGCGGGACAAAATGTAAATAAAGTTGTACAAAGCAATCAACTGCCATGAAGTAAACTCCAGGCAGGACGAAATGTAAGTAAAGCTGTAAAAGCGATCAACCACCATGAAGTAAACTCCAGGTGGGACGAAATACATATATATATATATAAGCAATAAACGCACCAGATGTAAAATCCAGGCTCATCGAACAGAGTCCGACAATAGTTCATATATATAATTATATATATATATAAGCGAGTAAACGCACCGGATGAAAAATCCAGGCTCATTGAACAAAGTTCGATGCATAGCTTAATATATATAAATATACATACATATATATATATATATATATATATATATATATATAAAAGCAATAAACACTCGCATCAAAGTCTCAGGCTCATCGAACAAAGTTCGACACACGCTTCATATATATAAATATATATATATATATAAAACGCCTGCATCAAGTTCAGGCTCAATCGAGGCATAACTCGATAATGTTAGTCCATATATATATATATATATATATATATATATATATACAAATATATATGTATATACAAACTGAAATAAAACCATGGACCGAAGTCCAGGCAAACACACGCAACACGACTCTCAACGTGAAGAAGGGTGTGTGCAGAGATGAAGATAAAGACTTTAAAGTGTGTGAGAAGGCTTACAGTGGGTTGCCAAAGAAGGCTTATATATCTTTAAAGTGGGTAAACACTGGCTTTTGTAAGTACAAAAGTAGCTATATATGATCTCATAGGTGTTTAAAATGGGAAAGCACTCAGTATATTGCAAGTACGGAGCAAATTTGACAGGGCTTCCTCGCTCTTTCTCTTCCAAATATGGCCACCCTAAGCCCTCTATTTATAGAGGGGTGAGCAGCAGGTGTACATGTGGCTTAGCAGCAAGTGTACCTACAACTGTCCGGGGTTCCTTGGGCAGTGTGGGTCCCGCCGTGTCGAAGTACGTACACTCGGACAACGCGTTGTTCGCTCGGTCATTCATAACTTTCAATCCGGGAGTCCGATGGAAGCATGTCATACCATTCCAGAAAGCTCTTTCCAAGAGCTACACAATGACATAGGATTTGCCCTTTTTGATTCCAGAAAGATGGGTCCATGACTGAAATGGCATTCCCAGGTTTCCGTCAGGTAGTCCGTTGAGCCATTTTGCGTAGTTTGCGCTCGAAAGTTAAGATATGGTTCTTGTGGGACTTCTATTGAAGTAATTTGAGTTGAAATGAGTTGATTTGATGTGAGTTGAAATGAGTTGATTTGATGTGAGTTAAAATGAGTTGATTTGATGAAACACTTAACCAACAATAAAAACCCAAATTATCCACAAACTAATAATGCAAATAAAAATTAACTACCCCCAAACTTATCAAGAGCAATGTCCTCATTCGAAAAATAGAACAATATAAAACAGAGGACTTCACTGACAAGCTTATTCCTCAGGTGGAGCATCCTCATCCTCGCTCATCTCTTGATCAGAAGGAGGAAACACAAGCAGAACAGGAGCAGTAGGGAACTGGCTAAGATTAACGTCGGGGTACAGTTGGGCGTTCATGGCATTCTGGGCAGCAAATTGGTCGACCAAATATTTGTAGATGACATCTTGACGTTCACACAGGCGAACATTCTGAGATTCTATATTATAGAACCATCCATCAATTTCATCTTTGATTTTACCAAGAACAACACCACGGTGAAAGCGATGAGGTGGACCCATAGCTAGGAGGAGCTGTGGCTGGTGGACTTGGTGGAGTAGTAGCTTGAGGAATTATAAAGCCCGATCCATGTGGGTGATTTCCACTACCAATCTACACCCTGTATCGGATAATCATCTTATGGTCCAAAACCGGCATTGGGGGTTGAATCATTTCATCAGACTTCCATTTGACCCCAAATTTAGAACAGAGTGCGCAAATGAGAGAGGGTGTGGTAGTCCTCTCATGGTACCTCCTCGTGACGCCCTCAGAATGGATTGTTGAATAATAAGACCCACATCCATTTTCAATCCCTGAATGATCGAATACAACAACACTACCCTTTCCTTGATAACATGGCTAACATGTGTGCACGGCATTAATTTTGCACATATAAAGGCATACCAAGCCTTTCCATATAAGCTGAGGTGCAAATACGGAAAAGTCATGCTTCCCCTTTCATGCATTGTCCACGTGGTGTCGGGTTGACACAACTCGCGAATGAGCACTTCATAGTCGGGTCCTTGGCTCACAAAATTGGCATACTCATTGTTTTGATGCTCCAAATTCAGTTGATAACATCCATTGATGTCTTCTTCGCCAAATTCCACTGTCTTTCCCCTCACAAACACTCCATAGAGATCGTGCTCTGAAACGTAAGCGTATAATTCTTTAACGACTGCAATCACTGTCGGGTCAGGTTGTTCGATTAGGGAGAAATAGTTCCTCTCAGCAATCATCACCGCTATTTCCCCATCTTTTGATTGATCGGGCCTTAAACCGCATTCGGGGACGAGAGAGCGTGTGGCCATACGGTTGTAGCGTTATACGACACTCATAAATCGGCGACTGTCAAATTTTTGAAAAGCTGAACCGATTCCAGATCCTTCTCCTCGTTGTCTCTTTGAAGCCATGTAGAAAATTCTGCAAGAATGTGCATTAACATGTATTAAAATTGAGCATAATGCGATTAGGGACATATGTATCCATAACATGACCCCCAAACTTCGTAATGACTACATAGTATGTGCAATGTGTGGTGGTGTGGGGAAACATATAGTAGCATGGGAGCACGAATTTGACCAAGTAGGCTTATTTTATATTCAACAAGCAGAATTGGCAAAAGGAACACAAGTGACGCTCAAAAGAAGTGACATATAAAGCAATATAACCCAATGTATGCATCAATACAGTTTAGCCCCCCACAATAGTGATTAATATGTTCGACAGTAGACCTATGGTATTGGGGTGGCAAGAGGGCAAGTGAATTTAGTGTGTTGATATGGTGATGTGTACGAATTTAACCATGAGCATTGAGTCAGGCAAAACATCGAACACCTTATGTGCAGTTCCTATTTTGCTTTGAATCACCACTAATTTCCTATCAATTCAAGCCCCTAGCATTCAATCACCACATATGTATGGTATCCCCAATCAAAAGTGAGTCATATAAATGCAATATGGTATATTCAAGATCAGAAGTAGAAGATTTACATTTTAGATGTTGGGAGAATATGAATCAAGATGCATATTAACTTACCAATTGCATAATTAACAAGATTTGATTCCACCATCATTTGAATTCGGTACATACCTTTGCAGTAGAGATGCTAGATAAAAAGTGCTTGCAGACTAAAAACCCCAATGTGAGATGTGGAATTGCGTTAGATATTGTGAAGCTATATAAAAGTTTTGAGATCAGTTACCATAGGAGAGCAGTTTATTTGTGATAGAGGAGACGTGTGAAGAAGTTAAAATATTTGTGGGGGAACTGAACGGTTTTTTTTTCAAGTATGATGGGACTCTATGTCTCGCATCAGTGCCGAGGCGCTATGATTTGGCCTATAATGAGCGCCAGGGCGCTATGCTTCAAGGTCTAATTTTTAAGCCCAACGTCGGGGTGCTATAGAATAGGCTATGTAGAGTGCCGGGGCGCTGGACGTCAGGAACTGCAGAAGCCTCTTAGCGTCGGGGCGTTGTAATCAAGTACAATTGGAGCGCCAGGGCACTGGAGCTTTGTTGCACCTACTGTGTTCAAGCGTCGGGGCGCTGCCTTCATATGGATATTAAGCGTCGGGGCGCTGATCCCCATCCTTTAATATATTGCTCAATTTTCAGCATACCTGGAAGCAAGAAATTCATGAATAATGTTATGCTCGAATACATACTAGCAACTAACAATAAAAATGAAATAAATTAAAAGAACAAGATACACTAAAATATTTGGGTTGCCTCCTTATAGCGCTTGGTTTATAGTCGTCAGCCTGACTTTGCTGAGTTGCTCAATTGTCCACCGGATCGGCGAGGTACATAGTCATGGACTGACGTTCGATGGGTCCACTCAAATAATGCTCGAGTCGTTGGTCGTTCACCTTGAATGTTTTCCTTGAGATCGGGTCCTCGACTTCAACATTTCTGTGCGGAGCGACAGATATAATCACGAAATGCCCAGACCAGCGAGATTTCAACTTACCGAGGAATAGACACAATCTAGAATTGAAAAGAAAGACTTGTTGGCCCGGTTCGAATTTCTGATCAAGGATTTTCTTATCGTTCCAGGTATTAACTTTTTCCTTGTAAAGATTTTCATTCTCATAAGCATTGAATCGAAATCCATCCATCTCGTTTAGTTGAAGTAACCTTTTCTCACCCGCTGCTTGGAGATCGAAATTAAGTTTCCGAATGGCCCAGTGTGCACTATGTTCTAGTTCGACCGGGAGATGACATGCCTTTTTGTACACCATTCTATAGGGTGACATGTCGATCGGATTCTTGTA
The DNA here is from genome assembly GCA_020205605.1 of Panax ginseng. Taxonomy (NCBI): domain Eukaryota; kingdom Viridiplantae; phylum Streptophyta; class Magnoliopsida; order Apiales; family Araliaceae; genus Panax; species Panax ginseng. Next base: position 44,630,582 of record CM035148.1, read on the forward strand.
AGATATTCGATATGCCCAAAGGGCATCATCTAGTCGCATGGCTCAATCTTTTCATAACTGATTGACCACCTTCTCCAGGATTCTCTTGACTTCCCGATTGGAGACTTCCGCTTGACCATTGGTTTGGGGGTGATACGCGGCTGCAATTTTATGATGAACCCCAAACTTTATAAGCAATTTAATGAATTGCTTATTATAGAAGTGAGTTCCCTCATCACTGATTATCGCCCTTGGCGTCCCAAATCGTGTGAAGATGTTTTTCTTCAAAAACCGTAGGACAACGTTGGCATCATTCGTGGGTAAAGCTGCGGCTTCTACCCATTTGGAAACGTAGTCGACCGCCAACAGAATGTACTGATTATTGAAGGAGGATGGGAAAGGTCCCATAAAGTCAATTCCCTACACATCGAATAGTTTAACTTCCAAAATTGTGTTAAGAGGCATTTCATTATGCTTGGAAATATTACCTACTCGTTGACACCGATCACACTTTAACACATAGAGGTATGCATCTTTGAATAGAGAAGGCCAGAAAAATCCCAATTGCAACACTTTGGCTGATGTCCGATCTCCGGCGTAATGACCTCCATAATCTGATGAGTGGCAATGACTCAATATGTTATCCATCTCTTCATGTGGCACACATCTTCTAATCATTTGATCCACACAGGTCTTAAACAGAAATGGTCCGTCCCAATAATATTGCTTAACATCGTGGAAGAACTTCTTTCGTTGTTGCGAATTCAAATCCGGGGGTAACACCTTACCAACCAAGTAATTCACATAATTTGCATACCATGGTAACATCGTTGTTACTCGAAGAAGCTGTTCATCCGGAAATATCTCATTAATCATGACGTTGTCTTTTTGCTGAACCTTCGCATTTTCTAACCGCGAAAGATGATCCGCTACCTGATTCTCGGTACCTTTTCTATCTCACATCTCCAAATCAAATTCTTGAAGCAACAGTACCCAACGTATTAACCGCGGTTTGGCATCCTTTTTCTCAATCAAGTACTTAATCACAGAATGGTCAGTGTAGACAATTACCTTAGTCCCTATAAGATATGCTCTGAATTTGTCGAAGGCAAACACAACCGCAAGTAGTTCTTTTTCGGTGGTCGTGTAGTTCAACTGAGCATCCGTCAACGTCTTGCTGGAGTAGTAGATAGTGTGAAACATTTTGTCACGACGTTGACTCAAAACTGCTGTAACTGTGTAATCACTTGTGTCGCACATTAATTCAAACGACAAAGACCAATCGGGCACCACAATAATTGGAGCTGACACCAATTTCTTCTTTAGTACTTCGAAAGCTTCTATGCATGATTGATCCATCTTGAACGGTACATCTTCCTCCAAGAGGGAACAAAAGGGTTTCAAAATTTTGGAAAAATCTTTAATGAAGCATCTATAGAAACCTGCATGTCCCAAGAAGCTCCGAATTCCCTTTACAGATGATGAAGGAGGTAGTTTCTCAATTGTCTCAATCTTCGCTTTATCCACCTCCAATCCTGATGCAAAGACATTATACCCCAAAATAATCCCCTCTTGCACCATAAGGTGACATTTTTCCCAGTTAAGAACTAGGTTAGTCTCCATACATCGCTTCATCACTAAAACCAGATTTTTTAAGCATGAATCGAAACTATCACCGAACATGGAGAATCATCCATAAATACTTCCAAATTATGTTTAACCATACCGGAGAAAATCGCCATCATGCATCGTTGAAAGGTTGCTGGCGTATTAAATAAACCAAAAGACATACGCCGAAATGCAAACGTACCATATGGGCATGTGAATGTGGTTTTTTCTTGATCTTCCAGGGCTATGACAATTTGATTATATCCGGAATATCCATCCAGTAGACAGTAGAATTGATGTCCCACCAACCTAACCAACATCTGATCAATGAACGACAAGGGGAAGTGATCCTTGTGTGTGGCTTTATTCAGCTTGCGATAATCCATACATACTCTCCATCCTATAACGGTTCTAGTAGGGATGAGCTCATTAGCTTCGTTCTTCACCACCGTCATACCCCCTTTCTGTGGTACGCACTGTACAGGACTTACCCATGAACTATCCGAAATTAGATAAATAATGTCAGCATCCAACCACTTTATGATCTCCTTTTTCACCACATCCTTCATAATGGGGTTTAGCCTTCTTTGCTGCTCAGTGGTTGGTCTTGCCCCCTCTTCCAATAAAATTTTATGCATATAGAATGATGGACTAATTCCTCGAATATCCGCTATGGTCCATCCGATTGCTGTTTTGAACTCTCGCAATACCCTTAGCAGTTTCTCTTTTTGCGTGTCTATTAACTCTATTGAAACAATGACTGGTAGGGTAGAATTTTTCCCTAAATAAGCATACTGCAGATGAAATGGTAGCGGTTTTAACTCCAACACTGGTGGCTCTTCTATTGAGGTTTTGAACTTTTTACCTTCTGTTCCGGGCCTTTCAAGGGTGTCGAATGGTTGATTGCTTTTTCGAATGAAAGATGGTGTATCTAGCCATTTGACATACTCAATGTCATCTTCAATACCAATTTCGTCCATCCCGAGCAAAAGGGATTCTATCGGGTCCTTTGAATAATTTCCACATAAATTGTGATTAACTAATTCATCCATTATATCCACCCGCAAACACTCACCTTTTTCTTTCGAATAAGACATCGACTTAAATACATTAATGGTGACCTGTTGATCTTCAACTCGCATCGTCAATTCACCTTTTTGCACGTCAATCAATGTTCCCGTTGCTAAAAATGGTCGCCCGAGAATGATGGGAATTTCCTTATCTGCTTCACAATCCAAGATAGCGAAATCTGATGGGAAGATGAATTTATCCACCTTTATTAATACATCTTCAACAATACCTCGTGGATATGTAACTGATCGATCCGCCAACAGCAAACTGATATTTTTCGGTTTTGGTGCCTTGAGTCCAAATTGACTGTAGACGGATAATGTCATCAAATTTATACTGGCCCCCAAATCACACAACGCTCTCCCCGAAAACTGATTACCAATGTCATATGGAAAAGTAAAACTACCTAGGTCTTTTAACTTTGAAGGTAACTTGTTCTGGATAATTACGCTGCATTCTTCGGTTAGCGCTACTGTTTCAAAATCACCCAATTTCCTTTTCTTCGACAACACATCCTTCACAAACTTGGCGTAGCTTGGCATTTGTTCTAAAGCATCGGCAAATGGGATGTTGATATGCAGTTTTTTGAAAATATCCAAAAATCTTGAAAACTGCTTATCTAACTTAGATTTCTAAAACCTCTGCGGATACGGTATGGGAGGCATTGTGATAGTCGATTCCGGTGCTTTCTGCGCTAAGGTCTCATCTTGATGTTTTCCGGTTTCCAAAAATTCTTCTGTTTCACCTGTTGTGTTGTCCCTCTTTTCCTTATCCTTAACTGACTCTTGCAAATCCTTTCCACTACGTAAAGTTACAGCCTTGCAATGCTCATCTCTGCCCGGATTTATCTCTGTATAACTAGGGAGTGTTCCATGTGGGCGGTTATTCAGTGCATGTGCCATCTGCCCCATTTGATTTTCCAGATTCTTTATCGAAGCACCATGGTTGTTCACATTCATATCTACTTGCTTCAATAACTTTTCTTGTTCCCCGATCCTTTTGTCAGTAGTTGAAATGAATTTTTCCAAAGCTTCTTCCCCACTTATTTTCCTCTCTGGCTGTTGTTGAGTCTAATTTTGAAATCCGGATGGGTTTTGTGGTCTAGGTGCCTGGCCTTGATTATTACTCTATGAAAATCTTGGGTGATTTCTCCAACCTGGATTATATGCGTTTTGAGTCGGATACGGTTGGGTTGATCGATTATAGCTCCTCTGGTGGTGATTCGAAATTGATAGCACATTGATCTGTAGCATGACTCCCATCACATAACTCACAAACCATTGCTACTTGCTGCGTGGATGGTGGACTCCATGTTTCCATTTTCTTTGCTATTGCGGACACCTGTGCTGCCAATGCTGTCATTGGATCCACTTCAAACTTTCCCAGTGTTTTCGGAGGATTAGACCTAGTCATGGGCCACTGATAGTTGTTGTTGGCCATCGTTTCTAGCAGTTGATAAGCCTCATCAAACTTCTTAGACATGATTGCTCCACCAGCTGCTGCATCAATACTGGCTCTTGTGGGCGCGTGCAATCCATCACAAAATATCCCAACCTGCATCCACTGTGGAATTTGGTGATGTGGGCATTTACGAAGCATGTCCTTGAATCTTTCTCACGCCTCATATAAAGTTTCTGAGTCAAACTATGCGAAGGTGTGAATATTGTTTCGTAGTTTTGCCGACTTCGCTGGTGGGAAAAACTTAGCTAGAAATTTTTGAGCTAAATCGTCCCAAACTGTGATTGAACCAGGAGGCAAAGAATGTAACCAACTCCAAGCTTTATCTTTCAATGTAAACGAAAACATCCTCAACCTTATAGCATCTTCCGATACGTTGTTAAACTTGAAGGTGTCGTAAACTTCCAAGAAACTCAAGATGTGCTCATTAGGATCATCCATCGAACTACCCCAAAACTGGCATGTATTTTGGAGCATCTGAATTGTTCTCGGTTTTATCTCGAAACTGTTTTCATTGATTATCGGCCTTCTAATACTCGACTGTATATCTGTGACATTTGGCATGGCATAATCCCTAAGTGATTTTTGATCTTCCCCTGCCATGTTCACTGGTATTTCTTGTTCTGCCAGGTTTTCTTCCTCAGGTGACACTGCACTAGTCAACTTCAATTTTTGGAACTTCCTTTCAATATCGTCTGTGTAAGGAAAAAGTTCCTTTTTAGCCCTTGATCTAGTGTTCATACACTCGCAAATAATTCCTGCAAATACAAGAAGAAAAATAAATAACATTTAAATTAAGACCTAATTGATTATAACTAATATGGAATTAATATTAATAAAGAGTTCCGCGGCAATGGCGCCAAAAACATGTTGGTTGATTTCGCAATCAATGAATTTATGCAAGTGTACACAGTCAACAAGTAATAAAGTGATAAGATAGAATGTCGATCCCACAGAGAATTCTAATCAATAAATTCCAACTACTAGCACTATATCAATCAAATTTTCTTTAAACAACCATAAAATGTTATTTTTCAAAATAAGAAGACTAAATTAACCAATTAAAAAGAAAGTATTCTAAAAATAAACCATATAAATAAAGCTAAGATTTTAACGAATAAATTCAGATAAATAAAGATTAAGACTGCAATATCCCCAATTATGAACTATAAACCAATTATTCAATTATCCCAATTATTATGCCTACTGAATTGTTAACAGGAATTCTAAGTGTCAAAAGCCCTTTCTCAAGTGATCAATTTCTATTTAATCCAATTAATCTTGTTATATTCCTATGAAAAACAATTAAATTAAACGCATTAAATTCCAATTCCCAACGTGTTACATGCAGTGAACAGATATTTTCATTCCATCCACAACCCTAATTATTCGTCATGCAAATAATTAAGAATACAAGTTATCATGCCCAGTTCTAACCCTAGATCTCCTCTTTCAATTCCTTCTAGAGTAACAAGGTAATTATTGGCCAAATAATTAATCAATATGCACAAGACAAGATAAACAATTCACTTTAACATAAATAATTGGAATAAATTGAATAACTAATTTATAGACATAAAAGGTTCAATTGGAATCTTAATTAAAGAATTAGTTCATAACGGAAATTAAAACCAATAATCTTTTGCAAAACATTCTTAAGGAATTACACAAATTGAAAAATAGGAGAAGAAGAAAAACTCTAGAGCCAATCCTTCAATCTTCAAGTAATCCCTTGCTTGGTCTTCAATTCTGGTAGATAGATGAAAGGCGTGCCTCTAATTTCAGCAAATTTAGTTTTTATATCCTCCTCTTCATTCTCCACCCTCCTTTTCCAAATCAACATCTAATTATCCCCTAGATCCTTGGTAAAACCTTGGTCCACGTGTGCACTTGGTCAACTGGACCTGCACCTTAGTGCCCCAGCGCTATGAATAGCACTAGGAAGAGCGCCCCGGCGCTGGACTTAAACTTAATTGCAAAACTGCCATTCATTTGCTCAAATTTCCCAATTTGCCCCTGTGTCTCCTGAATCTGCAAAATAACAACTTAAAACAGTAAAAATGCTTCTAAAAGACTAGAGAATACACAAATTCAAACCCAAGTATATCCAATTCATGGGTATATTACACAATCATCAATCTTTGACATACATTTTGGTGGAGCAATATAAAGAGAGAGATCGCGGAGTTTATCTCGAGGTGTTTAACTTGTCAACGTGTAAAGGCGGAGCATCAAGTGCCAACGGGTCCATTGCAACCACTTGAGATTCTGAAATGGAAGTGGGAACACATTACTATGGATTTCGTTACGAGTCTTCCCAAAGTTTCTCAAGGCATAGATGTGATTTGGGTTATTGTTGATAGATTAACCAAGTCTGCTCATTTCTTGCCTATACGGGAGACTTATTCCCTTGAACGTCTTGATCGTATGTACGTGAATGAGATTGTGAGATTGCATGGAATGCCAGTATCCATAGTTTCGGATCGTGACCAAAGATTCACTTCACTATTTTGGGTTAGCTTGCAGAAAGCTATGGGCACGGATTTACGATTCAGTTCAACATACCATCCTCAAACGGACGGAAAATCAGAGAGGACTATTCAAACTCTTGAAGATCTATTAAGACTCTGTGTCCTAGATTTTAAAAGGAGTTGGGATAAGTACCTACCATTGGTGGAATTCTCCTACAACAACAGTTATCAAGCAAGTATAGGCATGACTCCGTTTGAAGCATTGTATGGACGAAAGTGTCGCTCTCCATTATGCTGGGATGAGGTGGGAGAAGCAACATTATTGGGACCAGAATTGGTACACATAACTACAGAAAAGATCCAAATGATTCGACAACATATACAAACGGCACAGGATCGACAAAAGAGTTATGCGGATCTTCATCGAAAGGACGTGAAATTTAATATTGGGGATCATGTATTGTTACATATTGCTCCATGGAAGGGAGTTACATGATTTGGGAAGAGAGGAAAACTCAATCCAAGATTTGTTGGTCCATTTGAGATTCTTGACCGAATAGGAAATGTGGCATATAGACTCGCATTACCTCTGTTGAGTGAGTTTTATACACATAAATTGGATACATTCGAACTTAATTTATTGTTGTTCTTTAGTCTTTTAGGATGTTTTTATGTGTTTGTGTCTATTCAAGAATGTTTTATATTGTTTTGTAGGATTTGGGATAAAAGTTACATGGATCGACGTTCGAGGTGGCTAGATTAATGCATTTTCAGCTTGCCATTTACACAGCAGTCACTTCAGAGCCAATTTGACTATATCTCTGGACATTATTTCGAAAACCTCAAAGAATGAAAGTTGTAGACCTACTTTTTCTCTTTCCGGATCATCTTGAATCATCTAAATCGGAGTTCGGACGAAGACATTATGGCCATTTCCCCAAAGGACGTCAGAGCAGAAAATGTCAGAACTTGTAACAGCGCCGGGGCGCTAATTTTAAGCCTATTTACAGCGCCGGGGCGCTATAAGGCAGATTCTCAGCATCGTGAACAGTGGTGGGGCGCTGGGGAAGAGGCTTGGTGCGGCCTGGACGCGTTTTGGGCGAATTTTGACACCTTTTTGACTCCAAATTGGATTGGGTTTGTTCCTAAGCTCAAAATTAGACTTGTAACCTATAAGTACATGATGTAAGGCATAAAATAAAGGGAGATTATATAGATTAGACTAGATAAAACACTCCTTTAGATTAGAACATAACACTAGTTCTTATTAGTTTTGGAGATTGAAGCAACTTGGAGACCATTGAAGATTCAAAGCAGGAGCGAAAGAGGAGTCTCAAGGCTACTGACAATAGATTATATTCTCTTCTCTTCTCTTACTTTTATCTTTTAATGTCTATTCAATTGTGGATTCTTGATTTTAATTCATTAATTATGAACTAACACTTTCATTAAGATTTCAATTGAACTTTTTATGCTTATGAATTGATTATTTGATTTATTCCAATTATTTATGTTGAAGTGAATTGTTCATCTTGCTTTGAGCTTATTGATTAATTATCTAATCAATAATTACCTTGTTACTCTAGAAGGAATTGAGAGAGGAATTCTAGGGTTAGAACTGGGCATGGTGACATGTGACTTAGTTATTTGCACAGTGAATAAGTAGGTTTGTGAATAGAATGAGAATATCTATTTGCCGCATGTAACACATAAGGAATTGGGATTGTAACGAGTTTAATTCAATTGTTTTGCATAGAGATATAGCAAAATTAATCTGGGTTAAATAGAAGGCAAATGATCACTTGAGAAAGGGCTTTTGGCATTTGAGAATTCATGTTAACAATTCAGTAGACATAATAATTGGAATAGTTGAATAATTGATTTATAATTCATAATTGGGGATATTGAAGTCTTAATCCTTATTTATCTGAATTCATTCAAATTTTAGTTGTTTATTTGCTTTCTTTTAGAATAATCTCTTTTAATTGTTTTAATTTAGTTTTCTTAATTAGAAAAATCACAATTATTGGTTGTTTAAATAAAATTGATTTGGTTAAGAGTTAGTACTTGGTAATTTTTATTAAATAATACCTCGTGGGAACGATACTCTACTTTCACTTTATTACTTGTTGACCGTGTATACTTGCACGTATTCATTGATTGCGAAATCGATCAACAACCTCCAAGAATGTCTCGTGTTCATAATGTTTTTCACATATCTATGCTTCGTAAATATGTGAAAAACCCGAACCACATTATTGAGTTAGAACCAGACGAGATAACCGAAGATTTAACGTACGAGGAGATACCTGTTAAGATCATGGATAGGAAAGAGCATGTCCTACGCACGAAGGTTATACCATAAGTTAAGGTTTTGTGAAGAAACCATGTTATTGAAGAAATGACCTGGGAGTTGGAATCAGAAATGAAAGCGAGGTATCCTCACCTTTTCGAAATACCAGGTACGTACGTCAATTTCGAGGATGAAATTTTATAAGAAGGGAAGGTTGTAAGACCCCAACTTTTTATTAATAAAATAAAATTTCCTTTATTTATTATTTTGAATAATAAGTGTTAATTTGATATAATACTTTGGTTATGGGTGAAATGTGCAAATTTTGCAAAATAAGCAAGTGGTTATAAAATATTCATTTTGTCGGGGAATATTCGTTTGGTCGTGGAATATTCTTCTTTGTCGGGAATATTAAATGCAATGGCGCAACCCATTTGTGGGCCCCATAACGGATAACTGTCGGATGAAGAAAATAATAAATTTGAGTTTTTATAAATAACGACGTAATGGTTACCGTTAACACTATTGGAATGCCCGGTGGTTAAAATACAGTAATACGCGTGGTTGCACAATAGCATACGATATTGCATAGTATTTTTGAATTATTGATTCTTACGTAAGAAGGCACTACTCAATAATTGTTACAGTAACTACTGTTCAATATTTTATTTTATTGATTCAATAATTACTACGTTGATATGTTATATTATTGTTGTTTCAATAATTGTCACTGCATAGTATTTCCCATTATCAGATCAATAATTCATATTATTTGAATAATATTATTAGATAGCATTATTAGCAATATCTAAGGAAGTTCTGTCTAGGAAAGGGGTTTAGTCACCTAATTGCGTGCCAATAAGGAGAAATCCTTATCGGAAAGCCCCCTCTTTCCTGGGAAAGACCTGGGTGTCATAATTGTGATTTTGTAATATTATTGTGAATAATTAATTATTGATTTATATGATAAGAAAATATTTATTTTATGTGGATATAAATGATGGATATATTTATTGTGGTTATAAATGAAGGAATAAATGTTGAGGTGTTTTATAAGTATTTTGTCGGAATAGAGGTGTTGAAAATCGTCTATGTGAATTTCGGTCATTTTTCGTTTGGAATTTGGAAAAACTTAAACTTACAAAGTTGTAAAGAATTTAATTTCCTATGGAATAGACATGCGATTCGAATTTTTCTGATAAAAGGGCTATTTATTATGAATTATTGAAGTTTCGGAAATAAATGTTTTATTAAAAATATGGTGGTCCCCACTTTTGGTTGGTGAGAAATAAAATGTGCTGGAATTTATTTTCAAAAGTGGTGGGCGTGAATAGTAGCAGGTAAAGCCATCAGGTAGCAGGTTAGTCTGTTATGGCGTTCTAAGTATTTTCCTATAAATAGGGTGCTTAGTTAGAATTGAAAATCACACCAGAAACAAGTTTTCTCTCTATATATTATCGAGCGTATTTTGTGAGTATTTAGATATTTATGAGTTGCTATTCAGTGCAAGTTTCCTTCAGCCTTATACCGATATTCTGATCAGAAGTAATGTTGTTTTGAGGTAAGGGGTGTTATTTTCTTCATAATGATGTTATTCTTTCAATATCATTATACTAAAATATTGGTATGGATTTTATTGTAGAATTTCTACCTTTTTGTGTCGGGGTTACTATTCACGTATACGACACTATTCACGTATACGACACTATTCACGAATACGGCATTATTCACAAAAAAAATGAAAAAAAATTCTTTGTCCAAGTTGTCTATTATGGTTATTATCTTTGATTGTATCCATGTTTTGATCTTCATTCTTGAATTTTGCTCCATAATTGATTATTATAAGGTATTTTTGAACTTGGATAAACTAAAGTACGAATCCCTAATCTTTGATCTTTTATCTCACTGGATTTATTTTCTTTAAGATATTTTTCATCATCCTCAGTCCTAAATGATGATATTACTAAATATCTTTGGCTTGTAGTACAAAGATGAATGATTACCTAATGAATATCTTTGGCCCGTAGTGCAAAGATGAACAGGTGTTGAGATGAACATGACCAACTGGTGATACAAATGAATATCTTTAGCATATAGTGCAAAGATGAATATTTGATTCAAGATGTATATTGATTGATGTTACAGGGATAAAATATTGATGATGGACTTTTAAATCTTAGAAGATAGTAGAATTCTTTCTCTACTTGACTCTTCTAATAGATTGATGTTTCCGCTGCAGTTGTTGATCTAAAACTTGTTATCTTAGTCATAATATTCTTTACTGGGCTAGTTGAGCTCACCCTTTGTGACTACCCCAAATCCAGGTACTTGAAATCCGAACTCGGTGCTTCACGATACCATTTCTATAAGCTGAATAATGCAATAATAATATTACATTCAAACTAAATTTACATACATCAAAGTTTACTTCCCAGGTACGAGATGTTAGAGTTTATGCCCTAGAGGCCAATTATTTGATATAATTGCTTAACGTTTTGATATTATATTTGATTGAATAAATATATGATTTTATTATGGTTTTATTTACTGCGTAATATAATTGTTAACATAATAAAATTCCTTAGAATAGTGATACAAATTATATAGTTTCAAGTATGTGACTTGAACATGAGATTATATATTACCATTAGTATCAGTGTTCTTAAATGTCCCTAGTCGAGTATCATTGTTGATGGGACAACAATGATGCATGGAGACTAGTATGTGGATTGACTGATGACCAAATCTCATTGGTCATAAATATATGAGATATTAAGTCAATGCATATGTACATGTTAGAGAACGATGTACTGGACAGACCCACCATGAGAATTCTATATGGAGCATTATGCGAAGTGTCGTTAGCAATCTTATAGTGACAATGATGTAATGGTCCTCCCGACACAAAATCGCTATATTACTACTACGAGAATTTATGTACTTTGATATCATCAAATGTCACCTTTAATACTGGTGGACTATAAAGGTAATTATTGGGTTCATCATTAATCGTGTGAGAAATATGAGTGATCTAGATGGAATTTAACCATCCTATATATTATGGGTGATATCCATAGGCCTCTTGATTGAGTAGGACTATAAAATGCATGGCCATGCTCAAATAGTGATTTGTTTCATATAGTCTACTCATTGATCAAGAAAACTTCATTAAATTATGAAGAGTATGACACATTCCATGACTCGAGTTTAATCTAGGATATTAAGGTTAAAAGGATTAAATTACATTGAAACATTGGTCACGAAAAAGGTTGCATCGAATCATCGATCTTATTATTACTTGGGTAGCGGATGATGCATTACTAGATGCCGCTCACTTTTTATAATTTTATAATATGATTTTAAAATTATTGCCAACGTAATAATAACCTATAGGTCACACACATAGAATGTTATTTAAAGGGAATTAATTTAAATTTTAAGGATTTAAATATATTAATATGATTAATAGTATTTAAATCACGAATTTAAATTAAAAGGATAATTTGTATATATGTATATTAATTAAGTAAGCCTTAATTAAGAGATATATATATATATATATATATATATATAAATTCGGATTTTATAAAATTAGATTTTGATTTGATTAATTCCTTTTAACTACTATATATATGATATATAGTAGCTACTTAGGTAAGATATCATAATTGAAAAATCCTAGCCGCTTCTTAGAGAGAGACTAGAGAAAAACAGCTTTGAAAAATCCATTCCTTTTGGTGGCTAATCTGCATGTCCTTCTTATTGCAGAATCGTTCGACGGTTAAATGCGGCGTTCGATGTGTGGATACCGTAGAGAGGCGCAATCGGTTTGTATTACGTTAGAGATTCGAGGCGCAGTCGGTTTCAAATTCTCGCTTTTGTTTATATCTGGTATAATCTCTAAACCTCTGAATTAATTGATTTTCGCATGGATCCTGCTTTTAGGTTTTGGAAATTGCTTTAAAATTTTAATTTCCTTCAATCGTTTACGTGTCAAGCCCAACAAAGTATCGAGCTACTTGCGAAAAGATTAATTCAGATTACGTGTTTTAATTGTATTCGATATATATGATATATTATGATGCTTGTTTACCGATATAAAATTGAATATATGATATTCCGTTGAATGTGTATTACGGTAATATATATGATGATCTTTATTAATCGTATCTTTAATCGGTGGAATAACAATATAACTATTCTAATCGGATTAGAAGCATGAAGAATCGTTTTAATATGATTAATCAAACTGAAATATATATGATAAATTACAGGTACCTTGTTATTCGTTTTAATATGATTAAATCGAACCGGACATATATGATTTGTTATTATGGGTGTTTTGGTGGATTAAAATGTATGATTCTAAAACTGCTTTTGAGAGATTCCCGATCAATGGGACCACCGCTTGGGAAGAGACCCCATTGACCCCCAGGTCAGTGGCCTTGCGATGGTCGTGTCCCTATATTTTATATATAGTTTTCTTTAATTATATATAAATTGTTATGTGCTTATTGTGATATGCATGGTGCATGCTTATGGCCTTTTGACCCATAGGTTAGTGGTTTTGGTTTTTGAAATACGGCTTGCATGTCGTGCCTTTCTATAAATTCTAATGTAATATTCTCTTCTCATCTAAATCCCTCGAATGTAACTCGAGGTTTCTTTATGTCATGTAATAATTTGTAATTGATGAAGATGTCAAGATGGAGAACACAATGGAAAGATGATGATGGAGAGGAGGCGCTTGCTAGAGGAAGATCCAAGGAAGTTATTTATTTTAAGATCTTTTACCACCTTAGATTGACCTTCAATCTTTCATTAGCTTGAAAAAGATTGACGATGGATTGGGCCATAAGCGCTGACACATTTAATTTTGCACTTTATTTATGATTGTATGTGATATGATATGATTAATAATGTGCATGCTTAACAAGATTAAAATTGGTGAGATCTAAATTAATAAAATCCTCATTAAATTATTAAGTCTAAATCGATGCCTTCCATGAATAACACTCATCAAGACCTTGATCAATAGATGTAGGTTTGCCAAAGCAAAGTACCCTATTTATCTAGGTAAGATGCGATAGGATAATTGTGATATCCAAACTATTAAAATCATTGGGCTGAGACTTAACTAAGTTATCTCAATAGGATTGTGGACTTAGAGGCATAGAGTTTGGTTGGTACCATTAGATGGACTAGAAACAAATGTTGTTTACCAAACTATCCGGGAGTTATATATGATATAATTGACAAAGGGTTGTCTACCTAAATAATTATGTTTTGAGAGAATAGCCAAAGCTAACTTAAGGCATAATGAAATATGGATTTTGGCTCACTAGAAAGATTTAATAGAAAATGCTTTCCTAATTAATGGTGAGGGCTATTAATTTGAATAAAATAGTGGGAGGTATATTTTGAATGTACTATTATCAATTATATAATATCAACTCGTAATTTGACTTATTATTGTTGCACTTATAAATTATAGATATCAAATGGCAAACAACAACAACACAAATAGTCTTTCATTACGATCACCCTTGAAAAGGACAAGCTAAGTGGAATTAATTTCCTTGATCGGCATAGGAACTTGAGGATTGTCCTCAAACAAGAGCGTAAGCTATATGTCCTTGATGGGCCCATTCTGCGGCACCGGTATCCTTTTCGCACTGCGTCACGAGCACAATGCTTACAAGAAGCATCAAGATGATGCTCTGGTTGTGAGTTGTGTCATGCTAGCAACCATGAACGCTGAGCTTTAGAAGCAACATGAGTTAATGGATGCTTATGAGATGATCGAGCATCTCAAGAAATTGTTCAAGGGCATGCTTTCGACGGGAGAGGTATGATACAAGAAAGGCGTTGTATCAACGCAAAATGGGTGAACGTGATCCAGTTGGTCCACATGTCTTTGAAAATGATTGGGTATATTGAGTACCTTGATAGGTTGGGTTTTCCAATCACTCCGGAAGCCCAAATCGACCTTGTTTTGCAATCTTTGAGCAATGCTACTCTCAATTTGTTATGAACTATCTTATGAATGAAATTGAGAAACCCCTTTACTTGAGTTGTTGAGCATGTTAAGAACCTGAGAACAACATGAAAAAGGCAGGACCCGCTCCCATAATGATGGTGCAAAGGGGAATGCTAAGGGAAATGGAAAGGCAAGAAGAAGATAGGATCTAAATCTTTTGCCAAACCCAATTCCAAAACCGAAGAGCTTTAAAACCTAAAGGTGGGGTGGCTAAAGAAGGTGAATGTCATTACATGGAAAACACGGACAACTGGAAAAGGCTACCGTCATGCTTATCCGAAAGAAGTGAAGAAAAGAAAAGGAAGTACGACTTGATTCGTATATATGTTATAGAAGTCAACTTATCTACTTCTACATCATGGGTATTGGATCTTTGGATGTGGTTCTCACATTTGTGTTAATGTGCGAGGGACTCAGAGGAGTAGAACTTTAAGCGAAAGGAGAGGTTGACCTCTGAGTTGGAAATAGAGCAAAAGTTGTTGCACTGGCCGTAGGAACTTATCATTTATCTTTGCCCACTGGGCTAGTTTTAGAATTAGAAGATTGTTATTTTGTGCCTTCTATAAGCAAAAACATTATTTCTGTTTCTTGTTTGGACAAGAAAGGTTTTTCATTTATAATAAAGAACAATCGTTGTTTGTTTTACTTAAATGATATTTGTTATGGTGTTGCACAATTGTTTAACGGTCTCTATATTCTTGATTTAGAAATGCCTATCTATAACATAAATACAAAACGATTTAAATCAAATGATTCAAATCCGACATATCTCTGGCACTGTCGTTTAGGCCACATAAATGAGAAACGCATATCCAAACTCCATAAAGATGGGTTCTTGGATTCATTTGATTTTGAATCATATGAGAAATGCGAGTCTTGTTTATTAGGCAAGATGACTAAAGCCCCTTTCACTGGACACAGTGAACGGACTAGCGATGTATTGGGACTTATACATAGTGATGTATGTGGACCCATGAGTTCGTTAGCAAGAGGTAGGTTTTATTACTTCATTACATTTACTGATGACTTTAGTAGATATGGATATGTGTATCTTATGAGACACAAATCCGAATCCTTTGAAAAGTTCAAGGAATTCAAGAATGAAGTTCAAAACCAATTTGGCAAAAGCATAAAAGCCCTTCAATCCGATCGAGGAGGTGAATACTTAAGCCAAGACTTTGATGACCTTCTAAAGGAGTGTGGTATTATATCACACTCACTCCACGGAACACCGCAATGGAATGGTGTATCGAGAGGAGGAATCGAACCTTGTTGGACATGGTACGATCAATGATGAGTCATGCGGATCTTCCAATAAGCTTCGGGGTCATGCCCACAGAGGCAATTGCATTCACACTTAACAGTGTTCCTACAAAGATGGTTCAAGACACCATATGAAATGTGGACCGGGAAGCGTCCTAAGATAAAGTCGTTTCATGAAGATTTGGGGTTGCGAGGCGTTCATAAAAACGTCTCGAATTACGACAAGCTTCGGACCCAAATCGACAAATGTAATTTTATGGGATACCCAAAGGAAACAAAAGGGTATTATTTCTACAAACCTTCCGAGAAAAAAGTGGTTGTTGCTCGAATCGGTATTATTTTTCTAGAAGAGAATTTGTCTCTAAAGGAAACAATGGGAGGAAAGTTGAACTCGAAGAAATTCGAGAACCACAAAATATCATTGAATCTGAGTTAGAACATGAGCAGGAACCACAAGAAATTGTGGAAAGTGAACCTGCTCAAATTACACAAGTCATTCGTAGATCTCGGTAGGACACGCCAAGAGCACGGGAGATATTATGGATATCTTGTGACTCAAAAGCAGCGATGTGATGCTCATAGATCAAGATGAGCCCGCTTCCTACCAAGAAGCTATGAATGGACCAGATTAGAGAAATGGCTTGAAGCCATGAAATCGAGATGGACTCCATGTATACTTAACCAAGTATGGACTTCTGGTTGATCCACCCAAGGGAATAAAACCAATCGGGTGCAAGTGGGTTTTCAAGAAGAAACCGACATGGATGGTAATGTACAAACCTATAAAGGTCGATTTGGTAGTAAAAGGTTTCAAACAAATTCAAGGTGTTGACTATGATGAAACCTTCTCTCCGAAAGGCAATGGTTAAATCCATCGAGGATCTTACTTGCTATTATGACTTTTTTATGATTACGAAATCTGGCGGATGGATGTCAAAACCGCTTTCCTTAACGGAAATCTCCTTGAGGATGTGTATATGACACAACCTCGAGGGTTTTGTCACTCCAAAGGATCTTTGGAAAGGTATGTAAGGCTACGGCGATCCATTTATGGATTGAAGCAAGCCTCTCGAGTTGGAATCTTCGATTTGATGAAGCGATCAAAGAATTTGGCTTTATTAAAAATGAAGATGAACCTTGTGTATATAAGAAGGTTAGTGGGAGTCACATTGTATTCCTAGTATTATATGTTGATGACATATTAATTATTGGGAATGACATTCCTTCCTTACAGGCTGTAAAAACATGGTTAGGAAAATGTTTCTCTATGAAAGATTTGGGCGATGCTGCCTACATTTGAGGTATCAAGATCTATAGAGATAGATCAAGAAAATGCTCGGCCTAAGTCAAAGTACATATATTGATAAAGTGTTGAAACGGTTCAAAGATGCAAGAGGCGAAAAGAGGAACTTACCCGTGACTCACGGTGTAAAGATCTCTAAGGCCCAATGTCCTAAATCACAAGATGATGAGGAGTCGTATGAGAAAGATCCCTTATGCTTGACAATTGGATCTATTATGTATGCAATGATATGTACTCGTCCGGGATGTCTCGTATGCTTTAAGCATGATGACGATACCAATCGAATCCAGTGAAGGTCATCGGATGGGCAATGATCAAGAATATCCTCAAGTACCGAAAAGGACTAAGGATTCATTCTTGGTATATGGAGGTGAAGACGAACTAGCGATGAGGGTTACATAGATGCTAGTTTCGGAATGACAATGATGACTATAAGTCTCGGTCGGGTTTTTGTTTTGCCTTAATGGTGGTGGTGTTAATTTGGAAAAGTTCAAGCAAGAGACAAGATGGTTTATTCTACAACAGAGGCTGAGTATATTGTTGCTTCTAGTGCAGCCAAGGAGGCTGTATGGATTAAAAAGTTCATCACTGAACTTGGTGTTGTTCCAACCATTGTTGATCCGGTTGCTCTATACTGTGATAATAATGGAGTCATTGCACAGGCTAAGGAACCCAGATCTCACCAACGATCCAAGCATATACTTAGGCGATACCATCTCATCCGTGAAATCATTGATAGAGGAGATGTACATATAGGAAGAGTGCCAATAGATAATAATGTTGCAGATCCACTAACCAAGGCTTTGTCGCGTGAAGAAACACAGCCAGTCACACTAGTTCCATGGGTATTAGATACATGAGTGATTGGCTCTAGTGCAAGTGGGAGGCTATTAGAGTTTATGCCCTAGAGGCCAATTATTTGATATAATTGCTTAACATTTTGATATTATATTTGATTGAATAAATATATGATTTTATTATGGTTTTATTTACTTATTAATATAATTGTTAACATAATAAAATTCTTTAGAATAGTGATACAAATTATATAGTTTCAAGTATGTGACTTGAACATGAGATTATATATTACCATTAGTATCGGTGTTCTTAAATGTCCTTAATCGAGTATCATTGTTGATGGGACAACAATGATGCATGGATACTAGTATGTGGATTGATCGATGACCAAATCTCATTGGTCATAAATATATGAGATATTAAGTCAATGCATAGGTACATGTTAGAAGCGATGTCTTTGGACAAACCCACCATGAGAATTCTATATGGAGCATTATGCGAAAGTGTCGTTAGCAATTCTCATAGTGACAATGATGTAAAGGTCATCCGACCTGAAATCGCTATATTACTACACGAGAATTTATGTACTTTGATATCATCAAATGTCACTTTTAATAGGGTGGACTATAAAGGTAATTATTGGGTTCATCATTAATCGTGTGAGAAATATGAATGATCTAGATGGAATTTAACCATCCTATATATTATGGGTGATATCCATAGGCCTCTTGATTGAGTAGGACTATGAAATGCATGGCCATGCTCAAATAGTGATTTGTTTCATATAGTCTACTCATTGATCAAGAAAACTCAGATTAAATTATGAAGAGTATGACACATTCCATGACTCGAGTTTAATCTAGGATATTAAGGTTAAAAGGATTAAATTACATTGAAACATTGGTCACGAAAAGGTTGCATCGAATCATCGATCTTATTATTACTTGGGTAGCGATGATGCATTACTAGATGTCAGCTCAATTTTTTATAATTTTATAATATGATTTTAAAATTATTGCCAACGTAATAATAACCTATATAGGGTCACACACATAGAATGTTATTTAAAGGGAATTAATTTAAATTTTAAGGATTTAAATATATTAATATGATTAATAGTATTTAAATCACGAATTTAAATTAAAAGGATAATTTGTATATATGTATATTAATTAAGTAAGACTTAATTAAGAGATATATATATATATATATATATAAAATTGGATTTTATAAAATTAGGTTTTGATTTGATTAATTCCTTTTAACTACTATGTATATGATATATAGTAGCTACTTAGGGTAAGATATCATAATTGAAAAATCCTAGCCATTCTTAGAGAGACTAGAGAGAAAAAAAAGTAAAATCCATTCCTTTTGGTGGCTAGTACTGCATGTCCTTCTTATTGCGAGAATCGTTCGACGGTTAAATGCGGCGTTCGATGTGGATACCGTAGAGGCGCAATCGGTTTGTATTACGTTAGAGATTCGAGGTGCAGTCGGTTTCAAATTCTCGTTTTTTGTTTATATCTGGTATAATCTCTAAACCTCTGAATTAATTGATTTTCGCATGGATCCTGCTTTTAGGTTTGAAATTGCTTTAAAATTTAATTTCCTTTGTGCGTTTTTTCGCGTCAAGCCCAACAAAGGTATCGTAGCTACTTGCGAAAAAGATTAATTGATTACGTGTTTTAATTGTATTCGATATATATGATATATGATGATGCTTGTTTACTGGATATAAAATTGAATATATGATATTCCGTTGAATGTGTATTACGGTAATATATATGATGATCTTTTAATCGTATCTTTAATCGGTGAATAACAATATAACTATTCTAATCGGATTAGAAGCATGAAGAATCGTTTTAATATGATTAATCAAAATGAAATATATGATAAATTACGGTTGTCTTGTTATTCGTTTTAATATGATTAAATCGAAACCGGACATATATGATTTGTTATTATGGGTGTTTTGGTGGATTAAAATGTATGATTCTAAAAACTGTTTGAGATTCCGTCGGAATAGGACCACTGCTTGAGAGAGACCCCTCGGACCCCAGATCAGTGGCCTTTACGATGGTCGTGTCCCCTATATGTTATATATAGTTTTCTTTAATTATATATAAATTGTTATGTGCTTATTGTGATATGCATGGTGCACGGTTATGGCCTTTTGACCCATAGGTTAGTGGTTTTTGGTTTTGAAATACGGCTTGCATGTCGTGCCTTTCTATAAATTCTAATGTAATATTCTCTTCTCATCTAAATCCCCTCGAATGTAACTCGAGGTTTCTTTATGTCATGTAATAATTTGTAATTGATGAAGATGTCAAGATGGAGAACACAATGGAAAGATGATGATGGAGAGGAGGCGCATGCTAGAGGAAGATCCAAGGAAGTTATTTATTTTAAGATCTTTTACCACCTTAGATTGACCTTCAATCTTTCATTAGCTTGAAAAGATTGACAGTGGATTGGGCCATAACTGTGACACATTTAATTTTGCACTTTATTTATGATTGTATGTGATATGATATGATTAATAATGTGCATGCTTAACAAGATTAAAATTGGTGAGATCTAAATTAATAAAATCCTCATTAAATTATTAAGTCTAAATCGGATGCCTTCGAATGAATAACACTCATCAAGACCTTGATCAATAGATGTAGGTTTGCCAAAGCAAAAGTACCCTATTTATCTAGGTAAGATGCGATAGGATAATTGTGATATCCAAACTATTAAAATCATTGGGCCGAAACTTAACTAAGTTATCTCAATAGGATTGTGGACTTAGAGGCATAGAGTTTGGTTGGTACCATTAGATGGACTAGAAACAAATGTTGTTTACCAAACTATCCAGGAGTTATATATGATATAATTGACAAAGGGTTGTCTACCTAAATAATTATGTTTTGAGAGAATAGCCAAAGCTAACTTAAGGCATAATGAAATATGGATTTTGTCTCACTAGAAAGATTTAATAGAAAATGCTTTCCGAATTAATGGTGAGGGCTATTAATTTGAATAAAATAGTGGGAGGTATATTTTGAATGTACTATTATCAATTATATAATATCAACTCAGTAATTTGACTTATTATTGTTGCACTTATAAATTATAGATATCAAATGGCAAACAACAACAACACAAATAGTCTTTCATTACAATCACCCCTTGAAAAGGACAAGCTAAGTGGAATTAATTTCCTTGGTTGCATAGGAACTTGAGGATTGTCCTCAAACAAGAAGCGTAAGCTATATGTCCTGATGGGCCCATTCTGCAAAGACACCGGTATCATCTTGCCCACGTCGCGAACACAATGCTTACAAGAAGCATCAAGATGATGCTCTGGTTGTGAGTTAATGTCATGCTAGCTTGACCATGAACGCCTTGAGCTTTAGAAGCAACATGAGTTAATGGATGCTTATGAGATGATCGAGCATCTCAAGAAATTGTTCGAAGAAGCGCATGCTCGAGAGAGGTATGATACAAGAAAGGCGTTGTATCACCGCAAAATGGGTGAACGTGATCCGGTTGGTCCACATGTGCTTTGAAAATGATTGGGTATATTGAGTACCTTGATAGGTTGGGTTTTCCAATCACTCCAGGAAGCCCAAACCGACCTTGTTTTGCAATCTTTGAGCAATGACTACTCTCAATTTGTTATGAACTATCTTATGAATGAAATTGAGAACCCCTTATCGAGTTGTTGAGCATGTTAAGAACTGCCGAGAACAACATGAAAAAGGCGGACCCGCTCTCCCATAATGATGGTGCAAAAGGGAATGCTAAGGGGAAATTGGAAAGGCAAGAAGAAGATAGGATCTAAATCTTTTGCCAAACCCAATTCCAAAACCGAAACAGAGCTTTAAAACCTAAAATGGGGTGGCTAAAGAAGGTGAATGTCACTTACATGGAAAACACCGACACTTTGGAAAAGGAACCGCATGCTTATCCGAAAGAAGTGAAGAAAAGAAAAGGAAGTACGACTTGATTCGGTATATATGTTATAGAAGTCAACTTATCTACTTCTACATCACGGGTATTGGATCTTTGGATGTGGTTCTCACATTTGTGTTAATGTGCAGGGACTCCGAAGGAGTAGAACTTTGGCGAAAGGAGAGGTTGACCTACGAGTTGGAAATAGAGCAAAAGTTGTTGCACTGGCCGTAGGAACTTATCATTTATCTTTGCCCACTGGGCTAGTTTTAGAATTAGAAGATTGTTATTTTGTGCCTTCTATAAGCAAAAACATTATTTCAGTTTCTTGTTTGGACAAGAAAGGTTTTCATTTATAATAAAGAACAATCGTTGTTTGTTTTACTTAAATGATATTTGTTATGGTGTTGCACAATTGTTTAACGGTCTCTATATTCTTGATTTAGAAATGCCTATCTATAACATAAATACAAAAGCGATTTAAATCAAATGATTCAAATCAACATATCTCTGCATCACTGTCGTTTAGGCCACATAAATGAGAAACGCATATCCAAACTCCATAAAGATGGGTTCTTGGATTCATTTGATTTTGAATCATATGAGAAATGCGAGTCTTGTTTATTAGGCAAGATGACTAAAGCCCTTTCATCGACACACGATGAACGGACTAGCGATGTATTGGGACTTATACATAATGATGTATGTGGACCCATGAGTTCGTTAGCAAGAGGTAGGTTTTATTACTTCATTACATTTACTGATGACTTTAGTAGATATGGATATGTGTATCTTATGAGACACAAATCCGAATCCTTTGAAAAGTTCAAGGAATTCAAGAATGAAGTTCAAAACCAATTTGGCAAAAAGCATAAAAGCCCTTCGATCCGATCGAGGAGGTGAATACATAAGCCAAGACTTTGATGACCTTCTAAAGGAGTGTGGTATTATATCACACTCACTCCACCGGAACACCGCAATGGAATGGTGTATCTCGAGAGGAGAATCGAACCTTGTTGGACATGATACGATCAATGATGAGTCATGCGAGATCTTCCAATAAGCTTCGGGGTCATGCCCTAGAGACATCTCGCATTCACACTTAACAGTGTTCTACAAAGATGGTTCGAAGACACCATATGAAATGTGGACTGGGAAACGTCCTAGTATGTCGTTCATGAAGATTTGGGGTTGCGAGGCGTTCATAAAACGTCTGAATTCTGACAAGCTCGGACCCAAATCTGACAAATGTAATTTTATGGGATACCCAAAGGAAACAAAAGGGTATTATTTCTACAAACCTTCTGAGAAAAAAGTGGTTGTTGCTCGAACTGGTATTTTTCTAGAAAGAGAATTTGTCTCTAAAGGAAACAGTGGGAGGAAAGTTGAACTCGAAGAAATTCGAGAACCACAAAATATCATTGAATCTGAAGTTAGAACATGAAAGCAGGAACCACAAGAAATTGTGGAAAGTGAACACCGCTTTCAAATTACACAAGTCATTCAGATCTGGTAGGACACGCCAAGAGCACGGGAGATATTATGGATATCTTGTGACTCAAAAGCGGCGATGTGATGCTCATAGATCAAGATGAGCCTGCTTCCTACCAAGAAGCTATGAATGGACCAGATTCGAGAAATGGCTTGAAGCCATGAAATCGAGATGGACTCCATGTATACTAACCAAGTATGGACTACGGTTGATCCACCCAAGGGTAAAACCAATCGGTGCAAGTGGGTTTTCAAGAAGAAAACCGACATGGATGGTAATGTACAAACCTATAAAGGTCGATTTGGTAGTAAAAGGTTTCAAACAAATTCAAGGTGTTGACTATGATGAAACCTTCTCTCCGGTGGCAATGGTTAAATCCATCGAGGATCTTACTTGCTATTGCAGCCTTTTTTATGATTACTGTAAATCTGGCGGATGGATGTCAAAACCGCTTTCCTTAATCGGAAATCTCCTTGAGGATGTGTATATGACACAACCGAGGGTTTTGTCACTCAAAGGATGCTTTGGAAAGGTATGTAAGTGCAATGATCCATTTATGGATTGAAGCAAGCCTCTCTTGAGTTGGAATCTTCGATTTGATGAAGCAGTCAAAGAATTTGGCTTTATTAAAAATGAAGATGAACCTTGTGTATATAAGAAGGTTAGTGGGAGTCACATTGTATTCCTAGTATTATATGTTGATGACATATTAATTATTGGGAATGACATTCCTTCCTTACAGGCTGTAAAAACATGGTTAGGAAAATGTTTCTCTATGAAAGATTTGGGCGATGCTGCCTACATTTTAGGTATCAAGATCTATAGAGATAGATCAAGAAAAATGCTCGGCCTAAGTCAAAGTACATATATTGATAAAGTGTTGAAACGGTTCAGCATGCAAGAGGCGAAAAGAGGAAACTTACCCGTGACTCATGGTGTAAAGATCTCTAAGGCCCAATGTCCTAAATCACAAGATGATGAGGAGCGTATGAGAAAGATCCCTTATGCTTCGGCAATTGGATCTATTATGTATGCAATGATATGTACTCGTCCGGATGTCTCGTATGCTTTGAGCATGATGAGCAGATACCAGTCGAATCCAGGTGAAGGTCACTGGAAAGCAGTCAAGAATATCCTCAAGTACCTGAAAAGGACTAAGGATTCATTCTTGGTATATGGAGGTGAAGACGAACTAGCAGTAAAGGGTTACATAGATGCTAGTTTCGGATCGACAATGATGACTATAAGTCTCGATCGGGTTTTTGTTTTGCCTTAATGGTGGTGCCATTAGTATGGAAAAGTTCAAGCAAGAGACAAAGATGGTGATTCTACAACAGAGGTTTGAGTATATTGTTGCTTCTAGTGCGACCCAAGGAGGTCAGATGGATTAAAAGTTCATCACTGAACTTGGTGTTGTTCCAACCATTGTTGATCCGGTTGCTCTATACTGTGATAATAATGGAGTCATTGCACAGGCTAAGGAACCCAGATCTCACCAACGATCCAAGCATATACTTAGGCGATACCATCTCATCCGTGAAATCATTGATAGAGGAGATGTACATATAGGAAGAGTGCCAATAGATAATAATGTTGCGAGATCCACTAACCAAGGCTTTGTCGCAGCCAGGCTAACTACGGTCACACTAGTTCCATGGGTATTAGATACATGAGTGATTGGCTCTAGTGCAAGTGGGAGACTGTTAGAGTTTATGCCCTAGAGGCCAATTATTTGATATAATTGCTTAACATTTTGATATTATATTTGATTGAATAAATATATGATTTTATTATGGTTTTATTTACTTCGTAATATAATTGTTAACATAATAAAATTCTTTAGAATAGTGATACAAATTATATAGTTTCAAGTATGTGACTTGAACATGAGATTATATATTACCATTAGTATCAGTGTTCTTAAATGTCCCTAGTCGAGTATCATTGTTGATGGGACAACAATGATGCATGGATACTAGTATGTGGATTGACTGATGACCAAATCTCATTGGTCATAAATATATGAGATATTAAGTCAATGCATAGGTACATGTTAGAGAACGATGTACTGGACAAACCCACCATGAGAATTCTATATGGAGCATTATGCGAAGTGTCGTTAGCAATTCTCATAGTGACAATGATGTAATGGTCCTCCGACCTGAAATCGCTATATTACTACACGAGAATTTATGTACTTTGATATCATCAAATGTCACTTTTAATAGGGTGGACTATAAAGGTAATTATTGGGTTCATCATTAATCGTGTGAGAAATATGAATGATCTAGATGGAATTTAACCATCCTATATATTATGGGTGATATCCATAGGCCTCTTGATTGAGTAGGACTATGAAATGCATGGCCATGCTCAAATAGTGATTTGTTTCATATAGTCTACTCATTGATCAAGAAAACTCAGATTAAATTATGAAGAGTATGACACATTCCATGACTCGAGTTTAATCTAGGATATTAAGGTTAAAAGGATTAAATTACATTGAAACATTGGTCACGAAAAGGTTGCATCGAATCATCGATCTTATTATTACTTGGGTAGCGATGATGCATTACTAGATGTCACCTTCCGTTTATAATTTTATAATATGATTTTAAAATTATTGCCAACGTAATAATAACCTATAAAGGTCACACACATAGAATGTTATTTAAAAGGGAATTAATTTAAATTTTAAGGATTTAAATATATTAATATGATTAATAGTATTTAAATCACAATTTAAATTAAAAGGATAATTGTATATATGTATATTAATTAAGTAAGACTTAATTAAGAGATATATATATATATAAATTCGGATTTTATAAAATTAGGTTTTGATTTGATTAATTCCTTTTAACTACTATATATATGATATATAGCAACTACTTAGGGTAAGATATCATAATTGAAAAACCCTAGCCACTCTTAGAGAGAGACTAAAGAGAAAACAGCTCAGAAAATCCATTTCATTTGGTGGCTAGTCTGTGCAAGTCCTTCTTATTGCGAATCGTTCGACTGGGTTAGTATGCGGCGTTCGATGTGGATAATACTGTAGAGGCGTTAATCGGTTTGTATTATGTTAGAGATTCGAGGCACGATCGGTTTGATTCTCATTTTTGTTTATATCCGGTATAATCTCTAAACCTCTGAATTAATTGATTTTCGCATGGATCCTGCTTAGGGGTTTGAAATTGCTTTAAAATTTTAATTTCATTGCGTGCTTCGTGTCAAGCCCAACACGAGACCTTCAAATACATTCCATACCATAGTTGAATGTATACCAATACTAACTATAACCATTAACTCATAATATAACTCATTCAAACAACTTCCCTTTTCCCTTGTTCGTACTCGAGCCTTCTTGTTGCTCATGCATAATCGAAAACATTTAATTTAAACAAGGGTGAGCATTTGAGTGCCCAACAGTAATAGCAATTATATATATAATTCGAAAGAATATAAGTATTCTTCTTACATAACACTTCTACAACGAATTGAAAGTTGTGAAGTAATCAGTATTGATAAAAATTCACATAACAACTCTCTTTCAAATTCTTTAAATTTGGCTCGCTCTCTACCTTGAATAGGGTTTAAGAAACATACTATGAAAATTCTTTTCATTTTCAAAAGGTTTAGCAGAAATCCATTCATGAACCGTCACAACTTACTGAACACGGAGGGTGATCACCCAGAATTGTACCTTGTATTGATCAATACTACATAACTTGAACAAAATTCATCGCTCACTCTATCCGCCTTGAGCGCAAAAATTACCCATATAGGGATGTTCATACATGTCTGGTTCCAAATCTGAAGGTTTCTAATCTTGCTCAAAAATAATATGTAATTCGACATATATATACGGGTAATTGACAAAGGTGTATCAACATGTGAATAAATGCCATGATTATCCAAGTGGGGACACTTGTATAACCATTTATAGAAATCAATGAAATGTAATATATATATCGAGCTAACATGTCGATAATCAAAGAGTACATAATGCATGCGAGGATAGAATAATTACAAACTTCTTACTCATGTCCATTGCATAAAGGAAGTTCAAAGGTAGGATACTTTTTTGATTCAATGATTACAAATCTCAACTTAGGTTTTATCGCTTTATCACAACCTATCAATAATCGGATCATTAGTTCGATTAGAACAATATATCTTAACACATAGTACTATCTATTACGATTCGACATAGTCAATCACATAATCACGGTGATCATACTTTTAGTTCATTCTATACTTGAAATATTTTTATACATTTTTCAAATATCTCATTCATGCTCTTACAATAGCCTTTTCTTTCTTTTATAAGGTTCGACATTTGTCGTCTTGAAAACTGACTTTATTGGGGTAAATCTCTGAGTCTAAGACTCTTATTCTATACCTCAACATCGGTAAATATCGACATCTTATTTTTAATCATTTTCAAATTTTCGAAATTTGAAAAATTTAAAATAATTCAAATCATGTCACTAAAGGGCCTATAGTGATATAATCATTACTATAGGTGTTCTTCTTCAAATTCGTAACTTCATAATCGGTTCTCAAGTCACTAGTTTGGTAAAATTATAACTTTCAAATATCGGAATCATAATTAAATGATTTAAACATTAAACAATTCCATTATCATTAATAGTTTAATTAATACTAAACTATTAATGAAACCATTGCACAAAATATAAAAATTATTTATAATAACTCAAACTATTTTTAAAACATTTATATTACCCTTAAATGATTTTTAAAACAATAAAATCATTTTAAATAATTACCATTAATATTTAAATATTAATGTACTATTTATCCAAATATTAAAAGTCATTAATTATAACTTAAAATATTTTTAAATGCTTAAGTCTTTAAATGGTTTTAAATAAATAAAACTATTTTTAAACTATTTATTTAATAATAATTATTAAATAAACTAAATATCAAGAACATTATCTTAATATCATTAATATTTAATTATTAATGAAATTATCATTTAAATATTAAAAGTTATATTTTATAACTTAAAATATTTTTAAATACCTTATTTTTATTTAAAATGATTTTTATAATATTAAAATTATTTTTAAACTAAATTATTTAATATAATCATTAAATAACTTTAATATCATTAATAATAATTAATTAATGAAATTCATCACAAAATATTAAAAGTCATCACAAATAACTCATTTACATAATCAATTTCAAGCCAAAATAAACATAGTAAACTAACTAGTTTATTAACAACACTAACTAAACTTCAAAAATTCAAACTTAACTAACAATTAAAAATAATAACATTATAAAAATTAAATAAGAAACATACCCGAAAATACGAATTCCACAAACTGAATACGTACTTCCACGCCAAAATTTAACTAAGGAGATCTTTATAAAAGTCCTCCCACAACAAAGTCTTTCTCAAAATTGGAGGCCTTATTGTTGGTGAATGAAACAATGGCCAAGCCCTTCTATTTATAGGTTTAGAAAATGGTGAAGTTCTCAATTTAGTCGATGTGGGACTTGGTTTAAACTAATCTTTCAATAGCTCACTTTGCGATTTTCTCACGCCTTGCTCATCTATCGAAAATTCCCCAACTTTGGATATGTTATACATGGTATACCGTAGTATTTTTAAAAATATAACCCAATAATTTCAACCTCTTAGGAAGCCTAAAAATGACCTCAAAAATGTCCACTCGCAAACCGTTTTTATCTATTTCCCAGATTTATCCTCTTTCGCTAAAACAGTCATAACTCTTTCGTTTTAAAACATTTTTAGACGATTCTTGAGCCCACACGAAGCTATCTTCCGAGACTACAACTCTTCCCTACTGACTTATTTCCAAATTCGGAACACATCAGCCCAGAAATTCCGTTCAAGTGGACTGCATCGCACTTGTTGGACAGTTTTGACACTACTACTTTGAAATGTCATAACTCTCTCCTCCGTTATTGGATTTAGTCCGTTTCAGAGTCTATGAAAAGCTTATTCAGTGTACTACAACATATCAAAAGCCCAGACCTTTTAAAGCACAAAAAAGTGGACGAGACTGCCCCCATTATAGACTGCCCAAAAATAGTTTATCATGATCGGTCAACCATGTTTGACCATCTATAACTTCTAATCTATACATGATATGGACTTGATTCTTTTTGCAGATTAAAGACCACATATCAGGCTACACATAACAACTTTTAAAGAACAAAACTCATGATCGAGCAAAGAGTTATGGCCTCTGACATTTGGTGAAAAATAACAGAATTCAGTTTTTTCCAACTTGCTTAAATCTTTAAATTCGTGGACTTTGATGTTATGGGTCTTTGATTTATCAACCCATATCATCAATTAACATCCTATTACACAACTTTAAAAAATCAATTGCATCAAATAACATCGAATCAAAGGATTTCTAGGTTTAGTGTTCTTATACCCTTTTTGCCAAAAATTCTTGATTCTTGCTTCTGATTTGTTATGGGTGATGGTTGGGCTTTGTTTAAGAGTGTATGGGCAATCTTGTACAAGGCAATTAAATGTAATATTTAATCACTAGATTTAATTCTTATAATTTACCAATTAACTTATATCCTTTGGTAAATTAAAACACTTATCTGATAACATCGAAATTAAACCCAGAATTAAAATTAGGGTTTTATATAGAAAATTTAAGATTCTATAATTAGGGTTTCTCAACGTCATCAATTAGGGTTTCTAATTGACCATTAGTGGTTCTTTAATTATCTCGTGTATGTTACTAACACGGTCGTTCACGGTTTCTAATTTCAACCTGGTTAGGGTTATAATAATTAGGGTTTGTCCCTAATTATCGACGCATAAACATAATTAGGGTTTCTTCTAATTACCGATATTCTTATACACAATAACTTCATATACATAGTCACTACTCGTAAATATCTCATAACCGAGTTTAATAATTAGGGTTTCACAAAGACGCGTAATATCTTTATGACCTAATTGGTAATCGTTCTTCAATATTATCTGTCATCACATACCGAAGACATAATTATGGTAATTTAGAAAATCATTATATAAATAATATAATATTATTATTCTCATCTCTTGATCACAATCCCAATCCGGGGTTTGGATCTCATGTCCGACTTATTCTTCATTGACAAAGATCAATAATCAAGTTAAAATAATTAACTTAAATATTACGAAAGAATTCATATAATAAAATATTTATTATATAAATCTAATTATCAATTCATATATTATTTCCAATCATGTTTTCATGGAAAATAATTAATAAAAACATTTACTAAACTACGATTATTTATTACCATATAATTTGTGGTAATTAATAATTCCAAAATTATTTCTAATTTTCAAGTAATAAATGTATTCGCATTTATCGTTCACTTTACTTGACACTTAGTCTCGTCATTAAATAAATAAAAAAAATTATTACATGAAAATTTCTTATTTATTTTATCTAGAAAATCTCGGGTTACTACACCCTTTTCCTTTTTATTCCATTTTTCTTCTCAGGAGGTGATAACATAGCAAGAACTAGTCGAGGTATGGAGTGATGGTTCAGGATAGTTGTTTTAGTAGTCCTCACTATTTTAGAAAATAGTGTATCAATAATTATAATGAGGACTCCTTTTGAGTTTGTATACTGTCTATTAAACAATATTTGTATTCAAACTCACAAAGATATGTTATTAAATATTTTGCCGACAATTGTATTGTATTACTAAGGTTGTATTTGTTTCTGTACCATGTATTTGACGACTCAGAATGGGTAATGTATACCTATTTTGGGGGCGTCACAAGACATATCTATGGATTTTACTGGATTTCTTACAATGATTTTCTTCAAGCCTTGCTGAGTAAGAACAACCTTCATCCGAACATGTCAAAGACTGAAACTAATATTTTCATCAAATTTGTCAATATCAAATTTTGTTGATGAAGTCGAACTCAACATCATAGTATGGATCGAAAATAACCATGCTCTGATACCAGTTTGTGACAAATTATGAGAAACACAATAAATTAAAGTAGAAAGATAAAGACAATAAGATAATTTTTTACGTGGAAACCCAAATCAAGAAAAAATCACAGAGAAAGGTAGAAGAAATCTATTACTCATAAGGCAAAAACTACGGACCAAACCCCTCATGGCTCAATGGTAAAAAACTACTCATAAGACTTGAATGCATGATATCTTGGGATCCATTCCTGCCAATTTCAGTCGAATATAGCAAAAAAATATATAATTAACTACGAGAATTACTAGAATGTTTCTGAATATATCTTCTCCAAAAACATAACACCTATATTTATATGCCATAAGAAAATTTCATAAACAAATAGGATAAGAAATACTAAATTGAGTATGACTATGAAAGATAACTTTCCTAAACCAAAACAGATTCTAAGTAATACCTCTAAATTTAAATCCAATAACAATTCATGTCATACCCAAAACTTTTAAATTCTACCACTCCTTGCAAAATAGGACAAATTTTTTACCCTGGACCGAGTTATCAAACCAAACAGATAGCAACTGACCGGACTCTACAATCCATGCAACATGTTGAAGAATTTTATCATGGGCCTGTAACATAAATTTCCAAGTGATGTTATACTTTGGGGCTTCCCAAATTGACACAGTTTGAAAATATTTAAGATAGTTATTTCACATTTTTCATGACGAATAAGATTTAGAT
Organism: Panax ginseng; assembly: GCA_020205605.1. Lineage (NCBI taxonomy): Eukaryota > Viridiplantae > Streptophyta > Magnoliopsida > Apiales > Araliaceae > Panax > Panax ginseng. Next base: position 44,663,018 of record CM035148.1, read on the forward strand.
AGATTAGTTGGTGTTTCCCTTTGGACCCAGCACATATGTCCTGCCAAATTCAAAAAACCTTCTGCATGTTCTGTTACCTGAAATTGGTCCAACAACATCATTATTTCAAATGCATATAAGTTTAAATAGAGAAACATAATGTGCGATATTTTCATTATTGACATCGATTTACCAATTTAGAAAGACATAATTTATAATATCATGAAGCCAAGCAGGATCATTTTCACGTGATCCTTTTTCTCATGCTCCTTCACATTTAAAATTTGGTAGTGTCATCTTCCGACAGTGAATAGCTGAGTTAGGTTATAGTAAACCAGCTTCCTAGAAAGTAAGAAACTTTAACTTCATGCTAATTAGACTCTATCAAGATTGTGACTCCAATGCCAGTAGTTCAAACATTATCTTCAGTCTCATTCATTGAACAATGAGAAAAAAGTTTCTAGAGTTGTATAAAATTGATAAAGTCCAAACATCAAAATTGTGTATCAAGGAAATGTCCAAACATCAAGTTGCCTGAATTTCCAGCTGATATATCATTTTCCCCTAATCCTGCAGAATCCAACAATTGGAGAGCCCACACTCCTTACCCTCTGTACATGGAGCAGTTATCAAGAACTTGTGGCTCCTTGTATCAAGAGAAAATATTTTAAGGAGTTGATATTAACAGGACAAAAATGAGTCGAGTTGAGTATGTGGTTTGCCGAGCTCGAGCTCAAGCTCGAGCTTGTTTAAAAGTTAATCGAGTCGAGCCAGACTGGATCTTAAACGAACTTGAAATTTGGGTCCTTTACACTAATATACAACATTTAGAAAGTAATTACAAAAATAAAACATACACAATATAATTACAAAAATAAAACATAAGCAATATAACGCGCCTAAAAATAAAACATAAGTAATATAACGCGCCTAAAATCACGTGTCATTATCCAGTCAGTTATCCAATTTCATATTTAAAATTAACCGTCCCTAAAATCATGCAACTTTGAAATCGGAACAACAGATCAACGACGGAGAAGACAAAAATACGAAGTCGAAGCCTCCTGTCACGACTAAACTCGTAATCGGAGAAGACGAAGCCGGTTGTCGCGACACATCTCTAAGATCGAAAATAGCATACAAAATCAACAACGCCTTCAAGATCGGAATTAAAATCTGCGGTGATTGTTGAATACAAGATCAACATCAACTTCGATCAAAAATCTTTGAGGTATGTGAGTTTAAAATTTATAATCATATAGTTATCTATTGTTACTACTGAATTACTATATTGGTTACCTTTATTAAGTTTTTGCACTTAAAATGGTCACACAGAAGAATAATGAATGTTTTGATTGCAATATGAATGTTTTGATTGCAATTGCATGTAAAAATGCACTTGATTCTTTACTTAACATTACATTAAGCATTCTTTGTCTAACTATATACTATGTTCTTTGTTTAATCTTTGGATTGGTTAATGCATAATGGTACTAACTAATGTTGCATTGGTTGCTGACTAATAATGATTTGGTTACTGACTAATAATGAATTGGATATTGTGTACCATTGCTTTGGTTACTGACTAATAATGACTTTGTTACTGTGTAACATTATAATGGTTACTGATTATTACTTGGTTACTGACTAATACTGACTTGGTTACTACTTAACATTACATTGGTTACTGTCTGACTATGTGTATGTTACTGTTTAATGCTGGATTGGTTAATGCATAATGGTACTAACTAATGTTGCATTGGTTACTGACTAATAAGGATTTGGTTACTGTGTACCATTATATTGATTATTGACTAATAATGAATTGGCTACTGTGTACCATTGCATTGGTTACTGACTAATAATGACTTTGTTAATGTGTAACATTATAATGGTTACTAATGAAGACTTGGTTACTGACTAATGCTGACTTAATTCTTCGCTAACATTACATTGGTTCTTTATCGACTATGTCTATGTTCTTGACTAATCTTGATTTGGTTCTGCGCATACCGTTTCATTGTTCTTGACTAATAATGACTTTATTCTTGTGTAACATTATAATGGTTTCTTGATGAAGACTTGGTTCTTTGCTTAACATTATATTGGTTCTGAAGCTAACATAGGTTATTGACTAATAATTAATTGCTACGTGTGTACCATTGCATTGGTTACTGACTAATAATGACTTTGTTACTGTGTAACATTATAATGGTTACTAATGAAGACTTGGTTACTGACTAATGCTGACTTAATTACTACTTAACATTACATTGGTTACTATCTGACTATGTATATGTTACTGACTAATAATGATTTGGTTACTGTGTTCCATTGCATTGGTTACTAACTAATAATTATTTTGTTACTGTGTAACATTATAATGGTTACTGATGAAGATAGTAACCAATACACCAAATTTGAAGTTACTGGCATATTAGTTCCATCAACAATTTCGTTCAAAGAAATGCTAACCAAAATATGCAGTGCATTACGGCTAGACACAAACGCAACAACATTGTCAATAAAATTTTAGATTAGAAACGACATTCCACCGATCAGTATATCAGATGAAGCAACCTTACAATTCTTTCTGGAAATGAGTAGAAAATCTGATGAACAAGGTAAATTCCCACTGATTGTGGATATTGAACACAGAATGGGACGCACAACGATCTTGCATAACTTGACAAATGTAGAAAATCTACAATTCACGATGTAATTCCAATCAGATCAACACAAGGGAATTCAAAGACTAGTTCCACTAAAAGAAGCCAATCATGCCAATTTGGAACGCAATATCGATCACTTTGCAATGGAAATTATTGAACAACAACGAGACGATAACATGATAAATCATACGCAGAAGAATGATATGATGATGTAATATCAGATCCGAATGAACGTGAAGTAAAATTACATCAAACCTACACAGACAAAAATCCTCTCACAAGCTATGAGGCTGCATTCATTTAGAAAAAACAGACAACACAAAGTCCAACGAACAAGTTATAGAGACTTTATGCTAGTGTGTGTATGCGATGAAAATTACAAATGGAAGATGAGAGCATCAAGTTTCAGAAAAACCAGTATGTTCAAGGTTAGAGAATTCAATGATATCCACACTTGATCGGTCAATGTATTGTTGGGAGACCACAGACAGGCAAATAGTGAGTTGGTCAGTGAATGCATAATGCAAAAAATAACAAATTTGAAGAAAATATACACACCAACCGATATTGTGGAAGACATGATGTCAGAATATAATGTGTTTATCTCTTACCAAAAAGCATGGAGATCGAAGGAGAAAGCGTTGGAAAAGGTGAGAGGAAATCCACACGACTACTCACTCATCCCATCATGGTTACACATGCTGAAGAAACAAATCCAAGTAACACCTTAAAAACATTTATTGGTTTTATAGCATTAGACAGTAACCAAATATGATGTTCCACAGTAACCAAGATATCATTACACGATAGATTGTTTACCAATGTAAATTGTTTACTCATTAATATTGTATTGGTTACCTTCATGCAACATGCTGGTTACTGTATAATGCATTGGTTACCAAACATGTGGTTACCAAGCATTAGTCAGTAATATTATTCAGTAACCAAAATAGCATTAGTCAGTAACCAATTAAGCATTATACAGTAAACAATAAACTATTACACAGTAACCAATACCTTTAGACAGTATGCATGTTTAGTTATTATTAGTATTAGACCATTTGGATGCGGTTATTATACATGTTTGGTTACCTTAATACGCATGTTTAGTTACTAAATGTAATATACAATTTGTATACCATTAACCACATGAATCTAAGTTCTGATTACTAGTGATTTGATACGATATACTACTTGTAATTCTAATGATAATCTTGATGTTTTATATCGTGTTCAAATCCGATCCTTGAGTTGAAACAAATGGTCGTTTCAAGTATCTATTCTTTGCCATTGGAGCATCCATTCAAGAATGGCACCATTGTTTTCCAATCATTGTAATCGATGGCACATTCATACAATCAACTTATGGGCGGACATTACTTGATAAAGAAGCAAGCACACAAGATGCAAACCAAAACATTATTACGATTGCTTTTTTCTTGTTGACAAAATGAAAATGAATTGTCTTGGAAATGGTTTTTCGTAAATTTGAGAATTGCTTGTGGAGTTAGGGAAGGTCAATGTATTGTTTCGATGCGGATATGAAGCCATTATACAAGGATCTGAATTGTGTGTTTCCTGATATCATGCATGGTTCTGCACATATCATATATTGAAAAATATAAAAGAAGATTCAAAAAGAAAGGAGAAGAAGTTAAACAGGCTTACAACGGGGTTTGTAGAGCTTACACTGTTGAACAATTCAACAAACACATGGCTGAACTTGATCCCATTGATCCTCGAATAAGGACATATCTAGAGGAAGAGGTCAAGTTGGATAGGTACACCAGGCTCCATGGGACTGTAAGCAGGTACTCAACAATGACTTCAAACACCGCCGAATCTATTAACAATGCAATCAAGTTTATCGGGATCTTCCGATTATGCATAATGATTGAATGCCTACGTTGTCTGGTTCAAAGATGGTATTTCACAAACAAACAAGCAGCCATATCAACATTCACAACACTTTCCACAACAGCTGAGAGAAAGTTGCAATCAAATATCTTTAAATCAAAGATACTTAAGGTAATTAATACTCGATTTAAATTATTGCATCCTAATTTGCATTTGCAATCTACTGACTATTACTAACTTGGTTACTTACTGATCAATACTGACTTAGTTACTACGTAACATTATAATGTTACTGAGATTTATAATTGTTTCTTTTATATTGGTGGTTACTTGTTGACTAACATTGTGTACTAGTTAATTGATTACTGTATATTTGGCATGCAACTGTTAATCTGATTGTATACATTGGGTGTTGTATGTTGAGACATCAAACTTAGTGATTTTCACTATTGACGATGTCTCTAAACAGTATATTGTGGACATCGAACAAAAGACATGCACATGCTGTAAATTTCAATACCATGAGATGCCTTGCCCATACGCCATCAATCTTCTTTATGATGCAAGAGAAATTTGAGTCATTATGATTTTTGCTCAAGAAATTACACTAAAGCAACTTTGGTCAAGACATATTCACTTCCATCATGCCATTAGATGACAAAAGAAAAGCGGGATGTATCGGAAGAAGTAAAAACATATGTATAAAACCACCCAACACAAGAAGGCCTAGGAAGACCAAAAAAAGGGAGGTACAAACACGTATCCAAATCAAAATTCAAAACAAATATAGCGAAAAAGCAAGAAAAGGACACAACAGAAAAACATGCAAGAATCCCCGGTTTAAGACCACTAAAAAGTGGTCCGATATAGTGCGATTAAATTAAGAGTGTAGATACATGAATGTATTATTGTTTACTTTGAGTAACCATTAAACGATTGGTTTGTAAAATTTTTGATTGTGTATAGTAAATAAAATTGTTATTCATTTATATATTGATTTCTGATTTCAATGAAACATTAACAATAACAGTAATCAAATAAATACATAACAGTAAACATAACAGTTTTTAATGGTAACCACATATTTACATAACAATAACCATAACAGTTACCAGCTAATAACATAACAGTAACCATACCAGTTTTTAACCAAATAATTACATAATAGTAACCATAACAATGTTTAATGATACCCAAATAATTACATAACAGTAACCATCACAGTAACCACTTAATTTCATAACAGTAACAATACCATTTTATAATGGTAACCACAACATAAACAACCTGTATATCCAGAAACATATAATTAAAAGGGTATTGAAGTTTATGAAACCCATGTATACTCACACATGTCCACTTAACATATGACATATGTCCTAATACAATATTGTAACTCTTTGGTTACTATCAAATCATTATATGGTTACCTATTTATACATGATTGGTTACCAACTGTATATTACAAAATTATAATTGGTTACCATTTTATACATGACAGTAACCATAACAAAGAAACCATGCCGCTTTTAATGTAAACCAAATAATTACATAACAAGAACTATAACAATGTTTAATGGTACCCAAATAATTACATAACAGTAACCATCACAATAACCACCTAATTTCATAACAGTAACCAAACCAGTTTATAATGGTAACTACAACATAAACAACCTGTATATTCAGCAACCTGTAATTAAAAGGGTATTGAAGTTTATGAAACCCATGTATACATAACACATGTACACTTAACATATGATATATGTCTTGATACAATCTTGTAATTCTCTGGTTACTTTCAAATCATTATCTGGTTACCCATTTATACATGATTGGTTACCAACTGTATATTTCAAAAAAATTCAACAAACACAACTTAAAAAGAAACAAAATACCAACCAACAAACAATATCTCTTTCATTAATGCTAATATAATCAAATATGTAATCCCATCTACATAAGATCCAATGAACATCAAAAAATCATAAACCATACACAAATGTTGTGTATAACACCAAAACTTAAAAAAAATACACAACAAAATTAATAAAGACAAAACAACAAAATCCGAACTAATCAAAATCTGGAACAAATCTTCTTGGAAATTCTCTATCAGTATCATAGCCCTCCAACTGCTTGTTCCTAGCAGGCATAAATAGGTTTGTGCATAAATTTTTTCGATACTTCGCAATGGGGAAAGGAATAGGAATCTGATCAAACTTCTGATGAATGACATGCTCAGCAAAACAAATTGTGAACATCCCACAAGAAGCCCATAGTTCGAGGTACTCGATACATCCTGGTAGCACTAAGATGTATCAAGACCTTCGACAGAGTTTTTGGTGGCCAAACATGAAAAGAGAAATAGTAGAGTATGTGAGTAGGTGCTTGACTTGTCAAAAAGTTAAGGCCGAACATCAACGACCCAGTGGTTTATTACAGTCATTGGAGATTCCAGAATGGAAATGGGAGCATATCACGATGGACTTCGTGGTGGGACTTCCGACGACACAAAAAGGGTACAATTCAATTTGGGTAATAGTGGACCGGTTGACGAAGTCGGCTCACTTTTTGCCAATTAGGGTCAAGTATAACTTAGACCAGTTAGCTAAACTTTATGTTAAGGAAATCATTTCCAGACATGGAGTACCGGTATCGATTGTGTCAGATCGTGATCCACGATTCACATCGAACTTTTGGAGGAGTTTGCAAGAGCAGTTGGGAACACAACTGAGGTTAAGCACGGCTTATCATCCACAAACTGATGGGTAGAGCGAAAGGACAATTCAGACGTTAGAAGACATATTGAGGTCTTGCGTCATGGATTTCAAGGGTAGTTGGGATGATCAACTACCACTAGTAGAGTTTGCATATAACAACAGTTATCATGCAAGCATAGGTATGTCGCCGTACGAAGCTCTGTATGGGAGAAAGTGCAGAACCCCTTTGTGTTGGGATGAGGTGGGAGAACGCCGGATGCTAGGACCAGAATTGGTGCAGCAGACAGCGGATATGGTAAAGTTAATTCGGATGCGTCTCGTCACACCTCGGAGATGCATAAAAGAAGTATGCGGACTCACATAGACTAAGTCGAGAGTTTAAGGTGGGCTCGTATGTGTTTCTAAAGGTATCTCCCTGAAAAGGAAAGATACGCTTTGGAAAGAAAGGAAAGTTAAGTCCAAGGTTTATAGGACCTTTTGAAGTATTAAAAAGGGTGGGAGAGGTAACGTATATGATAGCATTACCTCCAGACCTAGAACGAATACATAACGTGTTTCATGTATCTGTATTACGTCCATATAAGCTGGACTATAAGCATGCAATCGAGTATGAGCCGATTATCGAGAAAGACTTAACGTATGAAGAGTCGCCGATGAAGATCATTGATAGAAAGGAGCAAGTTCTGAGGAACAAGATAATACCATCAGTGAAGGTATTATGGAAGAACCACGATGCTGAATAAGCAACGTGGGAACTAGAAGAAAAGATGATGAAAAATTTTCCTCATCTATTTGATTAAAGTAAGACGAGATTCTGGGGACAGAATCTTTATAAGTGGGGAAGAATGTAACAACCGAGAAATTCAGATCATATTGTAAAATGATTTTATTAAATTAAATAATAATAAAATCATATTCCATGTGTTATCAAGATGGTTGTCATTGTATAACCTATTGATGTTAGAATGTCGTAGTATTTGAGCTACGTGGATGAATTAAAGTGTTTGAATTTCCAAGACGAAAATAAAAGTTTTTCGAGAAATTTTCTGAAAAACACTATTCATCGTTATTTGCTCGGGATATAATTTTGAGTTTCCGAGAAATAAGTAATGATGGAATAACAAGGTAAGATGGATTAAGTAATAAAAATCTAGTTATGGAAAAAGTAATAATTCGCTTGTGGACTTAATTTTGTAAACTTTAAGTAAAGCGAAGTGGTAAGGAATAAGTAATAATTGTATGATACTTGGTATTGTATTTAAGAATGAAAGCGAGTATAATACGAAGTATTATATACAAGTTTGTATGAAGGATGAAATACCGTATATAAATTCTATATGAATTAGAATACGAAAATAATATATAAACTATATGTATATGTATTAAGAAATGTTAATGGACTTGGATGATTGGTTAACAATTATATACAAGTCCAAGTGAATTAAAGAGAGAAGCCCAACTATTCATTAATGAACCAACTAGTGTTTGTTAATGTAAGGCCCAAGGATTTATTAATCCAAGCCCAAGCTAGAATCCATGTGTTAATAGACCCATGGGGCAAAACCATATTAATATGGTTAATGTGTGATGACCAAGATATGTGGTGATCAAGTAAGTGTGATGACCAAGACTTAAGAGTAATGACCAAGACTTTGAAGTAATGGCCAAGTATGAGATAAGAGAGTGGTTAGTAAGTAATGAATAGTAAGGAGGTGGCTTAAGGAGGTGGGATTGTTTTAATGACCAATCTACCCTAACCTTGCAAGTTCTATAAATATAGAAGGCTTACAAGCCGTTTGTTGGTTGATCAATTAATCCACCACTTCTAAAGTGCTTAAGTGTTAGAGAGAATAAGCTACACATAAGTCATTCCATAAGTAAGAAGAAGAAGCAAGCTACTTACCAATACTACAAAAGAGTAAGACTTCTTCTGAATTATCTTCTATCTCTACCATGATAGGATGATAAGAAAAGTTGGATTAAGAAACATGAATGAGTAAGTAGTGAGCTTAAGCCAATTAAGTTGGTAATAAGTCATTTAAGCAAGCATAAGTTATAAACTTATATAAAAATAATATGAACTTGTAAGGAGTTTATTAAGAGAAATATATGAATGTAAGAGAATTTATATGATCATATGTATCATGTATACCTGAATTAAGTGATATGTAAAGAACATATAAGAAATGATGTTTAAGAAACTTTAATTGTCATAAGTCATTAACAATGAAATCTTAAGTAGTTTATAATTTGACAAGTTATAAGCTCATGAAGAATAAGTCAAAATCCAACAATGAATCTAAGTTGTTGTATTAAGTACGTTAGTATGTTCACATGATGAATGAAGTTCATTTGTAATGTTGAACAAAACATAAGAAGGAAGAATTGCCGGAATTTGCACGATTGGACGATAATCGTCGAATTCGTAAAATTATCGGAATGGAAGTCAAATTTTGTGTTTGAACTCAGAACCATTGTTTTCTAATGGAGACAAGTCATATTTGGAATTTAAGAGTTGCGGACTCAAAAATGACCGGATTCCGACTTAGAACGAAGAAACGAGCGTTGAACGTTCACGAACGTTTATCGTTTTCGTTAAAAATGAACCAATCTGTCAATTTTTAGCAAACGAAGTCAAATAGATAAAATTCTTGAATGAACATGTAGATTATGTAATTTGTGAACCGTAGGCTTTTGAACGAGCCAATTCAGACTTATAACAAAGAAGTTATGCGTCTGGGAAGTTCATAAAATTCACAAACTGAATTTGATATCTGGTGCACAAAGTTGGCGCAGCCACCAAGGCCAACCCCTAGGCAAAAACCCCATGGCCACAAGCGAACATGAATCGAGAACACCGCAAGAGTTCGTCAGAGCGCCATGTCGCGATACAAAATCCTCTCGAAGAGTGGCCAGCCGCGATCGACCCATTAAGTTAGGACTCATGCCGCACTAACGCCAAGTCCCGGACAACATACATTAAGAGCTCAGCATGCAAATGAGATGTAAGCACTGGTGGTCATGCGCCATGACTCAGATCTCGAAACAAAGATAGTAATGAAGGTTTCTAAGTACAAAGAAAAGAAAACCTAATTGATTAAAAGTAAACATAACTTAAGGAAGGTAAGGTAACATTGTTTAAACTTTGTTAAACCTTAATGAATGTAATATAAAGGTTGAGATAACCTAGTCAAATATAATGCAAGCATAATGATAAACCAGAATGAATAGTAAATGAATCTAATACACAATTAGATTGAAATAAAGGGTATGATATAGTCATATACATACTTGATTATATATGACCTAATGTAAGGCATTATGTGATCATGTATTGTAGAGACTTGAACGACTTGAACATAAAGTTAAAATACCGTAGTAGACGCTAAAGGCAAGTATTCTAACTCTTGTCTCTGTTCAATCTGAACAAGTTTTTGAGGTTCATGTATTCTTTCGCATGATTTGAGGTATGTTGAATTGGCTAGACTTGATGTATTGATAATCTATTCATGTATTATCAAATGTTGCTATCTTTTGTCAACTACTTGTTATGGTTTTCAAAAGAAGACTGAAATGTTAAACAAATGTTTTGTCGGTAAAACGACAGGCACATGAGGTTGCCAAATGCTTAATCGTGCATACGTTTAATGGATGTAGTGTTGATCAACATAGAGTACAATAGGTTGATCACCTAGAAGTGCTCGTAAGTGATATCGGGCTTACGGACTTGCTTCCGGGTTGTCCTTTTTCAGTAAAGAATGAATACTCGAGGTCTCTGACCGGAGTGAATGTTTTACTAAATACTGTTGTTATTGTAAAACATTTTGAAAGAAAAGATGAAGTGCTATTTTGAATTATCAATAGTACTTCATAACTATTGTTCAGTTATTGAAGATATGTGATTTGTATGTGTCAAGCATGTTGTTATTAAATTATTATACTTGTTGAGCTAGTTATGCTCACTCTTGCTTGAACCATATGAATGCAGCTAAGACTGAATGTCCCGAAGGATCGAAAAAGGATAAAGGAAAAGCTAAGGCAGATTACTAAGCTGTCTTGTAATAGTATAGGTCCATTGTTGTAATTTAACTGATATTATGACAAAGAACCTTTGTAACGGGTATAGAACATGGGAAATGTAAATATTACTTTAAATATATAGAAGTTATGTTCGTTCTTTGAGACTTTTAAATTGAATGAATGTATGAATGTTGTACAGTATAGCACCATCTATCGGGTTGGAAGATACCCAGATTTGGGGGTGCTACATCTACACCCGCTGAGGCGAGCCCGACTAAGAAAAGGAGAATCCATCAACTTTCTATGAAATTCTACCTGAGCGGAGATGCACTCTACAAAATAGATGCAAGACGAGGTCTCCTCAGATGTTTGAACAAAGATCAAGCCCAAAGGCTTATGGATGAAATCCATGGTGGAGTCTGTGGTCCCCACATGAGTGGCCCCCTCCTTGTCAAGAAATTCCTCAGGACAGGACATTATTGGCTATCTCTCAAAGCTGATTGCAATGACCACATCAGGAGATGATATCAGTGCCAGATTCATGGGAATGCTATACACGCCCCTCCACGGGAACTCCATAATATGAGTTCACCTTAGCCCTTCTCAATGTGGGGAATGGACGTTATCGGGCCTATTGAGCCTAAAGCCAGTAATGGACATCGATTTATCTTCACCATGATCGACTACTTCACCAAGTGGGTAGAAATAGCCTCCTTCCCCAGGGTTACCAAAGAAGTCATCATTGCTTTCATCAGAAACAATGTCGTTTATCGATACGGACAACCAGAGGTGATTGTGTCGGAATAATGCTAAGAACCTCAACAAAAAATTATGGAGGAATTATGCAAAGAATTCCACATCAAACATCTCAACTCACATCTATCGTCTCGAAGATGAATGGTCTTTATTGAAGCGACTAACAAAAACATCAAGAAGATTATGCAAAAGATGTCTGCCAACCACAAAGAATGGCCGGATCTATTGCCTCTTACTCTGTTAGCCTACAGAACCTCAATGTGCACTTCCACTGGGGCAACCCCCTACGCATTAACCTATGGGATGGAAGCAGTGTTCCCCATAGAAGTTGAAATGGAATCCCTTAGAGTGCTGATAGATGCTCAGCTGGATGAAGACCAATGGGTACAAGACAGGTATCACCAATTGTCTCTGATAGACCAAAGGCGAACCACGGCTATCTTCCATGGTCAGTTATCAACAAAGGATCGCCAGATCCTACAACAGAAAAGTTCGATTACGGCAGTTCAAACAACACGACTTGGTTTTGAAGAAGATCATTGGCAACCAAGCTCAGTCTAAAGGAAAATTCTCCCCGAACTGGGAAGGCCCGTTTGTTGTCAAGGAAGTATTGAGAGGAGGCATTTTCAGATTACAGGAAATGGACGACGATGAATTTCCACAGCTTATCAAATCGAACATCGTGAAACTGTACTATGTCTGAGGTTACCATCAAGCGAACATCCTGGTTTTGGATCATTAGATTACCAGTCATTCCGGTTCTTTAACCCTTTACCACATACAACTCTTCCACACTTTTCCCCTCAGGGAAATATACTTTTCAAGCCAGCAGCCTGGCTTTCTCCTTTGCGCTCATACAACTTAGGTCATCCCACCGCGGATTGAACCTCTTGCGTTTATAGTTTGGCTACCCATACCTGGGATCAAACTTCTCATACCTGCAGTTTATCCTCCACAAAGGATTAAACTTTCTCCTTCCCGCAGTCTGACCTGCTCATGGGATCACGTTTTTCAACTCGCCTTGAAGGGCGAACTACGTCGACCTGATCTCCCCAATACACGGGAGTACGTAGGCAGCCATGTTTTATGGTCCGGTCCCACCACAGAAAAAACAAAAACAAACACACTCATATCCATAACCACATACAAAAATAAATCCCAAGACACCAAAGATGGTAGGGAATACACACAGATCGACAATCTATTCTGAAAATCCTAAGACATCTCACTGTCCATCCATCAAGGAGGAGTTCAGAATACATCCAGATCACAAAGTCCTGGAGAAACAAGCGGATATCAAGCAAGTAGCAAGGCACAACTAAAAGGGAAGTGAATCAACATATATTTCCCAGTCATATATAATGTTGTTTGATATATACAATGTGTAATCGTATACGACAAAATGGCTAAGTTTAGTCTCATGCAGGTGAAAATATAAGCCCATCTACAAATCGGTGTATATACGCGGCTATCAAGTCCAACATTGATTCCCTCTCGAAGAAGGAGGTAATGTCAGTGATCTCCCGCAAGGGTTTCTACACGAGCCAACAGATCCACCGCTAACTACATGCGATATCTCGGTAGATATAGCATCATCCCGCCAAAGAATAAAGAATATCCCCATGAGTTAGAGCTTCATCTCTAACAAAGCGACATCTCTACCGTAAAAGAGTCACAACATCAAAGACCACATCCACTACACCGCTCACCAAATGGTACGTATAAAAGCCTCTTGCGATCTCGGCGTCTTATCATCTCATTTGTCAAAGCAACTACCCCAGACAACAAGCAAGGCTAGGGCAATTTCAAAATTGGTGACAACCGGATATTGGGTCCCTTACATGAAGATTGGGGGCAATCTCTAAAGCAGCAACAACTAAATACTGGGGCATACACCAGTCAGTGCCATCATCATGGTCCATCATCATCTCAATGGTGATTCAAATACGACTTGGTCAACAAAGAGAGTTTCTCGTATGAATCCCTGGTAACAACATGCGAAAGGACTGGGGCATTTTGCGATTCCAAGGAATAAAAGAAATTTAGGATGAGATAAAGCCTCTCATCAAAAGAAGGGGAGCATTCTTAAGAAAGAAGGTCAATGACGAAAGGCCTAACGAATGAAATCTACACCATTAACATACATTAAGTCCTCACGAGTTGAGGCCTCTACACCGAAGTTCAAATCTGAGCAGCGAAAGAGCGAGTTGCACCCTCCAAGGATATCAGGGGCATTCAGGCCATCAGTTCAGCCGAGTTGCGAATCAAAAGCTCAAGGAAATGGGGCACAACCACCCAGCAGCGAAAGGAAACTCCAAATCACCTCAAGAAGGATGAGACATCTGGTGGTTGTCATTCAATCTAACGTAACATCAGGCAAAGTCTAGTGAAGTAATCCGTGGAATATGACTTCAGCGAAGGTATCGGAAGATCTGGTATTCTAAACCATTGCCATCAATTCAGCGCGACATCAAGATAGTCCAGCGATGAAAGCTTCGTATACCACCGTTCGAGTGGGAATCGAAAAAGTTTGGCGATCAGCATGATAGGCACCGTTGCAAACTACCAGCCAATACATCGGGAGGGTCTGGTGATTTCAAAATGTCATCCCCATCAGAGATATGGAAAGCATCTCAACTTATCTTCATCAAACAAGCATCAGCGATTAAATGCCAAACCATTGGAGTCAACACCAACATAGGCATCAACAATGATCGGTAAAGGTAAAGTAATTTGCGAAACATTTTAACATTCATCATAACATTCATTACATTGTGATTTGCGATTTGCGATATGCGATTTCCGATTTGCGATTTGGGATATGCGAAATGCGATGAGCGAGTTGCGATGTGCAATTTTGCCAAATTCGAAAAGCGAAATGCGAAATACGAAATGCGATGTGCGATTTGCGAACTGCGATTTGCAAAAACATTTTCACATTCATCATAAACATTCACTACATTGCGATTTGCATCATTATAAATACCTTGTCATGTTTCAAGTGTCTACTAATCTTTATCATGTCCATTCCATTGCATTGCATGAACATGATAAAGAGGGGCATCTTTAGACACTCGAAATTTTCTTTTCCTATTACTAACCATGCATGAGGGAAAAAACTTCTTTTTTCACACTCTAGAGATAACATTGGAGGACCACAACATCAATTTTAACCCCGGAGATAGACACGGGAGATCTAGTTTCCAAACCCCAGAGATAACCCCGGGAAAATAGTTTCCAACCCCGGAGATAATCCCAGGAAAGTCAGTTTCAACCCCGAAGATATCCCCGGGGGATCAAAATCAAAGCCTGGAGATAGCCTAGGAGGTGAAACCAACCTTAGAGATAACCCTGAGGACAGTCAAAGTCAACATCAGGTCAACCTCAGAGATAATCCTGAGAAAAGACTGCTACAACTGCGCGAAAACCGGAGATAATCCCGGGAGGAGCAAAATGGTCATTTTGCCAACTCAACTTTAACTCACATCAAATTACTCATGTCAACTCAAAATAATTTAATATAAGTCCCACAAGAACCATATCTTAACTTTCAAGTGCAAACTACTCAAAACGGCTTAACGGACTACCTGACGGAAACCGGGGAATGCCATTTCGGTCATGGACCCATCTTCCTGGAATTAAAAAAGGGCAAATCTTATGTCATTGTGTAGCTCTCAGAAAGATCTTTTCGGAATGATATGGCACGCTTCCATCGGACTCCCGGATTAAAAGTTATGAGCGTAAAGAGCGAACAACGCGCCGCCTCGATCGTACATAATGCCCGTGCACCCCTGGCGCAGCAGTACACACCTACTAAGAGGTGCCGCACCTCCCTCTATAAATAGAGGGATTTGGGTGCTGATTTTCTAAAAAAAAAGGCAAGGAAGCCCTGCCCAATTTGCTCTGCACTCACCCTATGCAGTGTACTTTCCCCTTTTAAACACCTGTGAGCTCATATATAGCCCTTTTGTACCTACAAAAGTCAGTGTTTACCCACTCTAAAGATATAGAAGCCTTTTTTAGCAGTCAGCTGTAAGCCTTCTCACACACTTTAGAGTCTTTCTCTTCATCTTTTTACACCCTTCTACACGCTGAGAGTCGTGTTGCTTGCTTTTGCCTGCACTTGATCTGTGGTTTCATTTCATCAGAGTATATATATATATATATATATATATATATATATATATATATATATATATTGTCCCACCACGGAGTTTACTGTGGTGGTTGATCGCTTATGCCTTTCTTTACATTTCGTCTCTTGGAGTTTACTTAAGTGGCGAATCGTATTTACATCTTTATTTACATTCTTTCCCACCGAGTTTCCTTCGTGGCGGTTGACCGATATTCTGACTTTATTTATGTTTCGTCACTTTGGAGTTTCTCTCAAATGGCGATTGATAGCTTTTAATGACTTTATTTACATTTTGATCCCCATGGAGGTGCTTCAGTAGTTGGTGATCCTGTCTGTATATATATATTTACAGCTTTTTGCTTTCATATAAACTGTAGTATTTTGTGAGCCTAGTAATCATGTGATCACAAATTCATCCTATTGAATCTAGATTCGGTTCCCATGATGGACATTTTCAGCTGTAAGTAGCTTGTAAATTATTCTGCGGTGTCTGAATTTCCTCAGATGGTTTCCATACCCACGAGGAAGTCGGCATTATTTTGTACATTATTTTCATACGAATGCCTCGCATTCATAAAATAAAATCAACCAAGCCGCACACTTAGTAAAATGGGAGTGTAAAAGGTCTCAATTACTATTGAGCATCAGGGTTTGAGAAACCTTTTTATAAAACGTCATTGCTATATCTTGGTAAAAAACTAAATTTTCTATATAAATTCAAACCCTGTGTATATAGGTGCGAACGAGGCCTCGCACTACTTCTAAATAACAGCACATTGACCCATACACACATACACACATTCAGATAATAGTTTCTTAAAAAGAGGCGGTCACCGTGGTAACACGGATGTCGGGGGGTGCCTAACACCGTCCCCCGCATAACCAAGTCCCCGGATCCTAATGAATCTCGGTTTCACCGACCCGTTTAGCAGTGTCACATCACTGGGTCAATATGCAAACCTTTTCTCGGTTGTGTTGGTACAACCATTTAAAAAACCAACTGGCGACTCTTAACAGTCCATCGTCGACATTATACATGCCGGACCTTTTTCACTTGTTTATTCAAACAAATCTCACCTAAAATGAGAACACCAAAGAACAAGTAACGGAAAAGGACATCTAAAAATCCCGACGTCGACAGAGATGTTTGGTCACCTAATTGCGCACCAATAAGGAGAAATCCTTATCGGAAATCCCCCTCTTTCCTGGAAACGACCTGGTTGTTAAATATTGTGAGTTATAATATTAATGATGAATAAGTTCTTGTTGATTAAAGATGAAATTGATAGTTCCATTGTGTTGGGATTATTAGTGTTAGTAGAAATCGACATCTATTTTGATAATAATGGATGTCTGGAGGTTATATTGATCAATCAGGTAATTAATCAGATAAATAATCAATTAATTGATATTAATTCACATTCTTATAACTATGTGTTCACATGTGTGTACTATTGATTCACATTCATGTACTATTAGGGGATGTGGTGCAAGATTGATGATACTTGCATGACTAAATTAAAAATGGAGGTATAGATGAAGGTACTATACTGTAATTAGTTTTTTTAAATGATTATACTATTAAGTCACATGAATGAACTATTAATTCACAATATTTACTATTAGGGGTGGTGGTGCAAGTTTGATAATACTTACATGACTAAATTAAAAATGAAGAAAAAGAGGAAGGTACTATACTGTAATATTTTGAGCTCCAAAATGTGCAATTATCGAAACTATATTTTCCTAGAAATAGAAGCTCATTCTTCCTTCATTTCTCACCAATTCACTAAAGCTATAGAGCAATTATTATAGAGAGAAATTATAGAGAGAAAGAAGAAGAGAAGTCTGCTACCTCACTATTTCAGTATCCAGTCTTCTTCTAAGGTAAGTGGTATTATTCTTTTGTATTCATGAAGAGAGTTATTTTCTTTCAATACTCGTAAGGGTTGTTATTCCATTCTTTATTATTATGTTGGAATAACCTGTCTATGCGAAGTACCGCATACATGGTGAAATTCTTCTATTATTTTATTCCTTATTATTCTGTTGGAATAACCTGTCTATGTGGATTACCACATGCATGGTGAATGATCCTTCGTATTCATTTCTTATTAAATTGTGGAAAGGATCTGTCTACGTGGATTACCACATGGAGGGCAAAAATCCATTTGCGGTTTCATATATTCTATTATACTCAGTTGGTTAAAGTTTTGGCTTCTATACTCCATGAACTTAGTGGAATATCATTGATATTTGCGCTTCATCCAGTATCTTTTCATGGAAATATTTTTCTGAGCATTCTTGAATTTTACTCCACAAAGAAGTATCATGCTGATAATTTGGACGTTATTGATTTATGGATAAATTAAAATTATAAATCTTTAAAATTAATCCTTGAACTTGTTTTATTGAATTATTATGTCATTGTCATCATCCTCATGCTTATATTGTGATTAAAGTCATCTTTGGCTTACGTGCATAGATGGACTTGGTATGATTATGACCAGGGATTATTCGGTGTAATCATGACCGTAATGTGACGAATGATGTAGTAAAAGTCCTCATGGGCCTGTAGTTCATTGATGGACAGTTGTTGGTATGATTATAACCAGGGATAATTCGGTATAATCATGACCATTGATGATTACATGAATATCCTTGGCCGTGATGCAGGGATGATTCGATTTTATTTATTAAGCTGAGTCTCAGCGATAAAGTTGATGAAAAACTTTTTAAATCGTAGAAGATATTAGATTTTATGCTCTACTTGACTCTTCTAATGGATTGCTTATTCCGCTGCAATTAAAATTATTGTCTATTATATTATATCAGTTTAACATTGTTGAAGGCTAATGATAATTTATTCTTCATTATCTTAGCCATAATATTTCTTATTGGACTAGTTGAGTTCACCCTTTCTTTCACTGTTCTCTTCAGGAAATGAGAACATAGTCGGGACTAGTCGGGGAACGGAGTGACGGTACAGATGATAGAATTAGTAGTCCTCACTATTCTGTTAAATAATGTGACAATGAATGTAATGAGGACTCCATTGAGTGTGGATATTGTCTAGATGACAATATTCTTATTAAAACTCTTAGATTATGTTTTGTCGTATTTTACACGACTGTTGTATAATTAAGTTGTATTTAAATTTTGTATCATGTATTTGGCGACTCAAGATGGGTGATGTAAACGTGTTTTGGTGGCGTCACATCAATGGTCATGATCATACCCACAATTGTCCATCAATGCACTACTGGCCAATGAGAACTTTTACCACATCACTTGTAACATTACGGTCATGATTATACCGAATAATCCCTGGTCATAATCATACCAATCAATAGTACATCTATGCATATAAGCCACATATGACTTTTATTACAATATAAGCATGGGGATGATGACAATGATATAAAATTCAATTAAAAGAAAGCAAAGGATAAATTTTTTAAAGATTTATAATTTAATTATCCATAATTCAATAATGTCCAAATTGTTAACATGATACTGCTTTGTGGAGTAAATTTCAAGAATAATATTGTATCAAAAATGATTTGGACAACAAAGAAATCAATTTTTGTCATTGATAATTCTCCGGGTGAATAGTACCTGAGAGAATAGTACCCCGTGAATAGTACTTTGTGAATAGTACCCCATGAATAGTACTTTATGATTGTACCCAATAATAGTTCCCGTGAATAGTACTTTGTGAATTGTACCCCGTGAATAGTATTTCGACATGAAAAGATCAATAATTATCAAGAATGCTCATAATAAAATTTCCATAAAAAGATACTGTATGAATCGCAAATATCAAGGATATTCTACTAATTTCACGGAGTATAGCAGCAATACTTCAACAGAATGAGTGTAAAATTAGGAATATGAAACGAAATAATATTACTCTATACTATAGAGTATGGAAGAAAATATTATTTCCTACGAATGCTGAACAAAAATAATATCCATTACGAATACGAAAGAAATAATACCCCTTACTTCAGAAAAAGACTAGATACTAGAATAGTGAAGTAGCAGACTTCTCTTCTTCTTTCTCTCTATAGCTTCTCTCTCTATAACTTCTCTTTCTATAATTACTCTTGTGAGTCTTAGTGAATTGGTGCGAATAAAAGAAGAATGAGCTTCTATTTATAGGAAAATATTGTTTCGATAATTGCACGTTTTGGGGATTAAAATATTACAGTATAATACCTTCCTCTTTTCCTTCATTTTTAATTTAGTCCTACAAGTATTATCAAACTTGCACCACCTCCCCTAATAGTACATCATGTGAATCAATAGTACATTCATGTGAATAAATAGTTCTATGCATGTGAAAAAAATAGTTATATTATAGTGCCTTCATCTATACCTCCATTTTTAATTTAGTCATTCAAGTATTATCAATCTTGCACCACCTCCCCTAATAGTACATGCATGTGAATCAATAGTACACACATTGAACAAATAGTTATAAGCATGTGAATTAATAGCAATTAATTGCTCATTTATCCGATTAATTACCCGATTGGTCAATATAACCACCAGACATCCATTATTATCGAAATAGATGTCGATTTCCACTAACACTAATAATACCAACACAATGGAAATATCAATTTCATCTTTAATCAACAAAAACTTATTCATCATTAATATTATAACTCATAATATTTAACAACCAGATCCTTCCCAGGAAAGAGGGGGCTTTTCGATAAGGATTTCTTCCTATTAGCGCGCAACTAGGTGACAAAACCTCTCCTTGACAGAACTTTTTAGGCATTATCAATATTGCAAATAATAATATGAATAACTTTGTCGTCTCAATTATTAATTTAATAATGTAAAATATTATGCAGATGATACTGTGACAATAATTGAATCAATAATATGAGAGATATTATACAACAATTACTGTATCAATAATTGAATATAACTGAGTGACTTCTCATGTAAGCATCAGTAATCAATACCGTGTGCTACTATGCAACCACGCGTATTAATGTACTTTTACCACCGGGTAGTTCAACAGTTTAACGATAAAACTTTTGCCGTTATTTTTATAAAAAGATATTTTTTGTCGCTTTCTAACTACGACAATGTTGGGCTTCGGCATAGAAACGCACAGCGGAAATTAAAATTTTAAAGCAATTTTTGAAACCCTAAAACAGGATCCATGCGAAAAATCAATTAATTCAGGGGTTTAGAGACTATACCAGATATAAAAAAAAGAGAATCTGAAACCGACTGCGCCTCGAATCTCCAACTCAATACAAACCGATTTAACGCCTCTACTAGATCCACATCGAACGCCGCATTTAACCACCGAATCGATTACGCAATAAGAAGGACTTATGCGGTACTAGCCACCAAAATGAATGGATTTTCTCGAAACTGCTTTTCTCTCTAGTCTCTCTAAAGAAATGGCTAGGTTTTTCAATTATGATATCACCCTAAGTAGTCGCTATATATCATATATATAGTAGTTAAAAGGAATTAATCAAATCAAAACCTAATTTCATAAAATCCGAATTTATATATATATATCTCTTAATTAAGTCTTACTTAATTAATATACATATATACAAATTATCCTTTTAATTTAAATTAAGTGATTTAAATACTATTAATCATATTAATATATTTAAATCCTTAAAATTTAAATTAATTCCCTTTAAATAACGTTCTATGTGTGTGACTTATAGGTTATTATTACATTGGCAATAATTTTAAAATCATATTATAAAATTATAAATGCGGGAATGACATCTAGTAATGCATCACCGCTACCCAAGTAATAATAAGATCGATGATTCGATGCAACCTTTTCGTGACCAATGTTTCAATGTTATTTAATCCTTTTAACCTTAATATTCTAGATTAAACTCGAGTCATGGAATGTGTCATACTCTTCATAATTTAATCTGAGTTGTCTTGATCAATGAGTAGACTATATGAAATAAATCACTATTTGAGCATGGCCATGCATTTCATAGTCCTACTCAATTAAGAGACCTATGGATATCACCCATAATATATAGGATGGTTAAATTCCATCTAGATCACTCATATTTCTCACACGATTAATGATGAACCCAATAATCACCTTTATAGTCCACCCTATTAAAGGTGACATTTGATGATATCAAAGTACATAAATTCTCGTGTAGTAATATAGCGATTTCAGGTCGGAGGACCATTACATCATTGTCACTGTGAGAATTGTTAATGACACTTCGCATAATGCTCCATATAGAATTCTCATGGTGGGTCTGTCCAGTACATCGTTCTCTAACATGTACCTATGCATTGACTTAATATCTCATATATTTATGACCAATGAGATTTGGTCATCAGTCAATCCACATACTAGTCTCAATGCATCATTGTTGTCCCATCAACAATGATACTCGACTAGGGACATTTAAGAACACTGATACTAATGGTAATATATAATCTCATGTTCAAGTCACATACTTGAAACTATATAATTTGTATCACTATTCTAAGGAATTTTATTATGTTAACAATTATATTACGCAGTAAATAAAACCATAATAAAATCATATATTTATTCAATCAAATATAATATCAAAACGTTAAGCAATTATATCAAATAATTGGCCTCTAGGGCATAAACTCTAACAGACAATACTTTTGTTGTGGGGTCCACCAATGATTGTGTCGTCGCACGAATATTCCCCGACAAAAAGAATATTCTCCGACCAAACGAATTTACTCTGACACAACGAATATTTATATCAACTTGCTTACTTTGCAAAATTTGTAAATATTACCCACAACTATAACATTATATCAAATCTACACCATAATATTCAAAAATATATTTCGAGAAAAATTAATCTTTATTCATAAAAGTTGGGGTCTTACATAAAGTATTTTATTATTTATCTTTAATGAATTAAGGAATTTATTACTTGGAACTCGATAGGAGTTATCACCACTATGTTTTCTATCTCCTTAAAGGTTACTTCCTAAGGTTTCCTATAATACGCAAGAATTTTTGAATATTATTAATAAATAAATAATAAAAGTTGAATAATTATTTGAATATAATCAAATATTGGTGTAGCATGAGTTATAGAAACTCGAATCAATTAAATAAGTATTGAGATCTATATAACAGTGAAGCATTGTGATGAGACTGATGACAATCATATCATAAAGTTATGAGAATTGCCTAGTGTGGCATAATGAGGAACGAAGAAATTCACTAAGTGAATTAGAAGAAAAATAGTTTAATAAGAGGAAGATTAATTATGTGTAAGTGTATAATTCCATGTATAAAATGAATAGACTCTTTAACTAGTAGTATTATTGATTTGGAATTTATATCCTGTTATGTGAAATTAGTATGGTGATAGAAGTTGGAACTGGCATAAAGCTAAACCAGTTTGACACTGCTAGGGACCAAATGCATTGTGTGCCCTCCTGCAAAATATAAATCAAGCAATTCTTATAAATGGCTAGTCTAGGAAATGTTGGTTATTACTGTAGGAATTAAATGGGACATTATTGTAATGTGTAGCATTATTAAAATCATATGATAGGAGTACATTTAATGGTATGATGTACCAAGTAACACAATAAAATCATGTGTGACATTTTAATACAAAGTTAATTAATTTATTGTGTATCCTAGAAATTCGAAAAAGGATTAAATGTTTAAAATGGACTTTTAATATTGGATAGTGATATAATATTGATATATGTGCACTAATAATATCTATGGGGAATACTCAGTCAAAAATACCTTACTACATTATTTTATCTGCAATAAATATTAAATTATGTGAACCCAATGTCCATGGATTATATGATATGGGTATATATTAAATCCCTAACTTTTCATATTGTAGTAGCATTAACACATTAAAATCACATTTTGGCAATCAAAGAAACCAAACTAAGCATTTTATAACCAAGTTGCTGAGTTTTTAAAACCATTGTTCCAAATTCAGCTACCAAACAGTGTTCCATATCTTCTTTACGTAAACTATCAAGTTATGAAAATTAAGCTACAATGGAGGTTATCATTGCTACGAAGATGGTTGATAATGGGTAGTTAAACAACCCTTCCATAACCATTGTTTTCTTATTATACCCCATGGATTCAAACTTTGGGGTAAATCAATTAATTGGTCACATAATCTTTTATAAATAGTAGTCTTCTTCTTCATTTCTTATTGCTGAGAATTTTTTGTGAATTCCAAGTTGAGAGGGTGAGTTGCTTGTTAATTAAGGAGTCTAGGATTTGTTGTGATAACCCGGGATTTCAAATAATTCGAATTTTTACAATTTATTTTTTATTATTTAATATTGATATTTACCATTAATATTGTTTCGAGTATCTGTGATACGAGTCTCGAGATGTGGTCAATTTGTCTATTGACTAAGAAAATAAGAGTAGAGTTATGCTTAACAGATTTAGAAACCCTAACCCTAGTTATGGATAGGGATTCGATAAAAAATACAATTAAAATAATTATATTGATGAGTACGTGTTTGTACCGTAGAGAAATTTTGATCAACGATTGATCGGGTAGGGTACAATATTAGTAAACCCTAATAAGGGATTAGAAACCCTAATCTCAGGATAAGAAACCCTAACGTACAGTTAGGAACCCTAATCGAAAGTCGAGAAATCATAATTTTAAATTCAGGAATCCTATACCCTAATTAGGAAACCTTAATCTTAATTAGCAATCCCTAATGTGATTAGTAAACTTTAATGTAATTAGGCAACACTAATTATATTTTAGTTATCTTAATTTTCTATTTTAAAAACCCTAATTAGAAAATTATAGCAACTAAAGTTGTAAAACCTAAAGGTTAAAACCTTAGGATTAAACCCTAAGGGTTTGGCAAGTTACTGTTATGCCATTAAAATTTCATGTTTAATGTCCAAAATGCCCTTTACTTATAAGCTTAAAGTTTTTCTAGAAATTGCTTAAGTCATCACATTAGGTATACCCCATGTGCTGCAAATCATCTCAAATCTGATCCAAATGAACACCTTGCATGCTTGTATACATTGCATATAAAGATTATAAGAGACAAGAGAGAGAAAGTTACTAAAGTTGCTCATTTTTCTATCTAACTCTCAAAGAACTCCTTCTCTCTCTAAACCTTCGAAAATCAGAAGTGTATCAGTCACAAAATAACCCTCTAAAACACCTAGATCAGATTTGTAAGGCAAGATCAAAGCATATTCAAGAGAAGGTATAAACCCTAGCTAACACTTTGATCTTGTATGCTTAGTTTATATATGTGTTTAGAATCATTCTAGAATATGTTTTGAGATGATCTATGATGATCCATCATAGATTTATAGCATCAAATGGCTTTAAAAGTGATGTTTTCAAAAACTGCTCAAGAACACTAAGGGTGGTCTGACAAGCATATGTCAGGAGCCACAGATCTTTCTATGTTTATGATTTTTGTTGTTTTAAGTTTTAAATCTGTAGTTTGTCATGAGGTCTTTGATTTGGAAGTGGAATTACAACCATTCCATGTCCAGATTGTAAGTTATTCATGGTCAAAACCTGTTGACCGAGCTTGGCCGGATGATTTCTGGGTAACCCAGAAATCATTTAATTGAGTATGACAAGACTTTGCAAAGCAAATTGAGCTAGAAAATGGTACCATGACACTGCGTGGGTTTTTTGGTTACCCAGAAAACCCAAATTTGGTCTGACAGTAAGTTTGAGAGCCCAGATCTTCGTGATGTGTAGTTAAATGACTTGGATGATGATTGAAACTTGTAGTACTACATACCTACTACAAAATTGATGCTCTAGCAAGCCCAGAAACACTTTGGATTGGACATTATAAGTGGTCAAAGTTGACCCCTTGAACACTGATTGTCAGTGTTCTTGAGCCCCAAGAACACCAACAACGACGGTTAATGTCGCTATAACATATAGCGACGGTTTTAAAATTTTTATTTTTTAATTTTCTGGAAAATGATTAAAAATAGAAAATAAATTCTAAAAAATTACAAAAATTATTTTAACAATTATTTTAAATTATGAAAATTAACTTTTGATAATTTGGAATATTTTTCATTAATATTTATAATTATTTGAATATTAATGATATTTAATTTATTTAATTAGTGTATTACATATATTAGAGAAAAATGATTTTAATATTATAAAAATCATTTTAAATAAGAATAAAGTGTTTAAAATATACTGGAGTTATAAAATGTAACTTTTAATATTTTTGGAAATTTTCATTAATAAATT
This sequence comes from Panax ginseng, assembly GCA_020205605.1. NCBI lineage: Eukaryota > Viridiplantae > Streptophyta > Magnoliopsida > Apiales > Araliaceae > Panax > Panax ginseng. The sequence goes on from CM035148.1 coordinate 44,689,440, forward strand.
AATATTAATGATATTAGATTTATTTAATTTATTATATTAAATAAATGATTGAAAAAATGATTTATTGATTTCAAAATCATTTAAAAATGAGAAAATTGATTTAAAAATATTTTAAGCTATAATTAATGACTTTTAATATTTTTATGATAAATTCATTAATATTTAAATATTAATGGTGATGATTTAAAAATGATTTTAATTACTTTAAAAATCAATTATGTAGAATATGGGTGATTTAAAAATAGTTTAAGTTATTAATAATAACTTTAATATTTTGACAAGTATGTCATTAATATTTTAATATTATTAAATATTAATTATAATGGAATTAATTAGTATTTAAATCATTTAAAAATGATTCTAGTATTTGATTTTTTTTATAAATTACAATAATTTTTAGAAAATTATTAAAATCTTTTGAAAAATATTATGAACGATATTTGACTTATCTAAATTAATATTGAAGCTTTGAGACCAGTTTTAATTGAGAATAAATGTGTTAATTGTCAGATAGGGTGACTAGGACACCGAGAACATACTGAAGTCCAACTAGACCGAACTAGTTAGACTTGATTAGTGTTTATATAGGTTATAAACACTGATGTAATTATGTGGTAATGTGCCTAGGAGAAAGATTGACTGTAAATTACAGTGTTATGTGTTGTGATTTATTGTTCTAATTGTGAGACCGATATTGTGATTATAGGTCTTGTGTAGGCAAGTTTCCTTAACTCAACATTGAATTAATTCTTTTTAAATATTATGGTGGTTAATTATTGTTGATTAGACCACGTCTGAGAATTATTATTGATTATTCGTAGTTAGTGCATGTTTATTAATTCAAATTGAATTAGTGATTCTGGGAATATACTTGGAGAATAATTATTGTTGGATATTCACATCTGTAGAAGCTATTATTGATTGCATATAGTACATAAATTCTTGTCTATTATGGAATCGCGTTGAGAAATGTCTTAGCTAATTGTTATGGCTAGACGAAAATTTGTTAGAACTTGATAGGTTCGAGAAGAGAATTCAATTATTATTGACATATCGATGCCAATTATTTCGGCTAGATCGAGAAGTGATTAGATATTGAAATCATAATATTTCGTTGTTATAAGTCGAACTTTGATTATAAGACTGAGAAGAACAACCTTTTATATAAGGGGGACATTTTTGGTTGTATATTTGGCCTTTGCGCGCGTGTAAGTATTATGCATAATATAAGGTACAAGGAGTTGGCCGCTCTAAGTACTTGCAGAGGAGTATGATTTAATCTTTATGGTTATTTGATACACCTGGGTATATCAAAGTAAATCTTTGATAGTTACTCGAGAAGAGAAGTTCAAGATCCTTATGGATCGCTCAGCATAAACTCGGAAGAATAATTTTCATCTTGTTATTCAATTAAAAATTGTAAAAACTTTGAAAACATTGTACTCTTTCATTATCAGATTATTGTGTTGCATAGAATGCGAGAAGACTTGTTAGTAATTAACGAATTGTTCAGCTATTTCAAAGTTCCCCGAACTTTGGTGTCATTCTATCAAAATAGATAGTATATTATTCTTGATTCTTATACATTCATTGTATGTCTTAACTTGTGGGGAAAATTTGTTGCTCACCCTTGCTAAATAAAATATTTCAGTTAGGAACGAAGAGGTCAGCGGGGCTAAGAAGAACAAAGGCAAAGGCATAGTGCTGGAGTAGTTATGTAACGAACTTATTTATTATGTTGTTTTGTAAACCCTTTTTGTATATCTAAAGGGTATATTTGTAATGTTAAGGTTAGATAACCTGGGACTAATGTATTAACAATATCTGTTAATGAGATATGTATTGCTATTTAGAAATGAATGGGTAGTTAGATGTTATTTATATTGTGGATCGTTAGCACCAAACTCGGGGGTCAGGTAACCCAGATTTGGGGGTGTCACATTTGCAGAAAAGAGAAACTAAGCTAACTAAGCTTCATAGAAGGTAGAATTCTTGCTTGAATCCTTAATTTCAAACTTTGGTAAATCATAAAAATGTTACTAAATTCTTGTGAATTGGATTTGGAATTGTGCTACCAAAGTGTTAGTGAAGTGTGTATACATGTATGGAACATTTAATAATAAACTTGAGCATGTTTAAACTAGAGAAATCAAGTCTAGGTGTAATACTCTATAGAACATAGCACCTTTATGAAGCTAAATTGCGTCCAGCTTTATACTAGGAGTGTGCAAATAACTCTACTGCTTCCCCGAACTAGATTACGGTTTCGATTGATTGTGCTATGATGTTTCTATCATGCAAGTTTGGTTTAGATATGCATGAAAAGAAGTATAATATGCGGTATAAAGCTTTCTTATGAGATATGAATTTTCCAACATGATTTAATAGGAGTTTTATAACAAGAATTTAATGTTTTAAAAATGAACTTAATGAAACTAGTATTCTGTAAATTCTAAACAAAATAATATACATATATGACTGATTTATGAACATTAATGAACATGAGTTGTGATTTAAGGTTCCTTTGTTCATAACCAACTTGTTTAGGCTTTGAGCTAAATGACTTTTTCAAAGAAAACTTGATATATTAAAAATAATATCCATGAATACCACTTGAAGTATGTTCTGACTTTGTGAGTATGCAAACATGACTTAACTACACATGAAAAGAGATTTAAAGATGTTTTGTATGTGTTAGATTGCATTCTTCATGTTTAAAATGATTTCAAAAGCAAACTCAGATATTTTTCAAAGTAAGTTGCTTTTGTGTGAGTAGTTAAGTTTTGAAGATTTAAGATGGCATGTTTATGTTCATTGTGTCTCTAAACATGATTCTTATGTGTTAAACATAATGAAAGTTAACCAAGTATTAGTTTAAACATGTTTTAAAGTGATAAAAGATACTAGTTATGAATAAATAATGTGAACAATTGCAAGTATATATATTACAGTTTATATGACCTTCTCACATGTACATATGTTTAACCTTGTATGCCTTGTGGTTCATGACCGTATTTGGCCTAAATTCCTTAGAAATCCAAAACTAAGACCTTAACATGTAAAGGTGAACTTATGGTAGTCATACGTGTATGTAATGTGCTCTAGCATGTATGCATGATAAGTGTAATTGTCTTAGTATAATAAAGAATGGGACATAAATAGGAAGTTGGGACGGACAATATGATAGCTCGGCATGTCATCCTTAGTATGTTAGCATTCCTTAGTATGATAGCTCGGCATATCATCCTCAGATGGACGGACAGTCGGAGAGGACTATCCAAACTCTTGAAGATCTATTAAGACTCTGTGTCCTTGACTTCAAGGGAAGTTGGGACAAGTTCTTACCATTGGTGGAGTTTTCCTACAACAACAGTTATCAATCAAGTATTGGCATGGCTCCATTTGAGGCGTTGTATGGAAGAAAGTGTCGTTCTCTAGTATGCTGGGATGAGGTAGGTGAAGCAACGTTGTTGGGACCAGAGTTGGTACGTATGACTACGGAAAATATTCAAACAATCCGACAACGTACAAAAACCTCACAAGATCGACAAAAGAGTTATGTTGATCTTCATCGAAAAGACGTGGAATTCGATATAGGAGATCATGTGTTGTTACGTATTGCTCCATGGAAAAGAGTTACGTGATTTGGAAAGAGAGGGTAGTTCAATCCTCGATTCATCGGCCCATTTTTAATCCTCGATCGAGTAGGAACTATGGCCTATAGACTCGCCTTACCGCCAAGTATGTCTCGTGTTCATAATGTTTTTCACATATCTATGTTACGTAAATATGTGAAAGACCCGAACCACATTATTGAGTTAGAACCAGACGAGATAGAGGAAGATTTAACGTATGAAGAGTTACCTGTTACAATCTTGGATAAGAAGGATCATGTTCTACGCTTCAAGGTTATACCTCAAGTCAAAGTTTTGTGGAGAAACCACGATGTGGAGGAAATGACTTGGGAGTTAGAATCTGAGATGAAGTCAAGGTATCCTCATCTCTTCGACATACCAAGTATGTACCCTAATTTCGAGGACAAAATTTCATAAGAAGGGGAGGTTGTAAGACCCCAACTTTTATGAATAAAGAATAATTTTCTCGAATTATATTTTTGAATATTATGGTGTTGATTTGATATAATGTTATAGTTATGGGTAATATTTACAAATTTTGCAAAGTAAGCAAGTGGTTATATAATATTCAATTGGTCGGGGAATATTCGTTTTTATAGAGAATATTCGTACGATGGCACAATCATTGGTGGACCCCACAACGAAAGTATTGTCGTAGTTAGAAAACGACAAAATTATCTTTCTATAAAAATAACGGCGGAGGTGTTACTGTTAAAAGCTGTTGAACTACCCATTAGTAAAAGTACGATGTCGCGTGGGTTGTAGAGTAGCACACGGTATTGATTATTGATGCTTACGTGAGAAGTCACTCAGTTATACTCAATTATTGCTACAGTAGTTGCTGCATCATATCTCTCATATTATTGATTAAATTATTTCTACAGTATCATATACATAATATGATATATTATTAAATCAATAATTGAGACGTCAAAGTTATTCATATTATTATTTGCAATATTGACAATGTCTAGAAGTTCTGTCAAGGAGTGGTTTGGTCACCCAATTGCGCGCCAATAAGGAGAAATCCTTATCGAAAAGTCCCCTCGTTCCTGGGAACGACCTGATTGTTAAATATTGTGAATTATAATATTAGTGACGAATAAGTTCGTGTTGATTAAAGATGAATTTTATAGTTCCATTTTGTTAGACTTATTTGTGTTAGTATAATTGATGTCTGGAGGATATATTGTTCAATCGGGTATTCGGGACACTTTTCGTGTCGAAGTACTATTCATGAGTTACTATTCATGAGTTACTATTCACGAGTTACTATTTACGAGTTACTATTCACTAGTTACTATTCACGAGTTACTATTCACGGGGGTACTATTCACCCGTAAGATATATTTCTTTTTCGGTCCAAATCATTTTTAGGTACAATATTATTCCACGAGGAGATGTGCTAATTTTTTCAGACCGTTGGCTGAAGATATAATAGTAAATCAATATGGATCGCTAGTTTAAAGTTTTAATAGTAAATCAGTATGGACCGTTGCTTTAAGTTTTAATAGTAAACCAATATGGACCGTCCGTTTATAAGTAAATCAATCTGGACCGTTCATGAATTAGTTACTATTCAGTCCATTTTTCTATAAATAGAAGCTCATTCCTTCATTATTTCTTACGAATTCACTGAAACTCTAGAGAGAGAAACTCTAGAGAGAAAGAAGAAAAGTATTTTGTTACTTCACTTTTCTAATATCTAGTTTCTTCTAAGGTAGGGAATATTATTTGTTGTACCCGTAAGGGGTATTATTTCTTTTGTATTCATGAAGAGAACTTCTGTTATTCCATTATTTATTATTCTGTTGGAATAAGCTATATACACGGGCTACCCTATACTTGGTGAAATTCTTCTATTATTCCATTCTTTATTATTACATTAGAATATCACATGCATGCATTTTACACGGACTGGTTCCAGATCTTTATTATTCAATTAGAATATCACATGCATGCGTTTACGTAGGACTGGGTTCCGATCTTTATTATTACATTGGAATATCCTCGTCTGCATGCGTTTTCCGTTTGGACTGGTTCCGTTATTTATTATTCTGTTGGAATAACTCGCATGCGCGTCTATCGCATGCATGGTGATTTCTTTTGTTATTCCATTCTTTATTATACTCAGTTGGTTAAAACTTTGACTTCTATACTCCATGAAATTAGTGGAATATCCTTGATATTTGCGCTTCATCCAGTATCTTTTCAGGGAAATATTCTTTTAAGCATTCTTGAATTTTACTCTACAAAGCAGTATCATGTTGACAATTTGGACGTTTTTAGTTCCTAGATAAATTAATTCTTGAACTTGTTTTTATTGAATTCTTATATCATTGTCATCATCGTCTTGTTTATATTTTGTTGAAAGTCATATGTGGCCTGTAGTGCATAGATGGACTTGGTATGATTATGACCAGGGATTATTCGATGTAATCATAACCGTAATGATACAAATGATGTGGTAAAAGTCCTCATTGGCCCGTAGTGCATTGATGGATAGTTGTTGGCATGATCATGACCATTAATGAATACACGAATATCCTTGGCCCGTAGTGCATGGATAATTTGTGGTCGTGATACTAAAGAATATCCTTGGCCGTAGTGCTGGGGTGATTTGATGATGTGGATTATTTATTAAGCTGAGTCCCATCTATAAAAGTGATGAAAAACCCTTTTAAATCATAGAAGATAGTAGATTTTATTCTCTACTTGACTCTTCTAATGGATTGATTGTTCCGCTGCAGTTAAACTTGATATTTATTATATTTTATCAGTTTAATATTGTTGAAGGCTAACGATAAATTATTCTGCATTATCTTAGTCATAATATTTCTTACTGGGCTAGTTGAGCTCACCCTTTTCCTTTCATTGTTCTCTTCAGGAAATGAGAACGTAATGTGAGGACTAGTCGGGGAACAGAGTGATGGTCCTAGATGGTGCATTAGTAGTCCTCACTATTCTGTGAAATAGTGTGATAATAATTGTAATGAGGACTCCTTTTGAGTTTTTATACTCTCTAGTAGACAATATTTGTATTCAAACTCACATGTTATGTTTTGTCGTATTATACACGACGGTTGTATAATTAAGTTGTATTTAAATTCAGTAACTTATATCTGGCGATCCAAGATGGGTGATGTATACCTGTTTTGGGGGAGTCACAGTTGGTATCAAAGCTTAGGGATATGATCCCTGGCTAAGATGTGAGAATAGAACTAGGAGGGGACAGACGGGGGAATTCCTTCGCTAGTATGACCAACCTAAGTTTTTTTTTGGTATTTAATTGGTCGGTCAGAATATAGGGATAATATGTTACATGTCAATTAACCTTTTGTTTTGTGGCAGTATCTGAAAATGACATCTGAGAATGTTGAGAATAGCAATGGAGCACAGGCGACCGTTGATTCACCACATATCAATAATCAGGATAATGTGCATCAGGAAGGCGAAAATCCTCATGCAAACAAAAACAATGACCAAATGATGAATGATCGAATGTTCAGAGGCTTTATGCAATTCATACAACAACAGGCGAGAGCGGCTCCTGTCCAAAATGTAGGTGGAAACACTGGAAACTCTCGGACGGTCATCGCTAAATAGTTCAAGGAGCTGGGACCACTGAAGTTTATTGGAGAGCCAAAATTACTTAAGGCGGAAGCATGGATAAAGCAGATCACCAAGATATTTGATGTCTTGGGATGCTCCGAGGGGCAAGCGTACTCAACCTACCGCACTGAAGATGTCTTGGGAAAAGTTCCAAGAACTATTCAATGACAAGTACTTTCCCGAAAGTATTCGTCATATAAAAGACGTAGAATTCATCAAGTTGGAGCAAAATAATATGACCGTGTCGCAGTACGAAGCCAAGTTTGCCGAGTTGTCCCGGTTTGCATCCCACTTGGTGGATAATGAAGAGAGAATGACGCGGATGTTTTTAAGAGGTTTGAAGCCGGAGATACGTCAACATCTTATTTCTCATAAACTGTGTTTGTATTTAGATGTTGTAAATAGGGCTCAGTTAGTGGACCGCGATAACGTGTCAATGCAACCAAAAGAGAGCAGCCGAAAAAATGATAATACCAGTGGGAGCAGTCATCGAAGCGGTGACAACAAGCGTGGAGGGAATCAACAGGCCAGAAATGGTAACAACTTCGGTGGTAATCAGGGCCAAAACAATAAGAATGGACATTTCAAGAAGAAGAGATTCAACAATAATAGAAAGACGTCAGCACCAGCACCCGTTGTTAAGGAAGGAGAACGACCACCTATCATATGCTTCAAATACGGAGGGGAGGGACACATCAGTCCAAACTGCGCGATACCGTCCAAAACATGTTATAATTGTGGAAGGGAAGGTCATTAAGCTCGATTTTGTCGTTCATCGAAGACAAGTTCAGCTAGGATCGAGGCACCAAAGGCCGTCCCAGAAAAGTCAAAGCTGGTAGTGCAAGGGAGAGCATTTGTTGTGACCTCCAAGAAAGCAAGGAACCTGAATGAGGTCATCACGGGTAAGCTTATCATAAACTCTAGCGAAGCCTATACTTTATTTGATACCGGTTCTACCCATTCTTTTATTTCTCCTACTTGTGTTCAACGATTAAATTTGACTTCGGAGAAATTAGACTTTGACTTATATGTGGAAACTCCGTTGGGAGAAACCTTCATTACATCCACTGTTTATAAGTCTTGTTTGGTTCAAATTTGTACCCTCGCATTACCTGTCGATCTTATTTCTTTAAAAATACTTGTGTTTGATGTAATTCTAGGGATTGATTGGTTAACTATTCATCATTCAAAAATTGATTGTTTTCATAAGGTTGTTAGTTTTCATATTCCTAATCAACCTATTATGCGAATTCAAGCGACCAAACCATTAAAATCAATCACGGTCATTTCAAGCCATAAAGCTATTCGTTTATTGAAAAACGAATGTCAAGCTTTCTTAGCTCATGTCATAGATTTAAACAAAAATACGTCAGTTTTGAACGATATTTCTATTGTTAATAAATTTCTTGACGTATTCCCTAAAGAACTTCCTGGCCTACCCCCAGAGCGTGAAATTGAATTTTGTATCGACCTTGAACCTGGTACAAAACCCATTTCCAAAGCCCCATATTGAATGGCTCCTATTGAACTTCAGGAGTTAAAGACCCAATTCACGAGGAATTGTTAGACATTGGTTTCATTCGTCCCCAATACGTCTCCTCGGGGTGCTCTGTTATTCGTCGTGAAGAAGAAAGATGGGAGTATGCGACTTTGTATTGATTATCGGGAGTTGAATCATGTCACCATCAAAAATAGGTACCCATTGCCACGTATTGATGACATGTTTGACCAGTTGCAAGGAGCCAAATTCTTTTCAAAGATTGATCTTCGTTCTGGATATCACCAATTGAAGATTGAAGATTAGAACGGATGACATTCCAAAGATGGCTTTCAGAACTCGGTACGGGCATTATGAATTCCTAGTCATGTCCTTTGGATTGACTAATGCTCCTGCTGCCTTCATGGATATGATGAACCGAGTATTCAAGGAATATTTGGATTACTTTGTGGTCGTCTTTATTGATGACATCCTTATTTATTCCAAAAGCCGTGAAGATCATGAGAAACACTTGAGGCTGACACTCCAAAAGCTTCATGAATACAAGCTTTATGCCAAGTTGAAGAAATGCGAGTTCTAGCTTGAGGAAGTAGCATTCCTTGGGCACGTAGTATCAAGTCATGGAATAACAGTTGACCCGACAAAGATGGAAGCTATTCAAAGTTGGGAGCAACCTAAATCGATGAATCAAATCATTTAGCTTTATCGGTTTAAATGGTTATTATCGGAGATTCGTGGAAGGATTTTCTCGAATTGCTACTCCATTAACTTTCGGTGACTTTACTTTGAAGATACAAAGTTCGGTTGGAGCGAAAAATGTGAGAAGAGTTTTCAAGAACTCAAGAGGAGACTCATTTCAGCACCTGTTCTGACAATACCATCTGGCTCGGAGGGATTTGTCATCTACAATGATGCTTCAGGCAAAGGGTTGGGATGTGTTCTCATGCAATATGGGAAAGTCATAGCCTATGCCTCAAGACAACTTAAGAATATGAGAGGAATTATCCTACTCATGATCTAGAGTTAGCAGCTGTTGTCTTCGCACTTAAAATTTGGAGGCATTACTTGTATGGGGAGAAAGTGGAGATCTTTACGGATCATAAAAGCCTTAAATATTTCTTCACTCAAAAGGAACTCAACATGCGACAATGACGTTGGCTTGAACTATTGAAAGATTATGATCATACCATCCAATACCATCCTGGAAAAGCGAACGTGGTAGCTGACGCATTAAGTAGAAGATCATATGCAAGTACGAGTACGATATTGTCAACGCAAAGGCCCATTTTGTGTGACTTGCAAAGGACGGAGATAGAATTAAAGACTTTAGGAACCCATGTGATGATGGAGAATATACGAGTAGAACCAACTTTAATTGATAAAATTAAAGTTGCTCAAGCTACAGACCTGGAGCTGATGCGTATGAAGAAGAAAGGCAAGAAGGTGTTATGCCGGAAGCAAGAATCGATGAAGAAGGAATACTTCGAGTCAACTCCAGACTTTGTGTTCCTAACGACCCTAATTTAAAGTATAAAATCATGATGGAGGCGCACAACACACTGTTTGCAATCCATCCTGGGAGTACCAAAATGTATCATGATCTTCGTCATACATTTTGGTGGAGCAATATGAAGAGAGAGATAGCGCTGTTTATCTCAAGGTGTCTAACTTGTCAACGAGTTAAAGAGAAGCATCAAGTACCAAAAGGTCCATTTCAACCACTTAAAATTCCAGAATGGAAGTGGGAGCACATTACCATGGATTTTGTTACCCGTCTTCCTAAGGTTTCTCAAGGCATAGATGCAATTTGGGTCATTGTTGATAGATTGACCAAGTCTGCTCATTTCTTCTGGACCGATCGAGAAACTTATACACTTGAACGCCTTGCTTGCTCAGATGTATATAAACGAGATTGTAAGATTGCATGGTATGCTGGTATCCATAGTTTCTGATCGAGACCCAAGATTTACTTCACGATTTTGGGTTAGTTTGCAAAAAGCTATGGGCACAGACTTACGATTTAGCTCGACAAATCATCCTCAGACGGACGGACAGTCGGAGAGGACTATTCAAACTCTTGAAGATATATTAAGACTAGGTGTCCTTGACTTCAAGGGAAGTTGGGACAAGTTCTTTACCATTGGTGGAGTTTTCCTACAACAGTTATCAAGCAAGTATTTGCATGGCTCCATTTGAGGCGTTGTATGGAAGAAAGTGTCGTTCTCCAGTATGCTAGGATAAAGTAGGTGAAGCAACGTTGTTGGGACCGGAGTTGGTACGTAGGACTACGGAAAAGATTCAAACAATCCGACAACGTATAAAAACCTCACATGATCGACAAAAGAGTTATGCTGATCTTCATCGAAAGGACGTGGAATTCGATATAGGAGAGCATGTGTTGTTACGTATTGCTCCATGGAAAGGAGTTACGAGATTTGGAGAGAGAGGATAGCTCAATCCTCGATTCATTGGCCCATTTTTAATCCTCGATCGAGTAGGAACTGTGGCCTATAGACTCGCCTTACCGCCAAGTATGTCTCGTGTTCATAATGTTTTTCAAATATTTATGTTATGTAAATATGTGAAAGACTCGAACCACATTATTGAGTTAGAACCAGACGAGATAGAAGAAGATTTAACGTATGAAGAGTTACCTGTTAAAATCTTGGATAAGAAGGATCATGTTCTACGCTTCAAGGTTATACCTCAAGTCAAAGTTTTGTGGAGAAACCACGATGTGGAGGAAATGACTTGGGAGTTAGAATCTGAGATGAAGTCAAGGTATCCTCATCTCTTCGACATACCAGGTATGTACCCTAATTTCGAGTACAAAATTTCATAAGAAGGGGAGGTTGTAAGACCCCAACTTTTATGAATAAAGAATAATTTTCTCGAATTATATTTTTGAATATTATAATGTTGATTTGATATAATGTTATAGTTGTGGGTAATATTTACAAATTTTGCAAAGTAAGCAAGTGGTTATATAATATTCGATTGGTCGGGGAATATTCATTTTTACAGGGAATATTTGTGACGCCCCCAAATCCAGGTCTCTTTCAACCCGACATATGGTGCTTCATGGTGCTACAGTTCACACAAACATTCAATTGAAATGCCTCAAAAGAACGAATATGTCGTATATATATTCCAAAACAATACTACCATTCCCAGGTTGTTTATAACCGTTACATTTGTTCTTGTCATAATATCAAATATTATCATTACAAACCTATACTATTACATAGGCAATCTACACGTTCACTTTAGCCTTCTCTTTATCCTTGTAGAATCCTTCAGTCCATTTGGTCTAAGTTGCATTCATATGGTTCAAGAAAGAGTGAGCATAACAAGCTCAGCAAGTACAACAATTTCATTTTAAAAGCATGCTTGAAACATAGGAATCGTATATCTTCAATAACTGGATGATAGTTACGAAGTACTATCAATAATTCAAAATAGCTTTCCTTTTCCTTCAAAACATTTTACAATAACAATATTCATTAATTCATCAATTACGGTTCAAGACGTGAACTTTATAGTTTCTTTGAAAAGGACAACCCGACACGAAGTCCGTAAGTCCCAAGCATATCTTACGAGTACATCTAGGTGATCGGCTATAGTACCTATATGTGATCAACACTACATCCATTAAGCGTGTATGCGTTTAAGTTGTGGAAACCTCACGTGCCCATCGAATACTCAATAAAAATACATTTGTTTATTCATATTCAGGCTTACCTTGAATCCGTACCCAATAATTGGTGTAGGATAGCGTTAGCAATTCTATATTGAAAGACTTGTAAACAGTTCAATCAATCTATCACAATTAGTCTAGCCGAGCTAAAACTGGCATCGACTCTTTCTTCAAAACCATACATGCATCTCATAATTTGAATCATTTGAAAACCTGGCTAACACGAAGGTTAGACAAGCGTTTAAGAAAAACTTGCCTTCAATGTCTGCTACAGTACAATTACGTTTCCTTTGAGCCTTTACAGTTTCTACAACACATAAGCACATAACATACCACATTAGGTCATGAATGAACATACTTAGTTCCTAAATAATCTTACCTTCTTCTCAATCTAATCCCAGTATTAGATTTGTTATTTATTGGTTCCGCTTCTCGTCGTTTCTTTACATCATTCTTACTAACTTCTGTCTCTTCTAACACTTAAGTGAAATTACTTCATTAGTACAACTCGGTTCAAGTTAATTATCCTTCCTCACGGCTTGCTAACGTCCTTACATTATCATCTGAAACTCGATCGTCATTGGTTAAGTATACTTATTGCATATCGTTAACGTTCATCTTCAATTGACTTTCTTTAACCCTAAGTAATCATACTTGAGTTTTAATTATGACTTAATAATATTTTATTAAGTCCATTTGTTCGTTACTAAACAATTTCCCTTCATGTTCCACTTGTAACCATTCTTCATTGTCTAAGTTCTAAGGCTGGCGCCGCAACGCCAGTGTTTCTTTGTTATGCCGGGCTGCGGCGTCGCCCATTAGGGCTTGGAGACCAGACTCGGCGATGCGGCGCGAGTCCCTTAGTTAACTATCGCGTTGCGGCGCGAGTTTGCAGTGTTTGGAGCTCACTTTGGTGCTACGGCGCCGGTCATTTAAGCTTGGAGTCGCGCCGCGGCGCGGACTCTGAGCCACAGATAGTTTTGACAGATTTTCAACTTTGCGAGATTCCCGGACTCGTAACTTCTTTGTTATACGTCCGAATTGGCTCATTCAAGAGCCTACGGTTCACAAATCACATACTCTACGTGTTCATGTAAGAATTTTATCTATTCGACTTCGTTTACTAAAATTTCACCTATTAGTCCATTTTTAACGAAAACGATAAACGTTCGTGAACGTTCAACGCTCGTTTCTTCGTTCTAAGTCGGAATCCGGCCATTTTCGAGTCCGCAACTCTATAATGACAAATACGACTTGTCTCCATTGAAAACTAATGTTTCCAAGCTCAATATCAAAATTTGACTTCCATTCCGAAATTTCACGATTAAACGATGATCGTCGTCTAATCGTGTGAATTCTTAAAGCGAAACCTCGTTACTTGATATTTTTAGACCATTTCACTTGGATTCAATCCATTATACCAACATCTTGACATACATGCTTTGTTAACTTATAACCATGATAAGTTATTACTAGTTCATTGTGAATTTGTAACTTATGAAAATATAAACTACTTATATTTCCATTTAACTTATGTCTTCTTTTCATATGACTTATTAATGAGTTAAGTCCTTAAATACTTATTCTTACATCTTATTAATCATGCTAACTTTATTAATGTAAACATGTTACAAGTTCTAACAAGTTCTTATACTTCAATTATAAGTTCATAACTTATTTATGAATGAATTACTTATTCATGACTTATCCGGCTTATTAAGACTTAAGCCCTTTGGTTTATCATTCCAACTTCTTCTTGGCATGTTATTCTACCTATACCCCCTTCTCTACAAAAGGAAGAGAAAGAAAAACATGGTTCAAGAACACTTACTCTTGAATAACACTTGCTTAATCTTTAATCTCCTTCTTGATTCTTGAACTTCAAAGACTAGCTTCCTAGCTTTTTCTCTCAAGTCACTAAGCTATAAGTTATTGGTGGAAAATTTAATAATAGAAGTTAAGCATCAAAGTGCTTATCCTCTCTAACACTTAAGTTGCTTTGAAATGGATGAAAACTAACAACCAAATAATGAGCCCACTCCTCTATTTATAGGATTTCTAAAGTGAGGGTAGTTTAGTCATAAAGCCACTCCACCTCCTTAATCCACCTCCTTACTATTCAAAGCTTAGCAACCAAGTAAACTTGCTCCCCACATTTACTTGCTCACCACATAAGTTATCCATTGCTTAGCCCTTAAGTCTCTTGCTAATCACAACACTTTGTCACCACACTTACTCAATCATTAAGTATACTTGCTCCCCACAACACTTAGTCCTTAAATTTACTTTGTCATCACTTATAAACACTTTGTGTGATCACCACACTAACTTAGCCTCTAAGTATACTTGCTTCCTACTTTGGATCATCCATGATTTGCTCCATGGTTCATACTACCCATTGGATCATAGGCTTGAGCTTAGGTTAACTAACATACTTAATTACTTGGGCTTCTAACATAATTTGCTTCACAAATTTTAATTCATAAATTGGGCTTGCAATTAACAACACTTGGGCTTTGTTCATTAACTTATATTGGACTTCACCTTAATTCACATTGGACTTAACCATTCTTGCAGTTGGGCCTTATCAAATCCTACATGTCCAACACATTTGGCTTAAAGCCTTATAACGTATAATTTACATACTCATCTCGTATTCCCCTCGTATATTTATTCAATATATACGATATACCATCATTCATACGTACTCGTATTCTCTACCTCGTACAATACCTACGTATTATACAATCATCGCTTAATTCATTAATCGCATTACATTTTCTTCTCGTAAATCATTTTCCTTAAACGTTAGGTTTTAAGTCCACAGGCGAAATATTACGTTTTCCATAACTGAAATATTATTGGATATTCCATCTCACCTCGATATTCTATCGTTACGTATTTCTCGGAAGTTCAAAAATAATTCCCGAGCAGAAATGCGTGAATAGTATTTTTCAAAGAATTTCTCGAAAAGCTTTTATTTTCGTCTTGAAAATTCAAACACTTTAATTCTACCATGTAGCCAAAATACTACGACGTTCTGATTTGTTTAGGTCATAGAACAACCTTTGATTAGCTTGCTCCATAAATAATCAACTAAATTCATTTAATAAAAATAAAAATTTAATTCTCAAAAATCCGATTTTCTCGGGGCGTTACAATATTCGTACGATGGCACAATCATTGGTGGACCCCACAACGGAAGTTTTGTCGTAGTTAGAAAATGACAAAATTATCTTTCTATAAAAATAACGGTGGAGGTGTTACTGATTTAAAACTGCTTGAACTACCCTTAGTAGTAAAGTACGATGTCTGGCGTGGTTGCATAATAGCACACGGTATTGATTATTGATGCTTACGTGAGAAGTCACTCAGTTATACTCAATTATTGCTACAGTAGTTGTTGAATCATATCTCTCATATTATTGATTAAATTATTGCTACAGTATCATCTGCATAATATGATATATTATTAAATCAATAATTGAGACGACAAAGTTATTCATATTATTATTTGCAATATTGACAATGTCTAGAAGTTCTGTCAAGGAGAGGTTTGGTCACCTAATTGCGCGCCAATAAGGAGAAATCTTTATCGGAAAGCCCGTTCTTTCCTGGGAACGACCTGGTTGTTAAATATTGTGAATTATAATATTAATGATGAATAAGTTCGTGTTGATTAAAGATGAATTTTATAGTTCCATTGTGTTGGACTTATTTATGTTAGTATAACTGATGTTGGAGGATATATTGTTCAATCGGGTATTCGGGACACTTTTCGTGTCGGAGTACTATTTATGAGTTACTATTCACGAGTTACCATTCATGAGTTACTATTCACGAGTTACTATTCATGAGTTACTATTCACGAGTTACTATTCATGGGGTACTATTCACCCGTAAGATATATTTCTTTTCGGTCCAAATCATTTTTAGGTACAATATTATTCCATGAGAAGATGTGCTAATTTTTCAGACCGTTGGTTGAAGATATAATAGTAAATCAATATGGATCGCTGGTTTAAAGTTTTAATAGTAAATCAGTATGGACCGTTGCTTTAAGTTTTAATAGTAAACCAATATGGACAGTCCGTTTAAAAGTAAATCAATCTGGATCGTTCATGAATTAGTTACTATTCAGTCCATTTTCCTATAAATAGAAGCTCATTCCTTCATTATTTCTCACGAATTCACTGAAACTCTAGAGAGAGAAACTATAGAGAGAAAGAAGAAAAGTATTTTGTTACTTCACTTTTCCAATATCCAGTTTCTTCTAAGGTAGGGAATATTATTTGTTGTACCCGTAAAGGGTATTATTTCTTTTGAATTCATGAAGAGAACTTCTGTTATTCAATTATTTATTATTACATTTGGAATAACTCAGATATCGCATGAGCTACCCTATACTTGGTGAAATTCTTCTATTATTCTATTCTTTATTATTACATTGGAATATCACATGCATGCGTTTTACTGTACAAACACAGTTCCAGTCTTTATTATTCTCATTGAAATATCCTCATGCATATGCTTTTATGTAGGACTGGTTCCGTTATTTATTATTCATTGGAATAACTTTGCTTTGTCTGATATCTATCGCTTGCATGGTGATTTCTTTTTTTATTCCATTCTTTATTATACTCAGTTGGTTAAAACTTTGACTTCTATACTCCATGAAATTAGTGGAATATCCTTGATATTTACGCTTCATCCAGTATCTTTTCATGGAAATATTCTTCTGAGCATTCTTGAATTTTACTCTACAAAGTTGTATCATGTTGACAATTTGGACGTTATCAGTTCCTAGATAAATTAATTCTTGAACTTGTTTTATTGAATTCTTATATCATTGTCATCAACCTCATGTTTATATTTTGTTGAAAGTCATATGTGGCCTGTAGTGCATAGATGGACTTGGTATGATTATTACAAGGGATTATTCGGTGTAATTATGACCGTAATGTTACAATTGATGTGGTAAAAGTCCTCATTGGCCCGTAGTGCATTGATGGACAGTTGTTGGCATGATCATGACCATTAATGAATACACGAATATCCTTGGCATGTAGTGCATGGATAATTTGTGGTCGTGATACTAAAGAATATCCTTGGCCGTAGTGCTGGGGTAATTCGATGATATGGATTATTTATTAAGCTGAGTCCCAGCGATAAAAGTGATGAAAAACCCTTTTAAATCATAGAAGATAGTAGATTTTATTCTCTACTTGACTCTTCTAATGGTTTGCTTGTTCCACTGCAGTTAAACTTGATATTTATTATATTTTATCAGTTTAACATTGTTGAAGGCTAATGATAAATTATTCTGCATTATCTTAGTCATAATATTTCTTATTGGGCTAGTTGAGCTCACCCTTTTCGTTTCATTGTTCTCTTCAGGAAATGAGAACGTAGCAGGGACTAGTCGGGGAACAGAGTGATGGTCCTAGATGGTGCATTAGTAGTCCTCACTATTCTGTGAAATAGTGTGATAATAATTGTAATGAGGACTCCTTTTGAGTTTTTATACTATCTAGTAGACAATATTTGTATTCAAACTCACATGTTATGTTTTGTCGTATTGTACACGACGGTTGTATAATTAAGTTGTATTTGAATTCAGTACCTTGTATCTGGCGAACCAAGATGGGTGATGTATACCTGTTTTGGGGGCATCATATATACAAGGAATCTATGATTACTCAAGTTTCCTAACTTACACAGCTTTGGAATTTGTGCAAATTCTCAAACTTCATTTGATTCTCATATTGAATGAAAGTTTCCTAAATTCTTTACACTGTATATATTGTATAATTTGAAATGTTTCCATATCAACCATATTTCTTTCCAACAAATGTCTAGTACTATTTAGGAATCATTGGTATATCTTGATGATTGTTGCAAACATTGAATTTATCATTCTTGAATGCATTATAAAAGTTGTCTAATCCATTGATTCGGCTAGACTATTATCGTATGTTAGAAAGTTATCCAAACCAAATTGACTTGGTGCAGACTCTTATAATTGACTGAGATGAACAACCCTCCTTGAAGGGGAAACTATATCATTATTGGGAGACCAACGTGCGCACATGAGTATGATTAATGTTATTCATAATGTATGGTACTTTAGGCAGATCACCTATTGTACTCATTTTTGTTGGATTTTCAGTATAATACTGTTAATTCTTGTAGAAGTTCATAGTCTTTAGTGACTGCTCAGTATTCTTTACTTTGAAATCTAGAAATGATTAAACATTGATCTTTTTCAGTCCATAGCGACCTTTATTGAGAATTGTTGATTATTCCTGAATTATTATTCACTGTTATACCCTTGAAGATTTGAACTATATATATGATTACCCTTATTGAGATATTACTTGCTAGGCAAATTTGTTGGACTTGAATTTCATTCCTAGGACTTTA
This sequence comes from Panax ginseng, assembly GCA_020205605.1. Taxonomy (NCBI): domain Eukaryota; kingdom Viridiplantae; phylum Streptophyta; class Magnoliopsida; order Apiales; family Araliaceae; genus Panax; species Panax ginseng. The sequence continues at coordinate 44,708,305 of CM035148.1, forward strand.
CCTTCCTTACGAGATTATTAGCCTAAGGTTCCCCCCCCCCCCCCTTAAGTTTTATAACCTAAGGCTTTGATACCAACCTGTGACGCCCCAAATTTGGGTACCTTCCAACCCGACATATGGTGCTCCACTATACTAACATCCATACAATCATTCCATTGAAATACAATAAAATGAAGGTAATTACTATCTTCTTATTACAATCAAAGTATAAACCTTCCCAGGTTCATAAACTGGTTACATCGTTCATTGTTCATAATGTATAATACATACAAACTTACTAAACTATTACACAATGCCTAAGCATCCATCTTAGCTTTGCCCTTATCTTTCTTGGCATTCACGATGCGTTCATCTTTAATCTGCAGCTTATATAATTCACGCAAGAAGTGAGCATGATTTCAAAGAAGTTTAATCAAGGATAACAGAATACCACATTCATGAATTATATAACAATTCCAACATAATTGAACAATAGTTATGAAGTATTATGAATCAATAATACTTTAACGATTCATAACCTCAATTCCCAAAGTATAGAATAGATTAGGAATTACAGGCAATTCGATAGACCATGAACAGTAAATTTCAGTTTTCATACTTGAAAAGGAGTCCACAACACTAAGGTCGTTCATCCGTATAACTTACGAGCACTTCTAGGTGATCAGCTTATAGTACTCTATGTTGATCAACACTCATTCATTAAACATATTTACGTTCAATATTTTTGGCAAACTCGCGTGCCCATCGAATAATCAATGAAAAATACTTTTGTTTGTTCATGAATAAACCTTACCTTCACGTCCGTACCAATTACTTGGCATAGGATAAGCGTTAACATTTCTATATAGAATGATATGAATAATAATCAATCTATATCTTACGAATAGTCTAGTAGAGTTAAAATCGCATCGACCCTTTCTTTAAAACAAGTCTTGCAATTCAGGTTCAATGAATCACATAAAACTTGGCTAACATGGAAGTTAGACAAGCGTTAAGAAAATTTACCTTCAAAGATCTTCAAATAACTTACTCGACTGACCATAGCCTTTATAGAATCTACATGATATATTCCCATAGCACACTATAATTAGCTATCAAACAACTATTCACATTGTTCCTACAAGCTTCTTTCTCTTCTATGTCTTTGTTAACTTAATATCTTTATTAAAGTCAACATGACTTATCACCCTTCGTCCCGACTTATCACCCTTCATCCCGGTTTATCACTCAACTGACGTTTATTAACCGGACTCAAACATTGTTGATAAGGTACCAACTTTGTTCATTGTACATATCTTGTTAACACGCATTACATTCCTAAGTTTTATACCATATACCTTAGTATAGGTAATATAGGATTAGTCTTAGTACATTTATTGAGTATATAAACTCAACTCAAGTAGGTCTCTAAACAACTAGAGTTTAAACCTAACTTGGTCAACTTTTTTCCTTTACCATTGTTGCTTGCACACATCCTTTGTATTTTAGTGGCGTTATGGTAGCGAGTTAACAGGTACTTTCGTAGGAGTCTAAAGTATTGCTTATTTATCACCACTTTGTCTTTGGTTTTGGTATTTATATTTCAAGTCCATGACGATATTCTATCTTATCACAATATTCTATCACGATATACTCAACCCTTAGGTTTTAAGTCCGCAGGCGAAAACTGCGTTTGCCATAAATGAAATATTATCAGATATTCCATCTTATCAAGATATTCTATCATTACGCGTTTCTCGAAATTTCAAAATAATTCCCCGAACAGAAATGGATGAATAGTGTTTTTACAGAAATTTCTCGGAAAACAATTATTTTCATCTTGAAAATTTCAAACAATTATTTCTAACACGTAGCCAGAATTCTAACCACGTTAGCACATTCTAGGTCATAGAACGAACTTCACATAGCTTACTCACAAAGAAATCAATTAAATTCATTTAATTCACATAATTAAATAAAAATTTAATTGTCATAAAAATCAGATATTCTCGGGCGTTACATTCTCTCCCCTTATAAGGATTCTGTCCCCAGAATCTTAGCTTATAATTACATAAACAAATGAGCAAAACCTTCATTTTACTTTCGAGCTCCCACGTTGCTTCTTCAGCATTGTGGCTTCTTCATTTTACTTGTTCCTTCCTATCAATAATTTGAATTGGAAGTTCCTCATAGGACAAGTCCTTCTCTATCTGAATAGATTCATATTCTATCACGTGTTTATAGTCTGGTTTACAAGGATTTTAACATCGACACATGAAACACATTATGAATCGTTCCATCTCCGGAGGTAAAGGCTACTTACATAAGTCATGGCGACCCCAAATCCAGTACTTGCAACCCAAACTTCGGTTCTCCACGATACCATTTCTTTAAAATTTGAATAATACTAAATAATAATACATTCGAACTTAATTTACATACATCAAAGTTTACTTCCCAGTGCACGTGACCTTCAAATACATTCCTTACAATATCGACAATAGATTCCATTGTCTTACTAACTATAACCATTAACTCATACTAAATCTCATTCGAATAGCTTTTCTTTTCCTTTGTTAGGTGCACGAGCCTTGAATGTCGATCGTCTGAATTGAAAACATTTAATTTAAGCAAGGATGAGCATTTGAGTGCCCAAAGTAATAACAATTATATATATAAAATTTGAAAGAATATAAGTATTCTCTTTACATAACACTTCTACAACGAATCAAAAGTTGTGAAGTAATCTGTCTTTGATAAAAGATTCACATAACAACTCTCTTTCAATTTCTTGAAATTAGGCTCCACCCATGAATAGGGTTTAAGAAACATACTATGAACATTGTTTTCATTTTCAAAAGGTTTAGCGAAAATTCATCCGCATGAACCATCATAACTTACGGACACGGGAGGGTGATCACCCGTTGTACCAGATTGATCAATACTACATAACTTGAACGAAATTCATCGCTCACCCTTTGTCCGTAGAAGCGCGTAAAAATTTTCCCATTATCGGGATGTTCATACATGCACGGTTCCAAACCCGAAGGTTTTAATCTTGCTTTCAACAATAATATGTAATTCAACATATATGTATACGGGTAATTGACAAAGGTATATCAACATGTGAATAAATGCCATGATTATCCAAGTGGGGACACTTGTATAACCATTTAGAAATCAACTTAACGTAATATATATCCTCGAGCTAACATGTTGATAATCAAAGCGTACATAATAACATGCGAGGATAGAAAAATTACGAAACTTCTTACTCATGTCCATTGCATAAAGGAAATGCAAAGGTAAGATACTTGCCTGATTTGCTGATTACAAATCTCAACTTAGGTTTTATCTCTTTATCACAACCTATCAAAAATCGGATCATTCGTTCGATTAGAACAATATATCATAACACATAAATCTTTTATTATTACACAAGACATACTCTAATCACGTCATCACATAATCGCAGTGATCATACTTTTAGTTCATATTCTACACTTGAAATATTTTTATACATTTTCAAATATCTCATCCATGTTCTTACAACGATGGCCTTTTCTTTCTATTATAGAGATTCCGACATTTGTCGGCGTCTGCAAGCGGCTTTATCGGAGTAAATCTTTGAGTCTAAGACTCTTATTCTATATCTCAACATCGTAAAATATCGGACATTTTACTTTTAATCATTTTCGAATTTTCCGAAAATTGAAAAATTTAAAATAAATCAAATCATCACTCAAGGGGCTTATAGTGATATAAGCTGTTACTATGGGTGCTCTTCATCAAATCTGGACTTCATAACCTGGGTTCTCAAAGTCACTAGTTTGGCCAGGCTATAACTTTCAAACATCTAATCATAATTAAATGACTTAAACATTAAACAATTCCATTATCATTAATAATTAATTTATATTAAACTATTAATGAAACCATTGCCAAAATATAAAAGTTATTTATAATAACTCAAACTATTTTTAAAACATTTATATTACCCTTAAATGATTTTTAAAACAATTAAAATCATTTTAAATAATCACCATTAATATATAAATATTTATGTACTATTCATCCAAATATTAAAAGTCATTAATTATAACTTAAAATATTTTTAAATCCTTAATATCCTCTTTAAATGATTTTAAATAAATAAAACCATTTTTAAACTATTTATTTAATAATAATTATTAAATAAACTAAATATCATTAATATTATCTTAATATCATTAATATTAAATTATTAATGAAATTACCCTTTAAATACTAAAAGTTATATTTTATAACTTAAAATATTTTTAAATACCTTAATTTCATTTAAAATGATTTTTATAATATTAAAATCATTTTTAAACTAAATTATTTAATATAATCATTAAATAACTTTAATATCATTAATATATAATTAATTAATGAAATTCATCACAAAATATTAAAAGTCATGGGAAATAACTTAAAATATTTTCTTATACCATAATATAATTTTTCATGATTTTTCATGAATTAAAACTATTTTAAATAATTTATTTAATATTATAATTAAATAAATAAATACCTTTTATATTCCAAAAATATTAAATATTTATGAAATATACTCAAAATAATTAAAAACTATTTTTCAGACTTTAAAATAATTTTTCATAATTTATTTGGTATTTTGAATAAATAAAATCTAATTTTTCTAATTTTTAAATCATTTTTCTAAAAATCGAAAATTAAAATAATTAAAAGCTGTCGCTAAAGGTCCCTATAGTGCGAAGTATAGATTATAGGTGTTCTTGAGCCTACCTGATCTTCATAAAAGCGAGGCCGAAGGTAGCTACTTTGACCATGAATAACTCTCTCTCATCTTAACGAATTTGGACAATCTATAAATTGGGTCTTGTAGAGGAAATACAAGAATATAAGATCCAACAATCATAACCTCTAAACAAACATTAGATGCGGATAAATCACCATCAAAGTAGCTACCAAAGTCATTTCTTCACGAAAGAACGATTCGAGGTGCCTACTTTGGACCTCTATAACTTGATGATCGTATAACGTTTATGTGATCTATCAATTCCAATTAATGTAGAAAACATGTAGGACTACAACTCTAACACTTAACATCATCATAACAACAAGAAATAAAGCATCTAAAGTATGGTCAAACCTTGTCGGAAAAATTAACACTTAGAAAATTCAAATTTGCCCGAGAATTTTTACGTCAAATCTTGATCGACCTACTTTGACCTTAAATAAGTCTTAATCCATAATATATATATGGACCTGTATCTTTTTAGAGGTTAAATAACACATAACAAGCTACACATATCAACCTTTAAAACACAAAAAACATTAAAGATGACCAGATATATAAGGCCCGACATTTGCCAAAAAAAAAAATTACGGACACTTAGAATATTTTCTCGGTTTGAAAAAGCAGTAGGTTAATCTTGGCCAACCCACTTTAACCGCTTATAAATCCCGATTTACAATATATATGAACTTGATTCCTTTTGGAGATTAAAGACCACATATTAGGCTACCTATAAAAACTTTTAAACAACAAAACTTCGTGATCGACCAAAGAGTTATAGCCTCCTCGACATTTGGTGAAAAATAACAGAATTCGGTTTTTCCAACTTGTTTAAATCTTCAAATTCGTGCACTTTGATGTTATGGGTCCTGAATTTAACAACCCAGAACATTAATAGACTCCCTATTACACAACTTTAAACAATCAATTGCACCAATTAACATCGAATCGAAGGATTTTTAGAATTTAGGGTTTTTACCTTTTCTAGCTTTGATTTCTTGATTTTGATCCTTTGATGCTTCTGATTTGTTGTTTGTGGTGGCTGGGCTTTGATTAGGAGCTTATGGGAAAGGCAAATTCGTTGGCTAGAGGTTGAGAGAGCATAGCTAGAAGAGTTGGGGCAATTTTAGTGTACAAAAAATGCTAACTCTCCCCAATCTATGTATAGAGTAATTCAAATGTCTTGGATGCTAGATTGGTTGATTGAATCTGAGCATAATTGAGTCTTGGATGCTCAATTGGTAGGGTAGTGATGTTGGCCATGATTTGTTGCTAGATTCCTCCAATAATACACTAATAATACACTAAATGGACAAAAAGGGCATTTTAGTCATTTCCACTCTAATAATTGGTTTCTTCCTTTAATAATGCACAAGGGTAGTTTAGACTTCTCATGTCTACCATGAAGGGAATTTTAGACATTGGCCACAACCCTTAGGGTTTATCACTTTAGATTTTAAAATTCCATAAATAATATAACTAATAATACACTAAAAGGGTATTTTGGTAATTTCACATATAATTTCATGGGCATTTTTGTACATAGCAATTAAATGTAGTATTTAATCACTAGATGGTAATTCTTATCATTTACCAATTACTTTCTATCCTTTGGTAAATTAAAACATTTATACAATAATATCGTAATTAAACCCAATAATTTTAAATTAGGGTTTTGATTGAAAAATTAGGGTTTCTAATTAGGGTTTCTTAACGCCATCAATTAGGGTTTCTAATTGACCATTAGGGTTCTCTCTAATTATCTCGTGTATGTTCTAACACGGTCATTACGATCTCTAACTTCAACCCGATTAGGGTTGTAATAATTAGGGGTTTGTCTGAATTATCGACAAAACAACGATAATTAGGGTTTTCTTCTAATTACTGAGCATCTTATACACGATAACCTTCTTCATATACACATCTACTACTCGGTCATTTCTCATAACTAAGTTTAATAATTAGGGTTTCACAAAGACGGTAATATCTTATGACCTAATTGGTAGTCGTTTCTTTTCAATATTATCTCATGCACATTACACACATACATAATTATTGTCTTTGTAAAATCATTATAACAATAATATAATATTATTATTCTCATCTCTTGATCACAATCCCAATTCGTGGTTTGGATCTCATATCGACTTCTCTTTCGCATATCAAGTTAAAATACTTGATTTAAATATTCTCGAACAATTCATATAATAAAATATTTATTATATAATTCTAATTATCACTTCATATATTATTTCCAATCATGTTTTCATGGAAAATAATTAATAAAAAACATTTAAACTTGCATAAATTAATTACCATAAAAAAATAATTTGTAGTAATTAATTATTCCAAAATTATTTCTAATTTTTAAAGAAATAAATATATTCGTATTTATCGTTCACTTATTCTCGTCATTAAATAAAAAAAAATTATACGCAAATTTTCTTATTTATTTTATTTAGGAAATCTCGGGTTATTACATAAGCTACCTCCCCTATCCTTTTTAAAATCTCAAAAGGTCCTACAAACCTTGGACTTAACATCCCTTTTTTTCCAAAACGTATCTTCCCCTTCCAAGGTGATACTTTCAGAAAAACAAAACATCCTACATCGAATTCTCTATTCTCTCTGTGAGGATCTGCATACTTCCTTTTTCGGTCTTGAGCTGCAACTAGTCGAGTACGTATTAACTTCACCATGTCCGCCGTATGTTGTACCATCTTAGGTCCCAACATCCAACGTTCACCCACCTCATCCCAACACAATGGAGTTCGGCACTTCCTTCCATACAACGCTTCATAGGGCGGCATGCCTATACTAGCGTGGCCCCTTGTTGTCTGAAAATTCCACCAACGGTGAATATTTCGTCCCCAACTCCCTTTGAAATCCATAATGAAAGATCTTAACATATCTTCAAGCGTTTGAATTATCCGCTCACTCTGACCATCCGTCTGAGGATGATACGCCGTACTCAATCTTAAATGCGTTCCCATTTGCTCTTGCAAACTTCTCCAAAAGTTCGATGTGAATCGTGGGTCGTGATCCACATGAATCAAAATAGGGCACTCCATGTGCGGAAATAATTTCCTTGACATACAGCTTAGTTAACTGATCTAGGTTATACCTAACTCCTATTGGTAGAAAATGAGCCGATTTTGTCAATCGATACACTATCACCCAAATAGCATCGTATCCTTTTCTTGTTGTTGGAAGTCCCACCACAAAGTCCATCGTGATGTGCTCCCACTTCCACTCTGGAATTTCTAACGGTTGAAACAACCCGCTTCGATGCGTTGATGTTCAAATTTCATTTTTGACAAGTTAAGCACCTACTAACATATTCTGCTATCTCCCTCTTCATATTTGGCCACCAAAAGTTCTGACAAAGGTCTTGATACATCTTAGTACTACCGGGATGTATCGAGTACCTCGAACTATAGGCCTCCATCATAATTTCTTCTTTTAATTCAGGATCATTAGGAACCCAAATTCTTCCCTCAAAACGAAGTAATCCCACTTTATCGAGGTTATACTCAGTCTTTTCTTCATCTTCTATCCTCTTCTGCATTTGCTTGCACTCCTCATTACTCAATTGTACTCCCCTAACCCGTTCCACTATGGTAGGTTGAGTTTCCATAGAAAATAACATCTCTACCGCTTCCTCCGGTAACTTAACTTCTAGCTCCATTTTTGCCATCGTTGTTACCAACTCATTCTGAGTCGTTAACATTTATAATTTCTCCCTACCCTTCCTACTTAGCACATCGGCTACTACATTTGTTTTCCCCGGATGATATAAAATATCACAGTCATAATCGTTTATTAACTCTAACCACCTTCTATGTCTCATGTTCAACTCCTTCTATGTGAAGATATATTTCAGACTTTTGTGGTCCGTGTATATCTCACATTTCTCACCATAAAGATAATGCCTCCATATCTTTAGGGAAAAAACTACAGCTGCCAATTCCAGGTCATGAGTAGGATAGACCTTCTCATAATCCTTCAATTGACGTGACGCATACGCAATGACCTTGACATGCAGCATGAGCACGCAACCCAGTCCTTTATGAGAAGCATCGCTATACACTACAAAATTTCCTGTATTATCTGGTAAGGACAATACAGGTGCCTCACTTAACCTTTTCTTCAACTCCAGAAAACTGTTCTCACATTTTTCAGTCTACACATACTTCACCGACTTTCTTGTCAGATTTGTTAACGGAGTAGCTAATTTAGAAAAGTCCGGAACGAACCTTCTATAGTATCCCGCTAACCCCAGAAAACTCCGAAACTCAGTTGGCATTTTCGGTTGCTCCCATTCGTTAACTTCTTCTACTTTTGCCGGATCTACGGAAATGCCATCTTTATCAATAACATGCCCTAGAAACTGCACCCTCTCAAGCCAAAATTCACACTTTGTGAATTTCGCATACAACTTCTCCTTCCGTAGTGTCTCCAACACTATTCTTAAATGTTCCGAATGATCTTCTGGCGTCTTTGAATAGACTAGAATATCATCAATGAACACTACGACAAACTTGTCCAAATATTGTTTGAACACTCTGTTTATCATATCCATAAATGCGGCTGGCGCATTAGTCAATCCAAACGACATTACCAGAAACTCGTAATGACCATAACGAGTTCTGAATGCCGTCTTAGGTACATCTTCCTTCCTCACCTTTAACTGATGATACCTCGTGCGTAAGTCTATTTTAGAAAAATACTTTGCCCCTTTCAACTGATCAAATAGATCATCGATCCTGGGCAAAGGGTATCTATTCTTAATCGTTAACTTGTTCAACTCTCGATAGTCGATACAAAGCCTTAACGACCCATCCTTCTTCTTTATAAACAACACTGGTGCTCCCCAAGGAGACACACTTGGTTGAATGTACTTCTTATCTAATAGTTCTTGTAATTGAACCATTAACTCCTTCATCTCAACTGGCGCCATTCGATATGGTGCCCTTGAAACTGGTGTCGTTCCTGGTAACAGATCAATTACAAACTAAATCTCCATGTCCGGTGGAATACCCGGTAATTCCTCCGGAAATACTTCTGCGAACTCCTGCACAATAGGTATTTGATCCAAGGATGTTCCCACTCTTTGGGTATCCACAACATGGCACAGATAACCTACACACCCTCTTCTCAACATCTTCCTAGCTTGTGTCATAGACAGACAACAAGAGCGTCTCGGTGAATTACTACCGAATAACACTACCTTGGTTTTCTTAGAAAGTCGAAGGTTTACACTTTTCCTATGGCAATCTATAATCGCATTATGGTTCACCAATCAATCCGTACCAAGAATTACGTCAAATTCTTTTAGCCTTATCGATACCAAATCTACCGATAACTTATTCCCTCTAATTTCCACGTGACAGTTCTTATGAATATGTTCACTAGGGATTATCTCTTTGTTTGCTACCTTAACGTCTAAAGGAATAGGTAACTTCTCAGGAATTTAACCTAATAATCGTAGAAAATTCATATGCTATAAAAGAACAAGTAAAGACCCGAGTCAAATAAAGACATAAGCATTTATCTCATTGACGAATGATACTTCGCTACCACATCTGTTGATGCAACCGCATCTTGAGCAGTCGTATTAAACGCATGTTTGAGGGTCTACCTGCGATGGTGTTGGTCCATAGAATGGCTAATTTACCACTACCGAACTCTTATTCCCTCTAAACCATTCTTCTGGGCAATTTCTTGCCATGTGGTCCATTGACCCACAAACAAAACACCCTTGGTTCTTTTTAGGGTTAGGACAGTTGGGTGACAAATGCCCCTCCTGCCCATAGTTGTAACATATTGTTTTCCCCTTTAAACAGACTCCCATTGAGATTTTCCACATGTCTTACATGCTTCCGTCCTCCGTTTGGGGTCTCCCTGCTTTACCCCGGTATTCCCAGGGTTAAAACTCTTCCTCTTTGGCAAGTTGCCGCTTCACCGGCAACTTGAAATTATATTACCTCCTTCTAACTTACTCTTAATCTTCCGCTCTTTGTGGTACTGAGACAAAGCCTCACCACCACCTTCAGCTATTATCGCCTTCTCAAGAATGGTCCCGTAGGAAGCACTCTGGAAAACCGATATCCAACTATAGAGCCAGGGTTTTAAGCCCTGCTCAAATCTGCGCGCCTTTCTTTCCTCCGTATCCACCTGATGTGGAGCAAATCTCGCCAATTCGTTAAACTTGGTGGTATACTGGGAACTGTCATATCCCCCTGCTTAAGTTATAGGAACTTAATTTCCATCCTACCCTGCATGCTAGTAGGGAAATAGTTCTCGAAGAAAACCTTCTTAAACTGTTCCCACGTAACAGCCTCTGTCCTAGCCCCACCCTGGTGAGCTTCCCACCAGTAGTTGGCTTCCCCCTTCATCATGTAAGTTATAAAATAAGTCTTTTGCGCCTCACATACGTTTGTTATCACAAACGCCTTTTCAATCTCTCTAATCCATGTCTGGGCTTCTAGTGGATCCGTCGTTCCTCGGAACTCGGGAGGACCCACACTTTTAAATTCCTTAAAGGTAGTTGTTCTTGCTACCCTGTGAGCTACAGAATCCCACCCCCACTTGGTTAAATGCGTAGTTAATAAATTAACGAACTCTTACATAGGGTTGTTAGGACCCCCTTGATTTTCATTATGAGACTCGGCCTCTTGGTTCCGTTGTCTCCTTCTCGCACATAATTACGATTAAATAAATAAAGCTTTGTTATTATCTATTTAACTACTCGGTTATCATTTTAAATCAACAACAACCATTCATACCACAACAAACATGTTAAATAAAAACTTCATTATATAAATATGCTTTCATAGTCAAAACTATTTACATCATGTTCCCTTAGCCAAAAGCTATTACATACTATCCCGCGATTGCCTTCTACAAAAATTGGGATTTACAAAAAGACTACCCTTAGTTATACAAAAGAGAGTTTTACGTCGCTACTTATATACCAAAAAGATCTTGCGATCTACTAACACTGTCGAACGACATTTTCATATTTCTGATTTGCCAGAATCGACACTATATCTCGGCTTATGGTATGTCGAGTCTGCCCGGACTCAATAGAATAACAAGCAATTTCAGCTTGAAATCCTCATGAGCACATTCATGGATGTATGACATCCAAGTTATTTTCTGGTCTTTCTCAACCAGTTTCTTTTGTAGCTCAAGGACCTCATCCTTATAGTTACGAGCCTTATCAGTCATAAGCACTTTCTCATCGTGCTCTGACTCAAAGTCTGCCTCTGCAGATTCTTTCGCCTCATATAAGACAGTTCTCTCCTCAATCTGTGCCTCTACCTTAGTACGCAAATGCACATTCCTATCCAACACTGCCAGATACAATGCTCTAGTTGCATCCAGAGATGCTGGCTCCTGAGTAGGTAACACCGTGTTAATTGATGTCACCTCCATTTCCTCCTCCACATCTAGCATCTCGTTAAGGTATGATGTTAATCCCATAGTCTCCTCAGAGTATTCCTCCTCAGAGATGTACTCCTCAATGTCTGAGTCTTCTAGTACAACTATTGGTACCTCTGCCACTGGCATTGGTACAATCTCAACTTGGTTAACTGAGTCCTCACTTATCATTTCCACGTTTCTAAACATCAAGCTATCGATTGACATCTACAAACACATAACACGATAATTAGTACATAATACACAATAGTATAAGCACAAATCACATTTAATATCTTTAAGATTAATTTTAATCTTTTAATTCCTTCGATACTGAGTTATCTTAATATCTTCTTAATTCAATGGACTTGAATTTCATTCCTCGGACTTTACCTTCCTTACGAGGTTATTAGCCTAAAGTTTTCCCAAGTTTTTTATAACCTAAGGCTTTGATACCAACCTGTGATGCCCCCAAATTCGGGTATCTTCCAACCCGACATATGGTGCTCCACTATACTAACATCCATACAATCATTCCATTGAAATACAACAAAATGAAGGTAATTACTATCTTCTTATTACAATCAAAGTATAAACCTTCCCAATTTCATAAACCGGTTACATCGTTCATTGTTCATAATGTATAATACATACAAACTTACTAAACTATTACACAATGCCTAAGCATCCATCTTAGCTTTGCCCTTATCTTTCTTGGCATTCACAGTACGTTCATCTTTAATCTGCAGCTTATATAATTCACGCAAGAAGTGAGTATGATTTCAACAAGTTTAATCAAGGATAACAGAATACCACATTCATGAATTATATAACAATTCCAACATAATCGAACAATAGTTATGAAGTATTATGAATCAATAATACTTTAACGAGCTCATAACCTCAATTCCCAAAGTATAGAATAGATTAGGAATTACGAACCTATTGATAGACCATGAACAATAAATTTCGGCTTTCATACTTGAAAAGGAGTCCACAACACTAATGTCGCTCATCGATAACTTACGAGCACTTCTAGGTGATCGACCTATAGTACTTTGGTATGTTGATCAACACTCATTCATTAAACGTATTTACGTTCAATATTTTTGGCAAACTCGCGTGCCCATCGAATAATCGATGAAAAATATTTTTGTTTGTTCATAGACAAACCTTACCTTCATGTCCATACCAATTACTTGGCATAGGATAGCGTTAACATTTCTATATAGAATGATATGAATAATAATCAATCTATATCTTACGAATAGTCTAAATTTTGTTAAAATCTGGATCGACCTTTTCTTTAAAACAAGGCTTGCAATCCAGTTCAACGAATCACATAAAACTTGGCTAACATGGAAGTTAGATGTCGTTAAGAAAACTTGCCTTTCAAATCTTCAAATAACTTACTCGATTGACCACGGCCTTTTCGTAATCTATATGATATATTCACATAAAGACACTATAATTAGCTATCAAACAACTATTCACATTGTTCCTACAAGCTTCTTTCTCTTCTATGTCTTTGTTAACTTAATATCTTTATTAAAGTCAACATGACTTATCACCCTTCGTACTGGTTTATCACTCAACTGACGTTTATTAACCGGACTCAAACATTGTTGATAAGGTACCAACTTTGTTCATTATACATTTCTTGTTAACATGCATTACATTCCTAAGTTTCATACCATATACCTTAGTATAGGTAATATAGGATTAGTCTTAGTACATTTATTGAGTATATAAACTCAACTCAGGTAGGTCTCTAAACAACTGGAGTTTAAACGTAACTTGGTCAACTTTTTTCCACTACCGAAGATCAAGGCTATGGCATCCTTTGTATTTTAGTGGCCATTTGCATGTTGAGTTAGCAGTACTCTTATCGAAGTCTCAAAGCGCTCTGACTCCTCAATTTGTCTTTGTTTTTTGTTTTGTGGTACTTAAGTCTTCATCACCAGATTAGCCAAACCAGTTTTGGTTTTCTAACGAAACTCCCAGCTTCCTAATTTGTTCATTTTACTTCCGATTGACCCATTCGAATTCCTACAAGTCAGGAATTACATCCTTTATGTGTTTATATAAGAATTCAACACTTTCGAATCCGTTAACTCATAATTCACTTTTGAGTTCATTTTATATACGTTCGTAAACGTTAATGAGCGTTCAATGCTCATTTTCTTCGTTCTAAGTCAGAATCCAACGATTCTCGAACCCACAACTCTTAATAACCCTATCTCACGTGTTGACATTGAAAACCAACGTTTTCAAGTCTCACGGCAACTTTGGACTACCAATCCAGAATTTCTACGTTTTAAACGTTTAACGTCTATTTTTCGTAAAATTTGGCATAACTTCGTTACTAATGTTCTCTAAGCCAAATCACATGGAATACTCCATGGATTTCATATCTACATCCTAACCAAACAAGATGCATATACTAACGTATTGATGGAGCTCAATTGTTTATCAACAATCGATCTCAACTATCAATATTTTCATGGTTCAAAACTATATTAAACCTTATTATTTTTATAATCTCATTACATATAGAGATCGAATCTATGGTAAGTCATCTTTAAATCCTCATTCAAGACATATACCACCCCTTCATGATTCTCTAAAATGAAAGAAAATCTAAAAGAGATGGAGATGAGAAACAAGAAGTATTACCTCAAGAACTCTTAAGAAATCTTTTGGAACAATAGAAGTTAAAGCTTCCAAAGTGTATGCTTGCAAGTATAACTCTCTTTCTCTCTCAAATAATCTAGGTTATCAAGTTGAAAAACTCCCAAATGAATCAACCTCGCTTCTTATTTATAGAAAACTAGAATGGAGGGCATAATTGTCAAAGAACCATCACCTCCTTACTATTCATGTGTGGTCACCAAGTAAAACACTTGGTGACCAAGCCTTATGCTTGGCTTCCACACCAAGGTGGCCGGCCCACCACCCCATGTGACATCCCATGGGTTGCCCCATGGGTTTTACCCATTCGGTGACCCACCGGTTTGACCCACGGTTCGGTTTTAATGAATTGGGCTTAACTAAATTATCATTGGGCCTTGGTCATTCAAATGATTGGATTAATTAATAATCCAACTCAAATGAATTAGCCATTAAGTCTTAACTTAATTCTATAATACTAATCGTGCCACATACGTACAATTCACGTATTATCTCCGTATACTACCCGTATAATAATGGTATTGTACTTCGTATTTACTCAACGTATTATACATAGATACTAAATAGTATCACCTAATGTACAACACTCACATTAACCCTAACGCCATTCCTTCTACGCATATTATTTCCTTCTCAAAAATTAATATACTCAACCCTTAGGTTTTAAGTCCGTAGGTGAAAACTACGTTTGCCATAAATGAAATATTATCAGATATTCCATCTTATCACGATATTCTATCATTAAGTGTTTCTTGGAATTTTAAAATAATTCCCCGAACAGAAATGGATGAATAGTGTTTTTACGGAAATTTCTCAGAAAATAATTATTTTCATCTTGGAAATTCCAAATAATTATTTCTAACACGTAGCCAGAATACTAACCACGTTAGCACATTCTAGGTCATAGAACGAACTTCACATAGCTTACTCACAAAGAAATCAATTAAATTCATTTAATTCGCATAATCAAATAAAAATTTAATTGTCATAAAAATCCGATTTTCTCGGGCGTTACATTCTACACAATGGACATATGTTTTATTTAACATTCTAATGGAGTTGTTGTTTGCTTATCTTGTGTTTGTGGTTGTAGGATTACAGACATGGGAAGACCTAGTAGAGTTATAGAGGAGGAGCCCCGAGTTATGCATGTCGTCTTTGAGGCACCCTTAGAGGTTGAGCCTGTACAGGCAGTGGCAGCTTCTGAGTTTGACGACGAGGACGAGATAGAGGTAGAGTCTGATCCAGAGGACGAGCCTATTGAGGATGAGCCCATCGAAGACTTCGACGAGGCTACATCCGAGGATCAGATGTTGGGAGAATACGAGGAGCGGATTGTGGAGTTTGAGTGTCAGGTTGAGGAACTAGAGACCCAAGCTCAGGAGAGAGAAACTGAGATGCAAAATTTGAGGGAGGAAGACCTTAAGAGGAAGCTGGAGATGTAGGTGTACAGATGGGGGCCCTTTTCCATCGATCGATAGCCAGGAATATAGAGTTGGCAGGAAAGTTAGAGGAGTCCGAACAGAGGGAGATGAGTGAGAAAGCTGAGAAGGAGGTTCTTCATACCCAGTTAGAGATGGAGGTAATGGATAGGATCCATTTCGAGGAAAAGTGGGAAGTAGTCAATGATAGGTAGGAGGCCTGGAAGATGAGGTGAGGTGTAAGAGAATGAAGATGAACAAAATGAGCTATATGTTTTTTGCACGGCTATGGAGAGATTGATTGATGGTGTTTACCATTATCCGGTGGAACAAGGACAGACCCGCCACACCTTGAGCAGGGAAATGATGGTTCACATGATCCAGGCTAAGTAAAAGAGCGTCGTGGAGCGCGAGATGTAGGAATAGCTTATTGGTTCAGTGTCTAGTAGTATAGGTTTGTTATGAATGAAATGTAATCCCAGTCTTTTGTGTGAGATATGGGATAGTTATGTAAACCCCGAGTATATTCATCTTAGAGGGGTAGTATATTAGTGTTTCCCCATCTTTTGTGATATTGGGGAAGAATGTTAATATTTATAGAAGTATGCTAGGAATGATCATGTAAATGTAATGATTTGACATATAAATATAAATGTCCTTATTTCAGAAAATGTGTCATGAATTTTTGTTTCCTTTTTATAAATAAATACATAAGTAAGATAATTAAATAATAAGAATGAAATTTTGTGGTACAAGAAAATGCCGCCCAGACGTAGACCAGCGACCTCAAAAGAATCGATCAATAATGAGAGATGACAAGTTGACCCTATTTGTGACGCCCCCAAAATAGGTATACATCACCCATTCTGAGTCGCCAAATATATGGTATAGAAACAAATACAACTTCAGTAATAGAATTATCGTGCAAAATACGACAACACATATACTGTGAGTTTAAATACAAATATTGTCTTCTACACAATATCCACACTCATATAAGTCCTCATTACAATTATTGATACACTATACAAAAAATAGTGAGGACTGTTAAAACAATTGTCTAGGACCATCACTCTATACCCCGACGGGTTCCTGCTATGTTCTCGCTTCCTGAGAAGAAAAATGGAATAAAAAGGAAAAGGGTGAGCTCAACTAGCCCAGTAAAGAATATTATGACTAAGATAATATACAACAATTTATCATTAGTCTTCAACAGGAAGAATCGATAAAATATAATGTAGAAACAAGTTTTAGATCAACAACCGCTGCGATGGAACAACAATCCATTAGAAGAGTCAAGTAGAGAAAGAATTCTACTATCTTTTAAGATTTAAACGTCAATCATCAATATTTTATCCTCAGAACATCAATCAATATACATCTTGAATTAAATATTCATCTTTGCACTACAGTGCCAAAGATATTCATTTTATATCACCAAA
Source organism: Panax ginseng (assembly GCA_020205605.1). Lineage (NCBI taxonomy): Eukaryota > Viridiplantae > Streptophyta > Magnoliopsida > Apiales > Araliaceae > Panax > Panax ginseng. Next base: position 44,726,064 of record CM035148.1, read on the forward strand.
TGGTCAAGTTCATCTCAACACTGCTCATCTTTTGCACTACGGCCAAAGATATTCATTAAGTAATCATTCATCTTTGCACTACGGTGCCAAAGATATGCATCGCTTAATCATTCATCTTTGCACCACGAACAAATATATTCAAGAATATCATCATTTAGGACTGAGGATGATGAAAAGTATCTTAAAGAAAACGAATCCAGTGAGATAAAAGAACAAATATTAGGGATTCGTATTACAGTTTATCCAAGTTCAATAATACTCCATAATAACTAATTTTGAAGCAGAATTCAAAAATAAAGATCAAAACATGGATACAATCAAAGATAGTAACCATAATAGACATCTTGGACAAAAAGGAGAAAATTTCATTTTTTGGTGAATAGTGTTATATACGTGAATAGTGCCGTATACGTGAATAGTAACCCCGACACAAAAAGGTAGAAATTCCACAATAAAATTCATACCAATATTTTGGTATAATGATATTGAAAGAATAACATCATTACGAAAAAAAATAACATCCCTTACCTCAAAATAACCGTACTTCGAAATGGAATATCGGATATGATGTTGAATGAAACTTGTACTGAATAGCAACTCTCAAAGTATCTAAATACTCACAAAATACGCTCGATAATAAAAAAAGAAAAAAAAAATTATTTCTAGTGTGATTTTCAATTCTAACTTAGCCCTCTATTTATAGGAAAATGTTAGTACACTGAAGCAGACTTGACCTGCTACCTGATGGCATTACCTGCTACTATTGCCACCCACCACATTTAAAATTCAATTTGAGCACATTTCTCACCAACCAAAAGTGGGGCCCACCAATTCTAGAATTTTCCACCAAAATGATAAATTCTGAAACTTCAACAATTTCTGAACCAGTCACCTCTTAAAATTCATAACAAAACATACGTTCATTTTTAACGGTTTAAAATTTGTGGACATATACTCAACTTATATATGTATAACATATCAAAAAATCACAACGATCTAACGGTCGGATTAAAAATTATAACTCACGCAATATATCTTAAGAACACTGGTTTAATTTTTAATACCTCCATTCTGACAAAAATACTGATAAAACACCTCAACATTAATTCCTTCATTTATAACCACATAAATAAATCCATCATTTATATCCACATCAAATAAATATTTCCTTATCATATAAATCAATAATTAATTATTCACAAATAATATTACACAATCACATTTATGATAACTGACAGTTCCCAGGAAAGAGGGGGCTTTTCGATAAGGATTTCTCCTTACTGGCGCGTAATTAGGTGACCAAACCTCTCCTTGACAGAACTTTCTAGACATTGCCAATAATGCTATCTCATAATATTATTCAAATAATATGAATTATTGATCCGATAATGTGAAATATTGTGCAGTGACAAATATTGAAACAACAATAATATTAAATGTCAACGCAGCAATTATTGAACCAATAAAATAAAATATTGAACAGTAATTACTGTAACAATTATTGAGTAGTTCCTTCTTACGTAAGAATCAATAATTCAACAATACTGCGGCAATACCGGTAATACTTCTTCGCGGCAACCACGGTATTATCGTATTTTAACCACCGGTATTCCAACAAAGGTTAATAGCAGAATAACTACATCGTTATTTATAAAAACCCATACTTTATCGTTTTCCTCATCCGACCGTTATCCGTTATGGGGCCCACAAATGGTTGCACCGTCGTACGAATATTCCCCGACAGAAAGAATATTCCACGACCAAACGAATATTCCCCGACAACAATGAATATTTTATAACCACTTGCTTGTTTTGCAAAATTTTTACATTCCACCCATAACTAAAACATTATATCAAATTAACTCCATATTATTTCAAGATAATGAATAGAGAAAATTCAATTTTATTTATAAAAAACTGGGGTCTTACATTATTCAGAGGCTAGTAGATTTTCTAGGAGAGGCCCTGCGGCGAAGAAACTATAACGCCCCGAATTCTGGTCTATCTTCACACCCAGATTCCATATGTCACGAGTACATCATTCATCCAAACAGACATCATTATATACAGAAATATAACAACATACATTCTTAAACCCCAGGTTCTAAATCCTTATAACCTCTTTTATTACCAATAATGATAAATACATTATTCATTACATCTTACAAGAGTGACTTTAATCCGCCACCAAGGATACATAACAGTTCATTAAACTATTCTATAGTTTAATTTAATCTTTCTACGTTACAAGTCTTCACTTGATCTTCTCGCTCATTCACATTCTGAATGGCACTTCATCTGGATATCGTCAACTTGATCTTTACGGGATCCTTAAGTTCTTCTACCATCTTTCGCTGAAAATGTTTTTCATTTGAAGCAAGTGTGAGAATTCAATTGCCCAGCAAGTCATAACAGTTTAACAAACAACTTCAAGAATTCAAAAATTCCATTAGAACTTCTATAACCAAACAAAGGTTATGGAGCAGCTTGAATAATAGGAATAATCTCGATTCCTATCATTTTAAAACAATATTCACTTTTACTTTGAAATACTTTCATTCTTCTACCTTTTTTATACACATTCTGTCTGGCTAGAATCATTAGTACAAACTTAACAATAACGGATCATGTATAAACAGGGCATTCTCTTAGTGAACAGTTTAAACACAGAATAGTTCATCTCATAGAAACACCGATGTGTTCACATTGTGGCACAAGGCCTCATACATTCTACTAACTTGTACAAATATCACACATTCGCACATAGACATAACTTCTCAAGTTCAACATCTGAGAAGTTTAAGAAACTAGTACTCATTTAGAATATGAATGAAGTTAGGAAACTTGCTTTACATACATGTTCCATGTACTTCATTTGAATCGCTTCATTCCAATTCCTATGTAGCACATAAGAAAAACAACACATACACTAATTAGTCATACATCTTTGACTTATGCATTAGTTTACTTAACTTTACTTCTTAGGGTTCGCGTTCTTGCAACCTAAGTTTACGCTACCAACTTTCATTACTAGTTTACGGCTTCAAGACATACGGAGATGTCTTACACAAAACTTTCATCATCTTTGATGATTTACATTCTTATCTTCTTCTTATAACTTCTATAGGACTCAGCACACATCGCTTCTCTGCTAGTAGTACATATGGTACTCTAAGTGGTTTCCCACAAACAACCAACAAACAAGTTCCCGTCTCATCTACACTGCTATCATAGTGAGTTAGATCGGTTGCCAATTTCATATATACCTTCGCTCTCTAAAGGAATTGTTTAGCCCAGCTCCCATATGTCAACCATTAAAGGTTACGATTGTACCACAACCTAACTTATCGTAACTTATCCGAACCATTAACTATAACGTTCGTTAAGTCAATTTCTTATTCCTTACAACTTTCTAGTAACTAAATGGCATACCTCATGATTCATTCTCTATCGTCCAAGTCATATAGTCTCTTGTATACTCAGAATGATCATTCAAGTTTACCATTAACTCGGCTTCGTTACGTTAACGTCATTGTCTTAATTCAGTTCTTTATCATTCATGGTTTAATCATTGATCTTCATTATCTTACAATCAAACCATACATGGGGTGTAGGTTCTATCCATTTAGTTTTTGCATACACTACCTTCACGTCTGTTAAAGTGTCTAACGCTTACATTTCATTCTAACATTCTCCATATGAATCACTATCGGCTTCATTTAATCTTATTACCGTTCATTACGGCTTTCTTGATAACATTCTTATATTACATAATACTTTCGTTATTCATTACATGAACCCCATGTTCATTACTCTTTCTTAATGTCGAAGCCATTTTGTTCGTTGTATGCTAAGACTGATCGCAACTGCGTTACGTTTACGTTCATTACCTTTTTGGTCTTTTAATCTCTCTCGATCATTTCTTTCAACCTGTACTAAAGGTTTAAATTACTTGTTTAAGTCTTACATTCGATGAACTACACGTTCATTTGCTTTCGTTACACTTCTCCCAGGTTTTGAGTAGTTAAAAGCTCATTACTGGCTTTTTCTCTACATAGGAGCTCTGGCGCCACTCTCCCTTCTATCCTTCATGCCGTGGCACAAGACTCAAGTACCTGGATCCCCGATCTGATAACGTTTCAGCAAATGTTCACTCCATAAGGCATGGTTGGTACAAGGCACCAAGCCCTAGTTCTTGAATTTTTTTCTAAGTCTTTGATCTTTCTGAGACGCTTACTTCCCGCTTCCATAACTTCTTCGCTATAACTCGAAACTCGTTCGTTCTTGAGTCCACGACTTACGTTTTCTAAGTTCTCTTACATTCTTATGAAACCCTATTCATTCGAATTCATTTACTAACTTTCTAATTCTTGTTCGTCTTTTACAAAATTTTAGCCATAACTTCGTTATAGATAAGTTTAATCCATTCTTTATGAACGTTTCTACTGTTCCTAACCAAGAAATAAGAATCCAACTTATACGTGATGGTTTTAAACTTTTCAATCAATAATAATTACCCTACGATGGTTTTAAATTTGTCCATCAACAACGTTCTTCGTGTTCTTCGCGTGTTCTTCGTGTTCTTCGTTCGTTCTTCATTTTAATCGATATTTTGGATTAAGATTTAACTTTTTATTGGAATTAGATGTTATAAAATACCATTCCTTACTTATTTCACCGAATCATTCATATGATACATTCGGATCGCTCAAATTCATTACGAATTTTATACTTCCTTAAGAAATTTATTGACTAAAACTTCTAATTCTTATTTCTTCTTTTCTCAATGATTTCAACCATATGAAATCATTCCTAAAATCATCTACTTCTTATTCTCATTAAGTTATGTTTTTGAACATAGAAACTTAAAGAAAAACTAACTTAGGAGTTAGGTTTTAATACCTTTCCTCTTTATTTTTCTTCCTTTAGACAAAGTCGGCGATTCGCTAGCTTTTCTAATTCACGAACCCTTCGATCCGATCATTCATGCTCAATCTCTTCCTTCTTCTTCTTCTCCAAGCTCTTAAACTCTCTCTCTTTCTCTCTCAAAGTGTAAGATTTTCAAAATCCCATTCAAAAGGACATAAGGCTTCCTTTTATAGAATTTTCAAGGCTAGGGGCATTTTGGTTATTTGGCCAAAACGCCTTACTATTCACACCTCCATACTATTCCCACCTCCTCAATACACCTCCTTACTATTCACAAAACTTCCCTTGGAAGTTTCATGGTTCCGTCTTCCGGGTTTTGTCCGACAGTTTTAAAAACTGTGATTCTCGGAATCCAAATATTTTTTGATATTTCGTCTTTCCTTTACCGATTAACTTTTACGTATTCTTCGGATTTCTGAAAAACTAAAAAACACTTTTTGGCGTTAAGCGTTTTCCTTCATGTTTTTCCCTAACATAGTTAAACGTGTGAAAACTACATAGCAGTACTTTTTGTCATTTTTATTTCGTCCAATTTGTGCACGTTTTTTGAGAAAAACTTTTATCAGCTTACTTAACCTTTCACGACATATTATCGTCAAATCTTTCGATGGAATGTCATTTCAATATACCAAACTCTTGGAAATGCTTAGGTTATTCAAACCCTAACCCTTAGGGTTTCGTCAGGTGAATAGTGCCTATTTCGTCTTTTTCCCCAGAAATATTTTTGTTCCCTGAAAATTTTTATTTTTGTCTTGAAAATTCTTACTCGTCCAGTCTAGCTCGTAGTCAGAATCCTCCCGACTTATAATCATCCTAGGTTCTAGAATGATTAATAAACACATATCACAAAATAGTATTAATAAAAATTCATTTTATAAATAACTAATTCTTTAAACTTAAATTCTGGACAATCCAAATTTTCGGGTTGTTACAGAAACAACGAACCAATACCACTTAACCCTTAAGTTGTTCCAGTTACGAACTTTAAGGATTTTAGGAGTGTAGGACCTCCAAAATTCGTAGGTAGTACCGATCCTATCGTAGCTCAAACATGGATCAAAGAAATGCATAAGGCCTTCGCCATTGCTCGTGTGGGTAAAGATCAGAAGATCATGTTTTCTACGTACCTGATGAGGGGTGAAGAAAACTACTGGTGGGAAGTAAATCAGCAGAGATCGGGAGAGGGGATTATAACCTGGGAGAGGGGATTTTAACCTAGGAAAGGTTTAAGACTTTGTTCTTCGAGAATTACTTCCCAAAGATCATAAAGAAAAGGATAGAGGTGAAATTCCTAGAACTAAAGCAAGGAGAGATGTTAGTGGTGCAGTATGCGGCCAAGTTCAACGAGCTCGCGCGTTTTTCAATGCACCAGGTAGACATGGAGGAGAGAAAAGCTAGACGCTTTGAGCTAGGACTAAAACCTTGGTTGTTTAACAATGTGTCGGTCCTTCAAATTGACTCGTTCACCACATTGTTGGAAAAGACGATCATTATTGAGGGAGGTATTGAGGCATTAAGTCAATATAATAAGTAGAATAAGAATAAGAATACTGTATGAGAAAACCATAGAGGAAGTAGTAGTAGTGGGGGAAGCAAACTAGGAAAAAGGAAATGGTATAAAAACAACAGAAACAACAACCAAGGAGAAAGTGTTATTGGAGGGTTTAAAAAGAGAGCGGAAGGATGCTCGAAATACAGAAAGAACCAACAGGGAGAGTGCTGGAAGGGGAGCAATGTTTGTTACAACAACGACAAAGAGGGGCATATTTTGCCAAACTGCCCAAAGTCGAAGAAGTTCAAGGGATGTTTCGCTTTTAGCTCCACCGAGCACCAGATCAAGGACTGTCCCAAGAAGGGGAGCAACGGAGGAAGCATCCATCAAGGAGGAGGCATCAAGCTTATGATCGGCGGACTAACACCGTCCAACTGCCAGAACGTTATACACGACTGTCCAGGACTCAGTAGCTGCGAAGGACGTGTTAGAGTTTATGCCCTAGAGGCCAATTATTTGATATAATTTCTTAATATTTTGATATTATATTTGATTGAATAAACATATGATTTTATTATGGTTTTATTTACTGTGTTATATAAATGTTAAAATAATAAAATTCCTTAGAATAGTGATACAAATTATATAGTTTCAAGTATGTGAATTGAACATGAGATTATATAATTACAATTAGTATCATTGCTCTTAAATATCCCTGGTTGAGTATCATTGTTAATGGGACAACAATGATATATTGAGACTAGTATGTGGATTGAGTGATGACCAAATCTCATTGGTCATAAAAATATGAGATATTGACTCAATGCATAGGTACGTGTTAGAGAACGATGTACTGGACATACCCACCATGAGAATTCTATGTGGAGCATTATGCGAAGTGTCATTAGCAATTCTCATAGTGGCAATGATGTGATGATCATCCGACCTGAAATTACTATATTACTACACGTGAATTTATGTACTTTGATATCATCAAAGGTCACCTTTAATAGGGTGGACTATAAAGGTGATTATTGGGTACATCATGAATCGTGTGGGGAATATAAGTGATCTAGATGAAATTTAACCCTCCTATAAATTATGGGTGATATCCATAGGCCTCTTGATTGAGTAGGACTATGAAATGTATGGACATGCTCAAATAGTGATTTTTTTCATATAGTCTACTCATTGATCAAGAAAACTCAAATTAAATTATGAAGAATATGACACATTTCATGACTCGAGTTTTAATCTAGGATGTCAAGGTTAAAAGGATTAAATTACATTGAAACACTGGTCACGAAAAGGTTGCATCGAATCATCGATCTTATTATTACTTGGGTAGCAGTGATGCATTACTAGATGCCGCTCACTGTTTATAATTATTGCCGCTCCCTTTTATTGCAGAATCATGCGACGATTCGCGAGCGTTCGTGTGGATACCATAGAGACGTAGTTCCTTCGGATTGCATTGGAGATTCAAAGCTTTTTCATAATTGGTATAATCTCTTAAACACTGAATAAGTATCTGTTTCGCATGGATCCTATTTTGGGTTTCGGATATTGTTTTTTTAGTTCAATTTTATATTCTGATGTGCATTTTTTGTTCCAAAATTCCAACAGGACGTGGTGTCAGGTATTATCCCAATCAATAATATAAATGCCTATGTATTATTTGATTCGGGTGCTGCCTGTTCATTCGTGTCTGAAGAATTTGCTAGTCGACTAAACATACCCCAAAAACGATTAGAAAATCCTTTGAAATAGAGATTGCGAATAAGGAAGTAATTTGCATAGAATTCGTCTATCGAAGCTGTTATGCAAACATTAGAGGTCACGAATTAACCGTTGATTTGATTCCGATTAGACTGGGAGAATTTGACCTAATACTAGGAATGGATTGGTTGTCTAGCCACGCTGCGATAATCGATTGTCAAAGGAAAAGTGTGAACCATCAGACTCTAAATTAGCCAAATGTAATATTTTATGGTAGCTTATCACTTAAGCAATCGTGTTGCCTCACGATGATGCAGGCCAAGAAGTTGTTAAAGAAAGGATGTGTAGGTTATTTCTCCTATATAGTAAATACTCAGAAGAAGGGAGTAGAAATGAAAAATATATCCATAGTAAGAGAATTCCAAGATTTATTTTCGGACGATCTGCCTGGTCTTCCGCCAAACAGAGAAATCGAATTCGTAATAGACCTAACACCGTGAAAGACACCGATTTCAAAGGCCCCATATCATATAACGCCAGTATAAATGAAGGAATTGATGATACAATTGCAAGAGTTACTAAATAAGGGTTATATTTGGTCGAGTGTGTCTCCTTGGGGAGCATCAATGTTGTTTGTAAAGAAAAAAAACTGATCGATTAGACTCTATATCGACTATGGGGAATTGAACCGAGTGGAGATTTAGAATAGATATACGTTGCCTAGGATAGATGACCTTTTGATCAATTAAAGGGAGCGAAGTGTTTTTCCAAGATAGATCTACGAACGAGATATCATCAGTTGAAGGTACGAGAAGAGGACATACCAAAGACAACATTCCAAACCCGCTACGAACATTTCAAATTTTTGGTGATGTCATCCGGGTTGACAAATGCTCCAGCAGTATTTATGGATTTGATTAACAGAGTCTTCAAACCATACTTAGATAAGTTCGTCGTAGTATTTATCGATGACATTTTGATTTATTCGAAAACCAAGGAAGAACACGTCGAGCATCTGAGGATGGTATTGGAAGCTTTGAGGATAGAGAAAATGTACACAAAGTTTTCAAAGTGCGAATTCTGGTTGGAGAAGGTATAATTTTTAGGACACGTGATAGACCAATATGGAATTTCAGTAGATCATACGAAAGTAGAGGCGGTAAGCAATTGGGAGCAACCAAAGACGCCAACAGAAGTAAGAATTTTCTTAGGGTTAGCTGGGTACTATCAAATATTCATCCAAGATTTTTCCAAGATAGCGACCCCGTTGACAAATCTAACGAGGAAGACAGTGAAGTTTGTTTGGACGGAGAAGTGCAAAGAGAGTTTCCAAGAATTGAAGAAGAGATTGAGTGAGAGGCACCTGTATTATCATTACTAGATTATACATGAGGATTCGTGGTGTATAGTGTTGCATCGCATAAGAGACTTGGTTGTGTGCTAATGCAACATGGTAAGGTCATTGCGTATGCGTCATGACAGTTGAAGGATTACAAAAAATGATACCCTACTCACGACTTGGAGTTAGCGGCAGTAGTTTTTGCATTAAAGGTTTAGAGACATTATTTGTACGGAGAGAAATGTGAGATATATGTTGGGTTTTCGGCACAAAAACACAGCGGAAATTTAAAAAAATAATCAAAGCAATTCCGAAACCCAAAACAGGATCCAAGTGAAACTGAAATTAATTCAGTGGTTTAGATATTATACCGATTATGAAAAAGTTTTGAAATAGCTTCGAATCCTTTACGCAATCCAATTAGAACCACGTCTCTACGGTATCCACACGAACGCCGCACGAACCGTCGAACGATTCTGCAATAAGAGGGACTTGCGGTACTAGCCACCAAAGGAACGATTATGAAATTGTTTTCTCTCTAGTCTCTCTAAGAGCGGCTAGGGTTTTTCAATTATGATGTAACCCTAAGTAGCTGCTATATATCATATATATATAGTAGTTAAAAGGAATTAATCAAATCAAAACCTAATTTTATAAAATCCAAATTTATATATATATATATATATATATATATATATATATATATATATATATATATATATATCTTAATTAAGTCTTACTTAATTAATATACATATATATATATACAAATTATCCTTTTAATTTAAATTTGTGATTTAAATAATATTAATCATATTAATATATTTAAATCCTAAAAATTTAAATTTATTCCCTTTAAATTATGCGTTACATGTGTGTGACTTATAGGTTATTATTACGTTGGCAATAATTTTATAATCATATTATAAAATTATAAACGAAGAGCTGACATCTAGTAATGCATCACTTTACCCAAGTAATAATAAGATCGATGATTCGATGCAACCTTTTCAGTGACCAATGTTTTAATGTAATTTAATCCTTTTAACCTTAATATCCTAGATTAAACTCGAGTCATGGAATGTGTCATACTCTTCATAATTTAATCTGAGTTTTCTTGATCAATGAGTAGACTATATGGAAAAAATCAATATTTGAGCATGGCCATGCATTTCATAGTCCTACTCAATCAAGAGGCCTATGGATATCACCCCTAATATATATGATGGTTAAATTCCATCTAAATCACTCATATTCCTCACACGATTCATGATGTACCCAATAATCACCTTTATAGTCCACCCTATTAAAGGTGACATTTGATGATATCAAAGTACATAAATTCTCGTGTAGTAATATAGTGATTTCAAGTCGGAGGACCATTACATCATTGTCACTATGAGAATCGCTAATGACAATTTGCATAATGTTCCACGTAGAATTCTCATGGTGGGTCTGTCCAGTACATCTTTCTCTAACACATACTTATGCATTGACTTAATATCTCATATATTTATGACCAATGAGATTTGGTCATCAGTCAATCCACATACTAGTCTCAATGCATCATTGTTGTCCTATCAATAATGCTACTCGACTAGGGACATTTTAGAGCAATGATACTAATTGTAAATATATAATCTCATGTTCAAGTCACAAACTTGAAACTATATAAATTGTATCACTATTCTAAGGAATTTTATTATGTTAACATTTATATAACGCAATAAATAAAACCATAATAAAATCATTCATTTATTCAATCAAATATAATATCAAAATGTTAAGCAATTATATCAAATAATTGGCCTCAGGACATAAACTCTAACAATATACACGGACCATAAAGAGTCTAAAATATATCTTCACACAGAAGGAGTTGAATATGCGACAAAGGAGGTAGTTGAATTTAATCAAGGATTATGACTACGAGATTCTTTATCACCCGGGAAAGGCTAACGTTGTAGCCGACGCTTTAAGTAGGAAAGGAAGGTAAAGATTGTTCAAGTTAACAACTCAAAATGAGTTAATAAGGGAAATGAAGAAATTTGAAATAGAAGTAAAGGAACCAGGAGAATCGAGAGGAAAATTAATTGTGATGGAAGCTCATCCAACATTGTTGGATAGAGTAAAGGAATCACAAGAGAAATATGAAGAATATAAGAAGATAAGGAAGAGAATAGTAAAAAATGAGGAAGAAAAGTTTAAGGTGGATAAAGACGATATTTTGAAATTCGAAGGGAGAGTGTGGGTGTCAGCAATAATCGAGTTAACGGAAGAAATTTTGCACGAGGCACAAAATACGACGTATTCCGTTCATCCAGGAAGCACAAAGATGTACCGAGATTTGAGGCAATATTTTTGGTGGCCTAATCTGAAATGAGAAGTCACAGAGTGCGTCAGTAGATGTCTTACTTTTAAACGAGTCAAAGCAGAGCACCAGAGGCCAAGTGGTCTACTCCAACCATTGGAAATACTAGAGTGGAAATGGGAGCACATTACGATAGACTTAGTGGTGGGACTTCCAATCACATAAAAAGGATTTGATGCCATTTGGGTTATAGTAGATTGACTAACGAAGACGGCTAATTTTCTATCAATCAAGATCCGATATAATTTGAATCAGTTAGCGAGCCTAAACATAAAAGAAATTATTTCACGAAATGTAGTGTCAGTGTCAATTGTCTCTGATCGAGATCCGCGTTTCACGTCAAAATTGTGAAAAATCTTGCAGGAGAGGATGGGAACACAATTGAGGTTGAGTATTGCTTACCATCGGCAGACAGATGGACAAAGTGAGAAAACGATACAAACGCTAGAGGACATGTTATAACGCCCCCATATTTATAATCCCACGATATCCGATATGGTGCTTACAACCAGTCAATATTTATAACGCATTTAAATCTATACACCCATGGTATCTGATTATATGTTTATATCTAATTAAATGACTATACAATTTGTAACCAGATATAATTCTCATAGATCCAAGATTCACAATATCCCATAACAATTAACAATTCTCTAAAGAACAATTACTGTGTTTAGAAACCCTCACTTGGATGTATGAACTATATTTGTGAATAGTATTTATCTATCCGGAATTTAGAATATCAACAATAACATGAACAGTCCATATTACCAATACCCTCACCCAAATGTATAGTCTATATTATGCGAATTATAATATCGTATCGATAGTACCTATCTATCCAAAATCCAGAGTATCAACAACAACATGATCAGTCCATGTTATCAATACCCTCACTCAGATAAATAGTTCCCAAGGATCTCAAACTAGATTGAAGATTCTAAATTACATCTATATATGTAAGAAAACACGGTTGCAGAAGTAAAATATGTTATATATTATAAATATTAAGATTCGATTACATGATTCTCATAAAGAGTTTCAACTAGACCATAATATAAACTAATCTAAGTAGGAACACTTCCCTTTATCTAGTCTAGATGCTCCAGGGTTACCATCTAATACTGCAAAGGGAATAATTTGCAAGGGTGAGCTGTGACATACTCAGCAGGTTTTATATTTATAACAATATATGATTTGAAGAAGTATAACAATTCAAAATTTAACTTATAGTTGTTACCATTTCTGGAATTTCTTTTTCAACCATTTCTAGACTTTTTATTTCTGTCAGTCACACAGACTTAGAAATTGTATTTTAAATATGAGATAGGGGATCAACCTACTAAATATCCTAGGAGTATGCATCTCATCCTACTAGTGCTCAAATGCACCCAAATTAATGTCAATTTATTATTAACCAAACAACGATCCATTACGGGATACCCAACTTCAGTATAGGATATCTTACCAAAGCAATTTGGTTTGACACAATAGTTTATAATCAATAACAATATCATGTGAATAAACAATTCATTTCTTAGTTATGCTTAAGCTATAGCAATAACAGTACAATAAGTGGTAATTCAAGTTTTGGTTTGGTATAACATATCAAAGTAATTCAAAGATAGAAATATGTATTTAATGAATAATGGGTTTAGTAAATTTATAAAATAATTAGGGTATAGGAAACTTGCACTGAGCATAGATCGAACTACAAGCAATGCTATTCGATTCGTTAATAAACACCTAAGATGTTCATTCATTTAAATATAACACATTAGTATTGATAACAATACTCAAATATAAAATTTATATATGTTCGGGTTAAGTTTGATATGGTTTCGATGTTCAAAGACATTACCGAATATTAAATAATTTGATAAATTGACTAAATTCTATTTATAAGCTTTATTATATATTTTAGATAATTTAAATATCCTTTATAATAATTTCTAAAAGCTTATAATAATTTTTAAGTATTTATTTATCCTTTAAATGATTTTTAATTCATTTATTTCCTTTTCTAAATAATTAATAATTACTTAGAATATTATAAAAACTTTTTTACTATTTTTAAATAATTTATAATCATTTATTATGATTTTTAAATCATTATTATCATTTTCAATAATTATTTATTATTTATAAGTAATTATTCTAATTATTCTAATTAACTTAATTATTAATAATATCCAAATAAAATAAAATATTTATTGAATTTATGTAAAATAATCAAAAGTTAATTATAATAACTTAATATAATTTTAAAAACTATTTTTTGTTTATATTTATTTATTAAATATTTCTAATTTTTATTAATTATTTTCTAAAATAACATTTTTCGATGTGTCTTTAAAGCCCTATAGTGACAGGAAGTGTCGCTATAGGTGTTCTTGAGTTTCTGGGTTTCAAATTGGCCACGCTGCAAGAGACAACTACTTTGACTAAGATTTATCTTGCATCGTTAATTAATGATTCTAGTTTGACATTTATGGATGTTATAGTATTCTTACATTAGTACAATATCAAATACATTTCGTGATTTAACCTACATATAACAAGAAGTTATAGAGTTTCAAAGTCACTATCGAATCGCTTTTGAGTTTCTGGGGTAACCTGCAATGAAAGGGTCATGGCTCATCAACGATTTTTTTATAGCTTTTTTATCTTTTTGAATCTGTGTGATGGATTTGTGTTGTGTTTGTTGTAATAGGTAGTTTATATGTCAAGGTACATATATCTAACATTGGTTTGGACAAACTATATTTCTAAGGTATAGATCTAAGTTGGTAAAAGTACAGCCAACGGTTGTTATTCATGTTCATCAGTTTTATGGGTAACCCAGAAAAATTGGTCAAGCTCGGTCAACGACTTTTGACCATTAATTCCAGTAATCCTATGATTTGTTTAAGCAATTTAAGATCATAGGTATGTAGTAAGTATATCAAGTTACCAATTCAATACAAAAAGTTATTAAAACAACAAACATATAGCGATTAAAAGGCTTGTCAAAGTAGCCGACACAACCTGTTCTTGAGTTTTCTGGGTAACCCAGAAAATAGAACTTTGTGATCGGTCAACCACCTTTGACCACCTATAAGTTGCAATATATAGTTCCAATGAACCTGATTTCTTTTCCAGATTAAAGACCTCATGGAAAACTACAAATAACATATGAATAACAAACCTAATCAAAAACATACATGGATCTACAAGCTCTGACATTCGACTATCATGCTTTGATTTTCCAAAATTTCTAGATTACTAAAAACACTAATTTGAGGAATCTAGATGTTATGAAAACATGTTCTATCCACCTAACATATTTTCTAACATACTAATACATAATTTTAAACATCTAAATAATAATTTGAACAAAACATAAAAGATCTAGCTATAAATTAGGGTTTGCACATTTCTTGCTTGATTTTGGATTTATGGCTACTGAATCTATTGTTAATCTCACCAAGGCTTATAGAGGTATGATATATGAGTGTTTAGGCTTAGAAAATTCATAGGTTTAAACTGGAATTGGGCTGCTATTTATAGAATTTCTAGGTTGGGGTTTTTATGTCATTTTCACCTTCTTGCCTCCACAAATATCTGATCTTATGACTCTTCTTGTTCTTTGGAGTTACAAGCATGTCATATGCAGCCTAAGAACTTGCATTGGTGACTCCTAACTTATTTGTTAGCTAGTTAGGTTAGATAATTAGCTTAATTATGCCCTATTATTCACTAATCTTGATTAGGGTTTTGTTTTTAATGACTAAGGTTGTTTAATGATGTTTATTATTACCTAATTGAAGTTTAGTAATCATAATTAGGCATTAGGATAACAAAATTAGGGTTTAGTCTAGCTAATTAGGGTTAAGGTTTACAAATTAGTGTTAGGATTTGTAATCTAGGGTTAGGGTTTGTAATCTAGGGTTCCTAACCAAGATTTTCCACTAATCTTAACAAGCACAACAAAGCATTTTGTCAGTGTAAGCACGACAAAGCAGCTTGTCAAAATAAATATACTGAAAAGTCCATTTTTGGACGAAAATTTTAAGCACGAGGTGTCAAGCACGTCAATTTTCGGACAAAATTTATTTGGCCTAATTTGTTAAACATAGTATATATTAACACATAACACTTTCAGAACTGAGAAATTTTATTAATATATCTAAATTTACATATCCGAGTCTAATAACAATTTCGTCCTCGAAATTACAGTACATGTTAAGTAAATAGTTGGGGATAGTTCTCTCGCATTTTATCTTCAATCTCCCATGTAGCCTCTTCAACGTTCTAATTTCTCCAGATCACTTTTACCGATGCTATCACTTTATTCCTCGGGACTTGCTCTTTACGATCAACGATCTGCACAGGTTCTTCTGTATAAAAAAGATCTTCTTCGAATTTGGATTGGCTCGTAAATGATAACATGTTTGTAATCAGGTTTGTATGGTCGTAAGACGGACACATGAAACACATTATGAATATGGTTCAACTCAGGAGGTAGTGCTATTTCATAAGCAACTTCACATATCCTTCTCAAAATTTCAAAAGGTCCAATGAATCTCGGACTCGGTTTTCTTTTCTTGCCAAAATGTATCTTGCCCTTCCAAGGAGATACTTTTAAGAATATGTGGCTTCCTATGCTAAAATTTCGTTGTTGACGATGTGGATCAACGTATTTCCTTTGTCGATCTTGAGATGCTTGTAATCGTTCACGTATAATTCTAATGATTTCAGTAGTTTGTTAAATTATTTCAGGTCCTAGCATTTTATCTTTCCCCGACCTCATCCCAACACAAGGGTGTTCTACATTTTCTCCTATATAAGGCTTCATAGGGTGGCATACCTATGCCAGCATGATAACTGTTGTTATAAGTAAATTCTACCAAAGGTAATTGATCTTCCCAACTTCCTTTGAAGTCGATGATACATATTCTCAACATATCCTCGAATGTTTGAATGGTTCTCTCACGTTGCCCATCAGTTTGAGGGTGATAAGCTGTACTCAATCTTAATTGTGTTCCTAAATGTTTTTGAAGGCTCTTCCAAAAATTTGAAGTAAAACGTGGATCTCGATCTGATACTATAGAAAAAGGTATTCCATGCCTAGAGATGATTTTATTAATATATAGCTTGACAAGTTGGTCTAAGTTATTGGTAACTTTAATAGGTAAAAAGTGAGCTGATTTGGTTAGACGATCAACTATTACCCATATAGCATTGTGGCCTTTCTGTGTAGCTGGAAGACCTACCAAAAAATCCATGGTTATATGTTCCCACTTCCACTCAGGAATTGGTAAGGGTTGAAGTAATCCACTCGGCTTTTGATGTTAAGCCTTAACCCTTTGACACATGAGACATTTTCTTACCCGTTCAGCTATTTCTCTTTTCATATTCGACCACCAAAAGTGTTGACTTAAGTCTTCGTACATTTTAGTAATGCCAGGATGTATGGAAAATTTAGAATTATGAGCTTCGCTTAAGATTCCAACTTTTAAGGTTTGGTTTTACGGAACCCAAATTATATCTTCATATTTTATTATTCCATCCTTATATATTCTAAATTTGTTATACTTAATATGAGTTAGATTAGACTTATAATTCTGACATTCTTCATCCTTTTCCTGCATATCTTTGATTCTATCAAGTAAAGATGAAACTCCCTCTAGAATGAATAATTTTTGGGTAGAGGTAGTTGAACATTCCACCTCAATTTCTAATTTTTCAAAATCTTTTATTAACCTATCATTGGTGGTTATTATGTTTAATTTTTCTTGATTCTTTCTACTTAACGCATCATCTACGACATTGGCTTTACCAAGATGATATAAGATTTCACAGTAAAAATCATTTATCAGTCCTAACCATCTTATATGTCTTAAGACCAGTTCTTTTTGTGTAAAAATATATTTCAGACTTTTATGATTTGTGTATATCTCGCACTTTTCCCCATACAAGTAATGTCTCCAAATCTTTAGAGAAAAAACTACTGCGGCTAACTCTAGGTCATGAGTAGGATACCTCTTCTCATAATCTTTGAGTTGTTGTGATGCATAAGCAATCACTTTCCCATATTTCATCAACACACGCCCTAAACCTCTGTGTGATGCATCACTATAAACTACAAGGCCTCTTGTATCATCTGGTAACGACAATACTGGAGCCATGCTCAATCACTTCTTCAACTCTTTGAAGCTCTCTTCACATTTATCTGTCCAGACGTATTTCACCATCTTTCGAGTTAAATTGGTTAATGGGGTTGCTATTTTGAAAAATCCTCTAGAAATCGTCGATAATAACCCATTAAACCGAGAGAACTTCTTACTTCAGTTGGAGTTGTTGGTTGTTCCCAATTCACAACAGTTTCGATCTTAGTTGAATCTCCATCGATATTCCATTTTTTCAATTATATGACCCTAAAAATGAACTCTTTTTACCGAGATTCACACTTGGAAAACTTTGCATAAAGTTATTCCTTTAATAATATTTCTAAAACGACTTTCAAGTGTTCAGCATGCTCTTCCCCCATGTTTTCGAGTATACAAGAATATCGTCGATAAACACTACAACAAATTTGTCCAAACATTGTTTAAACACTCGATTCATCAAATCCATAAATGATGCCGGTGCATTTGTCAATCCAAAAGACATTACAAGAAACTCATAATATCCATAGCGTGTCTTAAACGTTGTTTTCGGCACATCTTCCTTTCTTACCTTTAATTGATGATAATATGTTCTAAGGTCAATCTTTGAAAAGTGTTCGGCACCTTTTAATTGGTCAAACAAATCGTAAATCCTTGGTAAAGGATATTTAATTCTTGATGGTTAATTTATTTAATTCTCTATAATCTATACACAACCTCATGGTTCCATCCTTCTTCTTTACAAATAACATTGGTGCTCCTCAAGGTGAAACACTAGGTTGTATGTACTTTTTATCTAAGAGTTCTTGTAATTATATGAGTAACTCTTTTAGTTCTACAGGTACCATTCTGTATGGTGCCTTAGAAACTAGTGCCATTCCCGGTGCAAGATCAATAACAAACTCAATTTCCCTATCTAGAGGTAAAGCTCGTAAGTCATCCGAAAATACATCAGGAAAATTCTTAACTATAGGTATTTAATCTAGTTTAACTCCTTCATGTCGAGTATCAACTATATAGGCCAAATATCCTAAACAACCTTTTCTAAGTAACCTTTCTTCTTGAGTTACGGTCAAGCATCGAGATTGCTTAGGTGAACAACTTCGGTTGAACATTACCTTTGACTTCGACGAAGTCAAAAGGTTTATACATTTTTGATGACAATCAATCATCGCGCTATGGTTAACTAACTAATCCATTCCTAAATTACATCAAATTCTCCCAACTGAATTGGAATAAGATCTACCAGAAAATTGTGTCTCTTTATTTCTACACTACAGTTACTATATATGGTCTTAACCGAAATCTTTTCATTATTTTCAATTTCTACACAAAATGGTTTGTCTAAATTTTCATATGGTATATTCAGGTTTTTAGAAAAACTATTAGACACAAAAGAACAAGTAGCTCCAGAATCGAATAACACAAATGCATTTAAAGTGTTGATAGGGATGATACATGTCACCACAGCATGTGAAGCAACAACATCCCTCACTGACATATTAAATGTTCTCGTGGTTGGTATATTCTGAACTCCAACTACAGCTATTGTTGACTGATTATTGTTATTCTCTGGTACTCTATTCCCCCTTCCTCCTTGGTTCTTAGGTTTAGGACAATTCCCTTAGAAATTATCAAACAAACCACAGTTGAAATATTTATTTTTATTTGGGAGAGGACACTGTGGAGAAAAGGTGTCCCGTGTGTCCACAATTATAACGTTTACTATTAAAACATACCCCTTTCTGTTTCTTTCCACATGTAGAACAAGTTTTAATGTTATTATTACTAAAGCTATTATTGTTATTTCCCATCTTTTTCCCCGGGTTGTTGGAAAAAGTAGTATCCCATTTTCGTTTGTTATTAAACCCACCTGAACTGGGTTCAGTCTTAGGTTTTCCCTTTTCATTTTGACTCTTCTTTTCTTGATGAAATTTAATGAGACTTTCGTTTTTATTTTAAGCTATAGAAGCTTTCTCAAGTTATTCTAAAAAAGTCTTTATTTGGTGTACTGACAATTTACTTCGTATCTGAGATTTCAAACCTTCTTGATACCTCCGGGTCTTTCTAAGTTCAGTATTAACTTGGTGAGGAGCAAACCTGGACAATTCGTTAAACTTGGTCGCATACTGAGATACAGTCTGTTCTCCTTGTTTCAGTTTTAGGAATTTTACTTCCATACGATCCTTCAAGGATTGGGAAAAATAGTTTTCAAAGAACAATTCTTTGAATCTAACCCAATGTACAATTTTAGTTTTTACCCGACCCTTAGTTGATTCCCACGAGTAGCTAGCCTCATCTTTCAAGAAAAAGGTTGCAAAAGTAGTCTTTTGATTATTATTAACACTTGTTACTAGGAAATATTTCTCTATTTCCGTAATCCAAATCTGTGCATCGACAGGTTCAGATGTACCTTTGAACTCGGGTGGACCAACTAATTTGAAATCTTTAATGGAAGTGTTTTGGGTTATGGGTCTATTTATGGCTCCTAGCAAAAGTTCTACTAAATTTTGGGTAGGATTCTCATCATTATCTATCTCGCGTTGGGGTCTTCTGGTTGGTGGCATGATTCTATACAAAACAACAACAAAAATTCACATAAGAATTTGAATAATACAAACATATCATTTATTTATATATCACAAGAGTCGTACAAAACAACTTAGTAGTTTACACATACTACTAACTTACACATATATATATTAAACTTTAAATGCTCATTTATTCCCACTAATATAAAGCATTTAAACTTCTACACTACCCTTAGAATTCATTGACATCATCAAAGGAATCCTGGATCATGTGGCATACCACAGATTGATCTATTAGATAAGCAGTTTTCTTCTCCTCCACCGGATATCGAACTACTCGGCATTGCAAATCATTGAAAGTATCTCAAAAACCCAAAGATATTTAGAGTAGTCTTGACTGAATTTCCTTCCTGCCCCTTTGTGCATGGTGCACTTGTACTTTTAGTCAGTTATTAGTTCCCCTCTCATGTTGTAGCATTTCCTCAGCTATGTCTGCTCTAAACTTCATTTTATTATTCTCATATTCTGTTGTTTTCATTAGTGATGTCATTGCTTCAACATGTTCATCAAATCTCATTAATTGTCCTGCTACTGTATCTTCCTCTTCCTCAGCATCTAGCAGTTGTTGGTCATGAAGCAATTCTTCATCCTATGTATCACTAGCTATAAATGACTCAATTTGTGGTGGACTATTTACTATCACCATTTCTTCAGCACTGGAGTTGGCCATCTATAAAAATAAAAAATCCATTAATACTGGTATAGAAATTTACACATACATAATATTTTTTAATGTTATTTTTATGTGTACTTTAAAATTTTTACGAACTCGAAGACTATATATTTAGATTTCTCTTCCTTATATCTATAGCCTTAACAACTTTGATACCAAAACTATAACGCCCCCATATTTATACTCCCATGGTATCCGATAGTGCTTACAACGAGTTAATATATATAACGCATTTAAATCTATACACCCATGATATCTGATTATATGCTTATATCTAATTGAATGACTATACAATTTGTAACCAGATATAATTCTCATAGATCTAATATTCACAGTATCCCATAACAATTGACAATTCTCTAGAGAATAATTACTGTGTTTGGAAACCCTCACTTGGATGTATGAACTATATCTGTGAATAGTATCTATCTATTCAGAATTCAAAATATCAACAATAACATGAACAGTCCATATTACCAATACCTTCACCCAGATGTATAGTCTATATTATGCGAATTATACTATCGTATCGATAGTACCTATCTATCCAAAATCCATAGTATCAACAACAACATGATCAGTCCATGTTATCAATACCCTCATTTAGATAAATAGTTCCCAAATGATCTCAAACTAGATTGAAGATTCTAAATTACATCTATATATGTAAGAAAACACGGTTGCGGAAGTAAAAGATGTTATATATTATAAATATTAAGATTCGATTACATGATTCTCATAAAGAGTTTCTTATTACAGAGTTTTCAACTAGACCATAATATAAACTAATCTAAGCAGGGACGCTTCCCTTTATCTACTCCAGATGCTCCAGGGTTACCATCTAATACTGCAAAGGGAATAATTTTCAAGGGTGAGCTATGACATGCTCAGCAGGTTTTATATTTATAACAATATATGATTTGAAGAAGTATAACAATTCAAATTTTAACTGATAGTTGTTACAATTTTTGGAATTTCTTTTTCAACCATTTCTAGACTTTTTATTTCTGTCAGTCACACAGACTTAGAAATTTTATTTTAGATATGAGATAGGGGATCAGCCTACTCAATATCCTAGGAATATGCATCGCATCCTACTTGTGCTCAAATGCACCCAAATTAATGTCAATTTATTATTGACCAAACAACGATCCCTTACGGGATACCTAACTTCAGTATAGGATGTCTTACCAAAGTAATTTGGTTTGACACAATAATTTATACTCAATAACAATATCATGTGAATAAACAATTCATTTCTTAGTTATGTTGAAGCTATAGCAATAACAGTACAATAAGTGGTAATTCAAGTTTAGGTTTGGTATAACATATCCAAAGAAATTCAAGATAGAAATAAGTATTTAGTACTTGGGTTTAGTAAATTTGCGAAAGTAATTAGGGTATAGGAAACTTGCCTGAGCATAGATCAGTCAAGCAATGCTATTCGATTCGTTAATAAACACCTAAGATGTTCATTCATTTAAATATAACACATTAGTATTGATAACAATACTCAAATATAAAATTTATATATGTTCGGGTTAAGTTTGATATGGTTTCGATGTTCAAAGACATTACCGAATATTAAATAATTTGATAAATTGACTAAATTCTATTTATAAGCTTTATTATATATTTTAGATAATTTAAATATCCTTTGTAATTGATGATAATTCTAGAAGCTTATAATAATTTTTATGTATTTATTTATCCTTAAATGATTTGTAATTCATTTATTTCCTTTTAAAATAATTAATAATTATTTAGAATATTATAAAAACTTTGTTTATTATTTCTAAATAATTTATAATCATTTTTTAATCATTTTTATATCATTAATATTATTTTTCAATAATTATTTATTATTTATAAGTAATTATTCTAATTACTTTATTATTAACTTATTTATTAATAATATCCAAATAAAATAAAATATTTATTGAATTTATGTAAAATTATTAAAAGTTAATTATAATAACTTAATATAATTTTAAAACTGTTTTTATATTTATTTAGTAATTATTTCTAAATTATTTTAATTATTTTCTAAAAAAACATTTTTTGTTTGTCGCTAAAGCCCTATAGTGACAGGAAGTGTCGTTATAAGTGTTCTTGAGCTTCTCGGTTTCCAGTCGGTCATGGCCAAAAGACCACTTTGACTAAGATTTATCTTGCTAGTGTTAATGATTCTGAGTTTGGACAATTATGGATGTTATAGTATTCTTACAGTAGTATAACATCAAATACATTTCGTGCTTTAACCTACATATAACAAGAAGTTATAGAGGTTCAAAGTCACTGTCAAAGCTGCTCTTGAGTTTCTGGGTAACCTAGAACAGTGGTCATGGTTGGTCAACGGTTTTATAGCTTTTATATCTTTGAATCTGTGTGATGGATTTGTGTTGTGTTGTTGTAATAGGTAATCTATATGTCAACGTACATATATCTAACACTGGTTTGGACAAACTATATTTCTAAGGTCTCAATCTAAGTTGGTCAAAGTACAGCCAACGGCTGTTCTTCATGTTCATCGGTTTTCTTGGTAACCCATAAAACTTGGTAAAGTTCGGTCAACGACTTTTGACCATTAATTTCAGTAATCATATGATTTGTTTAAGCAATTTAAGGTCATAGGTATGTAGTAAGTATATCAAGGTACTAATTCAATACAAAAAGATATTAAAACAACAAACATATAGCGATTAAAAGGCGTGTCAAAGTAGCCGGCACAACCTATTCTTGAGTTTTTTGGGTAACCCAAAAAACAGAACTTCGTGATCGGTCAACCACCTTTGACCACCTATAACTTGCAATATACAGTTCCAATGAACCTGATTTCTTTTTTAGATTAAAGACCTCATGTCAAACTACAAATAACATACGAATAATAGACCTAATCAAAAACATACATGGATCTATAAGCTCTAACATTCGACTGTCAGGCTTGATTTTCCAAAATTTCCATATTACTAAAATCACTAATTTGAGGCATCTAGATGTTATGAAAACATGTTCTATCAACCTAACATACTTTCTAACATACTAATACATAATTCTAAACATCTAAATAATAATTTGAACAAAACATAAAAGATCTAGCTATAAATTAGGGTTTACACCTTTCTTGCTTGATTTTGGATTTTTGGCTACTAAATATTGTTGCTATCACCAAGGCTTATAGAGGTATGATATATGAATGTTTAGGCTTAGAAAATTTGTAGGTTTGAACTGGAATTGGGCTACTATTTATAGAATTGTTAGGTTAGGGTTTTTGTATCATTTTCACCTTCTTGCCTCCACAAATATCTGATCATATGACTCTTCTGGTGCTTTAAAGTTACAAGCATGTCATGTGCAGCCTGGGAACTAGTATTGGTGACTCTTAACCTACTTGTAAGCTAGTTAGGTTAGATTAGTAGCTTAATTATGCCCTAATCTTCACTAATCTTGATTATGGTTTTGTTTTTAATGATTAGGTTTGTTTAATGATGTTTATTAGTACCTAATTGAAGTTTAGTAATCATAATTAGTCATTAGGATAACCAAATTAGGGTTTAGTTTAGCATTAGGGTTAGGGTTTATAAATTAGGGTTAGGGTTTATAATCTAGGGTTCCTAACCTAGATTTTCCACTAATCCTAACAAGCATGACAAAAAGTTTTGTCAGTGTAAGCAAGACAAAGCAGCTTGTCAAAAAAATATACCGAAAAGTTCGTTTTCGGAAGAAAAATTTTAAGCACAAGATGTCAAGCACGTCAATTTTCGGACAAAAATTTATTTGACCTAATTTGTTAAACAGAGTATATATTAACACAGAACACTTTCAGAACAGAGAAATTTTATTAATATATCTAAATTTACATATCCGAGTCTTATTAGGGTTTTGGGTTTTTACACATGCTTAGTACTTGTGTGATGGAATTCAAGGGAAATTGGGACGATCACCTACCCCTAGTGGAATTTGCATATAACAATAGTTATCATACAAGTATAGGCATGCCACCATACGAAGCTCTTTACGGGAGAAAGTACAGAACACCGTTATGTTGGGATGAAGTTGGAGAGCAAAAAATGCTAGGACCCAACTTAGTTCAACAAATAGTCAACGTAGTGACAATGATAAGAACCAGATTGGTAGTTGCACAAGATCGCCAAAATAAATATGCGGATTTACATCGTCAAGATCACGACTTTGAAGTCGAAAGTTATATGTTTTTGAAAGTATCTCCTTGAAAGTCCGAGATTCATAGAAACATTCAAAGTGTTGAAGTGAATAGGCGAGGTGGTGTACCAAGTAGCTTTACCACCCGAGCTAGAACACATTCACAATGTGTTTCACATTTCTGTTTTGCGTCCATACAAGCCTGACTATATACATGTGATATCTTATGAGCCGATTAAAGTAGAGAAGAATCTAACTTACGAAGAAATTGCTATCAAGATATTAGATAGGAAAGAGCAAACATTAAGAAATAAAGTTATATCTTCTGTGAAAGTACTTTGGCAAAACCACGACGTAGAGGAGGCCACGTGAGAATTAGAAGATAAGATGAGGAGGAACTATCCCCATTTATTTGTGTAACCTTGTACCTATTTCGAGGACGAAATTTTTATAAGGGGGGAGGATGTTATACCCGAGAATTTCTGAATATTATTAATAAATTAATTAATGAAAGTTGAATAATTATTTGAATATAATTAAATATTGTTGTAGCATGAGTTATAGAAACTCAGATCAATTAAATAAGTATTGAGATCTATATGACAATGAAGCATTGTGATGAGACTGATGAAGATCTTATCATAAAGTTACGAGAATTGCCTACTGTGGCATAATGAGGATCGGAGAAATTCACTAAGTGAATTAGAAGAAAAATAGTTTAATAAGAGGAAGATTAATTATGTGTAAGTGTATATTTCCATGTATGAAATGGATAGACTCTTTAACTAGTAGTATTATCGATTTGGAATTTAATTCCTATTATTTGAAATTAGTATGGTGATAGAAGTCGAAACTGGCATAAAGCTAAACCAGTTTGACACTGCCAGAGATCGACGACGCAATTGCGCCTCCCTACGATACAAACTAAACTAGCGCTAGATTCTTGCCAAGTATTAAATTTGGGAAAGGTTAGTTATTACTGTAGGAATTAAATGGGACATTATTGTAATGTGTAACATTATTAAAATCATATGATAGGAGTACATTTAATGGTATGAAGTACCAAGTAACACAATAAAATCATGTGTGACATTTTAATACAAAGTTAATTAATTTACTGTGTATCCCAAAAATTCAGAAAGGGATTAAATATTTAAAATGGACATTTAATATTGGATAGTGATATAATATTGATATATGAGCACTAATAATATCTATGGGGAATACCCAGTCAATAATACCTAACGACGTTATTTTATCTGCATCAAATATTAAATTATGTGAACCCAATGTACATGGATTATATGATATGAGTATATATTAAATCCCTAACTTTTCATATTGTAGTAGTATTAACACATTAAAATCACATTTTGGAAATCAAAGAAACCAAACTAAGCATTTTATAACGAAGTTGCTGAGTTTTTAAAACCATTGTTCCAATTTAAGTTGCCAAACAGTCTTCCATATCTTCTTTACGTAAACTATCAAGCTGTGAATAGTAAGCTACAATGGAGGTTATCATCGCTATGAAGATGGCTGATAATGAGTGGTTGAACAACCCTTCAATAACCATTGTTTTCTTTTTATACCCCATGGATTCAACCTTTGGTGTAAAGCAATTAATTGGTCACACAATCTTCCATAAATAGTAGTCTTCTTCTTCATTTCTTGTTGCTGAGAATTATTTGTGAATTACAAGTTGAGAGGATGAGTTGCTTGTTAATTAAGAAGGTGTCAAGGATTTGGAGAAGAGAGGAACTAAGCTAACTGAGCTTCATAGAAGGTAAAATTCTTGTTTTAATCCTTAATTTCAAACTTTGGTAAATCATAGAAATAACTAAATTCTTGTGAATTGGATTTGGAATTGTGCTACCAAAGTGTTTGTGAAGTGTGTATACATGTATGGAACCTTTAATAATGAACTTGAGCATGTTTAAACTGGAGAAATCAAGTTTGGGATTAATACTCTGCAGAACAAATCACCTTTCTAGTTCTGTCCAGGAAGGCCGCAGCTGCGCTAAATTTATACTAGGGTGCAACGCAGCTGCGCCATTCCCCAGAACAATATTCTGGTTTCTGATTGTGTTGCGATGTTTCTAGCATGCAAGTTTGATTTAGATATGCATGAAAAGAAGTATAATATGTGGTATAAAGCTTACTTATGAGATATGAATTGTCCAACATGATTTAGTAGGAGTTTTATAACAAGAATTTAATGTTTCAAACCCATTTGTCTGGTGGTGCTTCTAGTAGTTCATTCGAGAATTGGAATCATTCTCCATTTCTTCTCTTTCAGAGCCTGAACCATCTTATCATTTCCAACATTGAATCCTTCTTGCTGTATTTCATTTTCAGAACCTTCTTCAGCAAGATCTTCTTCTGATTCATCTTCTTCACCACTGGTTCCATCTTCAGCATTTTCATCCTTTTATACAAGCTCATCATCACTTAATTCAATGATAGCATTTTAGTGATCGCTTCTCCTTTTAGAGGCAAATTTTGCTTGCAGTCTGTAGCTCTTCCTTCTTGCTGGAAGTTCAGCTATAGGGGTTTCAGACTCTTCTTCCTCTTCAGATTCTGAAGCCTTTGGATCATCAAACGAACTTTCTTGAGGTTCAGTTCTGATAGGGGCAGTCCCTTCTTCTGTGAACTCATCACCCTTTAAACCGTCATGGGTACTTTCAGGATTGAAATGGGCACGTTCTTCCTTTTTAGAAACAGCATCATTTGACCCACCATATGGGCTTGTTGGGGCATTTGCATTTGGGGATGGAGTTGGGTCATGTTGAATCTATTCTTCATCATCAGAGTGAATGCTCTGAGGATTAGCCATAGGGCTTGAGCATTCTTCTTCATCAGCAGATGCTGCATTTTCATTCATTAATCCAGCTTCACCTTCATTGCTGGATTTGGTCGGTGAGGACTCAGCCTTGAGATTGTCAGTTGCCTTTTCTTCTTCTGATTCTGCATCCTCCTCCTCATTAGATGTACTATCTTGGGAAACTGAGGCTGGTTTGATTATCACCTTAGTTTTCTTATTTGATGGTCCTTGAAGCAGTCTGTTACTTCTTCTCTTTGTGGTTTCTGCTGTCAGGACCTTTTCTTCTTCATCTTTGTCTTTGATGGAGAGACCTTTTGATGAAGTCTGAGCTTTCTTCACACCTCTAGATTTCTTTCTGGCCGGTGTGGTTGCTGCTGGTATAGAGTCATCAGACTCAGAGCTTTCTACTTCTTTTGCTTTCCTCTTCTTTATAGAGGCCTTGCTACTGCTCCCAGTTGTCAGCCTTCTGTTCTCCTTGGTCTTTTTCTTCCAATTCACAAATAGTTGTGGAGACATCACTTTGTGAACGTTCAGAGGCTCTCCTTCATCATCCTTGATCTTACCTCCCAGCTTCTTCTTCATTACAATGCTCAGCAGTCTTCCATGAAACACCTTTGTCAGAGGTTTTTCTGTAGACTTCTTTAGCTAAGCCTTTTCTACCCATTTGGAGATTTGATCGAACAAGATAGCTCCAAAGTTGACTCACTTCTTCAGAACTATTACAGACATAATCTTCAACTACTCATCAACCACAGTATCATGTGCAGTATCCTTGCACAATACACATTTGCCCACTATCTCTGCAAGAAACTCAAACTCCTCTGGAAACTCCTTCTTCTTCATGTCCTTCAGACTAGGGTTTCTTTGGTACCCCATGATCTCCTTTGCTTGTTCCATATCGATATCGTCAAGGCTCTTCAGTCCTTGGTCAGGAAAACCTAAGCATTGATTGAGGTCAGAAGATTTCAGCTTTAGAGACTGACTTTTGACCTT
The DNA here is from genome assembly GCA_020205605.1 of Panax ginseng. Classification (NCBI taxonomy): domain Eukaryota; kingdom Viridiplantae; phylum Streptophyta; class Magnoliopsida; order Apiales; family Araliaceae; genus Panax; species Panax ginseng. The sequence goes on from CM035148.1 coordinate 44,755,307, forward strand.
GGTAGAAAGAGTTCCAGAGTTTATGGAAGCATTTGAGTAGAATTCTTTAACCAGGTCAACATATACTCGAGTACTTTCCTCAAGACATTCTGAGAATCCAGCTTTCTTTACAAGTTCGAGAATGTCTCTGAACTTCTTTTCGGATTTCTCAAACGACTTGGTTCCGAGCTGAATGTCAGTGATAACTCGCCAATCTTCCATTTGAATAGTTCGAGGAATATGGGTATATGATTCAGAGGATTCTCTGAGGGCTGGCTGATTGTGATTTTGGAAAGGCTCTGGAGGATTAATAAATTTTGGCTTCAATGAGGATTCTAGGGTTTAAAAATAGGAGGGAGAAAGGTTCGATGGTTTCTGATAACTGTTTGCAGATTTTGAATTTGTCTCAATGATATTCCCTTCTAACTCTACATAGTTAGTGATGTGTCAACCAACCATTGGTTGTACGAAGTCCAGTAATGACATGTAACTCCCCATAACTTTTTAGTTAGATATTTTCTTTAGGAGAGTAGACGTTTAATTGACGTGGATTGACCGTTGACCTTTTGGTTCGTAGAGTAGCATAGTAAGGCAGCTATGGACTCTACGTTTTCCTATGTTGACTCAATGATCAACTATGTGAGATATTGCAGTGGGTGGTTTTGACATTAATCCTCATTCTGAAACTGCATAGCTTGATCACTGATATATACGAATTTATCTCCTCATAATCTGAATGGTTGAGCAATTGTCCAGTCCTTCCGAGCTCCTTATGAGCTAGATTATTTTCTGGTAGGACTGCGATCGTCGAGTCAGCTTCTACAATCACTGAGGTTATACTACGATCGTTGAGTTCTTTTCACACTCTACTCTACGATCATTTACTGTCTTGGTCCTTGAGATGAACTTAATCAAGTAATCCATCTGATATAAGGTAGCTCAGGAAGGGCCAACCTCTTAGAGTGAGCTAAGGGTCAGGTTTGTCCCTGAGGCGCTTTCCAGATGAAATACTTTAGAAGTGATTTGCACTGATATCTCATTTGACCTTTTCTGGTGGGGAGGTCCTCTACCAACTTTAGATAATTGCATTTGTTGTAATCGTGGTGTCCTCCTGCTCTTACACTTCGATCGGATGTTTGATCGTGGGCACTCCACGAGTTTGAGTTGGGTGGCTGATAGGTTATCAGTAGTACATTTTGAGACGTTCCTACTAACTATGGATCTTCATTTTGTTCATCAGCCATAAAGTTTTGGGACTCTGTAGCTAGTACATTTCTTCATAGTATAACTCAGTGCTGTTGTTTCTTAATAGATCACTGTTCCCCCATAGTTGATGTTGTCTTCCTAGATAGATGTGATTCCTTTTACTTTAGGTTCATTTGAAGGCAGCAATGCATATCTCCTTCTGACTGAAATCACAATTATCACTTAGATCTCCTTTTATCGTAGGCATGAAAATTTTCAGGATTGATCATTCTATGATCATTTGACAGCACTATGAACATAGTCTTCTTTGACAGTCGTGTGCGCGTGAAGTTCTGCTCCCGTAATGAGTTCCTCTTGACTGATGCTCGATGATTCTCTGATGTGAGCTTCTTTGAGGATTCTTCTCATATAGCATGATAAGACCCTTTTCATCTTTGGTTGCATGGACTGCTTCCTTATACAGATTAACAGTCATGTGAGCTTCAATCAGGTTAGCTCAGCGGGTTTTCAAGGATAAGCTTGGACATATAGGAATTTTCTCAGAATCATTTCTGAACAGTCCTTAGCCTTCTGTTGGTTGAGTCTTCTTAACTGAAGTCTTCTGCTTCAGCATTCCTTAGTGTGGTCAGACAAACCAAGTACCTGCAAGTTAAATACATTTCTATTTTTGGTACCCATAATTAAATGGGTCCTACTAGGTTAGTTTTCTAAACCCCTGTTCCTCATATTTGGATAATCATCACATTTATCACCAACAGTCATATTCATGCATGCAACTAGTTTTAGATAATACATTTTGAGATGCATGAAGGTGAGTGTGTATAAGATTTGTCATTTTAATCATACACTCATTCTCTTTGATGGTTTCATCGTTTGTTGGGTTGTGTTCACAATGTTGAGTGTTCACAGAGTTAAAATCAACTCTACGATTTATATGTATCTTGTTGATTCATGGAGGTGATCAGTTTCTACAAATCATCAAAATACACTTGTAGAACTTGATCATACTCTGTGGGTTATCAAATACTTAGAACGTAGGTTTGTACATACATACTAACCCATCAGCAAAGATTACTCCACATAAAAATTGATTTAACCTTTGATATGCTTATGACCTATTTTAGATTTCTTTCAAGATGTCATCTTCAACCTAAAACTTGGATGGAGAGAAAGTTTGTAAGTATTTAAATTTCCATCCTTAAGGTACTTTCTCTCTTCATCTTTTTAGGTAGATTATGACTTCTTGACAGAATACTGTTATGGTTCATAAGAAGGTGCATTTATGATGTACACATGTATAATAGTGAGGAACCATACATTTTTACTGTCAGTTTCTTAACGGTCATTTATTTTTAATATACTGAGTTTAGGCATTGATGTGCATAGCTTCACATTTTCTCCTGACAGCTTGTTGCTCTTGTTGGCCTTTAATCGATCAGTCGTGGTCTTGAAGATGCAGGCTAGGAGAATCTCAGCATCTTTAGTTCTTTGACATCCTTCAGTTCAAAAAGTTTGCACCCAGCTATTAGTTGGCCAGACACATGTTTGAGAAGATCTTCTTTCTTCTCTGAATAAACATTTCTTAACATGTATGGCCTTTTCATCTTTCAGGCTGGTGGATGCTTGACTCTTTGTTGTTGATGTCTCTCGGGCTATCTCTTCTGTTCTTCAGACTACAAGATTGACTGCAGGCAAGGATTGGTCTTGTTGATATAATACTCGAGAATATGGACCAATCTGAGCAGCTTCAGGTGTATATACACATTTACATGTATATAATACTTCCAACGTGTGAGCTCATCTGCATATAACAAGTGACTTACTACTAAACTAAGTTTAGAACAATGTTTGTGCCTAGGATCAGACTCAAAGCGATTAGCTTTTGAATATAGCATGAGAACCTGCTCGGATACCAATTGTTAGTTCCCAGTATGCACAATAGATCTAGAAGGGGGGGTTGAATAGATCCTTTTTTGATTTCAAATACTTTTCTCTTTTATTTTGTATTGCTATTAAATTAGCATATGACAAACATAAGAATCTTTTCAAGCACAGCGGAATAAGTAAAAGATCCTCTTCATTGATATATTCATAATCATACATACATTGTTCGTAGAGTTAGTTTGGTTTGTAGCGCTTAGAACATACATAGCAGTTATAGCAGTTAATAGACATAATGTAAATGACATAATGTAAAAGACACAAGGGGTTTTAAGTGGTTCAGAGACTCAAGCTCCTAATCCACTCTTCTGCTTTCAACAAGAAGGATTTCCACTAAGGAAGGGCAACACCCTGAATCACTAAGATTCGTTCAAGGCCAGCAACCTTGGGACTCTAGTTCACTAAGAACTCTTCAAGGCCAGCAGCCTTGGAACGTCTCTAGTTCCCTAGGAACTGTTCAAGCCCTGTAGGCTTGGAACTTCATTTAGTCCCTCCGGACAAGGACCCCTCAAGCCTTAATTTCTTCTTATTGTTGTTGTAGTTGGTGCTGAGCTGCTAAGATGTCTTTAATCTTGATCATCTTTTGTACTTAGCAGCTTGGTGTGGTCCTCTTTGTATTCTGCTTTAAGACTGGACCACATCATCTTTGGTGCAGCTGATCTTCTTACGTTCTGCTCATCTTTGTATATTGTCAGCTATGCACCATCACCATTTCCTGAACCCTTCTCAACATGTTAGCAGACATGGTTCTGCACTTGCTCTGCTTCAGCCTTGGGTTCATGGTGAATCGTAGAGTGGCTTTTGGGATCTGCCTTGTGCTTTGCCACTCTTCTGAATGCTATCTTCATGTCCTTCTCGGTTCTCAGCTTAGATGCCAATTCAGAGAGAATTCTTATCTTTGTTGAGTGAAGCTTTGATATGTTCAAGTGCATCTTCAAAGTTGCTTCACTTCCACCTTCGTAGTCTCACTATCACTGAGACTTGTTCTATTTGAGCTCAGGTGGAACTCGTAGAGTCAACGTTAGCATTTTAACCAACTCAATGATTCTATAACATTGCAATCATCAGCAACTCTTGATCGTTGAAGCTCTGGCATATTTATACTCCTTCCCAATCTTCCCGTTGAAAACTAGCCGTTAGAAGCTCTTTGAAATGCTTCGCAGATCTCGAGTTATTTGGTGTAGACTGCAGATGTGACATGTCTTACTTTTCTGACACTGCAGTCTACTGTTTCACCTACCCCGTCAAAGATGTCACTTTAATGTCTTGGGTAGGTCGAAGACATTATTTCCTCCTTCTGATTTCTCGATCAGAGGTTGTCCTTTTGCATCGATTCTCTCAATAAGCTTTTGTACAAATATCAACATTCAGATTGAACCGTTGTCAATGCTTCAATCTTCAGCCATTCGTACTCTACAATTCTGATGCATGTCTTCATGGACCTGATCGTAGTGTCTTGTTGACTGGTAGAGACAACACTACGATCTTGAAGAGTGTTAATTGGATCTTCAATATAGAACACCTCTTCCTTCTTTTGTGCAGTGCTTCAATACTTCTATTTGCCTTAACAGCTCTCAGTGACTGATGACTTGACATCTTTGTTCTGGCCCCTTCTGAATAGCAAGACACTTCAGATTTGTGGCGTGTCCAGCTCGCTTTCTCCTTGTGATCTCCCATTCACTTATCATCAATGGACTGACCTAATGCTTAATCACTTTAGCCTCATTCTTCAGAAGCTATCCAGAGTCTCTACATGCACTTCATCAGTTCTTTCTTTATTTGGCAAACACTACGATCCTGGTTGCTTCCAAGATCGTCGTCTTCTGTCTATTTGACAGCTACTACACTTGCTAACTTTCCTAAGTCAGTTACTGAAGCCTTCTTCTGATCTCCTTGTGGAAGACTTCATCCTGAATGTCTTCACAACTCAATCTGGATGCTGATTGAGTTGGTGCTTAGATCTTCTGTTAACTTGTGTGCCATTCGTTGAGTGCTCTCTTGTTTCCTTTATGATGGGATGTATCTTTGCAGTGCCAACCAGAGGCTTCATTCATTTGGATATTCTGGGAGTGCTCAATTGTTGAGAATCGTATTTGCTCTACGATTCAACCTTGGCATTGTGAGCATTCTACGACTCCGAGATCAGATCTTGACACTCTACGATTTCTGCCTTATGTTTGTTCTCTTCATCTGATCTTGCTCGACTATGATCTATGCCTCTAGTATGATCAGTAGACTCTACGACTCTGAGTGTAGTCTACGATTCTTGATTTGGCTTTTGTAGATACTCGTTCAACTCATAGGTAGACTGTCTCTACGATTCTTAACATGACTTCCTCAGTAGACTATGGCCCTGAGGAAGTTCTCCTCGACACACTACGATCCTTCCTCATCTCTCCCGGCAGTCTACGAACTCCGAGATCTACTATCTTGCAGACTACGATTCTGCCTCGATAGCTCTCGAGTTTTCCTTAACTCTCCTGGTATACTATGATTTCTGGTGCAATGCTCGACGATCAGACAAGCCTATCTATTACATCATAAGATCAACCTAACATGCTTGATCTTTCTACGTTTATAGTCCTTGTACATCATTTCTTTTTAAGGACTTTACAAAGCTATTTTTATTTATGTAGGATCAACCTAACATATTTCATCAATTCATTCTAAGTCCTTTGTACACATGTTTCTATTATCTATAAAAGGACTTTACAACTTTTCTTAATGCAAACATACTTGCATATTCATTCATATATATCATAATCAAATCTTATATAAATAGGAATAACAATCACATGCTTATTCCTGACAAGTTTGGTCAACTAATCTGGTTGTTAAATATAATGAGTTATAATATTAATGATGAATAATTGTTAATAAATTAAAATTATGTTTATTAAAGATAAGTGATTTGTGATAAATATTTATTCAATTTTTGATATAAATAAAGGGGTTTGTTATGAGGTATTTGTTATAAGTTTGGATTTTTATTCCATGAGGATATGTGCTAATTTTTCAGACCGTTGGTTGAAGTTATTACTTTATGTCCTTCACGAGCATAAAGAAGCTATTGAGTGGTCTATTGCAGATTTGAAAGGAATCAGCCCATCCGTTGTCATGCATAAAATTCACTTAGTAGAGAATGCAAAACCCTCTCGTGAACCACAAAGAAGGCTGAACCCAGTGATGTAAGAAGTAGTTAGGGTCGAGGTACTCAAGCTTCTTGATGCGGGTATTATATACCCGATATCCGATAGTAAGTGGGTGAGCCCTGTGCAAATAGTTCCAAAGAAGTTAGGGATTACAGTGGTGCTCAATGAGCATAATGATTTAGTTCCATCTCATGTTCAGACAAGATGGCGTGTTTGTATTGACTACCAGAAGTTGAATTCAATGACTAGGAAGGATCACTTTCCTCTTCCCTACATTGACCACATGCTGGAAAGGTTAGCCGATCATGCTTATTACTGCTTTTTGGATGGTTATTCTAGTTATAACCAAATTTCAGTCGATCCATTTGATCAAGAGAAGACAACATTCATGTGCCCTTTCGTTACATTCGCCTACCGACGCATGTCTTCCGGACTATATATGCAATGCACCTGCTTCTTTTCAGCGGTGTATGATTTCTATATTCTCTGACATGGTAGAGCGATTCTTAGAGGTTTTCATGGATGATTTTTTTGTGTTTGGGTCTTCTTTTGAGGAATGTTTGAAACACCTAGCTTCTAGTCTTAGAAAGGTGTAGGGAAAAGAATCTAGTGCTTAATTGGGAGAAATGCCAGTTTATGGTATAAAGGGGATTTGTTCTTGGTCATATCATCTCCAAATAGGAAAATGAAGTAGACAAGGATAAAGTAGAATTAATCTTTAACCTGCCGCCCCCGCGAACGGTGAAGGAGACTCACTCATTCTTAGGTCATGCTAGTTTTTATAGGCGTTTTATCAAGGATTTTTGTAAGATTGCTAAACCTCTATGTAGTTTCCTCGCCAAAGATGCCCTATTCGTATTTGATGAAGCATGTCTAAAAGCCTTTGAGACTTTGAAATCCGCTATGACCTCTGCACCTACCATTCGGTCCCCTGACTGGAACCTTCCATTTGAGATCATGTGTGATGCATCTGATTATGCAGTTGGGGCAGTTTTAGGTCAGAGAATTAATAAAGTCCCTCATGTGATTTACTATGCAAGCAGGACCTTGAACGACGCTCAACTTCATTATTCTACCACAGAGAATGAGTTATTAGAATTCGTATTTACTTTAGACAAATTTAGGTCCTATCTCTTGGGATCGAAAACCATTGTCTATTCAGATCACACCTCTTTGAAATACTTATTTTCTAAGAAAGATACGAAGTCGCGGCTGATTCGGTTGGTCTTATTGCTACAAGAGTTTGATTTAGAGATAAAAGATAAGAAGGGAGCTGAGAATGTTGTAGCATATCATTTATCTAGACTCATAGTTGAATTCTCGAGTGATCCCTTGACCATAGCCGAGACATTCCCCGATGAGCAGTTGATGCATGTTTCCCAATCACCTTGGTATGCGGACATTATTAATTATCTTGTCGCACGTGAAATGCCAAATCATTGGTCTAAGCAAGATAAATGTAAATTCTTGTATGATGTGAATTAATTTTACTGGGATGATCCATATCGCTTCAAGTATTGTCCTGATCAGGTAATTAGGCGATGTATTCCTGAGGAGGATCAAATGCAAATTATCTCCTTTTGCCATGATCAGCCGTGTGGAGGCCATTTTAGTGGAAAGAAGACATCTGCTAAAGTTTTACAGTGTGGATTTTATTGGCCTTCCTTATTTCATGATGTTGTGTAGCTTGTGAGAGATTCCAAAAGTTAGTTAGTGGGCAAGCTGAAATTTCAAATAGGGAGATTAAACATATCTTAAAGAAGACGGTAAATCCCAACAGGAAGGATTGGTAAGTCCGACTGACAGATGCTTTGTGGGCATATCGTATTGCATACAAGACTCCCATTGGAATGTCCCCTTACCGCTTAATGTATGGCAAGGCATGTCATCTGCCTGTTGAGTTAGAACATAGAGCTTTTTGGGTTGTTAGACAGCTAAATAATAATAATCGTCTGCATCTATTCCCAAGGAAATTGGAGTCTAAATGGTCCGGTCCTTTCATAGTCCAGTAGGTGTATCCTAATGGGGCCATTGAGATTCAAAATCCCAAAGATGGTACTGTGTTTAAAGTGAATGGACATCGTTTAAAACCATTTTTTGAGTTGAAAAATCCATAAGTTAAAGTTATGCTTTTGGAGGATCTCATTTATCGGGATTGATTTTTTTTAGGCCATGATTCATGTATATTATTGTATATTTGGATTTATTATTTTTGATTTTCGTTTTTCTATTTCTAACAAAAGTGTAGGATCATCTCTTTGATTTGGGCTTTAAATTTAGAATTTATTGAGATGTCCATACGGGGCATACTTTAATATTCAGGTGATATCCTTCCTCTACTTATTTACATGTCTTTATACATTGCAGACAATGTAAGTTTTACGTTTGGGGGGGGGGGGGGTGGGATTTATTTATTTGCCTTATTATTTCATGCACTTTAAATACTTTGTTAGGATATGTGAAAATTATTTTATTTTCTTTTTTAAAAAATCTTAAATAATTTATGCAATGGTTCTTGAGCTGATATTGAGTTTCCCTTTATCTAGCTAATGCAATAACGATGACACATTTGTCTTAATTCTTTACATGTACATGCTTAGTTCTCCTACTATCATTATTAAGAGAAATTTTTATGATCTCCAATCCTCCTTTAATTTGAGCACATAAGATAACAAATGCATGACTGAGTATAACTTAAAATCTCTTGAAAATAAACATAAATGCGGAGACTAAATAGCCTGTGAGATTTGAGTCAATCGTTCTATTTGAGGGTTTTTACATCAACTATAAATTATTATTTTTTGAAAAGTGTATTTTGTTGAGTAGTCTCATTATTCTTTGCTTTGATTGAACACTTGAAAGGTATGTCCATGAAATGTAATCTCTTTTGAAGGATTCTTAATATTGCTTGAACTGAAGAACTTTAGACCTTAGGAAGTGACTTAGGCCATCTTTGATAGCTGACATATGAACCTAATCTCACCTTTCCATATGTATCGCTAGTCACTTTTTTTGAGCCTTTTATATAGCCTTTCTTTGGTAGCCCAATATCTTTACCCTACTCCAATTTGGAGTGTAAACCATATTTATGACCTACCCTTTATCAAAGGATGTGTTGAGATTATCTCTTTTTATGGGCAATAGTGAAAAGTGTGCTTGAAGAGAATGAAAAAAAAATAGAAAGATTGAATGAAAAAAAAAAAAAGAAGAAGAAAAATGATGAAATCTCTTGTAAAAAAGATGGGAAAAAATGCATGGAAAGGAGATGTAAAAAATGATGTGAAAAAAATAGAAAAAATTGAATAAAAGCTCAAATGAAGTTGAATTAAGCCCAAGTGTTAATTTTATAGCTCAACATGTTTCTTAGATCTTTGAATCCCTTATATTCCTTCGTTTCATAACCCTTGCCCTAGACCTTGCATTACATCCCTAAAAATTCCTAATGATCCTTTGGAATACGGTTTAGAGGTGAGAGTAGTGGACGGGATCAAGTTATACATTTCGCATTTCTAGTGGGATTTATCCTTTCATGAGACTCTTGTTATTTAATTTATAGCATTTTTCATATATATGCATGCGTGAGGAGTTTGAATTTGAATACATTTACTCTTTATAGCCCACGTGTAATGAGAGCATTTACACCCTATTCTCGAGTGTTTCATTTGTTGAGTGTATGCCATGCGAGGAGTTGAATCAAAGCATAGTTTGGATGGAGATTGAAAGTTTTGCTTAATTTGATATCAATGATGTTATGTTGTTGTCTATTCAGACACGCACAATGAGATTGACGAGAATAAAATATTCTTATTTGATATTGCTAGTTTGAGAACTTTGATGTTGCATGTTGACGTCATATTGTCTTGGCATGTGGGTGTTTTGATGTTTTTGTTGAGTTATTTGTATTGGTGAATAAAGCGGAAAATGCACATTTTAGAAAAGAGCCATTGCATTCGAATTTTGTTGGTATATTCATTGTAAACCATCAGGAGACAAAACTCCTCCTACTAGGGACACCTAGAGGTTTAAAGGCTTGTAGTATACGCTAAATACTATCGTGTTCCCTACGAAAGTGGCTTAGTTGTATGTAGGATTTTATTTGTTTTATTTTTTTAGTTTTTATTTTACTTGAGGACTAGCAAAATCTAGGTTTGGGGGTATTTGATAATCATATTATTTATATGTTTATTTCCTCTTAAAATAAATTTATTAGTCAAATTTTATATTAATTCTATTTTAGTTATAATTATTTATTTATTTTGCAATCAGTTGCACAATAATAAACAAAGTCAATGCAATCTCCCAAAATCGGACCCACCATAATAGCATTAGGGGACTTGGATTATAAAGCAGCCGCATCAAAAAGAAGCAACAGAGAAAAAAAATTATTTGATATATCAGAAGTGAGCATCGCAAGCTCGAAAAAAATTTGGCTTAGGACATAAGGAGCATGCGAGAATTAAGGAGGGAAATTAGGAGCAGATATTCAAAAATTGGAAATGAAGAGGAAACCAAGGAGTTGTCCAAGGAGTGAGGAATCAACAGTTTATTAAGGAGGAATAAGCGTAGTACAGTAAAAAAAATTAATTTATTTCCTTTTCCAATTAATTTGTATATACAGGTGAATATTCTATTTATTTAATTATGTATTATTTTATTATGTTTGTGTTTTAATTTCAAGCATGTTAGGCTAGATTATTTTCTAGGGTTGATGATGAATATAATTGATTGATTCCATAGCACATATTCAAGCCAATTGATTCTACCAATTTAGTAATTTTACGTAAAAAAAAAATATTATTTCTATTGGATGTCTATTTTTATTGGAAAAAAAAATAAGGTTTGATTCTCATTATTATTTATTGGATTCAATTTATAATTTGTTAAAAGGGGATATAAACTGTGTTTTGATGGAAATAATGAGTGTTTTGATTTTATACATATGTTTGGCTATGAAAGGATTAACAATTTGATTTTACAAATTAATTGGACTCAATTGATTTTATTTTCCACATTTAGTAATGTGAGAGACCAAATTAGTGTGAGATAAAAAGTAGAGTATTTGGCATGAATATTAGGAAAATGATATCAATTATATGATTCCGCCACCCTAGTATTTTATCATTAATTATTTTATTTGCATATTTTTAGTTGATACAAATTTCCTCGAAAAATCTAAGCTAGATTAGGAATTAATTAAAATTAGTCAGTGAGAAAAACACGTTTCATTCGTCAAGTTCTTAGGATTCGACCTCGCAATTATAAGCTATATTAAGTATTCGATTCGTGCACTTGCAATTTGTGCACCTTTGTTTTTAACTATTAAGAAATTCGAATAAAATTATGCAATTTAGATATCACGTGGAAGGAAGTCTGGGCTGCCCTAATTCATCCAAGAGAGTTTTCCACTTCAACGACATATGTATCTCCCAGACACCCACTTTAATAATGGATGAAAATTGTAAAGCTATGGAAAAGAGGTATCAAAACAGCCTGTAATGCCAAAAAGTCTAAAGCACTCTCTCTACCTGGCCCAAGAAATAAAATAATAGTTACGGTACGTTATATTTAATATTTTCTAAAGGAAAACTTGTCGACATAATCAATATTTATATTTATATTAAAAAGCGGCAATAGGCCGCTTCATGTATCTCGTGTCACAATTTGTTTTTTCTTCTTTTGCTCCTATAAATTTAATTTATTATTATTTTATATTTTTTTAAATTAAATTATTTGTATTTTTCTATTTTGTCATTAATTTTTATAATTTATTTATTTTACTTCATATAATTTAAACTCACAACGCTTGTGTCACCTGATACTAATTTATATGTAAACATCTAACCCTATTCAACTAGCAAATCGTAGTAGCCAACACTATAAAAGTTTTTAAAGCTGGAAAGGTTGGCGGCTAACTTTTAGCTTGATATATTTAAATTGTTGAAACCTTTATTTATTACTAGTTTAAAATTTTAAATTAGTTGTTATTTAACATAATATCATATATCCGAGTGTTGTTGATAATAAGAATTAATATGAATTTTAGAGAACTCATTTGGGTGTAATGTATATTCATTTATTTTATAATAGTAAAGTCTTATTTAAATTCAAATAGTTATACCTATATAATTTAGTAACAAAAAATATTATATAATTAAGTATTCTTGATAGTAAAAAATATGAATTTTAAAAAATGCTAACTAAGTTCAAAAATGTACAAGAATAAGAGATAATGATAAGTAAATAATTATGATCGTATGAATATAGATAAAATTTTTGTGAAATCGAATAAAAGATGAAAAAATAGTTGAGTGAATCTTTTTCGTAAAAAATAGATTTTTTGTGATTTTAAATAAATAATGTATTCTTTATTAAATTTTAAGGTTGAGGGACCATTTTGTGCTACTAAATAAACTAACTCATTATCCTGTTTTTGTTTAGTTATAAAATTATTGTATTATTTAAATTTTTTATATTATACTATACTAATATATTAATTCTACTAATAATAAATGAATGTTGTGTACAATGATTTTTATATAAATAAAATATTTTTTCTGAAATACCTTGTTTAACTAATAATGTATAACTAATTATTGATGAAAAATAAATAAATTTGAAAATCTACAATAATAATTCTTCTACTTATATTATATAAATGATAATATCGCTCTTTAAAATGATTTATTTGTTTTATATTCCTTTCTTCATCTATTTATGTAATAATAAAATCTTAATTAAACTCAAAAATTAAACTTATATAATTTAATAATAAAATATTATTATATTAATAAAATATTATTATTATCAATAATTTGAATATTAAATAACACTAACCAAATTAGAAAATGTATAAGAATAAGAGATAGCGGTAAGTAGATAATTATGATAATGAGAATGTAAATGAATTTTTTTTGAAATTAAAATGAAAGAAATAATTTTTTTTACTGATGTTTAGTTTTCTATTCCAACATTTTAAAGTTGTGGGACTATTTTTAAGTTTTAGGGTTGAGAATTTGTACTATTTATTATGTATGTATATGCATGTGTCAAGTTTCGTGGTTTAAAAATTCTACATAAATACTTCTAATAATTAATTTTAAAAATAGTTTATTTAACTATTAAAGTCAAATTAAGATTAAGATTAAGATGTTTATTATGGGGCAGAGACCGTTACATTGTTAGAATGTTACACTTCAAATAATTACCCCTTTTTTGGTCCGCCCTCAAGATTGAAGTTGTAGTTGTTCTGGTCAGTGCTGGAGAAATTAATTTCAAAAGGATTTTTGGCTTAGTTTTTATTTTTTTTACTCTTTATTTTTTTTTATTTCTTAGAATTATTAAGTTGGAGTTCTGTCGATTTGGGGATTATAATTGTCCTCAAGATTGAAGAATACTTTGAGGACAACATCATCCGTTAGGCTTGAGAATATATAAATAATCGAAAATGTATTAGGTTGATGTTGCTATGGCAAACTTATGAATCTATGGCTTGAATGAGGAAGAAGATGACGACTGTTTGGATTTGTCTGAGTAATTGAGTTTGGTGGAAGTGGTGGATGGCTGCTGCAACCATGGTGGTGGTTGATGGTAACAATATAATGGGATAGAAGTGAAGTAGGAAACCGTAGTTTTGTTTAAATTTTGTTTTATTTTATTTATGAATATAATGGTTGGTTACGGTAAGGAACTGAGATCACAGTTCCTTAATTATCTCAACAGATGAGCTCAATTAAGCTGTAAATTCCACTGGAAATGAGAATCCAGAGATCTAAAAGAAGAACAGATAATAGGAGGAAGACATATAGAAGAGTGCAAAAGAAGATAGAGAGAAATTGGGAAACAAAACATATCATATATTTCATACTCATTTCCATACAATAGTTCAGTATTAATACTGCTAGCTAACAGACTTCGAAAGATAAAGACTAACAAGTCCTTGTGTAAATAAAGACCAACAAGTCTTTATTGTACCAAATGTTAAGACTAAAATAGCCTGAAGTAACTAACAACACTTAATAAGCAATTAATTACTCTAACTATCCTTTCAGACAGACTTCCTGACAAACCCCTCTCCATCAGAACAACCTTGACCTCAAGGTTGAAAATGGGGATATCTCTGGTGGAGTGATTCCCAATCCTCCCAAGTAGCATTATTTGGTAAAGTGTTAGACCACTGCACCAAGACTTGAGCAGCATTAATTTTCTTCTTTACCATTCTTCTATCACTATAACAAAAAGGCTTATCAGCGACCGCCTATCAGCGACCGCATCTGGTCGCAAATGACTATCAGCGATCGAATGCGGTCGCGGATAGTAGTCGCAGTTAATCTGGTCGCTGGATGGACCACAGCCACTGGTTCCACAAGGAGCTTGTGATGACCCGGAAATTCGGGTTGTCCAGAATTTAGGTTTAAAGAATTAGTTATTAATAAAACTAATTTTTATTAATACTATTATGTGCTATGTGTTTATTAATCGTTCTATAACCTAGGATGATTATAAGTTAGGAGTATTCTGGCTACGAGCTAGTCTGAGTGAGTAAGAATTTTCAAAACGAAAATAAAAATTTTTCGGAAACAAAAATATTTTCGGGGAAAAAGACGAAATAGGCACTATTCATCCGTTTCTGCTCGAAGATTTATTTTGAAATTCCGAGAAGTTATTGATTACGTATAATTTTGAGACGTGAGGGAATATTTAATAATATTTCAGTTATGGCAAAAAACGAAGTTTTCGCCTATGGACTTAAAACTTAAGGGTTAGGAAAAGTGAGTTCCGAGAATCGCAGTTTTTAAAACTGTCAGACGAAACCTGAAAGATGGAACCACGAAACTTACAGGCTAAGTTTCGTGAATAGTAAGGAGGTTAACTAAGGAGGTGGAAGTAGTAAACTTAAGTGTTAAGTAAATTTAAGACTTAAGCAAACTTAAAGGCTAAATAGACTTAAGTGTTAAGTAAACTTAAGGAGTAAGTTAACTTAGTCCTTAAGCCATGAATAGTAAGGAGGTTAGGGGGCGAAATAACTAAAATACCCTTAGCTTGGAAATTCTATAAATAGAAAGCTTAAATCATTTTTATGGGATTTTAAAAATCCTACATCTAGAGAGAGAGAGGGTTCAGATGAAGAGGGAGAAGGAACATGAACATGAATGATCGGATCGAAAGTGTTCGTGAAATAGAAAAGCTAGTAAATCGCCGGCTTTGTCTAGCGGAAGAAAAATAAAGAAGAACGGTAATCCGAAACCTAGTCTTTTATAAATTTTCTTTAAGTTTTTATGTTTAAAAATATAACTTAATGAAGATAAGAAGTAGATAAGGTGATAAATGAGTTCATATGGTTGAAATCATAAGAAAATGAAGAAATAAGAATTTAAAGTTTAGTAAATAAATTTCTTAAGGAAGTATAAGATTCGTAATGAATTAGAACGATCTGAGTGGATTATATGAATAAGTAGGTGAAATAAGTAAGGAATGATGTTCTATAACATCAAATTCCAATATAAAGTGAAATCATAATCCAAAATATCGATTAAAATGAAGAACGAACGAAGAACACGAAGAACACGCGAAGAACATGAAGAACGTTGTTGATGGACAAATTTAAAACCATCGTAGTTTAATTGTTGTTGATGGACAAGTTTAAAACCATCGCGTATAACTTATTTGCATATTTCTTGGTTAGGAACGGTAGAAACGTTCATGAAGAATAGATTAAAACTTAACTATAACGAAGTTTTGGCGAAAATTTTGTAAAAGACGAACGAGAATTAGAAAGTTAGTAAATGAACCCGAACGTGTAGGGTTTCATAAGAAAGTAAGAAAACGTAGAAAACGTGAGTCATGGACTCAAGAACGAACGAGTTCTGAGTTCGGATGACCGAATTACGGACGAACGAGCGAAGAACATTAAAAGCGTAAAAATGAATAAAGGGTGAAGATCAAGCCAATTGAATGGCACGTTAACTGATTTAGAATGAAGTTCTGTCTGAGGGGTATTTAAGTATGTTAGATAAGGAAGAGAATGGCTTTGGAATGACCTCGTTCTGAGTTATAACGAAGGAGTTATGAGATCGCGAAGTAAGCATCTCAAAATTTATTTAACACTTAGAGAAATTTTCTAGGGTTAGGGCTTGGCTCATGAGCCAGCCATGCCTTAGGAGTGGCGGCAAAGCGATTGCTAGACGGGGGACCGGTATCGCTAACTCAAGGTCAAGCGCGCGAGAGATAAAGAAGGAGTGAAATACAATTGCACTGGTGTTGAGAAAAAGCCGAGAGATGAGCTTTGAATCGCTTTCAGTCTCTTAGGGAAATGTAAGGGAAGATAAAGAATATAATATTCAACTAATGTAACACTTAATAAAGTAATATAAACCTTTATTAAAGGTTGATCATAAAGATTAAGCAAGATTAATTGATAAAGAATATAAACGCGGGTTACGTAACCGATATCTGGGGACCGTAGTCGCGATTAACGAACGTGATGGATTGCTATGGTTGTGATTCCTTAGAGGTTGAGCGACGAGGGAAATGAACCTGAGGTTCATGTAATGGATAAAGAAAGTATTAAATAGTATATGAATTATCAAGGAAGTCGTAATGAACGGTAATAAGATTAATGAAAGCCGAATGTGAGTTAGAGAAGAATGTAAATCATCAAAGATGATGAACGTTTTGAGTAAGACATCTCCGTATGTCATGAAGCCGTAAACTGGTAAAGGAAGTTAGTCGCGTAAACTTATAATGCAAAGAAGGCGAACCCTAAGAAGTAAAGTTAACTAAACCAATGCGTAAGTTCAATATATGACTAATTGGTGTTTATGTTTTCTCCTTATGTGTTATATAGGAATTGAAATGAGCGATTCAAAGATATCATAGTCATAGGCGTAAAGGCAAGTTTCCTAACTTCATTCATATTACATGAATGCTAGTTTCTTAAACTTCTCACATGTTGTACTTGAGAAGTCTTGTCTATGTGTATATGTGCGATGTATGTACAAGGTGATAGTATGTATGAGGCCTTGTGCCACAATTTGAACACTTCGGTGTTTCTATGCTATGCATTGTTCTGTGATTGAGCTTTTCAATACAAGTATGTTCTGTTTATACATGAACTGTTATTGTTAAGTTTGTGCTAATGATTCTAGCCAGATAGGATGTGTATGAAAAAGGTAGAAGAATGAAAGTATTTCAAAGTAAAAATGACTGATGTTTTAAGATGATAGGAATCAAGACTATTCCTATTATTCAAGCTGCTTCATAACCTTTGTTCGGTTATAGAAGTTCTAAAGATATGTTTTAATTCTGAAGTTGTTTGTTCAACTGTTATGACTTGTTGGGCAATTGAATGCTCACTTTTGTTTTAAATGAAAAACAATTTTCAGCGAACAAAGTTAGAAGAACTTAAGGATCCCGTAAAGATCAAGCTGACGGTATCCAGATGAAGTGTCATTCAGAATGTGACTGAGCGAGAAGATCAAGTGAAGACTTGTAATGTAAAAAGATGAAATTGAAATATAGATTAGTCTAATGAACTATTATGTATCCTTGGTGGCGGATAAAAGTCACTCTTGTAAGATGAAATGAATAATGTATTTATTATTATTTGTAATGAAAAAGGTTATAAGATTTCCAGAACCTGGGATTTGAGAGTGTATGTTGTTATATTTCAGTATATAATGATGTATGTTGGATGAATGATGTACTCGTGACGTGCGGAATCCGGGTGTGAAGATAGACCGGATTTCGGGGCGTTACAGAGCTGACCATCATCATCCAGCTAAGGCAAAATAGAAGAACTAATGCAATCCTGGCTAATTTTTTTCTTTAACAAACACACATGGAACACATGATGGATTTTAGAATCTGTGGGAAGAGTGAGCTTGTATGCAACTGAACCAATTTTATGTTCAATAGGAAAGGGTCCAAAAAAATTAGGAGTTAACTTCCCAAACTTTGGATAAGTTAGAGTAGTCTGCCTATGAGGCTTAATCCTCTAATAAACCAAATCACCCACCACGAATGACCTCCCACTCTTGGCCTTATCAGCATACCACTTCATTCTAGACTGGGAATCAATTAAATTCTATTTCAAAAGCTGCAAAAACACATTCCTATTTTGACAAAATTGCTTAGTAGTTGGATCAGAAACCCTTCCATGCTGATGAAAGTTCAGATGAAAAGCTCTGTAACCATATAATGCCTCAAAAGGTGTAGCTTTTAATCCATTGTGGTAGTGGGTATTATACCACATTTTGCCTCCTTTTTAGTCTAACAAAAGGACTCTAACTCATGCAAGCATACATGGGTCAACAAGTAGTACATAGTAAGAAAAATATCGACCCACGGAGAGGGATATTAAATCTTAATTATCATACATCAATCATGTCACTATTTTCATATGCCTTAACGAATAACTCACAATTAAAATTTATACTAAACTCAATTAATGAATAAAAATAGGATACTAAAATACTATAATCAAATTTGGAAATAATGGGATTCTAACTTCATTTAATAATTCATCTAACTTGTAACTATCATGTAAAGCTTATATATTTATCATGGAAAACTAATCAAGAGCACAAAGATGGACATAACAATTTTTCAATGAACTATGACCTATTTACATAACTTCCATATATAATAAAAATCATGTAAGCAATATTATTACCAAAATCACTATATATCTATGTGATATTGCAAAAATAATGAATTAAAGCACAAGCGCTTTCAGTACTACACACGGTGAAACGATATATTTCTATCCGGTTCACGAATTACAAAGCTAAACAACTCAGCCGCATAAACATATGCTATTATGATTATATCCATACTCATATTTCATTTTTCAAATCCATATAAGCATACAAGATGAATGGTGATCAAACATTCATTCATTACGCTCAATCATAATAGGTAATCCAATGATAAACATACAATTATACAATCAGCTACATAAGTTTAGACTACATATCAAAATCCATTAGAATCCCATAATGGAGTTTAGTTCATTTCTGAACCAAAAGCCATTATGGGATTGAAGCAACACATGGAATTAAACAATACAAATAAGAGATGAAAGAGAAATGATTAAACCCAGTTGCAAAATCTGCTCCAATGTGTTTTCCAAAGTACTAATAATCTCCAGAAAATGAAATTAACGATTATTCAATAACCAAAGTGAAGAGAGGATTTAGAATGTATCAAAAACTGATCAAATCCTCTCCAAACTAGTTAAAGCATAAGAACCCTAATTACTTGATATGAAAAACTGATAAAAGACCCAATAACACACGTCTGGTACCAACCAATATTGTTCAGATGAGCCTCAAGCGCTCAAAATTCAAATTTCAAAAAAGTCAACAAACAGACTGCAGAGGACTCGCAGGCACAGAAGCGTGATGCTAGTGTAAAAAGCAAGCATGAGACGCTGATAGGTGATAGGTGTCCTGCGAAGCCTTGCACGCGCCAGAGAGGTGCAAAATTGTCTTTCTTTAAGTGGCGCGGGAGTGCGTTGTAAGGCTACAAACAGACTGTCTTTCTATGCGACTACTTCTTGTTGTCTTCTGATGTTGCTTCTTGCTTTGTTGTTTGTTCTTCATCTTTCTTTTTCTGCATGGCACTCATCCACTGCTCCAGTTCCTCATCTACCCATGTCCATCATGCCTAGTCCTTACTAGCTTATGTCACCATGCTTATCCATGTCATTCTTGCCTTTTTTCATGCCTTTCCTTGCCATAGAAGTTCCACTACAAGAAATGCTAAACAACATAAAATGCACAAAAACATAGTAAAATCTACTTGAGATGAGCATAATTCTCGTGACTTAACATCCAATAAGTAGGTATAAACCCTACTTATCACCACCACTCAGCAAAAGGTAACCAACGAATCTAATTGTTGGGTTTATGAGCCATCATGCCTCTAAGATAATATTCCAGTACTTGGTTCAACCTCTCAGACTGTCCATCTGACTAAGGGTGGTAAGCAGTACTTAAATGCAATTTAGTTCCAATCAACTTAAATAAAGACTGCCAAGATAAACTAATGAAGATCTTATCTCTGTCTGAAACAACAGTGGAAGGAAATCCATGCAATTTATACATGTGACGCCCCCAAATCTGGGTATCTTCCAACCCGACAGATGGTGCTACACGGTGCTACAGTTCACAAAAACATTCAATTGAAATGCCTCAAAAGAACGAATATGTCTTATATATTCAAAATAATATTAACATTCCCTACTTTCTTTATAATCGTTACACTTGTTCTTATCATAATATCAAATATTATCATTACAAACCTATACTATTACATAGGAAATCTACGGGTTCGCCTTAGCCTTCCCTTTATCCTTGTCGGATCCTTCTGTTCGTTCGATCTTAGTTGCATTCATATGGATCAAGCAAGAGTGAGCCTAACTAGCTCAACAAGTACAACAATTATACTAAAACAACATGCTTGAAACATAGAATCATATATCTTCAATAACTGAACAATAGTTATGAAGTACTATCGATAATTCAAAATAACACTTCTTTTCATTCAAAACGTCTTACAAAGACAATATTCAGTACATCAATTCTGGTCCAGGACAATGAGCATTTCATAAGTTCTTTGA
This sequence comes from Panax ginseng, assembly GCA_020205605.1. NCBI lineage: Eukaryota > Viridiplantae > Streptophyta > Magnoliopsida > Apiales > Araliaceae > Panax > Panax ginseng. The sequence goes on from CM035148.1 coordinate 44,776,205, forward strand.
AAGTGACATCCCGACACTAAGTTCGTAAGTCCGGCATAGCTTACGAGCACGTCTAGGTGATCATCCTATAGTACTATATGTTGATCAACACTACATTCATTAAACGTATGCACGTTTAAGTTGTGGAAACCTCACATGCCTGTCGTTTGACGACAAAATAATTTAGCATACTCAGTCTTTATTTAAAAATCACACCAATATAGTTTGGTAAAACATTGACAATACTTTGATAGATTATAAGAAATCCAACATAACGTAAGTCTAGCCGAAATAATTGGCTTTGACTTCTTCAGACATTAGTTCATGCATAAGAATACATGAATCACAAAGCTTGTCCAGATTGAACTGAAACAAGGGTTAGAATACTTGTCTTTAGCATCTGTTACAATTATAACACGTCCACTTTAAGTCCTTAAGGTCTCTATAATGGATGATAACAACACATAACACATTAGGTCATGAATAAACATGCATAGTTCCTAATGAATCTTACCCTTCTTCTCAATATAATTATGACTTAGATTTTTTATTATTGGTTCCGGCATTCTGTTACATCGTTCTTACGTTCACATGCAATTGACTTTCTGTGAGGGCCCCGAATCCGAGGTCCCGAATCACCGCGGATCCGGTTCGATCATTCTAACACTATTACTATATTTGCGAAAGATATAAACATAAATTGTTTACACATTAAACTTACATACTTTTCCCCAAGTTCGAGTAACCTTAACTTAATACACAATTCATAACTATCTAACATATAACATTATTATCAAACTACACTATTACAAAACTAATCACGCACATTAACTTTAAGCTGGAACTGTCTTTAACCTTTCCTTGTATTTGACGTATTCGTCTTAATCTGCAATGTTTTATCATGATTTAGCAAGGGTGAGCATAAGGATTGCCCAGCAAGTTTAAATTCAATAATATAACGATATATCATGATTGAAGAGTCTGAATAATAAGCTGGCTATAATTCAACAATATAATTGTGAACTAGCAGGAACAAATTTATGACTGAAAAAGTATTATACATGAACAAATATATCTGAACCAACTGGTAATGAAGGTGATCAGCATTTCATACCTGACTTATACATGCAATATGTACATAGTACAATTCATGGCAACCAGCAATGATTAACCATAAGCTTATCCGAATGAAACAACTCTTAGTAGAGTTAAGTAAAAAAAAATAAACTTGCATGAACCGTTGATTACCGCTACACAATTTATATCGCCTTATCCGAAGACCTAATATTAGTAATATAGATCTCCAATATTAGATTAATATCATCACAATATAATACTATTATATATATATATATACATAGAATAACCTAAACACATAACACATAACACATAACCCTATCAGTCTACAACACACATAAGACTCAGTATCAGGTCAAACTATTTGAGTCTGACTTGAGTTCGACGAAGTTCTAACGTCCCGACGGTCTAGTCGGACTTTTATCGAGTCTAAGTTCAATTAAACTCTGCCTAACACTTAACAATTATCTCAGATAATTTTAATATTAGTCAAAATAATTTTCATAAGCTCGTAATAATTTTTAAATAATTATTACTATTTATCATAATTTTCAATCATTAATAATCGTATTTATATAATTTAAATACCACATAATTATTTTATCATTAATATTTATTTATTATCAAATATTAATGAAATACATGTAGATAATATTATAATATAATTATAATATATCCAAGTATTTTTAATACCTTAAAATCATATTTATATGATTTTTAAGCCTTTAAATCCATTATCCGATAATTGCTATTAATATTAAAATATTAATATTTTCATGAAAAATATCAAAAGTTATATTTTATAACTTAAAATATTTTTATAACACTTAAATTATTTTTATATAATTTTTAAATCATTTATTCTATTTTTCCATAATTTATTTAATATATTTATTAAATAAGTTAACTATCATTAATATTAATTAATTAATGAAATTCATCACAAAATATAAAAAGTCACCTAAAATAACTTAAAATATTTTCTTATACCATAATATTATTTTTCATGATTTTTCATGTATTAAAATTATTTTTAAATAATTTATTTAATATTATAATTAAATAAATTAAATACCATTTATATTCCAAAAATATTAAATATTTATGAAATATACTCTAAATAATTAAAACTTTTTTTCTACTTACAAAATAATTTTTCTAATTTATTATGTATTTTTAGTAATTAAATCTATTTATTTCGATTTATTAATTAAAATAATTAATTTTCAGTAATTAAATGTCGCTAAAGGGGTCTTAGGCGACAAATCAAATCATAATGGTGTTCTTGGCCCATTAACTTTGAGCTTCATCGCCAATTATAAGGTTACTACTTTGACCATGATTATCTCTGAGTTCCCAATGTATTATGGGCTTGTAAATTAATTAATGTTATAGTAATGATGTAGTACTACAACTATAAACAAATTTCATGGCCAAATCACAACACAACAGCAAGATATAATCTAGCAAAATGTCCGACATCAATCTTTGTTCTTGAGTTTTACGGGTTGCCCGAAACTCAAGCGATTGATGGGGTCTCTACTGCACCTTGAATCTCTAGGTTCCCGACTTGGCTTGTGTGATTTCTTGATTTTATCCTGAAGTATAGATGGCAGGGTACATGTAAGTAACATCATAACATCATTACACGATAAAGATTAAGGCTGGTCAAAGTAAGGGTCACGGACTGTTCTTGAGAAATCTGGGTTTCCCAGATTTCGCCAAAAGCTGGTGGTCAACGAGGTTTTGACCGGGATTATCTTTGATCCTGCTATGGATCTGGTTGTTCTAAGGACTTGAATAAGTAGTGAACATGATAGGCTGCACAGATCAAACAACAACTTGGCCAAAACACATGTCAGACGCAAGATCAGAGGCTATCAAAATGCATGTCAGACTTTCTGGGTTCCTGGGTTTGTCCAGATTTCCAGAAGTCGTGCTTGGTCAACGAATTTTGACCACATATATCTTTCGATATACACATGATCTAAACTTAATTCAAGTTCCAGATCAAAGTCCTTACAACATACTACAAGTATAAACTCTTAAAACACATAAAACATTAACAAAAAATGAACTATAGGCCCTGACATTAGGCTGTCAGGCCTTATTTTTCAACTTTTTTAGATTTGATAAATCTTTAATTTCGAGCATCTAAATGATATGGATCTGAGTTTTGACAACCCAGATCATCAAATGACACTCTAACACACACAAATATAATTAACAACTAACATCAAAACACAAGATTTAAGGATTTCAAAATTTTAGGGTTCTTATACCTTTCAAGCTTGATCTTTGATTTCTAACTTTGTGATCTGATATTGGTAAGTTATAAACTGATCATGGCTTAGCTTTTCACTCCCTCTCACACTAGATTTTGAAAAGTTAGAGAGAGAAGGGACTTGGATAGAATGAGAAAAAAAGTAAGGCTTTCTCTTACTTTTAATCTATATGTATTATTGATTCAATGTATATGGCTGGCTAGATGGCTGATTGTTGTGGTTTGTAGCATAAAGCTAGGGCTAGGAGTGGTTCACCAACTCAAATAGGGCAACAATTACAAGTTATGTCCAATTATGCAACAAAGGGTAAACTAATCATTTTTCTTTTTATTTTAATGGCATTTAGGACATTTGACCAAACCCTTAGGGTTTAGGGTTTGGTTAGGGTTTAGGGTTTAGGCTGTGCAATTTAATTTTCTAAAATTTCCGATTTAGGTTTTAAAAATAGAAAATTAATATTTCTAAATTATAATTAGAATTTTCTAATTATATTAAAATTTCTTAATCATTACTTAAATCTTGCTAATTAGGATTAGCATTTCCTAATTATAATCGCTAATTAAGCAATTAGGGTCAAAATGGTCATTAGGGTTTATAAACCACTAATTAGGGTTTCTAATAGAAAAATAATTTTCTAATTTAGAAATTAAATTTTCGTAATTAAATTAGGATATTCTATTACTTAACTTAAAAATTAGAATTAATATTTCCTAATTATCATTAAAATTATTTAATTAACACTTAGTCTGTGACGCCCCCAAATTCAGGTACTTGAAACCCGAACTCGGTGCTTCACGATACCATTTCTATGAGCGGAATAATACTAATAATAATAAAAATAATATAAATAACATATAATCATACATATTCAAGTAATACTAGTACTACTTATTTATTACGCCTCCACTAAGGGTCAATTGCTTAGAAATCTGTTTATTCCCATAATCCTCAATAATCCATTCACACCTACTATACCTAGTTCGCCCAACTTACCAAACATTACAAGTTTAAGAACTCACCACAAACATATGAGTTTAAGAACTCGACATTGACCACATATTCTTTAACTATACTTTACCTATTAGTCATACTATCGTTTCAGGGTCCAGTACTATACTTTCCAAAATAACCACCTCATTGAGGTAACTTTCAATGTGAGCCTCTATTTCAGCTATTGGCTTTGATATTGGCTCGGTTATGGAGGTTGACTTCTACTTTACGATTTGAGGGTATCCTAATCCTTTGCTATCTGTCATTTACACACTTAAGTTATCCTAATTATCAACTAATATATACATACAATAAATAATAGTTTTATACAAGTTACTTTTTATTTCGTTTAACGATGAATTTATTCAATTCATCTCATTATAAACTCTATATGAGTTATTTGTATCTTCAACGTTTCCCTATGTTCTAAGGTTATAGCCTAAGGTCTAACCCACCTAAGGTTTTTAACCCTAAGCTCTGATACCATAATGTGACGCCCCCAAATTCAGGTACTTGAAACCCGAACTCGGTGCTTCACGATACCATTTCTATGAGCGAAATAATACTAATAATAATAACAATAATATAAATAACAAACTTAATTTACATATACCAAAGTCTAATCTCAAGTACGCAACCTTTACTATAATTCCTTACATGATAGATAATATATATCATTGCCTTAATACTGTCTAACTATTACAAAAGATACCATTACACATATTCAGTTTGCTTTCTTTTTTCACTTATTCTTGTCTGAACCTTCAGGTTGATCATGCTTAGCTGAAAACATTTAAATTAAGCAAGGATGAGCATTTGAGTGCCCAACAAGTAATAACAATTAGACATATAATTAGTTAAAAGAAATAAATATTTTTTTTGTACATCACTTCTACAACGAAATTATAGTTGTGAAGTAAACTGAATCGATAATAATAACATAACAATTCTATCTCAAATTTTTGAAACTACGTATTGACTATATATATAGGTATTAGTCGACAGATTATGAACATTATTTTTAGTTTTTGCTAAGGTTTAGCAGAACTTCATCTGCAAACCGTCATAACTTACAGGCATGAGGGTGATCTGCCCAATGTGCCCTGTATTGATCAATACTACATTGCTAGAACGATATTATCGTCCATCCTTTGTCCGCCTTGGCGCATAAAATTTTTCCCGTAATCGGGATGTTCATACCTAGTCTGGAATCCGATCCAAAACAATTTGATTGGATACAAAAATGTTTTAACTTATTCAACGATATTTTGAAATTTGTGTCTAGCTGATCAAATAGCTAAGATGACTTATATATATATATATATATATATATATATATATATATATATATATATATATATATATATATATATCAACATGTGATTAAATATAATGATTATCCAAGTGGGGGCACTTGTATAACCATATATAGAAATTAACGAATGTAATATATATCTAAATTATCATATATTAACATGTTGAAAAACAATGATCAGATATAGAATATATCACAATAGGGTTAATAATATAGCATAATAATAATATAATTCTAAAACTTCTTACTCATGTCTATTTCATAAAGGAAATGCAAAGGTAAGATACTTGCCTGATGCGCTGCTTACAGTTCACAACTTAGTTTTACCTTTACATAACACCTATCAGTAATAAGATCATTTGATCGATTAGAATAACATACTATAACACATAGCATTGCTTATGCAGTCAACATATAACCTAATCACATTGTCACATATGTTTAACAACCATTGAATCACAAATAAACACATATCTAATCAAATTATCTAAGTCCGTATCAATTTAAAATATGTTTTATCTGCAATGACTTAATATTAATTCTGTAATTATCGAGTCTAAAACTTTGTCCCAGAATATCTTAGTATCATTCATATTATTTTTAAATGACTTATAATAATTTTTAAACATTTATTATAATTTATCATGAATTTTTCAAACATTGAAATCATTATTAAATGATGTAAATATTAAACAATTCTATTATCATTAATACTAAACTATTAATGAAACCATTGTCAAAATATTAAAGTTATTTATAATAACTTAGAATATTTTTAAAGTATTTATATTACCCTTAAATGATTTTTAAAACATTTAAAATTATTTTTAAATAATTATTATTAATATTAAAGTATTAATGTTTTATTTATCAAAATATTAAAAGTCATTAAGTATAACTTAATAATATTTTTAATTCATTTATATCCTTTTTAAATGATTTTAAATCAATAAAACCATTTTAAAATTATTTATTTAATATTATTATTAAATAACTCTAATATCTTTTATAATAAATTAATAATCATTAATATTAAATTATTAATGAAATAATCCTTTAAATATTAAAAGTTATATTTTATAACTTAAAATATCTTTAAACACTTTATTTTTATTTAAAATGATTATTATAATATTAAAATCATTTTTAAACTAATTTATTTAATATAATTATTAAATAATTCTAATATCATTAATAATAAATAATTAATGAAATTTACCTTTAAATATTGAAAGTTATATTTTATAACTTATAATATTTTAAAACTATTTATTTTCATTTAAAATAATTTTTCTAATATTAAAATCATTTTTAAACTAATTTATTTTATATAATATTAAATAAATCTAATATCATTAATATTAAAATATTAATATTTTTCATGACAAAATATCAAAAGTTATATTTTATAACTTAAATAACCTTTAAATCATTTTTCTATAATTTTTAAATCATTAATTCTATTTTCCATAATTTATTTAATACATTTATTAAATAACTTTAATTAACATTAATATTAATTAATTAATGAAATTCATCACAAAATTTTAAAAGTTATGAAAAATAACTTAAATTATTTTCTTATACTATAATATAATTTTAAATGATTTTTCAAGTATTAAAACCATTTTCAACTAATTTATTTAACATTATAATTAAATAAATTAAATACTTTTAATATTCCAAAAATATTAAATATTTATGAAATATATTCAAAATAATTAAAAACTAATATTTGGATTTTAAAATAATTTTTAGAAATTTATTTTGTATTTTTCATAATTAAAAACTAATTAATACTAATTATTTAATAAAAATATAATTTTTATATACAAACTGTCGCTAAAGACCACCTATAATGACAAAACTGTCGCTATAGGTGTTTTTCATGTTCTTCATGAAAACCCATATATTCATACACAGTTTCGAGGGGCTTAGTTTGACCAAATTTTCTGATCAGATCGTGAAGTTTCTTGGCAGGTTGTTAGTCAGATGTTGTAGTGCTAATGCACGACTACAAGATACAATCACAAACCTGGACAAACAACACATAACAAAGGAGATCTGGAGCCATGAACAAACTGTCAGAGCTGTTCTTCATTTCTGGGTTACCCAGAAATGATGAACAGTTCGACTGCTCATATTTGGGCTTCCACAACTTGCTTTTTGTGAACTGATTTCGTGATCTAAAGATTGAAGGTTGTAAACCACATGTAGTACTACAGATCTATTACAAAACATTACCATAACAACAACACATAAAGCATATACATGCCGGTCAAACTATGTAAGAGGCAGTGTTCATAGGTTTTCTGGGTTACACAGAAAACCGATTTCAAGCTTGACCATGCTATTTTGACCGGATACTACATTAAATATATACGTTATTTAGATGATCTGAAAGCTTTAAACTGAAGTCTATATACACTACTACCATTCTATTACCACAACAACAACAAATAAGCTAACACGCGCAAGATCCAAGGCCATGAACATACTTATAAGAGGCACGGAGAACTTACGGGTTACCCGAGAAAGGGAAAGTCATGGTCGGTCAACTATGTTTGACCAGCCATAACTTTCGATCTGTTCATGTTCTGACTTTGATTCAAGTTTCATATCCAAGATCTCAAAGCATACTACAAGATCAAGGCTTTAAACAAAAAAAATATATAACATAGAAAGATCTACAGGGCACATTCGTTGTCAGACGACTTTTTAAAAATTTTCCAGATTTTGTAAAATGCCAAATCCGAGCCTCTAGATGTTATGGATCTAACATCTAGCAACCCAGATCATCATTATACACTATATATAACATGTTTAACACAAAAAATCTAACATCTAACAACAGATTTTTGGTCAGATTTCAAGCTAGGTTTTATACCTTCTTTGATCAATTTCCTTGATTCTGGCTTCTGATTTGTTAGTGTATTTCGTAGGGCTTTGTTTTGGGACTGATTTGTCTTATGATTTCGTAGGTTAGAGAGAGAGGGGGTCTTGGAAGAGAGTTGTGCACAAATGAGCAAATAATGTAACATTTTCTATCTCTAATTCTATTTATACAATGACTTGTAATGAAGGCTGAGCTATGGCTACTGATTTTGCTGAGATTTTGAGCATGTGGGGTTGGTATGAGTTAGTCACCAACTCACCTAAATGTCAAAACCTATTCTAGCTTCAATAATACAACTAAGGGTAAAAAGGTCATTTGGTAAATTATTTTAATGGCAAAATTGTAACTTGTCAAACCCTTAGGGTTTAACCCTAAGGTCTATCACAAATTATAGGATTTTCCAACTAGGGTTTGTACAAAAATATACAAATAAATAAATAAAATAAAACTAAAAATTTTAGTTTCTAAAAATTGAAATTAGGGTTTCTTAATCAATTAGGTTTTTAATTACTTAACACTTTGCTAATTAGGTTTAAGAGACACTAATTAGCATTACACTTCCCAATTTAGCGATTAGGGTTTGCAATTTATAAATTAGGATTTATAATATAAATATTAGGGTTTCTAGTAATTAATATTTCTAAATATTAATTAGGGTTTTGAATAATTAAGATTCTCCCTAATTAGGGTTAAGTTTTTCTAAATAGTATTTATCTTTCCAATTTAGCAATTAGGATTACCCAATTAGCTATTAGGGTTACAATTAGGAAATTAGGGCTTTAAATTTTTAGCATTAAAAATTTCTTAATTTATACAATTAGGGTCCTCAATTTGCAATTATGGTTTCTTAAATAATTATGGTTTCCTAATTAACATAATAATTTACTAAAATAATAATTAGGTTTATCATTTTAACAATTAGGGTTTCAAATTGAAAATTAGGGTTTCTAATTTACAATTAGGGTTTCTAGACAATAATTAGGATTTACCTAATTAGCATAATATAATAATGGTTATAAATCACGTACTACCATTTCCTATCCACCACAACTACAGTTTGAGTTTCAAGTTAAGGTTTAACGAATTAATGCTACCGTTTTGTCATGCCACAACATAATTGATCAACCATTATCTGTGCATACATATTATAGCACTGAAAAATCAAAATATAATTAATATTATATTATTATCCTCTTTCTTTATTCCAAACCTAAAATTAGGGTTTGGATTCCATATCTCGATTTAATATTCATATACACCATTATTAAGTTAAAATAATTAACTTAATTAATCAAATAAATTCATATAATAAAATATTTATTATAATAATTCTAATAACCATTTCATATATTATTTAAATAATATATAATTATATTTTTATGGAAAATAATTAATAAAAATATTTATACTATAAAATTAATTATTAAAAGAATAAACTTTATAATAATCAAAAATTCTAACATAAAATTATTTGTAGACATTCACGTAATAAACATATTTTTATTTATTACATAATTACATACACACATTATCTTGTACAAATCGTCATCCTTAAAAAAAAAAAAATTATACGCAAAATTTCTGTTTTAAATATATAGAAAATATCGGATATGGTTGGATATGGTTGTTTTGTCCATTTACATTCAACTCTTAATATCTTCTTTCTCGAGTAGATTTTACACACAAGCAGAGTTCACTGCTCAAGTGTTGTTGAATATTTGGTTAAATATATATAATATGAAGTGAGTTTTCACAATATTATCTTGCCTTTTGCTTTTGAATAAATGTTGATTAAGAATTTAGACCTGACAAACCAAAACCACTCGAACTATGGGTTGATTAACTAGTTTTTATATTATGGATTGGTTCAGTTTTGGACTCATATTATTAATAATAATTCATATTGAAAAGTGAATTTGAGATGTATATATGGATAGTTTGGTATATATTTTGTGGATGTAGTAATTTAAAACTGTAAACGAATGGTATTTAGACATTTTTTAGCTATATATCATGGCATTGGCAGAATGAAGGTTCATTGGTAATATAGGTGAACCACAAATTTTTTTTTTTTCAAGTCAATCTACAAGATTTTAAAAACGTTGTATAATGTGTCTAAACGTTGTCTGATATATATTAAACTACAAAATTTTAAGCCAGAAAACGTTGTGGAAGCATACCATCTACAACGTTTTCAAGCATCAACTAATTTATGGAAAATAAATTTACAACATTTTTTTTCTTAAAAAATGTTGTATAATGTGTCTAACTACAACGTTTTAAAAACTATGTACAAGGGTGTCAAATAGATGACGCCCTTAACCACAACATTTTTTTGATTGAAACCACAACCTTTTTTACGCGTTATCTATTTACTGTTTTGTAGTAGTGTTAGGTGTTCATCATGATCTTTTGGCATCTTAGAAGAGACTAAAATATCATCGATAAACACCACGATGAGCTTGTCCAAATATTGCTTGAACACTCTGTTCATCATATCCATAAATGTAGCTGGTGCATTAGTTAACCCAATTGACATCACTAGAAACTTGTAATGACTGTAACAAGTCCTGAATGCCGTCTTTGGTACGTCTTCACTTCTAACCTTCAACTGATGATACCCCGTCCTCAAATCTATTTTAGAAAATACTTTGCCCCTTTCAATTGATCAAAAAGATCATCGATCATGGGCAATGTGTACTTAATCTTTATCGTTAACTTGTTCATCTCTCGGTAGTCGATACAAAGTCTTAACGATCCGTCCTTTTTCTTGACAAACAGTACTGGTGCTCCCCACGGCGAAACACTCGGTTGAATGTACTTCATGTCCAACAGTTCTTATAACTGTACCATCAACTCCTTCATCTCCACTGGAGCCATACGATACGGTGCCGTGGAAACTAGTGCCGATCCTGGCACAATGTCTATTAAGAACTCGGTCTCCCTATCCGGCAGAAGACCCGACAATTCACTTGGAAATACATCCATGAATTCACTCACTATAGGTATTTGTTCCATGGTCACTCCCACTCTCTGGGTATCAACAACATGGCACAGATAACCTACACACCCCTTCCTCAATAGTTTCCTAGTTTGTGTCATGGTAAGACAACACGAACATCCCGACGATTTATTACCGTAAAATACTACCTGAGGTTGTCTTAACGTTCTAATATTTACGTATTTCTTCTGACAATCTATAATTGCCCCATGGTTAACCAACCAATCCATTCTGAGAATTACGTCGAATTCTCCTAACTTTATCGGTATCAAATCTACCGATAATTTACAACCTCATATATCTATGCAACAACTCCTATGAATATATTCAACAGGAATTATCTCTTCGTTTGCTACCTTAATATTTAAAGGTATTGGTAACTTTTCGGGAAGTAATCCTAATCGTCTAGCAAAATCATATGTTATAAACAAACAAGTAGCACCCGAGTCAAACAGCACATAAGCATTTAGGTCGTTGATCGGAATAATACCTGCATCTACGTCCCCCGATGCCATCGCATCTTGGACTACCATGTTAAAGGTACGGGCCATCGGCCTTCCTAGCTGTGCTAGACCACCAATAGCTAACTTACTGCTATTAGCACCCCTATTCCTGTCCGTTCCCTTCTTCGGGCAGTTCTTTGCCATGTGGTCAGTTGACCCACACACAAATCATCCGTGATTCTTCTTTAGACTTGGACAGTTAGGCGCAATGTGCCCCTCCTACTTACAGTTGTAGCATACAACCTTCCCCTTGGGACAGACTCCTATGTGAGTCTTCCCAAAGGTCTTGCAGGCCTCCATCCTCATCTTCGGTTTTCCTTGCTTCACTCCGGTATTCCCAAAGTTAATCACTTTCCGCTTCTGTCCCTCGCCACTCCCACTGGCTCCTTCAATCTTCACTCCCCCATCCACTTTCCCCTTATTCTTCTTATCCTTGTGGTACTGGCTCAAAGCCTCGCTACCACCTTCGGCGATTATCTCCTTCTCTAAAATGGTTCCAAACGAAGTACTTTGAAACACAAAAATACGGTTATAGAGCCAGGGTTTCAAGCCCTACTCGAACCACCGTGCCTTCCTAACCTCGGTGTCCACTTGGTGTGGAGCAAACCTTGCCAGTTCATTAAACTTGGTGGCATATTAGGGAACCGTCATATCCCCTTATTTCAAATCGAGAAACCTCATCTCCATTCTCCCCTGCATACTCGTGGAAAAGTAGTTCTCGAAGAATATCTCTTTGAACCTCACCCACGTTAGGTTTTCGATCCCGGCCCTAGCCTGGTTGGCCTTTCCTTTCATCATGTAGGGTGCAAAGGCAACCTTCTAGCCCTCGTCGACATTTCCTATGACAAATACCTTCTCGATTCCTTGTACCCACGTTTGGGCTTCGATAGGGTCCGTAGTTCCTTTGAACTCCGGCGGACCCACGCTCTTGAAATCCTTAAACGTTGTAGCTCAGACTACTCCATGATTTACAGGGATGTTAGCCCCATTTCTATTAAGTGCGGCTGTTAAAAAATTATCAAACTCCTACATAGGGTTTACCGGACCTCCCTCCGGTTGATTTACGTTAACACCTTGGTTTCGTGGTACTCTTCTGGGCGGAATTTTGTTGTTACAAAAAAAATACATTTCGTTATGGTTCGTTTCCTATTAGTTAGTTATTATTCAATATTAGACAATAACTTAAACATTCATTACTCAACATGTTCCGAAAAAGGCTTATATTGATTCATTTCTTATAGTATAATACTACATCAGTTACATTACACAACCTATGATTACATTTGTGACGCCCCCAAAATAGGTATACATCACCCATCTTGAGTCGCTAAATACATGGTACATAATTTAAATACAAACTTCTTTGATACAGTACGACAAAACGTAGCTGAGAGTTTCAACATGGACAATGTCTCGTAGAGAGTATACAAACTCAAATAAAGTCCTCATTACAATTATTATCACACTATTTCACATAATAGTGGGGACTACTATAGCCACCTATCTGGATCGTCACTCCGTTCCCCGACTAGTCCCAGCTATATTCTCATTTCCTGAAGAGAACAATGAAAGAAAAGGGTGAGCTCAACTAGCCCAGTAAGAAATATTATGACTAAGATAATGCCGAATAAATTTTCGTTAGCCTTCAACAATGATAAACTGATAAAATATAATAAACATCAAGTTTAACTGCAGCAGAACAAGTAATCCATTAGAAGAGTTAAGTAGAGCATGATATCTACTATCTTCTATGATTTAAAAATTTTATCAACAGTTATCGCTGAGACTCAGCTTAATAAATAATCCACATCATCGAATCATCCCTGCACTACAGCCAATGATATTCATTAGTATCACCAATGGTCATGATCATACCAACCACTGTCCATCACTGCACTACGGGCCAATGATAACTTTTACCACATCATTTGTAATATTACGGGTCATGATTATACCGAATAATCCCTGGTCATTAACATACCAATCAACATCCCATCTATGCACTACGGCCAAAGATGACTTTCATCACAATATAAGTATGAGGATGATGACAATGATATAAGAATTCAATTTAAATGAGAGCAATGATAAATTTAAAAGATTTATAATTCAATTTATCTAGAATTCAATAATGTCCAAATTGTTAACATGATACTACTTTGCGGAGTAAAATTCAAGAATAATATTGTATCAAAAATAATTTGGACAGAAAAGAAATCAATTTTTGTCGTGAATAGTACCCCATGAATAGTAACCGAGTAAATAGTAACCCATAAATAGTACTTCAGGAATAGTAACCTGTGAATAATACCATGACATGAAAAGATTAAAATTTATCAAGAATACTCAGAATAATATTTCTATGAAAAGATACTGGATGAAGCGCAAATATCAAGGATATTCTACTAATTTCATGGAATATAGAAGCAATACTTATCAACATAAGTGTAGAATTAAAAATATGAAATGAAATAATATTACTTACATACTACAGAGTATGGAAGAAAATATTATTTCTTACAAATATTGAACAAGAATAATATCACTTACAAATACGAAAGAAATAATACCCCTTACCTTAATAGGTGATTGGATACTGCAATAGTGTAGTAACATAATACTCTTCTTTCTCTCTTATTCTCTTTATACTTTCTCTCTCTATAGCTTGAATGAATTGATGAAAAATAATGAAGAAATGAGCTTCTATTTATAGGCTTGGCAGAGTAAGGGTAAAATAGTCTTTTTGCCATAATTTATGACATCATCGTGACATCATCGCTGACATCATCGATCATATTACATCATTGTTTACCTCATTTTCCGATGACATCATCGCTTACCTCATCGTCCGATGACATCATCGCTTACATCATAGGAATTCAAATTCAATTTGTTCTCTTCCACCTCCTTTTACTTATATAGCATGAATTTACTATAATAATGTTACCATTCAAATTATAAAAAACGTACTATTATATAATCACATCATACTACTATAATGTAATATTATACCAGCTTTCAACAAATGTCACATGCTAAAATTCCTCAATTTAAATCCACATTGAATAAATATTTTCTTATCATATATATCAACAATTATTTATTCACAAATAATATTACAAAATTACAATATCGACAACCAGGTCGTTCCCAGGAAAGAGGGGGCTTTCCGATAAGGATTTCTCTATATTGGCACGCAATTAGGTGACCGAACCCCTTTCCTTGACAGAACTTTCTAGACATTGTCAATAATTCAAATAATAATATTATTCAAATAATATAAATTATTGATTTGATAATTTGAAATACTGTGCAATGACAATTATTGAATCAATAATATAAAATATCAACGTAGCAATTATTGAATCAATAAAATAAAATATTGAACAAGTAATTCGTGAATAATTATTGAGTAGTGACTTCTTACGTAAGCATCAATAATCCAAGATACTGTACAATACTGTGTGCTACTATGCAATCACACGTATTACTGTACTTTTACCACCGGATATTTCAACAGTTAACGGTAAAACTTTCGCCGTTATTTTTATAAAAAGATAATTTTGTCGTTTTCTAACTCCGACAATAATTATGTTGTGGGGTCCACCAATGATTGTGTCGTCGTATAAATATTCCCAGACAAAAAGAATATTCCCCGACTAAACGAATATTTTATAACAACTTACTTACTTTGCAAAATTTATAAATATTACCCACAACTATAACATTATAACAAATTCACACCTTAATATTCAAAAATATAATTCGAGAAAAAATTAATCTTTATTTATGAAAGTTGGAGTCTTACAACATTACTATCCCGCCATTACTTTCCAAAAATTGGGATTTACAAAAGACTACCCTTTGATATACAAAAGAGGGTTTTGCGTCACTACTAGATACACAATATTACATATCTAAACTACTCTACCTACTAATAGATTACATCTGCCTCAAGGCATTATCAAAATCCACCTTGGCAAGACCGGCGATAATATCACGGCTGATAGTATGCTGCGTCTGCCCTCCTTCTATGGGATAGCCAGCTACCTGCTGCTGGAAGTCTGCATGAGAACTCCTATGGATATAGGACATTCTCCCTATCTTCTATTTCTTGGTCTTTAGCTCCGCCCTAAGCTCAAAGACCTTATGTTTTAGCTCATGGATCTTGTCCTTGGCCAAAATCTTCTCGTTATGTTCCTGTGTCCCACATTGACTCCATGTTTGTCGTATCCTCCAAGACAGCTTGGAGCTTTGCTTTTAGCTCCTTAACCTCCTGACAATAATGGATGTTTCTATCCAATACTGACATAAACAGTGACATCATTGACTCCCCCGGAGCCATCTCTACTGCTATTGCTACTTGGTTGAAGGACACTACCTCCACCTCTTCTTCTAGCATGCCGTCGAACACGGACATAAGATCTAGGCTTTCTGAGTCTCCAAACTCAACCATTACAACTTCGGGCTCTACTGCGACGCGGGCCTTTCTGTCTTGAGTCACGCTGCGGCGCGGACTCTGTGCCTCAGAAAATATTGACAGATTTTCTACTTTGTGAGATTCCCGGGCTCGTAACTTCTTCGTTATAAGTCCGAATTGGCTCGTTCAAGAGTCGTTAGTTCACAAATCACATATTCTACGTGTTCATGCAAGAATTTTATATTTTTTTACTTCGTAAACTAAAAATTCACCTATTCGTTCATTTTTAACGAAAACGATAAACGTTCGTGAATGTTCAACGCTCGTTTCTCCGTTCTAAGTCGAAATCCGGTCATTTTCGAGTCCGCAACTCTATAATGCCAAATAAGACTTGTCTCCATCGAAAAACAATGTTTCTGAGCTCAAACACAAAACCCGACTTCCATTTTGAGAATTTCACGAATTCGACGATTATCGTCCACTCGTGTGAATTCCTGCAAAACTTTGTTACTCAAGATTTGTTCATCATTCCAAATGGATTCCATCCATCAACTAGACATCTCAACCTACATATTATAACAACTTATTTTCATGTTAGGTTTTGATTTATTCCTCATGAGCTTATTACTTGTCAATGTAACGCCCCGAAAAATCGAACATTTTGTAAATACTTTTAATAATGAATCAAATAATATTATTTGTTATTATTATGTGTTAGTTAGATGAATGTCGTTCTATAACCTAGAAACGTGGGAACATCGTAGTATTTTAACTACGTGAAGAAATTAAAGTGTTTGAATTTCCAAGACGAAAATAAAAGCTTTCAGAGAAATTTTCTGAAAAACACTATTCATCATTTTTTGCTCGAGAATTATTTTTGAACTTCTGAGAATTACATAACGTTATAATATCGAGGTGAGATGGATTATGTAATAATAATTCAAGAATGGAAAACGTAATATTTCGCATGCGGACTTAAATTTAAGAACGTTAAGGATTAAAGACAAAATGAATTGAATTGTGGATCTTGTAGGAAGTACAAGTCCAATGAGAATTAAGGGGCAAGCCCAAGTTGTGGTAATGTTTAGCCCAAGTGTTGGTTAATATGAATCCCAAAGCTTAAGTTAAACAAACTAAATCCAAGCCCACATGAATAAGCTATGAAATTAAAGTAAGCCCAAAGCTATGATCCATTGAATAATTAGGATCCATGGGGAAACCCATGGGTGAACTTGGTGAACAAGACCTTTATGTGGTGCCCAAGTATTTGATGTAGGGAGCAAGTTTACTTGGGAATTAAGGAAGGAATAGTAAGGAGGTTTCTTAAGGAGGAGGGAGGTCTTAATGACCCATTTGCCCTAACCTTTGATGCTCTATAAATAGCAAGCTCACAATTCATTATTTACTTGTTCAAATTATCCAACAACTCTCCTTTACAAAACAACTTAAGTGTTAGAGAGAATAAGCACAAATAAGTCAAACTTCCATTGTTAGATTTCCAAGAAGAAGAAGTTAGTCATCAAAGGTAAATGATCTTATATATCTCTTCGATCTCTACCATTGTAGGGTAATAAGAGAAGTGTAACTTAATGAACATGTATGTTAAGAACTCATAAAGATTGGATAATCAATGGAATTAAGCCGAATAAGTAAGGAATACGCAATTCAAACCTAAATAAGTTATGAACTTATGAAGAACATGGATGAACTTGTCATATGATTACTTTAAGAAGTTAGTATGATTGATAAGATGTAAGAATGCTGCTTAAAGGACTTAAATCAATAATAAGTCTTAAGGGATGAAATCTTGTAAGTTATAATTTCTTAAGTTATGAATTATGAGGAATAAGACATAACCAAACTTAAAGATAAGTTGTTGTAATATATAGGTTGAGATGTCTAGTTAATGAAATGAATCCATTTAGAATGATGAACAAATCGTTAGTAACGAATTTTTGCCGGAATTCACATGATTGGACGATAATCGTCGAATTCGTGAAATTCTAGGAATGGAAGTCGAATTTTGTGTTTGAACTCGGAAATGTTAGTTGTTGATGGAGACAAGTCTTATTAGGCATTATTGAGTTACGGACTCAAAAATGACCGAATTCCGACTTAAAACGAAGAAACGAGCGTTGAACGTTCACGAACGTTAATCGTTTTCGTTAAAAATGGACGAATAGGTGAATTTTTAGTTAACGAAGTCAAATAGATAAAATTCTTGCATGAACACATAGAGTATGTGATTTGTGAACCGTAGGCTCTTGAACGAGCTAATTCGGACTTATAACGAAGAAGTTACGAGCCCGGGAGTTTCACAAAATTTCAAAATCAGAAAATTTTTACGGTGCAGAGGCGCGCCATGTGATTGCCATTAAAAGCCAAATAGCCCACGCCGGAGCTCCGAGCTTGGCCGAGAAAAGCTATGACCTACTAAAGAGTCGCGCCGCAGCGCGACTGATAAGTGGATTTTATACATACTTATTGGATATCAATTCACGCGAACTATGCCTATCTTAAGTACATTTTAGTGTGTTTTTAGTTGCATTTTGTTTATTTTGCATTGCATGTACTGAGAACTCCTTTTGGTGCAAAAGTGCAGGATATGGCATAATTTGGTGATGTTGGATGGCATGATGGACGCATGACGCAAGGAACACGTGGAAATATGCAATTGAAGATGGATGAAGGAATAGTGACATGACAAAAGAAGCAATTGCAGCAGGACAAAGCAGTAGCAATAGCAGAACACAGAATCAAAACTGCAAAAGTCGCGCGGCTATATAGGCACAAACTTTAGGCTACCGCGATCACCCGGTTGATGATTTTTTGAAGACGCTACCATGATGAAATGATTACAAAGGGGATGTCTTGTGGCGCGTCATGCGATAAATCAAGTCTGCCGATCCGCTTTATTTTAATTTTTAATTTGGAAGAGTTGTAATTGGTTAAAATAATTCTGGCTGGCGCCAGACGTATCATTCAATAGTTTTTACATGTTTTTCATATTGGAACTATGGTTTACACTTTGAGAGAATTCCAACGTATAACCAAACATAGTCTCCATATTCTCTACTTCTTCTTTGGATTTTCAATCACTTGTGGATAAACTATTGTTACTTTCTTTGGATTTTAGTGAGGATTTTAACGTTACTTTTGGATTGTAATCAGAAATTGGGTTTGATCAATTCTTTCTTCTCTCTTTCAATTGTTTGTTTATTATCCATGTTTTGCTTTGATCCAATAATGGCTTTTGGTTCAGTCATGAACTAAACTCCATTATGGGATTCTAACAGATTTTAATATGTAGTTTAATTGATTTCTTGACTGCTGGACTGTTTTACATATCATAAGAAATTTCTATCATGGTTGATTTGCATGCATGAATGATTGATCACCATTCGTTTTAGTTACTTGTATGGAATTGAAAAATAACATGCGGGTATGGATTGTAATCATGATAGCATGCGTATATGAGGCTATTTTGCTTAGCTTTGTATTTCGTGAATCAGATAGACATATATTGTTTCACCGCATGAGTTAAAGAAGGGTTTATGCTTAAATTCAATATTATTGCAATTTCACATAGACATATAGTGATTTTGGTTTTATTGATGATTACATGGTGTTTATTGCATGTAGATGTTATGTAAGTGGGTCATAATACATTGAAAAATGTTTATGTCTACATTAGTGCCCTTGGCTACTTTCCTTTGATATGTGAAAAATCTTGCATGATGGTGGTAATTAGATGAATTATTAAATGAAGTTAGGATCCCATTATTTCCAGATTTGATTTATTCCATTATTATTCTTAGTCTAGTTGTTATTTGATTCTAAATTAATTTTCAATCATAATCATAATTATTAGTTTAAGCATATAAAAATAGTGATAGAATTGATGCATAATAATTTGGTTTAGAAACTTTCTCCGTGGATCGATACTCAATTTACTCTGTATTGCTTGTTGACACATGTATGCTTGCATGAGTTAGAGCTCTTTTGTTAAAACTAAAAAGAGGCAACAAGTTTTTGGCGCCGCTGCCGGGGAAAGGCGTTTAAATTTTTATTATTATCATTAGTTTTAAGCTATATTATATGACTTAGACAAATCTAATCTTATCTCATTTCTATTTTTTGTTTTTGTTTTTGTTTTAGGAACTTGTATAAATTTTTATGCGCACGCGGTCATCCAACCCCGACTTAACACCTGCTCAGGATAACATAAACGGGAGAGGTTGGAAAGCTAGTGTTCGTAGAAGTTTACAAGCACAGTTAGAGGGTACTACATCTAATATGGCAGCCGAGGGACACAGAGAAGAGCAAAGAGAGGAGCATAGGGCTCTGAGAGAATATTCCATGCCTAATATTAATAGAT
The DNA here is from genome assembly GCA_020205605.1 of Panax ginseng. NCBI lineage: Eukaryota > Viridiplantae > Streptophyta > Magnoliopsida > Apiales > Araliaceae > Panax > Panax ginseng. The sequence continues at coordinate 44,797,049 of CM035148.1, forward strand.
TATAGTCTAGCATAGTCGGACCAAATGATAGCGACTAATACATTCGAGATAAAAACGGGCACTATTCAGATGGTGCAGAATTTGGTACAGTTTGGGGGTGCCGCTACAGATGATCCGAATGAACACCTGTTGAGTTTTATTGAGATATGTGACACGTTCAGATATAACGGGGTGACGGAGGATGCTATCAGACTTAGGTTGTTTTCGTTCTCATTGAGGGATAAAGCGAGAAGTTGGCTTCATTCTTTGCCAGCAGGATCTATAACTACATGGGAGAACTTAGCACAGAAGTTCTTAGCCAAGTTTTTCCTAATGGCCAAGACTGCAAAAATGAGGACATCAATCTCTCAGTTCGAGCAACAACAGGGTGAATCCTTATATGAGGCATGAGAGAGATACAAAGAGATGCTACGGAAGTGTCCGCACCATGGTATGCCAGATTGGATGGTGATCAACACATTCTATAATAGATTAGGATGGCAATCTAGTCCAATTGTAGATGCAGTTGCAGGAGGAGCATTATGGGCAAAGAGTTATGAGGAAACCTATAACCTTATCGAGACGATGGTAGCAAATGATTTTCAAAATCCTACATCTCGGATGCCACAACCCAAAGTTGCAGGTTTGTTGGAAGTGGATGCTATCACGCAGTTGTTAGCACAGATGGCAGCAATGGCGAAGAAAATAGATTCAATAGCCGAGAGCAAAGCGAAAATAGTTGCATTTGTATGTAAGATCTGTGCCGAATCACACTCCCAGGATTAATGTGCTATCAGCTCGGAGTCTATACAGTATGTGGGAAATTACAGGAAAGACCAAGGACATTTTTAGAACACATACAACACCAACAACTGTAATCATCCTAACTTCAGGTGGTCAAATAATCAAGGAAATTAGCAGAATTAGTTTCAAATAGAATAATCGAGTTTGATCCACAACAGTATAACCACTACGTTTACTCTAAGACCACTCTTTCCACCGGGATTTTCTCAACAACAACATCACACTCCAGCTGCACCTCAGCAAAAAAAGAAATCAGAAATAGAGGAGATGATGATGAAATACATGGCGAATACAGAGGTTATGATCAATAGCCAAGCAGTGGCTATTAAAAATCTTGAAACTCAAATGGGGCAAATGGCGAGCATGCTTAACAAAAGGCCCCAGGGTTCATTGACAAGTAATACAGAGGCAAATCCAAGAAGAGACGAGAAAGAACAGTGTCAAGCGATCATATTGAGGTCCAGGAAAAAATATGAATCCCGAGAACCACGCTACCGCGCCATGTTGTATCTTGAAGAGGTTGCTTGGCACATGAGGCATAGCGATTGATCGAAAGCGGAAGAAATTCATGAGAAATCTGAGTCGAAGCGAGGAGAGAAGGATAAAGCAGGTTCAGAAGAGAAGCCTAAGAATACAGTACCATCAGTTCACCCTCAGGTTCCGTATCCGCAGAGACTGAATAAACAGAGGGAAGATAAACAGTTCAGCAAGAATTTGGAGGTATTTAAAAAGCTGCAGATCAACATACCTTTCGCTGAGGCATTGGAACAAATGCCAAGTTATGTAAAGTTCATGAAGGGTATATTGTCAAGGAAGAGGAAATTAGAAGAGTTTGAAACAGTGGCCTTGATAGAGGAATGCAGTGCAGTGCTTCAGCGCAAATTATCTCCAAAGCTGAAGGATCCGGGCAGTTTCATAATTCTATGCACGATCGGGAAGATGCGTTTCAGTAAGTGTTTATGTGATCTCGGGGTAAGTATCAATTTGATGCCCTTGTCAGTATTTAATCAGTTGGAATTTCCGACTCCAAGGCCGACAAATATTTTGTTGCAGTTAGCTGACAGATCCATCACGTATCCACAGGGAATTATTGAAGATGTACTGGTAAAGGTGGACAAATTTATCTTTCCGGCTGACTTCATCATCTTAGATTATGAGGAAGACAAGAGTATACCAATCATACTGGGGAGACCATTCTTAGCCACAGGAAGAACTTTGATAGACGTGCAGAAAGGGGAACTCACTATGCGTGTACATGATAAGGAGGTTACTTTTAACGTCTTCAAGACAATGAAGTTCCCAACAGATGAAGAAGAATGCTTCTGGGTTGATTTGGTGGATCGGGTTCTAAATGATGAAGTATAGAGTCTAGAGGACTATGAACCTTTACGAATTATCATTGCTGAAAATTCAGATTTGGAGGACGAGGAACTTAACGAACTTGTGCAATATCTGGATACCACTCCTCAATTCGAGAAAATGAAAGATCACCCCATTGAAATCCGGGTACTTGAGTATTATTCCTCCACGGGATTTGGTGTTCACTAAGACAAATATCATCTATCTATCTACCCATAAATAAATGCAAACCCATGCAATAGATAGAAATAAAATCCTCCCCTTATGGGGTTACAACATCCTAATAATAAATACAATCCCAAAGTTAAACTAACCTTAAACATCTATATGGAACATAAACAAATAAGTCTTAAACAACATCATTAACTTAAGTCTTAAATGTAAATACATCATCATATAAAACAACAAGTCTTCATCACTTGTTAATCTTGCCCTTGCCTTTACTAGTGGAAAGGCTCGTCTTGACCTTTCGTTCTTAATCGCAATGTTATTATTATGCAAGAGTGAGCACTATTGCCCACAAGTAAAATAATGAAATAATAATGTATAATAACATGCGAGTGAATCAAAGACTTCAAATAAAAGCTCAACTTTTGAATCAAGAATGAATAACAAGAATCAAAAGATTTCGAGGGTCATAAGACCTTGAACTATGTCCTAGGTTATCAAGGGTTATACTTGAAACCTTTAATAGTCATAAAAGACTATGGACTCTTCTTCTCATACTTAGGGGATCAAACTTAGTACCATACATATGCACAATATCTTAACGCTTAACGATAAGTAAATCCCTTTGCGGGTTGTTCATCTCATTTGACATTCGAGTCCGCACTAAAGGAAGTTTGGTTTGGATAATTCAATAAGGGTTCAAATTTAGAACGTTCATCAACTATGGACTAGTTGAATCAATAAGGTTCACTAGTCTAACAAGGTTCAACAATAATGATATTCAAATTGAATAATAATCTCAAGAAGTATACAATAGAACAAATATTGTATAAAAATTCATACTTTGAAAAGATAATCAATCTTTAATATAACAATTCAAACTTGAATAATAGTAATGAGAATTTATTCAAGGTAAATAATAAACTTGAACAATGATAACAAGTAGGGTTAGGAAACTTGCCTCTCGCGTGTAGATTACACTTTTTAACTAAACTCGCTCCTTGATTTAACTCCTACATATCAATTATGTTCACAATACCACCAATTATAACTTACTAAACATCACACGCTTATTCTTTTGTCTAACTCGAATTATGACTATACTTAGTCAATTTATCATACTTGTTTCCACATAATATTACACTATACGAACAACAAGCTAAGTATATAATCAACAATTCAATCAACATGTAATTCCCTCTTGACATGGTAAAAACTCAATTTAATGTCTCATTATATATCTAACCAATTTTTATTTTCATTAGACTAGGTTACTAACACATTTCTGTACTTGAACATTGAAAAAATTCATTTCTGGATATTCTGCTAAGGGTGGCATTGCTTATTTCACACTTTTGTTCGGTCTTAAGCGCCATGGCATGGCATGGCTGGGCACGGGTACTATGGCGTTGTTGTGCCATGCAATGTATGCTGCATGATAGTGGAAATGAACTAGGAGTTGGCGCGCCATGCACATGACACTCTCAGACTCACTCGAATTCCCATTCATGAAGAACACGTAATTCAAATAAATAAACACTACATAATCATTAATTCTCCAAATTAAACATACCCACATGTTAGAATTCATATATAATCAATACCCAACATTTATAGAGTGATTTTAACCCATTAAAACACATAATCACAGAATTAAATTATGCAAATTGTACTGTTCTTGATGTTCTTGAAGTGTTGAACATAAATTCCTAAAATTCAACGCCACGGATTTGTTATAAAACCAAATCCAACCATTCAAATTTCGTTTTGTTCGTTTTATCATGCATAATCACAAATAAGTGGAAATTTGTAGAAAAATTTATGGTTGACATATTAAAATTACGTATAAGGGCCATATGGCTATATAACGTACTCTGTAAATTTTTGAAATAACAAGTCATAATATTATGAAACTTATGATATGGAATCATATACAATATATATAAAATATGATATGCTACTCGAATTATTACATATATCCCTAACATAATTTCCCTATTTACAAAGATTCAACAAAACTTAAATGAAAACCATTTTTCAAAAAAAAAAACTAACTGACGTAAAAAGGAATTGGGTTGAAGAGATTACCCAAGCGTAGAATTAATGAAAGATGAATTCCTTCTCAGATGACTCTCACAATCCTCTTAACAATCTCTGAATTCTCAACTCTTTTTCTAAATCTCTCTCTGTTACGCTTTCTAGACTTAGGCAAATAATGAAGAAGAAAGAACGAAGACGTAAACTAAATAAGGAACAACTGATGTGTTGGTGGTCAGTTACCCAGTCATGGGTTAACTGCTTCCAACTCCCTTTAGGGCCATGTTTGGCTAGCTAGAATAGGTTTCAAAGACCATTTAATTTAATAAAACTTTATCATATAGTTTAATTAATGTCACACTCCTTCATAAAATAAATCAATATCTTATTTAATTTATTTTAAATAAAATATAATAATTTCTCATTAATTCACATAGTCACATAATTCAAATTCTCATTGATTAATAATGTCAAATTCTTAAATCTCTAATTAATAATTAAATTAATTAAAATAACACTAGGCTTATTAAATATTTCTTTTAATACAATAAGCTCACATAATCACATACTTTGATAATAAAATTCTCCACATTAATTTAATAAATGTAACACATATAATTAAATTAATCTATCACAACTTCATCAATTAATCATTTAGTCTAATAATTAATTCATCAAAAAATATTTATTCAATCCAATAAATATTAAAATTAATTACAAAATCTCGGTTGTCACATCTTTCCCCTCTTAAAAGGATTCTCATCCTCGTAATCACAACTCAAACAATTCGTCCTGCTACATTCTCCCCTTACAAAGATTCTCATCCCCGTAATCGCTTATAACAATCTAAGTAAATAAATGAGGATAATTCTTCATCATATTCTCTTCGAGTTCCCACGTAGCTTCTTCAAATGCGTTGGTTCCTCCAAATTACCTTAATAGGTAGGTATTACTTTATTTCTCGAAACTTGTTCTTTTTCTCGGCCGACAATTTGAATGTGAATTTCTTCATAAGATAAGTCTTTTCGAAATGTAGGGGTTCATATTCAATCACGTGCTTGTAATCGGTTTGTAGGGTCGTAGGACGTAAGACATGGAAAACGTTGTGGACATTCTCGAGCCGGAGGTAGGGCTACCTCATAAGCAACTTCTCCGACCCTTCTCGTAACTTCAAAGGGTCCAATGAATCTTGGGCTTAATTTCCCTTTCTTTCCTAACTCGATCTTTCCTTCCAAGGAGAGACCTTTAAGAATACATAACTACCGATTCAACTCAACATTTTTACGGTGTGGATCGACGATTTTTCTTCTTCATCTTCTGAGTCGCTACACAATCTTGTTCGGATCACTTTGACTATTTCATTGTTTGTTGTACCAATTCTGGACCTAGTAATTGTCTTTCGCCAACTTCATCCCAGTATAGCGGAGTTCTACACTTTCTGCCGTATAACGCTTCATAAGGTGGCATGCCAATACTAGCGTGGTAACTGTTGTTGTAACCAAACTCTACTAATTGGTAAATGATCATCCCAATTTCCTTTAAAGTCCATTACACAAGCTCTTAACATATCTTCTAATGTCTTAATCGTTCTTTCACTCATCCATCTGTTCTTGAGGGTGGTATGTCAGTACTCATTCGCAATTGCGTACCCATGCATTCCTCAAGACGTTTCTAAAATTCGATGTAAAGCGCGGATCTCTATCGAAACAATTGACACCGCACTTCGTGCCTCAAAACAATCTCTTTTACGATAACCTCGCCAACCGATCTAAGTTGAATTTGATTTTGATCGAAAGGAAGTGTGCGGATTTCGTCACCCATCAACGATAACCCATATCAAGGTCAGTAGCCTTTCCGAGTCGCTCGGAAGGCCAACCACGAAGTCCATTGTAATATGTTCCCATTTCCATTCTAGGGATCTCTAACGGTTGTAGCAATCCACTCTATCTCGATGTTCGCTTTCACTTTCGATGTGTCGAACACTTGGCAACACATTCTCGCAACATCTCGCTTTTAAATTTGGCCACCGTAAATGTTGTCAAGATCTTGGTACATTTTGGTACTACCAGGTGAATCGAATATCGTGAACTATGAGCCTCGCTCAAAATTTCTTCCTTAATTTCTTGTATCAAGGCGGACTCCAAATTCTACTTTCAAATCTCAAAGATTCCTTCCTTATCCATCTTAAATCTCGGTTCAGTTCCTTCGATATCTTCTTTGTCACCTTTTTACATTCTTCGTCCCGTTTGAGCCTCCTTTACTTTATCTAGTAGAGTTGTACCAGATTGCATCCGAAATAGCTTCTCATCAATCTCCATAGGATACTTCACTTCCAACTCCAGCTTCCCATTTCGCAATTAGCTCCTCCCGAGCAAATAACATCATCAATTTCTCACGACCCTTTCTACTTAAGGCGCCGACAACCACATTTGCTTTACCCGATGGTATAAAATCTCACAAGTCGTAATCCTTAATTAATTCCAACCATCTTCTTTGACGATATTCAAATCCTTCTTCGTGTGAAATATATTTTAGACTCTTGTGGTCCGTATATATTTCACACTTCTCCCCGTAGAGATAGTGCCTCCAAATTTTCAAAGCAAAAAAAACTGCAGCTAACTCCAAGTCATGGGTTGGGTATCCTTTCTCGTAATCCTTCAATTGTCGTGATGCATACGCAATGACTTTGCCATTTTGCATCAGCACACAGCCAAGTCCTTTATGCGACGCATCACTATAAACAACAAAATTTCAGATCGTCCGGAGAGACAACACAAAAAGTGTACTCAACCTCTTCTTTAATTCTTGAAAGCTTTCTCACACTTCTCCATCCAAACAAATTTCACAACTTTTCGAGTTAAATTCATAATGGAGTTGCGATCTTGGAAAAATCTTGAATGAATCTTCTATAATATCCTCGCCAATCCAAGAAAACTTCTTACTTCGACGGCATTCTACCGGTCCCAGCTTAATCACGGCTTGACTTTGGATGGATCTACCGAGATTCCATTTTTATCGATCACGTGCCCAAAGAAATTGCACTCGCTCAATCCAAAATTAACATTTCAAAAAACTTAGCATACAACTTTTCCTTCTCAATACTTCCAATGTTAATCTCAAATGCTCTTCGTGTTCTTCTTTGGTTTTCAAATATACCAAAATGTCATCTATAAATACCACTACGAACTTGTCCAAAAACGATTTGAACACACCATTCATTCATAGTCCCATAAATGCCGCAGGAGCATTCGTAGACCAAACGACATTACTAAAAATTCAGTGACCATATCGCTTCTCAACGATGTTTTGGTACATCCTCCGCCTCACCTTCAATTGATGATAACCGCTTCTCAAGTCTATCTTGAAAAAGTATCTCGCCCCCTTCAATTGATCAAACAGTCGTCGATCCTCCAGAATGGATATCTGTTTTAATCGTGACCTTATTCGGGCTTCTCTATAGTCAATGCAGAGTCGCATCGATCCGTCCTTCTTTTTCATAAATAACACCGACGCCCCCCCACGGCGATATACGCGCTTCGGTTGAATGTACTTCTTGTCCAAGAATTCTTGTAGTTGTACCATTAATTCTTTCATCTCTACTAGTGCCATTCGATATGGGTGCCTTCGATATTGAGCGCTCCTCGCGCCAAATCGATCATCAAAAATCAACCTCTCTATCCGTGGAAGTCCCGCAAATCGTCGTGGAAATACGTCGACGAAGTCCCTCACAATCGGTATTTCTTCTACCTTCTGATTCTCTTTTTTCGATCGTCGACTATGTAAGCTAAGTATCCTACACAGCCTTGTCTTAATAACTTCCTGGCCTGCATCATCATCAGACAACTCGCTTGTCTAGGCGACTTGCTACCATAAAACACAACCTTTGACGGAGTCATAAGGTTAATACGCTTTTTTTGGCAATCAATTACAGCCCCGTAATTGAATAACCAGTCCATTCCCAAAATAACGTCAAATTCCCCAAGTCGAATAGGGATAAGATCTACGCTCATGATATTACCCTTAATATCCACTCTATAGTTCTTATGTACACATTTTAACAAGATTATTTCTCTATTCGCAATTTCTATGTTCATGGGATATTCCAATTCATCCTTAGGCAAATCTAAATTCTTAGCAAAGTCATCTGGATATAAAGGAACAAGTAGCACCCTAATCAAATAAAACATAAGCATTAATTTTATTGATCTAATGATACCTACACCACATCACGAGATCGAATCGCATCCTCGCACCGCCATGTTGAAAGTCCCGGCGGCCGGTTTGGTTTGTTGCATTGCTGGTCCGGTGATAGTTAAGGCATTTCCACTGTTGTTTCCTCGGTTTCCTCCTGATCCTGACCCTCCCGATCCCTTCTTAGGATAGTCTCTTGCCAGATGGTCCTTCGAACCACAAATGAAGCAAGCACCCTTCTTTGGTTAGATGCTTAGGTGCTATGTGGCCTTCCCGACCACAATTATAACACACTCTTTTTTCCCTTCATACAAATTCCCAGATGAGCTTTCCCGCAGGTCGGGCATGCTTCGATTCTTTTCTTCTGACTTCCTTGTTGATTCCCCGATGATGAATTGTCATTCCACCTTTTCTTCTCTGATTAAAATTACCACCTCCCGTGCCACTTCCACTAGCCTTGTTATTTCCTTCACCTTCACTTCTTCTTCTTCTTCTTCTTCCGATCTTGATTGTACTTGGTCACCGTGATCGCTTCCACCTTCAAATGAGGATGGCCTTTTCCAAAGACTCCAAAGAAAAGTGTTTATCTCAAACATTGATACTTTACTATATACCCAAGGCTTTAGTCCTTGTTCAATCTTCCGCTTTTTCTCTCGTCTGTATTGTACTTGATACTTGGGCTAACCTTCGCCAACTCGTTGAATCTAGCCGCATAATCAGTATGCATCATATTTCCTTGCTTCAATTCCAAAAATTGAACCTCCATCTGGTTCTCATGAGTCGTTGGGAAATACATCTCAAAAACATCTCTTTAAATCTCTCCCAAGTAATTACACCTTCACCTCCTCGCACTTTGTTTGCTTTCCACCAATAGCTAGCTTCGCACTTCAAAGATAAACGCTGTAAAAGTGGTCTTCGTCTTCTAAACCCTAGCGACGCCGAAAACCTTCTCCATTTCCATAACCCACGCTTTGAGCCTCGATCGTGTTCATGGAACCTTTAAATTCTCAAGCGGTCCCACCGCTTTGAAATCTTTAAACGTAGTATTTGGTGGAGCTTGAGGTTGATTATTCATTGCTCCAATAAGAAGTTAACCAATCATTGAACGGGATTAGCATTGGCATTATTGTTGTTATTCGTCGACTTCTTCCCGAGCTAGTTGACGTTGTTGTCTTCTTCTCAAGCATAATTCTATTAAAATATATGTTTATTAAATCTCTATTAAATTCTCTAAATAGTTAAGACTTAACTCAACAATTTAATATAATTATTTAACACATTATCTCAAACAACTTGATATATATTCATTCAAATCAAAAGTTTTAACATCAGACGATAGTATCACTGCTATTTACATCAACTATCCTGAGATAAAGAATCCACAGGGATTTAAATATTAAAATATTCTTTTGTTCATAACTACATCGAATTTACATCTAGATACCAAATAAGTTTATCACATAATTAAACAAATTCTATCACTGTCTGTCAAGGCGCTGAATAGCCTTGCTACGCTCCTCTTCCATGATGCGAGACATCGCCCACGATCCAAAGATGTACATGATGGAAGTCCTTCAAACTAGATGGGGTACCTCAAAACTCGATCCTCGGCCTCATCCATCGCATGATTAAGTGTAGAGTATGTCTCCCCAAGCTTCGCTTTCTTTGCACGACCATCCTCTTCCGCAAGATCAAGACGACGACGTGACTCTCTCACCCAAATTTTCTTCTCTGCTATGATCACCTTTCGTAGCTTTCCTTCAGTCCTTCTTCAACTTTTCTATCTCTCTCGGTCTTATCTTCGTTTGACCCTTCTCGTGGACCAAATCCCATTCTACATTTCCCACCGTGAGTGAAGAGTCGAAATCTCCTCTCCTTCGCTTTCGAGAGTAATCAATAATAATCGCCCGCCTCACCGATCCTCGCACCTCATCTCGTAACTCCACGCTACGGTCAGATAATGTGTCGTACATCTCAAAGATCAATGGAGTGCCGTGGAAACTCCTCTTCTTCCTCTTCCTCTTCAAATTCTCCTCGTGATCCTCCTCAGATCGAGTCTCTCAGTTCATGCTCCTCGACCAACAACTGTGATCAATGGAGATGACTCCTCTCTGCACTAACTGCTCCCTAACGACATATGAATGTCTCTGGGCTCCTCCTCCGTAGGTACATAGGTACTGGGGTTCCTCCTCCCCTGCTCGACTAGTTCCTCCAACATCCGACATCCTGACAACAAAATTTCAAGTTTTAGTTACTAAGTCGTACTAGTGAGCACATAATTTTAACACATAAGCACATAAAGTCTTTTATTATCTTCAATGAATTACAAAAATTCATTTCTAGAACTCGATAAGAGTTTTCCATCACTATGTTCTTTCTATAAGGCTACTACCTAAGGTTGTTCCCCCACCTAAGGTTCATAACCTACAGCTTTGATACCAACTTGTGACACCCCCAAATCCGGTACTTCAATTCCACGGATTTGGTGTTCACTGTACAAATATCATCTATCTATCTACCCATAATAAATGCAAACCATGCAATAGATAGAAATAAAATCCTCCCCTTATGGGGTTACAACATCCTAATAATAAATACAATCCTGTGTTAAACTAACCTTAAACATCCGTATGAAAACATAAACAAATAAGTCTTAAACAACATCATTAACTTAAGTCTTAAATAAAAATACATCATCATATAAAACAACAAGTCTTCATCACTTGTTAATCTTGCCCTTGCCTTTTACTAGTAGAAGGCTCGCTTTGACCTTTCGTTCTTAATCTAAATGTTATTATTACGCAAGAGTGAGCACTATTGCCCACAAGTAAAATAATGAAATAATAATGTATAATAACATGCGAAAGTGAATCAAAGACTTCAAATAAAAGCTCAACTTTTGAATCAAGAATGAATAACAAGAATCAAAAGATTTCGAGGGTCATAAGACCTTGAACTATGTCCTAGGTTATCAAGGGTTATACTTGAAACCTTTAATAAATATAAAGACTATGGACTCTTCTTCTCATACTTAGGGGATCAACCCTTAGTACCATATCGCGTGCACAATATCTTAACGCTTAACGATAAGTAAATCCCTTTGCGGGGTTGTTCATCTCGGCTTTGACATTCGAGTCCGCACTAAAGGAAGTTTGGTTTGATAATTCAATAAGGGTTCAAAATTTAGAACGTTCATCAACTATGGACTAGTCGAATCAATAAGGTTCACTAGTCTAACAAGGTTCAACAATAATGATATTTAAATTGAATAATAATCTCAATAAGTATACAATAGAACAAATATTGTATAACAAATTCATACTTTGAAAAGATAATCAATCTTTAATATAACAATTGAACTTGAATAATAATAATGAGAATTTACTCAAGGTAAATAATAAACTTGAACAATGATAACAAGTAGGGTAGGAAACTTGCCTCGCATGCGTAGATTACACTTTAACTAAACTCGCTCTTGATTTAACTCCTACATATCAATTACGTTCACAATACCAACCAATTATAACTTACTAAACATCACACGCTTATTCTTTGTCTAACTCAATTCGTGACTATACTTAGTCATATTACCATACTTGTTTCCACATAATATTACACTATACTTAACAACAAGCTAAGTATATAATCAACAATTCAATCAACATGTAATTGTCTCTCGACTTTGTAAAAAACTCAATTTAATGTCTCATTATATATCTAACCAATTTTTATTTTCATTAGACTAGGTTACTAACACATTTCTGTACTTGAACATTGAAAAAATTCATTTCTGGATATTCTGCTAAGTGGTATACATACGCCACTTTTGTACTGGTCTTAAGGCCATGTGCGCATGCACTATAGCTATACAGTACTGATGCACAGAAATGAACTAGGAGTTGAGCTAGCCACACGCGACACACTCGCACTCGTAATTCCCAGCCATGAAGAACACGTAATTCAAATAAAATAAACACTACATAATCATTAATTCTCCAAATTAAACATACCCACATGTTAGAATTCATATATAATGAATACCCAACATTTATAGAGTGATTTTAACCCATTAAAACACATAATCACAGAATTAAATTATGCAAATTGTACTGTTCTTGATGTTCTTGAAGTGTTGAACATAAATTCCTAAAATTCAACGCCACAGATTTGTTATAAAACCAAATCCAACCATTCAAATTTTGTTTTGTTCATTTTATCATGCATAATCACATATAAGTGGAAATTTTGTAGAAAAATTTATGGTTGACATATTAAAATTACGTATAAGGGCCATATGGCCATATAACGTAATTTATAAATTTTTGAAACAACAAGTCATAATATTATGAAACTTGTGATATGGAATCATGTACAATATATATAAAAAATATGTTATGCTACTCAAATTATTACATATATCCCTAAATCATAATTTCCCCATTTACAGAGATTCAACAAAACTTAAATGAAAGCCATTTTTCAAAAAAAAAAAAACTAATCGACGTAAAAGGAATTGGGTTGAAGAGATTACCCAAGCGTAGAATTAATGGAAGATGAATTCTTCTCGATGACTCTCACAATCCTCTTAACAATCTCTCTCAATTCTCAACTCTTTCTCTAATTCTCTCTCATTACGCTTTCTAGACTTAGGCAAATAATGAAGAAGAAAAAAAAGAAGACGTAAACTAAATAAGGAATAATCGACGTGTTGGTGGTCATTACCTAATCATGGGTTAATCGCCTCACTCCCTTTAGGCCATGTTTTTGGCTAGCTAGAATAGGTTTCAAAAACCATTTAATTTAATAAAACTTTATCATATAGTTTAATTAATGTCACACTCCTTCATAAAATAAATCAATATCTTATTTAATTTATTTTAAATAAAATATAATAATTTCTCATTAATTCACATAGTCACATAATTCAAATTCTCATTGATTAATAATGTCAAATTCTTAAATCTCTAATTAATAATTAAATTAATTAAAATAACACTAGGCTTATTAAATATTTCTTTTAATACAATAAGCTCACATAATCACATACTTCGATAATAAAAAAATTCTCCACATTAATTTAATAAATGTAACACATATAATTAAATTAATCTATCACAACTTCATCAATTAATCATTTAGTCTAATAATTAATTCATCAAAAAATATTTATTCAATCCAATAAATATTAAAATTAATTACAAAATCTCTATCCTTTGTTGTCACGGGAAACTAACTTCACCACTAGTGATTACTGCACCGGATTGGGATTTGCCATTCGACCTGATGTGTGATGCCAGTGATTACGCCATAGGGGTTGTTCTGGGGCAGAGGAAAGAGAAGATGTTTCATGTGATTTATTATGCCAGCAAGACCCTTACAGACGTACAGTTGAACTACACCACCACAGAGAAAGAGTTATTGGCAGTGGTGTATGCCTTTGATCATAAATTTCGAGCATATCTGATTGGCACAAAGGTGATAGTGTATACGGATCACGTGGTAATTCATCATTTAGTGGCAAAGAAGGATGCAAAGCCCCGGTTCAACAGAAAGATTTTATTACTGCGGGAATTTGATTTGGAGATCAAGGACAGAAAGGGCACTGAAAACCAAGTGGCGGACCACTTATCTCGACTTGAGAATTCGAAAAGGGAGGCAGATTGTAAGACCCCAACTTTTTATAAAAAAAGATTTAATTTCTCTAATTATTATTTTGAAATAGTAAGGGGTTGATTTGATTAATGTGGTTAGTTATGGGTAAAATGCAAAAATATTTCAAATAAGCAAGTGGTTATAAAATACTCATTGTTGTCGGAGAATATTCGTTTGGTCGTGGAATATTCTTTGTCACGCTGGAATATTCGAATATTACGTGCTGCCAGTAGCGACCTTGTGGGCCCCATAACGTAAAGCGATTGGATGAAGAAAATGACAAGTATAAGTTGTTTATAAATAGTGGCGTAGTTATTATGCCATAACATCGTTGGAATACCCGTTGGTTAAAATACAAGAATACGCTGGCGTTGTTGTCTGAAGAAGCACACGATTGCACCAATTATTGATTCTTACGTAAGAAGGCACTACTCAATAATTGTTACGAAATTATTGCTTAATATTTTATTTTATTTATTCAATAATTGCTACGTTGATATTTTATATTATTGTTGTTTCAATAATTATCACTATTATTTTTATTATCGATCAATAATTCATATTATTTGAATAGTATTATTAGATAACATTATTGGCAATGTCTAGAAAGTTCTCATACATGGAGAGGTTTGGTCACCTAATTACGCTACCAAGAAGGAGAAATTCTTATTGAAAGCCCCTCTTTCCGAACTGCACAGTTGTCAATATTGTGATTCTCGTAATATTATTTGTGAATAATTAATTATTGATTTATATGATGAGGAAAATATTGATTTTATGTGGATATAGATGGAGAAAATTTTAATGTGACAATTGTTGAAAATTAATATTTTATCTTTTTCGATAAAATAATTCATTTAAATATATTATTTTAATAATATATTAATGGTGATATTTTTACAATGAATGTGGGATATATGAGTATATGAGGAGGAAGAGTATTTTTATTGCATTAAATGTTTAACACATGTTTTGTGTGTCGGTGGACCCCATTTCTTCACTGAAATTTGATTATAGCCTATAATATCGTCCGTATGTGGATTTCGGTCAATTTCTGTTTGGAATTTGAAAAAACTTTCTTCTGCAAAGTTCTAGAGAATTGAATTTCTTATAAAAAGTCGCAAGATTCGAATTTTCTGATAAAACGGCTATTTATTATGAATTATTGAAGTTCCGGATTAATTGATTATCATTTTTTTTGGAGTTTTAAGTAACTTTTGCATGAAAAACGTTTTTGTCACTTATGGGACATGTGTTAGTGGTTGATTTCAGCTAGTGGTGTGCGTAGGAAGATGTGGAAAAATAATATTATTAATTTATTAAATTTTCTGCTTTGGTGTTCTAAACATTTTCCTATAAATAGGGTGCTTAGGTTAGAATTGAAAATCACACCAGAAACTAAAGGTTTCTCTCTCTTTCTCTCTCTATATTATCAAGCGTATTCTTGTGAGTATTTTGTTACTTTCAGAGTTGCTATACGGTGCAAGTTCCTTCAGCACTATATCCAGTATTCTAGTTAGAAGTACTGTTTTTGCGAAGTTATACCTTATTGATTGCTTTTGTAAGGTTGTTAGTTTTCATATTCCTAAGCAACCTGTTATTCGAATTTCAGCAACCAAACCATTGAAGTCAAACTCTTTTATATCAAGCCATAAAGTCATTCGTTTATTGAAAAATAGATGTCAAGTTTTCTTAGCCCATGTCATGGACTTGAACAAAAATACGTCAGATTTGAATGATATTTCTGTTGTTAGTAAATTTCCGACGTTATTGCTCAAGAATTTCCGGCCTACCCAGAGCGTGATATTGAATTTTGTATCGACTTTGAACCCTAGACAAAACCCATTTCTAAAATCTCATATCGAATGGCTCTATTGAACTTCAAAGAAGCTTAAAACCTAACTACATGAGTTGGTACCTTAGCCTCTATCTGGTGACTTCCTTTGTGGAATGCACTGAAACCAAACTCTCTGTAGGGGACGTCATATTCGTGCGGTGGTAAACTGGTAGGTGCCATTGTGACGTGCTATCCAAGAGTGGGATATGAGTCACAGTTGAGAGCAACCTAAGTCAATAATCGAAATAAGTAGCTTTCTAGGCTTAGCTGGTTACTATCGGAGATTCGTGGAAGGATTTTATCGAATCAATACTCTATTAACTCAGCTGACTCGAAAAGATACAAAATTCGAATGGAGCGAGGAATGTGAGAAGAGCTTCTAAGAACTTAACATGCGGCAACGACGTTGGCTCGAGCTGTTGAAAGATTACGACCATACCATTCAATACCATCCTAGAAAAAAAACGGACGTGGTAGCTGACACGTTGAGTAAAAGATCGTATACATTTACGAGTGCGATATTGTTAAAACAAAGACCCATTTCATACGACTTGCAGAAGATGTAGATAGAGTTAAAGGTTCCAAGAATCTGCGTGAAGATAACGAATATACGATTAGAATCAACTTTAATCGATAAATTTAAAGCTGCTCAAGCTACAGACCTGGAGTTGATGAATATGAAGAGGAAGATGCAAGAAGTCGTTATTCCAAAAGTGAGAATCGACGATGTGAGGAAAGCTCAAACCTTTGATTTATTAGTCAATTTGAGATTCTCGATCAAGTAGGAACTTTGGCCTATAGACACATTTTACCGCCAAGTATGACGCGTGTTCATAACATTTTTCGCGTTTCGATGTTACGTAAATATGTGGACTACCAACCACATTATTGAAGTTAGAACCGACGAGATAGCGGAAGATTTAACGTCACGAGGAGGTACCAAATAAGATCTTGGATAGAAGGAGCATGTCCCTACGACGCCAATTTTGAGGATGAAATTTCATAAGGAGGGAGGTTGTAAGACCCCAACTTTTTATAAATAAAGATTTAATTTCTCTAATTATTATTTTGAAATAGTAAGGGTTGATTTGATTAATGTGGTTAGTTATGGGTAAAATGCGCAAATATTTCAAATAAGCAAGTGGTTATAAAATACTCATTGTTGTTTTGAGAATATTCGTTTGGTCGTGGAATATTCTTACCGTCGAGGAATATTCGTGCGATGGCGCAAAATTGTGTGGGCCCCATAATAAAAGCGATTGGATGAAGAAAATGACAAGTATAAGTTGTTTATAAATAATCACAGAAGTAGTTACTCAAGTAACACCGTTGGAATATCCGTGGTTAAAACATAGTAATACGCGCTGTTGTTGCAAGAAGACACGGTATTGCACCAATTATTGATTCCTACGTAAGAAGGCACTACTCAATAATTGTTACAGTAATTACTGTTTAATATTTTATTTTATTGATTCAATAATTGCCACGTTGATATTTTATATTATTGTTGTTTCAATAATTGTCACTACACATTATTTTTCATTATCAGATCAATAATTCATATTATTTGAATAATATTATTAGATAACATTATTGGCAATGTCTAGAAAGTTCTGTCTAAGGAGAGGTTTGGTCACCTAATTGCGCGCCAGTAAGGAGAAATTCTTATTGGAAAGCCCCATCTTTCCTGGGAACTGCCTGGTTGTCAATATTATGATTCTGTAATATTATTTGTGAATAATTAATTATTGACTCATATGTTGAGGAAAATATTGATTTTATGTGGATATAGATGGAGAAAATTTTTAATGTGACAATTATTGAAAATTAATATTTAATCTTTTTTTGATAAAATAATTCATTTAAATATATTATTTTAATAATATATTAATGGTGAAATTTTTACAATGAATGTGGGATATATGAGTATATGAGGAGGAAGAGTATTTTTATTGCATTAAATGATTAACACATGTTTTGTGTGTCGGTGGACCCCATTTCTTGGCTGAAATTTGATTATAGCCTGTAAAATCGTTCGTATGTGGATTTCGGTCAATTTCTATTTGGAATTTGGAAAAACTTTCTTCTGCAAAGTTGTAGAAAATTGAATTTCCTATAAAATGTCTCGAGATTCAAATTTTCTGATTAAAGGGCTATTTATTATGAATTATTGAAGTTCCGGAATAATTGATTATCATTTTTTTGGAGTTTTAAGTAACTTTTGCATGAAAAAATGTTTTTGTCATTTATGGGACATGTGTTAGTGGTTGATTTCAAATTTGGTCTTTGTATGTAGAAGATGTGGAAAAATAATATTATTAATTTATTAAATTTCCTGCTTTGGTGTTGTAAGCATTTTCCTATAAATAGGGTGCTTATGTTAGAATTGAAAACCACACCAGAAACTAAAGTTTTCTCTCTCTTTCTCTCTCTATATTATAGAGCGTATTCTTGTGAGTATTTTCGTACTTTGAGTGTTGCTATACGGTGCAAGTTCCTTCAGCACTATATCCATTATTCTAGTCAGAAGTACTGTTTTTGCGAGGTAAGGGATGTTATTTTATTCGAAAATTATATTATTTCTTCAATATCATTATGCCAAAATATTGGTTGGAATTTTTTTATCAAATTTGGAACTTTTTTATGTCGGGGCTACTATTCATGAGTTAGTATTCACGAGTTACTATTCACGAAGAATGATTATGTTTTTTGTGAAATTTCTATCTTTTGGTGTCGGAGTTACTATTCATGTATACAACACTATTCACGTATACGGCACTATTCACGAATACGACACTATTCACAGAAAAATTAAATTTTCTTTTCTATGTCCAAGATTGTATGTTGTAGTTCCTATCTTTGATTGGATCTATGTTTTGGTCTTCATTCTTGAATTTTACTCCACTCTGGTTATTTATGAAGTATTTTTGAACTTGGATTGTTTAAAGTACGAATCCTTAATATTTGTTCTTTTGTTTCACTGGATTCGTTTTCTTTAAAATATTTTTCATCATCCTCAGTCCTAAATAATGATATAACTAAATATCTTTGGCCCGTAGTGCAAAGATGAAAGATTTTATGATGAATATCTTTGGCCCGTAGTGCAAAGATGAATGATTTTATGATGAATATCTTTAGCCCGTAGTGCAAAGATGAACAGGTGTTTAGATGAACATGACCAACTGGAGAATATCTTTGGCATGTAGTGTAAAGATGAATAGTTAATTTATGATGTATATTGATTGATGTTACAGGGATAAAATATCGATGATGGACTTTTAAATTCATAGATGATAGTAGATTTCATTCTCTACTTAACTCTTCTAATGAATTGTTGTTTTCGATGCAGTTGTTGATCTAAAACTTGTTGTCTATTGTATTCTATCAGATTTTTCCCTGTTGAAGACTAACGATAATTTGTTCTATATTATCTTAGTCATAATATTCTTTACTGGGCTAGTTGAGCTCACCCTTTTCCTTTTTGTTCTATTTTTCTTCTCAGGAGACGAGAATATAGCGGGAACTAGTCGGGGTGTGGAGTAATGGTTCAAGACAGTTGTTTTAGTGGTCCTCACTATTTTGTAAAATAGTGTATCAATAATTGTAATGAGGACTTATTTGAGTGTGGATATTGTCTAGAAGACAATATTTGTATTTAAACTCACAGTTTATGTGTTGTCGTATTTTGCACGACAATTGTATTAATGAAGTTGTAGTTGTTTCGTACTATGTTTTTGGTGACTCCAAATGGGTGATGTATACCTATTTTGGGGGGCGGCACACCAGACGACAAGGTTTTAATCAATGAATCCTTTCCGGATGAGCGTTTGTTTGTGGTGAAAGGGAAGTGCCATGGTTTGCGACTCACGTGAACTATTTGGTGAGTAAGATGGTACCTTCTGACTTGGTGGGTTATCAAAAGAAGAAATTACTGCATAATGTCAAATGGTACATATGGGATGAGCCTTATTTGTTTAAACAATGTGATGATCAAATGATAAGAAGGTGTATCCCGTATAGCGAGACCGAGGGAATTTTGCAAGATTATCATTCTTCGGTGTATGGTGGTCACTATGGAGGAGAAAGAACAGCGGCTAGAGTACTACAAGCAGGATTTTACTGGCCAACAATTTTCAAGGATGCATACAATTTTGTCCAACGGTGTGATAGATGTCAGCGAGTGGGGAACATCTCGAAAAGAAATGAAATGCCTTTGAATACGATCCTTGAAGTAGAAATTTTTGATGTGTGGGGGATTGATTTCATGGGACCATTCGTTTCTTCCTGCGGTAACATCTACATCTTGCTCGCAGTGGATTATGTCTCGAAATGGGTAGAAGTGGAAGCTCTTCCAACAAATGATGCCAAGGTAGTCCTTAGGTTTTTACACAAGAGTATCGTCGCTAGGTTTGGGACTCCTAGGGCCATCATCAGTGATGAAGGCAGTCATTTCTGCAACAGGCAGTTTGTAGCTTTGTTGGCTAAGTATGGGTGAACCATCGCATTGCTACACTTATCACCCACAAACGAATGGCCAAGCTAAAGTGTCGAATCGAGACGTAAAAAGAATCCTTAAAAAGGTTGCGAATCCCACGAGGAAGGATTGGTCGTTAAAGTTGGATTATGCAGTATGGGCCTATAGGACTGCATACAAGACTCCATTGGGCATGTCACTTTTTCAGCTTGTGTATGGAAAAGTCTGTCATCTTCTTATGGAGCTAGAGCATAAGGCATATTGGGAAATTCGGAAGCTCAATTTTGATTTGAAAGCTGCAGGGGAGAAACGCTTACTCCAACTCAATGAGTTGGATGAATTCAGATTACAGGCATATGAGAATTCAAAGCTGTACAAGGAGAAGGTAAAAAAATGGCATAACCGAAAAATCATAGAGAGGACATTTGAACCGGGACAAAGGGTTTTGCTTTATAACTCCAGACTTAAACTTTTTCCTGGAAAGCTGAAATCAAGATGGTCAGTGCCATTTACAGTGAAGATTGTCTTTCCACATGGTGCAATTGAAGTATTTGATAAGTTTCCGGACAAGCCTTTTAAGGTGAATGGGCAGCGATTGAAGCATTATTTTGGTGGCGAGGTGGACAGACAGAAAGTCACCTCAATTCTTTCTTCGACATGAGATTCAGAGACAGTCAAGCTAATTGACTATAACTTAGTGCTTGATGGGAGGCAACCCATTGTTTCTATCTCTACTTAGTATTTATTCAGTTCAAGTTGCTTTTGTTAGCTCATTTTCATTCTTAGTTAGGATAATGTGAGTATCTTTACATAATTATCATCGTAGCTGAAATCGAATAGGAGTATGTTTGTGCATTGCATTGAAATTAGAGTGACAGAATACGCACTCATTTGTATATAGTAAATCATGCTTTCACAGTGTCTATAAATGTTATTGTAGGTGTATTGGAGAGCATGCATTACTATCTTACAAGATCGGAATAAATTTAGCGATGCACAGTACTGTGGTCGTCTTGTGCCACAAGAATAATTATAATAGACGTAACCAGCTACACGTGGTATGCTGCGCTGCACCATTAATTGCCACTTTCATGGCGCTACCACAAGACGCAAATTTCTTTGAAAACTTCATGTGGCCGCGCAACACGCGAACATCGACATGAAAACATATTTTTTTAAAGTGTTAAAAACGTGTTGGGAGTATTTGGTCTATCATTTGAAATCATAATAGAAGGGCGTCTGCTCTTGCTCCACTCCACACGCACGTCTCTTCCTGTCTACCAGTTAAAAAATTGAAGCCATACATCTCTCTTCCGCCACGTGATCATCCACGATTCCTTCAACGTTCAACATCTACTCAGCCTTTACATTGCATTATAATACTAGGGTTTCCAATCGAGTTGTGTAGCAATCAATTTTGGGGTTAGTCCAACCGGTTAGAAATCTCTATAAGGCAGTTAAATCTTCATTTTCTCTATCAACTGCAATGGGTCTGAAAAGTGAACGCTCTTCTTCTTCATCATAGTCGTCCTCTAGCATTCAGGGGGGGGGATGTTGTAGATCACACCAAGTTCATCGATTTAGATGCCCAAATAGAATATTACAGAATCATGGCGAAAACCTTTGTGAAGGAGAGGGGTTTGAAACCTGAAGGGCAAGATAGTCAGCTATGTGACATGATTCGCGAAAGAGATGGCTTGGATTGATTGCCACGCCCATGCCTGCCCCAATGGGAATTGTCAGAGAATTCTATGCGAATGCGAAGGCGACGATGAGTGGGTTATCCGTGGGGCGCAACGTTAAAGTGGATTTCAGACCTCCTGCAATCAGGGGAATTTTCAAGTTAACTGACACACCACCGACTGGGTCTTCTAATTGGGTAGCAGGTGCACACATGGAAACAGACTTGGATTTTGTTATTGTTGAATTATGCGTGTTAAGCACGAAGTGGACTTATAAAGTCGGCATGAATCAGCCTCGCATATTTCCTGCCGCAGCTTTGAATCGATATTCTAAGGCGTGGAATTTGTTCATATGTGCCAAACTAGTTCCTTCGTCTCATCAGCACGAGATCACAGCGGAAAGGGCAATCATTCTATGGGGCATTATCACCAGAAAATATATTGATGTGGGCCATCTCATCTATCAAAATATGCTGCGATATCTGCGAGGAAGCACTACTGAGAACATTCCACACGCGTCAGTTGTAGCTATGCTATGTGCTCATCAGGGATGCCATTGGGACAATGAACAAATGCAAAACCTGAGCCAGGACATCACTCACGCCACCATTGTGAAATTCGAGGATTGGGCAGGAGGTGTACCACACCCGTGAGGAAGAGGATTTATCATCCAGCCCACATTCCCAGAGCCACCACATCAACCCTCTAAGCCAGATGAAGCGGGCCCATCAACCTAAGCTACCACTATTTTTGAGGATCGCCAGCTCCGAAGGTTGGAGCGTAAGGTTGATGTCATGTACGATAACTTCACAGCATTTACTATAGGTCTCACGAGGTCGTTGGCGGAGGCATTCACACTACAAGGGACAACGCTTGAGTGGCCTCAGTTCGGGACAGCTGTGCCATATCCACCACCAGATTAACCACCCGAGAAGGGTGGTGCAGCTGAGCACTAGGGGAGTTTTCTTTAATCCTTTACCTTCATTCACTGGGACATTGAATATTATAAGTTTGGGGGTATTGGGGTGGTAATATAGTTGTATTTAGTATTTGCATGTTTAGTTTACATTTTGAATGTTTATGCTGCATATAGTAGTTTTCTTGTCAAAATTTTTGTTTATTATGTGTGTATGTTTAGTTTGCATGTCTCACAAAGTCTTGCTTTATGGAAATTTTGCCTAGCCGATTATGATAGTGAATTTTAAAGGATTGTTGAGTACTTTGGATAACATGAACCTAGTTATAATGTTTTACACGATGAAATTCATGTTGCTGTTTAGATGCTTTTGGTTTGCACGGACGTGTTCATAATCACTTGTAGGTATAAGAATTATGTGTTGCATTGCTCGATAGAAAATGTAGTTTTAAAAAGGGAAATATGTGGAAAGTGAACTTAGACTGTTTAAAACATTGATATTCAAACTTTGGGAAAACATGGGTATGCTATGTATAAAAAAAAAAAGCAAAAAGCAATAACGTGGCTAGTCTTATTTCGGGGCCCTGGCTACTTGAGTAAGTACGCCTATAGGGGTGTCTTAACACCTAGCACCCTAAGGTCTTTCATAGTCTGGGAGTCATTGGTAGAAAGCTCGCTAAGGGGTAGCAGTGTTGCCTAATGGAATGAGGCATTGCACAGTCATGTGAAAAAAAAGAGAAAAGAAAAGAAAAAAAGAATAGCAATAAACATCGCGGGAAAGAGCGAAAGTTGCCCTCATGAGTAGCAATAAAGCAGTTAAACCCATTGTTGCACCTTAGTTTGTTTTGATATGTTGGAACAGTCTTTGTTGCATAAGTATACATAGTCTTGATTTAGACTATAATTTTCTGTTTTGAGCAGTTTAGCATGTGTATTCTTTGTTTAAATCAAGTTTTGGCGAACACAACACACACACACACAGTATCTCTATAACATATGTGAATTTTTTGAGTGTATGATATTATGCCTATAATTCAGTTTGAATTTGTATTCTTGAATCTGGATAATTCGCTGAGGCATTTTGGACTAAAATTATGTTATGGCTGGAACAATGTGAGACTCGTTTGCATCATGATTTATTTGCATAGCATGTAGTTGCATTTTCAGTGTTTTATGTGTATGCATTGCTTGAGGGCAAACAATAGTTTAAGTTTGGGGGTATTTGATAAGTGGGTTTTATACCTTCTTATTGGATATCAATTCACGCGAACTATGCCTATCTTAAATACATTTTAGTGTGTTTTTAGTTGCATTTTTTTTATTTTGCATTGCATGTACTGAGAACTCCTTTTGGTTCAAAAGTGCAGGATATGGCATAATTTGGTGATGTTGGATGGCATGATGCTAATGGACGCATGATGCAAGGAACAAGTAGAAATATGCAATTGAGAATGGATGAAGCAATGGCAGCAGGACAAAGCAATAGCGATGGCGTAACACGTAATCAAAATCAGCGTAGGTCGCCAGCGGCATATATAGGCACAAACTTAGCGCGCCCGCCATGATCATCACCCGATTTGACAAATTTTGAAGACGCGCGCCCGCACAATGATTACAAAGGGGATGCGCGCGGCCGCGTGCGACAACTGAAGCTGCTGATCTGTTTTATTTTAATTTTTAATTTGGAAGAGTTGTAATTGGTTAAAATAATTCTGGCTGGCGCCAGACGTATCATTCAATAGTTTTTACATGTTTTTCATATTGGAACTATGGTTTACACTTTGAGAGAATTCCAACGTATAACCAAGCATAGTCTCCATATTCTCTACTTCTTCTTTGGATTTTCAATCACTGTGGATAAACTATTGTTACTTTGCTGGATTTTAGTGAGGATTTTAACGTTACTTTTGGATTGTAATCAGAAATTGGGTTTGATCAATTCTTTCTTCTCTCTTTCAATTGTTTGTTTATTATCCATGTTTTGCTTTGATCCAATAATGGCTTTTGGTTCAGTCATGAACTAAACTCCATTATGGGATTCTAACGGATTTTAATATGTAGTTTAATTGATTTCTTGACTGCTGGACTGTTTTACATATCATAAGAAATTTCTATCATGGTTGATTTGCATGCATGAATGATTGATCACCATTCATTTGAGTTACTTGTATGGAATTGAAAAATAACATGCGGGTATGGATTGTAATCATGATAGCATGCGTATATGAGGCTATTTTGCTTAGCTTTGTATTTCGTGAATCAGATAGACATATATTGTTTCACCGCATGAGTTAAAGAAGGGTTTATGCTTAAATTCAATATTATTGCAATTTCACATAGACATATAGTGATTTTGGTTTTATTGATGATTACATGGTGTCTATTACATGTAGATGTTATGTAAGTGGGTCATAATACATTGAAAAATGGTTATATCTACATTATTGCCCTTGGCTACTTTCCTTTGATATGTGAACAATCTTGCATGATGGTGGTAATTAGATGAATTATTAAATGAAGTTAGGATCCCATTATTTCCAGATTTGATTTATTCCATTATTATTCTTAGTCTAGTTGTTATTTGATTCTAAATTAATTTTCAATCATAATCATAATTATTAGTTTAAGCATATTAAAATAGTGATAGAATTGATGTATAATAATTTGGTTTAGCAACTTTCTCCGTGGATCGATACTCGACTTACTCTGTATTGTTTGTTGACACATGTATGCTTGCATGAGTTAGAGCTCTTTTGTTAAAACTAAAAAGAGGAAACAACAACTCAGAATAAAGGCACACTCAGCGCAAGTCACGAGTCCCACTTTTTTAGTCCTAGTATGTGGCACCGCAAAGACGACCTAAATAAGAACAACAGGCCATAAATACCAAATTTTAGGATCTAGATAATAAAGAAAGTTTATATGTGGAGCATGAGTAGTAAATGATGAACAATTAACTAAGGATCTTAATGTAACATTGTTAAGACATGTTTAAACCTTAAGTATGATCACTTAGGGTTGAAGTAAGTCAATTGCATATAAAAGTAAGAACGATATAACGGAAAATCGGAACCAATAATAACAAATCTAATATACAATTAGATTGAGAAGAAGGGTAAGATTCTTTAGGAACTATATTTGTTATTCCTGACCTAATGTGTTATGTGATGTTATCATCTACTGTAGAGACTTAAGGACTTAAAGTGCACGTGTTATAACTATAGCAGACGCTAAAGGCAAGTATTCTAACCTTTGTTCCAGTTCAATCTGGACAAGCTTTGTGATTCATGTATTCTTACGCATGAGTTAATGTCTGATGAAGTCAACGCCAATTCTTTCGGCTAGACTTACGATATGTTGGATTCTTATAATCTATCAAAGTATTGACAATGATTTACAAAACTAATATTGGTGTGCTTTTTAAAAGGAGACTGAGTATGCTAAATTATTTTGTCATCAAACGATAGGCATGTGAGGTTGCCACAACTTAAACGTACACACGTTTAATGAATGTAGTGTTGATCAACATAGAGTACTATAGGCTGATCACCTAGACGTGCTCGTAAGCTATGCCGGACTTACGGACTTAGTATGTCATTTTCAAAGTACGTATGAAATGCTTATGGTCTTGGACCGGAATTGATGTTTTACTGAATATTGTTATTGTAAAATGTTTTGAATGAAAAGAAGTGCTATTTTAAATTATCGATAGTATTTCATAACTATTGTTCAGTTATTGAAGATATACGATTCTTATATTTCAAGCATTCTAGTTTTATTAGAATTGTTGTACTTGCTAAGCTAGTTAGGCTCACTCTTGCTTGAACCATATGAATGCAGCTAAGATCAAACGGACAGATGGATCCGACAAGGATAAAGGGAAGGCTAAGGCGAACCCGTAGATTACGTATGTAATAGTATAGGTTTTTAATGATAATATTTGATATTATGTCAAGGACAAATGTAACGGTTATAAAGAACCTGGGGAATGTTAATATTATTTTGAATATATATAATAAATATTTTTTCTTTTGAGGCATTTCAATTGAATGTTTGTGTGAATTGTAGCACCGTGTAGCACCATCTGTCGGGTTGGAAGATACCCGGATTTAGGGGCGTCACAGTCAAAGTATAAACTACACTTAACTTTATTTCACAGGCGTACGATAGTTAAAGTCTTCTAACCATCATTTTTACACCCTAATTTCATACTAACATCATTCATGAAACATGATATAAGTCTTACAAGTTCTTCCTTAGTTCATAGCTTATTCATGGACAAAGTGCTTATTCCCGGCTTATTAAGACTTAAGTCCTTAGCTTATCCTTTCTTATGATTTCTTAGCATACATGACCATCACTTCTCTATCAATCTATCATGGAAGAGATGGAAGATTATAGGATAAGAGTCTTACCCTTATTGAACTAGCTTTTCTTTTTCTTGGAAAAAATATGAAGGTCTAGCTTATATGTGCTTATTCTCTCTAACAAATAAGTTGCTTAACTTGGATGAAAATTATCAAGCAAATAATGAGCAAGCTCTTCCTCTATTTATAGGCTTGCTAAGGTTAGGGCATAAAGGTCATTAGATCATCCCACCTCCTTAACAAACCTCCTTACTATTCATTACTTAATCCCTAAGTTTACTTGCCCATTACACTTATTACTTGGCCTCCACAAAACATATCCAATACTTGGGCACTAAGATCACCCATGGGTTGCCCCATGGATCAAGCTAGTCCATTGGATCATTACATTGGGCTTATGTTTAATTACTTAGCTCATTTTTATGGGTTTGTATTAATTTGTTTTGGGCTTTACATTAATAACCACTTGGGCTTGCACCTTCATTCTTATTGGACTATTTAATTGTTACACAGTTCTACTAGTCCATTCCATTAAACTAAAAACCTTATAACATATACTATACGTATAATTCTCATATTCTAACTCGTATACTAATTCATAATATACGATATACCATCATTCATACATACTCGTATAATACTTTGTACCATACTCGTATACACTACCTCGCACAATACATACGTATCATACGATCATTTCATTAACTTTTTAACGCTTAATTTTCCTAACGTTCTCAAATTAAGTCCGCATGCAAAATATTATGTTTTCCATACTTGAATTATTATTACCTAATCTATCTCACCTCGATATTCTATCGTTGTGTATTTCTCGGAAGTTCAAAAAAAATTCCTAAGAGAAAATTGATAAATAGTGTTTTTCAGAAAATTTCTCAAAAAGCTTTTATTTTCGTCTTGGAAATTCAAACTTTAATTCCTTCACGTAGTTAAAATACTACGACTTTCTGACATTTCTAGGTTATAGAACGACATTCATCTTACTAACACATAATAATAACAAATAATATTATTTTATTCATTATAAAAGTATTTACAAAAGGTTTGATTTTCTGGGGCGTTACAATACACCTGAGAAATGAAAACCTATGCTAAATCAGAAGCAGTAAAAGGGTGTTTAAGAGGAATGAAATGGCCATACTTTGTAAATCTATCAACCACCACCCATATAATAGTAAACCCATTAGATATAGGCAATCCTTCAATAAAATCCATTGCAATATCTAGCCAAGGACAGTCAGGTATTGATAATGGTTGTAGCAACCCAGGCAAAGCCATATTCTCATATTTCTGTTGCTGACACACATCACATTCCTTTACAAATTTAAGGACATCAGCTCTCATAAAAGACCAATAGAAATACTTACTAAGTCTTCCATTGGTCCCCCCTAATCCCAGAATGGCCACTGTGACACCCCCAAATCCCGGTACCTCATTACCTCAAGATTTGGTGTTCACTTAATCAAAACAATTATATCTAACTACCCAATCATAATAAAATTGAATAATAAAAACCTACCCATATAGGATTACATTTAAATAAAAAAATCTCCCAGGTTATCTAACATTTAATTACAATCATTCAAATGCGGAAATTAAATTATTACATCACATCATTATTAAAAATTTATTATCATAATGATAACAATAAAATTACAAGTCTTCATCACTTGTACATTTTTTTCCCTTTCCTTTGCTAGTTGTAGGTTCATTCACCGTATCAACCTTAGCTGCAATAAGTGTATAAATATGCAAGAGTGAGCAAACAAAGCTCACTTGAAATAAGAATGAATAACTTTACAACATTACAATATTTGCCAGTAATAGGCTCAATAGAACTGAATGATATGTTCTATTAACATTCTGAAACATACTACTGAGGGTCTAATGACCACTAACCATGTCCATAGTTATAAGTAATCTTTCAACTTAAACTTTAATAGTCATAAGACTATAAGGACTCCACGTACTTAGGGGGATCAACCCTTCGTACAATGTATTGTGCACAACTATTTCAACTCTAAGCATAAACCTCTAATAAAAGAGTTGTTCATCTCAGTATTTAGAATACAAGTCCGCACCAAAGTAGGTTTGGTTTTGATACATTACAAGGAAATTTAGAATTCAACGGTCATCAACTAAGGATTAGTTGAATACAAAAGAACTAACTATATGCTATGGAATAATCATAACTGAATCGATATTTGTAAATTAACATCATGCTTTAGGAATAATCTAATAGCATAAACATTGAATAATCATAACATAATTTGCTTGAACAATATTAAGTCAAGGTTATTGAGAATTGGATACTAAACATGCATAGTGAATAGTAATTTGAACGATAAAGTTGTTCAACACTAGAATATAGCGACTCGCATGCTAAATAACAAGTTACATATTAAAGAAACTTGCTCAATATTAAAATATAAGATTTAGAATACTTGCATCATCATGAACAACTAGATACAAGAACTTACTCAATAATAGACAATCTAGCCCTACGAAAATGTAGAGTTAGCAATTTGCGTAATTGTAATTGGATTACAAGCAATATAGTACTTAACGAAATTAAACTTGCACAACGAAGTTTTAGGGTTAGAGAACTTGCCTTGAGCACAAGCTAAACCTTCCACTTGAATCTCAAAACCCTATATATATATATATATATATATATATATATATATATATATATATATATATATATATATATGTTATCATGACATAATTAGTCACTCAAAACATTTATATATATAAACAAGTATATACATCATATAGGTTTGATTTTTCAATACACATAATCGAATTACGTTAATACTAATACTAGTTAACCCTTGATAACATGCTCATTCTTAGTTTAGTACTACTGAAATCGTAATTTAACAGTCCTATTATTAATACATAACATTTGTTTTCAAACTTTGTGTAAATAAATAAAACTGTTAGACCGTTCATTAACTTTATATTTGGCATGCACAGCTTTACACTGGGTGGGTCATTATGGCGATGATTTGGCATCTTGATGTGAGACACATGCCAACGATTGGCGCATAAGACGGCACCCGCATACCATAAGTGCAAAACTTACATCATTGGCGCAATATGCATGGCTTAAACCTGACTTCTTGACGACCGACCAAATTTCTACAACAAAGATGAACAAAAAGCCAAATTAGCCTACAAGTTCCAATCTAACAAATTAATTAACATGTAATACATACAGAGACTTCATGTAAACATATTGTAAAGACTCTTAACATGATTCTACCTGTAAACTAACATAAACATTTTACAACACCCAATTTCACTATTTTTGATAAAACTTCTCTTTTTGACATTTTTAATGAAAATCATCACTGTAACTTTGTTTTTCAATCAAAACAGTTAATTCAAAACATCATGTTTATGTTTATACATCCTCTCCCTATTTCAATAGTCAATTTATAATTTAAACAACTAATTAAACCCTAATTTTACTTTAAACTAAGCCATATTCATATATGTTCATATAACTCACTGTAATATGGGTTTCTTCATAAAATACATACATACATGAATTAGTTTATCTATACTCATATATAAACTTTATGAAAACAATTCTTATAACAACAACTATCATATAAAGCTATATACATCAACAATTCATCTTTTACAAATATTTTATAAAGAACTTTTTGGAAGAAGAAGACAACAAAATTTTAAGGAATTTTAAAAGGTTTGGATGATACCTTGTATGCTAGAAGATGAAGATTTTCCTTCCTTTGATCAACAATACTTCTTTCCTCAAATTCCTTTATCAAAACCTTCTAGGATTCTCTCAATTCTCTCTCAATTTTTCTTTCTCTCTTCCTTTTTCTTCTTCTTAGTTTTTCTTCTCCTAACTCTATCTTACGTAGTAAAATATAACGTATAATATTAATAATATATATTAATTATATAATATAACTATAGATATAACTAATATCAGTTATCTAAGTTTTGAAAATCAAAAGCCATAAGGCTTGTTTGGCTAGGCTAATAAAAATAACCCTTTAAACCTTACACCTTGTTTGGTAAACCTAATTAAAATCAATGGATTAATCCTTATACCTTGTTTGATAAAATACTATTGGATTAAAGACTTACTATGCATTAAGACTTGTTTGGCCAAAACTAAATTAAACTCCTTTAATTTATTCTAATAATAAAGTTACATAATAAATCGATGTAGTTTTGTATAAAAATTAAAATTAATTTTTTTTTATATATAAAATCCAAAAATAAAAAATTTAACACCCTATTGGGTAAAACTATGTCGTATATAGGCGCGCGCACACTAGTACTAACTACTAAGGCTAGGGTTGGCAAGTCCTTGAATCAACTGTCTCCGGGCCAAACAAAATCCAGAGTATGTAAAACATCTTTCTAGGATCCTGGTTTGAACCAAAAGAACAAAGCAATTGTTCGCTTACCAACTTATGGAACATTTGATGCGTTTGTAAGTCTAAACATATTTCAGAATCTTGTTCATCTAAAAAAAACTCATTTCAAATAGAGATTATTTAACTCACAAACACAGTGTTTGGGGTACAAACACAATGTTTGGGAAGCAAACGCAACACATCAAAACTTATACGGTGCGTTTATACCTCTAAACATACTAAACGCTATCGTTTGAAACATTGGTAACCGAATATACCCAAAAACTAGAAAATGCCTCGATGATTGAATATTTGAAACGTATCATACATATTGATGTCTTACTCGAACAATGAAAATCATATTTACATATTATCTTGCTAAGGAAATCAATCAAAGAAAATGAAAAAGAAAAGGCTTCAAAATCATAAAATGGTAAAGAATAACTAATTTGTTTCCAATTAATGACCAACTGACATAACACAAGCTATATCTAACTGGTAAAACAGATAAAAGAAACAACAAATTCACGGTATTGCACATCTACCAAATTTTTTGCAAAAAAGAAGGATCATGTTTATATATATAGAGCCCGCTACATGCTTTGCATCATTTAATTTGGATGGATTTGGATCTGAAATTCAATGACGCATTGCTTGCCAGGATATCGAATTACCTTGCTCATGATCTATTGAAATGAAAACCCTAATCAGTAATATTTCTCCCTTGTCTGAACAGCGGCAGTCGGCAGAGTTGCATTTGAGAAAGTCCCAGTCCGGCATTTTCTGATGATGTCTTCTTCCTCAACTTAGGATGCTGGTACATTATCCCTTTCAAATTTAAACCATTTCCAATTGGAATATAAATTTCCTTCATCCTCATATGATAGGGTGTCGGCTGGAAATGCTTCTAACTTCCGAGCTGCTGAAACAGTGGGCAGCTTTTGTCTGTACTTCTTCGCCATCTCTTCAGCTTCAGAATATACTCTCTGCAACATTAGTACAACTCTGGTAGCTAACTAAGGCGGTGTAAGAAAAGGGATGCAAACATATTCTGGAAATGCAAAACAGAATGTAGTACCTCTTTGTCTGATTGAAATAAGCCCGGTTCGCTTTCAAGGTGAGCAATACTGCGTGAGACAAGAATCAGAAATCTTTTTAGCAGCTATTTTTGTGACTTTTAGGCATTTATATATATAAGTAAATAAACAAAAATCCATAAATTTAACTTCTCAAACACTATCATACTAACTTTAAAATTTCGAATTCAGGAGGCAGGTACTAAAGTTCGGGATCCTTATTGAGAAAAACTATTAATTCCTTTCAAGTGTTTCACATGATAGAGAAGCTTCCACAGTAACAGATATGGAAAGTTCTGAGAAAATAACAAATATTACACTTCTAATAATTTAAACAGAAAATACGAGCAAGAAGTCAACAATAATGGAACGACAAAAGTGCATCTCCAAGTTGGTAAATATTATCACTTAATGCATAATGTTTCCTGGAAGGACCTATTACAAACTGGAATGATATCAGAGCCGCTGGAGAAGGGCAGCTGTAACCACTTTTATTAATCATCCCATATACCGGAATATATTTTATCTTTTCCAAGTAGAGGAGTTAATTAATTAAAGAATGGCTGATAAAAAACAGAAAAGAAATATCAAAGATTAATTTTGCATATCACAGCCTGCTACCGCAGAAAACCTTCTCAAATTAAACCAAAAATAACAATAAATCTTGGCTCCAATCTCTTTCACAAAGCAAAAGTGTTGCGCTTATATTTTGATTTCAATCCTAAAGGTTGCTTGTTTATATTGTGGGGATGTGCGTAGTTCACTTTATAGATGTTGAACTCCCGTTCCGTCAATCCCACCCCTTACCAACAACTCCCTAGAAAATATAAAAACAAAAAGGAATAAAACCTAGAGTAAGAATAAATTTCAGGGAAATGATGAAATAAAGGGTTGTATAACCAGAACATATTATCAACTCAAGTTACTCAACTCAACTAAAATATGGGCAAGTTTGGAGAAAATGAAAGTCAGGGTATATTTCTGTCAAGTAACATAGTGAATAAACTGATTCTGGTACCGCAAGCATACATGGACTGAAAAAGAGAAGTTGGCAATTATGTCTGTTGTTACCTAAGAGAAATTTTGTCAGGAAACATCGAGTTCACAACCAAAACTTTAACCTTCTCATCAACTGCTAACAAGTCACTCACAGAATCAACTCGGGCTCGAGTGATGTTTGAAATATGCAGCAACCCACTGCAAGAAAATAAATAAAAAGGTCAATGGTAAATATCTACCAATATACTTGATTATGAACAAATCTTTTCTATATACGAACATACATAAGGAATGTTCAATTTCCACCTGAAAGTGTTCAGAGAACAATTTCAACAAGGAACCTCGTTAGTAAATTCAACTTTTGGTATGCAAAATCATCTTGAAATGAATATTTTATCTAACTAAATCCTTTTAGCAGAGTACAAATTTACAAAAAAAGTTATGAGGCATGTAAAATACTTTGCTTTAAACCAGGTGCAAGTAAAAACTACCCCATACACACGCGCGCACACACATACACATACATACTGCTAAAGCAATGTTGATCCCATTCTTTAACAAATTAGGCTGTCAGAGCATTTGGTAACTTTAACATATATTCATCCATTGGGATAATACGGTCACTTTTGTTTCTGGTTCTTTTTGAAACAAATTTTAAGATCTGCCGAATATGTAGTATATTTTATATAAAATTGAGAATATAATATAGAAATATATAGAAAATCAAAAAATATAATATCGTGCCAAAAAATACTATCTTCCATAGTACTAATGTTGCATGTGCATTTTTTTGGCTATATATACAAGGTTTCAACAACACATACTTTGGTCCAATTTTGCTTTGTTGTTGACAGGCTTGCAAGCATAGACATTATTTCCCTTTAATAAGAAGAATATACATTAGTTTCAATCACTATACCACATTTCCCTAAATAAATTTAACTATACAAATAATGTATGATTTCACAAGCATCATGAAAACGTGCCACAATTTAAAATGTTATGGCATAAAATGATATAGCTTTAAGTTAGTATTTATGAATGAATTTTTTATCACTTACTTGCTGAACTTAAAGGTGCAATTTCTTTGTTCAATAAGATATGATATGAAGGGTTCTATCCACAAGCAATAGGTTTGTCACAAACACTATTCTACAACAACCAACTCCTCAGCCGTTGATCAAAATAATAAAAAGCTGAGATTAATGACAATTTAACCCATGCCGCTACAAGGTGTAGCAACAATAAAATTCTTTCTAGCGACGGGATAGATTACGAAAATGCCCTCATATATTCTAACCACTCTGCCACTACAAAGAGTAACAGTAGGAGGGGAATCTCACACACACACACATATATATAAGCCAAGTCAATGACTTCTCTCACCTCCACACAAAAAAAAATGATGACTTCATACTTGATGTTATATAGTATTACCGATTATTCCCACTGTTTGCAAAAATATAATATATATTTAATTAGTTTATAATAAAATACTCTTATTTTTTTTTAATATTCAAGCAATTGGTTTGGACGGTAAAATTTCTGAGCATATACGAAAATTGCATGAATATATTCAATATGATTTGGAAAATAAATATTAAAAAATAAGAGTATTTTAGTAAAAATAATTAAATATTCAAAATAATATATTCAGTAAAAATATTTTGAATATTTAATTAGTTTGTACTAAAATATTCTTATTTTTTTATATTTATTTTTCAAATCATACTGAATATATTCATGCAATTTTCGTATATGCTCAGAAGTTTTACCGTCCAAAACAATTGCATGAATATTAAAAAAATAATTAGATGAGGGCATGAATAAATAATTGCATTAACATACTTAGGTATGATTTGAAAAAATAAACATTAAAAAAATAAAATTATTTTGGTACAAACTAATTAAATATATATAAAAATAATAAATATTACTCCCTCCGTCCCATAGTTATAGGCTGATTTTTCATTTTGAGATGTCCCAATATATAGGCTACTTACTATTTATAAAATTTAGTTGGTTCATTGTTTTATTTTTATGCCCTTATAATAAATATTCAACCATTACTCTTTTTTTTGAAGAAAACAACATTCAATGTCATTATTTTTATCACCACATTTAATGTTGTTGTATTCTCTTTGGTTAAAGTTCTATGGTTATGGACTTTAACACGTCAATCAATGAAGTTGAGAGTTCCAGTGTAATAAGTAAGGAGTAATTAACTTATTCATTAATTCCATATTAAGGGGTATGTGTGGAAAATTTATGTTAAAAATTGCCACTTAAATTGATTTTCTTAAACTATGTGCCAAAAGAAATCCCACCATAACTATGGGACGGAGGGGAGTATATTTTTATGACAAAGGAGAATAATCAGTAACATCAAGTATGAAGTCATCATATTCCCTTTTGTTGTGGAGGCGAGAGAAATCATTGACTTAACTTATGATATATATATATATATATATATGCGTGTGTGTGTGTGTGTGTGTGTGTGTGTGAGAGAGAGAGAGAGAGTTAGAATATATGAGGGCATTTTCGTAATCTGTCCTACCACCAGAAATAATTTTATTGTCGCTACACCTTATAGCGACATGGGTTAAATTGCCATTAATCTCAATCTTTTATTATTTTGACTGAGCTGTTGGCTACTAGAACAGTGTCTGTGACAACCGATTACACGGATGAGAACCCTGATATGAAATATGTTTTTAGACCATCAAATAAGAGCCACGTTGTTCCATAACTGAACATTTATGATTGTCAATCAATTTAAAACATGTGCAGTAAATAGTTTAAACTATTTTGTTAACTCTTTGGCAATGTTATTAAAGTGCTCAAGACACACTTAAAATTATTGTTTTCAGTTAAGCTTGACAAAATATGATTACGAATTGGTTTTGGTTTACAAAATTTAGTTATAGTTCTAATTAAAAACTAAAACCACATTACCTATTTTTAATATGAGTTTTGGAACCATATAGTTATGGGTCAAATATAAATCAACTCACATTACAAATTTCAAGTTTACCATTATTATTGTTCAATTAAATAAATTATTTATAATATTTAATTTCTATATTCTTTCAACTAATATCTATAATGTTTTAAACATTCTTCATCTCTAAAATTTTTAGATTCTCTCTCTTAAAATTTTTGTACACTAACTTTCTCTAAAAATTCTTCTACGCTCAATTTTTTTTTTATATACATTTTCTTGTTTCTCTCCCTATTTCATACAAATTGGGGTGGGGGGTGGGGGTTGAAGCGTCCGGCACACTTATTGATCGAACGTCCCGGCAGCACCTTTTTTTTTTTAACCACAATTATGAGAATTATAAATAAAAAATAGTAGAGCAAGTTTGAACAAAAAATTGTAAAAAAAAGTATATTTTTTATTGAAAAAACACTGTAACCACTATAAATGCTTCAAGTTGTTTTTTCAATAAAAATATATTTTCTTTTTACGCTTTTTGTTCAAACTTGATCTATTATTTTTTATTTATTATTCTCATAATTGTGGTTAAAAAAAAGTGCACCTGACTTGCAGATCGGGTCGTTAAGAGCACCTGACCATTTCAAACCCATTTTATACTATCTCTCAAATTTTTAAATATTTCTCTCCCTCTTAAGAAGCTTTTAATGTTGGTAATCATCACCAACTTTAATTCAGATTTGACAACACACAAGCCATCCATATGTACTACTATTACTGATATTTTAAAATAAATTTATATACTTTTTTTCTCTCCCTAAAATTTTTATACTATCTCTCAAATTTTTAAATATTTCCCTCCCTCTTAATTTTTTATACACTTCC
Organism: Panax ginseng; assembly: GCA_020205605.1. Lineage (NCBI taxonomy): Eukaryota > Viridiplantae > Streptophyta > Magnoliopsida > Apiales > Araliaceae > Panax > Panax ginseng. The sequence continues at coordinate 44,834,828 of CM035148.1, forward strand.
TGCCTACCTACCTAGCTAAGCTGGTGTGCCTGTGTTGTAGCTAGCTACCTAGCTAGCAGGCTTTTAATGTTGATAATTATCACCAACTTTAATTCAGATTTGACAACACACAATCCATCTATATATACTATTATTACTGATGTTTTAATTTTTTTTTATATAATTTTTTTCTCTCCCTAAAAATTTTATACTATCTCTCAAATTTTTAAATATTTCTCTCCCTCTTAATTTTTTATACTTCCTGCCTACCTACCTAGCTAGGCTGTTGTGCCTGTGTTGTAGCTAGCTACCTAATAGGCTTTTAATGTTGGTAATCATCACCAACTTTAATTCAGATTTGACAACACACAATCCATCCATATATGCTACTACTATTACTGATGTTTTAAATTATACGTTCTTTTCATTATGAGCAATGCTACACAGATAGGAAAGCTGGACAGGTTTATTGGACATTTTGCAATTTTTTTTTTACTAGTGACCCTTAAGCTAGACAAGTGTATACAAATACAGGGTTATATAGTCTGTATAACCCTGTATTTGTATATGTATCCAAATTATACCTAAAACACTATATTTTGTAAAGATTCCTGTTGTAATAAATACTATACATTTTTTAAGGGTCACTAGCAAAAAAAAAAAATTGCAAAATGTCTAATAAACCTGTCCAGCTTTCATGTCTGCGAAGACTTGTTCTTTCATTATAAGTTCTTTTCGCTCTCTCAAGTCTTATAACTATTAATGCAGTATACATATATTCTTGGTAGTCAGTAGAGTTGCACTGATAACAGTCGATTCCTGGCCTAGTTCTACTTAGGCTCATCAGGCCTTGGTCATTGACCAAAGCCAGCCAGCCAGCCTCGACTTTGGGCCTTTAAGGCCGAAGCGAGCTTCATCGACAAAAATCGACATGTTAAGGCACAAGGCGGGCCCAGCCTGGTCCTGGCACTGCCTTGCACTCGATTTTGCACATCCGGTTCCGGACTAGTTGACTGGGCCTGGCGCCCCTTACGCCTTACTACTTTAGCACTTAGCAGCTTATCTCAAGTCAGACAAGCCTTACTAGTTATTACTTATAGCAGTTAGCAGCTTAGCTCAAGTCTTTTTTTCTTTTGGTCCAAACTCTAACCCATCATTTAAGGGTTCAAAATCCAAATGTCCAATCAATCATTAATCTAAAATTTAAATACTACAATTTATACGGGACAAAATCATAAAAACCAAGTTGACAGGCTACTAGCTTACTAGGCTAGGCTAGTAATTAAGTCCTACTATCTTTCTCTCTCTCTCTCTCAGAATAAGTTTTAAGTTATAATTAAAAAATGACCTTACAATTAAAATGATTCTCTCAAGTCGTCAAGTCCCAATGACCTTACAATTAAAAACTTAAATTTTTCCCAATAATATAGAAAGAAAGGAAAATTTGTTTTATTTATTTTGTATATTAATTAATTAAGTATACTTACAAAAAATTAAGAATGAAAAATTAAAACTTCAAACTTGATTGATGTATTAATTTAAATTAATATTTTACAACTTACAAATTATAATAATAAATAAGTAAAAAAAAATTAATTTATTAAATTAATAATTTGATGAATTATAATTTGACCGTTGCTTTTCAATTTTTTCACTTTGTCACTATCCTGTTGTGCAACTCTAGCCTATGTTATGCCTATAAAGCATATGTTATGCGGCAGTCTCTCTCTGTAATATAATTATATAAAGCAGCCAAGATAGTACTATTTGCTTACTAGGATATAACTAGGCGGTGGTGGGACCATAAATGTGAGATTGAGGCTTTCTATTTTTTATTCACTGCTTGTGTCATTTTCAGCCCAGATTAATTGCATTTTTAAATGTCACTTCACTTGAGATGACGTTGGCCACTTGGCCCATGGCCTAATTGATACTTGCAGTCTTGCCTCAGGTCGGACCAGGCCTCAGGCTTCAGACCGGACCAGGCCTCAGGCCAGACCAAATCAGGCTTTTTAAAAGGCCAGGCCAGGCCGGATATGTGTCAAAAAAGTGAGACCTGTTGGCAGCCTGCAGGCCGGGCCTGACCGGTCCAGGCCTTGACTAGGCCGGGCTTTGACCAGGCCGGGCCCAGGCCGGATCAAGGCCAAGCCACAGGCCGCAGGCCATTTGTGCAACTCTAGTCATATATGACATCTTCCATATATTATATGAGTCCTTCTATACAGACAGGGGGATTGGACAGAAAAATGGGATATTTTCAAAAAAAAAAATTGATTGAGACTTCAAAAAAATATATAGTATTTATTACAACAGAATTTTTTTATAAAATATAATGTTTTAGGTGTAATTTGGATATATATACAAAAACAGGATTGTATAGTATCTATAACCCTGTTTTTGTATATGTATCCAAATTACATCTAAAACACTATATTTCATAAAAAATATTGTTGAAAAAAATACTATATATTCTTTTAGAGTCACACTAAAAAAAAAATAATTAAAAATGTCCCATTAACCGGTTAACCGGTCTGCCAAGAATAAAGATCGTATATGACATTTTCCTTATCGTAATCTGAATCTAAATATATAAATTAATGGTCTGGTAATGATTAAGATCCAAGAAAAAGGGGGAAAAACTAATAAATCTCCGGTGGATAATTGTTTGGTAAAATTAATAATTTAGTTATCGAAGTTGACATGTTTTATTGAATACTTGATTAAATTTTTAATTTTTTAAATTAACTCACTGAATTAATTTTTATTTTCAAATTGGGTCATTCTGTTAAAAAAAAATTGACAGATGTTAATTTTTTATCTACGTGATGTGGCAAAAAAAAATCACAGAATACCATTATTTTTACAGATCATTGATCATTGAACTGGTTTTCACAGATTATTGCAAAAAAAATCATTGATCATTGATCCCCTCTTACTCTCTCCTCAACTATCACAATTCTCACAAGAATACCATTATTTTCACAGATCATTGATCGAGAAACAGAGAAATATCTAGGATTTTTACAGATTCAATCGAAATGGTTTTTTTTATCAGCTCAAAATTAAAAAAAAAATGGACAAATTGAAGTTGGCTTCATCATCACTGGGGGAGCGATTAAAGACTGGCCGGAGGAGCCCAAATGAGCCGAATGGTCAGCTTATAGATGAAAGAAATTCTACAAGCCCCAACCCCTGAATCCAAAATCGTAGACGAAGCCACGCTGGAGTCAATGGAGGAGCCCAACTGGGGTTTGAATTTACGGATTTGCGCGATGATCAATAGTGGAGAGTATAGCGGGACGGAGATCGTGAAGGCGATTAAGAAGAAGTTGTTGGGCAAGAGCGGCGTCAGCCAGCCGCGGCTCAGCCTTGAGCTGTTGGAGACTTGTACCTCGAATTGCGAGAAAGTGTTTTCGGAGGTAGCATCGGAGAAGGTTTTGGAGGATATGGTGAAGGTGATCGAGGATCAAAAAACGAAGCACGGGATTAGACAGAGAGTTATGGAGATGATAAAAGAAGATGATTAGATCTATTTTGCAAAAAAATATTTTGATTTTTTGTTTTTATTGTCACATAAGCAATATTTTTTATTTTTTTAAACTGTTTTTTATTTTCCATGTTATTTTCTTTTCTTTTTTCTCCTTTTTACGTCCACGTCAGCGCCACGCAGATAAAAAATTAACGTATGTCAACTTTTTTTAACGGAATGACCCAATTTGAAAATAAAAATTAGTTCAGTGAGTTAATTTGAAAAATTAAAAGTTTAATCAGGTATTCAATAAAACATGCCAACTTCGATGGCTAAATGATTAGTTTTTCCATAATTGTTTCTAGAATTTACTGACATGCGCAGTAGATGATTATATATGCATTATTAACACTACCTAACAATAAGCTATCCGTTAGGATATTAACTTGCCTAACCACAATTATCTCCTCACCATATTCACTCCTGTCAAACACTTAATTATAGGGATCATGAATATCTCTTGATTTTAGCCAAAGTCTATTACCACACATATATATATAGGACAACGTCCTTTGTAGTAAATATACACAAAAATACAATATAGAATTATATGTGATTTATTCTGGTATCAAAGCCATTCCCGATCCCCTATTTTTCCCCCCTCCCAATGTCTTCCATAGATTCCGGCTCCCTCTCTTCTGTAGTCCTCCCCATCTCCCCTTCACCTTCTGTCCTTCTCTCTCAAGCCCATCACTATATCACATTAAAGCTAACTCCCTCCAACTATCTCCTCTGGCGTACCCAAATCAACCCATACCTGCAGGGCCAAAAATTGTTTGGCTATATTACTGGTGAGCTTGCCCGCCCTCCATCCTTTCTGCCTCTAGTTCTCCCTCTGCTGATTCTGCTACCTCCTCTGCTCCTAATCCCGCGGCCCAACTCTGGGATGCCCAGGACAAATTTCTCATGAGTCTGCTTATCTCTTCTCTTAGTGAAGAAGTGATACCTCTTGTCATTGGCCTCACCTCCTCTGCTGCTATCTGGTTTGCTCTATCTGTTGCGTTTGCTAGTCCATCTCATACACGTATGTTACACCTCTCTATGGAACTCCACTCTCCCCAAAACATGATGAAACTCTCACTGCCTACCTCCATCGCCTGAAATGCGTTTCCGATGAACTAGCTGCCTCTGCACGACCCATCTCCTCGTCTGACTTCATGGTCGCTATTTTAAAGGGCCTTCGTGCCGAATTTGCGTCTCTCAAATCCTCACTCTCTATGCTTGATCAGCCTTTGACGTTCTCTGTGTTACATGGCAAATGTCTCAGCCATGAGTTTATAACCGAACCATCTATCTTGGTTGATTCCTCTCTCGCTCCCTCACCATCGGCCAATATTGTTCAGCCCCTCCCCAGTCTTGCTCACCGTTTCCATAACCACCGTGGTCGAGGTCAGGGCACTCGTGGTCATGGGCGAGGCTCTTTTTGTCCCCCTCATACTCAGTCTTCATTCAATTCCCAGTGTGCTCGGTGTGTCTTCTGTGGTGGATCCAATCATCATTCATATCGTTGTTATTATCGACCTCCCTCATCCTCGTTTGATGGTCTCCTTGGCCCCCCTCCTAGTCATGATCCGGTTGCTCACTTTGTTGCTCCCACTCCCACCACCACCATGTCGCCCTCTCTGTCCTCTCTCCAATGGTACCCTGACACTAGGGCTAATTACCATGTCACTCCCGACTTAGCAGGTATCAATCATGTTGATGAATATACCGGCTCGGACCACCTTCAAGTCGCTAACGGTAATCTTGCTCCTATTAATAATATATGCTCCACCACCTTTAATTCTAACAATAAAAAATATCATCTTTCTCCTATCTTGCATGTCCCCTCTGCTTTAAAACGCTTGTTATCTGTCAATAAGTTTTGTCAAGATAATAATGTCTTCTTTGAATTTCACTCATCCTGTTTTCATGTCAAGGATCCCGTCTCCAATCAAACTCTTTTCAACGGACCAACTAAGGATGGTCTCTACACCCTATCAGCCGCTCCTGCCTTCACTGCTCTCTGCCTCCCGGGTCTCCTTGTCTGATTGGCATCGTCGCCTGGGCCATCCTCATGATCGCGTCCTCCGTCATATTATCTCTACAAATAGTTTAAGTGTGCCCCCCCATAAAGCCACCCCTATATACACGGCTTGTCATATGGGCAAGGCCTGCCGATTCCCCCTTCATAGTAATTCATTTTCTGCAAACCATGTTCTTGAGTTAATATTATGTGATGTTTGGGGCCCTGCTCCCTTGACCTCTCTACGAGGAAATAAATACTACGTCCTTTTCTTTGATGCCTTTACTAAATTCTCATGGATTTACTTTATTAAATTACGCAGTGAGGTCATCTTTAAATTTTTGAAATTTCAATCCATGGTGGAATGCCTCTTTAACTCAAAAATTAAAATTTTCCAAACTGACGGTGCTAAGGACTTTCTACCACTTAAATCACAATTTTCTCAAACTGGTATACTTCATTGCCTTTCCTGTCCACACACCTCGATTCAAAATGGACTTGTTGAGCGTTGTCACCATCATGTAGTTGAAACTGGCCTAACTTTAATGGCTCAAGTCTCCGTCCTAGGAATTTTCTGGGACTATGCCTTTGAATGTGTCACATATCTCATTAACCGTATGCCATCTCACACTACCAACAATATTTCTCCTTTCCAACAGATATTCTCCACAGCACCTAATTATACTTTTTTGAAAATATTTGGCTGCTTATGTTTTCCTTTCTTACGGCCGTATAACCAAAAAAAATTAGAATATCGCTCTCTTCCGTGTATTTTTTTAGGTTATAGTGCCACTCACTTAGGATACTATTACTTTGAACCGAAGTCGCGACGACTATACCACGTCCGATATGTTAAATTTGACGAGGGTCAATTTCCCTTATCTCAACCACTCCCTTCGGTCCCCTCATCCTTGTTATCCACTCCTCCCACTCCCGTCCAATCAGTACCTCCTACTCAACCATGGGTTATATTGCCTACTTCATCCCCCCAGCCTACCTCTTTCTTCCGCCAGCCTCATGTTTCCCTGCTTGCATCACAGGAAACTCTCCCATCACCTACTCCATCTCCTTCCTCTGTCCACCCCCATTTGGCTGCCCCACGCCTTCGCACCGCCAGCTTACGTGTCATCTATAATCGTACCACTCCTCTCTCTGCTACCCTTTCTTCCCAGTCTGGGCAACTCGCCTCTGTCCCCGACCGAAGTGTGCCCAATCCCAATATTTCCCCTTCCTCGCCACCCTCTACCTTGGACCCAGTCCTCTCAGTTCTTCCAGGTGTTGTTTCCCCCCGTCCCCTCTCCAGTTCATCCTCGCATGCTCCCTCGTCCCCCACTTCTCCTACCACTCTCCCGGTCCGCAACACACATCCTGTGTCTCCCACTCCACCGATTCCCTAAAAAACTCCGCCGCCTACAACTCAACCGGATCCTGACACCAATCTATAGGTCCCCGCTGCGAATCCTTTACCCAGAACATATCCCATTGTTTTCCGCAATCAACACCAAACCCATGAAGCATCCCTATTCACCATCGAGCCCACCTCCTTCCAATCAGCACACAACAGCCCAGTTTGGCGCCAAGCCATGTTAGATGAGCTCACTGCACTATACCAACATCAAACGTGGACACTGGTCCCCAAATATCCTCACATGAACGTGGTCGGTAACAAGTGGGTATTTCGCATCAAGACACATGTCGATGGATCTCTTGCCCGATACAAGGCCCGCCTCGTTGCCAAAGGATTTCACTAGTAACCTGGGATTGACTACTTCGACACCTTCAGTCTGGTTATTAAAACGACGACCATTCGTTTAATTTTATCCTTGACAATAACCAAACAATGGCCCATTAGACAACTTGACGTGCATAATGCCTTCCTAAATGGTTTCTTGGCAGAACCCATCTACATGCAATAACCGCAAAGGTTCGTCGATTTAACACATTCGGATTACGTGTGCAAACTACACCGGTCCCTCTTGGTCTCAAATAGGCACCCAGGGCCTGATTCTCTCGTCTCTTTGCTTTTCTTCTAAATAATAATTTCACCCAGTCCCGCAATGACACTTCCTTATTTATCTATAATGATTCTCATACCTTCCTATTTGTTCTTGTCTATGTTGACGACATTCTCATTATAGGTAATTCAGGAAATTCTCTTTCCAAGATGATTCTTGGTCTTGGTGCTGAATTCTCCCTCAAGGACTTAGGTTCCTTACACTATTTCCTGGGTGTTGAAGTTGAACGTACTCCTACTGGTCTTCTCCTTTCTCAAACTCAATACACCAAAAATATTTTGCAACGTGCTTCTATGTCCAACAACAAACCCCAGTCTACGCCCACTTCTTCGGACAAGCTATCCCCATCTTCCGGCGTTCCTTTTGAAAATCCTACTCTCTAACCCGAACTGACCAGATTTTAAAGACGTGCGCCTGCGCGACGATTACAAAGCGGACACGCACGGCCGCGCGCGACATGTGAGGCTATTAATTAATTTTATTTAAAATTTTAAATTGTATGAGTTTGAGTTGGTTAAAACAATATTGGTTGGTACCAGACGTAGCATTCATTAGTTTTTACGTGTTTTTGAGAAGAAAAACTAGGGTTTACATTTTGAGAGATTTCCATTGGAGAACCAAGCATAGCTTTATTATTTTCTACTTCTTCTTTGGGAATTCAGTCATTGTGGATGCTTTACTTTTATGTTGCTGGATATTAGTGAGGATTTGAACGTTACGATGGGATTGTAATCAACAATTGGGTTTGATCGATTCTACCTTCTCTCTTTAAATTGTTTGTTTATTTTCCATGTATTACTTTGATCCCATAATGGCTTTTGGTTCAGTCATGAACTAAACTCCATTATGGGATTCTAACAGAATTTAATACGTAGTTTAACTTATGGCCTGATTGCTGGACTATTTTGCGTATTATAAGGAATTTCTATCATGGTTGATTTGCATGTACGAATGGTTGATCACCATTCGCTTTATGTGTCTTGTATATGGATTGAAAAATAACATGCAGTATGGTTGTAATCATGATAGCATGCGATATATAAAATGCTTTTGCTTAGCTTTGTATTTCGTGAATCAGATAGACATATACTATTTCACCGTATGAGTTAAATAAGGGCTTGTACTTAAATTCAATATTACTGCAATTTCACATAGAAATATAGTGAGATTGGTTGTATTGATGATTACATGGTGTCTATTGCATGTGGATGTTATGTAAGTAGGTCATAATACATTGAAAAATGGTTATGTCTACATTAGGGCTCTTGGCTACTTTTTTGTGATACGTGAATAATCTTGCATGACGGTTGTAATTAGATGAACTATTAAATGAAGTTAGGATCCCATTATCTCCAGATTTGATTTATTACATTATTATTCTTATTTTAGTTATTATTTGTATTTAGAGTAATTCACAATTATAGGCATTAGTTTAAGCATATAAAAATAGTGATTTAGTTGATGCATAATAGTTTAATTTAGACAACTTTCTCCGTGGATCGATACTCGACTTACTCTGTATTGCTTATTGACACATATATGCTTGCATGAGTTAGAGCTCTTTTGTTAGAACTAAAAAGGAGGCAACATTTAGATGACAATATTCGTATTAAAACTCTCAGTTTATGTTTTGTCGTATTTTACACGACAGTTGTATTATTAAGTTGTATTTGAATTGTGTACCATGTATTTGGCGACTCAAGATGGGTGATGTATACTTATTTTGGGTGCGTCACAAATTTTATGTCCATTCTATAGGAAATCGAATTCTCTACAACTTTGTAGAAGAATGTTTTTCTAAATTCCAAACAGAAAATGCCCGAAATTCACATACGGACGATTTTTTTAATACCTTCATTCCGACAAAATACCTCAACATTAATTCCATTATTTATAACCACAATAAATATATCCATCATTTATATCCACATAAAATAAATATTTTCTTATCATATAAATCAATAATTAATCATTCACAAATAATATTACAGAATCATAATTATGACAACCGTGTCGCTCCTGTGAAAGAGGGGCTTTACGATAAGGATTTCTCCTTATCATAGCGCAATTAGGTGACCAAACCCTTTCCTGAGATGTAACTTCCTTAGACATTGCCAATAATGTTATCTAATAATATTATTCAAATAATATGAATTATTGATCTGATAATGGAAAATATTGTGCAATGACAATTATTGAAACAACAATAATATAAAATATCAACGCATCAATTATTGAATCAATAAAATAAAATATTGAACAGTAATTACTGTAATAATTATTGAGTAGTGCCTTCTTACGTAAGAATCAATAATTCAAAAATACTGTGCAATACCGTGTGCTACTGTGCAACCACGCGTATTATTGTATTTTAACCACCAAGTATTCCAACAGTGTTAACTGTAACAACTACGTCGTTATTTATAAAAAATCAAACTTGTTGTTTTCTTCATCCAACCGTTTTCCGTTATGGGGCCCACAAATGGCTGCGCCGTCGTATGAATATTCCCCGATAGAAAGAATATTCCACGACCAAACAAATATTCCCCGACATAATGAATATTTTATAACCACTTGCTTATTTTGCAAAATTTGCATATTTCACCCATAACCAAAGCATTATATCAAATTAACACCTTATTATTCACAATAATAAATAGAGGAAATTCAATTTTATTTATAATAAGTTGGGGTCTTACAGACACCATCAGAGGTAAGAAGTTTCTTGGGATTGGTAGGTTACTATAAACGCTTTATTTAAGACTTTTCCAAGATTGCTACTGCATTGACGAATTTGATAAAGAAAGTTGTAAAGTTCGTTTGGACGGAGAAGTGCGAAGAGAGTTTTCGGGAATTGAAGAGGAAGCTAAGTATGATACATGTGTTGTCTTTACCAGATAATACAGGAAACTTTGTGGTGTCACTACGCATCACATAAAGGATTAGGTTATGTGCTTATGCAAAATGAAAAAGTTATTCTGTATGCCTCAAAACAATTGAAGGACTATGAGAAAGGATACACGACTCACGATTTAGAATTGGTCGCGGTTGTGTTTGTTTCGAAGATATGGAGACACTATCTCTATGGAGAAGTGTGAGATATAAACGGATTATAAGAGTCTGAAATATATTTTCACACAGAAGGATTTAAATATGCGTCAAAGAAGATGGTTAGAACTGATAAAGCATTATCACTACGAGATTCTTTATCATCCGGGTAAAGCGAATGTGGTTGTTGATGCCTTAAGAAGAAAGGGTCGGGAGAAATTGATGTTGTTAAACTGCTCAAGAGGAACTAATCTCAGCAATTGCGAAACTAGAGTTGGAGGTAAGATATCTAAAGGAGTCGGATGAAAGATTGTTCCAGATGGAGACTAGTCCAACTTTGGTGGACAAGGTATAAAAAAGCTCAACTTCAAGATGAAGAGTGTCAGAAAATACGAAAAAGGTGTCCGAAGGTCAAGAAGTGAAGTTCAAAGTTGATACCGAAGGGTTACTGAGACTCGAGGGAAGAATATGGGTTCCGCCAGTACTCGATATTAAAGAGGAAATTTTGACTGAAGCTCATAGCTCAAGATATTCGATTCACCCGGGGAGTACCAAAATGTACCAAGATCTTCTTCAACATTTTTGGTGGCCGAATATGATAAGGGACGTTGCTGAATGTGTGGCTAAATGTTTAACATGTCAAAAGGTCAAAGCCGAACATTAGAGACCGAGTGGGTTGTTACAACCGTTAGAAATACCAAAATTAAAGTGGGACCATATTACAATGGATTTCGTGGTGGGACTTCCGACAACTCAAAAAGGGTATGATGCAATTTGGGTGATTATGGATCGATTGACGAAGTCAACCCATTTCTTTCCAATCAAGATTAGATTCAATCTAGATCGATTGGAAAAATTATATTTAAAGGAAATCATTTCGAGGCATGCTGTACCAGTGTCAACTGTGTCAGACAGAGATCCGCGATTCACATCGAACTTCTGGAAATGACTACAGGAATGCATGGAAACGCAGTTGAGAATGAGTACGGCGTACCATCCTCAAACGGACGGGCAGAGTAAAAGGACGATCCAGACATTAGAAGATATGTTGAGAGCTTGCATTTTGGATTTCAAAGGAAACTGGGATGATCATTTATCGTTAGCTGAATTCGCCTACAATAACAGTTACCACACGAGTATTGGCATGCCACCTTACAAAGCGTTATACGGCAGAAAGTGCATAACTTCACTGTGTTGAGATGAAGTTGGTGGACGTCAGCTATTAGGGCCAAAACAGGTACAACAAACTGTCGAAGTTGTCAGAGTCATCAGGGCAAGAATGATAGCTGCTCAAGATAAACAAAAGAAGTATGTCGATCAACATCGACAGAATCGTGAATTTAATGTCAAAAATTTTGTTTTCTTAAAAGTGTCCTACTTGGAAGGGGAAGATCCGATTCGGTAAAAAAGGAAAATTAAGTCTGAGATTTATTGGACCATTTGAGGTGCTCCGAAGAGTTGGTGAAGTGGCATATGAGGTATCTTTACCTCTAGAATTAGAGCACATTCATAATGTTTTTCATGTTTCGGTGTTACGACTGTACAAACCCTACTACAAGCACATGATCGAGTATGAACCGTTACAGTTTGAAAAAGATTTGTCCCACGAGGAAATTCATATCTAGATTGTTGACAAGAAAGAACAAGTGCTCAGGAATAAAGTGATACCTTCTAATAAGGTGATATGGAGGAACCACGGTGTTAAAGAAGCAATGTGGGAACTCGAAGACAGAATGATGAAAAGTTATCATGAGTTATTTATTTAATCTATGTCTTCGATTTTGGGGACATAATCCCTGTAAGGAGGGAAGAATGTCATGATTAAATTAATTGAGTTGTGATTCTAGGGACAGAATCCTTGTGAGGAGGGAAGGATGTAACGATCTAGAATTTTAATATTTAATTTAAAATATTTATTGAGTTAAATAAATATTTTAGTTGATGTGTTAATTGGTTAAATAAATATTTTGATTGGTTTTATTTAACTATTGATTAAATAATTAATTGATGAATTGTGGTGGATCAATTTAATTAAGTGTGTATGTTAATTAATTGATGATTAGATGATTTTATAAGTTGTACGTATTTGATTACGCTAATGTGTTAGTTAAATGGTAATTTAATTTAAATAATTAAATTAAAAGAGGAATTGTTAAGTAATTATAATGTTGTTCTAATTTAATTTAATAATTAAATTAGAGATTTACTAATTTGTTAAAAAATTATAATTTATAATAAAAATTATAATTATGTAGCAATTTTATTTACGTGGTAATTTGATTTAATAAGTTGATGTTAAGTTTAATTTAATTGAATTTGAATATTAGAATTTAATTAAATAAAGTGTAACAATTAAACTATATAGTAAATGAGTTATTAAAATAAATTGAAAGATGTTTAATTTAGTTTTACCAAACAAAACCTTATGGCTTTTGAATTCTTATTTTAATTTAGTTTTTGCCAAACAAGCCTTTGTGGCTTTTAAAATTTTTTTAAAAAAGTAACTGACAAAGAATTTAAAGGATATTATGTTTGTCAATTTATAATACGTAATAATATATATTATATGTATATATCAGTTTTATTAGTTACGTATAGTTAGGACTGAGCAAGTAACCAAATTGGAACCGAAACCGCACCAAAAACCGAACGAACCACACCATTTAAAATTGCACCAACGGTTCCGGCGTATGTGACAGTTTTAAGTGGGTTGAATAACCAAATTTACGATTCCGATTTGGTTACTAGCCAAAATCGCACGAATATGTGTGTATGTATGTATTATCTCTAGTAAATTCTAAAGTTACTTTTCACTTGAACACGCTCAGAGAATACCCCAGTCTTGCATTGTCATTTTTTCACCAATTGAAAGAAGATTGTTAGATATTATAAAGTCAAAAATTAAGCAATTGGGTTTTGGAATTTCGAATTTGTTTGATGCGTTATTAGAGGGGCTTATAGCTGAGAGGCTAAATTCGTTGGTTCGAGCACTTGATGCATTGGTTAAGGTCAATACTATTATAGTAATAGTCTAATAGATTATTTTTCAAATTAGGTATATTTAGGATTATACTCTATAAGTCCTCCCTGCAATATATGAGATAGAATTTCATATACTATTAATTTTTGGGGAACTAGATAAACCTTCTTACTTGTTATCGAATATATGGTCTCCGTTGTTTTATATAACGTATGTTTTAGTTTTAAAGCATCATTCCTTTATTATAAACTAAAACTATTTTACATGTCTCATTTTTCTGTGATTTGATGGTGAATTTGACATGTTTGGCAAAAGGAACTTTGGTTCTATGCTTGATATAATTCTCATTGTCGACTCTGTCACTAAGTTAATTACTCGATGTAAGTTCTATGTTAAATTTTATTGAAGGCTTAGACTTTTTTGTTATTTTAATTGGTTTTGGAACTGAAACCGCACCAATTAAAATCGTACTGCACACTTTAAAACTGCATCGCACCAATCACAAACGGTTTCGTGTACGGTTTTGAAAAATTCAAAATCGCACCTAAGCGGTTTCAGGTGCGGTTTGGACTTCAAACCGCACCAAACCGCACCATGCTCACCCCTACGTATAGTATCGAGAAAGGGAAGAAGAAAAAATAGAGAAATAAAATAGAAAGCTTGAGAGAAAGTGAGAAGTATGTGAGTTTGAAGGAAGGAATTTGAGAAATCAAAAAAGCTAGCTAATCATCTTTGTTGGTTAAACAAGAATTTGAAAGTAGTAATCCAATTTTTAATTATTTGTTTATGTTCTTCATTAAAATGTTATTTTGTTCCTTTATAAATTGATATTGATGATTAATTTTTTGAATATATGGTTTGTATATGTTAATTTATATATATAATCTATTTTATGTGGCTTATATATGATTTGGAGCTGATTAATCTATGAACACATGATAAATAAGAAGAAATTATGTTTATAGTGAGTTTACAAATATATATATATATATATATATATATATATATATATATATATATACACACACACATATGGATTGTTAGATACTAAAATTAGTGTTCAATTCATATTATAATGTGTAAATTAATTGTTGATTGTGTAAATACATGAAGAAACGAAAAGAATGTAATTTGAACTGATTAATTTGGCTAAGGAACGAATTTACAGTAAATAAATTCGTTAAAAGTGTTAAAAATGGAGTTTTAAGCAAGAACGAGGAATTTAAAGGTTTAAATTTAATTGTATATGTTGTTTATGTGGTTAAAATCATACTAGAAGTGTTAGTTTATGTTTCTGTAAAATTTATATAACTTATGTATGTTAAATTTGTTGTTTGAGCGAAGTTTTTAGGCCTATTTGGCTTTGTTTCGTTCTCTTCGCAAAATGTGAACTGCTCTAAAAAGCGTCTTAGGCGCCGCAACACCGGCCCAGTACACGCCAGCATTTCTCCAGCGATGCTTTTTTGGCGCAAAGGCTCGTGTTAGAGGATAATCTGGGAACCGTAGCACCAGTTGGCAGTTTGGCCCAAAAATGTGATTTTATTTGTTCAATCCAGTAAACGCTAATGTAACTCGATCTTATGAATATAAAAGATGATTAATCATGTTAAGTGATG
Organism: Panax ginseng; assembly: GCA_020205605.1. Classification (NCBI taxonomy): domain Eukaryota; kingdom Viridiplantae; phylum Streptophyta; class Magnoliopsida; order Apiales; family Araliaceae; genus Panax; species Panax ginseng. The sequence goes on from CM035148.1 coordinate 44,850,000, forward strand.
TTATATCAGATGGTGATTGTGTTGTATTATCAAACACGAAGAGTATAAGTTAATAATTAATAATTAGATTTTAATATTGGTAATAATTGGAGTGAGGTTTGATCATGTTTTATGTTATACGAATAATGTTATTAAACCTAAGACTAAAGGTTGTAAGTTAAGATGGAATGAATATCTAATTATGCAACTTGGTTATGTGGTTTGTGTTCTGATTTTGAATAACATGTGCGTAAGATATTTGGGAATCAAGCTATAAATTGTATAGCTTACGAACGAGGCAAGTTCCTTACCCCTATCTCAATTACCATTACTCAAGTTGCACCTTTATTATGCAGGTTTCTTACCCTACCTTGTTTATAATTATACAAGTTTCTAAACCTTATTTTTATATTGAGTAAGTTCCTTATCTTATCTTGATTACAATTACGCAAATTCCTATTCCTAAACATATTCTTACATTGAGCAAAGTTCCTAATTCTGTTTCCTTATTGAAAAAGAATGTAACCTTAGCTTATTATTATTACTCAAGCAAGGTTTGCTATTTCTTTCAATTCTTTCTAGTTTATCCCTAAAGCATGACTTTGGTGCATAATATTTATTCACTTATGACTCATGGCTATTTCATACTATATTGTTATCGAACCCTTGAAAAGTTATTAAGTTTTTGATTCAAGTAATCCTTAGTTGATGAACGTTGAACTCCAAATTACCCTTGAAACTAATTCAAACCAAACTTACTTTGGTACGGACTCGTAAGTTAAAGCTGAGATGAACAACTCTATTATAGGGGTTTATTTATGCGAAAGCGTTAAGATGTTTATGCACAATATATAGTACGAAGGGCTAATCCCCTTAAGTACGAGAAGGAAGGTCCATATAGTCTAACGACTATTAAAGGTTTAAGTAGAAATACTTATAACATGAGACATAGTTCATGGTTTTGTGACCCTCAGATTAATTCTAAGTCTTGATTTCAGTTCTCGATTATCAATGATATGAAATGTTATTCAATTCAATTGAGCTTATTCATTGATAGTTATTACTTTGTCATTATTTATTGTCATTCCAAGTGATCATTTGTTTTTCTCACTCTTGTATATATAACCATTGCAGCTAAAGTTGAAAAAGTTGACGAGTCATCCACTAGTAAAGACAAAGGCAAGATGAACAAGTGTCGAACTTATTTAATCTTTATTTAAATGGTTTGTGTAACTAGACTTGATTAATGATGTGATGTAATTAATTTTTTTCCCGCACTTGATGATGTATTTAAGGTTAGATGACATGGGATTTATTTGATTAAGCTATGTAACCCTTTAATGGGAAAGTTTATTGCTTAAGTTTTCTTTAACTTGGGTAGTTAGATATGAATGTTTGAATAGTGAACACCAAATCCTGCGGAAATGAAGTACCCGAATTTGGGGGTGTCACTAGTAATCCTCCCTATCTAGCCGAATCAAGTACAAATTATAAAAATGCTTTTTCAAATTATCTTTTTGTTCAATAACAATAGTATATAGGCTTTCAAAACAAAAACAATTCAAAAATGATTTCAATGTATACAATATATCTTTTAATCCACAGTCTTAGTGACTAAGGTTACAATAGCCCTGTAACACGACCCAACAGTTCGCTAATGTCAATGATCACTCACCCTACTAAGGTATCTAATCTGCACACTTCCTGAAGGGCATCTTAAAGGTGTGCGCTTTAGTAGGTTCTATATTATCTCCGAAACTAAACGTAATCAATAACGGGTTCTATACATAGTCAGACCGAGGAATTCAAAAAATTTTCTAAATATTATCGATATTCTAAACGATAGTTTTTCACAGTTTAAAATCATATAATCGTATTTCACCGTTCAAAAATAAATACTTGATCTGAAGTTTTGAATAAACGAACATAACATTTTAATTTAAATGGAAGCCTTAAATAAAACATAACAAATGCTGAAACCTTGCATTTAGGCATCCGAGAAATTAATAACGTATACATAAAACTAAACGATAATTTTAAAACACTAAATAGTTAGAAAAACCACTTATTTCGATATCGCAAAACACAAAATTATAAGAGAATAAATCCTTTTTTTATTTTTCTTATTTTCTTTTTCTCTGTTCTGCAGTAATTCAAAGACAAATAGTTTTTACGTTCTTTTCTTTCTCTCTCGTTATTTAAATATATTTAATTTCTTTACAAAATAGGTTTTCAAGTAAAAGAGTCCTTTTTAAAATTTAAAATTTGTTACAACTTAAATGGCTTATCACATCCTTATATAATTTAGATAAGTACTAATAATAACCATTTCATTATCTATATATATATATATATATATTTATTATATTATTATTATTATTTAAAATTCGGATATTACATTCTACCCACCTTAAAAAACATTTGGTCCTCCAAATTGATAATTCTTAAGGTTAATTTCAAACAAGTTCTAACACTCAATCCATATCTAAATAATGCTCCAAAAGTCTCAGTCTTCATATAAACTACATAGTCCATCACCCAATCATTGTCCTCAAGTTAAAATAAAAGAAATCTATTTGACATTTTCTTATTCTATATCCATCTGAACATCAACTTAAGCAACTTTTTCAATCTCGTATCATAAAATGATTACCAAAATCTTAGATTCACCACAACATAACCAATATAACTCTCATTTTTCTAACTTGCCCGTTATCTAAAAAAACACTAAAATTTTCAAGGTCATAACTTATACGACATCAAAAGTAGTCTCTAAATATGATACTCAACTATTCTGCAATTAATAAAACTAATCAAACCATATCTTATATATTAAACTCAATTTCTACAAGATGTCCAAACCTAAATTTATAACATTTTATTTCTTAAAACTAGTCGACTCACAACCCACAGTTAAATCCAAAAATAACTCCCTAGGAAATGTGTGGGTTTCCTAACCGACACACTGCGAGGGGCCACTGCTTTGATACCATCTCTGTAACACCCCAAACCCGATATAGGCTCGAAGTGCTATATGTCTCAAGTCCAAAGGCTCACAAGGCAACAATATCAATAATGCGCAACCCAAATAAAACATAACAAAAATAATCTTAAATTAAACCCAACAATAAACATCTTTCAATCCAATGGACATGAAATGCCACTAAATATCAAAATCATAAAATGGAGAAGCAGCTCCTCGAAACTAAAAGTTTATTATAAATTCAATGAAAAAAGAGGTAAACATCTTAAATTAACTCCAATCATCCAAAGCATATCAAACAAGTGCTCCGCTATCAATGATGAGACCTATAAAAATTGTAAGGGTGAGCGATGAAACACATCAAGTAGCAATCCTCCCTATCTAGCAGAATCAAGTACAATTTGCAAAAATGCTTTTTCGAATTATCTTTTTGTTCAATTACAATAGTATATAAGCTTTCAAAACAAAAACAATTCAAAAATGATTTTAATGTATACAATATATCTTTTAATCCACAGCCTTAGCGACTAAGGTTGCAATAGCCATGTAACACGACCCAAAAGTTTGATATTATCAATGATCACGCACCCTACTAAGGTATCTAATTGGCACGTTCCCTGAATGGCATCTAAAAGATGTGCGCTTTAGTAGGTCCTATATTAGCTCTAGAACTAAACATAATCAATAAAGGGTGCAAGAATTAACATTTAAATATAATTATTACATTTAAACTCGGGCTTCATTAGAAACGGGTCTTTAAGCGCTCCTTGCTACATGATCTTCAGTTCTTCAAGAAATTCTAACTAATCATATTACATTAACTATTTAATTTAAATAGAAACCTTGATTAGCAGTCAAGGGGAAGTACATGAGGGATAGATAGAATTTACATCAAGAAGAAAACCAGAAAAGACGACCCCATTTAATAAAACCCATATACTCAAGCATCCATCCAAAATAAAATCCAATCACATTGGTCATAGTCTATAATCAAACCCATTTATTATCGTACATATCAACATATGCATCAATAAATAACATTCATGAATAATAAATCCATTCCATATATGCATTAATATCAATTAATGTGCAAAAGTTTGCTAAACTTTAGTTTTGAAACAAAATAAACTCTTTTATTTTAATCAAAAGCCAAATCCAAATTAACTCTTTAATTTTAGCAATTTGAAATCGTATTTCAGATAAAATAAACACCTTTATTTTAAACTTTTATCAATTAAATAAATTATTTTTTTAATTAAAAAAACAAAAACTTTTCAAATTTTTCCCAAGGGCGCAGCTATGCCCAAAATGAACTGGGTCACGGCATAGCTGAGTTTCAAAACCGTAAACCGATTTCTGTGTAATGGTGTAGTCGCTACCAGAAAAGAATCGGTCGCGACGCAATTTCGCTACTGCTCATCCAGAAACCAATTTGGGTAACGGCAAATGGTGCGTTCTAGAATGAATCGGAGGTAAGCAGAATCCACGCCGATCGCAAAAAACAGAAAACTTTTTGTTGCCCAAGAATCTGATCCAATCACATATTGTATATACATGGAATCACAAAGACTGATAACTAGCACAAGATTAGCTCTGATACCACTGTTAGGTTTGCTAGAAACATGTATATGCAACCAAATCACATACACAAAGCGGAAGCATAATAAAATTGGATTTTAAAATTTTCTTACAAACCATAAACCAAGATCATTCTTGTGCTTGACTATCAATCTATAAAAGAGTAAGAGAATCAAAATTATACCCTTGAAGATTCGAGCTTTCTCATGTACAAGTTCAACTCCTAATCCTTCGTGCTCTCCTTGAATACGCGGGATTGATTCATTCCTTTGATCAACGTTAACCACCCAAGCGTTTGGCCTCTAGAGGTGATCCACCAAGGAGGAAAAAAATCAAGAAGAATGGTGTTTTGGCTAAAACCCTAGTTTTTCTATCTTTGTAGAAAAAGAGTACTCTCCAACAATAAGAATTTCACGTCTACTGATATCTAGCATATGACCCCTCTTATATTGATATTAGTCAACCCTTCCAATCTAATTAGAAATAGGGTTATATTTAATTAAGCTCCCTAATCTTATTAGGGATAATTAATTAAACTCTTTTAATTAATTAAGCTCCCTAATCTTATTAGGGATAATTACTTAAACTCTTTTAACTAATTTGCCTCTTAATCTTATTAGGAATAAATGAGAGTACTTATATTAAATTAATTTCCAAACTCCTTTAGAAATTAAAATAATAATAATTGTAATAATATTAATAAGACTCCTCTCTTATTAATTAATATTTAATATTTCCAAAATAGTAAATAATAATATTAAGCTATTTAATTTATTCTATCACCATAGATTAAATTAAATACACTTAACATATTATTACGATTATGCCATTAACTTCTTAAATAATTTTTCTTCCTTTTATGGTGTAGCCCTTTAGGTTCTCCATATTAAACTAGTTGTGAATAAATCAATTAGAATAATTCCAATCTTATTTAAATAAATAAATTAAACTAATAATCTATTTAGATAAATAATATTTATCCTATAATAAGGATAAACATCCTTAGCGATCAACGACTTTCCAAATAATATAGATTTCAACATTAATCATAAAAGAACCTTTGAGTAAATAGTTACCGTACAATTCAATCCTTCCACCATACAATGTCCCAATTAAATATAAGATATGGATTTACTGTCAAGTCTTATTTTATTTAATTATATGTATTTTGATTCCTAAATGCACAACTCTGAATAAATGCAAATTAGAAACTACTTTCTAATTTCATTCCACCTTAGTCAAGGATTTCTGGGTTGTTATTTATCGAATCACATAGGACATATCTCTTCTTTTACTAGAAGCGGTAGATTCTTTATTGATCATTCATTATTTCCATATATAACTCATTATACCCAAGCATACCCTTTGATATACCCTAAGGGTCTTAAGGAATAATGCAAAGTATAAATCATTATATACAAGATACTATGATGATTGTTGCCTCTTTTTTAGTCTTAACAAAAGAGCTTTAACTCATGCAAGCATACATGTATCAACAAGCAATACAGAGCAAGTAAAGTATCGATCCCACAGAGAAAGTTGTTTAATTTAAATCACTATGCATTAATTAAGTCACTATATTTATATGCTCAAACTAATGACTAAATTTAGTTTGTTCTCGAATCGCGAATAACGACTAAAACAATAATAACAACGGAATAAATCAAATCTGGAAATAATGGGATCCTAACCTCATTTAATATTTCATTTAATCACCACTATCATGCATGACTCGTTCACATATCACAGGAAAGTAGCCAAGATCACTAAAAGAGTCATAGCCATTTTTCAATGCACTAAGACATACTTACACAGATGATAGACTCTATGTAATCATCAATATAACCAAAATCACTATATGTCTATATGAAATTGCAACTATATTGAATTTAAGTACAAGCCCTTATTCTAACTCATACGGTGAAACAGTATATGTCTATCTGGTTCATGAAATACACAAGCCATATAAAACAGTCCCATATACGTATACTATCATGATTACACTCCATACTTGCATGTTCATTGTCAATCCCATACAAGTACTGAAACGAATGGTGATCAAGCATTCATATATGCAAAACAATCATGATAGACATCCCATATGATATGTTTTATCCAGCATTCAAGCATGCAATCAAACTACATATTAAAATCTGTTAGAATCCCATAATGGAGTTTAGTTCATGACTGAACCAAAAGCCATTGTGGGATCAAATCTAAACATGATTAATAAACAAACAATTGAAAGATGAAAGATAGAACTATCAAACCCAATTAATGAATAGAATCCACTATTACTATTCAAATCCTCATAAAATTCCAGCAAAATAATAATAATAATCCACTCTGGTAGAAAATCCCAAGAAGAAGTAGAAAAGTAGAGTTTTGGCCTCCTACGTTGGAATCTCTCCCAGAGAGTAAAACCTTAGTTACGATGTAAAGATAAGTAAAAAAACTGAATAATTGTCAAGTGATACGTCTGAAACCAGTCAGAAATCTTTTTTAAAAACATTACAACCCTTAAAAATTGGAAATTAAAATAAACAGCTCAGCATCAACAACCATTGCGCGCGGCCCCGCGGCCCTCCAATGTGTCTTTCACATGGCACGAGACTTACAAAGAAGTCGATGTCCAATGGCCTCTCCAAGCGCGTTGTTCCCAAGGCATGTCATGCTCACGCTGCAGTAACTTGCAGAGGGTACCCTTATGCTGGCTGGTACTCAGCTGTGCGTCGCCTCAAGCTCTTTCTCCCGCCAGACGGCTTGCAGTTGATGAGTTCTGGTTCTGCTCCTGAGTTTGGTTCTGCATTGTTGCTACTGCTACTGAAGTGTCCTATTTCCATCCATGCTTGTCCATCCATGCTCCATTCAATCCTCAGCCATGCATATCCCATCTTTTGCCTCACCTCATGCATCCATTAGCCTCGTGCCCTATAATATCACCAAATTAGGCCGATTCCTACACTTATTCACCAAAGGAGTTTTAAGTATATGCAATGCAAACTAACATGAAATGCAGCTAAACATACTAAAATGTGCTTGAGATGGGCATAGTTCGCATGAATTGGTACTCCATAAGTAGGTATAAAATCCACTTATCAAATACCCCCAAACTTGAACTGTTGCTTGCCCTCAAGCAATGCATACTAATGAACAATAAAAATGTAGCTATGTTACTATGCAACTAAATTGTGATGCAACTAATCTCACATTGTCCCAACTATCATAGAAATTCAGTCCCATTTTCCTCAGCGAATTTTTTCTAGATTCAAGAATACAGATTCAAACCAAACTGCAGGCATAATGTCATACACTTAGATAATTCACAAATACTTTAGAGATGCTGTGTGTGTGTGTTGTGTTCGCCAAAACTTGATTTAGGCACAGAATACTCATGCTATATTGCTCAAAACAAAAAATTATAGCTTAAATCAAGCCTTATGTATATATATGCAACCAAGACTATTCCAACATCTTAAAATAAACTAAGGTTCAACAATGGGCTTAACTGCTTTATTTCTACTCACGAGGGCGACTTTCGCACTTTCCCGCAATGTTTATTGCTATTTTTCTTTTCTTTTTCTTTTTCTTTTCTCTTTTTTTTTCTTTCACATGACTGTGCAATGTCTTACTCCATTAGGCACACCGCTACCCCTTAGTGAGCTTTCGAACAACGACTCCCAGACCATGAAAGACCTTAGGGCGCTAGGTGTAGAGACAATCCCCTCGGTCTTACTTACTCAAGTAGCCAGGGCCCCGAAATAAGACTAGCCACGTTATTGCTACTTTTCTTCTCTTTTTTTATATACACAGATACCCATGTTTTCCCAAAGTTTATAAATCAATGTTTTATACAGTCTATACTCACTTTTCACATATTTCCCTTTTTAAAACTACATTTTTCTATCGAGCAATGCAACATATGCTTCTTATACCTACAAGTGATGTGAACACATTTGTGCAAACCAAAAACATTTACACAACATTATGAATTGCTTTGTGTAAAACATTATATCTCAGCTTATATTATCCAAAATACTCAAAAATCATTTAACAAAATTCACTATCATCATTGGCTAGACAAAAATTTCTATATGGCAAGAACTGTGAGATATGCAAACTAAACATGAACATGCAACTATATAAGCAAAAATATAAACTAAACATGACAAAAATTAAAATTTTAAACTGAACATGCAAAAACTAAAGAATTAAACTAATCATGCTAAACTACATGCAACTACACTACTCCCTAATACCCCCAAACTTATAATATTCAATGCCTCATTGAATGAAGGTAAAGGGTACAAAAAATTGCCCTAATTATCGGTGGTACCACCCTCCTCGGGTGGTGAATCTGGTGGTGGATATGGTGCTGCAGTTTCGAACTGAGGCCACTCTAGCGTCGTTCCTTGCTGTGCAAAAGCTTCGGCCAAGGCCCTTGAGAGTCCCGTCGCAAATGTGCCCAAATTATCGTACATGGCATCGACTTTTTGCTCCAACCTTCGGAGCTGGCTATCGCCATGGGTGGCACGTGCGTGCGTGGGATTGCCCCGCTCATCCGCCTCGAGGGGATGCTTGGTGACTGAAAAGTGGGATGAAGGATGAATCCTAGTCCGCGTGGGTATGGTACACCACCTGTCCACTCCTTAAACTTTCAATAATAGCATGAGTGATCGCGTGGCTTGGATGCTGTAACTGATCATTATTCCATTGGACCCCTTGTTGGGTACAGAGCATGGCTACCACCGATGCATGCGGAATAGTCCCAGCTCTGCTCCCTCGCATATAACGCAACATGTTTTGATGAATTAAAAGGCCTACATCAATGTACTTGCCTTTGATGATTCCCCACAAAATGATAGCACGCTCAGTGGTTATTGCATTATAATGAGCTGACGGAACTAGTTTGGCACAGATAAATAGGTTCCATGCTTGGGCATATCGATTCAATGTTGACGATGGAAATGATTTTGGTTCAGTTGTCCCAGCTTTATACTTCCATTTGGTGCCCAGAATACACAAATCAGTAATCACAACTGCTAGATCCATTTCTAAATATTCACCTTCTATCCAATTGTCAGCCCTGGTGGGTGGTGCGTCATATAGGTTGAATACTTCTCTGATCGCTGAAGGTCGAAAATTCACTTGCTCTTCTTGAACCAGCGTTATGCCTCTTGTTATCATCTCCTCAGCATTCGCATAAAATTCTCTAACAATCCCCATTGGGATAGGCATAGGAGATGCAGTCAAGCCAACCCGATCTCTTTCGCGTATCATATACCAGAGTTGTCCATCCTGCTTCTCAGGTAGAAGTCCCCGTTCCTTCACAAAAGATTTGGCCACACTCCGATAATAGTCTTGATGGGTTTCCATACTGATAAATTTACTCTCGTCCAAGACATCCTCTTCTTGGTTATCGGAAGAAGATTCTGATGAAGAAGAGATGGAGATTGCGCGTGCTCTTTTTGGACCCATGTGCGGATGATAAAGAGATTGCAGAGGAATTGTTGATGAGCGTGCCCCCAAACTTACTGCTACACAACCCAAGTAGAACCCTAGATTTATGCCAGGAAGGAGATTTGTGGGTATGAACTTTGATGAGAGTTGATGAGTCTTATACATATAGGAGAACAGAATAAGACGCTTCTGTTATATTAAAGGAGAGACCCAATTAGACCACAACTCGGATTTTGTACTTTTAAAAATATTTCCCCGTCTCTTTCATCGCTAGGCCACCGCTGCCTTTACAATGGTTTTCAAAGCGAGTGGCATTATTGGTATGAAGTTGTAGTAGCCTAAAGGCTACGGTCAGATAGTCGTGGTTCATCACGCTACCAGAATGACCCCAAAATTCATACAATTTTAATCTCAACTTTGGTCGTTAATAACACATCTACCTTCTGATTTTACATCATTATTCGATGTTAAACTTTATAAAATACGGAATAATTTAAACTTTTATTTCTTATTATTTTAATTCCCTGAATCAAAACCTTTATCAACTACATGTCTTTGAATCAATCTTATTTTATGATTCGCTTTATCATTGTTATCATATAAAATTTTACATTTCAATCCGATAACCTTTACATATCAGATAACTTTAACTCTAGCTTTACAACTTAATATAAAACTATACATCATAAAACATTTAATACATCTCATGAGTCTTAATCATGGTTTAAAGAAATAGCCACTTTAGCTAAAAATATAAGTATTCGTATATTATTTTTGAACCACTTCATTCAAGTAGCACATAGTGACATCTTCAATCTTTAACCTGCAAAAATGGTTATTTGCAAGATTGAGCTCGATAGCCCAGCAAAATCTAACAGTTTTCATGCATCACGTAACATATAATAACATGCTCAACATATATCTCTTAAACATTGAACTATCATAACATACATGCTGCTGTTCAAATATCAAATATAAAGATTGAGTTCCTTACTCAATCAACGTAGTCAAATGTTGACTTTAACGTTCCATATTTTTAACATATATATAACATGTCATACCATTTACAATAAAGAATTAAAACAGTTCATCATCAAGTTCCAAATAGCAAATAGGAACTAAAAGACTTGCCTTGATCGTTGTTTACCAATAACAGTTTAACAGCTTACAGATATCTGCACTTCACGTGCCCTACACAATTATATAATCATTCACATTAAATATTAGTCACATAGTAATGTATAGTAGTTGTAATGTAAACTTTACTCTACATCTCATAACCCTTCCTATTATCAATACACAATGTTCAATTTTATTGTGTTAACTTTCGAATTATAGCTCACTATATTTCATATTCGAAGTTCATTTAAGTGTTTAAGTCTTGCTAGGAATCATTATTTGTTTTATATTAACATTATTCAATATCTTATAATATTCATTTCATTTTACTTAAAACACTTTTTACTTTCATTATCACTTATCACGGTGTTTGGACGTTTATTCGTCACACGCCCAATTTGTCTCTCTTGTGTGTTCTTGGTATGCATATTCAACTTATCTAATATATCATTTATTAATGTTAAGCATCATTATACTTCATAATATTCATGTTCTGTAACTTAGAACAACATCTTTTGTCGTCAAGAGCACTACACTTGTATACGTACATGCCCGACGCCCTCTGATTGCCTCCGAAAACACAACAGTCCTAAATATAACCATTTTTATCCTTCCTAACGACCTCAAATTGAAAACCTTAAAGAACAAAGGTTGTAGGTCTATTCGTTCTCGTTCCGGATCATCTTGAATCACCTCAATCGGAGTTTGTATGAAAAAGGTATACCTAATTTACTGCAACAGGTCAGAGTAGTCTACTCAAAGATCGAAGCTCGCCAAGGCAATTGCTACCCAATTGGCCTTAAGGCGTTGCAACAATGCCCACCGGAGAGCGTAGACGCATCCTAGGTTCTGCACTTCACGATTTTACAGACCAAACCTCCTTTCAATCATCATAATATGAGTTATACTCATCGAATTCAGTCCATTTTCGATTCTATAGGTTTGTAACTTATAAAACTACAATATATCAAATACCCATCAATTAACATAAATATTAACTAACCCAAATATTAATTTACAACTCATGTTCATACCAATTGTTCATGTTTTGACAATTTAGCGAATTCAATCGCCACGACTTCGTTTCTTAATCAATTGACACGATTCCAACTACGTTGTTTTCGTTTCTTCAAATACTAACATAATCCAACATCAATTTACAGATTATAGCAATTATTGATCATGAATTTTCGTACTTTCTAAGTCATATCCTATAAACATAAACACTGTTTTATACTTTTCTTCCTACAACCAATTTACATATATTTTTATCATCAAACAACACTCACATGTGATTATTAACAGAGTATAAACCCTTCATACATAGATATGTATCAATTCAACATAATTATCAATAGAAATTTCAAAAACAAGGGTTAACATTAGAGTAGGTTATACCTTGTTCCTTGATTATTTGTTAGCAAAAAGATGATGATGATTAGGTTTAGAAATTTCCCCTCCTTCTTCTTGAAAATCATAGAGAACTCTCTCTTGCTTCCAAACTCTCTTCTCTAAACTCTATGTTTCTTCTTCTCTCGAAACCTTCTCTTTATTTCTATATTGTCTAGCTTTAAGGAGAAATAAGAAGCGTAAAAATAAACTGACTCCCATTCCCCCACTAACGTCAGGTACAAAATCAAAAAGGTTGCATCAGTTGAAAAAGCCAAAGGCCTTGTTTGGGTAAGCAAATAACTCTCAACTAGATTATTTTAATAACCTTATATTATATAGTTTCATGTCACACCTTTAGTTAATTAATTTAAATAACTTTAGTTTAGTTAATTTAAATAACTTATAATAATAATTATAATAATAATAATAATAATAATCTTATTATCATTATACTTATAATTAATAAATAATTATATATCTAATTTAATTAATAAATTAGAAACATCACTTTATTTAATTTATTTAATTCCAAATAAATTAAACAATTCATTTAATTTAATTATTTTCTTAAATATTGAGCAATTGATTTAATTTAATTATTTCCTTAAATTAAATCCTTCGTATAAAATTATCATTACTCAATTTAATTTACATTAATCAATTTAGTTACTAAATTAATTCACCACAATTTTATCAACCATTTATTTATCTCAATAAATTAATTAAAATATTTATTTAATTTAATAAATATTTAAAATTAATTACTAAATTAATTTAATTCCTTCAATAGTTAGCTTAACTATTAAACCTCACTTTCCCAATATATGAATATATATTTCTCTTTACACTAGATCATATATTTCAACATATATAGCACGTATATATACCTACTCAAACTCAAACATCTCATAATAAGAATTTTAATTATTAAATTCTTATTTTAATAATTTATAAAAATTCGGGTTGTCACATCTTTCCCCCCTTATAAAGATTCCGTCCTCGAAATCACCGAAACTCTACCTTACTCAGGTTTTCATCAAATCTCTTCGTTGAATAACTTCAACACATTACCTTAATATAGGTTTTATATTTCCTACTCCCACCATTCTTTATAATAAATTCTTGTAAGTTTTATTTCATAACCTTTACTTAAACTCAATTATTTTTGAGTATTACATATTCTTTGACCTGATCATTATCTTTCTCTAAGGATCATTATCATATACTATATTCTCAAACTCTCGGGACATTACATTCACCCCATCTTCTAAGAATTTTGTCCTCGAAATTTTTGACTTACTAATTTTCATTCATTCCATTTATCAAAATAGATTTTATGTTAATATCTATTTATTCATTAGGTTCTGCAACCAAATTCTTTCTCTAAGGATCGTTCTAAGATCATCATATTCCTCACCTCTTCATATTCTAAGAGTTTCACATTTTCTCTTCTTCTGGAATTTCATTTCTTTCTTGAAATTATTATGTTTTGCTTAATTTTCTCATCCTTTCCACTTTCACCTTTCAGAATAATAAGAATCTTCCATAATTACTCAATAATTGGGAAGCGAGATGAATAACAGGAATTTAAAAGATTTCAAATTATGCTGAGGGGTCATAAGACCTTGAACTATTTTCCAAGGTTATCAAGTATCTCAACTTGAACCTTTAATAGTCATAAGACTATACGGACCTTGAACTCTTCCCCAGGTTTAATAATGCATCACCACTGTAAACCGTCATTAACAGAATGTTTAGCAATCACACAGACTGAAAACACTCTCTGCAAGTACTCTAGGTGATCAGCCTATCGTACCCCTACGTCGTGCACAACGTATTACATCTTAACTTCTTAACGACTATATGCATTACTTTCAGAACCATTGTCACCGATAACATGTCCCCTTTTACAGGGTTGTTCACCACAGCTTTTCAACATCTGAATCTGCACCAAAAAAATTTGGTTTGGCATAACTTTTCAATAAACTCTTGAATTTCATGAACATCTTTCAATAATCGTCTAGCTGAATCAAATAGCATAGACTTCTACAACAATTCAAACATCAATTGAAATATACATACACACACACACACACACACACACACACACACACACATATATATATATATATATATTCTCGTATCTTAAAGAAATCTCAAAAATCATTTTATGACGTCATGATACTGCACTGTATTTACAGTCCGTTTGAGGATTCCGTCATTTTTAGACTTTATCATACTACATCATACCATAGTGGGCTGACGATCCTTAGATCACATCCAACACTAAGAAATTCTGCATTGATAAGTCCATCATTTTTATCATCTTTGCACCAGGTTCCATGATGCATTAATGATATAAAATACATTTTGATATTTTCAAATCATTTTCGTCTAGCCGAAACAATTAACATATACTATTCTTTAAACAGTTCAAAAATCTTTGAAAATCAGTTTTAGTGATATCATATCTGAACAGGTAACGATGTCTCAGTGTCCCGAAGTCCACACATACACATTTGTCACCATGCGTTGAGAGTAAAAATTCATTTTTAAAAGGCACATAGTGCGAATTTAGCTTGATGTCAATTTTTTTATTTTTTATTTTAAGTCTAGCATAGCTAGAAGATTTGGAAAAACCTATGTCTCCACTTTCTATATTGATTCATTGCTTAATAGGTCTATCTATTCCTATCATCCTCAACACTCCATTCACACTTAATTATACCCCAGTTCATCAAACTTACCGCACATTGGAAGTTCAGGACATGCCACAATAATATGAGTTTAAGAACTTATCCTAGTCAGACCATAGGCGTCCATTCACTGAGGGATTCAAAACATACCATATTATTATGAGTCACGAACTTACCATATGCATTAGTTTTAAGAACCGCACCTAATCTTAATAATATCTGTCTAATCTTAATAGTTTCTAACTATCAAACATACACATGAGAAAAGAATCACCTTTTCGCCACATATACATTGATAGTGCGACACCAACATTCCAATGATTATCAATATAATAAACTGAGTGCAAGCACAAAACCCTTGCCCATACAAAGATTTGTACAACTCAGTCGTCACATGAGTCCTCAATTGAAATCTCACCTAACTCTATCTTACTCTTAACTTGTTCTTTGCTCGATACGAATTCCTCGTATCACATTATCTATAACTCCTCGTGAGTTTATCTCGTACTATTTCATAGTACATCATCTTCATAGCATCAAGCTATAATTATTCAAACATTATAGACCATCTTTCTTTTATAACTTAAACTGATCACGTCGTGATCTTTATAATCATCTCCCTTAAAATTCTTTTCTTAACTTGTGATCGTTTTGTTTTACCACCCTCTTTCTTTCCTTTTTCATCATTTACGACTTTATGTTATCTTGGCTATTGACATTTCTTATCTTTATATCTCTTCAAGATTTTTCCTTGAATTTTCTTGTTTATATAAAAATTCTTACTTTAAGAATTTCTAGCTTCATTTACATTGCTCAACATTTCATTTGAGTTCCACATTTTCATCATACGTATCCACTTTCTACACTTGGTACACATCGAGTCTCTAATAGTTTCAATATGGTACGTTGAGTGTGTGACAACCCAAATTTTTATAAATTATTAAAATAGGAATTTAATAACTAAAATTCTTATTATGAGATGTTTTGAGTTTGAGTATGTATATATACGTGCTATAGATGTTGAAATATATGATCTGGTGTGAAGAGAAATATATTCATATATTCGAAAAGTAAGTTTTAATAGTTAAGTTAACTATTGAAGGAATTAAATAAATTTAGTAATTAATTTTAAATATTTATTGAATTAAATAAATATTTTAATTTATTTATTTATTGAGAAAATAAATAATTGATAAATTGTGGAGAATTAATTTAGTAACTAAATTGATTAATGTAAATTAAATTGAGTAATG
The DNA here is from genome assembly GCA_020205605.1 of Panax ginseng. Classification (NCBI taxonomy): domain Eukaryota; kingdom Viridiplantae; phylum Streptophyta; class Magnoliopsida; order Apiales; family Araliaceae; genus Panax; species Panax ginseng. Next base: position 44,866,460 of record CM035148.1, read on the forward strand.
ATAATTTTATCTCAAAGATTTAATTTAAGGAAATAATTAAATTAAATCAATTGCTCAATATTTAAGAAAATAATTAAATTAAATGATTTGTTTAATTTATTTGAAAATAAATAAATTAAATAAAGTGATGTTTCTAATTTATTAATTAAATTAGATATATAATTATTTATTAATTATAAGTATAATGATAATAAGATTTTTATTTTTATTATTATAAGTTATTTAAATTAACTAAACTAAAGTTATTTAAATTAATCAACTAAAGGTGTGACATGAAACTATATAATATAAGGTTATTAAAATAATCTAGTTGGGAGTTATGTGCTTAGCCAAACAAGGCCTTGTGGCCTTTGGTTTTTTCAACTGATGCAAATTTTTTGGTTTTGTACCTGACGTTAGTGGGTGAGTGGGAGTCGGTTTATATTTACGCTTCTTATTTTGTCCCTAAGGCTAGACAAGATAGAAATACAGAGAAGGTTTGGAGAGAAGAAGAAACTGCCAAGGATGAGTTACTTAATAAAAGCCAAAGCTCCCTATTCCTTATTCAGTTTCTCTCGACTCCTCCTGCCCTGCTATACCCGCCCCTTTCCATCTCATTGTCTAGTACACTTATTCGGCTAGCACAAGGGGAGAGAAGTAAGAATTTGAGCTTCCAAAACTCGTTGGAGCAGTGAGGTTTCAGTTTGGGAGCTAGCAAGAGATCATAAGTGAAGCTAATAGAAGGTATTACAATCTATCTTTATAATTAATATGAAAGTAAAGTTCAAACAAGGTGGTTTATTTGGTAATAGAATGATTACAGTTAGCGCTATAAACTGATTTTAGTTATGAATGGTTCATTGTAATGATATTAGTTAATTGTAGCTATACTAATTAACAAAGACTTGAAATATTTCATGATCAAAAGAATGTGATTTCAAACAGATTGAATTCTAAAAAAAAAAAGAAAAAAGAAAAGAGAAAACTAGTTAGTTTGTTAATGACTCGACTATGCTTAATTGTTTGCATATTAAACTGTTATGGCTTGAATTAGAAACAAGGGGATAGGCTTGGTTGTGTGATGATATAAGGAAGCTAAAATGGGATGATAGCACAAATAAATGGCTATAAAATGAGTGTTCCAAAACAGCGCATACCACTTGTTCGATAAAAGTCCTATGTGAGTTTTTTTGGTTAAAAACCAAGTATTAAGTAAATCTAAGGATAAAGTAAGGTATATTTATCCGATATGAAGATAAATAAAGAGTTTGGGCATATTAAATGAAAGCGAAAAGCTGTTTTAAACCAAAACGAAAAGTTAGAAATTAGTGTGTTATAAGCCATTATTGACCAACGCTTTTGAAAGCGACTTTTAAAGATTTTGAAATCGAAGTTTATAACTTTTAAATATAGTCTCATATACTATATATAACATATTTAAAATTTGTTCTAATTTGGTATACGAGCTAGAAGTAATAAGGTCGCGAAATAAACATGTTAGAAACCGAAAAAAATATGAACTGCTAACCCTAAGGACAAATTCGGGGCTAGCTAGAGTTTCCAGAAAATTGTGGGCTTTTGGGATATTATAGTACACTGAATAAGCTTTCCATAGACTCCGGAACGGACTAATTCCGACTTCGGAGCAAGGAGTTATGACATTTCAAAGTAGTTGCGTCAAATATGTCCAACAAATTCAGAGCAGTCCACTTGCACGGATTTTCTGGAATTGTTTGCTTGGAATTTGAAGATGGTCCATAAACGAAAGTTGTAGCCCCAGAAGTTAGCTTCGCGTGGGCATAAGAATCGCTCAAAAATGTTTTAAAACAAATTAGTTATGACTGTTTTAGCGAGATATGGTAAAGCTGAGAAAAAAATTAAAAACTGTTATGATTGGGCATTTTAAGTTCATTTTTTAATTTTGCCTATGATGTCTAAAATGGGTGGCATATATTTTCTAAATATATTCTCTTATGATGTTTATAGCATATCCAAATTTTGGGGCAAACTAACTTACGAATTAAAAACTACAAAATGGTAAAGTGGCTTATCATGAAGATGGTCACTTTACCAAAGAAGAACGCTTCAGAACAATTGACCGAGACTCCTTTGAAGCTCTCAATTGACGTGTTTTAAAGTACCCAAAATGTTTAGCTAATATTTTACTTAAATAGGTGGGTATACCACCCTTTATTATATCCAAAACTTGACGTATAAAGGATCAATGTCATGGGAAATATAAAATGATGAAAGACGCAAAGGTGAAGCAAGACTAGAACGTCATGCGATAATAAGCAAGTTTGAGTAATTGCTACAATTGGTATTGTATTTTAATACGTGGTCGCACCACCTCTAGCCTACATAAAAGTTTAGGATGATTAAACTAATAAACTAAAATATGAGGAACCTTTATTTGGTGTAAAAAGGTTAAAACGAATTAAGTTTCTAAATAAACTAATATTCGTTTTGAGTAAGAATAAATAATATTAGTTTGTATAAAAATAATAATTATTATTGATGAATATACATGCATGTTTTGTAACATATTCAATTATCTAATACGTGTGTACATGTAAATATAATTCTGTAGGAATTGTGGAGAAACTCTAGGTTAACTTTTGTAGTAATCTCCAATCAAGGGAAGTTTTTCGGTTCTATTATGTTTGTGGATTAAATGTGATTATGTGATGAGTTACATACCATGTTTTATGAATTGTTAAAGTCAAAATATGACTAAGTTAATTGGGTTATGGAACTCAATTTATATGTGATATATGATAACACATGTTGTATGATGTAACTCGATAAATTAGAAAGGTATAATGCATGAATGTATGATTTGTAAGGAATTATTGATCATGCATGTAGGATATGCATAGTAAAAAAACTGTAGTGCATATGAAATTGTGTGCTATGTGAAACATGATAGACTGTTAAAGTTGTTGGGCTGTCGAGCTCAATCTTGCAAATACAAACTTTTTGCAGGTTAATGATGTTAGACAATATTACTTGCTATATGGATGGTGAAGATTGAACGATGTGCAAAGTGAATACATTTTCTTCAATTAGAAATGGTATAAATCTATGATTGATAGTTTTGTCAAATGTAATTGGCAGTTATGTATAGTTTGAAATGTTGAATGGATAAAGAATGTTTATTCTGAATTGAGAATAGATATGATTCTAAAATAAATGAATCATCGATAGAAAAGATATGAAGTATTGAGACTTAATCTTTTAATACGTTTACACATAATATTATACAAATCATATAATAAATATGATTCTAGTATAAAGAAGAATTGTAAAGGTTGCGATTCAGGGAATGAATGAATGGAAAGAAAGAAAGAAAAAAATTTATTCCGTATTTTATAAAGTTTAACATTTAATAATGATGTAAAATTAGAGATTTAATGTATGGTTAACGACCGAAGTTGAGATTTAAATTGTATTGATTTTGGGGTCGTTACAGTTGGTATCAGAGCTGTAGGTTATAAACCTTAGGTAGGAGTACCATAGGCTATAACCTTAGAGAAGAGATGTGAAGATAATGAAAGAATAAGCTTAGATAGAGCTTGAAGAATAAGAAGTAATTTAAGAAATGTATAGAGAAGGGATTAAATCATGCGTGAAAGGATTCAAAGAAGAATCTCGCAGAGTTATAAGGAATATGAAAGTGGGGTTACCCAACTCCAATAATAAGGTTGTAAGGTGATAATAAATAGACAATGTCTATAAGAAGAGAATGATAAAGAAGTTAAGAATCAAAAAGTTATATCTGAGTGTGGTACAATCGTACTCTTTAATAGTTAATGTATGGTATCTGGGCTAAACGATTCCTTTATAGAGCGGAGGTATATACGAACTAGCAACTCGGAACCTAGTTTGTTGGTTGTTTGTGGGAAACCACTCAGCGTACTATATTGAAACTGTTAGAGACTCGATGTGTACCAAGTATAGAAAGTGGATACGTATGATGAAAATGTAGAACTCGAATGAATTGTTGAGCAATGTAAATGAAGTTAGAAATTCTTAAAGGAAGAATTGTTATGTAAACAAGAAGATTCAAAGAAGAATCTTGAAGAGATATAAAGATATGAAATGGGAGTTACCTAACTCCAATAGCCAAGATAACGAATAATGTAGTAAATGATGAAAAAGGAAAGAAAGAGGATCGTAAAACAAAACGATCACGAGATAAGAAAAGACTTTTAAGGGAGATGATTCTAGAATAAAATTGATCTGTTTAAGTTATAAAAGAAAGATGGTCTGTAATGTTTGAATAATTATAGCTTGATGCTATGAAGAGGATGTACTATGAAATAATACGAGATAACTCACGAGGAGGTATAGATGATGTGATGCGAGGAATTCGTATCGAGCAAAGAGCAAGTTATGAGCAAGATAGGGTTAGGTGGGATTTCAATTGGGGACTCATGTGATGGTTGAGTTGTACAAATCTTTGTATGGGCGAGGGTTTTGTGCTTGCACTCAGTTTATCACATTGATAATCATTGGAATGTTGGTGTCGCGCTATTAATGTATATGTGGCGAAAAGGTGATTCTTTTCTCATGTGTATATTTGATAGTTAGAAACTATTAAGATTAGTCAGATATTATTAGGATTAGGTGCGGTTCTTAAAACTAATGCATATGGTAAGTTCGTGACTCATAATAATATGTTATGTTTTGAACCCCTCAGCGAATGGACGCCTATGGTCTGACTAGGATAAGTTCTTAAACTCATATTATTGTGGCAAGTTCCTAAACTTCCAATGTGCGGTAAGTTTGATGAACTATACTGGGGATATAGGAAGATTATAAGTTGAAATACAAGAATATTTGGTGTAAAGATTGAAATTGATGGAGAAAATTAGGTATTCCAAATCTTCTAGCTTTGCTAGATTTTCGAAATTTATTGACTTCGTGCCAATGGTTATATTTTTTATTTTTGAAAAAATGTTGGGTCACACTAGTGAACCAGAGAATTTTTAAAAAAACAGTGCTATTATTCGTATGTCTATGCTAATTGCTTTGGCTAGATAAAAATAATTTAAAATATATCAAAATATATTTTTTATATATCATCAATGCATCATGGAACCTGGTGCAGAGATGATAAAAATGATGGAGTCATCAATGCAGTATTACTTAGTGTTGGATGTGATCTAAGGATCGTCACCCACTATGGTATGATGTAGTATGATAAAATCACCAAATGATGTAATCCTCAAACTGATTTGTAAATACAAGTATGCAGATCATGACGTCATAAAAAGATTTTGAGATTTCTTTAAGATATGAGAATATATATATGTATATTTATATTTCGATTGATATCCGGATTGTTGTAGAAGTTTATTTGGTTCAGCTAGACGAATATTGAAAGATGTTCATAAAATTCAAGCGTTTCTTGAGAAGTTATGTCAAACCAAATTATTTTGGTGCGGATTTAGATGTTGAAAAGCTGAGGTGAACAACCCTGTAAAAAGGGGACATGTTATCGGAGACAATGGTTCCGAAAGTAACGCATATAGTCGTTACGATGTTAAGATGTAATACGTTGTGCACGACGTAGTAGTACAATAGGCTGGCCACCTAGTGTACGAGTGGAGGGTGTTTCCAGTCTTTGTGATTGATAAACATTCTGCCAAAGAGGGTTTAAAGTGTGAAGAACCGGGGGTGAAGCACTATTAAACCTAGAGAAGAGTTCACGGTCTTGTGACCCTCAGCATGATTTGGAAACTTTTAAATTCTTGTTATTCATATCGCTTCCCAATTATTGAGCAATTGAGGAAGATTCTTGTTATTCTAAAAGGTGAAAGAGGAAAGAATGAGAAAATTAAGCAAAGCATAATAATTTCAAGAAAGAAATTAAATTCCAGAAAAAGATAAATGTGAAACTCTTAAAAGAGGATGAGGTGAGGAATATGATGATCTTAGAAAGATCCTTAGAGAAATAATTTGGTTGCAGAACCTAATGAATAAATAGATATTAACATAAAATCTATTTTGATAAATGGAATGAATGAAAATTAGTAAGTAAAAAAAAATTCGAGGACGAAATTCTTAGAAGAAGGGGTGAATGTAATGTCCCGAGAGTTTGAGAATATAGTATATGGTAATGATCCTTAGGAAAAGATAATGAACGGGTCAAAGAATATGTAATACTCAAATATAATTGAGTTTAAGTAAATGTTATGAAATAAAACTTACAAAAATTTATTATCAAGAATGGTGGGTGTAGGAAATATAAAACCTATATTAAGGTAATGTGTTGAAGTTATTCAACGAAGAAATTTGATGAAAACCTGAGTAAGGTAGGATTTAGGTGATTCCGAGGACGGAATCCTTATAAGGAGGGAAAGTTGTGACAACCCAAATTTTTATAAATTATTAAAATAGGAATTTAATAACTAAAATTCTTATTATGAGATGTTTTGAGTTTGAGTATGTATATATACGTGCTATAGATGTTGAAATATATAATCTGGTGTGAAGAGAAATATATTCATATATTGGGAAAGTAAATTTTAATAGTTAAGTTAACTATTGAAGGAATTAAATAAATTTAGTAATTAATTTTAAATATTTATTGAATTAAATAAATATTTTAATTTATTTATTTATTGAGGAAATAAATAATTGATAAATTGTGGAGAATTAATTTAGTAACTAAATTGAATAATGTAAATTAAATTGAGTAATGATAATTTTATCTCAAGAATTTAATTTAAGAAAATAATTAAATTAAATCAATTGCTCAATATTTAAGAAAATAATTAAATTAAATGATTTGTTTAATTTATTTGGAAATAAATAAATTAAATAAAGTGATGTTTCTAATTTATTAATTAAATTAGATATATAATTATTTATTAATTATAAGTATAATGATAATAAGATTTTATTTTATTATTATAAGTTATTTAAATTAACTAAACTAAATTTATTTAAATTAATCAACTAAAGGTGTGACATGAAACTATATAATATAAAGTTATTAAAATAATCTAGTTGGGAGTTATGTGCTTAGCCAAACAAGGCCTTGTAGCCTTTGGTTTTTTCAACTGATGCAAACTTTTTGATTTTGTACCTGACGTTAGTGTGGGAGTGGGAGTCGGTTTATTTTTACACTTCTTATTTTGTCCCTAAGGCTAGACAAGATAGAAATACAGAGAAGGTTTGGAGAGAAGAAGAAACTGCCAAGGATGAGTTACTTAATAAAAGCCAAAGCTCCCTATTCCTTATTCAGTTTCTCTCGACTCCTCCTGCCCTGCTATACCCGCCCCTTTCCATCTCATTGTCTAGTACACTTATTCGGCTAGCACAAGGGGAGAGAAGTAAGAATTTGAGCTTCCAAAACTCGTTGGAGCAGTGAGGTTTCAGTTTGGGAGCTAGCAAGAAATCATAAGTGAAGCTAATAGAAGGTATTACAATCTATCTTTATAATTAATATGAAAGTAAAGTTCAAACAAGGTGGTTTATTTGGTAATAGAATGATTACAGTTAGCACTATAAACTGATTTAGTTATGAATGGTTCATTGTAATGATATTAGTTAATTGTAGCTATACTAATTAACAAAGACTTGAAATATTTCATGATCAAAAGAATGGGATTTCAAACAGATTGAATTCTAAAAAAAAAGGAAAAAAGAAAAGAGAAAACTAGTTAGTTTGTTAATGACTCGACTATGCTTAATTGTTTGCATATTAAACTGTTATGGCTTGAATTAGAAACAAGGGGATAGGCTTGGTTGTGTGGTGATATAGGAAGCTAAAATGGGATGATAGCACAAATAAATGGCTATGAAATGAGTGTTCCAAAATAACGCATACCACTTGTTCGATAAAAGTCCTATGTGAGTTTTTTGGTTAAAAACCAAGTATTAAGTAAATCTAAGGATAAAGTAAGGTATATTTATCCTATATGAAGATAAATAAAGAGTTTGGGCATATTAAATGAAAGCAAAAAGCTGTTTTAAACCAAAACGAAAAGTTAGAAATAAGTGTGTTATAAGCCATTATTGACCACTGTTTTGAGCAGCTTAAAGATTTTGAAATCGGAAGTTTATAACTTTTAAATATAGTCTCATATACTATATATAACATATTTAAAATTTGTTCTAATTTGGTGTACGAGATAGAAGTAATAAGGTCGCGAAATAAACATGTTAGAAACCGAAAAAATGTGAACTGCTAAACCTAAGGACAAATTCGGGGCTAGCTAGAGTTTCCAGAAAATTGTGGGCTTTTGGGATATTATAGTACACTGAATAAGCTTTCCATAGACTCTGGAACAGACTAATTCCGACTTCGGAGCAAGGAGTTATGACATTTCAAAGTAGTTGCGTCAAATCTGTCCAACAAATTTAGAGCAGTACCCTTTCACGGATTTTCTGGAATTTTGTACTTGGAATTTGAAGATGTTCCATGAACGAAAGTTGTAGCCCCAGAAGTTAGCTTCACGTGGGCGCAAGAATCGCTCAAAAATGTTTTAAAACGAATTAGTTATGACTGTTTTAGCGAGATATGGTAAAGCTGAGAAAAAAATTAAAAACTGTTATTATTGGGCATTTTTAAGTTCTGTTTTGGGCTGCCTATGATGTCTAAAATGGGTGGCATATATTTTCTAAATATATTCTCTTATGATGTTTATAGCATATCCAAATTTTGGGGCAAACTAACTTACGAATTAAAAACTACAAAATGGTAAAGTGGTTTATCATGAAGATGGTCTGCCACCAAAAGAAAGAACGCTCAGTAATGATTAGACCGAGACTCCTTTGAAGCTCTCAATTGACGTGTTTAAAGTACCCAAAATGTTTAGCTAATATTTTACTTAAATATGTGGGTATACCACCCTTATTATATCCAAAACTTGACGTATAAAGGATCAATGTCATGGGAAATATAAAATGACAGAGCATGGGGTGAGCAAGACTAGGAACGCTGCGATAATAAGCAAGTTTGAGTAATTGCTACAATTGGTATTGTATTTTAATACGTGGCTGCACCACCTCTAGCCTACACAAAAGTTTAGGATGATTAAACTAATAAACTAAAATATGAGGAGCCTTTATTTGGTGTAAAAAGGTTAAAACGAATTAAGTTTCTAAATAAACTAATATTCGTTTTGAGTAAGAATAAATAATATTAGTTTGTATAAAAATAATAATTATTATTGATGAATATACATGCATGTTTTGTAACATATTCAATTATCTAATACGTGTGTACATGTAAATATAATTCTGTAGGAATTGTGGAGAAACTCTAGGTTAACTTTTGTAGTAATCTCCAATCAAGGGAAGTTTTTCGGTTCTATTATGTTTGTGGATTAAATGTGATTATGTGATGAGTTACATACCATGTTTTATGAATTGTTAAAGTCAAAATATGACTAAGTTAATTGGGTTATGGAACTCAATTTATATGTGATATATGATAGCACATGTTGTATGATGTAACTCGATAAATTAGAAAGGTATAATGCATGAATGTATGATTTGTAAGGAATTATTGATCATGCATGTAGGATATGCATAGTAAAAAAACTGTAGTGCATATGAAATTGTGTGCTATGTGAAACATGATAGACTGTTAAAGTTGTTGGGCTGTCGAGCTCAATCTTGCAAACACAAACTTTTTGCAGGTTAATGATTTTAGACAATATTACTTGCTATATGGATGATGAAGATTGAACGATGTGCAAAGTGAATACATTTTCTTCAATTAGAAATGGTATAAATCTATGATTGATAGTTTTGTCAAATGTAATTGGCAGTTATGTATAGTTTGAAATGTTGAATGGATAAAGAATGTTTATTCTGAAGTGAGAATAGATATGATTCTAAAATAAATGAATCATCGATAGAAAAGATATGAAGTATTGAGACTTAATCTTTTAATACGTTTACACATAATATTATACAAATCATATAATAAATATGATTCTAGTATAAAGAAGAATTGTAAAGGTTGCGATTCAGGGAATGAATGAATGGAAAGAAAGAAAGAAAAAAATTTATTCCCCATTTTATAAAGTTTAACATTGAATAATGATGTACAATTAGAGATTTAATGTATGGTTAACGACCGAAGTTGAGATTTAAATTGTATGGATTTTGGGGTCGTTACAGAGTGGTTTCCCACAAACAACCAACAAACTAGGTTCCGAGTTGCTAATTCGTATATACCACCGCTCTATGAAGGAATCGTTTAGCCCAGATACCATACATCAACTATTAAAGAGTACAATTGTACCATACTTAGATATAACCTTCTTTTCTTAACTTCTTTATTATTCTCTTCTTATAGACATTGTCTATTTATTATCACCTTACATCCTTATTATTGGAGTTGGGTAACCCCACATTCATACTCCTTATAACTCTGCGAGATTCTTCTTTGAATCCTCTCACACATGTTTTAATCCCTCCTTTATAAATTTCTTAAATTACTTCTTATTGTTCAAACTCTATCTGAGCTTATTCTTTCATTATCTTCACCTTCCTTTTCTAAGGTTATAGCCTAAGGTACTCCTACCTAAGGTTTATAACCTACGACTTTGATACCAACTGTAACGACCCTAAAATTTATACAATTTAAATCTCAACTTTGGTCGTTAATAACACATCTACCTTCTGATTTTACATCATTATTCGATGTTAAACTTTATAAAATGCGGAATAATTTAAACTTTTATTTCTTATTACTTTAATTTCCTGAATCAAAACATTTATTAACTACATGTCTTTGAATCAATCTTATTTTATGATTCGCTTTATCATTGTTATCATATAAAATTTTATATTTCAATCAGATAACCTTTACATATCAAATAAATCTAACTCTAGCTTTACAACTCAATATAAAACTATACATCATAAAACATTTAATACATCTCATGAGTCTTAATCATGGTTTAAATAAATAGCCACTTTAGCTAAAAATATAAGTATTCGTATATTATTTCTGAACCACTTCATTCAAGTAGCACATAGTGACATCTTCAATCTTTAACCTGCAAAAATGATTATTTGCAAGGTTGAGCTCGACAGCCCAGCAAAATCTAACAGTTTTCATGCATCACGTAACATATAATAACATGCTCAACATATATATCTCTTAAACATTGAACTAACATAACATACATGCTGCTGTTCAAATATCAAATATAAAGATTCAGTTCCTTACTCAATCAACATTCATTACTCAATCAACGTAGTCAGATGTTGACTTTAACGTTCCATATTTTCAACATATATATATAACACATCATACTATTTACAATAAAGAATTAAAACAGTTCATCATCAAGTTCACATAGCAAATAAGAACTGAAAGACTTGCCTTGATCGTTGTTTACCAATAACAGTTTAACAGCTTACAGATATCTGCACTTCACATGCCCTACACAATTATATAATCATTCACATTAACTATTAGTCACATAGCAACGCATAGTAGTTGTAATATAAACTTTACTCTACATCTCATAACCCTTCCTATTATCAATACACAATGTTCAATTTTATTGTGTTAACTTTCGAATTATAGCTCACTATATTTTATATTCGAAGTTCATTCAAGTGTTTAAGTCTTGCTAGAAATCATTATTTGGTTTATATTAACACTATTCAATATCTTATAATATTCATTTCATTTGACTTAAAACACTTTTTACGTTCATTATCACTTATCATGGCGTTTCGACGTTTATTCGTCACACGCCTAATTTGTCTCTCTTGTGTGTTTTTGGTATGCATATTCAACTTATCTAATATATCATTTATTAATGTTAAGCATCATTATACTTCATAATATTCATGTTCTATAACTTAGAACAACATCTTTTGTCGTCAAGAGCACTACACTTGTATACGTGCATGCCCGACGCCCTCCGATTGCCTCCGAAAACACAACAGTCTTAAAGATGACCATTTTGACCCTTCCTAATGACCTCAAATTGAAAACCTTAAAGAACAAAAGTTGTAGGTCTATTAGTCCTCATTCCGGATCATCTTGATTCACCTCAATCGGAGTTCGTATGAAAAAGGTATACCTAATTTATCGCGTGAGTTAGAAGCGATCTACTCAAAGATCGAAGCTCGGCCAAGCATTGCTACTAATTGGCCTTTGGGGCAAGCAGAATGCGCTACCGGGAGGCGAGACGACGCATCCTGTGTTCTGACTTCGCGATTTTACAGACCAAACCTCCTTCCAATCATCATAATATGAGTTATACTCATTGAATTCAGTCCATTTTCGATTCTATATGTTTGTAACTCATAAAACTACAATATACCAAATACCCATCAATTAACATAAACATTAACTAACCCAAATATCAATTTACAACTCATGTTCATACCAATTGTTCATGTTTTGACAATTTAGCGAATTCAATCGCCACGACTTCGTTTCTTAATCAATTAACACGATTCCAACTACGTTGTTTTCGTTTCTTCACATACTAACATAATCCAACATCAATTTACAGATTATAGCAAGTATTGATCATGAAATTTCATACTTTCTAAGTCATATCCTATAAACATAAACACTGTTTTATACTTTTCTCCCTACAACCAATTTACATATATTTTTATCATCAAACAACACTCAAATGTGATTATTAACAGAGTATAAACCCTTCATACATATATATGTATCAATTCAACATAATTATCAATAGAAATTTCAAAAATAAGGGTTAACATTAGAGTAGGTTATACCTTGTTCCTTGATTATTTGTTAGCAAAAAGATGATGATGATTAGGTTTAGAAATTTCCCCTCCTTCTTCTTGAAAATCATAGAGAACTCTCTCTTTCTTCCAAGCACTCTTCTCTAAACTCTATGTTTCTTCTTCTCTCCAAACCTTCTCTGTATTTCTATATTGTCTAGCCTTAGGGAGAAATAAGAAGCGTAAAAATAAACTGACTCCCACTCCCCCACTAACGTCAGGTACAAAATCAATAAGGTTGCATCAGTTGAAAAAGCCAAAGGCCACAAGGCCTTGTTTGGCTAAGCAAATAACTCCCAACTAGATTATTTTAATAACCTTATATTATATAGTTTCATGTCACACCTTTAGTTAATTAATTTAAATAACTTTAGTTTAGTTAATTTAAATAACTTATAATAATAATAATAATAATCTTATTATCATTATACTTATAATTAATAAATAATTATATATCTAATTTAATTAATAAATTAGAAACATCACTTTATTTAATTTATTTAATTCCAAATAAATTAAAAAATTCATTTAATTTAATTATTTTCTTAAATATTGAGCAATTGATTTAATTTAATTATTTCCTTAAATTAAATCCTTCTTATAAAATTATCATTACTCAATTTAATTTATATTAATCAATTTAGTTACTAAATTAATTCACCACAATTTTAGCAACCATTTATTTATCTCAATAAATAAATTAAAATATTTATTTAATTCAATAAATATTTAAAATTAATTACTAAATTAATTTAATTCCTTCAATAGTTAGCTTAACTATTAAACCTCACTTTTCCAATATATGAATATATATTTCTCTTCACACCAGATCATATATTTCAACATATATAGCACGTATATATACCTACTCAAACTCAAACATCTCATAATAAGAATTTTAATTATTAAATTCTTATTTTAATAATTTATAAAAATTTGGGTTGTCACATTTTCCCCCCTTATAAGGATTCCGTCCTCGGAATCACCGAAACCCTACCTTATTTAGGTTTTCATCAAATCTCTTCGTTGAATAACTTCAACACATTACCTTAATATAGGTATTATATTTCCTACTCCCACCATTCTTTATAATAAATTCTTGTAAGTTTTATTTCATAACCTTTATTTAGACTCAATTATATTTGAGTATTACATATTCTTTGACCCGTTCATTATCTTTCCCTAAGGATCATTATCATATACTATATTCTCAAACTCTCGGGACATTACAATGGGCCATAGCGATCCTTATTCCTGCGTGACTCATTGCTTTTATTTTTAGACTCAAGCATGTAAAAATGCATGCTCTCCAATACACCTGCAATTCATCAATAGACCTTATCAAAGCATGGTTTAATAAATGAACATGAATGTCTATTGTATCACCCTCATTTTATACAATGCATATACACGCTTCCCTTCAATATCAACTAGTATGTTTATTATGCAGAGATAATCGCATGGTCCTAACTTAGGTTGAAATTGAGTTAACGAAGTAACTTAACTAAATAAATAAAGAGTGAAAGAGAGATTTTAGAGATAGAAAATAATGGGTTGCCTCCCATCAAGTGCTAAGTTATAGTCAATTAGCTTGACTGTCTTTGATGCTCATGTTGAAGAAAGAATTGAGGCGACTTTCTGTCTATCTACCTCACCACCAAAGTAATGTTTTAAGCACTGTCCATTCACCTTAAAAGGCTTGTCTGGCAATGTATTGAATATTTCAATTGCACCATGCGGAAAAACAGTTTTCACTGTGAATGGTCCTGACCACCTCGATTTCAGCTTCCTAGGAAAAAGTTTAAGTCTGGAGTTATAAAGCAAAACCCTTTGTCCTGGTTCAAATACTCTCTCAATGATTTTTCGGTCATGCCATTTCTTCATTTTCTCCTTATACAGCTTCGAATTCTCGTATGCCTGCAATCTGAATTCATCCAACTCATTGAGTTGATGTAGGCATTTTTCCCCGACAGATTTCAAATCAAAATTTAGCTTCCGAATTGCCCAATATGCTTTATGCTCGAGCTCCATAGGAAGGTGGCAGGCTTTTCCATACACGAGTTCAAAAGGTGACATACCCAACAGTGTCTTATATGCCGTCCTATAAGCCCATACTGCATCATCTAACTTCAATAACCAGTCCTTCCTCGTGGGATTCACAACTTTCTCCAGAATTCTCTTAACTTCTCGATTCGACACTTCAGCTTGGCCATTCGTTTGTGGGTGATATGCTGTAGCAATGCGATGATTCACCCCATATTTAGCCAACAAGGCTATAAACTACTTGTTGCAAAAGTGACTGCCTTCGTCACTGATGATAGCCCTTGGAGTCCCAAACCTCGTGAAGATACTTCTGTGTAAGAATCAGAGGACGACCTTGGCATCATTTGTCGGAAGAGCTGCCACTTCTACCCATTTCGAGACATAATCTACAGCGACCAGAATGTAGAGATTTTTGCAGGAAGAAACGAAAGGCCCCATGAAATCAATCCCCCATACATCAAAAATTTCTACTTCCAAGATTGTATTCAATGGCATTTCATTCCTTTTAGAGATGTTCCCCACTCGTTGACATCTATCACACCGCTGAACAAAACTGTATGCATCCTTGAAAATTGTTGGCAGTAGAATCCTGCTTGTAGTATTCTAGCCGCTGTTCTTTCACCCCCATAGTGGCTGCCATACACAGTAGAGTGACAATCCTGTAGAATCCTCTCGGTCTCGCTATATGGAATACACCTTCTTATAACTTGATCAGAACATTGTTTAAACAAATACGACTCATCCCATATATACCATTTGACATCATGCAAAAATTTCTTCTTTTGATAACCCACCAAATCAGAAGGTAGCATCTTACTCACCAAATAGTTTGCAAAGTCCGCAAACCATGGCACATCCCCTTTCACCACAAACAACTGTTCATCTGGAAAGGATTCATTGATTAAAACCTTGTCATCTGTCTCCCTACCCGGATTCTCAAGTCGAGATAAGTGGTCCGCCACTTGGTTTTCAATGCCCTTCCTGTCCTTGATTTCCAAATCAAATTCCTGCAATAATAAAATCCATCTGATCAACCGAGGCTTTGCATCCTTCTTCGCCACTAAATGTCGAATTGCGGCGTGATCCGTATATACTATCACCTTTGTGTCGATCAAATATGCTCGAAATTTATCAAAGGCGTACACCACTGCCAATAACTCTTTCTCCGTGGTGGTGTAGTTCAACTGTGTGTCTGTGTAAGGGGTCTTGGCCGGGCATAATAAATAACATGAAACATCTTCTTTCCTCTTCCCCAAAGCAGCCCCTACGGCGTAATCAATCATCGGCATCACACATCAGCTCAAATGGCAAATCCCAATGCAGTGCAAAGAATAATTGGTGCTGATGTTAATTTCCTTTTCAGGTGCTCAAATGCCGACACGAAAGCCTCATCAAAGTTAAAATGTGCATCCTTCTCCAATAAACTGCAAAGTGGTTTAGTTATCTTGGAGAAGTCTTTGATGAATCTGCGGTAGAAACCTGCATGTCCCAAAAAGCTGCGAACACCTTTTACCGAAGACGGTGGTGGCAATTTCTCTATAGTTTCCAGCTTTGCCCTATCTACCTCGAGTCCCTTCTTCGATACTTTGTGTCCCAGTATGATTCCTTCTTGTACCATAAAATGGCATTTTTCCCAGTTCAGTACTAGATTTGTTTCAACACACCGCTTCAAAACCATCACCAAATTTTCAAGGCATAGATCAAATGAGTCCCCGAAGACTGATAAGTCATCCATAACTACTTCCACATTTTTCTCCACCATATCTGAAAATATAGCCATCATGCATCTCTAAAACGTGGCTGGAGCATTGCACAACCCAAAAGATATCCTTCTGAAGGCAAATGTGTCATATGGATATGTGAAAGTTGTCTTTTCCCGGTCTTCTGGAACTATCATTATTTGATTATAGCCCGAATATCCGTCCAGTAGGCAATAATACTCATGGCCTGCTAATCTGTCCAACATCTGATCAATGAATGGGAGTGGAAAATGATCTTTCCTTGTAGTTTTGTTGAGCCTGCGGTAGTCCATGCATACTCTCCACCCTGTCACTGTTCGTGTTGGAATTAACTCATTATTTTCATTAGTCACTACGGTCATGCCTCCCTTTTTTGGTACACACTGCACTGGGCTCACCCATGAGCTATTTGAGATTGGATAGATTATGCCTGCATCCAGCCATTTCAGTACCTCTTTCTTAACCACTTCTTTCATTATCGGATTAAGTCTCCTTTGCTGCTCAACCGACGACTTACTTTCATCTTCCATCAGGATTTTATGCATGCAAAATGAAGGGCTGATCCCTTTGATATCCGCTATGGTCCAGCCAATCGCTGATTTGAACTCTCTAAGCACTCGTAACAATTTTTCTTCCTGAAAAGATGTTA
The DNA here is from genome assembly GCA_020205605.1 of Panax ginseng. NCBI lineage: Eukaryota > Viridiplantae > Streptophyta > Magnoliopsida > Apiales > Araliaceae > Panax > Panax ginseng. The sequence continues at coordinate 44,883,620 of CM035148.1, forward strand.
ATGCAGAAGAAATAATCACAGGTAGCTTTGAATCTTTATTTAAAAATGCATACCTGAGATGTTCTGGAAGTGGTTTTAATTCAAGTTCTGGAGGTGTCTCAAGAGATGGCTTTAATTTTACTGATGATTCTCCCGCTTTTGTCAATGGCTCAACAGGTGTTCTGAATTTTCTTACTTATGGAGTGGTATCCAGGTATTTCATAAGTTCGTCAAGTTCATCGTCCTCCAAATTTGAATTTTTAGCAATTATTCTCCTCAAAGGTTCCTCATCCACTCGGCTCTGTACTTCATCATTTACGACCTGATCCACCAAATCAACCAGCAAACATTCCTCTTCATCTGGAGGAAATTTCATAGCTTTAAAGACATTAAAGGTGACCTCTTGATCATGAACACGCATAGTGAGTTCCCTCTTCTGTACATCGATCAGAGTCTTGCCTGTGGCTAAAAATGGTCTTCCCAATATGATTGGTATGTTTTTGTCTTCCACGTAATCCAAAATAATGAAGTCAATCGGAAAGATAAATATGTCCACCTTCACTAATACATCTTCAACAATTCCCCGTGGATACGTGATGGATCTATCAGCTAGCTGTAAAGAAATGTTTGTTGGCTTTGGATCTGGTAGTCCCAATTGATTGAATAATGAGAAGGGCATCAAATTTATGCTCGCCCCAAGATCACACAAACATTTTTCAAAATTCATCTTCCCGATTGTGCACGGGATTGTGAAACTGCCCGGATCCTTCAACTTCGGAGGTAGCTTCTGCTGAAGTACTGCACTGCATTCTTCTGTCAAGGCTACTGTCTCAAATTCCTCTAATCTCATCTTCCTTGATAGTATCCCCTTTATAAACTTTGCATAGCTTGGCATTTGTTCCAATGCCTTGGCGAATGGTATGTTGATCTGCAGCTTTCTGAATACCTCCAAGAATTTGCTGAACTATTTATCTTCCTTTTTCTTATTTAATCTCTGTGGATACGAAACTTGAATATGAATTGGCGGTATTGAACTCTTAAGTTTCTCCTCTGAACCAGCTTTATCCGCCTCTTCCTGCTGAACCTCAGATTTTTCCAAACTTTCTTTCTCAGTAGCTGGCTCTGCTGCCTCGTGCGGCCACACGTCCTCCTCAGTGCAATCTCACGCGGGCGCGTGACTTGCAGTACTTGACAAATCTTTCCCAGATCTCAATGTGATTGCTTGACACTATTCCTTCCCTTCTCTTCTTGGATTTGTCTCTGTATTACTTGGAAATGAACCCTGGGGCCTGTTAGTAAGCATGTTTGCCATCTGCCCCATTTGAGTTTCCAGATTCTTTATAGCCACTGCTTGGCTCTTGATCATAACTTCTTTGTTTGCCATGTATTTCATCATCATCTCATCTACTTCTGATTTCTTTTCTTGCTGAGGTGCAGCTGGAGTGTGATGTTGTTGTTGAGAAAATCCCGGCGGAAAAGGTGGTCTAGGATTAAATTATACCATTACCGGGTTGTGACCAAACCGATTATTTGATTGAAATTGATTCTGCTGATTCCCTTGGTTATTTGACCAACTAAAGTTTAGATGATTTCGGTTGTTGGGGTGGTATGTGTTCTGAAATTGACCTTGGTCTTTTCTGTAGTTGTTCACATACTACACTGATTCTGAGCTGATAGCACATTGATCCGTCGAGTGTGACCCCGAACAAATCTCACATATGACGACAACCGTCTTTGTTTTACCTTCTGCCAAAGTATCTATCTTCTTTGCCATGGCTGCAAATCTCACATATGGTTGTTGGGATGGTTTTTTTTTTTTTTTTTTTTTTTGTATGAATCGATATTATTCCATTCCAATTCCTTCCCGATACCTCCCATGGAAAATCTCGCATCTACAATCGGTCTCGATTTCCATCCCAATCCATTATAGAATGTGTTGATCACCATCCAATCTGGCATACTGTGATGTGGACACTTCCGCAACATTTCTTTGTATCTCTCCCATGCTTCATATAAGGACTCGCCCTGTTGTTGTTCGAACTGAGAGATTGTTGTCCTCATCTTTGCAGTCTTAGCCATCGAGAAGAACTTAGCTAAGAACTTTTGTGCTAAATCCTCCCATGTAGTTATAGATCCTGCTGGCAAAGAATGAAGCCAACTTCTTGCTTTATCCCTCAATGATAATGGGAATAGCCTAATTCTGATAGCATCCTCCGTCACACTGTTGTATCTGAATGTATCACAGATTTCGATGAAGCTCAACAGGTGTTCATTCGGATCATCTGTAGCGGCACCCCAAACTGCACTGAATTCTGTACCATCTAAATAGTGCCCATTTTTATCTCGAATGTGTTGGTTTTCTATCATTGGTCTGCGACGATGCTAGATCGTAGTCCATTAATATTGGGCATGGAACATTCCTTCGAGCCCTATGCTCCTCTCTTTGCTCTTCTCCTCAGCCTCTACCGCCATATTAGTCGTCAGACTTTCCAATCAGCTTGTAAATTTCTACTGAACACTTGCTTTCCAACCTCTCCGCTTATGTTATCCTCAATGTGTTAAGTCGGGGTTGGATGATCAAGCGTCTTTATAAAAAATTTATCCCAATTCTCAAATAAAAACAAAAACTGAAATGAGATAAGACCAGAATTGTCTAAGTCATATAATATAGCTTAAAACTAATGATAATAATACTAAATTAAATGCCTTTCCCCGACAACGGCGCCAAAAACTTGTTGCCTATTTTTTAGTCTTAACAAAAGAGCTCTAACTCATGCAAGCATACATGTGTCAACAAGTAATACAGAGCTAGTAAAGTATCGATCCCATAGAGAAAGTTGTTTAATTTAAATCAATATGCATTAATTAAGTCACTATATTTATATGCTCAAACTAATGACTAAAATTAGTTTGTTCTCGAATCGCAAATAACGACTAAAACAATAATAACAACGAAATAAATCAAATTTGGAAATAATGGGATCCTAACTTCATTTAATATTTCATTTAATCACCACTATCATGCATGACTCGTTCACATATCACAGGAAAGTAGCCAAGAGCACTAAAAGAGTCATAACCATTTTTTAATGCACTAAGACCTCCTTACACATCATCCACAGATGATAGACTCTATGTAACAATATAACCAAAATCACTATACGTCTATGTAAAATTGCAACTATATTTAATTTAAGTACAAGCCCTTATTCTAACTCATACGGTGAAATAGTATATGTCTATCTGGTTCACGAAATACATAAGCCATATAAAATAGCCCCATATATGTATACTATCATGATTACACTCCATACTTGCATGTCCATTGTCAATCCCATACAAGTACTGAAACGAATGGTGACCAAGCATTCATATATGCAAAACAATCATGATAGACATCCCATATGATATGTAAAACAATCCAGCATTCAAGCATGCAATCAAACTACATATTAAAATCTGTTAGAATCCCATAATGGAGTTTAGTTCATGACTGAACCAAAAGCGATTATGGGATCAAATCTAAACATGATTAATAAACAAACAATTGAAAGATGAAAGATAGAACTATCAAACCCAATTGCTGAATAGAATCCACTATTACTATTCAAATCCTCATAAAATTCCAGCAAAATAATAATAATAATCCACTCTGGTAGAAAATCCCAAGAAGAAGTAGAAAAGTAGAGTTTTGGCCTCCTTCTACGTTGGAATCTCTCCCAGAGAGTAAAACCCTAGTTACAATGTAAAGATACGTAAAAAAACTGAATAAATGTCAAGTGATACGCCTGACACCAGTCAGAAATCGTTTTTAAAAACATTACAACCCTTAAAAATTGGAAATTAAAATAAATATTTCAAAGATCAAGAACCATCACCACACATGGACCGTGTCTTTTTCGCGCGACGCGAGACTTACAGTAAGTCAAGTGTCCAGCTGGCCTCTCGCGCGGGCGCGCGTTCCCAAGGCTTATCATGCTCGCTACCATGCAACTTACAGTAGGTACCCTTGTCTGGCTGGGTACTTGCGTGGGCGTGCGCCTCCAAGCTCTTCCTGCCGCACGACTTGCAGTTGATGAGTTATGGTTCTGCTCCTGAGTTTGGTCCTGCATTGTTACTGCTGCTACTGAAGTGTCCTATTTCCATCCATTCTTGTCCATCCATGCTCCATTCAATCCTCAGCTATGCATATCCCATCTTTTGCCTCACCTCATGCATCCATTAGCCTCGTGCCCTATAATACCACCAAATTAGGCCGATTCCTGCATTTATTCACCAAAAGGAGTTTTAAGTATAAGCAATGCAAACTAACATGAAATGCAGCTAAAACATACTAAAATGTGCTTGAGATGGGCATAGTTCGCATGAATCGGTACTCCATAAGTAGGTATAAAACCCATTTATCAATGATCTCAAGTTTATGGATCACTTATACTACTATCACTTCAGGAATTCCTATTGATAGGCAAGTAAAACTCCATTAGGTATTCCTTAGCAAATCACGTTCAGTGAACTTATTCTCCAATAAGCACCTACACACTTGCTTTAGTGTCTCTACACAAATGATCATGAGATCAATCATCCTCATCCAATAAGCAAGCAACGTATGTACCAATTTATCCGGATTCACTAATCCCCTTTTTAGTAATCCATTGATTGGGAACATTTTAGTTTTTAAGCTATCTAAGAATTTAGATCTCATTAGCATGATCTCGTCATGAATCTAAAAGCATTGCTTAAAACTATGAGTTTATCACATATTATTAAAACAGCACCATCTAGATAATCAAATGCCTTTAGTAAACTAATACTTTTATTAATAAATAAATAAGATTGATTACAAAGTATATGCTTTATCATCATACATGATTGGCTTGTATGCATACTACTTTCAAGATAACAGCATTAAGGAGGTTCATGTCCAAGTCAGTAGAAAGGTGCCACTTTGAAGGGGCTGAAGAATGAAAAGACGTTTTAGTGAACTTCGGAGTGTGAAGAATATTTACAAGATATCAAGAAATACTTGTCCTCAGCACCACTTTTGATGAAGTCGATCCCTTCAGAACCTTTGTACCTATATGTGGCTGTTAGTTTACTAGCGTTGGAGCAGTGCTGGTATGAGAGGCGGGAGGAAAGCAGTTCCCCGTCTATTGTATCAGCCATGCCCATCAGGATGAAGAGATGAGGTATCCAAATCTAGAGAAATTTGCATACGCGTTGATAGTGGCTAGCAGGAAGCTTCAACACTATTTCCAGGGATGATTGATAGTGGTGTAAACAGATCAGCCTTTGAAGAAGGTATTGCATAAGCCGAATATTTTGGGTTAGCTCACTGTCTGGGCTATGGAGTTGAATCAATTTGTTCTAGAATATCACCCTCGGATGACGATTAAGGGTTAGGCTTTGGCCGACTTTGTGGTGTAGTGCTAATTTCTTGAACCCGATCCCAGTGATTAGGTGGATTCGACCATAAGTTCAGTCTCGGATGACCAACCAATCCAAGCTTCATTAGACACTCTGTGTGGATGGGTCTTCTACTTTGGATGTTAGTGGGGCCAGTGTGATCTTGACCAGTCCCAAAAGGTTCAAGGTTCAGTACGCCATTCGGTTCCAATTCAAAGCAACTAACAACGAGATGGAGTACTAGGAAATATTGGTTAGGTTGCGATTGGCTCGGAGCTTGGAAGTTTAGTGACTGATCATATTTACTAATTCCCAGTTGGTAGTCAAATAGATTTCGGGTAAGTATGAGGCCTGGGGATCAAGCCGAGGTTAAAGATCGGCTCCACTATTTCAACTCTTACACTTTCCAAGGGTAGATCGATCGAAAAATACTATTTTTGATGCTTTGTCCAAATTGGCAACGATGGAGGAGAGTTCTTTAAGTGATTCAGTGTACTTGGAGGTCTTGGATACCCCAAGTGTTTAGAGGGCAGAAGTACTGGTGATAGAGATATCGAACTATTGGCTTACGCCTTGTATAGAATATCTAAGTGATGGGGTACTGCCTTTGGATCGGATGCTGATGAAGAAGATAAAATACAGGAGTTCGAATTTTGTCTTAATTGATGGGAATTTGTATCGTCGTGCATTCTCTTCACCTCTATTGAAATGTTTGGTACCATCTAAAGCAGAATACGTTCTTTGGGAAATTTATGAAGGAATATATGGTGATCACATGGGTGAAAAGGTGTTGGCTTATAAGGTGGTAGGGAAACTATTTGACGACGATTTTTAAGAAGCAAAGGAATATGTCAAGAAGTGTCTGAAGTGCCAATTGAACAACCCTATTCCTTATTAGTCGCCCGAGGAGCTGATACAATCCTAATCAGGCTCGTATCAAACAGCAACCATTTAACTCAAGTTCTAAGGATTATCAAATGATTTCGAGTAAGCGGGCTGAAATTTCTTCAAAGATGCTTGAAATGGAGTTTAAGGAGAGACTATATTGTGAGACCCCAGATTTTATGAATAAAGATTTAATTTTCTCGAAATATTTTTTTGAATATTATTGTGTGGATTTGAGATAGTGTTATAGTTGTGGGAAGTATTTATAAATTTTGAAAAGTATGCAAGTTGTTGTATAATATTTGATTGGTCGGGGGATATTCTTTTTGTCGGGGAATATCCGTGATTTACTTTGAGACAATCATTGGTGGACCCCATTAACGGAATTATTGTTTGATTGAGAAAACGACAAAAAATATTTTTATGAAAATAACTATGTAAGTTTTACAGCTTAAAACCGTTGAACTACTCAGTAGTAAAAGTATAAGATAATACGCGGGTTGCTTAGTAGCATTACCAGTATTGATTATTGATGTTTACGTGATAAGTCACTCAGTTTTGTTTTATTAGTATTATTAATGTAATAAAACAAAAAAAAGCTTTTTATATAAAATGTAATACTTTTATAAAGTTATTCGCTTTATTGAATATAAATATAATATATAATATTCTATTATGCATAGTATTTTGCATAGTAATATCTTTTTATATAAAATAGAATACTTTTATAAAGTTATTTGTTTTATTGGACAATAATTAGAATATATTATATTTTATTATGCATAGTATTGCATAGTGCCTGCATAGTGTTTTGCATAGTAAAATCTTTTTATATAAAATAGAATACTTTTATAAAGTTATTCGTTTTATTAGATTATAAATAGAATATATTATATTTTATTTAAAAGATTTTGCTTTAAATTAGGACCATCCGATTAAAAGTAAATCAATCTGGACCGTTCATGAATTAGTTACTATGCAGTCCATTCTTCTATAAATAGAAGCTCATTCCTTCATTATTTCTTACGAATTCACTGAAACTCTAGAGAGAGAAACTATAGAGAGAGTTCTTCTTCTATAATCTTGAGCGTATTTATTTAGAGTTTAAGAAAGCTTTGAGCGTAGTGCAAGTTTTCTTCGAGTATATCATCGCCCTACCCGTCGGAGTACTCTTCTTTATAAGGTAAGGGATATTATTTGTTGTACTCGTAAGGGGTATCATTTCTTTCGTATTCATGAAGAGAACTTCTGTTATTCCATTCTTATTATTATGTTGGAATAACCTGTATATGCGAAGTACCGCATACATGGTGAAATTCTTCTGTTATTCCATTCTTATTATTCTGTTGGAATAACCTGTTTATGCGAAGTACCGCATACATGGTGAAATTCTTCTAATATTCCGTTCTTTATTATTCTGTCGGAATATCATGTCTGTGCATTTACGCCGGACCTGGTTCCATTATTTATTATTCTATTGGAATATCCTGTCTGTGCGTTTACGCCGGACCTGGTTCCATTATTTATTATTTTGTTGGAATATCCTGTCTGTACGTTTATGCCGGACCTGGTTCCATTATTTATTATTCTGTTGGGAATAACCTATCTGTGAAGTCTATCGCACGCATGGTGAATCCTTCTGTTATTCCATTCTTTATTATTCTGTTGGAATAACCTGTCTATGTGAATTGCCACATGCATGGTGAATGACCCTTCGTATTCATTTCTTATTAAATTGTGGAAATGATCTGTCTACATGGATTACCGCATGGCGGGTGAAAATCCATTGCAGTTTCATATATTCTATGGTAATACTCTTTTGGTTAAAGTTTTGGCTTCTATACTCCATGAAATTAGTGGAATATCCTTGATATTTGCGCTTCATCCAGTATCTTTTCATGGAAATATTCTTCTGAGCATTCTTGAATTTTTACTCTACAAAGCAATTATCATGTTGACAATTTGGACGTTATTATTTCTGGATAAATTAATTCTTGAACTTGTTTTATTGAATTCTTATATCATTGTCATCATCCTCATGTTTATATTATGTTGAAAATCATCTGTGGCACAGTAGTGCATAGATGGACTTGGTATGATTATGACCAGAATTATTCGGTATAATCATGGTAGTAATGTTACAAATGATGTGGAAAAAGTCGCCATTGGCACATGAAGTGCATTGATGGACAGCTTTTGGTATGATTATGGCTATGGATTCTCTTGACCAAAGGTGCAAAGATGAATTGTTTTATAGCATGATCGGGGATAGTTGATGAAAACATGATTATCTTTGGCCCGTAGTGCATGGATAATTAAGTGGTCGTGAAACTAAAGAATATCCTCGGCTCAGCAAGTAGTGCGGGGATGATTTGATGATGTGAATTATTTATTAAAATTCGAGTCTCGTGATAAAAGTGATGAAAAACCTTTTAAATCATAGAAGATAGTAGATTTTATTCTCTACTTAACTCTTCTAATGGATTGCTTGTTCAACTGCAGCTTAAACTTGATGTTTGTTATATTGTATCGCTTAACATTTGTTGAAGGCTAACGATAATTTATTCTGCATTATCTTAGTCATAATATTTCTTATTGGGCTAGTTGAGCTCACCCTTTTGCTTTCATTGTTCTCTTCAGGAAATGAGAACGTAGCAGGGACTAGTCGGGGGAAACAGAGTGATGGTCCTAGATGGTGCATTAGTAGTCCTCACTATTTTGTGAAATAGTGTGATAATGAATGTAACCCATTGAGTTTCTATATTGTCTAGATGACAATATTTGTATTAAAACTCACAGCATATGTTTAGTCGTATTTTAAACGACTGTTGTATAATTAAGTTGTATTTGAATTTTGTACCATGTATTTTGGGGGCGTCACATATATGATTTAGGATTTTCAAATAAAACATATTTAGTAAGACCAAATCAATACGGCCGAGTCATCAAATCTGTGTTTGTTCATGTCAACTAATCCTTGACAAAGATGTGTTTGAATTCAAGGAGGGATTAGTGTTGATACGACGTTGTGGATGTCCCAGCATGATAAGGAGATTACAATCTATCACGCGAAAGCACACGTTTGAGATGTACGGAATGAAGGGAAAGGATTTAAGCTACACAACAAGGCATATGTTATGGGATTTGTTTCTAAGTTCATTAGCTTGGTAAACGTTCATTAGTTTTTCCAATAAAAGATTCAAGTTTGGTGGAGAAAGCGAAAGAGGAACAAAGATTCAAGTTTGGGGCTTAAAAACAACGAAGGAACAATTCTGGCCTAATGGAACCGTCGCGCCGATTTTTATGTAGGACTTCGCACTGCCGCTCCAAGTAACTAAGAAGTCTGGACGGGTTTTAGAGGCATGGCGATGTCGTGCCAAGGACGCAACACAGATTTTGAGGAACACATTACTATCAAATTTGCTTCCATTATGATTTTGATATGTTTTCATAATTTTAATGTAACTAGGATATTTTTTAGATAGGATTTGATTTCCATATTAACTTGTTAGTTGGGAATTGGATTTCCATTCAAATTGTTTATTCCTTATAAAATTAGGGTTTTATTCTATTAGTATAAATAGGATACATAGCAGATGTAATTGATAGACAAATTTGATTAATAAAATTACTCTGTGAGATTTTCTCATCTTTTGGTTCTTTAAGAATTTCTAGACTAGTTTTTAGTTTTCTTGAGATTCATTATTGACTTATCATTCAACAATACATAGTGGTGTGTGGTGTCTTTTACCTCATCAATCGTCGATTGTACCAAAATTATCGCTTACATATAACTGAGAGGTGAAGATGTCCTTAGTGTCCATTCAATGCTAATTTCCTAGCACGAGTAATTGTACCAAGATTATTGCTTACATATAAGTGGGGTTAAGATATTTTGAGCGATTCACCTTCATAGCTTACTAGAAACGATCTGGACGACAACCACCTCATTCAAGCATTCAGTGGAATCTATCATTTGGTATCAAAGTTAAGTTTTCTAGCAAGTTATCTATCCTTAAATTTTTTTCTATTTAAATTATTGAGCAAAAAAAAGAGTATAGAAAATTTCCAGATTTTTATTTTGATTGTTTGTTATCGTTGAGATTCATACCTTCTATATTTTGTTTTGTGATAAGTTATTTTGGAATTGATTAGTAAAATTGTGAATTTTTCTTGGTGGGTTCAAAAAGAACCTATTAGGGAGAATATTTAGAGGTAAAAGGCACGAGTTGTAAGATCATTCGAGGGTAAAAGCCAGTGAGTGATACATGAGTGAAACATTATTTGAGCGAAAACACTTAAGGGAGTATTGATGAAATTCTTTTCTACTAACCCTTGTTTTGCAGCAAAAGTATGTCTAACTCAAAGGATAAAGGTACTATCGAGGAGAATTTGATAAATTTTGATCTGAAGTTCATGATGGAGGCCATGATAAAAGAATTTTCAAAACAATTGGGCATGACAGGTGCACGAGAGCATTGACCAGATAAGGGACAACAAAGAGGTGCTAGAGCAGAGGAAGAGACTTACTATGAGGGTAGATTTAGCAAAGAGGAGGACCGTAAATCCGACTTCATTTATTGGAGGCATAGAGGCTGAAATTGGGAAGACAAAAACTTGGATTCATTAAAATGAAAATTCTAGCTTTCTAAGTTAAAGGTGATCCCGAGGCATACCTAGAGTGGAAGAGCACTGTGATAGTGTGGACATTTTCTTGATTAAAGAAGATTGAAAGTATAAGTTTCAAGGTTGTGGTACAAAGAGTTTGTAGAGTGTTATGCCGCTTTAACCTTAACTTGGAGGGAAATATTTGTGAGTTGTTGATATTTCTTATATATCTCACTTGCAAGTTGAGTTTTGGCATTATGATTTGTTTGATGCTACTAAATTAGTTTTCTTATGTAGGGTCGGTTTTATGGACATGTAATTTTCAAGAGAAGGGGATGCCAGATTTGAGGACAAATCTTTTTCAAGAGGATGGGAATGACACGATCCTGATCGGGCTCGTATCAAACAACAATCATTTAACTCAAGTTCCAAGGGTTTATCAAATGATTTCGAGTGAATGGACTAAAAATTGATTGAAAGATACTTGAAAATTGAAAAGAAGTTTAAGGAGAGACTATATGATTTGGGATTTTCAAAAACAACATATTTAATAAGACCAAATCAATACAGCCGAGTCATCAAACCCGTGTTCATTCATGTCAACTAATCCTTGACAAAGATGTGTTTCAATTCAAGGAGGGATTAGTGTTCATGTGACGTTGTGGATGTCCATGCATGATAAGGAGATTATAATCTATCACGCGACAACACCAGTTTGAGATGCACGAAACGAAGGGAAAGTGAAATTTAAAAAGGCACACTTAGAACGGGGGGTTGAATAAGTGTTCGAACAACTATGATCAATTTTTATTTTACTTCAAAACTTTTGTTTATTTCAGCTTACTGAAATAATTAACTCAGTTTCCTTAATTACAAAAACTGTTTAAATACCTTAGAATTTAGTATGCTGAATTTGTAATGCCCCCAAAATCGGGACTATTTTCCTTCCCGATCTTGTGCATTAATACTATCTTGTTCTAACTTTAAAACATTATTCAATGTTAAAATAGCTAAAAAGGCGGAATAATTTTTTCTTTCTTTCTTCTTTCTATTCATTCATTCCCTGAATCGCAACCTTTACAATTCTTCTATATATTGAAATCATATTTATTATATGACTTATTTAGCCTGAGTATATATATATATATATATATATATATATATATATATATATATGTGTGTGTGTGTGTGTGTGTGTGTGTGTGTGTGTGTGTGTGTAATTCATTCTTTCAAGCATATCCTTTTTTTCTAAGACAATTAATCTTCATCTATCGAATAATTCAAAAATTTACACGTCTGTGATTTACACATGAAAATACAATCAAATGGTTCAATACAATCTCAATTAAATCACTAGTCTTCTTTTCATGCGCTCCTACTCACGATAGATCGCCTCATAGATTTAACCTGCAAATTAAGCAAGATTGAGCACGACGGCCCAGCAAGTCTAACAGTCTATCATGCATCACGCAGCACATAGGTTTCACATTCAGTTCATGCATTTATATTCTTGGTGTTCAAGCATATTACCAACGCATTATCACATTTATGTCCTGCTGGTAGCAACATACATACCATAATATGCTACACATGTCCTGTACATAATGCAAATAATAATATGAATAACTTTGTTGTCTCAATTATTGATTTAATAATATAAAACATTGTTGTGACGCCCCCAAAATTAGGTATACGTCACCCATCTTGGGTCGCCACTTACATGGTACATAAATTCAAATATAACTTAATAATATAACTGTCGTGTACAATACGACAAAACATAAGCTGTGAGTTTGAATACAAATATTGTCTACTAGAGATTATACAAACTCAAAAGGAGTCCTCATTACAATTATTATCACACTATTTCACAGAATAGTGAGGACTACTAATGTTATCATCTGGTCCATCACTCCGCTTCCATTTAGTCCCTCGCTATGTTCTCATTTCACAAGAGAACAATAAAAGTAAAAGGGTGAGCTCAACTAGCCCAAGAGGAAATATTATGACTAAGATAATGCAAAATATATTATCGTTAGCCTTCAATGTTTAAACCGATACAATATAACAACCATCAAGTTTAATCTGCGGCTGAACAAACAATCCATTAAAAGAGTCAAGTAGAGAATAAAATCTACTATCTTTTATGATTTAGAAGGTTTTTCATCACTTTTATCATTTGGGACTCGACAATAAATAATCCACATCATCGAATCACCCCACGCACTACGGGCCAAGAATATTTGTGTATTCATTAATGGTCATGATCATGCCAACAATCGTCCATCAATGCTCTACGGGCAAATGAGGACTTTTACCATATCATTTGTAACATTACGGTCATGATTACACCGAATAATCCCTCGGTCATAATCATACCAAGTCCATCTATGCACTATAGCTCTGAGATGACTTTCAACAAAATATAAACATGAGGATGATGACAATGATATAAGAATTCAATAAAACAAGTTCAAGAATTATTTTATCCAGAACTAATAACGTCCAAATTGTCAACATGATCTTTGCTTTGTAGAGTAAAATTCAAGAATGCTCGGAAGAATATTTCCATGAAAAGATCTTCGGATAAAGCGCAAATATCAAGGATATTCCACTAATTTCATGGAGTATAGAAGTCAAAACTTTAACCAACCGAGAGTATAATAAGGAATGGAATAACAAAAGAAATCACCAAGCATGCGATAGACCGCATGCAGCGAGTTATTCCAACGTATAATAAATTACGAAATCAGGTCCCACAGAAAAACGCATGCATGTGATATTCCAACAGATAATAAAGATTTTAATCGGTCCGCGTGACGCATGAGCATGTGATATTCCAATGAATAATAAAGACGGAATCGTGTCCGTGAGAACGCATGTGAGCATGGATATTCCAATAGAATAATAAAGATTTTAATCAGTCCCATAGAGAACGCATGCATGTGATATTCCAATGTAATAATAAAGATGGTATCGTCCGATGTAGAACGCATGTATAGGATATTCCAATGTAATAATAAAGACGGAACCAGTCCGACGAGAACGCATGAGCATGGATGTTCCAAATGAATGATAAAGAATGGAACAATGTAAGAATTTCACCAAGTATAGGGTAGCATGGCGATATCTGAGTTATTCCAAGAGAATAATAAGAATGGAATAACATAAGTTCTCTTCATAGATAAGAAAGAAATAATATTCTCTACGAGTACAACAAATAATATTCCCTACCTTGGAAAAACTGGATACTGGAATAGTGAGGTAGCAGATTTATCTTCTTCTTTCTCTCTATAATTTATCTCTATAATAATCGCTCTAAAGCTTTTGTGAATTGGTGAGAAATGAAGGAAGAATGAGCTTCTATTTATAGGAAAATATAGTTTCGATAATTGCACGTTTTGGGGCTCGAAAAATTACAGTACCATACCTCCAACTTTTCTTTCATTTTTAATTTAGTCCTGCAAGTATTATCAATCTTGCACCAACTCCCCTAATAGTAAATAAGGTGAATCAATAGTTCAATCATGTGAATCAATAGTATAATCATGTGAAAAATACGAATTACAGTATAGTACCTCCATCTATACCTCAATTTTTAACTTAGTCATGCAAGTATTATCAATCTTGCACCAACTCCCCTAATAGTAAATAATGTGATTCAATAGTACACATATGTGATCAAATAGTTATATAAGTATGTGAATTAGTAACAATTAATTGTTCATTTATCCGATAAATTACCCGATTTATCAATATAACCCCTAGACATCAATTATCATTGGAATAAATGTCGATTTTCACTAACACAAACAATTCCAACATAATGAAACTATTTTTATCAAAAATATAAATTTTGAAATTTCGAAGTTTGACTTTTCCCAAAAAAGTCAACTATTGACTTTTTGACCAAATAGTGAATCCCGGAAATTTTTTTGTTTATAGACTATTTTTACTAATTTCGTCGTTCCGGACTCAAATATCACGTCCGCATCTCCAAATTCAACTCCAAACAACATTCATCATTAATATTATAACTCACAATATTTATCAACCAGGTCGTTCCCAAGAAAGAGGGGGCTTTCCATTAAGGATTTCTCCCTATTGGCGCGCAATTAGGTGACCAAACCTCTCCTTGACAGAACTTCTAGACATTGTAAATATTGAAATTTATAATATGAATAACTTTGTCGTCTCAAGTATTGATTTAAAAAAAACATTTTATGCGTATGATGATCTTTGTGACAATAATTGAATCAATAATATGATAGATATGATGCAACAATTATCAGTAGCAATAATTGAGTATAATCGAGTGACTTCTCACGTAAGCATCGATGAATCAATACCGTGTGCTACTATGCAACCATGCGACATCGTACTTTTACTACCGGGTAGTTCAACAGTTTAACGGTAAAACTTCCGCCGTTATTTTCATAAAGTATTTTTGTCGTTTTCTCAATCCGACAATAATTCCGTTATGGGGTCCACCAATGATTGAGTAGTTATCGAATATTCCCCGTTAAAACGAATATTCCCCACCAATCGAATATTATATAACAACTTGCGTACTTTGCAAAATTTGTAAATATTACCCACAACTATAACATTATATCAAATCCACACCATAATATTCAAAAATATATTTCAAGAAAATTTATTCTTTATTCAAAAAGTTGGGGTCTTACAACCTCCCCTTCTTATGAAATTTCGTCCTCGAAATTAGGGTGCGTACCTGGTATGTCGAAGAGGTGAGGAGACCTTGATTTCATTTTGGATTCTAATTCCCAAGTCATTTCCTCAACATCGTGGTTTCTCCACAAAACTTTGACTTGAGGTATAACCTTGGAGCGTAGAATATGTTCCTTCTTATCCAAGATTTTAACAGGAACCTCTTCATACGTTAAATCTTTCTCTATTTCGTCCGGTTCTAACTCAATAATGTGGTTCGGGTCTTTCACGTATTTATGTAACATGGATATGTGAAAAACGTTATGAACAAGAGACATACTTGGCGGTAACGCAAGTCTATAGGTCACAGTTCCTACTCGATCGAGGATTAAAAATGGGCCAATGAATCGAGGATTGAGCTTTTCTCTCTTTCCAAATCTTGTAACTCCTTTCCATAGAGCAACACGTAACAACACATGATCTCCAATATCGAATTCTACATCCTTTCGATGAAGATCGAGATAACTCTTTTGTCGATCTTGTGAGGTTTTTTATGCGTTGTCGGATCATTTGAATCTTTTTCGTAGTCATACGTATTTAACTCGTCCCAACAACATTGCTTCACCCACCTCATCCCAAAGATACCGAGAACGACACTTTCTTCCATACAACGCCTCGAATGGAGCCATGCCAATACTTGCTTGATAACTGCATGTTGTAGGAAAACTCTACCAATGGTAAGAACTTGTCCCAACTTCCTTGAAGTCAAGGACACGAGTCTTAATAGATCTTCAAGAGTTTGAATCGTCCTCTCGATCGCCTGCCCGTCATCTCGAGGATGATATGCCGAGCTAAATCGTAAACCGCGCCCATAGCTTTTTGCAAACTAACCCAAAATCTTGAAGTGAATCTTGGGTCTCGATCGTAAAACTATGGATACCGGCATACCATGCAATCTTACAACCTCGCTTATGTACATACGAGCAAGACGTTCAAGTGTATAAGTTTCTCGATTCGGTAAGAAATGAGCGGAGACTTGGTCAATCTATCAACAATGGCCCAAACCGCATCTATGCCTTGAGAAACTTTGGGAAGACCGAGAACGAAATCCATGGTAATGTGCTCTCACTTCCATTCGAATTTTAAGTGGTTGCAATAGACCTTTTGGTACTTGATGCTCTGCCTTGACTCGTTGACAAGTTAAACACCTTGAGATAAACTCTTTATCTCTCTCTTCATATTGCACCACCAAATTGTATTTCAAGATCACGATACATTTTGGTACTCCTGTGATGGATTGCAAACGGTGTGTTGTGCGCCTACATCATGATTTTATACTTTAAATCGTAATCGTTAGGAACACAAAGTCCGGAGTTGACTCGAAGTATTCCTTCCTCATCGATTCTTGCTTCTGGCATAGCACCTTCTTGCACTTTCTTCTTCATACGCATTAGCTCCAGGTCTGTACCTTGAGTAGCTTTAACTTTATCGATTAAAGTCGGTTCTACTCGTATATTCTCCATCATCACATGGGTCCCTAGAGTCTTTAACTCTATCTCCATCCTTTGCAAGTCACATAAAATGGGCTTTTGTGTTGTGAATATTGCACTCGTTCATGCCGCATATGATCTTCTACTCAATCGCTAAGCTACCACGCTCGCTTTTCGGGATGGTATTGGATGGTATGATCATAATCTTTCAATGCTTCAAGCCAACGTCGTTGTCGCATATTGAGTTCCTTTTGAGTGAAGAAATATTTGAGGCTTTTATGATCCGTAAAGATCTCCACTTTCTCTCATACAAGTAATGCCTCCAAATTTTAAGTGCGAAGATAACAAATGCTAACTCTAGATCATGAGTAGGATAATTCCTCTCATATTCTTTGAGTTGTCTTGAGGCATAGGCTATGACTTTCCCATGTTGCATGAGAACACATCCTAACCCTTTGCCCGAAGCATCATCAGAGATGACAAATCCTCTCGAACCGGATGGTATTATCGAACAGTCTTTGAAATGAGTCTCCTTTTGAGTTCTTGAAAACTCTTCTCACATTTCTCGCTCCAATCAACTTTGTATCTTTTCGAGTCACCGAGTTAATGGAGTAGCAATTGAAAAAATCCTTCCACGAATCTCCGATAATAACCAAATTAAACCGAGAAAGCTACGTGCTTTCGATCATCGATTTGGGTTTCTCGACTTTTGAATAGCTTCAATCTTTGTCGGTCAACGGATATTCCATGACTTGATACTACGTGCCCAAGGAATGCTACTTCCTCAAGCCAGAACTCGCATTTCTTTAACTTCGCATAAAGCTTATATTCACGAAGCTTTTGGAGTATCAGCCTCAAGTGTTGCTCATGATCTTCACCGCTTTTGGAATAAATAAGGATGTCATCAATAAAGACAACCACAAAGTGATCCAAATATTTCTTGAATACTCGGTTCATCATATCCATGAAGGAAGCATGAGCATTAGTCAATCCAAAAGACATGACTAAGAATTCATAATGCCCGTACCGAGTTCTGAAGGCAGTCTTTGGATTATCCTCAGTTTTAACCTTCAAATTGATGATATCCGTAATCGAAGATCGATCTTTGAAAAAATTGTGCTCCTTGTAATCGATCAAACAGTCATCAATACGTGGCAATGGGTACCTATTTTTGATGGTGACATGATTCAACTCTCGATAATCAATACAAAGTCGCATACTCCCATCTTTCTTCTTCACGAATAGAACAGAGCACCCCAAGGAGACGTACTAGGATGAATGAAACCAATGTCTAACAATTCCTGCAATTGGGTCTTTAACTCCTGAAGTTCAATAGGAGCCATTCGATATGGGGCTTTGTTAATGGGTTTTGTACTGGGTTCAAGGTCGATACAAAATTCAACTTCACGCTCTGGGGGTAGGCCAGGAAGTTCTTCAGGGAATACGTCAGGAAATTTATTAACAATAGAAATATCCTTCAAGTTTGACGTATTTTTATTTAAATCCGTGACATGAGCTAAGAAAGCTTGACATCCGTTTTTCAATAAACGAATAGCTTTATGGCTTGAGATGACCGTGATTGATTTTAATGGTTTGGTCACTTGAATTCGCATAATAGGTTTATTAGGAATATAAAAGCTAACAACCTTACAAAAACAATCAATTTTAGCATAATGAGTAGTTAACCAATCAATCCCTAGAATCACGTCAAATGCAAGTATTTTTAAGGAGATAAGATCGACAGGTAACGTGCGGTTACCGATTTGAATCAAACAAGACTTATAAAAAGTGGATGTAATGAAGGTTTCTCCTAATGGAGTTTCAACAGATAAGTCAAAGTCTAATTTCTCCGGAGTCAAATTTAATCGTTGAGCGCAAGTAGGAGAAATAAAAGAATGGGTAGAATCGGTATCAAATAAGGTATAGACTTCGCTAGAGTTTATGATAAGCTTACCCGTGATGACCTCGTTTGGGTTCCTTACTTTCTGGGAGGTCACAACAAACGCTCTCCCTTGCACTACCGGCTTTGACTTTTTTGGGACGACCTTTGGTGCCTCCATCCTAGCTGAACTTATCTTCGGTGAACGACAAAATCGGGCTAGGTGACCTTCTCTTCCACAATTATAACACGCTTTGGATGGCATCGCGCAGCTTTGACCGATATGTCCCTCCCTCCGCATTGAAGCATATGATAGGTGGTCGTTCTCCTTCCTTAACCACGGTTCTTTGGTGCTTTGACGCCTTTCCATCATTGTTGAATCTCCTTTTCTTAAAATGTCCATTTTCATCAGATTGCCATGATTACCACCGAAGTGGTTACCATTTCGCATGTTAATTCCTCCACGCTTGTTGTCACCGTTTGATGATCATACCACCGGTATTTTCATGATGCCGACTTCTTTCCTCGTTGCGTTGACTGCTATCAAGGCGCTCCAATAACTAAGCCCTATTTACAACATCCGAGTACAAACACGCTTTATGAGAAATAAGATATTGACGTATCTCCTGTTTCAAACCTCTTAAAAACATTCGTGTCATTCGCTTCTCTCATTATCGACCAAATGGGATGCAAACCGGATAACTCGCAAATTTAGCCTCGTATTGCGACACGGGCCATATTATTTTGTTCCAACTTGATAAACTCCATCTCTTTCATGTGACGAATACTTTCGGGAAAGTACTTGTCATTGAATAGCTCTTGGAACTTCTCCCAAGACATCTTGAGTGCGTCAGGCTGGGTACGTTTTATAGATTCCCACCAGTAATCTGCCTCTTCACGTAACATGAAGGTGGCGAAGGGAACCTTTTGCTCTCGAGCATCCCAAGACATCAAATATCTTGGTGATCTGCTTTATCCATGCTTCCGCCTTTAAGTGGTTTAGGCTCTCCAATAAACTCTGTGGTCCCAGCCTTGAATCGCTTAATGGTGGACTGCTCGAGAGTTTCGTGTTTACACTGTATTTTGAACAGAGCCACTCTCTACGATGTTGCATGAATTGCATGAAGCCTCAAACATTCCATCGCTCATCATTTGGTTAGTGTTGTTGTTTGCATGAGGATTGTCGCCTTCCGATGCACGTTGTCCTAGTTATTGATCCGTGGAGACTCAACGGCGGTCTCTCATGCTCCATTGATGTTCTCAACATTCTCGGATGCCATTTTCAAACACCGCCACAAAACAAGGGTTAATTGACATGCAACATATTATCACTATACTCCTCAATCGACCAATCAAATACTAAATAAACTTAGGTAGGTCATACTAGCGAAGGAATTCCCCTGCCTCTCCCGGCCCTAGTTCTAGTCTCATATCTTAGCCAGGATCATATCCTAAGCTTTGATACCAAACCGTGACGCCCCAAAATTAGGTATACGTCACCCATCTTGGGTCGCCACTTACATGGTACATAAATTCAAATACAACTTAAATAATACAACTGTCAGTGTACAATACGACAAAACATAAGTCGTGAGTTTGAATACAAATATTGTCTACTATAGATTATACAAACTCAAAAGGAGTCCTCATTACAATTATTATCACACTATTTCACGTAATAGTGAGGACTACTAATGCTATCATCCGTCCGTCACTCCGCTCCCCGACTAGTCCTCGCTACGCTCTCATTTCACAAGAGAACAATAAAAGTAAAGGGTGAGCTCAACTAGCCCAAAGAGAAAAATATTATGACTAAGATAATGCAAAATATATTATCGTTAGCCTTCAACAAAGTGTTAAACCGATACAATATAACAACCATCAAGTTTAATCTGCAATGAACAAGCAATCTATTAAAAGAGTTAAGTAGAAAATAAAATCTACTATCTTTTATGATTTAGAAGGTTTTTTCATCACTTTTATCGGCATGGACTCAAATTTTATAAATAATCCACATCATTGAATCACCCCGCACTTTTACTACCAAGGATATTCTTTTGTATCACGACCACAATTATCAATGCACTACGGGCCAAGAATATTTGTGTATTCATTAATGGTCATGA
The DNA here is from genome assembly GCA_020205605.1 of Panax ginseng. Taxonomy (NCBI): domain Eukaryota; kingdom Viridiplantae; phylum Streptophyta; class Magnoliopsida; order Apiales; family Araliaceae; genus Panax; species Panax ginseng. Next base: position 44,904,661 of record CM035148.1, read on the forward strand.
TCATGCCAACAACTGTCCATCAATGCTCTACGGGCCAATGAGGACTTTTACCACATCATTTGTAACATTACGGTCCTGATTACACCGAATAATCCCTGGTCATAATCATACCAAGTCCATCTATGCACTATAGGCTACAGATGACTTTCAACAAAATATAAACATGAGGATGATGACAATGATATAAGAATTCAATAAAACAAGTTCAAGAATTATTTTATCCAGAAACTAATAACGTCCAAATTGTCAACATGATACTGTTTTGTAGAGTAAAATTTAAGAATGCTCAGAAGAATATTTCCATGAAAAGATACTGGATGAAACACAAATATTAAGGATATTCCACTAATTTCATGGAGTATAGAAGTCAAAACTTTAACCAACTGAGTATAATAAGGAATGGAATAACAAAAGAAATCACCAAAAAGCGATAGACCACACAGCAAAGTTATTCCAATGTAATAATAAATAATCTAAATTAGGTCCCACAGAAATGCATGCAGACGTGATATTCCAACATAATAATAAAGACGGAATCAGTCCCACATAGAACGCATGCATGTGATATTATTCAATGTAATAATAAAGACGAAATTAGGTCCCAAGAGAACGCACAAAATGTGATATTCCAAATGTAATAATAAAGATTTTAATTAGGTCCTGGCCAGAGAACGCATGCATGTGATATTCCAATGTAATAATAAAAAGACGGAACTAGGTCCATGTAGAACTCATGCATGTGATGTTCCAAATGTAATGATAAAGAATGGAACAACATAAGAATTTCACCAAGTATAGGGTAGCCCGCGTATACAGGTTATTCCAAGAGAATAATAAGAATGGAATAACAAAAGTTCTCTTCATAGATAAGAAAGAAATAATACTCCCTACGAGTACAACAAATAATATTCCCCCTTGGAAAAATCGGATAATCGGAATAAAGTGAGGTAGCAGATTTATCTTCTTCTTTCTCTCTATAATTTATCTCTATAATAATCGCTCTAAAGCTTTTGTGAATTGGTGAGAAATGAAGGAAGAATGAGCTTCTATTTATAGGAAAATATAGTTTCGATAATTGCACGCTTTTGGGGCTCGAAAATTACAAAATACAATACCTCCAACTTTTCTTTCATTTTTAATTTAGTCCTCGCAAGTATTATCAATCTTGCACCAACTCCCCTAATAGTAAATAATGTGAATCAATAGTTCAATTATGTGAATCAATAGTATAATCATGTGAAAAATATGAATTACAATATAATACCTCCATCTATACCTCAATTTTTAACTTAGTCATGCAAGTATTATCAATCTTGCACCAACTCCCCTAATAGTAAATAATGTGATTCAATAGTACACATATGTGATCAAATAGTTATATAAGCATGTGAATTAGTAACAATTAATTGCTCATTTATCCGATAAATTACCCGATTTATCAATATAACCCCTAGACATCAATTATCATCGGAATAAATGTCGATTTTCACTAACACAAACAATTCCAACATAATGAAACTATTTTTATCAAAAATATAAAATTTGAAATTTCGAAGTTTGACTTTTCCCGAAAAAGTTAACTATTGACTTTTTGACCAAATAGTGAATCCCGGGAAATTTTGTGTTTATAGACTATTTTTACTAATTTCGTCATTCCGGACTCAAAAATCACGTTCGCGTCTCCAAATTTAACTCCAAACAACATTCATCATTAATATTATAACTCACAATATTTATCAACCAGGTCGTTCCCAGGAAAGAGGGGGCTTTCCAATAAGGATTTCTCCCTATTGACGTGCAATTAGGTAACCAAACCTCTCCTTGACAGAACTTCTAGACATTGTAAATATTGAAATTTATAATATGAATAACTTTGTCGTCTCAAGTATTGATTTAAAAAAAACATTTCATGCAGATGATACTGTGACAATAATTGAATCAATAATATGATAGATATGATGCAGCAATTACTGTAGCAATAATTGAGTATAACTGAGTGACTTCTCACGTAAGCATCAATAATCAATACCATGTGCTACTATGCAACCACGCATATTACTGTACTTTTACTATCGGGTAGTTCAACAATTAACGGTAAAACTTCCGCCGTTATTTTCATAAAGTATTTTTGTCGTTTTCTCAATCCGACAATAATTCCGTTGTGGGGGGTCCACCAATGATTGTGCCAGTGCGAATATTCCTCTCGTTAAAATGAATATTCTCCCACCAATCAATATTATTTAACAACTTGCGTACTTTGCAATATTTGTAAATATTACCCACAACTATAACATTATATCAAATCCACACCATAATATTCAAAAATATATTTCGAGAAAATTTAGTCTTTATTCAAAAAGTTGGGGTTTTACAATTGTGACAATAATTGAATCAATAATGTGAGATACTATGCATCAATTACTATGTTAATAATTGAATAAACTGAGTGACTTCTCGCGTAAGCATTGTAACGACCCCAAAACTTATACAATTTAATTCTCAACTTTGGTCGTTAATAACACATCTACCTTATGATTTTACATCATTATTCAATGTTAAACTTTATAAAATGCGGAATAATTTAAACTGTTATGTCTTCTTACTTTAATTCCCTGAATCAAAACATTTATCATCTACATGTCTTTGAATCAATCTTATTTTATGATTCGTTTTATCACTGTTATTATATAAAATTTTATATTTCAATCCGATAACCTTTCCATATCAGATAACTCTAACTTTAGCTTTACAACTCAACATAAAACTATACATCATAAAATAGTTAGTACATCTCATGAATCTTAATCATGGTATAAAGATAACAACTTTAGCTAAAATATTAATCTCCGTGTATTATTTCTGATCCACGTCATTCACGTAGCACATAATGTTACCTTCAATCCTTAACTTGCAAAAATGGTTATTTGCAAGGTTGAGCTCGACAGCCTAGCAAGATCTAATAGCTTTCTTGCATCACATAGCACATAATAACATGCTCAACATTTAATATACATGTTGCAGTTCATATATTAAGTATAAAGATTGAGTTCATAACTCAATCAACATGCTTTAATCAATCAATGTAGTCATAAATTGACTTTAACATTTCATAATTTCAACATATAAATAACACATCATGCTCTTTGCAATAAAGATTTAAAACAATTAATCATCAAGTTCACATAACAAATAGGAACTGAAAGACTTGCGTGATTCGTAGTTTATGAACTACGACTTATCTGCTTAACGTGTATCTGCACTTCGTGTATTCCTTGAATTTCCTACTAGCAAGATGATGTTAAAAAAGTTTAGAAATTCTTCCTTTGATTCTCTCTAAAAGTTATCTGTGTTTCTCCTTTTCTTTGTTCTTAGCTTATTAGGAGAATACGTGATATAACCCACGTACGTCAGGTGAAGAAAATAAAGGCGCGCGATTAATAAAAACCAAAAGCCATAAGGCTGCGTTTGGTTACACACAATTTCCCCCCATACTAGATTATTTTAATCATTTTATATTATATAGTTTTTATTTGTCACACATGTAACCAATTTACATAACTTACAATAATAATTATAATAATTATAATTTTTGTTATAATTCTTCTGATGATTAATAAATAATCATATATCTAATTTAATTAATAAATTAGATTTAAACATCACTTTATTTAAATTACTTATTTTCTTTAACATTAAACAACTCATTTAATTTAATAAATTCATTAAATTAAATCTTTCAAATAAAAATTACCATTATTCAATTTCATTACTAAATTAATGCACCATTAATTCATTAATTATTTATTTATCTCAATAAATAAATAAATTAAAATATTTATTTAATTCAATAAATATTTAAAACTAATTATAAAATTCATTTAATTTCTTCAATAGTTAATTTAACTATTAAACCTCACTTTCCCAATATATGAATATATATTTCTCTTCACACTAGATCACATATTTCAAAATATATAGCACGTATATATATACATACTCAAACTCAAAACATCTCATAATAAGAATTTTAATTATTAAATTGCTATTTTAATAACTTATAAAAATTCGGGCTGTCACATCCTTCCCCCCTTATAAGGATTCCATCCTCGGAATCAACGAAACCCTACCTTATTTTCATCAAATCTCTTTAAAAAAAAACTTAAACACATTACCTTAATATAGGTTTTATATTTTCTACTCCCACCATTCTTCATAATAAATTCTTGTAAGTTTTATTTCATAACTTTCACTTGAACTCAATTATATTTTGAGTATTATATATTCTTTAACCCATTCATTTCCTTTTCTAAGGATTATTATCATAAACACTCAGGATATTACATTCACCCATTCTTCTAAGAATTTCGTCCTCAAAATTTTATTTATTAATCTTCATTCATTCAATCTATCAAAATAGATTTTATGTTAATACTTTATTCATTCATTGGGTTCTATAACCACTTTTTTCCACAAAGATCTTTCAACAATTATTAAACTTTTCTATTAAAAGTTTTACATTATTCTTTGATAACTCATCTCAACTGTAACGACCCCAAAATTTATACAATTTAATTCTCAACTTTGGTCATTAATAACACATCTATTATTCAATATATTCATCATTCAGTGTCGCATTCTATGACTCAATTCTTTTTAAGGAATATCATCCTTACCGCATTCGCCTTTTAGAATAACAAGAATCTTCCACAATTGCTCAATAATTGGGAAACAATATGAATAACTCAGAAATTTAAAAGATTCCAAATCATGCTGAGGGGTCATAAGACCATGAACTCATCTCTAGGTTTAATAATGCTTCACCCCCGGTTCTTCACACTTTAAACCCTTTTAACAGAATATTTATCAATCACAAAGACTGAAAACACTCTCTGCAAGTACTCTAGGTGATCAGCCTATCGTACCACTACGTCCTGCACAACGTATTACATCTCAACATCATAATGACTATATGCGTTACTTTCGGAACCATTGTCTCCGATAACATGTCCCCTTTTATAGGGTTGTTCTCCTCAGCTTCTTAATATCTGAATTTGCACCAAAACAATTTGGTTTGGTATAATTTGACAAAGAACACTTGAATTTCATGAAAATCTTTCAATATTCGTCTAGCTGAATCAAATAACATAGACTTTTACAACAATTCGAAGATCAATCGAAATATACATATATATATATATATATATATATATATTCTCATATCTTAAAGAAATCTCAAAAATCTTTTTATGACGTCATGATACCGCATTGTATTTACATTCCGTTTGAGGATTCCGTCATTTGGTGATTTTATCATACTACATCATATCATAGTGGGCTGACGATCCTTAGATCACCTCCAACACTAAATAATACTGCATTGATGACTCCATCATTTTTTTATCATCTCTGCACCAGGTTCTATGATACATTGATGATATAAAAAAATACATTTTGATATATTTCAAATCATTTTTGTCTAGCCGAAGCAATTAGCATAGACATACGAATAACGGTATTGTTTTTAAAACTCATTGGTTTCATCATTTGATTCAATGTTTTTCAAGAAAATAGAAGTGCAAACGTCAACACGAAGTCAATAAATTTCGAAAGTCTAGCATAGTTAGTAGATTTAGAATATCCAGGTATCCATTAACTTCAATCTTTACTCCATTACTTCCTTACTTAACTATTCTATCAATCTTCAACTTCATCAATGCTCTCTGTACTATAACCGTTTTCTACCCAATATAGTTCATCAAACTTATCGCACATTGGAAGTTAAGGAACTTGCCACAATAATATGAGTTTAATAACTTATCCTAGTCAGACCATAGGCGTCCATTCGCTGAGGGGTTCCAAACAAACCATATTATTATGAGTCACGAACATACCATATGCATTAATTTTAAGAACCGCACCTAATCCTAATAATATCTGACTAATCTTAATAGTTTCTAACTATCAAACATACACATGAGGAAAGAATCACCTTTTCGCCACATATACATTGATAGCGCAACTCCAACATTCCAATGATTATCAATGTGATAAACTGAGTGCAAGCACAAAATCTCTGCCCATACAAAGGTTTGTAAAACTCAGCCATCACATGAGTCCTCAACTGAAATCCCACCTAATTCTATCTTACTCATAACTTGCTCAATACGAATTCCTCGTATCATATTATCTACAACTCCTCGTGAGTTTATCTTGTACTATTTCATAGTACATCATCTTCATAGCATCAAGCTTATAATTATTCAAACATTACAGACCATCTTTCTTTATAACTTAAACTGATCACGTTGTGATCTTATTCTATAATCATCTCCCTTAAAATTCTTTTCTTAACTCGTGATCGTTTTGTTTTACGATCGTCTTTCTTTCCTTTTTCATCATACGAATCCATTTTCTATACTTGGTACACATCGAGTCTCTAACAGTTTTAATATGGTACGTTGAGTGGTTTCCCAAAAACAACCAACAAACTAGGTTCCGAGTTGCTAGTTCGTATATACCTCCGCTCTATGAAGGAATCGTTTAGCCCAGATACCATACATCAACTATTAAAGAGTACAACTGTACCATACTTAAATATAACTTTTTTATTCTTAACTTCTTTATCATCTTCTCCTTTATTCTCTATGGTTATAGCCTAGGGTACTCTTACCTAAGGTTTATAAACAACAGCTTTGATACCAATTGTAATGACCCCAAAATTTATACAATTGAATTTTCAACTTTGGTCGTTAATAACACATCTACCTTCTGATTTTACATCATTATTCGATGTTAAACTTTATAAAATGCGGAATAATTTAAACTTTTATGTCTTCTTACTTTAATTCCCTGAATCAAAACCTTTATCATCTACATGTCTTTAAATCAATCTTATTTTATGATTCGCTTTATCACTGTTATTATATAAAATTTTACATTTCAGTCAGATAACCTTTACATATCAGATAACTCTAACTTTAGCTTTACAACTCAACATAAAACTATACATTATAAAACATTTAGTACATCTCATGAATCTTAATCATGGTATAAAGAAATAACAACTTTAGCTAAAATATTAATCTCCGTGTATTATTTCTGATCCACGTCATTCACGTAGCACATAGTGTTACCTTCAATCCTTAACCTGCAAAAATGGTTATTTGCAAGGTTGAGCTCGATAGCCCAGCAAGATCTAACAGCTTTCATGCATCACATAGCACATAATAACATGCTCAACATTTAACATACATGTTGTAGTTCATATATCAAGTATAAAGATTGAGTTCCTAACTCAATCACCGTGCTTTAATCAATCAATGTAGTCATAAATTGACTTTAACATTTCATAATTTCAATATATAAATAACACATCATGCTCTTTGCAATAAAGATTTAAAACAGTTAATCATCAAGTTCACATAGCAAATAGGAACCGAAAGACTTGCCTGATTCATAGTTTATGAACTACGACTTAACTGCTTAACGCGTATCTGCACTTCGTGTATTCCTTGAATCTCCTACTAGCAAGATGACGTTAACAAAGTTTAGAAATTCTTCCTTTGATTCCCTCTAAAAGTTCTCTGTGTTTCTCCTTTTCTTTGTTCTTAGCTTATTAGGAGAATACGTGATATAACCCACGTACATCAGGTGAAGAAAATAAAAAGGCGTCAGTTACAATAAACCAAAAGCCATAAGGCTGCGTTTGGTTACACACAATTTCCCCCCATACTTGATTATTTTAATCATTTTATATTATATAGTTTTTATTTGTCACACCTGTAACCAATTTACATAACTTACAATAATAATTATAATTTTTATTATAATTCTTCTGATGATTAATAAATAATCATATATCTAATTTAATTAATAAATTAGATTTAAACATCACTTTATTTAAATTACTTATTTTCTTTAACATTAAACAACTCATTTAATTTAATAAATTCATTAAATTAAATCTTTCAAATAAAAATTACCATTATTCAATTTCATTACTAAATTATTGCACCATTAATTCATTAATTATTTATTTATCTCAATAAATAAATAAATTAAAATATTTATTTAATTCAATAAATATTTAAAACTAATTAAAAATTTCATATTATTTCTTCAATAGTTAATTTAACTATTAAACCTCACTTTCCCAATATATGAATATATATTTCTTTTCACACCGTATCACATATTTCAAAATATATATAGACGTATATATATATATATATATATATATATATATATATATATATATATATATATATATATATATACTCAAACTCAAAACATCTCATAATAAGAATTTTAATTATTAAATTCCTATTTAATAACTTATAAAAATTCGGGTTGTCACAAGCATCAATAATCAAAGATACTATGCAATACCGTGTGCTACTATGCAACCATGCGTATTACTGTACTTTTATCACCGGGTATTTCAATTGTTTAACTGTAAAACTTTTGCCGTTATTTTTATAAAAAGTTATTTCTATCGTTTTCTAACTCCGATAATAATTTCGTTATGGAGTCCACCATTGATTGTGTCGTTGTACGAATATTCCCAGATAAAACGAATATTTATGACAACTTGCTTACTTTGTAAAATTTATAAATATTACCCACAACTATAACATTATATCAAATCCACACCTTATTATTCAAAAATAATATTTAGAGAAAATTAAATCTCTCTAGAGTTAAATTTAAACGTTGAGCGCAAGAAGGTGAAATAAAAGAATGGGTAGAACCGGTATCAAATAAGGTATAGACTTTGCAAGAGTTTATGGTTAGCTTACCCGTGATAACTTCATTCGGTTTCCTCGCTTTTTGGGAGGTCATGACAAACGCTCTCCCTTGAACTACTGGCTTTGACTTGTCTGGGATGGCCTATGGTGTCTCCATCCTGACTAGAATTGACTTCACTACACGACAAAATCGAGCTAGGTGACCTTCTCTTCCGTAATTGTAACACGTTTTTGGTTGCTGTATACAGTTTGGACTGATGTGTCCCTCCATTCTGCATTTATAGCATACGACCGGTGGTCGTTCTCCTTCCTTGAAAACTGGTGTTGGTGCTACCGTCTTTCCATCATTATTGAACCTTCTCTTCTTGAAATTTCCACTCAACTCATTTCTTCTATTATCTTGGCCAGGGTTACCACCGAAATGGTTACCATTTCTGGCATGTTGATTTCCTCCATATTTGTTGTCACCACTTTGATGACTGCTACCACTGGTATTATCATTTTGCTGGATGTTATCTCTTGGTTGGGTTGACTCATTATCGCACTCCAATAACTAAGCCATATTCACAACATCTGAATACAAGCAAAGTTTGTGAGAAATGAGGTATTGACGTATTTCGGGTTTCAAACCTTACAGAAACATTCACGCCATACGCTCCTCATTATCTACCAAATGGGATACAAACTGGGATAACTTTGCAAATTTAGCCTCGTATTGCGACACGATCATATTGTTTTGCTCCATCTTGATGAATTCTACCTCCTTCATGTGACGAATACTTTCAGGAAAGTACTTATCGTTGAATAATTTTTGAAACTTCTCCCAAGACATCTTTAGTGCGGCACGTTGAGTACGTTTTATAGATTCCCACCAATAATCTACCTCTCCTCGCAACATGAAAGTGGCAAAGGGAACCTTTTGCTTCTCGGAGCATCCCAAGACATCAAATATCTTGGTGATCTGCTCCATCCACGTCTCTGCCTTAAGTGGCTCTGGCTTTCCCAAAAACTCTGGTGGTCCAAGCTCCTTGAATTGCTTAGCAGTGACCAGCCGTGAGTTGCCAGTGTTTCCATCTGCATTTTGAACAAGAGTCTCTCTTGTCTGATGTTGCATGAATTGCAAAAAGTTTCTGAACATCCCATTGTTCATCATTTAGTCGGTGTTGTTGTTTACATGAGGATTATTTCCTTCCCGATGCACATTATCCAGGTTATTGATCATCGGTGACTCATTGGTCTCATGTGCTCCATTGCTTATCTCAATATTTTCAGATGCCATTTTCAAACACTGCCAAAAAACAAGGGTTAATTGACATGCCACATATTATCCCTATTTTTTGACTGACCAATTAAATAACAAATAAGCATAGGTAGGTCATACTAGCGAAGGATTTACCCGTCTCAGCCAGGGATCATATCCCTAAGCTTTGATACCAACTGTGATGCCCCCAAAATAGGTATACACAACCCATTTTGAGTTGCCAAATACATGGTACAAAATTTAAATACAAACTTCATTTATACAATACGACAAAAACGTAGCTGGGAGTTTTAACACGAATATTGTTGCGTAGACAATATCCAAACTCAAATGGAGTCCTCATTACAATTAATATCACACTATTTCATAGAATAATGAGGACTACTATAGCCACCATTTTGGACCATCACTCCATTTTTCGACTAGTTCCAGCTATATTCTCATTTCCTGAAGAGAACAATGAAAATAAAGGGTGAGCTCAACTAGACCAGTAAAGAATATTATGACTAAGATAATGCAGAATAAATTATCATTAGCATTAAATAGTGTAAAACTGATAGAATTCAATAAACAACAAGTTTAACTGCAGCAGCAATCCATTAGAAGAGTCAAGTAGAGCATGATATCTACTATCTTCTTTGACTTAAAAGTTCATCATCAATATTTTATCGCTGTAACACAGCTCAATAAATAATCCACATATCGAATTATCCATGCACTATGGGCCAAATATATTCGTTAGTATCATATCCACGAATTATCCATGCACTACGGCCCAAAGATATTCATTATTATCACCAATGGTCATGATCATGCCAACAAATGTCCATCAATGCACTACGGGCCAATGAAGACTTTTACCACATCATTTGCAACATTACAGCTCATGATTATACCGATACATAATTCCTGGTCATAATCATACCAATCAACAGTCCATCTATGCACTACGGGCCAAAGATGACATTCATCACAATATAAGCATGAGGATGATTACAATGATATAAGCATCAATCAAACAAAATCAAGGATAAATATTAAAGATTTTTAATTTATCTAGAGTTTAAAAATGTCCAAATTGTTAACATGATAACTGATTTGTGGAGTAAAATTCAAGAATAATATTCATGTATCAAAAATAATTTGGACAGAAAACAAATCCATATTTGTCGTGAATAGTACCCCTGGTGAATAGTACCCAAATGAATAGTACCCCATGAATAGTACTTCGTAAATAGTACCCCAGCATGAAAAGAACAAAATTTAACAAGAATGTTCAAAAAAATATTCTTATGAAATGATACTAGATGAAGCACAAATTTCAAGGATATTCTACTAATTTCAAGGAGTATAGAAGCAATACTTATCAACATGAGTGTAGAATTAGGAATATGAAATGAAATAATATTACTTATATACTACAGAGTATGGAAGAAAATATTATTTCATACGAATATTGAACAAAAATAATATCCCTTACCTTAAAAAGAGAGTATTTTTGACTGGTATGGCGGGGATATTCTTAAAGAAAACTTGTATTGTTTTCTACACTCAAAGCTTCCTTAAACTAAAAAGAAATACGCTCAATATTATAGAAGAAGAATTCTCTGATTCTGGTGTGATTTTTATTTTTAAACTAAGCATTCTATTTATAGGAAAATGGCATAGTACTATTTGAATTAGAAAATCACGGGTGCACAATAAAGGATTCACGGACGATTTTCACGGACGAATTCTAAAAAAAATTAATTTTATTATGCTGCACTATGCAAACACTATACAGTAAATGCAACACTATGCATAATAAAATATAATATATTCTATTTTATATAAAAAAGAAAACTTATATAATATATATATATATATATATATATATATATATATATATATAAGTAATAAAACAAAACTGAGTTAACTTTCTACCGGCGATTTTCAAAAATGAGTAAGTGGGGGTCTATGTAATAAGTCAAATTTAAAACAATTACTTCATAAAATACCCCTCTATTTATCTCAATTCACTTGGCTTCTCTAAATACATTTTTAATAAAATTTATTCATCATTAATATTATAACTCACAATATTAATAACCAGATCATTCCCAGAAAAGAGGGGGCTTTCTGATAAAGACTTCTCCTTATTGGCGCGCAATTAGGTGGCCAAACTCCTTTCCTCGACAGTACTTTCTAGACATTGTTAATAATACAAATAATAATATGAATAACTTTGTTGTCTCAATTATTGATTTAATAATATAAAATATTGTGACAATAATTGAATCAATAATGTGAGATACTATGCAACATTTACTATGGCAATAATTGAACAAAACTGAGTGACTTCTCACGTAAGTATCAATAATCAAAGATATTATGCAATACCGTGTGCTACTATACAACCACGCGTATTACTGTACTTTTATCACCGGGTATTTCAATAGTTTAATGGTAACACTTTTGCCATTATTTTTATAAAAAGTTATTTCTGTCGTTTTTTAACTCCGATAATAATTCCGTTGTGGGGTCCACCAATGATTGTGCCGTCGTACGAATATTCCTAGATAAAACGAATATTCTCCGACCAAACGAATATTTTATGACAACTTGCTTACTTTGCAAAATTTATAAATATTACCCACAACTATAACATTATATCAAATCCACACTTTATTATTCAAAAATAATATTTAAAGAAAATTAAATATTTATTCATAAAAGTTGGGGTCTTACAACATATGTTATGGGACTTGTTTCTAAGTTCATTAACTCGGTCTAAGTTCATTAATTAGTTTGTCCAATCAAAGATTCAAGTTTGGTGGACAAAGCGAAAAAGGAGCAAATATTTAAGTTTGGGGCTTAAAAACAACGTAAGAGCAATTCTGGTCTAATGGCGCTACAACGCCAATTTTTGTGCAGGACTTGGCACTGCCGCGCCAATTGACCAAGAAGTCCAAGAAGTTTGGACAGGTTCTAGAGGCATGGCACTGTCGCGCCAATGCTAGGCTATTTTGTGGCGCTGCAACGCTAAGAACGCGACACAAATTTTGAGGAACGCATTTTTATCATATATGTTTCCTTTATTTTAAGGATTTTGATATGTTTTCATAATTCTAATGTAACTAGGATGTTTATTATATAAGATTTGATTTCCATATTGATTTGTTAGCTAGGAATTAGATTTCCATTCAAATTTTTTATTCCTTATAGAATTAAGGTTTTGTTGTATTAGTATAAATAGGATACATACCTGATGTAATTGATAGACAATTTTGATTAATAAAATTACTTTTTTTGACCTTCTCATTTTTTGGTTCTTTAAGACTTTCTAGACTAGTTCTTAGTTTTCTTGAGATTCATTATTGACTTATCATACAATAATACATAGTTGTGTGTGGCGTCCTTTACTGCATCAATCGTCGATTATACCAAGATTATCGCTTACATATAAGCGAGGGGTCTAGGTGTCCATTCAACATTGATTTCCTAGCGTAAGCAATTGTACCAAGATTACCGCTTATATATAAGCGAGGGGTTAAGGTGTTGTGAGTGATTCACCTTCATAGCTTTCTAGAAATGATCCAGGCTATGACCACATCACGCAAGCGTGCCATGGAGTCTATCAGAAGTTGTCTTCGTTTTTATCATCAATCTCGTTCGTTATTTTCCAGATCAATATTTTAGGCACATTACTGAAGGTCAAAGGTCAAATGAGCTTCGTGATAGTGGCCATTGTTTATATGACAAAATGGGTGGAGGCCCTCGTTAAGTTATCACCGAGAAAGAGTGCTTGAAGTTCTTTAATTTAAAGAGTATGTGGTGTTCTGGTTCGGTATCCTCTTAGTTTTTGTATCTAATAACTGTAGACACTAAAAAATTTTCTTTCCTTGGACTAACCATGCAGGAGGGAAAATCATCTTTTTACACCCTGGAGACAACCCCAAGGGAAGATAATTTCATCTCTGAAGACAACCCCGAGGAAATACAGAATCAACAACAATCAAACCCCAGAGACAACCCTGTGGGACAGCCAAAAGTGACTTCAAACCCAGAGACAACCCCGGAAGGGAAAAAAGGTAATTTTCCCAACACAACATAAACAGTAGACGTCCAGCTATGTATAAGGTCACAAAGGACCACCGCAGCCATCTCGAGTGCAAAATACGCAAGACAGCTCCACAAACTACCATCGGATACTTGAAGATGTTATTTTGGTCATGGACCCATCTTTCTGGATTCAGAAATTGGAAAGCTTAACATCTTTGCGTAGCTCTCGGAAAGAGATTTCTGGAATGGTATAGAACACCTCCCAACGATTCCTGGATTACAAGATATAGACGTTTCAGCAAATTATACAATGATCTAAGGAACAAACTTCAAGGTAGTGGGACCCATCGGCTGGCCAGAGCTCTACTGTACTGGATGGGGGTCAATAATACAGCCCCTAGCTCATTTTAGAGAGAGATTTTTCATTTTCCAAGTTTCTAGAGAGAGAAATGGAGCGATTCTTCATCTCAAACTTAGTAAATCTCAGTTTTATACACTTCTATACATATAAACTTTGTTATATGAACTTTCTATCGGTTGAAATAAAGCTTTGGAATTTTTTAGCCCTCTTTTGTGCCGTTTGCGCACCATATTATAAGATCTTCTCATATATGTGCTTATTTACATATGTGCTTATTTACTGATTTAATATATATATATATATATATATATATAAGTCTTATATATACTGCTTGATTGTGCATAGATCTAGCTTTTTATCGGTTATTTTGTGTAAATAGTTGATATTTCCAATGCTTTGACTAGATTTAACCTAGTTCTAGCCTGATCTAGCATTTAACCATACCAAAAGCTTCATAGCTTGACCCATTGAGCTAGATAGGCACATATCTAGGTAGATCTAGTTTATTTTTAAGTTTTGTAAATACTTTGCTACCACGCGACCCTAGATCTGTATATAGAGAAAGCGAAAATTTTAACTACTCGCGTGCAAGGATTTAATCGATAAATCACTTGTTTAGCGAAGTTAGGAAATATATGTATATATTATGTTAAAATATACTTTGTGCAAGGTTTTAAATGATATCGTGTGAGCCTAGGAATCATAGGGTTGAAGATTCAATCAAAGGATCTAGACCCGGTTCCCGTGATGGTCTTGTTTAAGTTGTACAGTCAGCTTGCAATTCATTGTACATGTAATCTTGGGCCTTAAAACGGTATCCGGATTTAAAGCCCCGAAATAGTGAAATCATGGTTTGTGGGTGCTCGGGCTAACTTCGATGGCTTTCATGCCCACAAGGGGCCCGACCTTTATAGTTAATAATTTCGATTTAGCCTTTGAAGATGCTTCGCATATCAAATAAAACCAAATCAAGCCACTTCTAAGATAAAATTGGAAGTATCAAAGGGCCTTGATTCCTATTTGGCAAAGGGTTTGAAAACAATCTTTTCAAAACATCACTTTCATATGCTTTAATTGAAAAATTAAACTTTTCTATAAATCATACCCTTTGTACATAGGTCCAAAGAGGCAGGATACTACTTTTAAAATAAAGCACTTAAGCACTTTTAATCATATACACACACTTCATGCTTAAGGAATGAAAAAGTCACGGTAACCGTGTTTCACGGAAGTCGAAGGGTGCCTAACACCTTCCCGTCGCTTAAGCAAGCCCCAGAACTCAATGAATCTCGGGTTCCAGACCAATTAAACATAGTCACATATTGGGCCATATTGCGAAAATCTCCAAAATCCAGATGAGTTGGTACATCCTTTTGAACTCATACCAACTGGCGGCTCTGTCTAATTCGGCCCAATCGCATAAAATTAATCTTTTCAAAAATCGTCGACATGTATGTCGGTCCTTTCCTCAAATCTCACCTTTTAAATAAATCAACCTAGCAAAATACAAAAGGGATGAGAACGGGATTTCCTGACGTCGACAACAATGGAAGGCAGTTTGTGGGGTCTGACTTTGAGGAGTTTCTGAAGAACCTGGACATTCAGCCGTAGGACTTCAGTAGCACATCCTCAATCCAACGGTCAGGTGGAAGTTACCAATCGAATCTTACTCAATGGGATTAAAAGGAGGCTAGATGACGTGAAAGGACGGTGGCCTGAGGAGTATATTAGTGTCATGTGGGCGTATCGAACTACTCCTCGAACAAAAAATGGGTGATTCGTCGTTCAGGTTGACATATGGGACTGATGCTTTTGTCCCAATGGAGATTGGGTCTCCTTCACTTCAGGTCAGTCAGTATAAGGAGTTGTATAATGATGAAGGGATTTGGGTTAACTTAGACTTATTAGAAAAGGTTCAGGAATCAGCATTGGTAAGGCTAAAATGTACCAACGAAGAACAGCCCGACATTACAATAAAGGTATCAAAGAAAGATGATTTGAAGTTAGGGATTTAGTTCTTCGGAAGAGGAAGGCTTCTGCGCCCCTAATTATTTGAAAATGAATGCCTAATTGGAAAGGTCCGTACAAACTTATAGACGTGCCGAAGTCAAGGACTTATCGACTTCGAACTATGGATGGGAAAAAATTAAAAATACTTGGCATTCTGGTCAGCTTAGGAAATATTATCAGTAGATTATGTATTTTCCTTTCACAATTATGTACTCAAATTACTTTACTCATAAAGGTGGATTTATTCAGGAACTCATGCTTGCAAAAATAGATTTCATTCATTTATGATCATATAGACAAGGATAGCTTGTACATCAAAAAAAAGTAAAATAAATACCAAAGGTCGGGTCAGTTTTCAAGTGTCTCCCTTTTAATCATCGAAATCAAGGATCTTCGGGTCAAGGCCAACAACCCGCATCTTTTCCTTCATCCTCACCTTAGCATTTTTATACCCCTCACCGATCTAACGGACGATGTCTTCGGTCAGCTCGGGAGACTTTTTATAATCAAAGATGACCTTCTGTTGCACGGCTTCGGTTAGATAAACTTCTTTCATGATTCATTCGTAATATTCTTCTAACTTATTTCCCGCATCCATCAGGTTCGCCATCTTCATCTTCATGTCTTTGGCGTGATCTTCAAGATCGACCACACTTTTTGAAGATCATCAGTATCCAGCTATAGCCCATCTTAATCGGCGAGGAGTTGGTACTTGTGTTCATTGAGCGAGGAATATTGATCTCTTAAAGCATTCAGCTCCCGCATAAGCTCTTTGGCATGATTGACGAATATGATGTGGCGGCTCTTCTCGGATGCTAGTTCAAAGTTAGAGGATTGAAACTCAGTTTGAAGGCGCTCAACCTCAGCCTGAGCCCTTTCACCTAAGCGTGGATGTCGGCCATTCGGTGGAGAGCTCAAGTAACGAAATATGTGGCCTAAAACATAAAATGGGGGTCAAGAATGAGAGGCAAGGGAAGGATAAGAATAATTTGTTCGGAGTTTTTTTAGATATGGGCTTACCCGACCCTGATGTATTGCACTTTCCAGCATGAGTCATTCAAGGGTATGTTCTTCAAATCTCTCTTCGTCTCGAAGGAGGGCGAAGAGGTCGTGGAGGGAAAAGGGATAGTTTTCTAGCTCTTCGTGCCACATGGTCAGAGTCGAGAATACTTCAGTGGTCGAAATAATAGGGGTGGGTGGAGATGGTGATGATTTGTGTGGAGGGATTTCTTTCAATTCAGTGCAGGGTTTATTGAAAAGCACTCGGGGGAGAGTGGTTCTCTTGTTTTTCTTTTTAGAGGTTCAGTGATGGTTTTTTTAGTGGGTTCAGACTTAACTGTTTGTTGAGAGGGTTCGGAGTCGATAATTTGTTAGGTTGGTTTGGTCGGGGGTGTTTTAGTAGGTGTTTTCTTCCTTTTGGGTTGTTTTTTCTTGAAAAGGGTTCTTCTTTCAGCAGGAGTTAGGTCTGTAGCATCTTTTTTTGTAGGAGAAATTATGGGCATCAGAACAGATGATATTGGTTGTATTAGGAGGGGAGCTTTGGACTCTGAAGATGTATTAGAGGAGGTTTTAGGAGGTTGGTCGGGTTAGCGGTTGGTATTTTGTATGGGCTCGGAGTAGGTTTCAAAGATTTCTACGATTATAGAGATGTCGTCGGGAAGTGATATTATTTGGGATGATTAGCCAACCTCTATGGTTATTTGTTTCTTGAAGTGAGATATTGTTGAAATAAATATGTTAGCTTTGGTTGAGAACTAATAAATTTTGAATAAAGATAAGGGGTTTGGAACTTACAGTTGTGGTCGTGCAGCCAAGTCTGATCGGACACAAGGTCCATCGACCAGTCTTCCTTTGGCATTTTGGAGTAAAGGGCTCTGAGCTTTTTGATATGCTTATAAAAAAATTTGAATACAACGTTAGCCTTTGAAGAGTCGGCCTAGCTCGAGAGGAGATTTATGCCATGCCCTTTGATGAAGAATCAGTTGGAGTGTCATCCTTTGTTGCTTATTGATGTTTTCATCCAATTGTGTCTATTCAATTGTTTGTTTAGTTACCGAAAGCCTGGTTCTTTTGTTTGGCCAAGGGAAAATAGGGTAAAGAGGATGTCCATGCAAGGAGGGACACCACATTCGTGGCAAAAGGCTATGAAACATATGAGGTGAATGTATGAGTTCGACACTAGTTATGTGAACCTAATCCCCATAAAGATGAAGAAAAATGAAATGAACCACGTACCTGAGGGCGTAAAGAAGGACGGTGGTCCACCCCTCCAGACGGTGGTACATTATTTCGTTTAGTTTTGGTGCACGGAGGTCATAGTCATTGGGGATGATATATTAGTGGCATATTTCCTGTAGGGTTTGTTTTGAGATTGAGGATCGGGTGTTGATGTGAGAGTAAACTTTCTGTGATGAATACTCCTTTATCATATTTTGCTCTGTGATTTCAGCTTCAGTTCTGGTTAATTATGGGGTTGTTTCAGAGGTGGAGGAGGAGTTCGCAGTCTAAGGGCAGTGGTGAAAATGACGGTGTCTTAAGATTAAGGGTTTTTAGATAGGATTGTGGTAATAGGAGTGGTTGTTGTTATGGAAGAGTTGGTGGATTGGGCTAGTGCCAAGATGGATTTAGAAGTGGCTTGGATAGAAGAGATGATAGCTTGGTTATTGTTCTCTACCATTAATGTGACGCCCCCAAAATAGGTATACATCACTCATTTTGAGTCGCAAAATACATGGTACATAAATCAAATACAAACTTCTTTTATACAATACGAAAAAAGTGTAGCTTAGAGTTTTTACATGAATTTTGTCTCATAGACAATATTCAACTCAAATGAAGTCCTCATTACATTTATTATAACACTATTTCATAAAATAGTGAGGACTACTATAGCCACCATCTCAGACCGTCACTCTGTTCCCTGACTAGTCCCAGCTACGTTCTCATTTCCTGAAGAGAACAATAAAAGCAAAAGGGTGAGCTCAACTAGCCCAGTAAGAAATATTATAACTAAGATAATGCAGAATAAATTATCGTCAACCTTCAACAGTGTCAAACTAATAAAATACAATAAACATCAAGTTTAACTGCAGCGGAACAAGCAATCCATTAGAACAGTGAAGTAGAGCACGATATCTACTATCTTCTATGAGTTAAAAAGTTTTTCATCAATTTTATCGCTGAGACTCAGCTTAATAAATAAACCACATCATCGAATCATCCCTGCACTACGGGTCAGGGATATTCATGTAATCATCAATGGTCATGATCATACCAACAACTGTCCATCAATGCACTACGGGCCAATGAGGACTTTTACTATATCATTTGTAATATTACGGTTATGATTATACCGAATAATTCCTGGTCATAATCATACCAATCAATAGTACATCTATGCACGTAAGCCACAGATGACTTTTATCACAATATAAGCATGAAGATGATGACAATGATATAAGAATTCAATTAAAAGAAAGTAAATGATAAATTTTTAAAGGTTAATAACTTAATTTATCCAGAATTCAATAATGTCCAAATTGTCAACATGATACTGCTTTGTGGAGTAAAATTCAAGGATAATATTGTATCAAAAATAATTTGGACAGTAAAAAATTCAATTATTGTCATGAATAATTCCCTGGGTGAATAGTACCTGAGTGAATAGTACCCCATGAATAGTACTTTGGGAATAGTACCGTAAAAATGAATACTACTCATGGACAGTACTCCGGCATGAAAAGCTTAAAATTTAATATGAATGTGTAAAAAATATCCTTGTGAAACGATACTAGATGAAGCGCAAATTTCAAGGATATTCTACTAATTTCACATAGCAAAGAAGCAATACTTTAACAAAATGAGGGTATAATCAGGAATACGAGACGAAATAATATTACTCACATACTACAGAGTATGGAAGAAAATATTATTCCTTATGAATACTGAAAAAAATATCCCTTACCTCAGAAGAAGACTGAATACTGGAATAGTGAGGTAGCAGACTTCTCTTCTACTTTCTCTCTAAAGCTTCTCTCTCTATAGTTTCTCTCTCTATAATTGCTCTTGTGAGTCTTAGTGAATTGGTGAGAATGAAAGAAGAATGATCTTTTATTTATAGGAAAATATAGTTTCAATAATTGCACGTTTTGGGGCTCGAAATATTACAATACAATACCTTCATCTTTTCCTTCATTTTTAATTTAGTCCTGCAAGTATTATAAAAACTTTCACCACCTCCCCTAATAGTACATCATGTGAATCAATAGTTTTATACATGTGAAAAAAATAATTACAGTATAGTACCTTCATCTATACCTCCATTTTTAATTTAATCATGAAAGTATTATCAATCTTGCACCACCTCCCCTAATAGTACATGCATTTGAATCAATAGTACACACATGTGAACAAATAGTTATACGCATGTGAATTAATAGCAATTAATTGCTCATTTATTCGATTAATTACCCGATTGGTCAATATAACCTCCATACATCAATTATTATCGAAATAGATGATGTCGATTTCCATTAACACTAATAATCCCAACACAATGAAAATATCAATTTCATCTTTAATCAATACGAACTTATTCATCATTAATATTATAACTCATAATATTTAACAACAAGATCATTCCCAGGAAAGAGGGGACTTTCTGATAAGGATTTCTCTCTATTGGCGCGCAATTAGGTGACCAAACCTCTCATTGACAGAGCTTTCTAGACATTGTCAATATTGCAAATAATAATATGAATAACTTTTTCGTCTCAATTATTGATTTAATAATAATAAATATTATGCAGATGATACTGTGACAATAATTGAATCAATAATATGAGAGATATTATGCAAAGAATTATCGTAGCAATAATTGAGTATAACTGAGTGACTTCTCACATAAGCATCAATAATCAATATCGTGTGCTACTATGCAATCACACGTATTACTGTACTTTTACCACCGGATAGTTCACAGTTTAACGGTAAAACTTTTGCCGTTCTTTTTATTAAAAGATAATTATGTCGTTTTCTAACTACGACAATACTTCCGTTGTAGGGTCCACCAATGATTGTGCCATCGTACGAATATTCCATGTTAAAACGAATATTCCCTGACCAATCGAATATTATATAACCACTTGCTTACTTTGCAAAATTTGTAAATAATACCCACAACTATAACATTATATCAAATCCACATCATAATATTTAAAAATATATTTCGAGAAAAATTAATCTTTATTCAAAAAATTTGGGTTCTTACAATTAATTTTAATCTTGATGTTTATCGAAGTTACTGTAGGCTAGCCGGAGACGGAGAATATTATCGTATGAATGAGGGAATCGCTAGGTTACTTTGAGGAGGACTGTCGAAATTTGAAGTGTAAGTGTAACAGTTGGTTTTTGGATTTGAGGCTTTTGAAATGATTGGTTACTTCCACACGTTCCGCGAGGTACTGTAATGACCGTGAATTTTAAACTCCTTATTAAATAAATATGTGACTTAATTTTAATGAGTTAGTTTTGTGAGTATATTTAAACCTTATGTGGTTATGTGAAATTATGAAATGACTAAAGGGAGTCACTAATAGTTTATTTAAATTAGTGGACTAACCCTAAGACTTTAATATCAAAGAATTGATATGATTATTATTAATTAAATATTCAATTTATTTGGATATAGTGGCAGGATTTGAACATATTGATTAATTGTAATTATGAGTAATTAATTGATAATGTGTTGATTAATAATTATTATGAATAAATAATAATTAATGAGTAAGAGATTAATAAATATTATATGATTATATTTAATTGATTAATTTGATCAAACATACAAAATAGTAAACCTTTCTTATATGGTAGTTAACTATATATTTTATATAATACAAGGTGACACATTAATATGTCTATAGATTATATATATAGACTATATAGTAAGAGTTATTTGCATGCATGTGAGTTGCATACTAATATTGTTTATATGACATGAAGTATGTGGGTAAACATTCATGTATGCCCTATTGACATATAATAAGATCAATGGTTAATTAATAATGATTTCATTAAGTTATTATGATTATAATAATAACAGTTATGGTAATAAATAATTAGCAATGCATAATTGTATTTGGTGGTAATAGAAAATGTACATGGATTATATGTATGTGCACTACTTGATACCTTGTAATTAGGAAATACATTGTATGCCCTTTAAATCATAATAACCTATGTTATACGAAATGAATTGTGTATACATATTATATAACCAAAGTATATATTATATGTATATATGGTATAAACCAAGTGTTGTATTATTATCTTTGCAAGTGCTAAGATTTTACTCTTGTCCCATATTAAGAGCCCACTTCATTCTTCCCACGTGAAAAGCTAGTAGCCTACTCTATCTTCATCTCAAAATCAACCAAATAGAACTAATAAGTGGATGGGGAGTGGGATTCATGAGTGAAATCACCAACTCTCACTAACTCTCTCTTATCCATTATACATTCTTGTATTCCTTTGGTTTAATTTGAGAGGTAATTACATTATATGTGTATCCATTATTCTATAAATGAGACCCTCACCTTCCTCAATGAAATTGTTGAGCAATTAAAGGAGTGAAATCAGAAGTGTTGGAGAATTCAATTAAGCTTCAAGAGGTATAACCCTAAACTTTTATTCTTAGTTTGGTATGTCAAATTCTTAGGAATTACTTGAAGTTCTTTATTAATCAATGTGTTTAGAAAGTATGTTTACATGTATGAACCCTTAAATGGTGGATTAGAACGTTTTTAAACTGAAAAGAATCATGTTGGGTAAGGCTCTTCAAAAGCAGTAGTCTTTTACTCGCTACGGTCCGAGCATGGCGCATATTGCTACTTATTTATACTAGGGTGCAGGTCAAGATTGCACTTGAACTTGCACTGATTTTTTGTTTTTTTTTTTTTCATCTCTGTTCATGCTAACTTGTTTGTACCTTGTTAGAGCAAGCTTGTAAACAGTTTTAACACACACATGTAAGCACATGCATGTAGTATGAACAAATATAACAATGTTAGTACATATGATTGACACCACACTTATGGTTTTGAAATGAGATTTGTAGTTTCAAAAGTGAACTTTGTCACGAACACATCATGTAATCATTCTAATTGTATGAACATGATAATATGGTTATATTGACATGAAATGCAAGTTTAAAGTGATTAAACACGCTAGCATACATGATTGAAAGTTAAGAAAATTTCAAAGGTAAGAAACTTAAGACTTTTCAAAGTGCTAAACGATGCTAAATATGAAATTATGATATAAACACTATGAGCATGTGTATTAACAGGTTATATGATCTCTATGTGGATATATGGCAAGAGTTGTAAAAGCATGATGATTACACGACCTTTTTATGTTTTAATGACATGTAAATTGAAAGTTAAAACTTATGGCAATGAACTCAAGAATGGTCATATGCTATGTGAGAACCTCTAGCATGTATGTATGTTAAAGTATAAGTGTAATTGATATGTTAGAGTTGGGCAAAAATAGGAAGTGCAAAAGCTCAACCACAGTGCGGCGGGGATGACATATATGACTACTGTGCAGTCCCTAAGCTTCAGAACAAGCGTGAATGATCACGCCATCTTGCAGTCATAAATAGATTCTATTTTTGGATCTGATGATTCAAAGCATACCTATATGATTTCTTTAACTTGTATGTAATGTATTAAGAAACATGTTAGGTGATAGAGAAGAATGTTAATGAGAAATTTTGACTTTCAAATGTTGAGTCTAAAATAAGGTTTGCAAACTATAAAGCAATGATTTAAATTGAAGTGCTATGTGGTCAAGCCTATATTGATACATAGAAACTAGATAATCTAAAGTTATTAAATCTAAGACACGATTAGATTGACTTACGTGAATTATGGGATAGACCTATGTGATTGATTGATTCTTGTAAGTTTAGACTCATATTAGTTTGTGCATACTAATTGGAAAGACTGACTTGTTAATGTTAGGTCGTTTCAACGCAAGTTAATTAAAGCTAGAATTAAATTGTAGCTGAGCAAACAGCCAAGTCTTTGAACTTCACTCTTGGGTTGTGCAAGTTCTTAATTCTTACTCATTTACTTGAGCAAGTATCCGAACATTATTTTTATTGTGTTGCAAGTTCTCTACCTTACACAACTTTGAATATTGTGCAAATTGCTAAACTTCACATATTTTTTTGAAAGTTTCCTATCCTTTTCATATTGTATTGAGCAGGTTATTGTTGAATTTAAAGTTATTCATTTAAGATTGAACTTTATTTCCAAACATGTTATTAAGTGGTTTAATTACTTTATAATTATTCCGCATCGATATTATTGATATTCGCACTTAGTGAACTTGAGTTCGTACAGTCTTAGACTTGTACATCATTTAAAGTTTTATAATTCTTGAACTGTGTCAGATAGAGTCTGAACCTTTGTTCGGTCTGACAAGTGTATAAAGTTTTATAAAAGCTATCTAAACCAATTTATGGTAAGGATTCTTAGACTGAAAGAACACCCCTTTTATGATAGGGGAGTACCCCAGGTATCTAATATAAGATACAAAGAGCGAATTTAAATGTTATGCATATACATGGTGTACGCGAGCTGATCCCCTCAAGTACTTATTCTGTAGCTAGTAACCAAAGGGTCAATCAGCTATTGATTCCATTGGAGTTTTATAGTTCAAAGTCTACTTGACTATCAGTTATTCTAAAAGCAATCATTATATTTTCTTCTAATATTCATAGTGTTGAATCCTTCGAACATTCATATTATCGAATTCATTGTCAGATATTTTTCCATTCATCATGATATATCCTTATTGTTGTATTTAAACTTGTTGAGCAAACTTGTTGCTCATCCTTGTTATATCATGAATTATATTGCAGTTCAGCCCGAGACCTCAGGGAAGGACAAGGGTAAAAGAAAGATGTAGAATAGTTGCGAGGAGCAGACTTTATCTTATGCCTAGTTAATATTGTTGTTATGTAATATGAACCCTAATGATTATTTTAGGGTATGTTTGTAAGATTGTATTAAGGTTATCGAATCTTGGGACTAGTAACACCTTTTGAATGAACGACGTACGTTTATTATATTCCGCATTTTAGTTATCGTATGTTGTTTAGAGGTGGATGGTTGTACGGTTTTGGGGGTGCCATAGGTACGGCGTTGTAATGATGGAGGTGGGTCATACGAGGATACGTGGGACGAGGAAATGGTTTTTTGGTTTTAATATCCGTAGTGAAGGATTAATTGTACTTTTTGTACTCTCTTATTATATATATTATAAAAAGAACGTGACGGCAATGTTAGGGCGTGATTTATTGAGCCCGAGAAATTCGGTGGGTCCTATCCTACGTGGAGGAATTTCCCCACCAAGAGGTCTGTGTTTGATTGGAGTGTTGGGCATTTAAAGAATTTGTAGTCATAACTGTATTTAATATTTATTTCTTAAGAAAAGAGTTAGGATTATATCCGACTTCCTTTTTTAATGAGATTGACTTATATCCTATTATGATAACTACCATAATAAGGAGTTATATTCCAATTCGGGGATGGGCATGGAGGAGGAGGTGTGATCATTATAAATACAAGGTTACACCCTAAGTTACAGGTAATGTTCTATTGAACACTAAAGCTATAAGCCTTTATTGTTAACATATTTTTAGCATGTACTTATTCTCACACCGGAGCTATCCCCCGAAGATCCAAGCCGTCAAGTTCTTTTATTTAGTTTATGTGCAGAATTGGACACGTTATTTGTAATTGGATACGTAGACGAATCTTGGCGTTAACACTCAAGTTCAACAAATTATATAGTATGAATTAAAAATAATGTTATTATTATATAATGGTGGCTCACATAATGTTCACATGTACATACATACATATTTGTGGGCCCGCCTAATATGTATGTGTATGTGAATATTATGTAAATCTTTTTTTTATGAGATAATAGCATTGTTAATGAATTAAAGTACTACCAATAATAGACATCATCAAATGTTATTAAAGTTTCGATACAAAGGGTTATAAACTTTGAATCAGAGTACTTTCATCAACCTCGATATTTTACTAAAGTAATTGAGTGGTCGTAAAGAATAAGAAGGACCCAGTTAGCATGAAGTTAATTTTTTGGTAAATTAGTTAATTGGCCAACAAAATGATGACACACATAGAATCTCGCATGTGTATCAGTATTATATTGGTCAATTGACCAACTTACCCAAAAATAAATTTCATACTAACCACTTCCGAGTAAGAATTCTAACATTTTGTATTGTAGGTGATTAGCACCTAATTGTACTCTTGGTACATGTAACCACATCCTTACAAACAGTATATTATTAATTTTATTACATCCACACTGTATGTTAACATAGTGTTGATGATTCCACAATTCTCGCACCGTACTTCAATAGTGTTTTTTTTTTCATTATCTATATTTTAGAAAAAAGAAAGACGAAATATTTTAATTAGTAATTGATTATTTTAATACACACATAGACATGCAATAATATATCAAAAGGTTAATATATTAAAAAGTACTAATTTAATTTTGGAACGAATGGAGTACATCTCAAAAGTTCAAAAAAACACATAAAAATATAATTAAAATTTTAAAATAAATATGACTAATTGTCAAAAACAAACACAATGAAAAATACATATAAAAAATATAGTTAAAATTTAAAAATAAATAAGATTATAATTGTCAAACGCCGTACTTGATACAAGATACCAAGCTAGTATAAAATACCAAGCTAGTATAAATTAATAGAACTACAAAAGTAGACATTTTCATATAATTCTCTTGTATAAATGAAGCTAAAACCCAACAAAGTTTTACGTTTATTCTATTTTTAATAATCAACTAATTCTTTTACACTTTAAATTATAAACTCATGAGTAATATTTTTATTTTTCCAAAAAATGTTAATTATCGTGAGTTGACAGTTAGAAAATTATTAATAAAATGACATTTTAATTCATTTCTAAAACCTTAAATAATAATATGGAAGTTAGGGGTGATTATGGTGTGGTTTGAAATCCAAATCACACACGAAACCGCTTAGGTGCAGTTTGAAAAATCCAAAACTGCAAATGAAACCGCTTGTAATTGGTGAGATGCGGTTTTGAACTGTACGATGCGATTTCATTTGGTGTGATTTCGGTTCCAAAACCAATTGAAGCAACAAAATTTTATACAATTTAAACTAGCATCACTACTATAATTTTGTGACCATATTTAAAAAATAATGATCTTTTGAGCCAGTAAGTCATATCAAACTATTATATTGCTAGTTTCATTACAGGAATAATAGATTATCAGAGGGAAAAAATGAGGAATGCGCTGATCTAGAAAAGAGAGCTTAAATTTTTTCAGTTGAGAAGGTGTGGGAGAGGATGGTTTGATAAGTTCTCTAGAAATTATATCAACCTTCATCCTGTCACTGCGGCTAGAGTTGAAGGAAATGAGTATGATTTTGTGGCTTATGCACACTATAGTCATTCAATCTCAGTTGGTATATAAGACATTAAGACTAGAGCAAGTTGGGCTTCTTCCCTTGAATTAAGGCCACCCAATATAAAATAAATGTTATCAAAAAGATTCTGCACGTCTCTTGGACAGTGATATATATAATATTTTGCATAGGAAGTTGAAAAATAATACACAAAATGGTCATAGAAGAATATTAATTGATATAATACACAAAATACTCATCAAATGATATTTTGAAAATATATTCAGTGTAAAGGATTTTGAAGCAACAATCAGTCTTCATGCAACAAAGACAACACAGCACGGTTGTAGCAGAATAACTGCTACAACCCAGAGACCAGTGAAAAACATATTTCTCAATCTTTTAAAGTCTTTCTAGTATTTTAAATGATCACTAATTTTCTAATCTTTTACACAAACAATGATCATGAAAAGGAAACTACTCGCATATTACAACTTTACTGCATAAAACGGAAGGCGGAAAATAAGGCTTACCTATAACCTATTTGCATTCCATTAGTCACTCATCGACTACGCATTGCTCAAGCGAATTGAATTCATCTATGAAGCATACCAAAAAAAATTATATGTAAGAATATTTGAAAAGTAAAATAAAATCTAATAAAGAATTAAAAAATACAATAAACATCTACCTTTTTCAATATTCTCGAATTGTTGAAGTTCGTTCGATTGTTCTCGAATGTCGACAAAAGTTTGTGAATTGCGTAGCCAATCTTGAGTACAAATCAATACTTCGGTCATCCTAGAAGAAAGTGAACTCCTATATGCATCAATAGTACTTCCCTCGGTGCTAAAGGCGGACTCTGAAGCACTAGAAATAGGCATACCCAATACATGCCTAGCAATTTTTGAAAGAATTGGAAACTTCACCGAATTCATTTTCCACCAACCCAAAACATTAAAGTTTTCATCTTTCTTCTCTCTACCATCCACCAAATATATATCAATCTCTGTTTCTTCCCTAACCCCTTCAACTTGTTCTTGTATGTACTTTTCAAAGTCATCATCTAAATCCCTTTCCATGTTTACACTAGAAAAAGAAGAAGAAGAAATGTCACCTCCATTATTATCTTTATAATAGTCAAACATTTCTTGTAGAGTTTTCATCTTTTTCACACATTAATGTAGTTTTTGGAGATCCTTTCCCATAAAGTCTAGCAAAGCAAAATTCCAAACAATGCATCTTATATCTTGGATCCAAAGCTACGGAGACATATAACAAAAAAATTAGAATTATCCATATCGTCCCAATACTTGTCATATTTTTCTTTCATCCTTTTAGCTATGTCTCTCCTCAAAAGATCCTCACTTGAACACAATTT
Organism: Panax ginseng; assembly: GCA_020205605.1. Classification (NCBI taxonomy): domain Eukaryota; kingdom Viridiplantae; phylum Streptophyta; class Magnoliopsida; order Apiales; family Araliaceae; genus Panax; species Panax ginseng. Next base: position 44,933,971 of record CM035148.1, read on the forward strand.
CCCTATCGCCTCTTGCATTTTTACAAGTTCAATGAAAAAAAGATTTGGAGTGCAATTTTTATAACCAAATATTTTCATTGTGACATCGTAAAAAAATTTCAAAAATTGAATGAAACACAACCATTTTAAAATCATTTCAGCCCTTCAACCATTTTCTTCTTACTCTTTCTTCTCCTAGTATTATCTTCCCAAGCCTCCTCCTCCTCATGATTAAGATCCTCAATAAGCATCCTATCAAAATTCCCTTCATACTTTACGGAAACTCCAACATCTTATATGTGGAGTTCCACCTAGTCTCAACATCAAGACACACCATTTTCTCACACTTTATTTTCTCTCTTTCCACACAAGTCTTTACTTTTGCAAGCCTTGTCGTAGAAGATCTAACATACCTCACCGCATTTCGTATCCTAGAAATAGACACATGTTGATCTTTTAAGCCATCTTTCACAACCAAGTTCAAAATATGAGCACAACATCTCAAATGTTTATTTTATTCTCTAATATTGCTACCGGGCCCTTAAGAAATTGATATATCTCTATTTTTTAGGAAATATTTTGATGATAATAATAATTAAGAAAAAGATTTATTAAATGTTAGAATCCTCTCCATAGGATTTATATATATATATATATATATATATATATATATATATATATATATATATATATATATATGAGACCCCAGATTTTATAAATAAAGATTTAATTTCTCGAAATATTTTTTTTAATATTATGGTGTGGATTTGAGATAATATTATAGTTGTGGGTAATATTTATAAATTTTGAAAAGTATGCAAGTTGTTGTATAATATTCGATTGGTCGGGGAATATTCTTTTTGTCGGGGAATATCCGTACGACGGTACAATCATTAGTGGACCCCACAACGGAATTATTGTCAGATTGAGAAAACGACAAAAATATTTTTATGAGAATAACGTCGGAAGTTTTACCGTTAAAAAAGCTTGAACTACTTGGTAGTAAAAGTACGATGTCTGGCGTGGTTGCATAAGAGCACACGATATTGATTATTGATGTTTACGTGATAAGTCACTCGGTTTTGTTTTATTAGTATTATTAATGTAATAAAATGGAAAAGCTTTTTATATAAAACATAATACTTTTATAAAGTTATTCTATAAATAGAATATATTATATTCTATTATGCATAGTGTTTTTTGTATAGTAAATTTTTTATATATAAATGAATAATACTTTATAAAGTTATTCTATAAATAGAATATATTATATTTTATTATGCATAGTGTTGCATAGTACTGCGTAGATAGTATTTTGCATAGTAAAATCTTTTATATAAAACATAATACTTTTATAAAGTTATTCGTTTTATTAGATTATAAATAGAATATATTATATTTTATTTAAAAGATTTTGCTTTAAATATGGACCGTCCGATTAAAAGTAAATCAATCTAGACCGTTCATGAATTAGTTACTATTCAGTCCATTCTCCTATAAATAGAAGCTCATTCCTTCATTATTTCTTATGAATTCACTGAAACTCTAAAGAGAGAAACTATAAAGAGAGTTCTTCTTCTATAATCTTGAGCGAGAAAGCTTTGAGCATAGTGCAAGTTTTCTTCGAGTATATCCTCGCCCTACCAGTCGGAATACTCTTTTTTCAAAAGTAAGGGATATTATTTGTTGTACACTGTAAGGGGTATTATTTCTTTCTTATTCATGAAGAGAACTTCATTATTCCATTCTTTATTATTCATTTGAATAACTTTCAGATCTGCTGATCTACCCTATACTTGGTGAAATTCTTCTCATTATTCCATTCTTTATTATTATGTTGGAATAACTTTTATTCATCTGATACCACATACATGGTGAAATTCTTCATTATTCCATTCTTAATTATTCTGTTGAATAACTTTGTTTATCTGCAATCCGCATACATGGTGAAATTCTTCTATTATTTCGCTTCTTTATTATTTTGTCGTTATATCCTCGCCGGTGCGTATTACGCCTAACCTAGTTCCATTAATTATTATGTTGGAATAACCTATCTGTGTGGTTTATCGCATGCATGGTGATTTATGTTGTTATTCCATTCTTTATTAATGCATTTAATATCTTGTCTCATATGCGTTTCTGCCGGGACTGGTTCCATTATTTATTATTCGCGCCGTAATATCATATCTGTATGCTTACGCTTTAACCGGGACTCCATTATTTATTATTATTATGTCCGAATATCATGTCTCACGCATTTACGCCTTTACTGGTTCCATTATTTATTATTCATTGGGAATAACTCGTGCATGCGATCTATCGCACGCATGGTGAATCCTCCTCATTATTCCATTCTTTATTATTCATTTGGAATAAGTTTTCGTCATGTGGATTATCACATGCATGGTGAATGATCCTTTATATTCATTCCTTACTAAATTATGGAAATAATCTGTATGTGGATTACCGCATGGCGGACGAAAAATCCATTTGCAGTTTCATATATTCTCTATACTCAGTTGGTTTAAGTTTTGACTTCTATACTCCTTGAAATTAGTGGAATATCCTTGATGTTTGCGCTTCATCCAGTATCTTTTCATGGACATATTCTTCTGAGCATTCTTGAATTTTACTCTACAAAGAAGTATCATGTTGACAATTTGGACGTTATTGGTTCATGGATAAATTAATTCTTGAACTTGTTTTATTGAATTATTATGTCATTGTCATCATCCTCATGTTTATAATATGTTGAAAGTCATATGTGGCTCAGAGTGCATAGATGAACTTGGTATGATTATGACCGAGATTATTCTTGTATAATCATGACCGTAATGTTACAAATGATGTGAAAAAAAGTCCTCATTGGCCGTAATGCATTGATGGACGCTTTTGGTATGATTATGGCTATGGATTCTCTTCGACCAAGGGTACAAAGATGAATTATTTTATGGCATGATCAGGATCAGTTGATGAAAACACGATTATCTTTTTGGCCGTAGTGTATGAATAATTAATGGTCGTGATACTAAAGAATATCCTTGGCACAGTAGTGTAGGGATGATTTGATGATGTGGATTATTTATTAAAATTTGAGTCTCAAATGATAAAAGTGATGAAAACCTTTTAAATCATAAAAGATAGTAGATTTTATTCTCTACTTGACTCTTCCAATGGATTGCTTGTTCCGCTGCAGTTAAACTTGATGGTTGTTATATTTTATCAGTTTAACACCATTACTACAACAATTCTGTGATTAGCTTAACATAGCTTAATCATTCTTGAATACATCATAACAATCATAACAATAATAATAATACTTCTAGTCTTAAGGACTAAGTTATTCTGTCAGCCTTTGCCCTTTCCCTTGTCCTTTCCTCAAGTACCGCCTTGCTTGCTTTTTTAATTGTAATGTTTTAGGAAGCAAGAATGATCAACAAGTTTTCCCAAAAAGTAATATAGCTAGAAGAACAAATGGTTATAGCATTTGAATCTTTCAAGGTATAATAATAATTGATAGTTTAAGGATATCAAGAATATCTAGAGTATTCAATAGAGTCGTTATAGGCAAGGATATCAACAAAATCTCGTGATTTATCCATTTCAAGGTTCAACACGAATGAGTCTTTGAAAGACCACTAAGGACTAAGAACTCTTACTAGAATTAACGATATTTCACCGTAATCCAATACAAACGAAAGTACAACAGTGATCAAATTTAAAGTACCCTACATTATGCATAACATTTAATCATACTCATATGTATGCACGTCGGTTCCCCGACAATATATAATTTCCTTCTATGAGGGTTGTTCATCTCAAGAGATTTATTTATAGTCCGCACCAAATCAATCGGTTTGGATAGCTCTTTAACTCATAATAATAGTCTAGCCAAATCAAGGGCTTAGAGCGCTTTTTCATCATGCATTTAGGAATGATAAGTCCAATGCTTACAACAACGTCAAGGTATACAAGTGATTTTTGAATAGAAGCAGATATTTGCTTGATAAAATATGATTGATATGACAACAATCAAACGTATAAAGTATGTGAATTAAAGAACTTGCAACACAATAATAATAGTGTTCGGATACTTGCTCAATGTAAATTTGAGTGAGGTTAGGGAACTTGCCCAACAATAATAATAAGTTAGGGATAGAAAACTTGCATGATATAAGTAACAAGTTTTTAGGGATTGGAAACTTGCATAATATAAGTAACAAGTTTTTAGGGATAGGAAACTTGCATAATATAAGTAACAAGTTTTTTAGGGATAGGAAACTTGCATAATATAAGTAACAAGTTTTTAGGGATAGGAAACTTGCATAATATAAGTAACAAGTTTTTAGGGATAGGAAACTTGCATAATATAAGTAACAAGTTTTTTAGGGATAGGAAACTTGCCTTTAGCGTTGATTACTACTAATAACTAAAATCACCTCAACGAACTATGTTTGTCCTATTCATGTAAGTATAGGTATTCATTAGCCAAACACACTTGATATATATCAACAACATGTACACATAACACATTTTTCTTTCTATCTGCTGTACCCATCAAAACTCATAACTGTACACTAACATGCTCATACTATTGACCACTGCTAGTTTATTCATAATCTTTCTTCCTTGAAGTTCTAGGAGGTTCATTGCTTTAAGTAGACCATAACGTCTATTAATCCCACCGACCTTTTTCTACGCATGTTTGCAAGCATTAGATTTATTTTCCCGAAGTTAGTAAAATTCTCTACTTAGAACTTATTCGTGTACTAATAGTTTATAACAGTATAGGAGTATTTATTAATCCATCCTTATATCAAGTTATGATGCTGTCTCCGAGTCCCAGGACATCTCGCCATGTCCGAAGATATTATGACTTGTCCGAAGATAACATACTTCGTCCGAAGACATCACGCTTTGTCCGAAGACATCACACTCTGTTCGAAGACATCACGCTTTGTCCGAAGACATCACGCTTTGTCCGAAGACATCACGCTTTGTCCGAAGACATCACGCTTTGTCAGAAGACATCATGCTTTACCCAATGTTGGGATTCATGGTGCAATAGAAATGAACAATGGTTATTTAAGGAGTTGATCAACCACTCAATACCAGCCACTTAGCTAGCCATGCATGCCTAGGATTAGCAGCTTGAAAGTTTCCGTAAAGAGAGTTTAGGCTACTGTTCTTTGTACTTGGTGACCCTAATTTGGGGACAAGAGAATGATCTCGAGACATAGACAAGGGCTAGTCGGTCGTGCCCAACTTCCCCACGCCACATTTTAATTTAACCAATACCTTGTACTCTCGCTTAACTATTTTGTTGGATTCCTATTGGATTCTAAATATCCCAAGTTTATTGGGCTAACTCAAAAGTCCATCAATTAACTTATTGGGCTAGACTCCCAATTTATTATTTGGACTTTAAACATGCAAATACTTAATCATCCTTCACTAAGTCCATCCTTGTCTCACACAAGACATTTCATGAACCTATCATAATTCTCCACATCCTACCAATCATTAAGAGTTCAATTTTAATACAATTGAGTTACTCACATCATGCCATGTAAAATAAATAATCGCAGGCTCTATTTAATAATAATATTAAATCATAAAATTTACGGTTATTACATCCTCTCCCCCTTATAAAAATTCCGTCCTCGGAATTGATACAAGGTTATACGAAAAGATGGGGATAGTCTCTCCTCATCCTATCTTCTAATTCCCATGTGGCCTCCTTGACATCGTGGTTTTGCCAAACAACCTTTATAGAAGATATAGCTTTATTTCTTAGCATTTGTTCTTTCTTATCTATTATCTGAACAGGAATTTCTTCATATGCCATATTCTTCTCTACTTGAATGGGCTCATAGGAAATCACGTGCTTATAGTCAGACTTGTACGGTCGTAGTACGGAAATGTGAAACACGTTGTGGATGTGTTCCAATTTGGGTGTCAAAGCAACTTTGTATGCCACTTCGCCCACTCGCTTCAATATCTCGAATGGCCCTATGAACCTCGGACTTAATTTTCCTTTCTTTCCGAATATTATCTTTCCTTTCCAAGGAGATACCTTCAAAAACACAAAACTACCGACTTCAAAGTCTCGGTTCTGACGATGCAAGTCGGCGTACTTCTTTTGGCGATCTTGAGCTGCTACCAATTTCCCCCTTATTGTTGCTACCACGCTCGGTAGTTCTTCGGACTAATTACGGTCCCAAAAGTCGCCGTTCTCCCACTTCATCCCAACATAATGGCGTCCCCGCACTTTCTCCCGTAAAGAGCTTCATATGGCGGCATCTGGATACTCGCATGATAACTATTATTGTAAGTGAATTCTACTAATGGTAAATGGTCGTCCCAATTCCCCTTGAAGTCCATCACGCAAGCTCTCAGCATGTCCTCCAACGTTTGTATGGTTCGTTCACTCTGCCCGTCAGTTTGAGGGTGATAAGCAGTACTTAATCTCAATTGAGTTCCCATTCGTTCCTGCAAACTTTTCTAAAATTTTGACGTGAAACGCGGATCTCGATCGGAGATAATCGACACCGGCAGTCCATGTCGCGATACGATTTCCTTTACATACAAATTTGCTAACTGGTTCAAATTGAATCGAATCTTGATGGGTAGAAAATGAGTTGTCTTTGTTAGTCGGTCCACAATAACCCAAATGGCATCGTAACTCTTCTGTGTAACCGGAAGTCCAACCACGAAGTCAATCGTAATGTGCTCCCATTTCCATTCTGGAATTTCCAGCGGTTGAAGTAGTCCACTTGGTCTCTGGTGTTCTGCTTTGACTCTTTGACAAGTAAGACATCTGCTAACACACTCTGCAACTTCTCTTTTCAAATTAGGCCACCAAAAATGGTGTCAAGATCCGGTACATTTTTGTGCCTCCTAGATGTAATGTAAATACGTCGTGTTATGTGCTTCGTGTAGGATTTCCTCTCTCAGTTCGATTACAGCTGGCACCCATACTCGACCCTCGAATCTCAATATACCGTCCTTATCTACTTTGAACCTTTCTTCCTTATCTTCTACTATTCTCTTCTTTATCTTCTCACATTCTTCGTCTTTCTCTTGTGCTTCCTTTATTCTATCCAATAACGTCGGGTGAGCTCTCATCATGAGAAATCTTCCTTCCGCTTCTCTTGGTTCCTCCACCTCTATTTCCAACCTTTCCATTTCCCTTATTAATTCCTCTTGAGTTGTCAGTTTGAATAACTTCTCCCTTCCTTTTCTACTCAAAGCATCGGCTACAACGTTTGCTTTTCCCGAGTGATAAAGAATTTCACAGGCGTAATCCTTGATCAGTTCCAACCACCTTCTTTGTCGCATGTTCAACTCCTTCTGTGTGAAGATATATTTCAGACTCTTGTGATCCGTATATATCTCACATTTTTCTCCATACAAATAGTGCCTACAAATCTTCAATGCAAAGACTACCGTCGCTAACTCCAAGTTATGGGTAGGGTATCATTTTTTTTTGAAATCTTTCAACTGTCGTGAGGCATATGCAATGACCTTGCCATGTTGCATTAGCACACAACCAAGTCCTCTATGCGATGCATTACTATACACAACAAATCCTCCCGTATCATCTGGTAATGATAATACAGGCGCCTCACTCAACCTCCTCTTCAATTCTTGGAAACTCTCCTCGCATTTGTCCGTCCATACAAACTTCTCTGTCTTCTTCGTTCGTTAGATTGGTCATTGGTTTGCTATCTTAGAAAAATCTTGGATAAATCTTTGATAGTACCCGACTAAACCTAAGAAACTCCTAACTTCTGTTGGCGTCTTCGGCTGTTCCCAGTTACTTACCGCTTCCACCTTTGCAGGATCCATAGAAATTCCATCTTGATCTATCACGTGTCCTTGAAACTGGACCCTTTCCATCCAAAATTCACATTTTGAAAATTTTGCGTACATCTTTTCCCTTCTCAATGCTTCCAATACCATCTTCAGGTGTTCGACGTGCTCTTCCTTCATCTTTGAATAAATCAAAATGTCGTCGATAAATACTACTATGAACTTATCTAAGTATGGCCTGAAAACTCGATTCATCAAGCCCATAAATGCTGCCGGAGCATTGGTTAATCCAAATGACATCACTAAAAATTCGTAATGTCCATAGCGAGTTCGAAACGCCGTCTTTTGTACGTCCTCCTCTCGCACTTTCAACTGATGATAACCCGTTCATAAATCTATCTCGGAAAAACATTTCGCTCCCTTCAGTTGATCGAAAAGGTCGTCTATCCTTGGCAATGGATATTTATTCTTAATTCTCACTCAGTTCAACTCACGATAATCGATACAGAGCCTCATCGATCCATCTTTTTTCTTTACAAACAACACTGGTGCTCCCCAAGGAGACACACTTGGTCGAATGTAACCCTTATCTAGTAACTCTTGCAAGTGAATCATCAATTCCTTCATTTCTACTGGCGCCATACGATATGGGGCTTTCGAAATTGGTGCGGTTCCCGGTGCTAAGTCTATTATGAATTCAATTTCTCTGCCTGGCGGAAGGCCAGGAAGTTTGTTTAGAAACACGTCTTGGAAATCTTTTACCACTAATATATCTTTCATTTCTATTCTCTTTTGATGAATGTCCACTATATAGGCTAAATAACCTACACATCCTTTCTTTAACAATTTCTTGGCTGCATCATCATCGTAAAGCAACACGATTGCTTGAGCGATGAGCTACATCAGTAAACACTACCTTAGACCTATTTGAGGTCTGAAGGTTCACACTCTTCTTCTGACAATCGATTATCGCAGCGTGGCCGGATAACCAATCCATTCCTAATATCACATCAAACTCTCCCAGTTTAATCGGAATTAAGTCTACGTTTAGTTCGTGACCTCTAATGTTTGCACAACAGTTTTGGTAAACAAACTCTATGGGAATTACTTCCTTATTCGCGATATCTACGTTCAATGAATTTTCTAAATGTTCAGGAGGTATGTTTAGTCGATTAGCAAATTCTTCAGACACAAAGGAATAGGTAGCACCCGAATCAAATAATGCATAGGCATTTATATTATTGATTGGGAGAATACCTGACACCACGTCCCTTGCATTCACTGCGTCTTGGATAGTCATGTTAAAGGTTCGGGTAGTTGGTCGGTTGGATTACGTTGGTCCGCCGATCATCAGCTTGTTGCCCCCTCCTTGCTAGCTGCTTCCTCCGTTGCTCCCCTTCTTTGGGCAATCCTTGATTTGATGCTCAGTTGAGCCACACGCGAAATATCCCTTGATCTTCTTCGACTTTGGACAGTTGGGTGAAATGTGCCCTTCTTGGCCGCAGTTGTAGCAGACGCTGCGCCCCTTCCAGCATTCCCCTTGATGGTTTTTCCCACATTTCGAGCAAGCTTCACTTCTTTTCTTGAATCCTTCTTGATAATTTTCTGACTGGTTGATGTTTCGGTGGTTGGTGTTGTTGTCGTTGTTGCGGTTATCCCATTTCCTCTTTCCCAGATAACTTCCACCACTGCTACTCCCTCCACGAGTCTCTCCTCCAACATTCTTGTTCTTCTTCTCCTTGTTGTATTGGCTCAATGCCTTGCTACCTCCCTCATCAATTATCGCCTTCTCCAATAATGTGGTGAAAGAGTCGATTTGAAGGACCGACACCTTGTTGAACAACCAAGGTTTTAGTCCAAGTTCGAAGCGTCGAGATTTCCTTTCTTTAGTGTCTACTTGATGTGTTGCGAATCGTGCGAGTTTATTGAACTTGGCCGCATACTGTGCCACTGTCATCTCCCCTTGTTTTAGTTCTAGGAACTTTACCTCCATCCTATTCTTCATGCTCTTCGAAGTAATTCGGAAGAACGAGTCTTAAACCTTTCCCAAAGTTATAGTCCCTTCTCCCGCCTCTCTGTTGATTTGCTTCCCACCAAAGAGTTTGCTTCACCCCTCATCATATATGTAGCGAACACGCTTTTACGGTCTTCACCCACACGAGCAATGGCAAAGGCTTTCTCCATTTCCTTGATCCACGTTTATGCTTACGATAGGATCGGTAGTACCTATGAATTAGGAGGTCCTACACTTTTAAAGTCCTTGAAGTTTGCGACCGGAGCTTCTTGGGGAATGGGTGGTACTTGTTCATTTCTTCCCTAAGAGCCTCCCTTAACAAATCTATAAGCCTTTGAATGGGATCTACTTGTCCTCTCTCATCATTAACCAAACTCTTCCTATGCGGCTTAATCTACGTCTGGCTGGCATTTTCCTACATCATGACACTTCCATTTTTTTACTATCTAATTATATTACTTAAACAATTCTCCATAGAATGAATAAGATTTGAATACATTTCGTAACAAGATCATTTATATTCATATGCCAAATTGTTACATTACATGATTATCTCCAGCATACTTCTATAAATGACACAACTTATCCCCTAATATCACAAATGATGGGGACAACCATTAACATACTACCCCTCTAACATAACTCAAAAGTTTGGGGTTTACAACATCTCACATTCTACATAAAGATTACAACAACAGATAATACACTACACAATGAACTATAACTAATAACTTTTAACGCCTAGACTTAATCTATCATTCCGCTGCTCCCACAAAGACTGGTACTCCTCCCAGTAATGTGCACCACCACATCTCGGCTTATGGTGTGCCGGGTCTGTCCCTGCTCTGTCGGGTAGTGATTTACCCCATCAATCAGTCCCTCCATGGCCGTGCGCAATGCCTAGCTCATCCTATTCATCTTCCTCCTTTTCCACCTCACTTCATCTTCTAGATCGTTAGCCCTATCATTGGCCCCTTTCCACTTTTCTTCGAAATGGATCCTATCCATTACTTCCATCCTTAACTAAGTACGGATAGCTTCCTTCCCTGTCCCCTTGCTCAACTCCCTCTGCTCCATCTCTTCCAACTTCCCTGTCAGTTCTACATTCCTAGCCACCGCCTTGTGAAACAAAGCCCCCATCTGGATTCCTATCTCCTTACGGTGAGCAATCTCTACTTCCATCTCCTGCATCACTAACTTTCTCTGGTGGTCTTCGTCCTTCAGCTTTTGGAATTCGAATTCTCTGTCTTTAGCCTCAGCCTCTAACTCCTCAACTCTGCACCCTAACTCTAAAATCTGCTCCTCATACTCCCCCAACATCCTATCCTCAAAAGTAGCCTCATTTGAGTCCCCCATGGGATCATCCACCATACGCTCCTCCATAGGCTCCTCCTCCGGATCGACTCTTGGTGTTATCGGGCATATCTCATCTTCCTCGTCATCATCATCGATAGGAACTACAAATTGATATAGGCTCTGCTATCAATGGTGCCTCCTCATATACCACGTGTATGTCACGCGGCTCCTCTTCTACTACTCGACTAGGTCCTCCCATGTCGGTCATCCTACAATCAAACCACAAGACAAAACAACCAACAACTCCATTAGAATCATAAGTTCATTGTATAGAATGAAGTTATATTACGTAACACGCTAAGTCCATCTCTATGAAAACTCTATATAAGTTTCATCCCTTTCTATCTTCTCGAGTTCTCCTAAGTTATAATCTAAGGCTCTCGCGCTCCTAAGGTTTATAACTATGGCTTTGATACCAACTCAGTGACGCCCCCAAAATTCAGACACCCATATCTCGAATTTTTGGTGCATTACGTGTTACTACGAATATCTTACAAAATCATTAACAACGGAAATAATAGAATAATTTACATTGATGTAATATAAATATTCACGTCCCAAGGTACCAGTAACCATTACTACAACAATTACGTGATTAGCTTAACATAGCTTAATCATTCTTGAATACATCATAACAATCATAACAATAATAATAATACTTCTAGTCTTAAGGACTAAGTTATTACTGTCGCCTTGCCCTTTCCTTGTCCTTTCCTCAAGTACCCTTGCTCCTGCGCTTTTTAATCAGAATGTTTTAGGAAGCAAGAATGAGCAACAAGTTTGCCAAATAAGTAATATAGCTAGAAGAACAAGCGGGTTATAGCATTTGAATCTTTCAAGGTATAATAATAATTGATAGTTTAAGGATATCAAGAATATCAAGAGTATTCAATAGGAGTCATTATAGATCAAGGATATCAACAAAATCTCGTGATTTATCCATTTCAAGGTTCAACACGAATGAGTCTTGAAAGCGACCACTAAGGACTAAGAACTCTTACTAGAATTAACGATTTCCTTTGTAATCCAATAAAAATGAGTACAACAGTGATCAAACCTAAAGTACCCTACGTTATGCATAACATTTAATCATACTCATATGCATTGCTTGCCTTCCCGACAATATATATATATCCCTTCTAGGAGGGTTGTTCATCTCAGTAGATTTACGATAGTCCGCACCAAATCAATCGATTTGGATAGCTCTTTAACTCATAATAATAGTCTAGCCGAATCAAGGGCTTAGACAATTTTTCATCATGCATTTAGGAATGATAAGTCCAATGCTTACAACAACGTCAAGGTATACAAGTGATTTTTGAATAGAAGCAGATATTTGCTTGATAAAATATGATTGATATGACAACAATCCAACGTATAAAGTGTGTGAATTAAGGAACTTACAACACAATAATAATAGTGTTCGGATACTTGCTCAATGTAAATTTGAGTGAGGTTAGGGAACTTGCCCAACAATAACAATAAGTTAGGGATAGAAAACTTGCATGATATAAGTAACAAGTTTTTAGGGATAGGAAACTTGCATAATATAAGTAACAAGTTTTTAGGGATAGGAAACTTGCATAATATAAGTAACAAGTTTTTAGGGATAGGAAACTTGCATAATATAAGTAACAAGTTTTTAGGGATAAGAAACTTGCATAATATAAGTAACAAGTTTTTTAGGGATAGAAACTTGCATAATATAAGTAACAAGTTTTTAGGGATAGGAAACTTGCCTTTAGCGTTGATTACTACTAATAGCGAAAATCACCTCAACGAACTATGTCTGTCCTATTCATGTAAGTATAGGTATTCATTAGCCAAACACACTTGATATATATCAACAACATGTACACATAACACATTTTTCTTTCTATCTGTTGTACCCATCAAAACTCATAACTGTACACTAACATGCTCATACTATTGACCACTACTAGTTTATTCATAATCTTTCTTCCTCGAAGTTCTAAGAGGTTCATTGCTTTAAGTAGACCATAACGTCTATTAATCCCACCGACCTTTTTCTACGCATGTTTGCAAGCATTAGATTTATTTTCCCGAAGTTAGTAAAATTCTCTACTTAGAACTTATTCGTGTACTAATAGTTTATAACAGTATAGGAGTATTTATTAATCCATCCTTATATCAAGTTATGATGCTGTCTCCGAGTCCCAGGACATCTCGCCATGTCCGAAGATATTATGACTTGTCCGAAGACAACATGCTTCGTCCGAAGACATCGCGCTTTGTCCGAAGACATCACGCTTTGTCCGAAGACATCACGTTCTGTCCGAAGACATCACGCTTTGTCCTAAGACATCATGCTTTGTCCGAAGACATCACGCTTTGTCCGAAGACATCATGCTTTACCCAATGTTGGGATTCATGGTGCAATAGAAATGAACAATGGTTACTTAAGGAGTTGTTCAACCACTCCATACCAACCACTTAGCTAGCCATGCATGCCTAGGATTAGCAGCTTGAAAGTTTGCGTAAAGAGAGTTTAGGCTACTGTTCTTTGTACTTGGTGACCCTAATTTGGGGACAAGAGAATGATCTCGAGACATAGACAAGGGGCTATCCGTCAGGCCCACCGCCCCACGCCACATTTTAATTTAACCAATACCTTGTACTCTCAGTTAACTATTTTGTTGGATTCCGAATTGGATTCTAAATATCCCAAGTTTATTAGGCTAACTCAAAAGTCCATCAATTAACTTATTGGGCTAGACTCCCAATTTATTATTTGGACTTTAAACATGCAAATACTTAATCATCCTTCACTAAGTCCATCCTTGTCTCACACAAGACATTTCATGAACCTATCATAATTCTCCACATCCTACCAATCATTAAGAGTTCAATTTTAATACAATTGAGTTACTCACCTCATGCCGTGTAAAATAAATAATCGCAGGCTCTATTTAATAATAATATTAAATCATAAAATTAACGGTTATTACAAGCTCAACCAAAAGGTAACAAGTAACAACACGATAATAATCATAACGGTGGCAACGACCATCGGAACAATGATAACCATTGTGGGGGAAATTATCATGCCAAGAATGGTAACCACTTCGGTGGTAATCATGGCCAAGATAATAGAAGTGGAAATTTCAAGAAGAGAAGGTTCAATAATGATGGAAAGACAAAGGCAGACAAGACCATTTTGTTTCAAAGGAAGAAGAACGACCACCGGTCGTATGTTTCAAATGCGGACAGGAGGGACACATCCGTCCAAACTGTACGCAGCAATCCAAAGCGTGTTTTAATTACGGAAGAGAAGGTCACCTAGCTCAATTTTGTCGTATGGTGAAGTCAAGTCCAGCTAGGATAGTGATGCCAAAGAATGTCCCAGACAAGCCAAAGCTGGTAGTGTAAGACCCCAACTTATTATAAATAAAATTGAATTTCCTCTAATTATTATTGTGAATAATAAGGTGTTAATTTGATATAATGCTTTGGTTATGGGTGAAATGTGCAAATTTTGCAAAATAAGCAAGTGGTTATAAAATATTCATTGTTGTTTAGAATATTCTATTGGTGGTGGAATATTCTTTACGCTAGGGAATATTAAATGCGACGACGCCGCAAACCATATAATCGGATAACGGTAGGATGAAGAAAACGAAAAATTTGAGTTTTTACAAATAACGACGTAGTTGTTACCGTTAACACTGTTGGAATACCCGATGGTTAAAATATAGTAATACGCGTTGTTGCACAGTAGCACACGGTTTTGTACAGTATTTTTGAATTATTAATTCTTACGGAAAAAGGCACTACTCAATAATTGTTACAGTAATTACTGTTCAATATTTTATTTTATTGGTTCAATAATTGTTGCGTTGATATTTTATTTTATTGATTCAATAATTATCACTGCACAGTATTTTCCATTATCAGATCAATAATTCATATTATTTGAATAATATTATTAGATAGCATTATTGGCAATGTCTAGAAAGTTACTGTCAAGGAGGTTTGGTAACCTAATTGCGCCAAGATGAGAGAAATCCTTATCGAAAAGCCCTTCTTTCCGGAACCTGCTGGTTGTCATTATTGTGATTCTGTAATATTATTTATGAATAATTAATTGTTGATTTATATGATAAGGAAATATTTATTTGATGCGGATATAAATAATGGATTTATTTATGTGATTATAAATGAAGGAATTAACGTTGAGGTATTTTTGTCGGAATAGAGGTATTAAAAATTAAATCACTGTTCTTGAGATATATTGTGTGAGTTATAATTTTTAATCTGACCGTTGGATCGTTGTGATTTTTGGATATGTTATACATATATAAGTTGAGTATATGTCCACAAATTTTGAACCAGTAAAAATGAAATTATAATTTGTTATGAAATTTAAGAGGTGGCTGATTCGGAAATTAGGTTTATAAATGATTTTGGTGGAAAATTCTAGAAATGGGTGGGCCCCACTTTTAGTTGTTGGGGAAGATGGCTGCTTTTTGGTGGGTGGAATAGTAGCAGGTAAAGCCATCAGGTAGCAGGTCAAGTCTGCTTTAGCGTGCTAATATTTTCTTATAAATAGAGGGCTAAGTTAGAATTGAAAATCACACCAGAATTCATAAGTTTTCTCTCTTTTTCTCTCTAGATTATCGAGTGTATTTTGTGAGTATTTAGATACATGGTGAGTTTCTATTCATCAGTGCAAGTTTTCTTCAGCGTCATATCCGATATCCAGTTAGAAGTGCTACTCTTTTGAGGTAAGGGATAGTAAGGAATTTTAAGGGTTGTTATGTTTTTCATGTTTCGTAACTTTTCAGACCTTCAAAAATTCTGGAAAAATTTAAAATGATATTTTGATGAGTTTTATTGATTGTGTCCAAAAATGGTGATTTTTGGATGTATAGATTAAGAGTTATGAATTTGATGAGAAAAGACTATTTTAAAAGAAAACCCTTACAACTCCTTGTGGTTAACTCCAAAATTGGTGAAATATTTATTGGGAGTACATGTATATGATAGAAGTATACTCTGTAAATTTTGGAATGTTTGGACAAAAGTATAATTTATGATAAATGTCTAAATATTCAGCTGTTTTGGCCATATGAAAAATAGTAAATGAATTTTAAAAATTCTGAGAAAAATATATGTTCAATATGGAACTATATTATGCTAAATCCTAGAAAAGAAAATTTATTTGTACTGAGTTGGTATTTTTCATGAAAATGGATTAGTTATGAGTAAATGAATTAAATATGTTATGTGAAGTAAGAAAATTGAAAAATAGGATTTTATGGCTTGAGAATCCTATATGAGGTATATGCAGATTTTTTTATAAGGGTTTTGGTTATTGGTGATGAAATCTTATGAGTTTGGAATTTTAGGATGATTAAATGCATTATTTAGTAAAGTGTAAACAATTAAATAAATTGTTTATAAGTTTAAGAAATGTTATTTCAATATCATTATACCGAAATATTGGTATGGATTTTATTGTGGAATTTCTACCTTTTTATGTCGAGTTTACTATTCATGAGTTACTATTCACGAGTTACTATTCATGAGTTACTATTCACGAAGTTACTATTCACGAGTTACTATTCATGACAAAATTGGTTTCTTTTTTCTAACCAAATTATAGTTGAGTTATGAATATTACTCTTGAGATTAAATCTATATATTGATTATATTATTTTTATTATCATATATAACATTTTTATAACCCTAATGATGATATTAATTTTTCTTTGACTTGAGTGTAAAGATGGGTAGATTATTGGTATGATCATGACTATGGGTTCTCTTTGGCCAGTAGTGCAAAGTTGAATTGTTGACTGGTATGATCATGACCATTGAATTTATAATTGACTATCTTTAACTTAAGTGTAAAGGTGAATTGATCAACATGGTTATAATTATTGTTTATATAAATTCTGAAATGATTATATATTTCTTTGAGATAATAATATATTTGGCCAGTAGTGCAAATATGAACTGTTGAGGAATGTCTTTGGCCTGTAGTGCAAAGATGAATTGTTGATGAATATCTTTGGCCCGTAGTGCAAAGATGACATGTTGTTGAATATCTTTGGCTAGTAGTGCAAAGATGAACTGTTGATGAATATATTTGGCCGTAGTGCAAAGATGAAGTTATTAGTATGATTATGAACAGGAAATGTGATTTCGTGTAACCATGATCCTTGATGTTTCAGGTAAAGATAGGTGATGAAAATTATCTTCGTCCTGGATGAGAAGAGGAATTTAGAACTACAATTATGATTATGAGTTATTCATATGATTGTGGACCAGAATTGTTGATTGATGTTACAGGGATAAAACATTGTTGGTGGATTTTTAACATGGAGAAGATAATAGACTTTATAGTCTATTTGACTCTTCTAATGGATTGCTCGTTCCGCTGCAACTATGGTTGAAATTTTTATCATCTACCATATGTTCTAAATCTCTGATTTATTATTGATGAAGGCTATTGATAATTTAATTATCTTTAGTCATGATATTCTTTACTGAGCTAGTTGTGCTCACCCTTTTGCTTCACAATTCCTTTTAGTAATAATAAGTAGTAGGTCGGTGGGGGGTAAGTGGGGAATAGAACGGTGGTCATCATTTAGTAGTTATATTTGGTGAATCAAATAGGGTGAGGCGAACCCAACGTTGGAAGGGTGTTTTGCCACTATCATACAAGATGTCTAAAGATATACAACCTCGTGTCATCATAAGACAGGGTTGTGCTCATCCACTTGTTGAGTATATCTATGAGCACTACCTATATAATCTTGGTGTTTGGTTGAAGTATAACTCTCAATTAGAGACAGTAGAGATAATGATATGTCAAGAGAAGACTCACCATTGGAAAGAATATGATAGTAATCTTCTCGTTTTTCTTTGGGGTATATTGGGTCAACCAAGGATAATTCTGTGGCCATATGATATCTATCATAACCTGACGCCATGGCCTCCCATGTACGAAGGTTTCCTTGAGCACTTCCCAAAGATTCTAATTTCTAAAACAGTTTTTGACTATACCTTTATGTAAGATGTCATGGTGACGTGCTACCCAAGTTGGTGTCAAGAGTCACAATTGATATATATATTTGTATCAAAATTCACAATACATGAGTTGTTGTATTTTGCACGACAATTGTTGTAATAAAGTTGTAGTTGTTTTCTGTACCATGTATTTGGCGACTCAGAATGGGTTGGATGGAATGGACCTATTTTGGGGTTGTCACATGTAGTTTAAGAGAGAGCATATTTTTTTTTACGAGGAACCTGAATAAAATTATCACGGGTAAGTTAATCATAAACTCTTGTGAAGTCTATACCGTGTTAGATACCGGTTCTACTCACTCTTTTATTTCACCTAGTTATGTTCAATGTTTGAATTTAACTCCGGAGAATTTAGACTTTGACTTATCGGTTGAAATTCCGTTATGAGAAACCTTCATTACATATGTTATCCAAGTCTTGGATGAGAGTCACAGTTTTGAATGATATTTCTATTGTTAATAAATTTCCTGATGTATTCTTGAAGACTTCTTAGCCTACCCCTAGAGAGCGAAATCGAATTTTGTATTGACCCCAGTACAAAACCCATTTCTAAAATCCTCAAATATTTCTTTACTTAAAACAAACGTAACATGCGCTAAAGACGTTGGCTCGAGCTGTTGAAGATTACGATCGTACCATGCAATAACATCGTGGAAATGCGAACGTAGTAGCTGACGCGTTGAGTAGAAGATCGTATGCGAGTGCGATGTTGTTAACACAAAGACCCATTTCGTATAGCTTACAAATGATGAAGATAGAGTTAAAGACTCTAGGGACCCACGTGAAGATAACGAATATACGAATAGAATCAACTTTAATGGATAAAGTTAAAGCTGCTCAAGCTACATACTCAGAGCTGATGAATGTGAAGAAGAAGGTTCAATAGGGCGTTATTCTAGAAGCAAGAATCGACGAAGAGAGGAAATCTCAACCCTCGATTTAATTGGCCCATTTAAAATCCTCGATCGAGTAGGAATTGTGGCTTATAGACTCGTTTTACCATCAAGTATGTCGCATGTTCGTAACGTTTTTAACGTATCGATGTTACGTAAATATGTGGACAACCCGAACCACATTATTAATTTAGAACCGGATGAGATAGGAGAAGATTTAACGTATGAGGAGATACGTGTTAACATCTTGGATAAGAAGGATCATATTCGACGCTCAAAGGTTATACCTCAAGAGTTAGAATTTGAAGTGAAGTCAAGGTATACTCACCTATTCGGCATACCAGGTACGTACATAAATTTCGAGGGAGAAATTCCATAAGGAGGGGAGATTGTGAGATCCCAAATTTTATGAATAAAGATTTAATTTTTCGAAATTTTTTTTTAATATTATGGTGTGGATTTGAGATAATATTATAGTTGTGGATAATATTTATAAATTTTGAAAAGTATGCAAGTTGTTGTATAATATTCGATTGGTCGGAGAATATTCTTTTTGTCGGGAATATCCGCATGCACGACAGTACAATTATTAGTGGACCCCACAATGTAATTATTGTCGGATTGAGAAAACGACAAAAATATTTTTATGAGAAATAACGGTGGAAGTTTTACCGTTAAAATTGTTGAACTACTTTCAGTAGTAAAGATGTACGATGTCTGGCGTGGTTGTATAGTAGCAGCACACCAGTATTGATTATTGATGTTTACGTGATAAGTCACTTAGTTTTGTTTTATTAGTATTATTAATGTAATAAAACGCGAAAAAGCTTTTATATAAAAGAATACTTTTATAAAGTTATTCTATAAATAAAATATATTATATTCTATTATGCATAGTGTTTTGCATAGTAAAATCTTTTATATAAAAAGTAGAATACTTTTATAAAGTTATTCTATAAATAGAATATATTATATTTTATTATGCATAGTGTTGCATAGTTCCTGCATAGTATTTTGCATAGTAATTTTTTTTTATATAAAACAGAATACTTTTATAAAGTTTTTCGTTTTATTAGATTATAAATAGAATATATTATATTTTATTTAAAAAATTTTGCTTTATATATGGACCATTCATGAATTAGTTACTATTCAGTCCATTCTCTTATAAATAGAAGCTCATTCCTTCATTATTTCTTACGAATTCACTGAAACTCTAGTGTAAGACCCCAACTTTTTAATGAATAAAATCAAATTTCCTCTATTTATTATTGTAAATAATAAGGTATTAATTTGATATAATACTTTGGTTATGGGTGAAATGTGCAAAATTTTCAAAATAAGCAAGTGGTTATAAAATATTCGTTTGGTCATAGAATATTCTTTTTGTCGGAGAATATTCGTACGACGGCGCAGCTATTTGTGGGCCCCATAACGGATAACGGTCGAATGAAGAAAATGATAAATTTGAATTTTTACAAATAACTGTAAGTAGTTATTCAAATTAACACTGTTGGAATACCCATTGGTTAAAATACAAGATGTCTGGCATGGTTGCAGCAAGAAGATGGCCTTGCGCATATTACATGATTTGTTGAATTATTGATCCTTACGTAAGAAGTCACTACTCAATAATAGTTACAGTAATTACTGTTCAATATTTTATTTTATTAATTCAATAATTGCTACATTGATATTTTATATTATTGTTGCTCAATAATTATCATTGCACAACATCTTCATTATCAGATCAATAATTCATATTATTTGGAATAATATTATTAGATAGCATTATTGGCAATGTCTAGAAAGTTCTGTCAAGGAGAGTTTTGGTCACCTAATTGCGCTCCAGTAAGGAGAAATCCTTATCAGAAAGCCTCCTCTTTCATGGGAACTGCCTGGTTGTCATAATTATGATTCTGTAATATTATTTATGAATAATTAATTATTGATTTATATGATAAGGAAATGTTTATTTTATTTGGATATAAATGATGGATATATTTATTTTATGTGGATAAAAATGAAGGAATTAATGCTGAGGTGTTTTATCAGTATTTTGTCGTATTGGAAGTATTTAAAAGTCATCCATTTGTGGATTTCGGGTATTTTCTGATTGGAATTTGGAAAAACTTTCTTCTACAAAGTTGTAGAGAATTAAATTTCCTATGGAAAGCACATGAGATTTGAATTTTTCTGATAAAAGGCTATTTATTATGAATTATTGAAGTTTCGGAAAATAAAATAATTTTTATTAAAACATGGGTGCGCCCCACTTTTGGTTGGTGAAAATGTGCTGAGATTTTTATTCAAATGTGGTAGGCTTGAATAGTAACAGGTAAAGCCATCAGGTAGCAGGTTAGTCTGCTATGTCATTCTAAGCATTTTCCTATAAATAGGGTGCTTAGTTAGAATTGAAAATCACACCAGAATTCATAAGTTTTCTCACTTTCTCTCTCTATAATATTGAGCGTATTTTGTGAGTATTTTAGTACTTTGAGTGTTGCTATATGGTGCAAGTTCCTTCAATACTATATCCAGTATTCCAATCAGAAGTGTTGTCTTTGCAAGGTAAGGGATGTTTTTTTCTTCTTAAATGATATTATTTTCTTTAATATCATTATACCAAAATATTGGTTTGAACTTTTTATCAAATTTGGATCTTTTTGTGTCGGGGTTACTATTCACGTATACGGCACTATTCACGTATATGTCACTATTCACGAATACGACACTATTCACCAAAAAATAAAATTTTCTTCTTTTTGTCCAAGATGTCTATTATGGTTACTATCTTTGATTGTATCCATGTTTTGATCTTTATTTTTGAATTCTGCTTCAAAATTGGTTATTATGGAGTATTATTGATCTTGGATAAACTGTTATACGAAACCCTAATATTTGTCCTTCTGTCTCACTGGATTCGTTTTCTTTAAAATATTTTTCATCATCCTCAAACCTAAATGATGATATTGATGAATATCTTTGGCCTGTAGTGCAAAGATGAATGATTACCTAATGAATAACTTTGGCCAGTAGTGCAAAGATGAACAGATGTTGAGATGAACATGACCAACTGGTGATACAAATGAATATCATTGGCCTGTAGTGCAAAGATGAATATTTGATTCAAGATGTATATTGATTGATGTTACAGGGATAAAATATTGATAATGGACTTTTAAATCTTAGAAGATAGTATAATTCTTTCTCTACTTGACTCTTCTAATGGATTGTTGTTTTCGCTGCAGTTATTGATCTAAAACTTGTTGTCTATTATATTTTATCAGATTATTCCCTGTTGAAGACTAATGATAATTTGTTGTATATTATCTTAGTCATAATATTCTTTACTGGGATAGTTGAGCTCACCATTTTCCTTTTTGTTCCATTGTTCTTCTCAGGAGGAGAAAATTTAGCAGGAACTAGCCAGGGTATGGAGTGATGATTCGAGATAGCTATTTAGAAGTCCTCACTATTTTTGTAAAATAGTGTATCAATAATTATAATGAGGACTCCTTTTGAGTTTGTATACTCTCTAGTAGACAATATTTGTATTCAAACTCACAGTATATGTGTTGTCGTATTTTGCACGATAATTATATTACTGAAGTTGTATTTATTTCTATACCATGTATTTGGCGACTCAGAATGGGTGATGTATACCTATTTTGGGGGCGTCACAGTTGGTATCAAAGCTTAGGGATATGATCCCTAGCTGAGATGTGAGACAAGAACTAAGAGGGGAGAGACGGGGAATTCCTTCGCTGGTATGACCTAACTAAGTTTATTTGGTATTTATTTGGTCGGTCAAAGTATAGGGATAATATATGACATGACTATTAACCCTTGTTTTATGGCAGTATTTAAGAATGGCAGCTGAGAACGTTAATAATGGAGTAAATCAGACCGTGGAGACACCTTTAATCACCACCCAGGGGAACGTGCAACAGGAAGACAATATTCCTCCTCCAAACAACACTACCGAACAAATGATGAATGATGGGATGTTCAGAAGTTTTTTGCAGTTCATGTAAAACTAGATTTAGGGAGACCCGTGTACGTAATCTGGTGAAAATGATAGTAATCGCGCTTTTGTCACAATGCAAGCAGCTTCAAGGAGTTGGGACCACCAGAATTTATTGGAAAGCCAGATCCAATCAAGGCGGAAACGTGGGTCAAGCAAATTACCAAGATATTCGATGTCTTGGGATGCACGGAGGAACAGAAGGTTCCATTCGCTACCTTTATGTTCCGCGGTGAGGCGGACCATCGGTGGGAGATGCGTGAAGCGTATCCAATCGGCCCTTTTCAAAGCATGTCTTGGGAAACATTTCAGAAACTGTTTAATGACAAGTACTTTCCTGAAAGTATTCGTCATATAAAGGAGGTGGAGTTTATCAGACTAGAACAAAATAACATGATGGTGTCCCAGTACGAGGTGAAGTTTGCAGAGTTATCCAGGTTTGCACCTCATTTAGTCGAAAATGAGGAACGAATGACGAGGATGTTTTTGAGAGGTTTAAAGCTCGAGATTCGGCAATATCTTATATCTCATAAATTTTCTTTATATTCAGATGTTGTAAACATGGCTCAATTATTAGAGCGAGATAATGAGTATGTGCAACAAAGGGACCACAACCAGGGTCATGCCGGTGGCAGTGGTCATCGGAGCAACGACAACTAGAGGGAAGGAAAGCATTCGGACAAAAGCGGTAACCACTCTGGTGGTAATTGTGGCCGTAATAATAAAATGAGCGAGTCGGGAGGAGATTTCAAGAGGAGAAGGTACAACAATGATAACGTGAAGACGTCATCACAAACATCAACTGTTTTTAGGGGAGGATAACAAGCACCGGTCGTTTGTTATAAATGCGGGAAAGAGGGACACATCAGCCCAAACTGCCCACAACAATCCAAGGTGTGTTATAATTGTGGAAAGGAAGGTCATATAGCTAGAGATTGTCTAGTTGCAAAACCAAGTTCAACGGGGATGGTGACTCCAAAGGCTGTCCCGGACAAGTCAAAGTCGGTGGTTCCAGGAAGGGCGTTTGTCGTGACTGCCCAAAACGCGAGGAACCCAAACGAGGTGATCATGAGTAAGCTAATCATAAACTCTTGCGAAGTTTATACCTTATTAGATACCGGTTCTACCCATTCTTTTATCTCTCCTGATTGTGCTCAACATTTAAACTTGACTCCGGAGAAGTTAGACCTTGACTTATCTGTTGAGACCCCGTTAGGAGAAACTTTCATTACATCTACTGTTTATAAATCTTGCTTGATTCAAGTCGGTACCATCACATTACCTTCCGACCTTATTTCGTTGAAAATTCTTGCATTTGATGTGATTTTAGGGATTGATTGGTTAACCACGCATCATGCTAAAATTGATTATTTTCATAAGGTTGTTAGTTTTCATATTCCTAACCAACCTATTATGCGAATTCAAACAACCAAACCATTAAAGACAATCACTGTCATATCAAGCCATAAAGCTATTCGTTTATTAAAAAATGGATGTCAAGCTTTCTTAGCCCATGTCACGGACTTGAACAAAAACACGTCAGATTTGAATAAAATCTCTGTTGTTAATGAAATTCTTGACGTATTTCCTGAAGAACTTCTCGGTTTACCCCCAGAACGTGAAGTTAAATTCTTTATTGACCTTGAACCTGGTACAAAGCCCATTTCTAAAACCCCATATCGAATGGCTCCTATTGAACTTCAGGAGTTAAAGGTTCAATTACAGGAGTTGTTGGACATCGGTTTCATTCGTCCTAGTACATCTCCTTGGGGTGCTCCTGTGTTATTTGTAAAGAAGAAAGACGGAAGTATGCGACTTTGTATTGACTACCGAGAATTGAACCATGTCACCATCAAGAATAGATATCCGCTACCTCGCATTGATGACCTGTTTGACCAGTTGCAAGGAGCACAATTCTTTTCAAAGATCGATCTTAGCTTACGGATATCATCACCAAGATTAAAACCGAGGATATTCCAAAGACCGCCTTGAAACTTCGATGACGGCATTATGAATTTAGTCATGTCTTTTGGATTGACTAATGCTCCTGCTGCTTTCATGGATATGATGAACCGTGTATTCAAGGAATATTTGGATCAAATCGTTGTTATCTTTATTGATGACATCCTCATCTATTCCAACAGCCGTGAAGATCATGAGCACCATTTGAAGCTGGTACTTCAAAGACTTCGTGACAACAAGCTTTATGCCAAGCTGAAGAAATGCGAGTTCTGGCTTGAGGAAGTAACATTCCTTGGGCACGTGGTGTCAAAACATGGAGTATCTGTCAACCCGTGAAGATTGAAGCCATACAAAGTTAGGGAGCAACCAAAGTTTGGTGGCCAAGCACGTAGCTTTCTAGGCTTAATGGTTATTATCGGAGATTCGTGGAAGGATTTTCTCGAATCGCTACTCCGTTAACTCAGCTGACTCGTAAAGATATAAAATTCGGTTGGAGCAAGGATTGTGAGAAGAGTTTTCAAGAACTCAAGAGAAGACTCATTTCGGCACCTGTTCTGACAATACCATCTGGTTCGGATGGATTTGTTATCTACAACGATGCTTCAGGCAAAGGGTTAGGATGTGTTCTCATGAAACATGGGAAAGTCATAGCCTATGCCTCACGGCAACTCAAAGAATATGAGAGGAATTATCCTACTCATGATCTTAAGTTGGTAGCAGTCGTTTTCGCGTTGAAGATCTGGAGACACTACCTGTATGTGGAGAAAGTGGAGATCTATACAGATCATAAAAGCCTCAAATATTTCTTCATCCAAAAGGAACTCAATATGCGGCAATGACGTTGGCTCGAGCTATTGAAAGATTACGATCATACCATCCAATATCATCCCGGAAAAGCAAACGTGGTGGTTGACGCATTGAGTAGAAGATCATATCACTACAAAAAAAATGGGCATTCAGCAATAACTGATTTTCGTTGCTAAAGGTGACAAATATCGTTGCTAAAGGGTTTTGGCAACGACTTTACTGTCGTTGCGTCTTTCGTTGCGCAATGAGCGTTGCTAATTGTTCCACAACGAACGTATTTTTTTTGTTGCAAAAAGTAATACATTTTGCAACAAAATTTGAGTTTCGTACAGAGACATCGATCCTTTAGCAACAAAATGTATTGTTGCAGAATAATAAAATTTTCGTTGCTAAAACCCCCATTTCATTGCAAAAGCCTGCTAATTGGCAACGAAATGAACTATTTTTTTTTGCAACGACCATGCATTTTCGTTGCAATTGACACCATTTTGCAACGAAATTTTTTGTTACAGTAAATTATGAAAATTGTTGCCAAAGCTTGCTTTCGTTGTGAAATGTACACTTTTTAGCAACGATTTTCGTTGCTAATTATATTATTTGGCAACGACATTATGCTAAATCAGCAACAAAAATGTTTGTTGCTGGTTATTTTTCAATAGCAACGAAATTCGTCAATTAGCAATGACATTATATGTTGCCATTTTTTTATATGTGCAACGAAAGTTGATATAATTTGCAACGATAAAAAATGTTGCCTTTTATTTTAGTATTAGCAACAATATCTTCTCCGTTGTTATTAGGTTAATTTTTCGTTGCCAAATATTATATTTTTAATGCCATTAGCAACGAAAATTTGTTGCTAAATGTATAAAAAATTGTTGCTATATTAAAACTTGTTCAATGCTTTGGTAACGAATTATATTGTTACCAAATCAAAATTTGACATTTTTTTTGTATACCTGATTGGCTCAATGTCCCCACAACAAATAATGGCAAAAATACTAAAAACTAAAATATTATTAACTTAATAAAATCATCCACTACATAATCATTCATTATCTTTACAATTAACCATCTAAAGTTACCACCGTTCTTCAATCAAAGTATATATCTACATATAGAGAGAGAGAGTACACTTCATAATTTCGTCCATTATCTTCCGTAAACGTAGCACGAAAATTTGATACCTAGTATTGTAAAGCGGTGTCAGAAATCGGTCTTCTTCACATATATTTAAAAATAATAGCAAGTCGAGAAAAATGAAGCAAATAGGTCATAAGAGGCACTTAATGCCAAAATCAATACACAAAGACAATAGAGTTGCTACATGTGGTACTAATATTATTAAACCAACACCGATCTCAAGCATAACATCCCTAGATCCTAACAATGCTTTAACAATTTGTACTTGGCTTGGTTCACTAGCTTTGGCCCATCCAACGCTCAAGGTATCGACATTAGTTAGGTAAGCTTAATCATAATCAAGGCAATCTTTATAAGATAACGTGTAGCCTCCATAAGAAAATTGGCACAAATCAAATGCGATAAACAGAGAGAATGAATCAAATAACCCAAAAAAATTGCTTGTTATACCATATCTGAAGCATGATTAAAAAAGCCCTTCAACCACCTTTCAAGATAATGCGAGGCTTAGGCACAACCCTATGAACTAGCCAAATCGGTTGACTTTGGAACTTGAGTCCTTTTCCTCCAACTACCACAACATTCATTCAAATTAACAACATTTAATATCAAGGAAGAAAAAACTTGCACCAAATAAATCAAATCTAAATTAAGATGTGTATTACTAGCCAATGTACCTTTTGCATTATCAGTTTTAGTTTTGTCACAGTTGACACCCAAGGAAGCCGCCCTTTATACTCAAACAAAATCTCCCAACACAGAGGTA
This sequence comes from Panax ginseng, assembly GCA_020205605.1. Taxonomy (NCBI): domain Eukaryota; kingdom Viridiplantae; phylum Streptophyta; class Magnoliopsida; order Apiales; family Araliaceae; genus Panax; species Panax ginseng. The sequence continues at coordinate 44,961,789 of CM035148.1, forward strand.
CCCAAGGTTAGTTTGAAAATAGAGAAGAAGTTTGAAGTACTAGCTTGATCTTCTCAAATTGAAGCTTTAGATGATACATCGAGTTCAAAACTTGAGGCTTCATTACCAACAAAGCCTACAAGTGAAGTACCAACCGATTCTCAATCTGGAAGTCAACTCGAGCTTTTAGTGATTTAGCAAGTTACATTTTATATGTAGAAATGGAACCTAAACCCGAACAACCATCTATCTTCTGCTTGCACTGTTCTATCCTCAACATCTCTCTCGGGTTCTTGGGTACCAATGATGGAAAGATCGATAGTCCGGATGTTGGCTCAACACCTAATCCAACCTTTACCAAACAATTTTTCGAGTTATTCTATGGCATCAAGATAAATACTCAAATTGATTTATATGACAACAATCCTTAAAACCATAATGCAACCACTTTTTCTAATTTAAATAAGCGACTTCTCTCTTTTTAAGGATTCCAAGCATGCTACTACATTTTTTTACACCAAGTAACCTTAATAGAAGGCAAGCAACGACCAAATATGAAGATTGTTGCATGTTTCATACGATAATGTTATAAATATATATGCATGCAATATCACCTGTTTGCTTTTCTGTGTCAATCTTAGAAGGAAATATTACAATTTCAGACTTTCAAAGAAAGTATATCATGTATATTACTATTCACAAAAATGGTACCGCCGGTGCAATTTAAATTATTTGGAGCAAAGATACGCAATAGAGATCAAAGACAATTATTTCCGGCAGCATAAGATTCTTACAGCTGGAAGTTCAAATAGTCCAACACTCCCACTCATAATGAGGGGGATAACTATAATTATAATTTTAGAATATTTTGAATTAAGGCAAAAGGATTGAAGAAAAATGACGAGCATTATAACCAGAAGTGAAGAACTCACAGGAATCCGAATTACGTCCTCTCTCTTCCATCCAAGAGAATTATAAACAACAATAATCACAAATTCTGAAAGAGTGAACTATCCATAGGGAAATACTTACTATGTTGACATATTGAATCAGCTTGTCCATCTGCCTGAACCATGTGTGTGCATATTGGTACTTGAAATATATTCCAATGGGCCACATTACATGATTTGTTCGAGTTATGTTAGCCTACAAAAGGATGATGTAAAGTTTTAACTGCCAAGCATCACTACCCTCAGATTCAGAAACTTTAATAAACAACTATAATAATAATGTCTTTGGCACATAATATAATATTATAGCATTTCAAGATCATCACTAAATTTCCACCAATAACATATTTAAGTGCTTGTCTAAGATCTGCCCCACAATAGCTGAGTTGCAGTACCACCTGCATATTTAGGTTGCATGTGAGCATATACGAAAGAGATATACGCTTCCTTCCAGAGCTTACCTCCAGATCAGTACGGTTTTTTTTGTTTGTTGTCTCTTTTAAGTTGAACCTTCAACATTTTACCACCAAACTGGCAACCATTCATCATATTAATGGCGGTTATGCATTTCTTTGGTGAGTCATATAACTGACAAATCCTCGCTATGGAAGGGTGATTAGAGGCACACACAAAAAAAAGTTGACGGCATTTATTTCGGTCTCAAAAAGTATAATAAAGACTCCGTCTTCAAACATTTCTTTGACTCCAGTTGCTTTCTCAATAAAAATCTTGGAACTCAAGACCCTACCAAATGCTTGAAATGCATTTGCAAGCTCTTGATCACCAAATTCTTGAGGAATGTGGTAGATAAATAAATTAGCACCAGGTGGTCCTGTGTTTACATCACATTTTTTATCAATTGTGCCATAGAAAGGAATATATTAAAAAATCTAATAACAACGAAGGAAACTAGCTAAAAACAACCTTCATGCTGACCCCCTGAACTAGTAGCGACACTTGACGATGCTGCAAGGTGAGTGTTTGCAACAGCAGTAGCAGGTGGTATAGGGCTCGGAGGACCACTCAAGGGTCTGTTACCCATCATTATTTAAACATCAAGCTTCCAGAAAATTGGAGGACCAGAATTTGTAATAACATAAACCAATAACATATTTAAGTTAATAAATCAAAGTTAAGAAGTAGAATAATACTAAGTTTTATTCAGGTGCATTTGGCTCAAGTGACAAAGCTACGCTTTGAGGTATAATAGGAATTGCCTTGACTCCTAAATTGGGACGGCCAGCTGCATTAGAACGGGCAGACAAAGGTTGTTCTAAGGAGCCGGTAGAATAAGATGTTCGGACACCTGAACCAGAACCTGAACCAGAACGACAATCTGACTAAACTAAATAATTAAGCATCATTCAAATGTTTCAACTTTGATAAGATAAAAGGCATACCTTATTTGATTCTAATTCTGATCATCTTTCTCTTCCTCGTCCATACTTTATTCTTCTTCACTACATTAATCTACAGGTGTATCATCCTCACTACACCCCTCGTTGAATTCATCCTCCTCAAAATCATCCTCATCGACATCATCATCTATGTCTCCATCCAATAAGATAGTGTGTTCAATGTTAATTTTTTGAGTTCTTTGTCTTAAGACACTGTTATTTATTGTTTATGGATCAACATCATCTCTATTCATTGGCCCTATATCCCGATCTTGAACAACAATGTCAATATCGGGTGAGTCATCATCAAGGTTAACAACATTCTCGGGTGGTATATTCTTCAATCTCGTCCATTTTATCCTCCGAACATCAAATACGTGTCGGTGGTTAAACCTTTGAACAATTTTCCGATTCTTGACCTAATTTCAAATCATCAACAAAAAAAAACTTGTTTTGTTTGAGAAAGCTAATATGTATGGGTCGTTTCTATACCATGTGCTACTTACATTTACACTTGTAAAGTGTGTATCCTTCCTAATACCCATATCTTGGAGATTAGATAAATCAAACCACTCACAAGAAAATATAAACACATTATACCCTTTTCCATACTCTATTTTGATAATATCATTTAATAAGCCAAAAAAGTCGATACTTTTCCCATCGTGTTCTCCTTCACATATTATTCCACTATTTTGGCTTTACTACGATTATCACGATCTTTGACAAAAAACCTTACTCCATTTACAATGCATCCTTTATATTTCCATACTCATAAATTTGGACCACTTGCTAATGCAAATAGTTGATCACTAATGACATTTGATGTGGTATTCCAAAGATGATGAATCTATTAGAGGAAAAATTTAAATTAATCATTGATTTTCAAATAGCAACAAACAACTTTAAAAGGGAAGAAATATTATTTTACCTTCTTTTTAAACCATCGAGGAAATCTTTTTCCAATTCAATGTTGTTTTGGTAAGGTAGTTTCAATTCCTCCTCACATTCCCTACAAGAATAATATTAGTACAAAAAAATAGTATGAAGCAATAATTATTTGAATAATTTAATGATAAAATGTATAACTTACTTAATATAAGGTTGCACGTCTTCACAATTATTCAAGACATACTAATGAGCCATTTGAATCTCCTTGGAATCAAAGATAGTCAAAAAAAAACCACCTAATGGTTTAACATTTTGAGAAAAGACAGAAAGAACATCTTTTCTAACTTTTCCATCGAGATTACGGTCCTTTTATTGAACTTGATCTCACTTAAGTGGTAAGTACAAGGAACAAAATGTCAAACATTCATCTGCGATATACCCTTCAGCAATTGATCCTTCTGGATGTGCTTTGTTCCTTACGTACTTTTTCAACGTGCATAGATACCTTTAAAAAAATTACGAAATTAAGTATGACACAACTATAAAGTTCATAGATAACCAAAAATATATAGTTCCATACCTTTCAATTGGATACATCCACGAATAGCATCTGAGGGCTCAGAACATTGCTTCTTGTGGTAGATGAACAACCAAGTGAACACAAATATCAATGAAGGCCGTGGATAAATCCTCTCAATCTTGCATAAGATAATTATAATATCCTTCTCCATTTTTCTTAAGTCATCCACTTTTAGTGTCCTACTACATAGATTTTTAAAGAATGCACCCAACTCAGTTAATGTTGTTGCCACATCGTCATTAAGATTTCCTCGCACTCCAGCAGGGATTAATCGTTGTAAAAGAACATGGCAGTCATGCGTCTTGTATCCCGACATGCTATTATCACTTGTATTAATACATCTAGCAATATTTGATGCATATCCATCTGGGAATTTGACAGATCATATAAAGGACAAGAATTTATCTCTCTTTTTTGGAAAAAGAAAAGGCTGGCTGTGGCTTGTCAAACTTATCTCCCTGTGGTCTTAAGTGCAGCTCTTTACGTATATTTATATCCTCTAAATCTTGTCGAGCCTTGTAAGTGTCTTTATTTTTACCTTCAATCTTTAGTAATGTCCCAAGTATGTTATCACAAATATTCTTCTCGATGTGCATTACATCGAGCTTATGTCTGACCTTCAAATCTTTCCAATATGGTAGGTTAAAAAAAAATACTTTTCTTCGTCCAATTAGAGTTCGATGGAGTTGTTGTCCTCTTTCGCTTTCTTTCTCTTTTCATACTTACATTTTTCGGATGCTTTCCAAAATCCCCGAAATTGATTGCTTCTACATGATGTAAAATTTCTGATCCACCTAGGATCTTAGGTGGTCTACGGAGTTCCTCCTTTCCATCATAGTCTAAACTCTTTCTCCACCTACAAGGGCAAGATAAACCATAGGAAGTAAATTATGTGAACAATGTGAAGATGAAATTAAAATAAGTTACGTATTAAAAATACCTATGATTAGGACCGAGAAATGCACGATGCCCCCCGTAAGAGATTTTACTCCTCAACCTAGTCGAGCGTGTATCTACATTGCAAGTTGGACAAGCCATGTACCCTTTGGTACTCCATCCAGAAAGATTTTCCAGTGCAGGAAAATCGTTAATTGTCCATAAAACAGAAGCATGCATGTTGAAATTGCACCCAGTATAAGAGTCATATGTTTGAATTCCTTGTTCCCACAAATCAACAAGATCATCTATTAAAGGACGTAAATAAACATCGATTTCATTACCTGGTGCTTTTGGTCCAGGAATCAAAAGTGACATTATGAAAAAGGGCTCCTTCATGCACATCCAAGGGGGCAAATTATAAGGAGTGAGTATTACCGGCCACATGCTATATGAGCAACTCATATTTCCAAATGGATTGAATCCATCCGTGGCTAGGCCAAGACGAATGTTTCTTGGATCATTGGAAAACCATTCATACTTTCTATCAAACTCCATCCACGATACAGAATCTGCTGGATGCCTCAGTTCACCTTCTACTGAAATAAGTTTTTCCTTGTGCCACCGCATGTCTTTTGCAATTTTTTTTGACATAAAAAGTCTTTGCAACCGCGGTTTTATAGGAAAGTATCTCAAAATCTTGTGTGGGATTTTTTTACCCTTCCCATCATTAACTTTCCATCTTGATTCCCGGCAGACTGGACACTCTTCTAAATCCTTATTTTCTTGCCAAAAAAGGGCACAATCATACCTTCAACAAAAATGAGACAGATTAACTATATATGAATGAGTGTTATAATTAAGGACTTTTTGATATGTTATTTTACTTACTTGCATGTGTGTATTGGAAGGTATCCAAGGCCAATTTCACGTAGCATTGTCTTTGCCTCGTAGTATGATTTTGGCAAATTCGCACCATCGTGAAGAACATCTTTAATCAACTCAAGTAGCATGTCTATGGACTTATTTGTCTAATGGTTGAAAACCTTCAAATGCAAAGAAATTTTATAACAAATGACAAAATGGAGTACTTTTGGCATCCTGGATATAACTCTTTGTCTAACATATTAAGCATTTGTTCAAATCTGGTATGATTTCGATTTTGGAAGGTATCTTCATTCCCACCAACAACAAAGGTTCCTCGATTAATATCTTCCATGAGTGTCTCAATTTCATCCTCATCACCATCTAAATCATAGTCCATAAACTCCTCATTTTGAGAGAAAATATTCTGAGCATGTTCATTGGGTATACGTGGAATGGGTTCATAGTGGTAAATCCACTTATCATAAGAAGGCATTATCCCATTTATGCACAAATGTGAAGACACCTCTTTTTGGGTTTTAGTGTATAGGTTCATACACTTGATACAAGGACATCTAATGTCAATTGTTGGGCCAAATGTTGCACGTACATGCTCAATGAAGCTTTTGATCATTGATATAAGTCACTATATATGCTCATGATCCGTCCAACTCTTATCCATGAAATTAAGTTCAACCTAAAATTTATTCATCAACTCAATTACATCAACTCAACCAGTGATTTAAACAATAACACAATACACAAAAATCAGATAAAACAATAACCAGTGGTCATATGTAAATTGTTAACATTCAGCAAACATGCAGTTAATTATCTAATAGGAGCATTACATGTATAACATGATTTTAATGTGAATGTTGCATCTGAAGTTCCCCATGTATGGCTTTGCATAACAAAGTTCTGAACTTTACAATAAAAATTGCTCATATTTATTAAGAAAGCTTTCTCAGTTCAAGTTGATCAGCGCTATGTGAAGGCCTTAAGAACCATAAACCCAACAAAGGAAAAGAACTCATGGATGGTCAGATTCACAAGTTCCCAAATGGATGTGCCAAAGGTATTACAATTCTGAATTCTCAATATGAGGACATCTTTAGTCCAACTGGAAACCATGGTTATGATTGGGGGTTTTGGTTATGTACTAAAACCGATTAGATTGATATTGGAATCCTCAAATCAAATTGCTCAGGGCTCTGTTATTCTATGTTGGTGATATAACAGCTAGTGCATTGTTTCCTTGAATTAAAATTTTACACTTAAATTCTGCACTTTTGACTTGAGAATATTGTTTTAATCAATTGGGAAGTTAAGTGTATGAATTAATTTTATTAGCGCTACCCAGTTTTAGCAAGTAGATAATATATCTATGAATATACCATTCCAATAATAAGCTATATGTTGTTGCCCAACTGCTGCCCATTTACTAAATGAATGTCAGCTTCTGTTTAACTCTAATGAGAGTAGTGTTGAGACTTTAGTATCAATCTCCATACTTGTATTAGCCCTACTTGATCAAAGGAAGAAAAGAGCCAAAACAGAAAATCCCTTTTAACAAACACAATTCATTATCTTATCCCCTAACATAATTGCATTTTCTGTGGCCAAAACAAATAACCAATTTCAGATTTGATCATCACATATAACCAATTTCAGATTTGATTAAGCACAAATGAATAAACAAAGTGCAGAAATTAAGAAATAAATAAACTGAGATTTGATTTCTTCTTAGAATTGAAAGAGAATTGAAGAAGAAAAATAACCCTAGAACCCTTGATGGAATCGACTTTAGAGTACAAGCGAAGCTACTGATGGAGGAGAGAAGTAGAACATGTGCCGTGATGATGGAGGACATGAGTGCAAGTGAAGCTACTGGATGTGATGAATGCGAGTTTTGGCTACGTAAGGAAGAAGAAGAAACCCAATTGCTATACGGTGTTTTTGGTAATAAAGGAGAAACCTAGCCTCTCTTTCTTCCGTATAACACCAAACAACTGTAGAAGTTGGGGACTCTGCTCCAAAAAAGAGAGTTTGATAACATTTAAAAAATATATATATAGAAGGAATATTATACTTAAATTATTATTATTTTAAAACTTAAAAGATAAATTTATATTTTAGGATATTATAAATTAATTATAACAAACTCAAATATAAATTATTATAAGTTAATATTCTATTTAATACAATTAATAATTTTGATAACCATAAGATATTATTAAGAATAAATTTTGTATTAAAATATTAATTACATTACAATTTGAATTGTAGTATATTATAAATTAAAGAATAAAATCAAACTTTACTGTTTGTGTAAAACATATGTTTTTTTTTTTTTCATTTGTGCTCTATTCCACATAATAGCGACACTATCATCTTGTATTTTTTCTATTTCTTTATGATATGGTCAACGTATGAAATTTTAAATTTTAAAGTTGTGGAAAGATATTTCGATTATGGATTATTATAGTCCATAATCGATATTGTAAGTTACGTAAATAGTGTTATTAAAATTAAATTTAATATTGTTAAAAATTTAATGCATTTATATATAATATAATTTATATTCACTATAATTAATATCATGGGAGAACATAGTCCTCATTTAATATATTTGAATATAAATATTCAAATCCTAATAATTTTATAAGTTAATATTCAATTTAATACAATTAATAATTTAGATAACCGTAAAATATTATTAAGAATAAAATTTGTATTAAAATATTAATTACATTACAATTTGAATTGTAGTATATTATAAATTAAAGAATAAACTCAAACTTTACTATTTGTGTAAAATATATGTTTTTTTTTCATTTGTGCTCTATTCCACATAATAACGACACTATCATCTTGTATTTTTCTATTTCTTTATGATATGGTCAACGTATGAAATTTTAAATTTTAAAGTAGTGGAAATATATTTCGATTATGGATTATTATAGTCCATAATCGATATTGTAAGTTACGTAAATAGTATTATTAAAATTAAATTTAATATTGTTAAAAATTTAATGCATTTATATATAATATAATTTATATTCACTATAATTAATATCATGGGAGAACATAGTCCTCATCGTAATATATTTGAATATAAATATTCAAATCCCAATAATTTTTTTTTCAAATAAACATAATCCTAAAGTTTTGCCCATAAAAATTTCATGATCCCCAATCATTTAAAATATACAAAAACTATATGCATCTATGATATATGATAAGTGAAACAAACGCTTTTATCTAAGATCATTCAGATGTATAGATGATATATCAATGTTGAAATTAATATTTTGCTTACTGAATTACATGAAATTTAACCCAATTCTATACATGGAGTGGAATGGAATGTATAAAATATTTATGAACGAAATAATTTAAATTTTTGGAACATAGGTAGTCTTTTAAATATTTGTACAATAAGTATTAACAAAAATAAAGTAAATCAAATTCATTGTCTTAGTTTTTTATATAATTAACCACACGCTTATATTTGACAAATATTTAAGTTTCATAACATGATTTTTATTTTTATGACAATATTTTTAAGTTTATCATAACAATTTTATTAATATTACATCAACATTACTACAAAATAACACTTATTAAGATTTAGGGAGTACATTTTTAAGAAGAAATAAAGAATGGCGATAAATTTATATCAATATTAAAACTTATTAATACTTATTAACACTTATTAACAATTATATATATATATATATGACGATAAATTTATATCAATATTAAATAACGTCGTATGTGTATATGGGTACATTGATAAGAGGAAATAAAGAATGAAATCATATATATATATATATATATATATATATATATATATATATATATATATATATATATATTATATTCTATGTTATTGTTTATGCAAAACATATTCTTTATAAATTAGTAGACGATAAATAATTATTACAAGTTCCATTATCACTATTTTCACCTCTTAATTTCATACTTAGACATTCCAATACTAAATAACTAATCATCTAAATAACACTCCTAATAAACTCCATATTTTGACTTTTATGGTCAAATTGTAGTAAAATCTCCATAATTTAGTACGATCATAATCGATAGATTTATATTTTATTTTTTATAAAAAAATTAATTTAAAAATGGTCAATTTCACGTAATAAATTCAAATGAAGACGCTTTAATATAGGACGTTTAGAGTACTAATTATCTAAAAATAATAATAATTATCTATTAAAATTAACAATATTGTTATGTATTTTTAATAAATATCACAAGTCAAAGAAATTATTTTTAAGTTATGTATTAAATTAACAATATTGTTATATCACAAGTCAAAGAAATTATTTTTCATCTCTAATATTACAAACATTTAAAAAAGTGTTAAATTTTTCTTTAATTATATTTAGTCTAAGAGACACTAATATTAATTAATCTAAGACTTTAATTATTATTACACTTTATCCCGCTATAATTTTCGCTCCAATATATTATATTTCCCTCCCTTAATCGGTTTAGCGCCAGGATATACGGGTAGGCATATTTCGCTCCAATTAATAAGCTAGTTCTCCTCTTCTCATTCACTTCTCATTCACTTATTCCCAAAATAAGTCGCTAGTTCTCCTCTCGGCGCCTAACCTGCTCTAGGGTTTTTTCGCATGTCGCCTTTTCTTCTCATTCACTTCGATTTATGTTGTTGTTTGGTTTTATAATCAGTTTATTTGTGATTATGTTGTATATGGGGTAAATATCGTGGATTATTTATGGATCGATATGGTTTATGTTTTGATTTTGGTCTACCGATCTGAGTTTATGTACTTCTCTTTATGTGCTTTTGGAGTTAAAACATATATTTTAGTCTCGTCTATATTAATAGTACTTGAATGCAAAAGAGATTTACATTTCCATTTAGGTACTCCATTTTAGATTTGACTTAACTATTGTTGTTGTTAGGCAAATTAAGTAGTGGAATATTCCACTCGTTTTATCTAATTGATTTGGGTTTCATTGTTTAGTGCTGATATACTTGAAAAAATGAATCAGCTTCTTTTGGATGTGTGAATTTAGGCATGTATGGTGAACTTAGTTATGATTTTGAGATGTACGACATGCTTAAGTATTACTTTCTAGTACTATACATGTCTTATTTACTAATACGTATAACTGATCTGATTATGTAGTTTCAGAAATTTACTCATCTTGCATAATTGGTACTTCAAAATGTCTGGCCCTGGATTTAAGAGGAAAGGAGCAAATTTCAAACAAGAAAATATTTAGCCTCGCAAAATGTTGAGGTCTCCGAGGATAATGAAGAAGTTGAACTAAACTTAATCAAGGTTCAAATCCTCGTGTAAAAGAAGAATTATCTTGACATCAAGTCCTCCAAGAAGCCCAATCACAAGATCACAAATTATGCTACATCAAGTCCTTCAAGAAGCCCAATCACAAGATCACAAACTCGATCTGCTCAACCATCACCTGTGGGTCGAACAAGCAAATTACGCTCAATGATTGCACGTTCACCGAATGCCAATGATGGTCATGCGAATGAAGTGCGTACTCCCATTTCTACCTCGATGCAACGTATTAATGAAACTATAGTTGGTGAAAATTCTACCCCACCAACAGAATGTGGCCCGACACCGACGTCCGATGAGCAAGGGTCTGCACAATGTGAGTTTTATGTTTGGCCATTTAGTAGACATATGTTATACACGTGTGTGTGTGTGTATATATATATATATATATATATAATTATTGTTTTCTTGTTAATTTGTTGTTCCTTTTACTTTTTGACATCTAATAATTTGAATAACTTCATCTTCAACAAAGAAAATACGCGGACCTACTCGCGGTATTGGTCTTGAGAAACTCACCAAGTCAAAAGGAAAGAAGTTGGCTATCAATGTGTCACCTAGTAAAGGAAGGCCCATATATCCTACAGAATCAGCTAAGTTGTCGTCAGAGATAGGATTGATGGTCCGCCACCACCTCCCAATGAATACCAAGTTCAAGGATATTATAGAGGGAGTAATTGAAGAATCATTGTCAAGGGTTGAAGTAAGATGCATAATATTAAATTATGTCAAATATTGTTATTCATAGTTGAGTCTACATTTGTCCTTATTGGCAATTAGTTTTTGTTTTATACCTTGTCTATAAATCCATGGAGAATGACACTCATTAGGATACATGATTTGTTAGATAAAAGGTGCAAGTAACAATTGAATTCATGGATTAGAGTTTAATAGGCTAATTTTGCTATTTTTTGTCTCATGAACTAGTTAATTTTGCTGGATTATTTTTTTCTTTAGGCTCGCTTCGATATCGACCTTTCTAAACCTCATGTGAAGCGTGTTTCACTTGGAATAATGAAGGATAGGAATAGAGGGCAGAGGTGTAAGCTTTACAAATTATTCAAAACTTTTCAATCAACCGAAGATGCACGAAAAAATCCTCCAAACAACATTGATATTGCCAAGTGGACTGAATGTGTGATTATTGGACATCGCCAAAATTTATTATATGATTATTCTAACTTTCATCATTTTTTTATATGCTTATGATATTCAATTTTTTTTAAAAGATTAGATTTTTATTATTTGTTCAATGATATTTTTTTTCCAAAGATCGCTTCGTAAGTAAACAAGAAAAATCGAGGCAATAATGCCATTCACAAAGGAGGGTCAAAACCATTTGTCGCTCATCATTCTAAGAAGGTATGTAATTATGAATGTTCAAAATCATTTTTGTGTGAACCAAATTATTATTTTAAGAAATTAGGATCTGCTAAGATTATCGCTACTAGTTGGTTTCGATTATGAGAATAAACACTTTGTCGGAAGTGAGGTCAGAAATCGTGATACAAGTGATTTTTGTGGTCTCGATTTACTTGAGATTGTGTAGGTTTATGGTGGAGATGGATACTTGAGAATCGATGGTATATAATGACCCCGAGACAAAGAACACAACACCGAAACACAAACCGACAAGCTATGCTTGAAACTAGAAAACCAGGATACTAAAGCCTTAATTCATGTTCCTTATGTACGTAAAATTATACAATAATGCTCTCGTTATTAATTATTCTAATTTGATTTTTAGGAGATCCAATCAAGGTTACAAGAGCACACATCGTAGAAAAAGGAAACAAACGACTGGATACAACCTGGAAATGAAGCTGCATACGTAAGTTATACAAACCTTATCTTGTTGCTAAATTTGGGATTATGTAATGAATTAGTTACATTTGTTATTAATTTCACAGAATGAAATGAAATTACTTGAGTCTGAATGCACCTCTGAGACAAACGCAGAATTTGGAAATTTTGACAATAATGACAAAAGGGAGATTATGACTCGAGTGTTGGGTAAGAAGGCAGGGAGATTGATTGGCTTTGGATTAGGACCTCGAGCAGAGAAGTCTTCATCTATCAATAAAGAAAAAGTTTCATTGGCAGCAGAGTTAGAAGCGTCTCACAAAAAAAATGAAGAGCTTGAAGCAACCATTCAGGCACAAGGAAAACGGATGGACAATCTTGAGAATTTATTTAACAAGTTAGCCGATAATCCACAATTTCTACAATTGATTCAAGGCAACAGCAGCGCAGGGATAAAAAGAGATGGAAACAACTCTTAATCGATATTTATGGACATTCAAAACTGTTAGAACTTTTGTTGTGAACACTACTTAATATTTTGGATATTAATGTTGAACTCTATGTTAGACTTGGTAAATCAGTAATTTATAGTATAATGGATGGTTTTGGATTTTGATTTTCCAATTTTTGGTTAAATATGATGGAAAGATTTGATTTAGCTAATCTATTGTTGTAGTTGATGGTTTGCTATTGTTACAGTTCTTAACTTGTTTCAGGCCAAAAATTGGTTGGTTTTGTCTATGTTTTATGTTGTTTGACCGTCTTGCTCTAAAATTGTAAACTTGTTTGGACCGCCTTAACTTATCTATGCTTCTTGGGTCCCATAAATGTTCAAATTCAACATTCTTTGGAATATGGGTTCATCAACATTACTATGTATCTTATTTCGAGCAAGTTTAAAGGAGAACTCACATGTGATTCGTAAGCAAGGCATTACGAGCGATGAAGTAGAAGTGTCAATGAATTCTCAAGTCACTTGCTATTACTGGTGACCACTTACTATCTTTCTTTTGTGGACTTACTTTATGTGCTCCTTGTTTTTCATGAGAGTGGGTTAGTATTATTGTTGAAGTTTATCCGGAGGCTTTGTGTGATAAGCTTGTTCAAACCGCATTGAAGGAAGGTTCTGCGACTTTTCTATATCTCATTATGTAAATAGCAATTGGTCGGCTTTGATATTGTGGTATGTATTGCGTCCCAATTATCATTTAATGTTTCTCTAGTAAAGTTGGGTCTCGACATCGCTTGATTATCTCTCGATTTGCGAGCTAGAACATAACTCAAAGAAGAAAAAACTTGATCTGTTTCACCCATTAAAAGAGGGGTGAATATGGGAGCTTGTGGATCGAAATCGAGAGGCTGTGGAATGGGTATTCGAAGGAATAATAGAAGCCGTAGAAGAGTAACAAAGACACCCTCTTTATCTCACAAGCTCAATAAAGTGGATCCTTCTTCTATTTTAATAGATCGCAAATACTGAAATCCTGCATATCAAGGTATCCTATTATTCAGTTTCTGGTAAGATTTAATAAAATTCTTTTCGGGTAGTTTTCATTTTCTTAATTAGGTTAGTTTTGTTTACTAATCTATCTAAATACTGGTGGTTGTATGTAACCTTTTCTTTTTTTTGAAAGACTATCAATTTTGTTAATGCCTTATCTGTATGGGCTGCCATGAAATGTTAGATTTTTGCCTTTTAGTTTTTTACTTCATTCTCAACGATAGGATTACTATTTGCTTTTTTCTGCTTTCATTCTGCAAACTTTCGTCTTCAATGATCAACGTATTGCAAATCGCAAACACCATTCATCTTTATTGATGAGCATAAAGGAAATCTATTTGCATGCAAGTATTTTAATAGTGGTTACTCCTAAATAAGTTCTCCATGTAATATGGTGCTACTTGCTACAATTGTATCCAAACATTAATGCATGTTAAAGGTGGAATTATCACATCCGTTGGAAAAACATGGTTCCAAACAAGTGAAATGGTTCACCGCTTTTGTGTTGTGGCAAATTGCTTACATTTTCATGACGGTTAATCGACTCGATTTACTCTACAAGTAGAGAGCTCTTTTTTTCCATCAATTTATTTTAGTTTTTGATTAAATTATATAATACAAAAAAGGGTAATAGTCAATTGATGCGGATGATTTGGCAGTGATCATCTAGTGATTAACAATTATTTTGTGGAGGGTCATGCACATGAAATATATGATTGTGTTTCCACCATACTTTGTCTCACGTCAGCATTTGAATTGTAGCTATTTTTACTTTTTCCCTTTTGAGTGCATGTCGGTGCGTGCTTTTCACCTGTACTGAATGATCAACGCATAACCGATGGAAAAAATTACTTACAGTTGCTATATGGGATCTTTAGAAGTGTAGGCAAGTATACTATCTACAATATTATTCATGCATTGCAAAAATAAGACTATGAAGGCAAATAGTATATTTGTACTTAAAATTATGTGGATTTCTTTGAAATAGTTGGATACCCTCAATGTCCTCATCCTGAACTTGTCAGAGGACTTCGTGAACACACAGATGCTGGTGGGATCTTTCTCTTGCTCCAAGATGAGCAAGTCTCGGGTCTCGAGTTCTTCAAAGATGGACAATGGGTGCAGATTCCACCTTCCAAGGACAATACCATCTTCATAAACACAGGCGATCAAGTGGAAGTGTTATCTAACGGAAGGTATAAAAGTGGTTTGCACCATGTCATGGCAGACAAAAATGGAAGCAGACTCTCCATTGTCACTTTCTACAATTCAAAGGATGAGGTAATCTTGTCTTGTTTACAAGGAACTACTGCATCACACTGTTCACTTATTCATATATTTTGTTATTTTGAAAGGTACACCTTATAGTTTGTATTTGAAGCATATCATGTTATCTGAATTGAAAGCTTCTAATAAAAAGTACTTGTGACAGGTAAAATGTGACCTATATTTGGTGTTTTGTTCATCTGTGCTATCGGACATCCCAAGGTTTTGATAAAATGATTTCATAAAATGAAAGCCTATGATAATCTAGAACATTTAATTCTTGAACATACATTCTTGATAATGATAAATTGATTGATTCAAGATAGTTTGCGTTAAATAATGGTTCGTTCCATACCAGTTCATTGGATATTAAAGATTTGTAAATTTCATGCCTATCATCTTCTTCTACACACAGCAGCTTTTGGCAGAACATTGAAACATGAGACGGTGCGAGCAATGGCTTTGGTTGAACTTACGCGTTACAACAACTGTAGTTTATCGAGGTTAAAATTACACAAAAGTGCAACGGTGCGATGTGACTAGCTTAATTCTTTATCATCTGAATTATTATTTTTTAAAATCAGCATGCATGCATACACAATTTGTGAATTGGCTGGCAGATTCAGAAGATTTGGTTGCTAGTGTTGAGATATTTCACATGAATTTTATTTATTAAACTATTATTATTAGTTATAAAGATAATGAAGCGATCAAATATATGCTTATCAGATCGGTCTATATTAGTGATAATTAATATAGGATAGATCGTTGAATTCCCCTACAACTAGAAGCCAGCAGAAATACGGACGTAAATCTCAAATCTGAATGATTCGTTGAGAAATTGTTGTTGGAGTATATATTGCTCAATATATATATATATATATATATATATATATATATATATTATATATATATATATATATATAAGGCTACATTCAGAGGTAAGCAGGACAAAAGGCGACCAAGGGAAAAGGAAGAAAGGATTACCCTATTGAAAAGCTAAAGGTAGCCACGCGCATGTGACTCTCTCTCTCTCTCAATCTATAAGCTAGTTGAACTTACGCGTTACAACAACTGTAGTTTATCATTGAAATTACACAACGGTGCGAGCAATAGCTTTTGAAATTACACAACAGTGCAAGCATTGGCTTTTATCGAGGTTAAAATTACACAACGGTGCGAGTAATGGCTTTTGGCAAAACATTGAAACATAACATGAGATAGTGCGAGCAATGGCTTTTGAATAACACCCTTAACTTGTTTATATTAGACCATAGAAGAATTTCACTTCATAACCTTACGAAAAGAGAACAGATGGAGCAAACAATTCAAGCATTTCTTATATCAATTAAATAACCTCACATCTTAAACGAAAATTTGTGCTTCTTATTCGAACTGCATTTCACAAACTACCTTTGGCAAATATTCCCCTCAGGGATGTATATTTAAGTTTCAGTCTTCATAGTCTTTGAACTGCAATAATTTAGGATGATTGGGTTTGAATTTGAAGTTCTTTTCACTTGTAATTATGGTAGGGGTCGAATGGATTATTATTATTATTATTATTATTATTATTATTATTATTATTATTATTATTATTATTATTATTATTATTATTATTATTATTATTATTATTATTATTATTATTATTATTATTATTATTATTATTATTATTATTATTATTATTATTATTATTATTATTATTATTTTATTATTATTATTATCATAGTTTATTATTATTATTATTATTATTATTATTATTATTATTATTATTATTATTATTATTATTATTATTATTATTATTATTATTATTATTATTATTATTATTATTATTATTATTATTATTATTATTATTATTATTATTATTATTATTAGTAGTATAGTAGTAGTATTAGTAGTAGTATAGTACTATTATTATTATTATTATTATTATTATTATTATTATTATTATTATTATGATTATTATCTTAATTTAAGGCAACATTTTAATAGTCGTTGCAAAAAGTTGTATAAAATATGCAACGAAAATAAAAATTGTTGCCAATGAATGTGGTATATATTAGGCAACGAAATATAGCAAAAAAAAAAATTTGTTGCCCACGATGAGGAGAAATCAAGTGGATAGAAATTTTGCAACGAATTTCTAACTAATTTTATTTTCAAATTTTGCAACGACTTATAAATTTCGTTGCAAAAAGTGAAAGCCTGACACAATCTGCAACGAAGGACAAGTTTCGTTGCTAAACATACACTTTTAGCAACGACTTATAAAGCTGTTGCTTGAAAAATCGTTGCTAAAGCCTCATTTTTAGCAACAAAAAAACTTTCGTTGCCCACGATGACGGAAAATCAAGTGGCCAAAAATTTTGCAACGAATTTCTAACGAAATTTTTTCCCACCAATGAATTAGCAACGAAATTTTGCAACGACTTATGAATTTTGTTGCAAAATGTGAAAGCTCGACACAATTTGCAAATGAAGACAAATTTCGTTGCTAAACATATACTTTTAGCAACGACTTATAAAGTCGCCGCCTCAAAAATCGTTGCTAAAGGCCCATTTTTTTGTAGTGTATGCGGGTACGAGTGCAATGTTGTTAACACAAAGGTTCATTTTGTATGACTTGCAAAGGATAGAGATAGAGGTAAAGGCTCCAAGTACCCACGTGATGATATCAAACATACGAGTAGAACCGACTTTAATTGATAAAGTTAAAGTTGTGCAAGCTACGGACATGGAGCTGATGCGTATGAAGAAGAAAGTGCAAGAAGGTGCTATTCCAGAAGCAAGAATCGATGAAGAAGGAATACTTTGAGTCAACTCCAGACTTTGTGTTCCTAACGATTCTGACTTTAAGCATAGAATCATGATGGAGGCACACAACACACTGTTTGTAATCCATCCTGGGAGTACCAAAATGTATCATTATCTTCGACATACATTTTGGTGGAACAATATGAAGAGAGAGATAGCAGAGTTTATCTCGAGGTGTTTAACTTGTCAACGTGTAAAGGCGGAGCATCAAATGCCAAAGGGTCCATTACAACCACTTGAGATTCCAAAATGGAAGTGGGAACACATTACTATGGATTTCGTTACGGGTCTTCCCAAGGTTTCTCAAGGCATAGATGCGATTTGGGTTATTGTTGATAGATTAACCAAGTCTGCCCATTTCTTGTTTATACGTGAGACTTATTCCCTTGAACGTCTTGCTAGTATGTACGTGAATGAGATTGTGAGATTTCATGGCATGCCAGTATCCATAGTTTCGAATCGTGACCCAAGATTCACTTCACGATTTTGGGTTAGCTTGCGAGAAAGTCGTGGAGCGCAGTTCTGATTGATTGGCATATCATCCTCAAACGGACGGACAATCAGAGAGGACTATTCAAACTCTTGAAGATCTATTAAGACTCTGTGTCCTAGATTTCAAAGGGAGTTGGGATAAGTACCTACCATTGGTGGAATTCTCCTACAACAATAGTTATTAGGCAAGTATAGGTGTGGCTCCATTCGAGGCGTTGTATGGAAGAAAATGTTGTTCTCCAGTATGCTGGGACGAGGTGGGTGAAGCAACATTGTTGGGACCAGAGTTGGTACGAATGACTACAGAGAAGATCCAAACGATTCAACAACGTATACAAACGGCACAGGATCGACAAAAGAGTTATGCGGATCTTCATCGAAAGGACGTGGAATTTAATATTGGGGATCATGTATTGTTACGTGCTGCACCATGGAAGGGAGTTACAAGATTTGGGAAGAGATGAAAGCTCAATCCACGATATGTTGGTCCATTTGAGATTCTTGACCGAATAGGAAATGTGGCCTATAGACTCGCATTACCTCCAAGCATGTCTCGTGTCCATAATGTTTTTCATATATCTATGCTTCGTAAATATGTTAAATACCCGAACCACATTATTGAGTTAGAACCAGACGAGATAGCGAAGATTTAACGTATGAGGAGGTACCTATAAAGATCTTGGATAGGAAAGAGCATGTCCTACGCACGAAGGTTATACCACAAGTTAAGGTTTTGTGTAGAAACCATGCTATTCAAGAGATGACCTGGGAGTTGGAATTAGAAATGAAAGCGAGGTATCCTCACCTTTTGGAAACACCAAGTACGTACGTCAATTTCGAGGACGAAATTTCATAAGGAGGGGAGGTTGTAAGACCCTAACTTTTTAATGAATAAAATCAAATTTCCTCTATTTATTATTATAAATAATAAGGTATTAATTTGATATAATACTTTGGTTATGGGTGAAATGTGCAAAAATTTCAAAATAAGCAAGTGGTTATAAAATATTCGTTTGGTCGTGGAATATTCTTTCTGTCGGGAAATATTCGTACGACGGCGCATCCATTTGTGGGTCCCATAACGGATAACGGTCGGATGAAAAAAACGACAAATTTTAGTTTTTACAAATAACGGCGTAGTTGTTACCGTTAACATTGTTGGAATACTCGGTGGTTAAAATACAATAATACGCGTGGTTGCACAGTAGCACACTGTATTGCACATTATTGTTGAATTATTGATCCTTACGTAAGAAGACACTACTCAATAATTGTTACAGTAATTACTGTTCAATATTTTATTTTATTGATTCAATAATTGCTACGTTGATATTTTATATTATTGTTGCTCAATAATTGTCACTGCACATCATCTCCATTATCAGATCAATAATTCATATTATTTAGAATAATATTGTTAGATAACATTATTGGCAATGTCTAGAAAGTTCTATCAAGGAGAGGTTTGGTCACCTAATTGCACGCCAATAAGGAGAAATCCTTATCGGAAAGCCCCCTCTTTTCTAGAAACTGCCTGGTTGTCATAATTGAGATTCTATAATATTATTTATGAATAATTAATTATTGATTTATGTGATAAGAAAATATTTATTTTATATGGATATAAATGATGGATATATTTATTTTATGTGGATAAAAATGAAGGAATTAATGCTGAGGTGTTTTATCAGTATTTTGTCGGATTGGAAGTATTTAAAAATCATCCATTTGTGGATTTCGGGTATTTTCTGATTGGAATTTGGAAAAACTTTCTTCTATAAAGTTGTAGAGAATTAAATTTCCTATGGAAAGCACATGAGATTTGAATTTTTCTGATAAAGGGCTATTTATTATGAATTGTTGAAGTTTCAGAAAATAAAATGATTTTTATTAAAACATGGGTGGACCCCACTTTTTGTTCGTGAAAATGTGCTGAGATTTTTATTCAAATGTGGTAGGCTTGAATAGTAACAGGTAAAACCATCAGGTAGCAGGTTAGTCTGCTATGACGTTCTAAGCATTTTTCTATAAATAGGGTGCTTAGTTAGAATTGAAAATCACACCAAAATTCATAAGTTTTCTCTCTTTCTCTCTCTATAATATTGAGCGTATTTTGTGAGTATTTTAGTACTTTGAGTGTTGCTATACGGTGCAAGTTCCTTCAGCACTATATCTAGTATTCCAGTCAGAAGTACTGTCTTTGCAAGGTAAGGGATGTTGTTTTCTTTTTAAATGATATTATTTTTTTCAATATCATTATACCAAAATATTGGTTTGAACTTTTTTATTAAATTTGGAACTTTTTGTGTCGGGGTTACTATTCACGTATACGTCACTATTCACGAATACGGCACTATTCATCAAAAAATAAAATTTTCTTCTTTTTGTCCAAGATGTCTATTATGGTTACTATCTTTGATTGTATCCATGTTTTGATCTTTATTTTTGAATTCTGCTTCAAAATTGGTTATTATGGAGTATTATTGATCTTGGATAAACCGTGATACTTAATCCCTAATATTTGTCCTTCCGCTCCACTTGGATTCGTTTTCTTTAAAATATTTTTCATCATCCTCAGTCCTAAATGATGATATTACTGAATATCTTTGGCCTGTAGTGCAAAGATGAATGATTACCTAATGAATATCTATGGCCCGTAGTGCAAAGATGAATAGGTGTTGAGATGAACATGACCAACTGGTGATACAAATGAATATCTTTGGCCTGTAGTGCAAAGATGAATATTTTATTCAAGATGTATATTGATTGATGATGGACTTTTAAATCTTAGAAGATAATAGAATTCTTTCTCTACTTGACTCTTCTAATGGATTGTTGTTTCCGCTGCAGTTGTTGATCTAAAACTTGTTGTCTATTATATTTTATCATATTATTCCCTGTTGAAGACTAATGATAATTTATTGTATATTATCTTAGTCATAATATTCTTTACTGGGCTAGTTGAGCTCACCCTTTTTCTTTTTGTTCCATTGTTCTTCTCAGGAGGAGAAAATTTAGCAGGAACTAGCCGGGGTATGGAGTGATGATTCGAGATAGTTGTTTAGAAGTCCTCACTATTTTTATAAAATAATGTATCAATAATTGTAATGAGGACTTTTTTTGAGTTTGTATACTCTCTAGTAGACAATATTTGTATTCAAACTCACAGTATATGTGTTGTCGTATTTTGCACGACAATTATATTACTGAAGTTGTATTTGTTTCTATATCATGTATTTGACGACTCAGAATGGGTGATGTATACCTATTTTGGGGGCGTCACAGACTATAAAGAGAGAAACTATAGAGAGAGTTCTTCTTCTATAATCTTGAACGTATTTCTTTAGAGTTTAAGAAAGCTTTGAGCATAGTGCAAGTTTTCTTAGAGTATATCCTCGCCCTACCAGTCGGAGTACTCTTCTTTCAAAAGTAAGGGATATTATTTGTTGTACCTGTAAGGGGTATTATTTCTTTCTTATTCATGAAGAGAACTTCTGTTATTCCATTCTTTATTATTCTGTTGGAATAACCTGTATACGCGGTCTACCTTATACTTGGTGAAATTCTTCTATTATTCCATTCTTTATTATTATGTTGGAATAACCTGTCTATGCGAAGTATCACATACATGGTGAAATTCTTCTGTTATTCCATTCTTTATTATTCTGTTGGAATAACCTGTTTATGTGAAGTACCGCATACATGGTG
The DNA here is from genome assembly GCA_020205605.1 of Panax ginseng. NCBI lineage: Eukaryota > Viridiplantae > Streptophyta > Magnoliopsida > Apiales > Araliaceae > Panax > Panax ginseng. The sequence goes on from CM035148.1 coordinate 44,984,273, forward strand.
AAATTCTTCTATTATTCCGTTCTTTATTATTCTGTCGGAATATCCTGTCGGTGCGTATTACGCCTGACCTGGTTCCATTAATTATTCTGTTGGAATAACCTTTATCTGCGTGGGTCATCGCATGCATGGTGATTTCTGTATTATTCCATTCTTTATTAATCAGTTTAATATCCTGTGCATGCGTTTACTGGCGGGACTGGTTCCATTATTTATTATTATGTAGGAATATCCGCGTCTGTATGCTTTACGCCTTTGGACTGGTTCCATTATTTATTATTCTGTCGAAATATCATGTCTGCGTGTTTACGTCGGACCTGGTTCCATTATTTATTATTCTGTTGGGAATAACCTGTCTGTGCAGTCTATCGTACGCATGGTGAATCCTCCTGTTATTCCATTCTTTATTATTCTATTGAAATAACCTGTCTATGTGGATTATCACATGCATGGTGAATGATCCTTTGTATTCAATCCTTATTAAATTATGGAAATGATCTGTATATGTGGATTACCGCATGGCGGGCGAAAAATCCATTTGCAGTTTCATATATTCTCTTATACTCAGTTGGTTTAAGTTTTGACTTCTATACTCCATGAAATTAGTGGAATATCCTTGATGTTTGAGCTTCATCCAGTATCTTTTCATGGACATATTCTTCTGAGCATTCTTGAATTTTACTCTACAAAGAAGTATCATGTTGACAATTTGGACGTTATTGGTTCATGGATAAATTAATTCTTGAACTTGTTTTATTGAATTATTATGTCATTGTCATCATCCTCATGTTTATAATATGTTGAAAGTCATACGTGGCCTGTAGTGCATAGATGGACTTGGTATGATTATGACCAGGGATTATTCGGTATAATCATGACCGTAATGTTACAAATGATGTGGAAAAAGTCCTCATTGGCCCGTAATGCATTGATGGACAGTTTTTGGTATGATTATGGCTATGAATTCTCTTTGGCCAAGGGTGCAAAGATGAATTATTTTATGGCATGATCAGGACCGTTGATGAAAACACGATTATCTTTGGCCCGTAGTACATGAATAATTCGTGGTCGTGATACTAAAGAATATCCTTGGCCTGTAGTGTAGGGATGATTTGATGATGTGGATTATTTATTAAGCTGAGTCTCAGCGATAAAAGTGATGAAAAACTTTTTAAATCATAGAAGATAGTAGACTTTATTCTCTACTGACTCTTCTAATGGATTGCTTGTTCAACCTATGATTAAACTTGATGATTGTTATATTTTATCGGTTTAACATTTGTTGAAAGGCTAAAGATAATTTATTCTCGCATTATCTTAGTTATAATATTTCTTCTTTGGGCTAGTTGAGCTCACCCTTTTGCTTTCATTGTTCTCTTGAGAAAATGAGAACGTAATGAGGACTAGTCGGAGAGCGGAGTGACGGTCCCGATGTTAGCATTAGTAGTCCTCACTATTCTATGAAATAGTGTGATAATAAATGTATTGAGGACTTATTTTGAGTTTGAATCTTTTTAGAAGACAATATTTGTATTTAAACTCACAAAATTTCATGTTGTATATTTAAGATTGTATTTGTATTACTGCATCGTATTTGGCGACTCGAATAGGTGATGTATACCTATTTTGGGGGCATATCTATTTTGGGGGCGTCACACACACACACACACACACACACACACACACACACACATATATATATATATATATATATATATATATATATATATATGGTAAAAATGGAGGTACACAGTAGTGTAACTTTTAAAGTTACACTACGATACGATCGTAAGTGATTTCACTCTACGATCGTAGAGTAATCCCAGATAGTCGAGTGAATTCACTCTACGATCGTAGAGTAGTCCACGATCGTGAGAGTAAATTCACAAATCGTGGAGTGATTATTTCTACGATCGTAGAGTGAAAGCACTTTCTACGATCGTAGAAGCTAGTAACTTTAAAAATTACACTTACCATGTACTCCATATTCCCATATATATATATATATATATATATATATATATATATATATATATATTTGTTTTTAATTATCTTATTTATTTTGACCAAAAATATTTTTCATCCTTATTGAATTAATATTTTTCTTGACCTTAATAAATTAATATTAAGGATTAAAAATATAAATTCAAATATTAACATTTCGTAAGGTAAGGAGAATTTCCTATTATTCCCAAAATAATTTTTCCTCTCAACAAATTCTTTCAAATTAATATATGATATATATGTTATTTTCAAAGAGAAGAAACAAAAGGCTTTAAAGCCTTTGTTTATCCGAATAAGAAAAAGGGAATTTGGGCAATTAAATTGTACTGATGTTTTTCGTGGGTGTTGGGCAAATTGAAACTTGTTACCAACTTAAGTGGGGCCCAAAGCTTAAATGAGAAATTGATTTGCAAGATTGTGAGTAGCTGGTTGTTGACCAAATATCACGTTTGAAATTTTAGAATGAGATTATGGGGTCAGTGTGCTAGAGCAAATCCAATGGTAATGTCAAAATGACTATAGTTATTACTATATTTTGGTACCAAAAAGTGTTTTTTGGTGTTAAAATAGAACCCAGTCTTCAGTGATTGGTTCTATTTTAGCACCAAATTATTTCAAATTTAACTAACTTTCCTTCCATCTTATGGTTAATTACTATTATTATTATTACTATTATAGTTATAATAATAATAATAATTACTATTATAATTATTATTACTATTATAATAATAATAATAATTATTATTATTGTTATTATTTTTGTTATTAATATTAATATTATTATTAATATTATTAAAATTATTACTATTATTATTATTATTATTGTAATAAATTATTATTATTAAAATTATTATTATTATTATTATTATTATCATCATCATTACTATTATAATTATAATTATAATTATAATTATAATTATTATTAGTGTTATTATTATTATTATTTTTTTTTTTTTTTTATTACTTACTACTACTATTATTATAATAATAATAATAATAATAATTATAATTATTGTAATAAATTATTATTATTAAAATTATTACTATTATTATTATTATCATTACTATTATAATTATAATTATTATTAGTGTTATTATTATTTTTATTTTTATTACTACTACTATTATTATTATTATTATTATTATTATTATTATTATTATTATTATTATTATTATTAGGATGACTATAGTCATCCTTGGTTCTATATTTAGAACCAAGTATAGCATTTTACTATTTTAGAACTAATTATAGAAGTGGGTTGAATTTGAATTTTTGGTATTTGGTGCTATAATTTGACTATAAAACTAATTATAGCACCCCCATTAAATTTGCTCTTAGTAAATTGCCATGTGAATGTGAATGCCAACTTGATTATTTTTAGTAACCAGTGGGTGGGCAAAAACGCGTGTCCTTCATCTTCTTCTATTTTTAAAACATCTCATCTCAGCCGCTTATTTAAAATCAATTTTCTAAAAGACAAGTTTATCCCCGACTCAACATTTTCTATAAATAGGAAAGCTTCCTTCAGTATTCGGTTTTGCCAATTTACAAAGAATTGAAGAAAACTTATACTCTCATTACCTACATATTTTTTCTCTAAAAAGCTTTACCTCTTCTGCTCAAAGTTTTTTTACCTCTTCTGCTCAAAGTTTTGATATTTTAAGAAGAAAAAAATTGACCAAAGTATTTTGAGATAAATTATTGAATTAATTTATTTATACTATCTCATATTGTTTATATTTATAAATATATAAATATAAATTGTTATATATATATATATATATATATATATATATATATATATATATTCACCTATTCATAACAATAAAAACGACATTTTAGATAATGATATTCGGATGTATTTTTTTAACAAAAATATCATTTGATCGGTGCGTGAAGTTCTAGTGATTGTTTATTGATATACTTTATTTATATAAATATCGTAAAGTATATCAATTTTAGATTTTGATATTCGGAGGTATTCTTTAAATAAGAATATCATTCGATCGATGCTTGAAGTTCTAAGTAATATATCTATCGAAAATATTTATATAAATATTAACAGTGAAACTTTAAATTCGGCCAGTTTTAGATACCGATATTCGAAGGTATTCTTTAAATGAGATTTTCATTCGACCGGTGCTTGAAGTTCTAAGTGGCCTTATTTAATATTCACATGATAGATAAAATATATTATTATATATATTTTTGAGTTTAACAAATATATTTGTTATATCAAGTATTACTTAAATTGTTCAATTCATTATATTTGATATTTGTCATTGCAAATATTTGAACAACTATTTGTTTATCCATAAAATACTTGTTGCATAATATAAATGTTACTTAAAATTTTATATCATAACAATCAGTAAATTTATATACTTAACAAGAAGTATAATTATAAAAATTATATATGAAATTAAAGATAAATTTGTTTTCCATAGAAACACATTCTTTATTATATAAAGAAAATTAAAGCTTTATAAATTAGAACAAAAGTACTATTTCTGCTTATACAGAAGCACATTTAAATCGAGCTTAAATTTATATACTTGCTTATTCAAGAAGCACTTTTCACACAAAATATAAAAGTTATTTAATAACAATGCATAAAATTATACATTTCCTTACATAAGAATCATTATTTGATCTAAACATAAATTATTATCTGCTTACAAAGAAAATTAAACTTAACAAAACTAATAATTAAAATCAGAATTTCACAAAAGTAACTGCAGATTTAACATGTTAAGATTACAACTTCCCTTGGTATTTTATTTAAAGCAATTTACTTCCCATTTAAAATAATTAATTAATATGAATCATTATCTAAGAATGCTTTATAAAATTCACGCACTTTTTCCAAAACACGTGAACAAATCCTCCTAACTCCGATCCTTAAGACACAAAATTACAAGGAACACCCTAGTCAATTAATTCACTATATTCCTATGTGAATCAAGTTAATAAGGGTTTTAGCACAAATTCTTTCAATGGATACAAAAGACACATAGGTATATTCCTATCCTACATGCTAATCATATTAACCCTATTCAGATTATATGAACAGATGTTACCATATCCAGATCTCAATCTATACTCCATCTTCCAATTTTATATAGATTATCACAATAATTGTTGGCCAAACAATTAATCAATAAGCAAAAGATATAATAAACAATTCAATAAAAACCAACTTTCATTCAATGGGAAGGTTCAATTTAAACTACATACCAAGTTCCGTTGCAATCTTAATGAAAATTTAGTTCATAATAATAATAAAGAAAAACATCATCCAGATTAATAATCCAAACATTCCAGATAATTACAAAAGATAAAGCTAGAGAAGAGAAGAAGAAACTCTGAATTTGCTCCAAAACTCTCTTTTTGATCTTTAACCCTTGCAATTTTCCTTCGTGTTTTTCTTCGTTGTCCTCTCTGCAAATCTCTTGAAAAATTAAGTGATACGTCTTTTCTAAAGTCTTCTCCTATTAGTATTAGTCCCCACTCTCATTTAGATTCCTACTTGGCTTCAAAAACCCACTTAGCGAAGAGAAAATCCTTCTTTAGCAGCATTGCACGAGCGCTGACGCTCAACTCAAGCATTTTTCGCGCTAAAGGCCACTTGTGACATCATAATTATAAAAATGCCACTCAGCTCTAATTGTAATGAATTTTAACCTTTTTCTTCTCCCAAATGACCTATTTGTCCCTCCAGCTCCAACCTATAAGAAAATAAACACAAAACACATAAAAAGATACTAAAAACAATTAAAAATAGCAATAATTAAGTTTAATAATATCAGATTCATAGGTATGAAACCTACTCATCAAATACCCCCAAACTTAACCAATTGCTTGTTCCCAAAGCAACAAAACACAATACAATAACTAAATATGCAATGCAAATGCAACTATCTACATGCCTAAAATTCCAGCAGTCAAACAAAACAAAATCTATTCATCAAGCCTCAGAGAAATCACAATATACATGCTAGTACATCATACCAAGACAAATCAATAATTTCCTAGTCAATCATCAAATCTTACCCTATCATTACTGATATAGTGCGTGTGTGCTCAACAACAATGCAAACTAATATAATGCTAAATACAACACATAATAAATCTCCTTGAAGGCATCATATAGTGTCAACTCACAAAATTCACGAACAAGCTAGATCCAACTAAAGTCAAACATCCACAAAATTCAAGAGTCCAATCCGGGATACTTATGCTTTTCCCGTTTTATTGCTTCTTTTTTTTTAACCATGACTGTGCAATGTCTCATTCCATTAGGCTAACAGTGCTACCCATTAGCGAGCTTTCGACCAACGACTCCCAGACCATATAAGACCTTAGGGCGCTAGGTGTAAAGACACTCCCTCGGGCGTACTTGCTCAAGTAACAAAGGCCCCGAAACAAGACTAGCCACGATATCTTTTTCATCATATTTTTTTTGAAGCTTATATATCTCAAATTTTCCCCCCAAACTTAAGTTTTTGTCTAAATTCAGTCATCTCCGCCTATTCATGTTTTTCATTCATTCAAACTAGTATTATCCTCAAGATGTCCATTATGTGTCAATTTAGACTCAATCAGTCAACATAGTTGTTTTTACTATGCTATCCTTATTATATCAGTTTCAAACAGGTAAAGATTCAAATCATGACAAGAAATCACATCAAAGTCTTAACAGACAATACTATACTTGTCTACTCAATTCCAATATCATCATTGGCCAAAACAGACTTAAACTATCTAACAGCTGGAAACATGCAAATACTTGAATTTTTATTTTTTTTAAAGAAAGTAGAATGAAAACTACATGAAAACTACAAAATGAATACTAAATGAATGCAACTGGAACTGGAAGAATGCACCCCCAAACTTAACATATGCAATGTCCTCATTGTATATAACAGATAAAAACATACGAAATTAGGCACTGAGGACTTCCCTGAAAGATCGAAGCATTATTCCTTGTCAGTATCCTGTTCTTCTTCTTCATCAACCTCATCCTTAGGGGATAAATCAGCTGGGGGTACGCAGACAAAGGTGGAAATTGGTAGGTAGCACTGGATGGATTCATGCGGTCAAACATCTCGAGGAATGCTGCATTACAGTTCTGATACATCTCCGTTTGTCGCTGAGCCAGGCTATCCTGATTTCTTTCCACCCGGTCAAAACCATGCTGAACTTGAGTAGCCACCATGTGAATCCTTCTAGTTTGATTTCTTAATTCTCGACGAATGTCTTCAAAAAAATTTGGTGGTGGCCCAGAACTTCCAGCAACAGCAGTAGGATTGTCATGTGACTGTTGATTAGGCTCGTCTGCAGGCTCAGGAGGCATAATACTGAAACCTAACCCTCTCGGGTGTGGTGTACCCCCACCCCACCCCATACCTTGTACTTTTTTATCACTGAGTGGTCAATTGGGGCTAAAGGAGGTTCTGTAGCTTCCTCGGCATCCCATTTTACTCTAGCTTGTCGACATAGTCCAGTAATCAAAGATGGATGAGGTAGTCCACCTGAGGTCCCTCCTTGAATTGCTCTGTTAATTGAATCATGTATAACCTGACCCACATCTAAAGATTTTCCTTGTTCAATACAGAAAAGCAACGCTGCTAATAAGTAAGTTTTATACCTACTTATTCGGTATCTGTTACTTGAATTAGTTGCTTAATCTCATGTTTCTTAGTAACTTTTCATGCATTTTGTGTTCGTTTTGTAGATTATATGCTTAGGAGATGAAATTGCAAAGAAAAGCAAATCTAGACATCGTTTGGACTTTCATGTTCTTGGTTTGGAACTTAGATTACATTGTAGAGTTTCTTATTAGCTTTCCGGAACATCTTGAATCGTCCCAATCGGAGTTCGGATGCAACAGTTATGACATTTGTACCAACGGACGTCGAACGTCACTATTTTGGGTGGTCATTTGCATAACAGTCACTTCCAGGCCAATTTCAACCTTCATCCGTCCGTTATTTCTAAACTCTTAAAGAATGAAAGTTGTAGATCTCGTCGATATATTCGATTTTTGATAGGTGGCAGGCCTCGTAACTCTTCCTGGATCAAACGTTATGGCCGTTTTACCAAAGGCCGTCATGACGAGAAACAAGGTAGCGCAGCTGACATATATACACAAATACATGCGTATTTGGGTGACCAGATTTTCTGACATTGTAGCGCGGGCCGCACCCAGAATGGCTTGGGGACAGCGTGGGTCGTGCTAGACGGCGGGTAGACATCGTTTTTGGGTTATTTGGTGTCCAATTTGAGCTAGAATAGGATTCTGAGTTGCCTAATTTTCTTGGGTGTCCATTAAAACTTTAAATACATGATGAGAGATATAAAAGAGGGAGATATAGATTAGTTTTAGAGGATTTCTATTAGATTAGATTAGAGTAAATTAGATCAAAACCCTAGTTCTTATGGGATTGGGAGATTGAAGCACTTGGAGACCATTGAAGATCAAGAGCAGGAGCTTGAGGAAGATGATGATTTGCTGACAACAGATTTATTCTTTACTCTACTCTTATTTTTATCTTTTAATGATTATTCAAGTGTGGATTCTTAGTTTTAATTCAATAATCATGAACTAATTCTTTGTTTGAGATTACAATGGATCTTATTGTATAGTTTATTTTAATATGATTCGTTATCAATTATTATGTTCTATTGTGAGGATTGTCTATTGTGATTTGGACTTAATTGTTTAATTGGTTGGCCATCAATTACCGTGATAATCTATATGAACTCGAGAGATGAAGTATTGATTTAGATCTTATAATGATAGCATGTGTTCAGGATTTTGTTAGTAGCTTAAACTTGATGAGTGTTAAGGTAGAGATATGCTTGACACCGCATATAATCGGATAGAGAACTTATTCTTCAACCTTCTTCAATTGTAATTCACATAGAGATATAGTGGGTTAGTTGATTAAGGTGTTTAACGGATTTCTATCTTAATTGTGGATTGACGTTAATATGGGTATTATGCATCGAGAGGTGGTTTTATCTGCTTTAGTGTTCTTGATTAACAATTCAGGATAGAGAATAATTGATGAGAAGTGTGTTAACTTAAATGAAGCAATAAGTGAAGTTGTGATCTTAAATCTCTGTTATCTTAATTTAACTAGTGAAATTTAATAATAGTTTAATTTATATAATTTGAAATTTATTCGTTTAAATAAGATTAAGTTGGTTACGGGTTAGTACTTAATGATTTTTATTATACAATTCCTCGTGAGAACGATACTCTACTTTCACTTTATTACTTGTTGACCACGTATACTTGCGTGTTGTGCGTAACTAGATTTTACCCAACAAGTTTTTGGTGCCGTTGCCGGGGAATTAGTTTAATATCTCTTTGCCAATATTAATTTCAATCAAATTAGTCTTAATTTAAACATTTTTATTTTTATTTTCAATTATCTTCCTATATTTCTCTCTTTTCAGGTACCATGGATGACTTTGCGTATCAATGGCCATACACGAACATGACTCAACCAAGGGAAATAGGGATTGATGGACTTAATACATCTTCTATAGAGCCAATACAAATTGAGGCAACTTCGAAGACGTTGGAGGTTATCGCAGCCCAATGGAGGTGAAGGATGGCAGTTATGTGTGACTATTGTGCTGGCAACCATCAAAGTCATCAATGCACCATCAGTTTTGAACCGGTACAATATAGTGGTGACTACTTCAATAACTATGTTGATCCTAACTATCACCAAGATTGGGGGTATCATCTGAATTTTTCATGGACCTATAATTATGATGACCAACATTACGCTCTAAATCCATCATACACACCAGAATTTTCATGTCCACCTCCAGTATCATAAGAGACAGATAATTCAAGGTTGGAGGAATTATTTTCCAAGTTCGTAGTAGCAAATGAGGAGAAGATGAGTAATCAAGCGAGGTCAATTCAAAATCTTCAAAATAAGATAGATCAATTGCTCAAAGCCTTGAACAACTGTCCTCAAAACAATTAGTGTTATGATGAGGATTCCGAGGTTGATCAAGTGCCCGAGCCAAATCTACAACTGGATGAGACACGAGATGTTGAAAAAGAGGAGACAAGTGGGGATAATGAAAACAAGGTCGGTGAAGAACTAACTGTGAGTACCAACGAGGATGAGCCGATGTTATTAGTGCCCCAAGTTCCTTCTCCGTCAAAGATCAAGGGTCCAGTTAGATTTACAAAATCATGCCCACTTGGTAGTCATGTCGTCGGCAAAGCTCTTTATGACATAAGAGCGACTACAATTTTGAATCCATGGTGGGACGAGAAAGAGAAGATAGATGAAGAGCCCATTGTGTGTGATAAGCTTCCATGCCCCAAAGTGATCACATACACAATGGAGAAAACACCTAGCTGTGGGACGTTCTCGATTAAGAGCATACCAAATCAGAGCATGCTGGGTGACTTTGATGATATGGCCATCGCTTGTGGGAACCTACCAAAAGCTATATTATTTTAGATGGATGGAGGATTCCTCAACTTTCGAAGAGGAATTGGATAGCGTTGACCATACAAAGTCAGGCTGAAAGACTATAATTCAAGCGCTAACTGGGAGGCAACCCAGGATTTTATTTATTTATTTATATGCTTTCCTAGTTTATTTAGTAGATAGGAATCCAAGTGTTATTCTAATCCATGTTGTCTCTCTTCATTGAAGGTATTGGAGGTTCAATGGATAGGAAAATGATCGTCGCCGCTAGCGCCACCATCACCACAAGCTTAAATGATTTCAGGGAAGTCCTCTACTTTTTTACAATGTCTAGTTTAAGTTTGGGGGCATTTTAGTGTTGTATTGCATATAGTTAGTTATTTACATTGTTATTCATATAGTTACATTTAGTTTTTGCATTCACTATCTAAAAAAAAAAATCAAAAATCAAAAATAAAGTATTAGTTAGTTACTATGTTCATTTGCATGAATCCAGTTGTTAGATAGTTTACAGTTTATTTTGGCCAATGATGAGATTAGAATTGGGTAGACAAGTATAGTACTGACTATTAGAGCTTTGATGTGATTTCTTGTTATGAATTGAGTCTTTTTCTGTTTGAAACTGGTATATTAAGGATAGCACAATAAAAATAACTTGTTGATTAATTGAGTAAATTGATACATAATGGGATTCTAAAGGATAATGCTAGTTTGAATGAAAGAATGATAAGAACAAGTAGTGATGGCGAAAGTTAGACAAGAACCTAAGTTTGAGGGAATATTTGGGGTATATAAGCTAAAAAAAAGAGAAAAGAAAAGAAAAAGTATGAATAAACACCGTGGCGTGCTTGTCTAGTTTTGTGGCCTTTGTTACTTGAGTAAGTAAGCCCGAGGGGATTGTCTTTACACCTAGCTCCCTAAGGTCTTAATGGTCTGGGAGTCGTTGGTCGAAACCTTGTTAAGGTAGCATTGAAAAGCCTAAGGGAATAAGACATTCCATAGCTATGTATATATAAACCAAAAGAAAAAAAATGAATAAAACGGGAAATAAGAGCAAAAAGCCCCCGTAAGTGAAAAATAAAGCATAAGTATCCCATGTTGACCCTCGATATTGGTAATTGTTTGATTTTAGTTGGATCTAGCTTATTTTTGGATTTCTTGAGTTTACACTATATGATGCCTTCGAAGAGACTTGTTATATGTTAAATTTGATTTTATATCAGTTAACATTGTTGTGGAGCACACACACACACACACTATATTAGTGATAATAGTCTAAGATTTGATGATTGATTGAGAAATTATTGATTTATTTTGATATGATGTATTATCATATTTACTTGATTTCTCTAAGGCTGGTTGAATAGACTTGTTTCTGTCATTACTGCTGGATTCGTAGGCATGTAGATTAGTTACATTGCATTGCATTATTGTTTTGTGTTTTTACTTGAGGACAAACAAAGGTTTAAGTTTGGGGGTATTTGATAAGTAGGTTTTATACCTACTTATTCGGTATCTGTTACTTGAATTAGTTGCTTAATCTCATGTTTCTTAGTAACTTTTCATTCATTTTGTGTTCGTTTTGTAGATTATATGCTTGGGAGATGAAATCGCAAAGAAAAGAAAATCCAGACATCGTTTGGGCTTTCATGTTCTTGGTTTGGAACTTAGATTACATTGTAGAGTTTCTTATTAGCTTTCCGGAACATCTTGAATCGTCCCAATCGGAGTTCGGATGCAACAGTTATGACATTTGTACCAACGAACGTCGAACGTCACTATTTTGGGTGGTCATTTGCATAACAGTCACTTCCAGGCCAATTTCAACCTTCATCCGTCCATTATTTCTAAACTCTTAAAGAATGAAAGTTGTAGATCTCGTCGATATATTCGATTTTTGATAGGTGGCAGGCCTCGTAACTCTTCCCGAGATCAAACGTTATGGCGTTTTACCAAAGGTCGTCGCAGAGAGAGAAGCGAGGTAGCGCGGACGCTTATACACAATACCAAAGGCGCCTTTGGGTGACCAGATTTTCGACATTAGAAGCGTGGGCAGCGCTTGAGAATGGCTTGGGACGGTAGCAGGCACGCTTAGACTACGGCAGTGAGCAAATATTTTTGGGTTATTTGGTGTCCAATTTGAGCTAGAATAGGATTCTGAGTTGCCTAACTTGCTTGGGTGTCCATTAGAACTATAAATACATGATGAGAGATATAAAAGAGGGAGATATAGATTAGTTTTAGAGGATTTCTATTAGATTAGATTAGAGTAAATTAGATCAAAACCCTAGTTCTTATGGGATTGGGAGATTGAAGCACTTGGAGACCATTGAAGATCAAGAGCAGGAGCTTGAGGAAGATGATGATTTGCTGACAACAGATTTATTTTTTACTCTACTCTTATTTTTATCTTTTAATGATTATTCAAGTGTGGATTCTTAGTTTTAATTCAATAATCATGAACTAATTCTTTGTTTGAGATTACAATGGATCTTATTGTATAGTGTATTTTAATATGCTTCGTTATCAATTATTATATTCTATTGTGAGGATTGTCTATTGTGATTTGGACTTAATTGTTTAATTGATTGGCCATCAATTACCGTGATAATCTATATGAACTCGAGAGATGAAGTATTGATTTAGATCTTATCATGATAGCATGTGTTCAAGATTTTGTTAGTAGCTTAAACTTGATGAGTGTTAAGCTAGAGATATGCTTGACACCGCATGTAATCGGATAGAGAACTTATTCTTCAACCTTCTTCAATTGTAATTCACATAGAGATATAGTGGGTTAGTTGATTAATGTGTTTAACGGATTTCTATCTTAATTATGGATTGACGTTAATATGGGTATTATGCATCGAGAGGTGGTTTTATCTGCTTTAGTGTTCTTGATTAACAATTCAGGATAGAGAATAATTGATGAGAAGTGTGTTAACTTAAATGAAGCAATAAGTGAAGTTGTGATCTTAAATCTCCGTTATCTTAATTTAACTAGTGGAATTTAATAATAGTTTAATTTATATAATTTGAAATTCATTCGTTTAAATAAGATTAAGTTGGTTACGGGTTAGTACTTGGTGATTTTTATTATATAATTCCTCGTGGGAACGATACTCTACTTTCACTTTATTACTTGTTGACCACGTATACTTGTGTGTTGTGCGTAACTAGATTTTACCCAACAGTTGCCCGTCGATTTATAACATCACTCGTATGTCTACACGGCATCAACTTGGCACAAATAAAGGTATGCCATACTTTCCCGTAAGTACTTAGTGCGGATGTAGGGAACAAAAGCGACTTCTTGTTGATCTCATTAATTTCCATTTTGTTCGGTACACAAAGCTTGAATGACCTTCATCAGTAGTCCAGCTTGTGATCTAAATATTGCATGTAGCCATTATTGGGTATTATGTTCAAGCCGTAGTAAGCATTTATTGTCCTGAAACTGACCTCCATTGATTTTCCGCGAACCCAAATCATGTTACCAATATGATCTTTTTTTCATTGGCGTAGAATTCCTTAACAATTTTAACGACCATTAATCCGGTTTAATGTATAAGTTTGCCCATTTTCTACTCCCAATCATTTGTAGTAACTCCCCATCTTCTACCTCTGGAAATAATCCACGCTCAGGAATTAGCGTTTTACTAGAGAGCGAATTGTAATATCTTTCGGATGCACTAGCACTTATAAATCTCTTTTTGTCAAACTTAGTCGAAGTGCCCGAAGTCTCGCCTCTTTTCCTTTTAGTAGCCATGAGTCTTGTGTGTGAATTGCTTGCCCAACAGATGATGTTCAGAGGCTTAGTATGGACAAATCCTCTTTGTGACAAATTATCGAACACTTGGTGTGCAAAATGTTTGAACACTATTGTTAAGCACTCCCCCAAACTTAATTTTCACCAAATTTGTCAATTACTAAGCACACTATCCTTCCAATGCATACAAGCAACAATTAAGAATACCCAAACCCACTTGAGCCAACACAATTAAAGAAACTAACTTCAAAGTACTAACTTAGCTATTATCCAAGCAATTCAAAACAATTTGCAATAAAATCTTGCACACTTACTTGGTTATAGCCAGATATGATGTTCCAATCAAAGTTGCAGGAGCAATTTGTTTGAGTTTTGAACACTTACTTCGAATAGATGTTTTGAATGACAATTGGTGCCCGAATTGGTGATGAAGGTTGCCCAGATAGAGTCTAATTGGTAGGAGATTGAGTGTTTGGTTATGCTTATACAAGAAGAAGAAGATTTTCGTGGGCTAGATTAGAGGAGGGATATAATTTGAGTGAGTTTGAGTTTGTGTAGGAGAGCAAGAGAGTGTTTGATTTGGGTTTGGAAGAGTATTGCCCGATTAGGGCTTATATTATTTTTTCCAAGTTACACCATGAGCGCCTAGGCGCTTGACATTGCATAGGTTTGACCGCCTAGGCGGTTGGCTGCAGAATCTGTTGAGCATGTAGAGCGCCTAGGTGCTTGATTTGGCCTAGGTGGGAGCGCTTAGGCGCTTGGGGCACGATTTTGCTTCTCCTGTTGGGCGCCTGGGTGCTTGGTTTGTGCATGGCTTGGGCGCCTAGGCCCTTCGATCTGTCTTGTTGACTGTTGTGCTCCTTGTATGCATTCAACCTGCAATACCCCAACTTCAATTAAGATAAAATATATATTTAACTAAATTAACATATTAAAATAAAAGAAACAAACCAAAATTAAATATCGCCTAAAGTATTAAAAAACAACAAGATACCCTACACCACTAAGAAATTCAATAACACTAAAAATGAAGGAAATGATTAGAAATCTGAGAATTTGACAAATGGATATTCTTATATTGAGCTCATAAGTGCTTGGCTTCCAGGGGGCGCTGCCCCCTTGCAACCCCCCCGCCAGCTCACCAGCGAGTTGGGCAGCCATTCGCTCACCGGTGAGCGAGACCCCCGACTGGGTAGTCGTAGTGGCCATTAGTCGAACCCGCCAAATATGAAATCTTGTTTCCTATCCTGAAATCAATTAAATATCGTGTTAGAGAACATAAGGGGTGTAACAAATCCTAAACTATAAAAGTTTAACCACTAAATAAACTAACAATAAAGCAAATGGTACAAAATAAAAGTAAAAAGAAAAAAATAATAACAATAAAAATTCCTGGGTTGCCTCCCAGTTAGCGCTTGGTTTATAGTCTTCAGCCTGACTTTCTTCTTTGTTCTAATCAGCAAGGTTGACTGATGTCTTTTCACGATCAACACAACCCCCATAGTAGTGCTTTAATCTCTGACCGTTGACTTTGAAATTACTCTTGGCATCTGGGTCTTCCACCTCCACAGCTCCGTGAGGATAAACTTTTGTAATGATAAATGGCCCTGACCAACGGGATTTCAACTTTCTTGGAAACAGTTTAAGCCTTGAATTGTATAATAGCACTATTTGCCCTACTTCAAACTTTCTTTCCATAATTTTCTCATCATGCCACCTCTTAACCTTTTCTTTATATAACTTCGCGTTCTCGTATGATTGGAGTCTGAATTCATCCATTTGGTTCAATTGTAAGAGGCACTTCTCTCCCACAGCAGACATATCAAAGTTTAACTTTCGAATTTCCCAATAAGCACTGTATTCTAGTTCAACTGGAAGATGGTAAGCCTTCCCATATACTAACCTATATGGAGACATCCCTATCAGAGTTTTGTAAGTTGTACGGTATGCCCATAACGCATCATCCAACTTACTGGCCCAATCTTTTCGACTAGGGTTCACTATCTTCTCGAGGATTCGTTTTACTTCTCGGTTCGATACCTCGGCTTGACCACTTGTTTGTGGATGGTAAGCAGTAGCTATCTTATGAGTGACTCCGTACTTAGCGAGAATAGCTGAGAACTGCTTATTACAAAAGTGTGTGCCTTCATCACTAATAATTGCACGAGGTGTGCCGGATCTAGAGAAAATATTCTTCCGGATGAACTTAACCACAACCTTAGCATCATTTGTGGGCGATGCTATAGCTTCAACCCATTTCGAAACGTAGTCCACCGCTAGAAGGATATAGGAGTTGCTAAAAGATGATGGAAATGGTCCCATGAAGTCGATGCCCTAAACATCAAACAATTCGACTTCTAAGATCATGTTTAGTGGCAACTCTTGTCGCTTTGATATACTACCCACTCTTTGGCATCTGTCACATTTCAATGAAAATACACGGGCATCCTTAAAGAGTGTTGGCCAGAAGAATCCACATTGAAGCACCTTAGCTGCCGTTCTTTCTCCCGCAAAATGTCCACCATAGTCAGATGCATGACATTGGTAGAGAATATTCTCCATTTCAACTTCCAGAACACACCTTCTTATTACTTGATCTCCACACTGTTTAAATAAAAACAGCTCATCCCATAAATACTATTTCACATCATGGAGAAATTTCTTCTTCTGTTGACTTGTCAAATCTGGCGGAAACACCTTACTCACAATGAAATTTACATAATCTGCATACCATGGTGTATCCATCCTTACTGCAAACAGTTGTTCATTCGGGAAAAATTCATTGACCATTGTTGTGTCATCTTTTTTTAGTTCTGCATTCTCTAATCGTGATAAATGATCAGCAACCTGATTTTCTGTTCCTTTTCGGTCCCAGATCTCCAAGTCAAACTCTTGTAGCAATAATACCCATCTAACTAATCTCGGCTTCACATCCTTCTTTGCTATTAAGTACTTAATTACTGAATGATCTGTAAACATGATCAATTTTGTCCCAATCAAATATGAGCGAAATTTATTAAATGCATAAACAACGGCTAATAGCTCTTTCTCGGTAGTGGTATAATTCAGTTGGGCATCTGTTAACGTCTTACTAGCATAGTATATAGCATGAAAATTTTATCCTTTCGTTGGCCAAGAACTGCGCCAATCGCAAAGTCGCTAGCATCACATATTAATTCGAACGGGATACTCCAATCTGGCACTATAATTACAAGTGCGGTAAAAAGTTTCTTCTTCAACACATCAAAAGCTTCCAGGCATGCTTGATCAAAGTTGAATGGGACATCCTTCTCCAAAAGATTGCAAAGTGGTTTTGTGATTTTGGAGAAGTTATTTATAAATCGTCTATAGAAACCAGCGTGTCCCAAAAAACTTCGAATACCCTTTACTGAAATAGGTGGTGGCAGGCTCTCTATGGTTTCGATCTTAGCTCTATCAACTTCAATTCCTTTTGATGACACTCGATGACCCAAGATCATCCCCTCTTGCACCATAAAATGACATTTCTCCCAATTTAAAACCAAATTCGTTTTCATACACCGTTTGAGCACGAGAATGAGATTTTCCAAAAAATAATCAAACGAATCCCCAAAAACTAAAAAATCATCCATAATACCTCAAGATTTTGTTTGACCATATCGGAGAAAATAGCCATCATACACCGTTGAAATGTCGCCGGCGCATTACATAATCCAAAAGACATTCCGCGAAAAGCAAAGGTACCATATGTGTATGTGAATGTCGTCTTCTCCTGATCCTTAGGTGCAATGGCAATCTGGTTATAACCTGAGTATCCATCCAAAAGACAATAATACTCATGCCCTACAAGTCTGTCCAACATCTGATCTATGAATGGTAGAGGAAAATGGTCCTTACGAGTGGTATTGTTTAACTTTCTATAATCCATACACACCCGCCAACCCGTAACTGTTCGAGTCGGGATCAATTCATTATACTCATTTGCAACTACTATCATTCCCCCTTTCTTTGGCACACAATGAACCGGACTTACCCATGAGCTATCTGAGATAGGGTAGATAATTCCCGTATCCAACCATTTAATGATTTCCTTTTTTAAACTTCCTTCATGATGGGATTAAGTCTTCATTGTTGTTCAATAATCGGTGTCGCTTCATCTTCTAATAGAATCTTATGCATGCAAATTGATGGGCTTATTCCCTTGATATCCCCAAAAGTCCACCCAAGAGCAGTCTTGAATTGCCGAAGTACCCTTAGTAGCTTTTCTTCTTGAACCTTATCAAGTGATGCAGAAATAATAACTGGAAAGGTAGAAAAAGAACCAAGGTAGGCATACCGTAGATGGTTAAACAATGGCTTAAGTTCCAAGGTGGGCGGTTCTTCTAAAGATGATTTCACCTTTTCATCCCGCTTTCCCAAAAATCCAAAAGGTTCAAATTTTGCAAACATCGTGTGAACTTCTGAATCAATCTAACATTTGAACCCATTCTAGCACAGTTGAATCATCAAATAAATTTTCACTAACCAATGCGGTTTCAAGAGGGTCTTCATTCACAAATTCACTAAATACCTCTCTAGTTGCTTCTTCAATCAGATCAACTCTAAAGCACTTCTTCTCTCCTTCGAAATTTCATAGCCTTGAAAACATTAAAAGTTACTTCTTTATCTTGGACTCTCATCGTTAACTCTCCCTTTTGTACATCAATTAATGTCCTTCCAGTGGCTAAAAATGGTCTTCCAAGGATAATGGGTATGTCTTTATCCTCTTCATAGTCCAACACAATGAAGTCAATTTGAAATATGAATTTGTCCACCTTCACTAATATGTCTTCCACAATGCCCCTAGGGTATGTCACTGATCTATCTGCGAGCTGTAAAGAGATATTTATTGGCTTTGGTGCTGGTAATCCCAACTGAGTGTAGATCAAAAGCGGCATCAAGTTAATACTCGCACCCAAATCACACAGACATCTGTTAAAGAACTGGTGTCCAATCGTGCACGGTATGGTGAAGCTACCCGGATCCTTCAACTTCGGTGGTAACTTTCTTTGCAGAATTGTGCTACATTCTTCTTTCAACGCTATAGTTTTAAACTCCCCTAGCTTCATCTTTCTTGCTAAAATATCTTTCATGAATTTGCATAACTAGTCATTTGTTCTAAAGCATCTGCGAATGGAATGTTGATTTGCAGCTTTTTGAACACTTCTAAAAATTTTGAAAACTGTCTATCTAATTTCTGCTTTTGAAATCTTTGAGGAAACTAGCACGGTAATGACCGTTGTTTGCTTATCTTCTTGTTGTTTTTTCACAACTTTTTCCCCAGAATTACTTTATGAATTTCCACTCTCTTTTTAACCATCCTCGGCAGAAATTATTTTCTTTTGTCCATCTAAATTTGTAGTCAACTCCTTCCCACTTCTGAGTGTAACTGCCTTACATTGTTCATTTCCATCATTCCTTGGATTTTTCTCCGTATCACTAGGTAAAGAACCTGAAGTTCTAGTATTCAAAGCACTAGCTATCTGCCCAATTTAGTTATCAAGGTTCTTTATTGCAGCTGATTGGTTTTTTGTTGTGGCTTCAAACTGAGTTGCCAATCTTGCCAACAATTCTTCCATTTGTGATAGCTTATCAGGTTGATGAGGTTGTGGGTGTTGTTGAGATTGTTGATGTGGCTGAAATCTAGGTGGATATGATTGCCTTGGAGCTTGTGCTTGAGCATGTGACTGATTATTACTCCAAGAAAAATTTGAGTGGTTTCTCACTCCTGGATTGTAACTGTTTTGATAACTGCCCTGCTGCCTATTTTAACTAGAAACAATCTGGACTGACTCAAGATTTATTGCACATTGATCACTTGAGTGGCTACCCACACATATTTCACAAATCGTTTCCATTTTCTGAACTGGTTGTACCCC
The DNA here is from genome assembly GCA_020205605.1 of Panax ginseng. Classification (NCBI taxonomy): domain Eukaryota; kingdom Viridiplantae; phylum Streptophyta; class Magnoliopsida; order Apiales; family Araliaceae; genus Panax; species Panax ginseng. The sequence goes on from CM035148.1 coordinate 45,004,412, forward strand.
AAGTGCATCTATCTTCTTTGTAAGAGCGTAAATCCGAAATCACTCAAAGTGATAATGTTGTCATCGCATCCACTTCATAAACCCCTACTGTCCTTGGCTGAGTCGTTCTTGCGGTTGGCCACTGATAATTATTAGCTGCCATGGTTTCAAGCAACTGATACCCCTCATCACAATTCTTGGCCATAATAGCTCCTCCCGCTGCAGCATCTATACTCGATCTCACTATGCTGAATAAACCGTTATAAAAAGTTTGCACCTGAAGCCATTTAGGAATCCCATGGTGTAGACATTTTTGCAATGAGTCTTTAAATCTCTCCCATACTTCATATAGTGATTTGAATCGTGCTGAATGAAAGAGAAGATATCGTTCCGCAACTTTTCTATTTTTTCAGGCGGGAAAAACTTTGCAAGAAATTTCTGGGCTAGGTCGTTCCATGTAGTAATCGAGCCTGGTGGTAGTTAATGGAGCCAACTCTTAGCCTTATCTCTGAGAGTAAATGGAAACAGCCTTAGCCTTATTGCACCCTCTGACACATTATTGTACTTGAAAGTATCGCAGATTTCTATAAAGCTGACTATGTGATAGTTCGGATCATCATCCGGTAACCCTCCAAATTGACATGAATTTTGAATCATCTGTATTGTCCCCGGTTTTATCTCAAAACTTGTAGCGATAATGGCGGTGCCTCGTAATACTCGATGAATTTGAACTCCAGCATGTAGCATAATCCTCTGATTTTTTTGCTCTTCTTCACCATAGTATCTTTCTTATCAAGTGCCTCTTTGGTTTCTTTAACCCACTTATGCAACCGTTAAAACTTTTTTTCGATGTCGTCCTCGTAAGGCAATAAATCTGACTTCTTCGATCGCGTTTACATACACTAGTCAAGAACACCTGAATAGAATAGAAAAGAAAAAGTTTAAATTAAGATTAACAATATAAAAATCAATAATGACAAAATATTAAACTAATTTCCCCGGCAGCAGCGCCAAAAACTTGTTGCCTAATTTTTTATTAGCACTTTACCACGCTCGTATACGCGTTCAATTGTAATATTCAGCAAGCAAGGATATCGTTCCCACGAGGAAATAGACTAATATTTATCAATTACTTATTCTAATGCAATTAATCCTATTTTAAACTACGAAATATTGTTTGTGATTTGAAAATTAAACTTAACAAAACTAATAATTAAAATCAGAATTTCACAAGAGTAACTGCAGATTTAACAGGTTAAGATTACAACTTCCCTTGGTATTTCATTTAAAGCAATTTACTTCCCATTTAAATTAATTAATTAATATGAATCATTATCCAAGAATGCTTTATAAAATTCACGCACTTTTTCCAAAACACGTGAACAAATCCTCCTAACTCCGATCCTTAAGACACAAAATTACAAGGAACACCCTAGTCAATTAATTCACTATATTCCTATGTGAATCAAGTTAATAAGGGTTTTAGCACAAATTCTTTCAATGGATACAAAAGACACATAGGTATATTCCTATCCTACATGCTAATCATATTAACCCTATTCAGCTTATAAGAACAGGTGTTATCATATCCAGATCTCAATATATACTCCATCTTCCAATTTTATATAGATTATCATAATAATTGTTGGCCAAACAATTAATCAATAAACAAAAGATATAATAAACAATTCAATAAAAACCAACTTTCATTCAATGGGAAGGTTCAATTTAAACTACATACCAAGTTCCGTTTCAATCTTAATGAAAATTTAGTTCATAATAATAATAAAGAAAAACATCATCCAGATTAATTATCCAAACATCCCAGATAATTACAAAAGATAAAACTAGAGAAGAGAAGAAGAAGCTCTTAATTTGCTCCAAACTCTCTCTTTGATCTTCAACCCTTGAAATTCTCCTTCGTGTTTTTCTTCGTTGTCCTCTCTGCAAATCTCTTGAAAAATTAAGTGATACGTCTTTTCTAAAGTCTTCTCCTATTAGTATTAGTCCCCACTCTCATTTAGATTCCTACTTGGCTTCAAAAACCCACTTAGAAGTAGAAAAATCCTTCTTTAGCCGCACATGAGCGCCTAGGCGCTCAACCCAGGCCATTTACAAGCGCCTAGGCGCTTGACCAGGACCGTATAATTACAAAAATGCCACTCAGCTCTAATTGTAATGAATTTTGACCTTTTTCTTCTCCCAAATGACCAATTTGTCCCTCCAGCTCCAACCTATAAGAAATAAACACAAAACACATAAAAAGATACTAAAAACAATTAAAAATAGCAATAATTAAGTTTAATAATATCGGATTCATAGGTATAAAACCTACTCATCGCCAAGCGGGACCACTGCTGGAAAGAGACCCCCTTCGCCCCTGTAAATGCGCATACGATGGTCGTGAAATGAGAAATTTGTAATTTAATTTAAATATTTATGGAATTAAATAAATATTTTAAATAATTTATTTATTGAGAAAATAAATAATTGATGAATTTGAGATGAATTAATTTAGTAACTAAATTAATTAATGTTAATTTGAATAATGATAATTTTATTAAAAGGATTTAATTTAAGAAAATAATTAAATTAAATCAATTGCTTAATATTTAAGAAAATAATTAAATTAAATGAATTGTTTAATTTAAAGGAAATAAATAAATTAAATAAAGTGATGTGTCTAATTTATTAATTAAATTGGATATATAATTATTTATTAATTATAAGTATAATAATGATAATAAGATTTTTATTATTATTAATTTAAATTAATTAAGCTAAAGTTATTTAATTAACTAGTGTGACACATGAAAACTATATAATATAAATAATATAATAATAATCTAGTTTGGGAGTTTTGGTTAGCCAAACATGGCCTTGTGGCCTTTGGGCTTATTTAAACGACGCAAAACTTTTTGGTTTTTTAACCGACGTAACCACGATTATCAGTTTATAATTCCTATACTGCTTACTTTTCTATTTTTTCTCCTAGATATCAAGAATGTAGTTGAGAGAGAGCTTGGAAGAAGAGAAACACAAAGAGAATTGCTAGGAGAGATCGAGGGTTTTGTTGTGGAAGGAATTGATTTACTACTTATCAACCATCTTTGCTAAACAAGGATTAAGGTATATTATAGTTCTAATTTTATGTTTTGAGTTATATGTGTATATATTTCTTTAAATTATTAGGTCACGGAATTGATGATATATATATGTTCATATAGTTTTGTAAAATTTGTTAATCATCATATATGAGTTTTATTTGTTATCAAATTCGTAAAATTAGGTTTGAGGAAGGAAATTGAAATAACGTTGTTATATTCTTATAATATGGCTTAGAAAGTACCAAATTTCATGCCTTATATGTGTTGTAATCTACGAATTGAAGTTGGATTGTGATAATATGTTAAGAAATAAAAGCGGCGTAGTTCAAATCGTGTCAAATGATTAAGAAACGAATTCGTGGCATTCAAATTCGTTAAAAGTATAAAAATGAAGAAATTTGGAAAATTATAGTTTTGATTCTTCAAATTCGTACATGTGTGATGTTTTTATATATAGAATGATGAATAGCATGTGTAGCTATGTTAGTACAAAGTTTTAGATGTTGAAGTTTGGTGAATTTCTGTAGAATTGGGATTTTTTGGCCAAAGCAGAGTCTGATTTCGACTTTATGCAAAAATCGAATCTAAGGTATCGATGCGGCGCATGGTATTGCTACTGCTGATCGCATACACAAGACATCATTTTGGCACGCGTGCACATTTAGTGCCTTGCTAGCGCTGGTTACCAGTGTATTATCAAGGCCATTGCACAAGAGTAGCCAAATACAGATGACAAGGAAGTCTCGCTTAATCACAGTCATGTGTAATGGACTTATATTAGTTTAGCATGCATGTTAATAATGTTAAGGCACAATATAAACTACAATAATGATTGTCATGCGTTGTTATATACAAAGTGTAAAAGAATTTAAGTGATTACTTGAATAAGTTATGTAATGAACCAAATGTGATGTTTTCAAAAGTTAAATATATATAAATGATAAGGTTTTGAGTAATGATTTTCGTAATCGTTAAGGTGTTAACCAACATGGTTAGGTGCTAGGATAGGTTATGACCTAAATGATGGTTTAAACCCTAAAAGCTAATGTTCATACAACTAATTGTTGTTGCGATTTTAATGATGTATGTAGGGTAATTGAAGATTATTTTACATTTGTGTAGCTTACAAACAAGGCAAGTTCAAGTTCTCTAACTCTACTTTCATAATTGTGCAAGTTTCTTAACCTAAATTGAGCTTTTTCTATTCATTCTTATTATTGATTCTTCTATTGATTCTTATTCTATTCTTATATACGATTAAGCTCTTGTAACCTAATTCGCTATATCGAGCAAGTTTCACTTTTCTAATTATTATACAAAGCATATATTGTTCTAATACATCGATTCAAATGAGATTGTTCTAACTTTTTTTGAACATAGTACTTTGCATGTGTATCATGTTTATTCGCTTATATATTGTTAATATCCCATCTTCGACTTTGATAGCCTTGTTCAATTATACATTCTTGTATTAAACCTTTATTGATGGAAATTGAATAAGTGTTCTAAAATTCTAGAAACACCGATAAGCTAGTTCCAAACTAAACTTTTTTAGTGCGGAAATTCTAAATTCAAACCGAGACTTAACAACCCTAACATAGGGATTTTGTACGCAGTAACGCTTTAGATGTTTGTGCACAATACATGGTACAAAGGGTCGATCCCCTAAGTAAGTTAAGAAGAGTCTCAGATAGTCTAAATGATCATATAAGGTTGAGGTAATAATACCTAAATACCAAGACATAGTTCGTGGTCTTAAGACCCTCGATAATTAAAGTTCGAACTTGTTTTCTATTTTGATTCAGAGAACAAGTTCTTTATTGTTCAACATTCATTGTTCATTCTCATGTTGTTATTATTATACTATTTTTTATGTCGCTGAGCAATTGTTTGCTCACTCTTGCAATTAAACAATGCAAATAAAGTCGAAAGAGGTGATGAGCCATCTACTAGCAAGGGAAAGGGCAAGATGTCCAAGTGTCAAGAATTAGTTAAAGTTTATTTAAATGCATGAAGTTATAAGACTTGTTTTATTTTATAATGTATTCCGCAAACTGATGTAATAATTTAAGGTTAGATTACCTGGGATTGTTTATGAGATGATGTAACCCTTTAATGGGAAAGATTATTGTTTAAAGTTATTTAATGTTTTATCCTTTATTATGGGTAGTTAGATGTAATTATTTTGATAGTGAGCACCAAATTCGGTGGAAATGAAGTACCCTGGATTTGGGGTGTCACAAAGTTGGTATCAAAGCTTTAGGTTATGAACCTTAGGTGGGGAAAACCTTAGGAAGTAGCCTTTAAGAAAACAAAAACATAGAGGTGTTTAACTCTTATCGTTTTTAAGGAATGGATTAAGGCATCCATTGAAACTAAACAATAAAAGACATTATGTACATGTGTTAATAACTTATGTGCTCATGAGTATCGATATAATGTTAAGTAAAACTTAAAATATTTTGTTGTCAGGATGTCTAACGAAGGAGGATCCACCCAAATTAGAGAGGTGATACCTCAAAACCCTATAGATGATGAACCCCGGATATTCACGAAAAGGAACAATTGATCCAGAGGATGAGCCTCGTGACCGATCCCGAGGAGGATAGTCCCGAGGAGATAGAGGAGGATGATGATGAGGAGGATCCCGAGGAGTTTCCACCAAACTCCATATCAACCGAGATGTATGATGCTTTGTATGACCGTAAATATAGAGTTACAAGATAATGTTGAGGAGTCAAGGAGATGGTTGAGATGCATCACGCTGCGCTGGAGCGTAAGGATGTAGAGATTCAAGAACTTGATTCAAAACTCTGGAAACACAGAATGGGATCTAGTTCATACCAAGGGTCAACATGAAGACCTGTCAAGCAAAGTGAAATGAGAAGATGAAGACCGATATGGAGAAGTTGAAAGATGACTTCAAAGAGGAATCAACTAAGCGCAAGAAGAGCAGAGAGATGCTTGGATGAAGGCGACTCAACGTGCGCACCGTACGCCGAGGCTAAAGTCCAAGTGAAGAAAGCCAAGATGAAGGAGATGGATTATGCTTTTAATTCTCGCGATTGATAGGGCCTGTGATCGAGTCCATTATTACCCACCTCACCAAGACTCGCCGTGGTTCGTGATGGATCGTAGAACGCTTATCGTATCATGGAGGAGGAACGCCGAGAAGCCTTACGACGCCTTAATATGCCTAGATAGAATAGGAGTGATAATAATATGTGGTTAATTATGTGAATAAATAAATTGTGAATCCTTTATTTTGAGATAAATAAAGGGATAAGATGAGTATGTAATCCCAAACTTGTCTAGTTCAGAAAGTGGATGTTTTTAGCGGTTATGCTATCTTTAGTATGTTTTAAAAACATTATGAATGAATAAAATATTGAGTTTATTTGAAATATTATGTGATATAGCTTTAATCTTGGAATGTTTAAGTTAAACTTCAAATACCCAAGAAGTTGAGTGATGAACTAATAAGCGATATTTTAATGTAAAATGCCTCCTAGAAGAAGAAACCACGCCAACAAGCACCTCCCCGAGGGGTCTACTAATAATAACAAATGAGACCAACGCTAATCCGGCTCAAAGAGCTTGGTAACTTTGTTGACGGGAGCACTTGCGAATCAACCGCAAGCTCAAGTTACGACTTTTAAGGAATTCAAAGTGGTTGGACCGCCAGAGTTTTAAGGGTTTATGAATCTAGTGGAAGCCCAAACCTAGATCATGGAAATTGAGAAGGTGTTTGACGTTGCTAGAGTCAATGAAGATCAAAAGACTATGTTCGCAATGTTCATGCTGAAATCTGAAGCTAGCTACTGGTGGCAGGCAAATAAGGTTCGTGGAGGACAAGGAGTGATAATGTGGGAGAGATTTAAGGAGATGTTCTTTGAAATGTACTTTCCAAATGAGTTCTCTAATCACTTGAAGTGCAATTTCGAGCTTAAAAGAAAGAACTATGACGGCGCTGTATATGCTATGAAGTTTAACGAGTTGGCAAGGTTTGCCACTTATCAAGTCAATACGGATGAGCGTAAAGCGAGAAGGTTCAATAAGGATTGAAACCCCGTCAGATAGCAAGGTTTCAATGTTCCAGCTTAAATATATTTACTACCAGACCGAAAAGGCAATTATCGCAGAAGGTGGAAGCGATGCCTTGACCAAGTACAACCAAGAACAAAAGAAGAGGAAGAATGATAACGAGAAAAATAAGGTCAGGGAAGTAATGTTGAAGTAACAATCGTAAGAGGAAGTGGAACGAGAATTCACTACGGAGGACAACAAGGAAGTCAAAGAAGAAAAAGTTTGAAGCTTGTGCTACTTGTGGAAAGAACCATACCGGGTATGTTTGAAGGAAAGCGGTGTGTTTCAACTGTGGTCGAGGGGACACATTGCACCAACTATTTTAGTCCAAAGAAAGGAGCATGTTTTACCTGCGGGCTCAAAGGATCACATGGCTCGTGATTGCCCTAAAAAGCCAAATGGGAGTGCAAGTGGAGGAAAAGGAAACAACAACGGTGGTGGTGGTGCGACTATCATCGACCAAATTTCAATCAAGCCGACCTATCATGAGAACTTTCAATATGACCGCAAGGTGATGTCGTTTCACCTAAGGATGTGGTGTCGTATCATTCCGATTAATGGTATTAATGCTTATGTACTCGCTTTGATTCGGTGCTACTTGTTCATTTATATCCGGCGAATTTGCTCAAAACTTAGATTTGCCTCAGAAGAATTAGATTATCCTTTGAGCATAGAGATTGCAAATAGGGAAGTGATTCCTCGTTAGATTCATATATAAGAATTGTAGAGTGGTTATAAAGGGTCAAGAGATGAGGGTAGACTTGATACCAATTAGACTTGGTGAGTTTGATGTTATATCGAATGGATTGGTTATTCAATCACGAGCAAAGAATTGATTGCCAAAGAAAGTGTGTTAACCTTACGACTCATCAAAGGTTGTGGTTCTATGGCAAAGAAATCACCTCGACAAGCAAGTTGTCTGGACGATGATGCAAGCCAAGAAGTTGTTAAGACAAGGATGTGTAGGATACTTAGCCTACGTTGTTGATACACACGTAGAAAAGTGCGGTTAGAAGAGATACCGATCATAAGAGATTTTGCAGACGATTTCCATCGATTTGCTCTGGGTCTTCCGCCAGATCGACAAATCGAGTTCGTGATTGATTTAGTACCAGGAACATGCCCGATATCTAAGGCACCATACAGAATGGCCCCGATAGAGATGAAAGAGTTGATGGTGCAATTGCAAGAATTGCTCGACAAGAAGTATATCCAAATGAGCGACGCCACGGGGAGCGCCAAAGTGTTATTTGTTAAGAAGAAGATGGATCGATGCGGCTCGCATTGATTACAAGAGAATTGAATAAGGTCACGATTAAAAATAAGTATCCGCTACCAAGAATCGATGACCTGCTTGATCAACCAAGGGTGCGAGGTATTTTTCAAAGATAGACTTTGAGGAGTGGTTATCATCAATCAAGGTGAGGCCGTAAGACGTACCAAGATGGCATTTCGTAACTCCTGGATGGTCATTACGAAGTTTCGTTATGTCATTTGGTTTAACCAATGCACCTACATCGCTCATGGATTTGATGAACAGGGTGTTTAAACCATTCTTAGATAAATTTGTGGTGGTGTTTATTGATGATATCCCGTGTATTCTAAGACCAAGGAAGAACATGTTGAACACTTAAGAGTGACGTTGAGACATTGAGAAAAGAGAAGTTGTACGCAAAATTTTCAAAATGTGAGTTTTGGTTGAACGTACAGCTTTCTGCATGTTATTGATAAAGACGGAATTTTGGAGATCCATCAAAAGTTGAAGTCAGAGTAAATCGGGATCACCAAGACACCGCCGAGATAAGGAGTTTCTTAGGGTCAAGGTTACTATAGGCGCTTTTATTCAAGACTTTTCTAAGATCGCGATTCCGCTGACGAATTTAACCAGTGAAGGCGTTAAGTTTGTTTGGACGGAGAAGTGTGAGGAAAGTTTTCATGAATCAAAGAAGAGGTTGAGCTCAACACCGTGTTGTCATCACTTCGATGATACATGAAATTTTGTGGTGTATAGTGACGCATCGCATAAAGGACTAGGTCAGTGTGCTTATGCAAAATGGCAGAAAGTTATTACAGTATGATCACATCACGCCAATTAAAAGATTACGAAAAAGGGTATCCGACTCATGACTTAGAGTCATCATGGGTGGTGTTTGCCTCAAGATTTGGAGACATTATCTTTACGGAGAGAGGTGTGAGATATATATCGACCATAAAAAAGTTTGAAGTATATCTTTACACAAAAAGATTTGAATATGCGACAAAGAAGATGGTTGAGCCGATCAAAGACTATGATTATGTAGATTTTCTACCATCCCGAAAGTCGAATGTTGTTGCCGATGCTTTAAGTAGAAGGACGAGAGAAGTTAATGTTGTTGATCGCTCAGAGAAGTTAGTGTCGAAATGGCTAAGATGGAGTTGGAAATTAAATATCCGATGTAATCCGATAAAAAGTTGTTCCAGATAGGGAAATGATTCAACATTGGTAGATAAAGTGAAGAATGCACAACTTCGTGATGAAGACTGCAAAAAGATAAAATAAAGATATCTCAAGGTGAGGAAAAAAAATTCAAAATCGATTCTAAGGGTTACTTCGATTCAAGGGAGAATTTGGGTTCCGCCAAGACTTAGGAAGTTAAAGAGGAAGTTCGAGTGAAGCTCACAACTCAAGATATTCGATTCACCCCGAAGTACAAAATGTACCAGATCTTAGACATCATTTTGGTGGTCGAATATGAAGAAGGATGTGGCTGAAGTGTGTGGAAAATGTTTAACGTGTCGTAAAAGGTTAAAGCTAAACATCAAAGGCCAAGCGAATTGTTACAACCGCTGAGATACCGTAATGGAAATGGGAGCATATCACAATGGATTTTGTGGTAGGTCTTCCAACGACCCAACAAGGTTACGATGCCATCTAGGTGATTGTCGATCGATCGACGGTCGGACACACTTTTTTGCCAATCAAGATTAGATTTACCTTGATCGGGTTAGCAAAATTGTACGTGAAGGAAATTGTGTCAAGACACGGTGTACCGTGTCCATCAGATCGACATGAGATCCACGCTTCACATCTAATTTCCGGAAACGATTAAAGAATGTTTGGGAACACAACCGAGAATGAGCACAACGCACCATCCTCAAACCGACGGACAAAGCGAGAGAACCATCCAAACACTAGAAGATATGCTCAGAGTATGTATAATGGATTTCAAAGGAAATTGGGATGACCATCTGCCATTGGAGGAATTTGCTTATAATAATAGTTCTCACGCGAGTATTAGCATGCCTCCTTACGAAGCGTTATACAGCAGAAAATGTAGAACTCCATTATGTTGGGATGAGGTAGGTGAACGTCAGCTATTAGGTCCAGAATTGGTGCAGCAGACTGTCGAAATCATCAAGGTGATTCGAGCGAGATTAATAGCTGCACAGGATAGACAGAAGAAATATGTTGATCAACACCGACAAAATCGGGAATTCGATGTTGGTAGTTATGTATTCTTGAAAGTGTCTCCCTGGAAGGGGAAAATTCGGTTTGGCAAGAAGGGGAAATTGAGCCCTAGATTTATAGGACCTTTTGAAGTACTTCGACGAGTTGGTGAAGTAGCGTACGCGATAGCTTTACCTCCAGAGTTGGAGCATATTCATAATATTTTCCAACTCTCGATGTTGAGACCATATAAGCCTGATTATAAGCATGTTATAGAATATGAGCCCTTATAGTTTGAGAAAGACTTAACATATGAAGAAGTCCCTGTTCAAATTGTAGACAGAAAAGAGCAAGTACTGAAGAATAAGGTGATACCTTCTGTTAAGGTAATCTGGAGGAACCACAATGCTGAGGAAGCTACGTGGGAACTTGAAAGTGTTATGATGAAGAATTATCCTAGTTGTTTGCTTGATCTTGTATTGCGATTCTAGGGACATAATCTTGTTAAGGAGGGAAGAATGTAATGAATAAATTTTCCGAGTTATGATTCTAGGGACAGAATCCTTTTAAGGAGAGAAAGATGTAACGATCGAGAAATTTGTAATTTAATTTAAATATTTATGGAATTAAATAAATATTTTAAATAATTTATTTATTGAGAAAATAAATAATCGATGAATTGAGATGAATTAATTTAGTAACTAAATTAATTAATGTTAATTAAATTGAATAATGATAATTTTATCTAAGGATTTAATTTAAGAAAATAATTAAATTAAATCAATTTCTTAATATTTAAGAAAATAATTAAATTAAATGAATTGTTTAATTTAAAGGAAATAAATAAATTAAATAAAGTGATGTGTCTAATTTATTAATTAAATTAGATATATAATTATTTATTAATTATAAGTATAATAATGATAATAAGATTATTATTATTATTATTATTATTTAAAATTAATTAAAATAAAGTTATTTAATTAACTAGTGTGACACATGAAAAACTATATAATATAAATATTATAATAATAATCTAGTTTGGGAGTTTTGTTAGCCAAACAAGGCCTTGTGGGCCTTTGGCTTATTTTAACGATGTACGCCTGTTGGTTTTTTAACCCATAACCACGATTATCGGTTTATAATTTATTTCACTACTTTATTTTTATTTTTCTCTCCTAAGACCAAAGAAAGCAGAGTTGAGAGAGAGCTTAGAAGAAGAGAGAAAAACAGAGAGAGAATTGCTAGAGAGATCGAGGGTTTTGTTAAGAAGGAATTGCTAAACACTACATATCATCTTTTGCTTCATAAACAAGGATTAAGGTATATTATATTTCTAATTTTTATGTTTCGAGTTCTCTGTGAAAGGTTTCTGTAAATTATTAAGTCTCGGTGGAATATTGTATATATGTGTATATATAGTTTGGTAGAATCTGTTAGTCACCATATTTGAGTTTTATTGGAATAACCAAACATGTAAAATTGGGTTTGAGGAAGGAATTAAAATAACAGTGTTTATATTCTTATAATATGGCTTAGAAAGTACCAAATTTCATGCCTTATATGTGTTGTAATATGTGAATTGAAGTTGGATTGTGATAATATGTTAAGAAACGAAAGCGGCATAGTTCGAATCATGTCAAATGATTATAAAACGAATTCGTGGCAATCAAATTCGTTAAAAGTATAAAAATGAAGAAATTTAGAAAATTATAGTTTTGATTCTTTAAATTCGTATATGTGTGATGTTTTTATATATAGAATGATGAATAGCATGTGTAGCTATGTTAGTACAAAGTTTTAGATGTTGAAGTTTGGTGAATTTATATAGAATTGGGATTTTTGGCCAAAGCAGAGTTTGATTTCGAGTTTCTGTAAAAACAGAATCGAGGCATCATACGGCGCAGCGGTACATGCTATAGCTTCTCGCTTCAAGCAAGCACATCATTTGGGGAAGCAACGCTACGATGTAGTAAAGCGCAAGCACACCTAGTATATTACTAAGCGCCATTCACATGAAAGTAGCCAAATACGCATGTAAAGAAGTCTCGCTTAATCATAAGTCATGTAATAATACTTATATATTAGTTTAGCATGCATGTTAATAATGTTAAGGCACAATATAAACTATAATAACAGATTGTCATGCGTTGTTATATACAGTGTAAAAGAATTTAAGTGATTACTTGAATAAGTTATGTAATGAACCAAATGTGATGTTTTCAAAAGTTAAATATAAATGATAAGGTTTTTAGTGTGATTTTAGAATCGTTAAGGTGTTAACCAACGTGGTTAGGTGCTAGGATAGGGTTATGACTTAAATGGTGGTTTAAACCCTAAAAGCTAATGTTCATACAACTAATTGTTGTTGCGATTTTAATGATGTATATAGGGTAATTGGAGATTATTTTACACTTATGTAGCTTACAAACAAGGCAAGTTCTCTAACTCTACTTTCATAATTGTGCAAGTTTCTTATCCTAAATTCTATTGAGCAATATTATTGATTCTATTCTTATATATGATTGATTAAGCTCTTGTAAGCTAATTCGTTATATCGAGCAAATTTCACTTTTCTAATTATTATACAAAGCATATATTGTTCTAATACGTCGATTCAAATGAGATTGTTCTAACTCTTTTGAACATAGTACTTTGCATGTGTATTATGTTTATTCAGTTATATATTGTTAATATCCGATCTTTGACTTTGATAGCCTTGTTCAGTTATACATTCTTGTATTAAACCTTTATTGATGAAAATTGCATAAGTGTTCTAAAATTCTAGAAACACTGATAAGCTAGTTTCAAACTAAAATTTCATTAGTGCGGAAATTCTAAATTCAAACTGAGACGAACAACCCTAAATAGGGGATTTTGTACATGTAACGTTTAGATGTTTGTGCACAATACATGGTACAAAGGGCTGATCCCCCTAAGTACGTTAAGAAGAGTCTGTATAGTCTAAATAACTGTTAAAGTTGAGGTAATAATACCTAAATACCGAAGACATAGTTCGTGGTCTTGAGACCCTCAGATAATTAAAGTTCGAACTTGTTTTCTATTTTGATTCGTAGAACAAGTTCTTTATTGTTCAGTATTCGTTGTTCACTGTCATGTTGTTATTATACTATCTTTATGTCAGTGAGCAATTGTTTGCTCACTCTTGCAATTAAACAATGCAACTAAAGTCGAAAGAGGTGATGAGCCATCTACTAGCAAGGGAAAGGGCAAGATGTCCAAGTGTTGAAGAATTAGTTAAAGTTTATTTAAATGCATGAAGTTATAAGACTTGTTTTATTTTATAATGTATTCCGCAAACTAATGTAATAATTTAAGGTTAGATTACCTGGGATTGTTTATGAGATGATGTAACCCTTTAATGGGAAATATTATTGTTTAAGTTATTTAATATTTTATCTTTTATCATGGGTAGTTAGATGTAATTATTTTGATAGTGAGCACCAAATTCGGTGAAAATGAAGTACCCGGATTTGGGGGTGGCACATAAATAATTGCGTTTTAAGAGATTAGCCAAAGCTAACTTAAGGCATAATGAAATATGGATCTTGGCTCACTAGAAAGATTTAATAGAAAATGCTTTCCGAATTAATGGTGAGGGCTATTAATTTGAATAAAATAGTGGGAGGTATATTTTGAATGTACTGTTATCAATTACATAATATCAACTCTGCAATTTGACTTATTATTTTGGCACTTATAAATTGTAGATATCAATGGCAAACAACAACAACACAAGTGGTCTTTCACTCTACACCGGTCCTTGAGAAGGACAAGTGAGAGTGGGAGTTAATTTCGATGACTAGCATAGGAACTTGAGGATTGTCCTCAAACAAGAGCGCAAGCTATATGTCCTCGATGGGCCCATTCTCGCAAAGACTAGTCATCACTTTGCTACGTCATGAGCATAATGCTTACAAGAAGCATCAAGATGATTCTCTGGACGAGAGTTGTCTCATGCTAGGAACCATGAATGCTGAGCTTCGGAAGCAATATGAGTTGATGGATGCTTATGAGATGATCGAGCATCTCAAGAAATTGTTTGAAGGGCATGTTCGACAGGAGAGGTATGATACAAGCAAGGCGTTGTATCACTGCAAGATGGGTGAACGTGATCTAGTTGGTCCACATGTGCTGAAAATGATTGGGTATATTGAGTACCTTGATAGGTTGGGTTTTCCAATCACTCCGGAAGCTCAAACAGATCTTGTTTTACAATCCTTGAACAACAACTACTCTCAATTTGTTATGAATTATCTTATGAATGAAATTGAGAAACCCTTTACTCAGTTGTTGAGCATGTTAAGAATATTGAGTTTCGACACATAAAACGCAACGGAAATTAAACAGTTTAAAGTGCAATTTCAAAACCCTAAAACAGGATCCATGCGAAAAACAATTAATTCAGTGGTTAGAAAATATACCGATTAAGAAAGCCAGAAATTGATGCGGTCGAATCTCCAATGCAATCCAACGGAACAACATCTCTATGGTATCCACACGAACGCTCGCGAATCGTCGCACGATTCTGCAATTGAAGGGAGCTGCAGTACTAGCCACCAAAGGAACAGGTTTTCGAACTTTTCTCTAGTCTCTCTCTAAGAGCGGCTAGGGTTTGTGAGGTTATGATTGTTAACCCTAAAATAGCTGCTACATATCATATATATAGCGGTTAAAAAGGATTAATCCAAAACCCTTTTAAAATATGAAATTATTTATATATATATCTTAATTAAGTCTTACTTAATTAATATACATATATATAAATTATCCTATTAATTTAAATTCGTAATTTAAATATTATCAATCATATTGAAATATTTAAATCTTTATAATTTAAATTAATTCCCTTTTAATTACGTTCTATGTGTGTGACCCTATAGGTTATTATTACGTTAGCAATAATTTTAAAATCATATTATAAAATCATAAACAGTGAGTGGCATCTAGTAATGCATCACTGCTACCCAAGTAATAATAAGATCGAAGATTTGATGTAACCTTTTCATGACCAATGTTTCAATGCAATTTATTCCTTTTAACCTTGACATCCTAGATTAAACTCGAGTCATGAAATATGTCATACTCTTCATAATTTAATCTGAGTTTTCTTGATCAATGAGTAGACTATATGAAACAAATCACTATTTGAGCATGGCCATGCATTTCATAGTCCTACCCGATCAAGAGGCCTATGGATATCACCCCTAATATATAGGAGGGTTAAATTCCATCTAGATCACTCATATTTCTCACACGATTCATGATGTACCCAATAATCACCTTTATAGTCCACCCTATTAAAGGTGACCTTTGATGATATCAAAGTACATAAATTCTCGTGTAGTAATATAGTGATTTCAGGTCGGAGGACCATTACATCATTGTCACTATGAGAATCGTTAATGACATTTCGATGCTCCATATAGAATTCTCATGGTGGGTCTTTCTAGTACATCGTTCTCTAACACATACCTATGCATTGACTTAATATCTCATATATTTATGACCAAAGAGATTTGGTCATTAGTCAATCCACATACTAGTCTCAATGCATCATTGTTGTCCTATCAACAATGATACTCGACTAGGGACATTTCAGAGCAATGATACTAATTGTAATTATATAATCTCATGTTCAAGTCACATACTTGAAACTATATAAATTGTATCACTATTCAAAGGAATTTTATTATGTTAACATTTATATAACGCAGTAAATAAAACTATAATAAAATCATTCATTTATTCAATCAAATATAATATCAAATGTTAAGCAATTATATCAAATAATTGGCCTCTAAGGCATAAACTCTAACAGTCTCCCACTTGCACTAGAGCCAATCACTCATGTATCTAATACCCATGGAACTAGTGTGACCGTCAGTAGCTTTCACGCGACAAAGCCTTGTCAGCTGGATCTACAACATTATCATCTATCGAACTCTTCCTATATGTACATCTCCTCTATCAATGATTTCACTGATGAGATGGTACCGCTTAAGTATATGCTTGGATCGTTGGTGAGATCTGGGTTTCCTTAGCTGCGTAATGTCTCCATTATTATCACAAAGATAGAGCAACCGGATCAACAATGGTTGAACAACACCAAGTTTAGTGATGAACTTTTAATCCATACAACCTCCTTGGTCGCACTAGAAGCGAAGAATATACTCAATTTCTCATTGTAGAATCCGCTACTATCTCTTGCTTCAACTCTTCCAAATAACAACACCACCATTAAGGCAAAATACAAAACCCGACCGAGACTTGTAGTCATCATTGTCACCGAAACTAGAATCAGGTAACCCTTTATTGCCAGGTTCATCATCACTCCATATACCAAGAATGAATCCTTAGTCCTTTTCGTGTACTTGAGGATATTCTTGATTCATTGCCTAGTGACCTTCACCGGATTCGATCGGGTATCCGCTTCATCATGCTCAAAGCATACGAGACATCCTGGATGAGTACATATCATTGCATACATGATAGATCCAATTGCCAAGCATAAGGGATCTTTCTCATACGCCCTCATCATCTTGTGATTTAGGACATTGAGCCTTAGAGATCTTTACACCACGAGTCACTTGTAAGTTTCTCTTTTGCCTCTTGCATGCTAAACCGCTTTCAAAGACCTTATCAATATATGTACTTTGACTTAGGCCAATCATTTTTCTCGATCTATCTCTATAGATCCTGATACCTAAAATGTAGGCAGCATCGCCCAAATCTTTCATGGAGAAACATTTTCCTAACCATGTTTTTACAGCCTGTAAGGAAGGAATGTCATTCCTAATAATTAATATATCATCAACATATAATACTAGGAATATAATGTGACTCCCACTAACCTTCTTATATACACAAGGTTCATCTTCATTTTTAATAAAGCCAAATTCTTTGACTGCTTCATCAAATCGAAGATTCCAACTCCGAGAGGCTTGCTTCAATCCATAAATGGATCGCTGCAGCTTACATACCTTTCCAGCATCCTTTGGAGTGACAAAACCCTCAGGTTGTGTCATATACACATCCTCAAGGAGATTTCCGTTAAGGAAAGCGCTTTTGACATCCATCCGCCAGATTTAAATCATAAAAAGTCTGCAATAGCAAGTAAGATCCTCGATGGATTTAACCATTGCCATCGGAGAGAAGGTTTCATCATACTCAACACCTTGAATTTGTTTGAAACCTTTTGCTACCAAATGGCCTTTATAGGTTTGTACATTACCATCCATGTCGGTTTCTTCTTGAAAACCCACTTGCACCCAATTGGTTTTACCCTTCGAGTGGATCAACCAGAGTCCATACTTGGTTAGTATACATGGAGTCCATCTCGCATTTCATGGCTTCAAGCCATTTCTCGAATCTGGTCCATTCATAGCTTCTTGGTAGAAGCGTGCTCATCTTGATCTATGAGCATCACATCGCCGCTTTTGAGTCACAAGATATCCATAATATCTCTCCGGCTCTTGGCGTGTCCTACCAGATCTCTGAATGACTTGTGTAATTTGAGCGAGTTCACTTTCCACAATTTCTTATGGTTCCCCGCTTTCATGTTCCAACTCGTGTTCAATGATATTTTGTGGTTCTCTTTAATTTCTTCGAGTTCTACTTTCCTCCCATCTGCTTTCCTTTAGAGACAAATTCTCTTTCTAAAAATACGGTTCAAGCAACAAACACTTTGTTCTCAGAAGGTTTGTAGAAATAATACCCTTTTGTTTCCTTTGGGTATCCCACAAAATTACATTTGTCAGATTTGGGTCCGAGCTTGTCAGAATCCAGACATTTTACAAACACCTCGCAACCCCAAATCTTCATGATTGACATACTAGGACGTTTCCTAGTGCACATCTCATATGGTGTCTTCTGAACCATCTTTGTAGGAACACAGTTAAGTGTGATTGCAGTTGTCTCTAGGGCATGACCCCAGAAGCTTATTGGAAGATCTGCATTACTCATCATTGATCGTACCTTGTCCAACAAGGTTCGATTCCTCCTCTCAGATACACCATTCCATTGTGGTGTTCCAGGTGGAGTGAGCTGTGATATAATACCACACTCCTTTAGAAGGTCATCAAAGTCTTATCTTAAGTATTCACCTCCTCGATCGGATCGAAGGGCTTTTATGCTTTTGCCAAATTGGTTTTGAACTTCATTCTTGAATTCCTTAAAGTTTTCGAAGGATTCGGATTTGTGTCTCATAAGATACACATATCCATATCTACTAAAGTCGTCAGTAAATGTAATGAAGTAATAAAACCTACCTCTTGCTAACGAACTCATGGGTTCACATACATCACTATGTATAAGTCCCAATACATCGCTAGCCCGTTCACTGTGTCCAGTGAAAGGGGCTTTAGTTATCTTGCCTAATAAACAAGACTCACATTTCTCATATGATTCAAAATAAAATGAATCCAAGAACCCATCTTTATGGAGTTTGGATATGCGTTTCTCATTTATATGGCCTAAACGACAAAGTGCGTAGAGATATGTCGGATTTGAATCATTTGATTTAAATTGTTTTGTATTTATGTTATAGATAGGCATTTCTAAATCAAGAATATAGAGACCATAAGCAATTGTGCAACACCATAGCAAATATCATTTAAGTAAAACAAACAACGATTGTTCTTTATTATAAATGAAAACCTTTCTTGTCCAAACAAGAAATGTAAATAATGTTTTTTCTTATAGCGGGCACAAAATAACAATCTTCTAATTCTAAAACTAGCCCAGTGGGCAAAGATAAATGATAAGTTCCTACGGCCAGTGCAACAACTTTTGCTCCATTCCCAACTCGTAGGTCTGTGACGCCCCCAAATTCTGACCTCCACTTTGTCACCCGAATTCGGTTCGTCACATTCTCAAAGTATTACCATAATAACTAAAATTATACATTTGCAACGAAGGATCTAATTTAGAATAATATAAAACGATTTATTATAATTATTCCCCAAAGTCTCGCAACCTACGGTACTTAATAGATTTCATAATAATACTGAATAACGACTTATTACATAAATCTACTTAATTTTAAACATAGTCTTAATACAACAACATCACAATTTAAACATAAAAGGGACAAGCTAGTCGGTAGCCTTGCCCTTGCCCTTACCCTTGCCCTTGTCCTTCCCAGATACACCTCCATGTTCTGCCTTAACTGAAAGGTTTTAAATAAGCAAGGATGAACACAAATTGCCCAGCAAGTAATATACAACAAGGGTGTAGGATATATATATATATATATATATATATATATATATATATATATATATATATATATATATATCACAGGTTTGAAATATCGAAGTGTCATTTCTAGGATAGTTCAACGTGTCGTAAATAATATCATGGATGAGAAATATCAACAATTCTTGGAATAAGAACGACAATTCAATATAAATCAACATATATATATGAATTCAACGACTATCAAGGTATCCAACTGAATAAATAATTTATACTGAGCAGTCACTAAGGACTATTGAACATCTACTAGAATCATTAATATTAAACTGATAACCCAAAAGAACAAGTATTATAGAGGATCAATCTACAATACTCCACGTTATGCATAACACTACAATAATAATATACTCATGTGTTGGGGTTTCCAACAACATACAATCCTCTTACCATAAGGGTTGTTCAACTCAGTTTTCAGATTTCTGCACCAATCAATTGGTTTGGACAGTTTTATAAACATGTATATAATCTAGTCGAATCAAATGGCATAGACACTCTCACAATATTCAAGGACAATACTAAGTTCACATGAAATAATAGTTTTCACAAGGGTTTAAGCATAATGGCTTATTTGAACGAGAACGCAATATAACTTGTATTCAAAGAGATGAGCTTACGGTATTTGTCGAATAGAGAATGCAAAGATACTTGCCTTAAGTGTAGTTTATCCACGTTAATAACTCAACCTTTTGAATCCTATTTATAACGTATTATATGTATACAAGGTTCATTAGCTAACACAGTCTCTAATCAAACTTGATATGACTCAAGTACTCACATTTGATACAAAATCAGTTTATACATCACCACAAGTTCAACGCATGTAACTTTGTTTCGATATCATGTAAACATTCTTTTGGTCTTATTATTCGAAAGTTATGAACAACCTTTATTTCTATCACATGGAATGTTCCTTTACACATTACATAGAATGTTGATCATATAATACAAGTTAAAGTCATCACATAGGCATCGCCACAAACATCGGACCCAAAATGTAACTCGGTTGTGACTCACGCTTAAGCGCTTGCTGGCATACCATGGCAAAGTTTAGATCGACCAAGCCAATGCATGCGTCGTCCCCTGGCCATGCCAAGACTTAGCTGCTGCCTTGTGGTTTCAGTTTGTCTTGACCAAAACCCTCACACATGGTATATATGTTAGGTTAAAGGTCTTTTCATGTTTCTCAAGTACATCTAGGTTCCCTTTTATAACATATTTCTAAATTAAACACTTCAACCATTTAAGGCCATTCGAGGTTATGGATTCACGAGGTCTAGCATGCTTGCTTTTTAATCGTACAAGATAGTTCTAAAACTTATATTAAGCAGGCGTATGAGTATTCACAACATATATGTGAAACTAATATCGCTTTAGTTGAAAATAGGCTTTGTTCATACGTTTCTTGAAACGTGCTACCTAAGCATGGTATATATATGTTTATACTACATGAGCGTGTCTAAGAGTGTCATTAAATATGATCACAAATGTCAGATTCTAGTCCTCAAGGTAACATGACAATATTCCTATTCAAAGGTCATATTCTCATTTGTAAAGTATACTAATTCACTCAACATGTTCATGCTTTATTGTCGATCATATAAACAAAATCTAAAGGTTTATTCATGCATCTCTAAGTTACACTAACATGCTTTGCAAAGTCAGAATATACAACATGTAGGAATCATGTAAGTTAGCATACTAGGCTAAGTCTTTCCTTGAAAATATTTCTAACACTAGGCTTAATAAGTTTGTTCATGCTCAAGAGGACTATGTATACTACAACATGCTCATCTATGTTTAAAATCAGTCATGTATAGCTTACTAGGTTCATAATTTGTAGAACATGATCTTTACATAGTTTGTTTTTAAAACTTAAGGTTCAACTCTCTATTTAAACCATACGCCTTCTTTTAATCATGCAAATCTATCAAAACATGCTCAACTTAGGTTCATATACTTATATATACATCTTAAACATGCTTTCGTACTAGCTTAATCCATAGCACTATATCAAATTGCAAAACACAAAAATTAAAAATCGATTTAGAACTAAATAGCAATTGCACATACTTCAATACAAATATAACAAGAATCAAGCTTATGCCTTCGTTCAGCGCAGAGCGATCTGCTTTTAAGAATCGATCGGCCAAATCTCAAAGTTTATGCACCAAATGGGTTTTAAACACTTATAAACCAATTGCAACATGCTTATATGATCATATAACATCTAATTAAACATTACTCAACCTCCTTAACATATAATTCCATGAATTCAAGAATTTGAAATTCAAGACTAAAACTCCATTTTCTTTACATAGAATGAATATGGCAACAAGGAAAGAGGAGTTATACCACTGCAATATGAATGAAACCTGCTCCAATTGAACTTCTAAGCTCTAAGAATGCCTGTAAGCTCTCACCCTCACACTTGACAATTCTCAGACAATTTCAAGAACATCAACTGATGAACATGACTGCTATTTATAGAAGAGTTTGGACTGGGCATTGGTGTTACACAAAACTTGAGCTTATGGTGTAATGGAATGAAATAATGGTTCAAGGAGGGTGGTTCAACCACTCCATACCAACCACCTAGCTAGCCATGATCATCTAGGATTTAGCCTTGTGGAAGAAGACGTGAAATCAAACTCAGCTACTGTTCATGTACTTGGTGACTTTCATTTTGGGACAAAAAGGAGAGAATTCAACAATCTAGTTATCTAGTGCTTAGTTTGGTTTATTTAAATCCCCATAATGAAATCTTAATGTACAATTGTTACCATATTAGGATTTTAGGGATAAATTATACACTCACATCATATAATCCATGTACAAAGAAATATACTGTGATAAAATAATGCGACAGTATTATTGCCCTAAGAGTTCCATAATTAACCCTATTACTCATATAACAATATTATAACCTTATTATAATAATAACTTATTTATTTATGTTAAATAAATAAATTATTCCTTCCTTGATTAATTACTACTTAAAAATACTATAGTTTAATATATAGTCACACAATGTCACACTATACTATATAGTATAGTTGTATTAGCACTTATATACACATAACAGTGAATATAATTGTTGTAGGAAAACTCCACCAATGGTAAGAACTTGTCCCAACTTCCCTTGAAATCAAGGACACAGAGTCTTAATAGATCTTCAAGAGTTTGAATAGTCCTCTCCGACTGTCCGTCCGTCTTAGGATGATATGCCGAGCTAAATCGTAAATCTGTGCCCATAGCTTTCTGCAAACTAACCCAAAACAGTGAAGTGAATCTTGGTTCTCGATCAGAAACTATGGATACTGGCATACAATGCAGTCTTACAATCTCGTTTATGTACATACGAGCAAGACATTCAAGTGTATAAGTTTCTCGTATCGGTAAGAAATGAGCAGACTTGGTCAATCTATCAACAATGACCCAAATCACATCTATACCTTGAGAAACTTTAGGAAGACCCAAGAATCGAAATCCATGGTAATGTGCTCCCACTTCCATTCTAGAATTTCAAGTGGTTGCAATGGACCTTTTGGCACTGATGTTCACCACTCGTTGACACGTTAGACACCTTGAGATAAACAAATATATCTCTCTCTTCATATTGCCCCACCAAAATGTATGTCAAGATCATGATACATTTTGGTACTCCTAGATGGATTGCAAACGGTGTGTTGTGCGCCTCCATCATGATTTTATACTTTAAATCGTGGTCGTTAGAACACAAAGTCCGGAGTTGACTCAAGTATTCCTTCTTCATCGATTCTTGCTTTCGGATTGCACCTTCTTGCACTTTCTTCCTCATACGCATCGACTCCCGGATCCAGAATCTTGAGCAAATTTTAGTTTTATCAATTAAAGTCGGTTCTACTCAGATATTCGCCATCATCACGTGGGTCCCCGAGTCTTTATCTCTATCTCCATCCTTTGCAAGTCATACAAAATGGGCCTTTGCGTTGACAATATTGCACTCGCATTCCGCATATGATCTTCTACTCAATGCGCCGCCTACCACGCTTCGCTTTTCGTGATGGTATTGGATGGTATGATCATAATCTTTCAATAGTTCAAGCCAACGTCGTTGTCGTATGTTGAGTTCCTTTTGAGTGAAGAAATATTTGAGGCTTTTATGATCCGTAAAGATCTCTACTTTCTCCCCATACAAGTAATGCCTCCAAATTTTAAGTGCGAAGACAATAACTGCTAACTCTAGGTCATGAGTAGGATAATTCCTCTCATATTCTTTGAGTTGTCGTGAGGCATAGGCTATGACTTTCGCATGTTGCATGAGAACACATCCTAACCTTTTGCCCAAGCATCATCAGAGATGACAAATCCCTCCGAACCAGATGGTATTGTCAGAACAGGTGTTGAAATGAGTCTCCTCTTGAGTTCTTGAAAACTCTTCTCACATTCCTCGCTCCAACCGAACTTTGTATCTTTCCGAGTCAGCTAAGTTAGTGGAGTAGCGATTCGAGAAAACCCTTTTACAAATCACCAATAATAACCAAATGGTTCGAGAAAGCTACGACTTCCATTCCATCGATTTAGGTTGCTCCTAACTTTGAATAGCTTCAATCTTTCTTGGGTCAATGATATTCCATGACTTGATACCACGTGCCCAAGGAATGCTACTTCCTCAAGCCAGAACTCGCATTTCTTTAACTTGGCATAAAGCTTGTATTCACGAAGCTTTTGGAGTATCAGCCTCAAGTGTTCATCATGATCTTCACGGCTTTTGGAATAAATAAGGATGTCATCAATAAAGACGATCACAAAGTGATCTAAATATTCCTTGAATACTCGGTTCATCATATCCATGAAGGTAGCAGGAGCATTAGTCAATCCAAAGGACATGACTAGGAATTCATAATGCCCGTACCGAGTTCTGAAAGCCGTCTTTGGAATGTCATTGGTTCTAATCTTCAATTGGTGATATCCGGAACGAAGATCAATCTTTGAAAGGAATTTGGCTCCTTGTAACTAGTCAAACAGGTCATCAATATATGGCAATGGGTAACTATTTTTGATGGTGACATGATTTAACTCCCGATAATCAATACAAAGTCACATACACCCATCTTTCTTCTTCACGAATAGAACAGGAGCACCCCAAGGAGAAGTACTAGGACGAATAAAGCCAATGTCTAACAATTCCTGCAGTTGAGCCTTTAACTCCTGAAGTTCAATAAGAGCCATTCGATATGGGGCTTTAGAAATGGGTTTTGTACTGGGTTCAATGTCGATACAAAATTCAATTTCACGCTCTGGGGGTAGGCCAGGAAGTTCTTCAGGGAATACGTCAGGAAATTCATTAACAATAGAAATATCCTTCAAATCTGACGTATTTTTGTTTAAATCTGTGACATGAGCTAAGAAAGATTGACATCCGTTTTCAATAAACGAATAACTTTATAGCTTTAGATGACAGTGATTGATTTTAATGGTTTGGTTGCTTGAATTCGCATAATAGGTCAATTAGGAATATGAAAGCTAACAACCTTACGAAAACAATCAATTTTTGCATGATGAGTAGTTAACCAATCAATCCCTAGAATTACATCAAATGCAAGTATTTTTAATGCAATAAGATCGACAGGTAATGTGTGGGTACCAACTTGAACGAAACAAGACTTATAAACCGTGGATGTAATGAAGGTTTCTCCCAACGGGGTTTCAACAGATAAATCAAAATCCAATCTCTCCGGAGTCAAATTTAAACGTTGAGCGCAAGTAGGAGAAATGAAAGAGTGGGTAGAACCGGTATCAAATAAAGTATAAACTTCGCTAGAGTTTATGATTAGTTTACCCGTGATGACCTCGTTCGGGTTCCTTGCTTTCTGGGAGGTCACGACAAATGCTCTCCCTTACACCACCGGCTTTGACTTTTCTGGGACGGCCTTTGGTGCCTCCATCCTAGCTGAACTTGTCTTTGGTGAACGAAAAAATTGGGCTAGGTGACCTTCTCTTCCACAATTATAACACGCTTTGGATGGCATCGCGCAATTTGGACTGATGTGTCCTTCCCCTCCGCATTTGAAGCATATGATAGGTGGTCTTTCTCCTTCCTTAACAACGGGTGCTTTGGTCGACGTCTTTCCATCATTGTTGAATCTCCTCTTCTTGAAATGTCCATTCTTATTGTTTTAGCCCTCGATTACCACCAAAGTGGTTACCATTTCGCGCTCGCTGATTCCTCCACGCTTGTTGTCACCGCTTCATGACCGCTCTCTCACCGGTATTATCATTTTGTTTACCGCTTCTTTTTGGTTGCGTTGACTCGTTATCGCGCTTCCACCAATCGAGCCATATTTACAACATCCTAATACAAACACAGTTTATGAGAAATAAGATGTTGATGTATCTCCGGCTTCAAACCTCTTAAAAACATTCGCGCCATTCTCTCTTCATTATCCACCAAGTGGGATGCAAACCGGGATAACTCCGCAAATTTTGCCTCGTATCATGACACCTGGCCATATTGTTTTGCTCCAATTTGATAAACTCCAACTCCTTCATGTGACGAATACTTTCGGAAAGTATTTGTCGTGAACAAATGCCTCTTGAACTTCTCCCAAGACATCTTCAAGACGCAAGCAGTTTGAGTACGCTTTTATCGATTCCCACCAAGAATCGCCTCCTCCGCAAGCAACATAAAGGCTGTGAAGGGAACCTTTTGCTCCTGAGCATCCCAAGACATCAAATATTTTGTTGATCTTCTTTATCCATGCTTCCGCCATAAGTGGTTTTGGCTCTCCCTTAAACTCCGATGGTCCCAGCTCCTTGAACTATTTAGCGGTGACCGCCCGAGAGTTTCCAGTGTTTCCACCTACATTTTGGACAGAGCCGCTCTCTTTGTTGTTGCATGAATTGCATAAAGCCTCCTAACAATCCATCATTCATCATTTGGTCGTTGTTGTTGTTTGCATGAGGATTGTCGCCTTCCTGATGCACATTCTCCTGATTATTGATATGTGGAGACTCAACGGTCTCTTGTGCTCCATTGCTATTCTCAACATTTTCGATGTCATTTTCAGATAATTGCCACAAAACAAAGGTTAATTGACATGTAACATAATATCTCTAAACTCGACAACCAATTTAAATACAAAATAAATTTAAGTAGGTCATACTAACAAGGAATTCCCCGTCTCTCCCCTCCTAGTTCTAGTCTCACATCTTAGCCAGGGATCATATCCCTAAGCTTTGATACCAACTGTGACGCCCCCAAAATTAGGTATACATCACCCATCTTGGGTCGTCAGATACATGGTACAAAATTCAAATACAACTTACTAATACAACTGTCGTGTACAATACAACAAAACATAACTGTGAGTTTGAATACAATTATTGTCTACTAGAGATTATACAAACTCAAAAGGAGTCCTCATTACAATTATTAACACACTATTTCACAGAATAGTGAGGACTACTAATGCTATCCTCTGGACCGTCACTTCGTTCCCCGACTAGTCCCTGCTATGTTCTCATTTCCTGAAGAGAATAAAGGAAAGAAAGGGTGAGCTCAACTAGCCCAAGAAGAAATATTATGACTAAGATAATGCGTAATAAATTATCGTTAGCCTCTCTATAAGTGTTAAACCGATAAAATATAACAACATCAAGTTTAACTGCAATGGATCAAGCAATCCATTAAAAGAGTCAAGTAGAGAATAGAATCTACTATCTTTTATGATTTAAAAGTTTTTCATCACTTTTATCACTGGGACTCAAATTTTAATAAATAATACACATCATCGAATCACCCCTCGCACTACTACCAAGGATATTCTTTAGTATCACAACCACAAATTATCCATGCACTACGCTAAAAGATAATCATGTTTTCATCAATGGTCCCGATCATGCCATAAAACAATTCATCTTTACTACTGTCAAAGATCATAGCCATAATCATACCAAAAATCATCCCATCAATCCACTACGGGCCAATGAGGACTTTTTACACATCATTTGTAACATTACTACCATATGATTACAATCAATAATCCTCGGTCATAATCATACCAAGTCCATCCATGCTTTACAAAATACGATGACTTTTAAAAATATAAAACATGAGGATGATGACAATGATATAAGAATTCAATAAAATAAGTTCAAGAATTAAGTTATCCAGAACTAATAACGTCCCAAATTGTCAACATGATATCGCTTTGTAGTAAAAATTCAAGAATGCTCGTAAGAATATTTCCATGAAAAATATCGGATGAAGCACAAATATCAAGGATATTCCACTAATTTCATTGAGTATAGAAGTCAAAATTTTAACCAACCGAGAATAATAAGGAATGGAATAACAATGTAAATCACCATGTATGCGGTACTTTGATAGGCAAAAGTTATTCCAATGTAATAATAATAATGGAACCAAAGTCGTGAAAATCACACCGGCAGGATGTTCCAAATGTAATAATAAAGAATGAAATAATAAAGACCGAACCAGTTTGGCGTAAAGCACGTATGCGTGATGTTCCAACGGAAAAATAAAGATGTAATAATAAAAAAACCAGTCCCATGTATAGCATGATGCATGTGATGTTCCAACGGAATAATAAAGATGTAATAATAGAAGAATGTCACCACGTATAGGGTATTCACAGATACAAAAGTTATTCCAATGTAATAATAAAGAAATGGAATAATGTAAGTTCTCTTCTCAAATACAAAAGAATAATATTCCTTACCGTAAAAGAAACCTAATATAAAAGTAGTTAAGTAGTAATAATACTTTTCTTCTCTATCTCTCTATAGTTTCTCTCTAGAGTTCAAAGAATTCAAAGAAAATAATGAAGGAATGAGCTTCTATTTATAGGAAAATGGAATGCATAGTAACTAATCCATGAACGGTCCGTATTGATTTACTTTAATCTGACGGTCCATAATTAAAGCAAAATCTTTTAAATAAAATATAATATATTCTATTTATAATCTAATAAAACGAATAACTTTATAAAAGATTTTACTATGCAAACATTATGCAGTACTTATGCAAACACTATGCATAATAAAATATAATATATTCTAATTATTGTCTAATAAAATGATAACTTTATAAAAGTATTCTCGCTTTATATAAAAAAATTTTACTATGCAAAACACTATACGCATACTATGCAACACTATGCATAATAGAATATAATATATTCTATTTATAGAATAACTTTATAAAAGTATTCTATTTTATATAAAAAGATTTTCTCAGATTATTACATTAATAATACCAATAAAACCGAGTGACTTATCACGTAAGCATCAATAATTAATACCGTAGCTACTATGCAACCACGCCAGACATCGCATTTTTTTAACACCGGTGTTTTAACAGCTAACGGTAAAACTTCCGCCGTTATTTTCATAAAGTATTTTTGTCGCTTTCAATCCGACAATAATTTCGCTAGGGGTCCACCAATGATTGTGCCATTGTATTTAATATTCCCCGTTAAAATGAATATTCCCACCAATCTAATATTATATAACAACTTGCATGATTTTTGCAAAATTTATAAATATTACCCACAACTATATAATTTATATCAATTTCACTCCATAATATTCAAAAATAATATTTATAGAAAATTCATCTTTATTCAAAAGTTGGGGTTTTACAATCTCCCTTCTTATGAAATTTCGCCTCAAATTAGGGTACGTACTGGGTATATCAAGAGGTAAGGATACCTTGATTTTATTTTTGATTCTAACTCCCAAGTCATTTCCTCAACATCGTGGTTTCTCCACAAAACTTTGACTTGAGGTATAACCTCGGAGCATATAATATGTTCCTTCTTATCCAAGATTTGAACAGAACCTCTTCATACGCCAAATCTTCCGCTATTTCGTCCTGGTTCTAACTCAATAATGTGGTTCGGTCTTCCACATATTTACGTAGCATGGATATGTGAAAACGTTATGAACACGAGACATACTTGGTGGTAAAGCAAGTCTATAGCCACGCTTCCTACTCGATCAAGGATTAAAATGGGCCGAGAAATCGAGGATCGAGCTTTCCTCTTTTCCAAATCTCGTGACTCCTTTCCATGGAGCAACACGTAACAACACATGATCTCCTATATCGAATTCCACATCCGCTCGATGAAGATCAAGATAACTCTTTTTGTCGATCTTGTGAGGTTTTTATACGTTGTTCGATCGATTGAATCTTTTCTCGTAGTCATACGTACTAACTCCGATCCAAACAACGCTATTTCACCCACCTCATCCCAAAGATACCGAGAACGACACTTTCTTCCATACAACGCTCAAATGGAGCCATGCCAATACTTGCTTGATAACCGCTTGTTGTAGGAAAACTCCACCAATGGTAAGAACTTGTCCCAACTTCCTTGAAATCAAGGACACAGAGTCTTAATAGATCTTCAAGAGTTTGAATAGTCCTCTCCGATCCGTCCGTCATCCGTCTTCGAGGATGATATGCCGAAGCTAAATCAGAAATCTATGCCCATAGCTTTCTGCAAACTAACCCAAAATCGTGAAGTGAATCTTGGGTCTCGATCGTAAACTATGGATACCGGCATACCATGCAATCTTAAATCTCGCTTATGTACATACGAGCAAGACGCTCAAGTGTATAAGTTTCTCAGACGGTAAAAAAATGAGCGACTTGGTCAATCTATCAACAATGACCCAAATCGCATCTATACCTTGAGAAACTTTAGGAAGACCGATAATCGAAATCCATGGTAATGTGCTCCCACTTCCATTCTGAATTTCAAGTGGTTGCAATGGACCTTTTGGTACTTGATGCTTCGCCTTGACTCGCTGACACGTTAGACACCTTGAGATAAACAAATGCTATCTCTCTCTTCATTTTGCCCCACCAAAATGTATGTCAAGATCATGATACATTTTGGTACTCCTGTGATGGATTGCAAACGGTGTGTTGTGCGCCTCCATCATGATTTTATACTTTAAATCGTGGTCGTTAGAACACAAAGTCCGGAGTTGACTCAAGTATTCCTTCTTCATCGATTCTTGCTTCCTAAGATCGCACCTTCTTGCACTTTCTTCCTCATACGCATCACCTCCGATCTCCAGAATTTGAGCAACTTTTAATTTTATCAATTAAAGTCGGTTCTACTCGTATATTCGCCATCATCACGTGGGTCCCTGGAGTCTTTATCTCTATCTCCATCCTTTGCAAGTCATACAAAATGGGCCTTTGCGTTGACAATATTGCACTCCTACCCGCATATGATCTTCTACTCAATGCGTCAGCTACCACGTTTGCTTTTCCATGATGGTATTGGATGGTATGATCATAATCTTTCAACAGTTCAAGCCAACGTCGTTGTCGTATGTTGAGTTCCTTTTGAGTGAAGAAATATTTGAGGCTTTTATGATCCGTAAAGATCTCTACTTTCTCCCCATACAAGTAATGCCTCCAAATTTTAAGTGCAAAGACAACAACTGCTAACTCTAGGTCATGAGTATGATAATTCCTCTCATATTCTTTGAGTTGTCGTGAGGCATAGGCTATGACTTTCCCATGTTGCATGAGAACACATCCTAACCCTTTGCCCAAGCATCATCAGAGATGACAAATCCTCCGAACCGTATGGTATTGTCGTAACAGTAAAATGAGTCTCCTCTTGAGTTCTTGAAAACTCTTCTCACATTCCTCACTCCAACCGAACTTTGTATCTTTCCGAGTCAGCTAAGTTAGTGGAGTAGCGATTCGAGAAAACCCTTCTACAAATCTCCAATAATAACCAGCTAAGCCGAGAAAGCTACGATTTCTTTGGCCATCGATTTAGGTTGCTCCCAACTTTGAATAGCTTCAATCTTTGCCGGGTCAATGATATTCCATGACTTGATACCACGTGCCCAAGGAATGCTACTTCCTCAAGCCGTAACTCGATTTCTTCAACTTGGCATAAAGCTTGTATTCACGGCTTTTGGAGTATCGCCCTCAAGTGTTCCTCATGATCTTCACGGCTTTTGAATAAATAAAGATGTCATCAATAAAGATGACCACAAAGTGATCCAAATATTCCTTGAATACTCGGCCCATCATATCCATGAAGGTAAAGAGGAGCATTAGTCAATCCAAAGGACATGACTAGGAATTCATAATGCCCGCATCGAGTTCCGAAAGCCGCCTTTGGAATGTCATCGGTTCTAATCTTCAATTGGTGATATCCTAACGAAGATCAATCTTTGAAAGAATTTGGCTCCTTGTAATCGGGTCAAACAGTCATCAATACGCGGCAATGGGTACCTATTTTTGATGGTGACATGATTCAACTCCCGATAATCAATACAAAGTCGCATACTCCCATCTTTCTTCTTCACGAATAGAATAGAGCACCCCAAGGAGAAGTACTAGGACGAATAAAGCCAATGTCTAACAATTCCTCGCAGCTTGAGTCTTTAACTCCTCAAGTTCAATAGAGCCATTCGATATGGGGCTTTAGAAATAGGTTTTGTACCGGGTTCAAGGTCGATACAAAATTCAATTTCACGCCTGGGGTAGGCCAGAAGTTCTTCGTGGAATACGCCAGAAATTCATTAACAATAGAAATATTATTCAAAACCGATTTATTTTTTGTTTAGATCTGCGATATGAGCTAAGAAAGCTTGACATCCGTTTTTCAATAAACGAATAGCTTTATGGCTTTAGATGACAGTGATTGATTTTAATGGTTTGGTTGCTTGAATTCTCATAATAGGTCGATTAGGAATATAAAAGCTAACAACCTTACGAAAACAATCAATTTTTGCATGATGAGTAGTTAACCAATCAATCCCTAGAATTACATCAAATGCAAGTATTTTTAATGCAATAAGATCGACAGGTAATGTGTGGGTACCAACTTGAACGAAACAAGACTTATAAATCGTGGATGTAATGAAGTTTTCTCCGAACGGGGTTTCAACAGATAAATCAAAATCCAATCTCTCCGGAGTCAAATTTAAACGTTGAGCGCAAGTAGGAGAAATGAAAGAGTGGGTAGAACCGGTATCAAATAAAGTATAAACTTCGCTAGATTTTATGATTAGCTTACCCGTGATGACCTCGTTCGGGTTTCTTACTTTCTGGGAGGTCACGACAAATGCTCTCCCTTGCACCACAGGCTTTGACTTTTTTGGGACGGCCTTTGGTGCCTCCATCTTAGCTGAACTTGTCTTTGGTGAACGAAAAAATCAGGCTAGGTGACCTTCTCTTCCACAATTATAACACGCTTTGGATGGCATCGCGCAATTTGGACTGATGTGTCCCTCCCCTCCGCATTTGAAGCATATGATAGGTGGTCTTTCTCCTTCCTTAACAACGGTGTGTCAGGTCGACGCCTTTTCCATCATTGTTGAATCTCCTCTTCTTGAAATGTCCATTCTTATTGTTTTGGCCTCGATTACCACCAAAGTGGTTACCATTTCGCCTATTGATTCCCCACGCTTGTTGTCACCGCTTCAATGATCGCTCACCGGTATTATCATTTTGCTTACCGCTTCTTTTTGGTTGCGTTGACTCGCTATCGCTTCCACCAATCGAGCCATATTTACAACATCTAAATACAAACACGCTTTATGAGAAATAAGATGTTGACGATTCCTGCTTCAAACCTCTTAAAAACATTCGCGCCATTCTCTCTTCATTATCCACCAAGTGGGACGCAAAACGGATAACTCCGCAAATTTTGCCTCAGATCATGATACTGGCCATATTGTTTTGCTCCAATTTGATAAACTCCACCTCCTTCATGTTACGAATACTTTGGAAAGTATTTGTCGTTGAATGCCTCTTGAACTTCTCCCAAGACATCTTCAAGACGGCAAGAAGTTGAGTACGCTTTTATCGATTCCCACCAAGAATCGCCTCCGCAAAGCAACATAAAGGCGGCAAAGAAGGAACATTTTACTCCTGAGCATCCCAAGACATCAAATATTTTGGTGATCTTCTTTATCCATGCTTCCGCCATAAGTGGTTTTGGCTCTCCTTAAAACCGATGGTCCCAGCTCCTTGAACTATTTAGCGCAGACCGCCGAGAGTTTCCAAGAGTTTCCACCTACATTTTGGACAGAGCCGCTTCTCTCTTTGTTGTTGCATGAATTGCATAAAGCCTCCGAACAATCCATCATTCATCATTTGGTCAAGGTTGTTGTTTGTATGAGGATTGTCGCCTTCCCGATGCACATTCTCCTGGATTATTGATATGTGGAGACTCAACGGTCTCTTGTGCTCCATTGCTATTCTCAACATTTTCAGATGTCATTTTCAGATACTGCCACAAAACAAAGGTTAATTGACATGTAACATAATATCTCTAAACTCTGACAAACCAATTTAAATACAAAATAAATTTAAGTAGGTCATACTAGCGAAGGAATTCCCCGTCTCTCCCCTCCTAGTTCTAGTCTCACATCTTAGCCAGGGATCATATCCCTAAGCTTTGATACCAACTGTGACGCCCCCAAAATTAGGTATACATCACCCATCTTGGGTCGCCAGATACATGGTACAAAATTCAAATACAACTTACTAATACAACTGTCGTGTACAATACGACAAAACATAACTGTGAGTTTGAATACAATTATTGTCTACTAGAGATTATACAAACTCAAAAGGAGTCCTCATTACAATTATTAACACACTATTTCACAAAATAGTGAGGACTACTAATGCTATCCTCTGGACCGTCACTCCGTTCCCCGACTAGTCCCTGCTATGTTCTCATTTCCTGAAGAGAACAGTGAAAGAAAGGGTGAGCTCAACTAGCCCAGTAAGAAATATTATGACTAAGATAATGCAGAATAAATTATCGTTAGCCTTCAACAATGTTAAACTGATAAAATATAATAACATCAAGTTTAACTGCAGCGGATCAAGCAATCCATTAAAAGAGTCAAGTAGAGAATAAAATCTATTATCTTTTATGATTTAAAAAGTTTTTCATCAATTTTATCACGAGACTCAACTTAATAAATAATCCACATCATCCTCCTTGCACTACTACCAAGGATATTCATTAGGGTCACGACGACCACAAATTCCATGCACTACGCCCAAGGATATTTATGTATTCATCAATGGTCATGATCTTGCCAACAATCGTCCCATCAATGCACTACGAGCCAATGAGGACTTTTACTACATCATTTGTAACATTACTTGGCCATGATTACACCGAATAATCCCTGGTCATAATCATACCAAGTCCATCCATGCTTTACAGGCCACAGATGACTTTCAAAAAATATAAACATGAGGATGATGACAATGATATAAAAATTCAATAAAACAAGTTCAAGAATTAAGTTATTCAGAACTAATAACGCCCAAATTGTCAACATGATATCGCTTTGTAGAGTAAAATTCAAGATTTCTCGTAAGAATATTTCCATGAAAAATACTGGATGAAGCGCAAATATCTAGGATATTTCACTAATTTCATGGACTATAGAAGTCAAAAATTTAACAAACTGAGAAGAATAATAAGGAATGGAATAACAATGTAAATCACCATGCATGCGGTATTTTGCATAGCGTGTTATTATTCCAATGTATAATAATAATGGAACCAGTCGTGTGAAAATCACAATCGATGTGATGTTCCAAATAATAATAAAGAATAATAATAAAGAATGCAATAATAAAGATTTTAACCCAGTAAAGACAACAATAATAAAATGAAAAGTCCTGACAGGATGTTCTAATGGAAAATAAAGACAGAATAATAGAAGAAAGTCACCACATATAGGGTATTCCACGTATACAAGTTATTCCAACAGAATAATAAAGAAATGGAATAACAGAAGTTCTCTTCTCAAATACAAAAGAATAATATCTCTTACCGTAAAAGAAACTGAATATAAAAGTAGTTAAGTAGCAAAATACTTTTTCTTCTATCTCTCTATAGTCTCTCTCTATAGTTTCTCTCTCTAGAGTTCAATAATTCGTAAGAAAATAATGAAGGAATGAGCTTCTATTTATAGAAAAATGGAATGCATAGTAACTAATCCATGAACGATCCAGATTGATTTACTTTAATCTGACGGTCCATAATTAAAGCAAACTCTTTTAAATAAAATATAATATATTCTATTTATAATCTAATAAAACGAATAACTTTATAAAAGATTTTACTATGCAAACACTACGCATAATAAAAAATATAATATATTCTAATTATTGTCTAATAAAATAAATAACTTTATAAAAGTATTTTGTTTTATATAAAAAGATTTTACTATGCAAAACACTATGCGCATACATGATGCAACACTATGCATAATAGAATATAATATATTCTATTTATAGAATAACTTTATAAAAGTATTCTCGCTTTATATAAAAAGATTTTCCAGATTATTACATTAATAATACCAATAAAAACGAGTGACTTATCACGTAAGCATCAATAATTAATACCGTGGTGGTACTATGCAACCACGCCAGACATCGCATTTTTAACACCGGTGTTTCAACAATTAACTGTAAAACTTCCGCCGTTATTTTCATAAAGTATTTTTGTCGCTTTCTCAATCCGACAATAATTCCGCTAGGGGGGTCCACCAATGATTGTGTCATTGCATTTAATATTCCCTCGTTAAAACGAATATTCCCCGACCAATCGAATATTATATAACAACTTGTGTACTTTGCAAAATTTATAAATATTACCCACAACTATAACATTATATCAATTTTACTCTATAATATTCAAAAATAATATTTATAGAAAATTCATCTTTATTCAAAAAGTTAGGGTTTTACATGAACATCTACTAGAATCATCAATATTAAACTGATAACCCAAAAGAACAAGTATTATAGAGGATCAATCTACAATACTCCACGTTATGCATAACACTACAGTAATAATATAACAACCCGATATTTTCTATATAATTAAATTAAAAAATTTGCGTATAAATTTTTTATTATTATTTTAAGGATGAGGATTTGTACAAGATAATGTGTGTATGTAATTATGTTCTAAATAAAAATATATTTATTACATGAATGTTTACAAATAATTTTATTTTAGAATTTATTGATTATTATAAAGTTTATTCTTTTAATAATTAATTTCGTAGTAGAAATGTTTTTATTATTTATTTTCCATGAAAATATAATTATATTATTTAAATAATATATGAAATGGTTATTGGAATTATGATAATAATTATTTTATTTTATTATATGAACTTATTTCAGATTAATTAAGTTATTTATTTTTAACTTAATTATTAATGTTATATATGACAGTTATAATCAGATATGGAATCCAAAACCCTAATTTTGGATTTTGATCAAGGAATGAGAATAATAATATTATATTATTATTTGTCAGTGTTATAATTAGGTATGCTATGTGTGTAAGGTTAATGTGAGGATCAGTTTTGATGAAACAATTTTAATGTTACTGATAAACCCTAGTTGAAGTCAAATGAGACTTTAAAATCTGGCTAGTAATTATGTTATGTGACTAATGATATTTATTATAATATTATTTTATTTTAATACAAAGAAATATGTAATCAGATATGTGTGAACTGATAATGTTGGTCAATTATGGCATCTTATGACCAAACCCTAGCATTAATTTGTTTAACCCTATTTTTAATTCAATGGGGAAATTTAAGACTGTGTGGTAATTGTGGCAGTTGAATTATGTCGTGTATGGCATAATTTAAGGTTAATTAGGAAACCCTAATTAATTTTTAAAAATCCCTAATTGCTTATTGATGACCCTAATTGTATAAATTAGGAATATTAAATGCTAAAAATTTCAAACCCTAATTTCCTAATTGTAACCCTAATTGCTAATTGGGTAATCCTAATTGCTAAATTGGAAAGATAAATACTATTTAGTAAAACTTAACCCTAATTAGGGAGAATCTTAATTATTCAAAACCCTAATTAATATTTAGAAATATTAAATTTCTAGAAAATCCTAATATTTATATTATAAACCCTAATTTTTAAATTGCAAACCCTAATCGCTAAATTGGGAAGGTGTAATGCTAATTAGTGTCTCCTAAACCTAATTAGCAAAGTGTTAAGTAATTAAAAAAAACCGAATTGATTAAGAAACCATAATTATAAATTTTAGGAACTAAATTTTTATTATTATTATTATTATTATTATTTACAAACCCTAGTTGGAAAATTCTACAATTTGTGTTAAACCTTAGGGTTTACCCTAAGGGTTTGACAAGTTACAATTTTGCCATTAAAATGATTTACCAAAAGACCTTTTTACCCTTAGTTGTATTATTGAAGCTAGAATAGGTTTTGATGTGACGCCCCCAAAATTAGGTATACATCACCCATTCTGAGTCGCCAGATACATGGTACAAAATTTAAATACAACTTCATTTATACAACTGTTGAGTTGTCGTATAGAATACAACCACAGTTAACTGTGAGTTTTAATACAAATGTATGTAACTCTCATGGTGCCTCGACCACAACCTTACAATGATACTTTATATAAAAGTATAGTCAAAGACTGTTTTAGAAACTAAAATCTTTGGGAAGTGCTCAAGGAAACCTTCGTACATGGGAGGCCATGCGTCTAGGTTATAATAGATATCATATGGCCACAGGATTATCCTTGGTTGACCCAATAGACCCCAAAGAAAAACGAGAAGATTACTATCATCTTCTTTCCAATGGTGAGTCTTCTCTTGCCATATAACTATCTCCACTTGCCTCCAAGTGAATATTATATTTTAAATCAATTCCAAGATCATATAGGTAGTGCCCAGAAATATACTCAAAGAAGTGGATGCGCACAACCCCATCTTATGATAACACGAGGTTGTATGTCATTAGACATCTTGTATGATAGTGGCAAAACACCCTTCCAAAGTTGGGTTCACCTCACCCTATTTGATCCACCAAATATAACTACTAAATGTTGTATAGAATACAACACACTTTTCTATACTGCTTAAGGAGAACCTCCATGCCTAGAGACCAATCGTTCTATTCCAATCGTTATCCCCTGCTCAGGAATTCAAGAACACTCTTACTAAGAACACTCTTATTACCTAAAAGGAATTGTGAAGCGTAAAGGGTGAGCACAACTAGCCCAAAGAAGGAATATCATGACTAAAGATAATTAAATTATCAATAGCTTTCATCAATAATAAATCAGAGATTTAGAACATATGGTAGATGATAAAACTTTTCAACCATAGTTGCAGCGGAACGAGCAATCCATTAGAAGAGTCAAATAGACCATAAGGTCTATTATCTTCTCTATGTTAAAAGAACACCAATAATGTTTTATCCATGTAAAATAAATCAATCAGCCTCATTCCACAATCATATGAATAACTCATAATCATAATTGTGGTTCTAAATTCTCTTCTAACTAGGACGAAGATAATTCTCATCACCTATCTTCACCAAACATAAAAAATCATGGTTATACCAAATCGTAATTCCTCGCTCATAATCATACTAATAAATTCATCTTTTGCACCACTACCAAAGATATTCATTAACAATTCATCTTTGCACTACATGCCAAAGACATACAACCGTATTTTAGAAGAGTCAAGTAGAACATGATATCTACTATCTTCTACGCATTTAAAAGTGTATAATAAATATTTTATCATTTGAGACTCACAATTTAATAAATAATCTACATCATCGAATCACCCCTCGCACTACGCCCAAGATATTCGTTAATATCACATCCATGAATTTATATTTCATCGCTGAGACTAAGCTCGATAATCAATCCATATCACTGAATTATCTTTGCACTACGGCCAAAGATATTCATTATTATCACATCCATGAATTAATATTTCATTGCTGAGACTCAGCTCAATAATTAATCCACATCATCGAATCATCCCTGCACTACAGACCAAGGATATTCATTAGTATCACGACCACGAATTATCCATTCACTACGGGCCAAAGATAATCGTGTTTTCATCAATGGTCCTGATCATGCTATAAAACAATTCATCTTTGCACCATTGGCCGAAGAGAATCCATAGCTATAATCATACCAAAAATTGTCCATCAATGCACTACGGGCCAATGATGACTTTTTCCACATCATTTGCAACATTACGGTCATGATTATACCGAATAATCCCTGGTCATAATCATACCAAGTCCATCTATGCACTATAGGCCACAGATGACTTTCAACATAATATAAATATGAGGATGATGACAATCTTATAAGCATTAATCAAACTAAATCAATGATAAATATTAAAGACTTTAAATTTATCCAGACATTATCAATTACTTAATAAAATCATAATCTAATATTGTTAATACTATAACAATATTTTAATCACTTCTTAAACTTATAAACAATTACATTTAATTGTTTTACACTTTTCCAAATAATGCATTTAATCATTCAAAAATGTCATACTCATAAGATTTCATCACCAATAATCAAATTACTCATCAAAAATCTGCATATACCTTATATAGGATTTCCAAGCCATAAAATCCTATTTACCAATTCTTCAACTCCATATAACATATTTAACTCATATGTTCGTAGCTAAACTATTTTCATGAAAATACCAAATCAGTCCCAAAAATTATTCTTTTCTCGGGATTTAGCGTAATATAGTCCCATCTTGAACATATATTTTTCTCGTAATTTTTAAAATTCATTTACTATTTTTCATATGGCTAAAATCATGAATATTTAGACATTTATCATAAATTGTACTTTTGTCCAAAAATTTCAAATTTACAGGTGGTATACTCTCATTATATACATGTACTCCCAATAAAAATTTCACCAATTTTGAGTTAACCACAAGGAGTTATAAGGGTTTACTTTTAAAATAGTCTTTTCCCATAAAATCCATAACTCTTAATCTATACATCCAAAAATCGCCTTTTTGGACACAATCTAGAAAACTCATCAAATTATCATTTCAAATTTTTTCGTAATTTTTTGAGGGTCGAAAAATTATGAATCTTCCCCTGGCGTAAATCCCTTTTTAATGAAAATACTATTCGTATGAATACGAAGGATCATTCACCATGCATGTGGTAATCCACATAGACAGTTTATTCCAATAGAATAATAAAGAATGGAATAATGTATGATTCACCATGCGTGCGATAGATCGCACCGACAATGTGTTATTCCCAATGTAATAATAAATAATGGAACCAGTCCCACAGAAACGCATACATACATGATATTCCGGCATAATAATGAATAATGGAACCAGTCCCATGTAAACGCATGTATTGTGAAATTTTGATGTAATAATAAAGAACTGAATATTATAAGAATTTCACCATGTATGCGGTATTTCATATAAACAGGTTATTCTAACACAATAATAAAGAATGGAATAACAGAAGAATTTCACCAAGTATAAGGTAGTCCACAGATACAAAGTTATTCCAATGTAATAATAAATAATAATAATATCCTTTACGAAAGATCGACAATTATATCCCTACCTTAAAAAGAAAAGTATTTTGAATAGGTAGTATGAATAAACTTGAAGAAAACTTGCACTACGCTTCAAAGTTTTCTTAAACTCTAAAGAAATACGCCAAGATTATAGAAGAAGAACTCTCTCTATAGTTTCTCTCTCTAGAGTTTCAGCGAATTCGTAAGAAATAATGAATGAATGAATTTCTATTTATAGAAGAATGGACTGCATAGTAACTAATCCATGAACGGTCCAGATTGATTTACTTTAATCTGACGGTCCATATTTAAAGCAAAATCTTTTAAATAAAATATAATATATTCTATTTATAATCTAATAAAACGAATAACTTTATAAAAGTATTATGTTTTATATAAAAAGATTTTACTATGCAAAACATTGTGCAGGCACTATGCAACACTATGCATAATAAAATATAATATATTCTATTTATAGAATAACTTTATAAAAGTATTCTATTTTATATAAAAAGATTTTACTATGCAAACACTATGCAAGCACTATGCAAACACTATGCATAATAAAATATAATATATTATATTTATAGAATAACTTTATAAAAGTATTCTGCTTTTTATATAAAAAGATTTTACTATGCAAAACATCATGCATAATAGAATATAATATATTCTATTTATAGAATAACTTTATAAAAGTATTCTATTTTATATAAAAGCTTTTCTGCTTTTATTACATTAATAATACCAATAAAACAAAAAACGAAAGTGACTTATTACGTAAGCATCAATAATCAATACTGTGCTATTTACCAAAATAAAAAAAAATTGAATACTTTTATTTCATAAAATTCGGGGTCTCACATTTGACATTTAGGTGAGTTGGTGACTAACTCATACCCACCCCACATGCTCAAAATCTCAGCAGATCAGCCACTAGATCAGCAACATACAATGTATACAAGCATTATAAATAGAATCGGAGAGAGAAAAAGTGTACATTTTGCTCATTTACTCACCCACACTCCATCAAGTCTCTCTCTAACATACGAATTCAACTTGTAAATCAGTCCCAAATCAAAGCCCCAGGATCAACCATAAAAAATCAGAAGCCAGAAATCAAAATATTTTCAAAGAAGGTATAAACCCTAACTTGAAAATCTGTCCAATGATCCTTTGTTAGATGTTATGATTCAGTGTTAAAATATGTTGGTAGTAGTGTATAATCATGATCTGGGTTACTAGATGTTAGATCCATAACATCTAGTGTGACGCCCCCAAAATTAGGTATACATCACCCATCTTGGGTCGTCAGATACATGGTACAGAATTCAAATACAACATACTAATACAACTGTCGTGTACAATACGACAAAACATAACTGTGAGTTTGAATACAATTATTGTCTACTAGAGATTATACAAACTCAAAAGGAGTCCTCATTATAATTATTAACACACTATTTCACAAAATAGTGAGGACTACTAATGCTATCCTCTGGACCGTCACTTCGTTCCCCGAATAGTCCCTACTATGTTCTCATTTCCTGAAGAGAACAGTGAAAGAAAGGGTGAGCTCAACTAGCCCAGTAAGAAATATTATGACTAAGATAATGCAAAATAAATTATCGTTAGCCTTCTATAGTGTTAAATTGATAAAATATAACAACATCAAGTTTAACTGCAGCGGATCAAGCAATCCATTAAAAGAGTCAAGTAGAGAATAGAATCTACTATCTTTTATGATTTAAAAAGTTTTTCATCACTTTTATCGCTGGGACTCAGCTTAATAAATAATACACATCATCGAATCACCCCTGCACTACGGCCAAGGATATTCTTTAGTATCACAACCACGAATTATCCATGCACTACGACTAAAGATAATCATGTTTTCATCAATGGTCCTG
Organism: Panax ginseng; assembly: GCA_020205605.1. Taxonomy (NCBI): domain Eukaryota; kingdom Viridiplantae; phylum Streptophyta; class Magnoliopsida; order Apiales; family Araliaceae; genus Panax; species Panax ginseng. Next base: position 45,047,634 of record CM035148.1, read on the forward strand.
ATCATGCCATAAAACAATTCATCTTTGCACTACGGCCAAAGAGAATCCATAGCCATAATCATACCAAAAACTGTCCATCAATGCACTACGCCAATGAGGACTTTTTTCACATCATTTGTAACATTACGGTCATGATTACAATCAAATAATCCTCGGTCATAATCATACCAAGTCCATCTATGCTTTACAGAATACGGATGACTTTTAAAAAATATAAACATGAGGATGATGACAATGATATAAGAATTCAATAAAATAAGTTCAAGAATTAAGTTGTCGAAGAACCAATAACGTCCAAATTGTCAACATGATACTGCTTTGTAGAGTAAAATTCAAGAATGCTCAGAAGAATATTTTCATGAAAAGATACTGGATGAAGCGCAAATATCAAGGATATTCCACTAATTTCATGGAGTATAGAAGTCAAAATTTTAACCAACTGAGAATAATAAGGAATGGAATAACAATGAAATCACCATGCATGCGGTACTTTTAGCATAGCGGGTTATTCCAATGAATAATAATAATGGAACCAAAGTCGTGAAAATCATATCGACTGGATGTTCCAACGAATAATAAAGAATGAAATAATAAAGATTTTAACCAGTCCCACGTAAAGCCTGAATGTGATGTTCCAAATGTAATAATAAAGATGTAATAATAAAATCTAACTAGGTCCTGCAGATAGCACGTATACATGATGTTCCAACGGAATAATAAAGATGTATAATAGAAGAATGTCACCACGTATAGGGTATTCACAGATACAAGAGTTATTCCAATGTAATAATAAAGAAATGGAATAATGTAAGTTCTCTTCTCAAATACAAAAGAATAATATCTCTTACCGTAAAAGAAACTGAATATAAAAGTAGTTAAGTAGCAGAATACTTTTCTTCTATCTCTCTATAGTCTCTCTCTATAGTTTCTCTCTCTAGAGTTCAGTGAATTCGTAAGAAAATAATGAAGGAATGATCTTCTATTTATAGGAAAATGGAATGCATAGTAACTAATCCATGAACGGTCTAGATTGATTTACTTTAATCTGACGGTCCATAATTAAAACAAAATCTTTTAAATAAAATATAAAATATTCTATTTATAATCTAATAAAACGAATAACTTTATAAAAGATTTTACTATGCAAACACTATGCAAACACTATGCATAATAAAATATAATATATTCTAATTATTGTCTAATAAAATGTATAACTTTATAAAAGTATTCATTTTTATATAAAAAGTTTTTACTATGCAAAACACTATGCGGATTACTATGCAACACTATGCATAATAGAATATAATATATTCTATTTATAGAATAACTTTAGAAAAGTATTACATTTTATTACATTAATAATACCAATAAAACAAAACCGAGTGACTTATCACGTAAGCATCAATAATCAATACCGTAGTAATACTATGCAACCATGCGTACATCGCATTTTTTAACACCGGTGTTTCAATGCTTAACGGTAAAACTTTCGCCGTTATTTTCATAAAGTATTTTTGTCATTTTCTCAATCCGATAATAATTACATTGTGCTAGGGTCCACCAATGATTGTGTTAGTTGTACGAATATTCCCCAACCAATCGAATATTATATAACAACTTCACGTGATTTTGCAAAATTTATAAATATTACCCACAACTATAACATTATATCAAATCCACACCATAATATTCAAAAAAATTATTTCGAGAAAATTAAATATTTATTCATAAAATCTGGGGTCTCACATCTAGAGGCTCGGATTTTGCATTTTACAAAATCTGGAAAAATTTTGTTTTGGTTTCTGACAACAAATGTCAGGCCTTGTATCTCTGTGATCTTTAATGATTTTTGTGTTTTGAAAGTTTATAGTTGTAGTCTGCTATGAGATCTTTGCTCTGGATCAAGAATAAGGCCTAGATCAGTTTTATATTGCACGTTATTCGTGGTAAAACTACGTTGACCGACATTGACTGGTGGAAATCTGGGCAGCCATGAACTTGCTCAGAAAGCTCTGACAGCAAGTTCATGGGCCCAGATCTTTTTGTTGTTAGTTGTTTGGTTTCTTTTGTTGTAACAAGTTTGTTGTTTGTTGTTTATTCTATATAAGTAAGCTTATAGAACATCTAAATGAATAACATGATTCATGTAGTATACGGTCAAACCATGTAAGAAGATCATGATTTCCGTTTTCTGGGTAACTCAGAAAACGTATGATCGTGATTTCTGACATGGGTTGACCGGTTAATATTTGACGATTTATTTGCTTTTATGGTGATTATATGTGATCTATCTCTTCATGTACATGTTGATTACCTACTGCAAAGATTAAATCACAGAAGAAATACCTGGATCATAAGTTATGGGAGCCCAAAAGTGAACAGTTGAACTGTTCTTCATTTCTGGGTAACCCAAAAATGAAGAACAGCTCTGAAAGCTTGTTCATGAGCCTAGATCTTGCAATTGAGTTATGTTATTAACCTGTTGGTGGCTGGATCCTGTAGTCTTGCAGGAGTACTACAAGATCTGACCAAGAGCATGCCTATAATCATCACGGTTTACAAACTATTGTTGGTCAAACCAGCTACCTCGTCAACTGACATTGGTTTCTGGGTTTGGCGAGCAAATGCCTCAAGAACACCTATAGCGATAATTTCGTCGCTATAGGTCCTTTAAATACGCTTATTATTAAAATTAATTATTTTTATTAAATAAATAGAAAAATTAGTTTTTAATTATTAAAAATACAAAATAAATTATTAAAAATTATTTTAAAATCCAAAATTATATTTTAATTATTTTGAATATATTTCATAAATATTTAATATTTTGGAATATTAAAAGTATTTAATTTATTTAATTATAATATTAAATAAATTATTTAAAATGATTTTAATACATGAAAAAATATTTAAAATTATATTATGGTATAAGAAAATAATTTAAGTTAGTTTTGATAACTTTTAATATTTTGTGATGAATTTCATTAATTAATTAATATTAATAGTAATTAATTTATTTAATAAATGTATTAAATAAATGATGAAAAATAGAATTAATGATTTAAAAATTATATAAAGGTTATAAAATATTTTAAGTTATAAAATATAACTTTTGATATTTTGTGATGAAAATATTAAATATTTTAATATTAATGATATTAGATTTATTTAATACTTATATTAAATAAATTAGTTTAAAAATGATTTTAATATTATAATAATTATTTTAAATGAAAATAAAGTGTTTAAGGATATTTGAAGTTATAAAATATAACTTTTAATATTTAAAGGATAATTTCTTTAATAAATGATATTAATTTAATATTAATGGTATTAAATTTATTTAATAATTATATTAAATAAATAGTTTTAAAATGGTTTTAAAATCATTTAAAAGGAAATAAATGAAATAAAAATATTTTAAGTTATAATTAATGACTTTTAATATTTTGATAAATAATGCATTAATACTTTAATATTAATGATAATTATTTAAAAATGATTTTAATTCTTTTAAAAATCATTTAAGTGTAATATTAATACTTTAAAAGTATTTTAAGTTATTATGAATAATTTTAACATTTTGGCAATGATTTTATTAATAGTTTAATATTAATTAAATATTAATGATAATAGAATTATTCAATATTTAAATCATTTAATAATGATTCTGATGTTCAAAAATTCATGATTAATTATAATAAATGTTTAAAAAATGATTATAAGTCATTTAAAAATAGTATGACTGATTCTATGTTACGGGACAGAGTCTTAGACTCGATAATTACCCGATTAAGCCGTCGGTATACTGATATGTTTCAGAAATTGATCTGGACTTAGATAATTTGATTGGGAAAAGGGTCAAAAAAGCCCCTGATGTTTACCCCAATGTCCAACTTGCACCCTAAACTAATTTGTTTTTCCAAAAGTACCCTTAAGGTTACATTTTTTGGGTCATTCGTGCCCCTGACGTTAACAAAAGACTAACGGGGTTAAAATATGGTGACGGAGCAGGCTTAAATATAAAATATATTCTAAATAAAACAATATATATCATTTAATCGAAACAAAAAATACTAAAATTCAAAATAAAAAAGCATAACATATTTACATCATTTAATCAAAATAATAAAATTCAAATTATTTTGTTAACTAATCAAAATAACTAATTAAATAAAATAAGTTGTATAACATATTTACATTATTTAATCAAAATACTTAAATGACTAAAATCATAATACTAAATAATATTTTAAAATTCAAAAAATCTGGAGTATTATGATTATTTTAGTAATTTTAATATTAATTTTAAAATCATATTAATTTAAAAATATTATGATGTAATTTGAATTTTTAATACATTTTAAAAATATTATTACATCATCAAATTATAACATATATACTTTGTTATGTATAGATTATTACATCATCAAATTATTTATATTATTTATAACATATATAGATAATGTATAGATTATTACATCATCAAATTTTTATATAGTTTAAAAATATTATTTAGTATTATGATTTTAGTAATTTAAATTTTTTATATCAATTAGTATTTAGTATTATGATTTTAGTATTTTAATGATGTAATTTGAATTTTTGTTGTTTTGATTAATTAACAAAATAATTTGAATTTTAGTATTTTTAGTATTTTTTAATTTGATTTTTTAGTATTTTAGTATTTTTAAAATTAATATTTTAGTATTTTTTTAAATTAGTATTTGATGTAAATATGTTATGTTTTGAATTTTAGTATTTTGATTAAATGATGTAAATATGTTATACTGACTTTATTTTATTTAATTAATTATTTTGATTAGTTAACAAAATAATTTAAATTTTATTATTTTGAATAAATGATGTAAATATGGTATGCTTTTTTTATTTTGAATTTTAGTATTTTTTGTTTTGATTAAATGATATATATATTGTTTTATTTAGAATATATTTTATATTTAAGACTACCACGTCATCACATTTTAACCCCATTTGTCTTTTGTTAACGGCAGGGGCACGGATGACCCAAAAATGTAACGTTAAGGGTACTTTTGGAAAAAAAATTAGTTTAGGATGCAAGTGGGACATTGCGATAAACATCAGGGTTTTTTTTGACCCTTTGCCCTAATTTGATTAGATATGTGTTTATTTGTGATTCAATGGTTGTGGAACATATGTGACAATGTGATTAGGTTATGTGTTGACTGCAATAAGCAGTGCTATGTGTTATAGTATGTTATTCTAATCGATCAAATGATCTTATTACTGATAGGTGTTATATAGAACTAAGTTACGAACTGTAAGCAGCGCATCAGACAAGTATCTTACCTTTGCATTTTCTTTATGCAATGGACACGAGTAAGAAGTTTCAAAATTATATTATTATTATGCTATATTATTAACCCTATTGTGATATATTCTATATCCGATCATTGATTATCAACATGTTAGTATATAGTAATTCATATATATATTCTGTTCGTTAATTTCAAAATATGGTTATACAAGTGTCCCCACTTGGATAATCATGGTATTTAAACACATGTTGATATATATATATATATATATATATATATATATATATATATAAGCGCCTCTAAGCTACTTGATCACCTGTACACAAATTTTGAAATGTCGTTGAATATGATAAAATCTTTTGTATCCAATCAAATTGTTTTGGTTCGGATTCCAAACTAGGTATGAACATCACGATCACGGAAAATTTTTATATGCGCCAAGGTCGATAAACGATGAACGATAATATCGTTCTAGCAATGTAGTATTGATCAATACAGAGGCACATTAAGCGCATCACCCTCGTGCTCGTAAGTTATGACGGTTTTATGAGATGAAGTTCGCTAAACCTTAATAAAAACTAAAAACAATGTTCATAGCCTGTCAACTAATACTTATATATAAAGTCAATATGTAGTTTCAAAAATTTGAGGTAGAATTGTTATGTTGTTATTATCGGTTCAGTTTACTTCACAACTATAAATTCGTTGTAGAAGTGATGTACAAAGAAAACATTTATTTCTTTCAGCTAATTATATTTCTAATTGTTATTACTTGCTGGGCATTCAAATGCTCATCCTTGCTTAATTTAAATGTTTTCAGCTAAGAGTGATCAACCTGAAGGTTCAGACAAGAACAAGTGAATAGGAAAGCAAACAAAATATGTTTAATGGTATCTTTTGTAATAGTTAGTGTGACGCCCACAAAATAGGTATATATCACCTATTCTGAATCGTCAAATACATGGTACAGAATACAAATACAACTTAATTATACAACTGTCGTGTAAAGTACGACAAAACATAAGCTATGAGTTTTAATACAAATATTGTCGTCTAGACAATATACAAACTCAAATTCAATATTATTACATTTATTTTCCACTATTCAACTGAATAGTGAGGACTACTAATGCTATCATCCGTCCGCTCACCCGCTCCCCGACTAGTCCCCTCGCTACGCTCTCATTTCAAGAGAGAACAATAAAAGTAAAAGGGTGAGCTCAACTAGCCAAAGAGGGAAATATTATGACTAAGATAATGCGTAATATATTATCGTTAGCCTTCAATGAAGTTAAAAACCGATACAATATAACAACCATCAAGTTTAATCTGCAATAAAACAAGCAATCCATTAAAAGAGTCAAGTAGAGAATAAAATCTACTATCTTTTATGATTTAAAAGGTTTTTCATCACTTATATCATTGGGACTCAACTTTTAATAAATAATCTACGCCATCGAATCACCCCTACACTACTACCAAGGATATTCTTTAGTATCACGACCACAATTATCCATGCACTACTCGCCAAGAATATTTGTGTATTCTATAATGATCATGATCATGCCAACAACTCGCCCATCAATGCACTACGGGCAATGAGGACTTTTACCACATCATTTGTAACATTACTACCATGATTACACCGAATAATCCTCATCATAATCATACCAAGTCCATCTATGCACTATAGGCCACATATGACTTTCAACAAAATATAAACATGAGGATGCTGACAATGATATAAGAATTCAATAAAATAAGTTCAAGAATTATTTTATCCAGGAACTAATAACGTCCAAATTGTCAACATGATACTACTTTGTAGAGTAAAATTCAAGAATTCTCAGAAGAATATTTCCATGAAAAGATACTGGATGAAGTGCAAATATCAAGGATATTCCACTAATTTCATGGAGTATAGAAGTCAAAACTTTAACCAACTGAGTATAATAAGGAATAGAATAACAAAAGAAATCACCGTGCATGCGATAGATCCGCAGACAGCAGCAAAGTTATTCCAATAGAATAATAAATAATCGGAATCAGTCCGCAGAAAAAGCACGTGCATGGATATTCCAATGTAATAATAAAGACGGAATCAGTCCAGTAGAACGCATTGCATGTGATATTCCAATGTAATAATAAAGACGGAATCAGTCCAACAGAAAATGCATGTGCATGTGATATTCAAATGTAATAATAAAGATTTTAACCAGTCCCAAGTAGTAGAACGATGCATGATGATGTTCCAACAAAATGATAAAGAATGGAACAACAAAAGAATTTCACCAAGTATAGGGTAGCTCACAGATATGAGTTATTCCAATGTAATAATAAAGAATGGAATAATGTAAGTTCTCTTTATAGATAAGAAAGAAATAATACTCCCTACCTTTAGAAAAAACCGGATACTTTGGAATAGTGAGGTAGCAGATTTCTTCTTCTTTCTATAATTTCTCTCTATAATAATCGCTCTAAAGCTTTTGTGAATTGGTGAGAAATGAAGGAAGAATGAGCTTCTATTTATAGAAAAATATAGTTTCGATAATTTTACGGTTTGGGGCTCAAAAAATTTCAGTACAATACCTCCAACTTTTCTTTTATTTTTAATTTAGTCATGGAAGTATTATCAAACTTGCACCACCTCCCTAATAGTAAATAATGTGATTCAATAGTAAATTATGTGAATCAATAGTTCTGATCATGTGAAAATACTAATTACAATATAAGACCTCCATCTATACCTCTATTTTTAACTTAGTCATGCAAGGATTATCAATCTTGCACCAACTCTCCTAATAGTAACAAGAATGTAAAACAATAGTATATACATGTGAACAAATAGTTATAATCATGTGAAATAATAGCAATCAATTGATCATTTATCCTAAGTTAATATATTCATCGGTCAATATAACCTCCAGACATCAATTATTATCGAAATAATTGTCGATTTTCATTAACACAAATAATTCCAACACAATGAAACCATTTTTATCAAAAATATAAATTTTGAAATTTTAAAGTTTGACTTTTCTCGAAAAAGTCAACTGTTGACTTTTTGACCAAATAGTGAATTCTAAAAAATTTTGTGTTTATAGACTATTTTTACTAATTTCATCGCTTTACGACTCAAATATCACGTCCAAGTCTCCAAATTCAACTCCTAACACAACTTCAATTTTAATAACATTCATCATTAATATTATAACTCATAATATTTATCAACCAGTCGCTCCTGTGAGAAGAGGGGGCTTTCCAATAAGGATTTCTTCCTATCAATGCCGCAATTAGTGACCAAACCTCTCCTCGATGTAATTTCTAGACATTGTAAATATTGCAATTTAATAATATGAATAACTTTGTCGCCTCAAATATTGATTTAATAAAATAACATATTATGCGGATGATACTACGACAATAATCGAATCAATAATATGAGAGATATGATGCAACAATTACTGTAGTAATAATTGAGTATAACTGAGTGACTTCTCACGTAAGCATCAATAATCAATACCGTGTGCTACTATGCAACCACGCCAGACATCAGTACTTTTACTACCGGGTAGTTCAACAGCTTAACTGTAAAAACTTCCGCCGTTATTTTCATATAAAGTATTTTGTCGCTTTCTCAATCCGACAATAATAATTTAGTTGGGGGTCCACCAATGATTTTGCCATTGTATGAATATTCCCTGTTAAAATGAATATTCCCCACCAATCGAATATTATATAACAACTTCATGTATTTTGCAAAATTTGTAAATATTACCCACAACTATAACATTATATCAAATCCACACGATAATATTCAAACATATATTTTGAGAAAATTTAATCTTTATTCAAAAAGTTGAGGTCTTACAACCTCCCTTTTTATGAAATTTCGCCCTCGAAATTAGGGTGCGACTTTTGGTATGTCAAGAGGTGAGGATACTTTGATTTCATTTCGATTCTAACTCCTGTGTCATTTCCTCAACATCGTGGTTTCTCCACAAAACTTTGACTTGAGGTATAATCTTGGAGCATAGAATATGTTCCTTCTTATCCAAGATTTTAACAGGAACCTCTTCATACGTTAAATCTTCCTCTATTTCGTCCGATTCTAACTCAATAATGTGGTTCGGGTCTTTCACATATTTACGTAACATGGATATATAAAAAATGTTATGAACACGAGACATACTTGGCAGTAACGCAAGTCAATAGGCCACAGTTCCTACTCGATCGAGGATTAAAAATGGGCCAATGAATCGAGGATTGAGCTTTCCTCTCTTCCAAATCTTGTAACTCCTTTCCATGGACCAACACGTAACAACACATGATCTCCAATATCGAATTCTACGCCCTTTCGATGAAGATCAAGATAACTCTTTTGTCGATCTTGTGAGGTTTTTATACGCTGTCGGATCATTTGAATATTTTCCGTAGTCATACGTATTCAAGTCCGTCCCAACAACGCTGCTTCACCCACCTCATCCCAAAGATACCGGAGAACGACATTTTCTTCCATACAACGCCTCAAATGGAGCCATGCCAATACTTGCTTGATAACCGCTGTTGTAGGAAAACTCCACCAATGGTAAAAACTTGTCCCAACTTCCTTTGAAGTCAAGGACACATAGTCTTAATAAATCTTCAAGAGTTTGAATAGTCCTCCCGATCGCCCATCTCATCCGAGGATGATATGCCGAGCTAAATCGTAACTGCGCCCATAGCTTTTTGCAAACTAACCCAAAATCTTGAAGTGAATCTTGGGTCTCGATCGTAAACTATGGATACCGGCATACCATGCGCCTTACAATCTCGCTTATGTACATACTAGCAAGACGCTCAAGTGTATAAGTTTCTCAGATTGGTAATAAATGAGCGCACTTGGTCAATCTATCAACAATGACCCAAATTTCATCTATGCCTTGAGAAACTTTGGGAAGACCAGTAACGAAATCCATAGTAATGTGCTCCCACTTCCATTCTGGAATTTCAAGTGGTTGCAATTGACCTTTTGGTACTTGATGCGCCACCTTGACTCGTTGATAAGTTAAACACCTTGAAATAAACTCGCTATCTCTCTCTTCATATTCTCCACCAAAATGTATGTCAAGATCACGATACATTTTGGTACTCCTAGATGGATTGCAAATGGTGTGTTGTGCCCCCATCATGATTTTATACTTTAAATCGTATCATTAGAAAACACAAAGTCCGAGTTGACTCAAGTATTCCTTCCTCATCGATTCTTGCTTCCGCATAAGACCTTCTTGCACTTTCTTCTTCATACGCATTAACTCCAGGTCTGTAGCTTGAGCAGCTTAACTTTATCGATTAAAGTCGGTTCTACTCGTATGTTTGCCATCATCATGTGGGTCCCTGGAGTCTTTATCTCTAACTCCATCCTTTGTAAGTTATACAAAATGGGCCTTTCATTGACAATATTGCACTCGCATTCGCATATGATCTTCTACTTAAGGCGTCACTACCACGCTCGCTTTTCGTGATGGTATTGGATGGTATGATCATAATCTTTCAATAGTTCAAGCCAACATCGTTGTCGCATGTTGAGTTCCTTTTGGGTGAAGAAATATTTGAGGCTTTTATGATCCGTGTAGATCTCCACCTTTTCTCCATACAGGTAATGCCTCCAAATCTTAAGCGCAAAAACGACGATACCGCTAACTCTAGATCATGAGTAGGGTAATTCCTCTCATATTCTTTGAGTTGTCGTGAGGCATAGGCTATAACTTTCCCATGTTGCATGAGAACACATCCTAACCCTTTGCCCAAAGCATCATCAGAGATGACAAATCCTCCGAGCCGATGGTATTGTCGTAACAGTGTTTGAAATGAGTCTCCTCTCGAGTTCTTGAAAACTCTTCTCACATTCCTCACTCCAATCGAACTTTGTATCTTTTCGAGTCAGCTGAGTTAATGGAGTAGTGATTCGAGAAAATCCTTCCACGAATCTCCGATAATAACCAGTTAATCCGAGAAAGCTACGTACTTCGGTCACTGATTTAGGTTTCTCCCAGCTTTGAATAGCCTCAATCTTTGCTGGGTCAATAGATATTCCATGACTTGATATCACGTGCCCAAGGAATGCAACTTCCTCAAGCCAGAACTCGTATTTCTTCAACTTGGCATATAGCTTGTTTTCACGAAGCTTTTGGAGTATCAGCCTCAAGTGTTGCTCATGATCTTCACGGCTTTTGGAATTTATGAGGATGTCATCAATAAAGACGACCACAAAATGATCCAAATATTCCTTAAATACTCGGTTCATCATATCCATGAAGGCAGCAGGAGCATTAGTCAATCCAAAAGACATGACTAAGAATTCATAATGCCCGCATCGAAGTTCTCAAGGCGCCTTTTGAATATCCTCGCTTTTAACCTTCAAATTGATGATATCCGTAATCTAAGATCGATCTTTGAAAAAATTGTGCTCCTTGTAATCGATCAAACAGTCATCAATACGTGGAAATGGGTACCTATTTTTGATGGTGACGTGATTCAACTCCCGATAATCAATACAAAGTCGCATACTCCCATCTTTCTTCTTCATGAATAGAACAGGAGCACCCCAAGGAGACGTACTAGGACGAATGAAACCAATGTCTAACAATTCCTGCAATTGGGTCTTTAACTCCTGAAGTTCAATAGGAGCCATTCGATATGGGGCTTTGAAAATGGGTTTTGTACCGGGTTCAAGGTCGATACAAAATTCAACTTCACGCTCTGGGGGTAGGCCAGGAAGTTCTTCAGGGAATTCGTCAGGAAATTTATTAACAATAGAAATATCCTTCAAATCTGATGTATTTTTGTTTAAATCCGTGACATGAGCTAAGAAAGCTTGACATCCATTTTTCAATAAACGAATAGCTTTATGGCTTGAGATGATCGTGATTGATTTTAATGGTTTGGTCACTTAAATTCGCATAATAGGTTTATTAGGAATATGAAAGCTAACAACCTTACGAAAATAATCAATTTTAGCATAATGAGTAGTTAACCAATCAATCCCTAGAATCACGTCAAATGCAAGTATTTTTAAGGAGATAAGATCGACAGGTAACGTGCGGTTACCGATTTGAATCAAACAATACTTATAAACAGTGGATGTAATGAAGGTTTCTCCTAATGGAGTTTCAACAAATAAGTCAAAATCTAATTTCTCCGGAGTCAAATTTAAACGTTGAGCGCAAGTAGGAGAAATAAAAGAATGGGTAGAACCGGTATCAAATATGGTATAGACTTCACTAGAGTTTATGATAAGCTTACCCGTGATAACCTCGTTCCGGTTCCTTGCTTACTGGGAGGTCACAACAAATGCTCTCCCTAGCACCACCGGCTTTGACTTTTCTGGGACGGTCTTTGGTGCCTCCATCCTAGCTGAACTTGTCTTCGGTGAACGACAAAATCGGGCTAGGTGACCTTCTCTTCCACAATTATAACACGCTTTGGATGGCATCGCGCAGTTTGGACTGATATGTCCCTCCCCTCCGCATTTGAAGCATAAGATAGGTGGTCGTTTTCCTTCCTTAACAACGGGTGTTGGTGCTGATGTCTTTCCATCATTGTTGAATCTCCTTTTCTTGAAATGTCCATTTTTATTGTTTTGGCTATGATTACCACCGAAGTGGTTACCATTTCTCGCATGTTGATTCCTCCACGCTTTGTTGTCACCGCTTCATGGATCGAGTACCACTAATCGGTATTTTCATCCTGCCGTACCGCTTTCTCTTGGTTGCGTTGACTTGTTATCGCTACTCCAATAATCGAGCCCTATTTACAACATCCTAATACAAACACAGCTTTATGAGAAATAAGATATTATCGTATTCCTGCTTTCAAACCTCTTAAAAGCATTCGGGTCATTCGCTCCTCATTATCAACCAAATGGGATGCAAACCGATAACTCCGCAAATTTAGCCTCAGATGACACCTGGCCATATTGTTTTGTTCCAACTTGATAAACTCCACCTCCTTTCATGTGACGTTTAATACTTTCGAAAGTACTTGTCGTTGAATAGCTCTTGAACTTCTCCCAAGACATCTTGAAAAGGCCAGTCAGTAATACGCTTACGATTCCCCAAGAATCCGCCTCTTCACGCAACATAAAGGTGGCGAAGGAACCTTTTGTTCCTTGAGCATCCCAAGACATCAAATATCTTGGTTATCTCGCTTTATCCATGCTTCCACCTTAAGTGATTTTGGCTCTCCAATAAACTCCGTGGTCCCAGCTCCTTGAACTGCTTTGGCGGTGAATCATCCGAGAGTTTCCAAAGTGTTTCCACCGCATTTTGGATAGAGCCGCCTCACCGATGATGTTGCATGAATTGCATGAAGCCTCCTAACATTCCATCGCTCATCATTTGGTCGGTGTTGTTGTTTGCATGAGGATTGTCGCCTTCCCGATGCACATTGTCCTCGTTATTGATCCGTGGAGACTCAACTGTCTCCTGTGGCTCCATTGATGTTCTCAACATTCTCGATGCCATTTTCAAATACCGCCACAAAACAAGGGTTAATTGACATGAAACATATTATCCCTACACTATGACCAACCAATTAAATACCAAATAAACTTAGGTAGGTCATACTAGCGGCGAATTCCCCCTCTCTCCCTCCTAGTTCTAGTCTCACATCTTAGCCAGGGATCATATCCCTAAGCTTTGATATTAACCAGTGACGCCCCAAAATAGGTATACATCACCTATTCTCGAGTCACAAATACATGGTACGTAATACAAATACAACTTAATTATACAACCGCTGTGTAAAGTACGACAAAACATAAGTCGTGAGTTTTAATACAAATATTGTCGCCTAGACAATATACAAACTCAAATTCAATATTATTACATTTATTATCCACTATTTCACCGAATAGTGAGGACTACTAATGCTATCATCCGTCCGCTCACCCGCTCCCCGACTAGTCCCTCGCCACGCTCTCATTTCCTCAAGAGAACAATAAAAGTAAAAGGGTGAGCTCAACTAGCCAAAGAGGGAAATATTATGACTAAGATAATGCGTAATATATTATCGTTAGCCTTCAACAAAGGTTAAACCGATACAATATAACAACCATCAAGTTTAATCAAATGTAACAAGCAATCCATTAAAAGAGTCAAGTAGAGAATAAAATCTACTATCTTTTATGATTTAAAATGTTTTCATCACTTATATCACCGGACTCAAATTTTAATAAATAATCCACATCATCGAATCACCCCTCGCACTACTACCAATGATATTCTTTAGTATCACGACCACAATTATCCATGCACTACGGGCCAAGAATATTTGTGTGTTCAATAATGGTCATGATCATGCCAACAATTGTCCATCAATGCACTACGGGCCAATGAGGACTTTTACCACATCATTTGTAACATTACTACCATGATTACACCGAATAATCCCTCGGTCATAATCATACCAAGTCCATCTATGCATTATAGGCCACGATGACTTTCAACAAAATATAAACATGAGGATGATGACAATGATATAAGAATTCAATAAAACAAGTTCAAGAATTATTTTATCCAGAAACTAATAACGCCCAAATTGTCAACATGATATCGCTTTGTAGAGTAAAAAATTCAAGAATGCTCGTAAGAATATTTCCATGAAAAGATATCGATGAAGCGCAAATATCAAGGATATTCCACTAATTTCATGGAGTATAGAAGTCAAAACTTTAACCAACCGAGTATAATAAGGAATGGAATAACAAAAGAAATCACCAGCATGCGATAGATCGCATACAGCAAAAGTTATTCCAATAGTATAATAAATAACGGAATCAGTCCCACAGAAAACGCATGCATGTGATATATTCCAACAAAATAATAAAGACGAATCAGTCCCACAGAAACGCATGCATACATATTTCAAATGTAATAATAAAGATTTTAATAAGGTCCCAGAAACACATGCATGTGATATTCCAATGTAATAATAAAGATTTTAACCAACAGAAATGTCCCAACTATTCAGAGAACGCATGCATATGTGATGTTCCAAATGTAATGATAAAGAATGGAACAACGTAAGAATTTTACCAAGTATAGGGTAGCTCACAGATAAAAGTTATTCCAATGTAATAATAAAGAATGGAATAATGTAAGTTCTCTTCATGGATAAGAAAGAAATAATACTCCCTACCTTTAGAAAAAACTCGATACTTTGAATAAGGAGGTAAAGGACTTCTCTTCTTCTTTCTATAATTTCTCTCTATAATAATCGCTTCTAAAGCTTTTGTGAATTGGTGAGAAATGAAGGAAGAATGAGCTTCTATTTATAGAAAAATATAGTTTCGATAATCGCACGCTTTGGGGCTCAAAATTACAAAGACAATACCTCCAACTTTTCCTTTATTTTTAATTTAGTCAGGAAGTATTATCAAACTTGCACCACCTCCCCTAATAGTAAATAATGTGATTCAATAGTAAATTATGTGAATCAATAGTTCTAATTATGTGAAAATATGAATTACAATATAAGACTCCATCTATACCTTTATTTTTAACTTAGTCATGCAAGTATTATCAATTTTGCACAAACTCCCTAATAGTAACAAGAATGTGAAACAATAGTATACACATGTGAACAAATAGTTATAATCATGTGAAATAATAGCAATCAATTGCTCATTTATCCTGTTAAATAATACCATTGGTCGTCAATATAACCTCCAGACATCAATTATTATCGAAATAATTGTCGATTTTCACTAACACAAATAATTCCAACACAATGAAACCATTTTTATCAAAAATATAAATTTTGAAATTTTGAAGTTTGACTTTTCTCAAAAAAGTCAACTGCTGACTTTTTTCACCAAATAGTGAATTCTAGGAAAATTTTGTGTTTATAAACTATTTTACTAATTTCATCGTTTTGACTCAAATATCACATCCGCTCTCCAAATTCAACTCCTAACACAACTTCAATTTTAATAACATTCATCATTAATATTATAACTCACAATATTTATCAACCGTGTCGCTCCTGTGAAAGAGGGGCTTTCCAATAAGGATTTCTCCCTATCAAGCGCCGCAATTAGGTGACCAAACCTCTCCTCGATGTAACTTCTAGACATTGTAAATATTGTAATTTAATAATATGAATAACTTTGTCGCCTCAATTATTGATTTAATAAAATAACATATTATGCGATGATGATACTATGACAATAATCGAATCAATAATATAGAGATATGATGCAAAATTTATCGTAGTAAATAATTGAGTATAACTGAGTGACTTCTTATGTAAGTATCAATAATCAATACCGTGCTACTACTATGCAACCACGCCAGACATCGTATTTTTACTATCGGGTAGTTCAACAGCTTAACTGTAAAACTTCCGCCATTATTTTCATAAAGTATTTTTTTGTCGCTTTCAATTCGACAATAATTTTCGTTTATGGGGTCCACCAATGATTGTGCTGTTGGTTGTATAATAATATTCTTTGTTAAAATGAATATTCCCCAACCAATCGAATATTATATAACAACTTGCATACTTTGTAAAATTTGTAAATATTTCCCACAACTATAACATTATATCAAATCCACACGATGATATTCAAACATATATTTCGAGAAAATTTAATCTTTATTCAAAAGTTGGGGTCTTACAACCTCCCTTCTTATGAAATTTTGTCCTCAAAATTAGGGTGCGACTTGGTATGTCAAGAGGTGAGGATACTTTGATTTCATTTCGATTCTAACTCCCAAGTCATTTCCTCAACATCGTGATTTCTCCACAAAACTTTGACTTGAGGTATAACCTTGGAGCATAGAATATGTTCCTTCTTATCCAAGATTTTAACAGAACCTCTTCATACGTTAAATCTTCCTCTATTTCGTCCGGGTTCTAACTCAATAATGTGGTTCGGTCTTTCACATATTTACGTAATATGGATATGTGAAAAACGTTATGAACACGAGATATACTTAAGCAGAACGCAAGTCTATAGGCCACGTTCCCTACTCGATCGAGGATTAAAATGGGCCAATGAATCGAGGATTGAGCTTTCTTCTCTATCCAAATCTTGTAACTCCTTTCCATGGACCAAAACGTAACAACACATGATCTCCAATATCGAATTCTACGTCCTTTCGATGAAGATCAGCATAACTCTTTTGTCGATCTTGTGAGGTTTTTATACGTTGTCAGATCATTTGAATCTTTTCCGTAGTCATATGTACCAAGTCTGGTCCCAACAACGTTGCTTCACCCACCTCATCCCAGCATACTGGAGAACGACATTTTCTTCCATACAACGCCTCAAATGGAGCCATGCCAATACTTGCTTGATAACTGTTCTTGTAGGAAAACTCCACCAATGGTAAAAACTTGTCCCAACTTCCTTTGAAGTCAAAGACACATAGTCTTAATAAATCTTCAAGAGTTTGAATAGTCCTCTCCGACTGCCCGTCCGTCTGAGGATGATATGCCGAGCTAAAACGTAAATCAGTGCCCATAGCTTTTTGCAAACTAACCCAAAATCTTGAAGTGAATCTTGGGTCTAGATCAGAAACAATGGATACTGGCATACCATGCAGTCTTAAAATCTTGTTTATGTACATACTAGCAAGATGTTCAAGTGTATAAGTTTCTCGTATTGGTAAGAAATGAGCAGACTTGGTCAGTCTATCAACAATGACCCAAATTTCATCTATGCCTTGAGAAACTTTGGGAAGACCAGTAACGAAATCCATAGTAATGTGCTCCCACTTCCATTCTGGAATTTCAAGTGGTTACAATTGACCTTTTGGTACTTGATGCGCCACCTTGACTCGTTGATAAGTTAAACACCTTGAAATAAACTCTGCTATCTCTCTCTTCATAATTCTCCACCAAAATGTATGTCGAAGATCACGATACATTTTGGTACTCCTAGATTGGATTGCAAATGGTGTGTTGTGCGCCTCCATCATGATTTTATACTTTAAATCAGGGTCATTAGGAACACAAAGTCTGGAGTTGACTCGAAGTATTCCTTCCTCATCGATTCTTGCTTCTGGCATAGCACCTTCTTGCACTTTCTTCTTCATACGCATTAACTCCAGGTCTGTAGCTTGAGCAGCTTAACTTTATCGATTAAAGTCGGTTCTACTCGTATGTTTGCCATCATCATGTGGGTCCCTGGAGTCTTTATCTCTAACTCCATCCTTTGTAAGTTATACAAAATGGGCCTTTGCGTTGACAATATTGCACTCGCATCCGCATATGATCTTCTACTTAATGCGTCGCCTACCACGCTCAGCTTTTCCGTGATGGTATTGATGGTATGATCATAATCTTTCAATAGTTCAAGCCAACGCCGTTGTCGCATGTTGAGTTCCTTTTGGGTGAAGAAATATTTGAGGCTTTTATGATCCGTGTAGATCTCCACCTTTTCTCCATACAGTAATGCCTCCAAATCTTAAGCGTTAAACGACAAAATGCCAACTCTAGATCATGAGTAGGGTAATTCCTCTCATATTCTTTGAGTTGTCGTGAGGCATAGGCTATAACTTTCCCATGTTGCATGAGAACACATCCTAACCCTTTTCCCGAAGCATCACCAGAGATGACAAATCCTCCGAGCCGTGATGGTATTGTTAGAACAAAATGAAATGAGTCTCCTCTTGAGTTCTTGAAAACTCTTCTCACATTCCTCACTCCAACTGAACTTTGTATCTTTTCGAGTCAGCTGAGTTAATGGAGTAGCGATTCGAGAAAATCCTTCCACGAATCTCTGATAATAACCAGTTAATCCGAGAAAGCTACGTACTTCGGTCACTGATTTAGGTTTCTCCCAGCTTTGAATAGCTTCAATCTTTGCTGGATCAATAGATATTCCATAACTTGATATCACGTGCCCAAGGAATGCAACTTCCTCAAGCCAGAACTCGTATTTCTTCAACTTGGCATATAGCTTATTTTCACGAAGCTTTTGGAGTATCAGCCTCAAGTGTTGCTCATGATCTTCACGGCTTTTGGAATATATGAGGATGTCATCAATAAAGACGACCACAAAATGATCCAAATATTCCTTGAATACTCGGTTCATCATATCCATGAAGGCAACAAGAGCATTAGTCAATCCAAAAGACATGACTAAGAATTCATAATGCCCGTACCGAGTTCTGAAGGCGCCTTTGAATATCCTCGCTTTTAACCTTCAAATGATGATATCCGTAATCTAAGATCGATCTTTGAAAAAATTGTGCTCCTTGTAATCGATCAAACAGTCATCAATACGCGGAAATGGGTACCTATTTTTGATGGTGACATAATTTAACTCCCGATAATCAATACAAAGTCGATACTCCCATCTTTCTTCTTCATGAATAGAACAGAGAGCACCCCAAGGAGACGACTAGACGAATGAAAAACCAATGTCTAACAATTCCTCGCAATTGGGTCTTTAACTCCTCAAGTTCAATAGAGCCATTCGATATGGGGCTTTGGAAATGGGTTTTGTACTTAGGGTTCAAGGTCGATATAAAATTCAACTTCACGCCTGGGGTAGGCCAGAAGTTCTTCAGTGAATACGTCAGAAATTTATTAACAATAGAAATATCCTTCAAATCGATTTATTTTTGTTTAAATCTGCGACATGAGCTAAGAAAGCTTGACATCCATTTTTCAATAAACGAATAGCTTTATGGCTTGAGATGACCGTGATTGATTTTAATGGTTTGGTCACTTAAATTCGCATATAATAGGTTTATTAGGAATATGAAAGCTAACAACCTTACGAAAATAATCAATTTTAGCATGATGAGTAGTTAACCAATCAATCCCTAGAATCACGCCAAATGCAAGTATTTTTAAGGAGATAAGATCGACAGTAACGTATGTTACCGATTTGAATCAAACAAGACTTATAAACAAAGGGATGTAATGAAGGTTTCTCCTAATGGAGTTTCAACAAATAAGTCAAAATCTAATTTCTCCTGAGTCAAATTTAAACGCTTGAGCGCAAGTAGGAGAAATAAAAGAATGGGTAGAACCCCAGATCAAATAAGGTATAGACTTCACTAGAGTTTATGATAAGCTTACCCGTGATAACCTCGTCGGGTTCCTTGCTTTTTGGGAGGTCACAACAAATGCTCTCCTCGCACTACCGGCTTTTTGACTTTTCTCGGGATGGCCTTTGGTGCCTCCATCCTAGCTGAACTTGTCTTCTGGTGAACGACAAAATCGGGCTAGGTGACCTTCTCTTCCACAATTATAACACGCTTTGATGGCATCGCCAGCTTTGGACCGATATGTCCCTCCCTCCGCATTTGAAGCATATGATAGGTGGTCGCTTCTCCTTCCTTAACAACGGGTGTTGGTGCCGACGCCTTTCCATCATTGTTGAATCTCCTTTTCTTGAAATGTCCATTTTATTGTCTTGGCTATGATTACCACCGGTGGTTACCATTTCGCATGTTGATTCCTTCACGCTTGTTGTCACCGCTTCATGATCGTACCACCGGTATTTTCATTCTGCCGCCGCTTTTTCTCTCAAGGCTGACTTGTTATCGCGCTCCAATAACCGAGCCCTATTTACAACATCCGAATACAAACACAGCTTATGAGAAATAAGATATTATCGTATCTCCTGCTTTCAAACCTCTTAAAAGCATTCGGGTCATTCGCTCCTCATTATCAACCAAATGGGATGCAAACCGGAGATAACTCCGCAAATTTAGCCTCGTATTGCGACACGGGCCATATTGTTTTGTTCCAACTTGATAAACTCCAAATACTTTCATGTGACGAATACTTTCGTACTTGTCGTTGAATGTACTCTTGAACTTCTTCCAAGACATCTTGAGTGCGCCAGTCAGGTACGCTTTTATGATTCCCACCAAGAATCTACCTCTTCACGCAACATAAAGGTGGCGAAGGGAACCTTTTGTTCCTCAGAGCATCCCAAGACATCAAATATCTTGGTTATCTTCTTTATCCATGCTTCCACCTTAAGTGGTTTTGGCTCTCCAATAAACTCTGGTGGTCCCAGCTCCTTGAACTGCTTAGCGCAGAATCATCCCGAGAGTTTCCAAAGGTTTCCACCTACATTTTGGACAGAGCCGCCTCTCGCTCGATGTCGCATGAATTGCATGAAGCCTCTAACATTCCATCGCTCATAATTTGGTCGTTGTTGTTGTTTGCATGAGGATTGTCGCCTTCCGATACACATTGTCCTCGGTTATTGATCCGTGGAGACTCAACGTCCTCCTGTGCTCCATTGATGTTCTCAACATTCTCGATGCCATTTTCAAATACTGCCACAAAACAAGGGTTAATTGACATGAAACATATTATCCCTACACTATGACTGACCAATTAAATACCAAATAAACTTAGGTAGGTCATAGTAGCAAAGGAATTCCCCGTCTCTCCCCTCCTAGTCCTAGTCTCACATCTTAGCCAGAGATCATATCCCTAAGCTTTGATACCAACTGTGACGCCCCCAAAATAGGTATACATAACCTATTCTGAGACGTCAAATACATGGTCCAGAATACAAATACAACTTAATTATACAACTGTTGTGTAAAGTACGTCAAAACATAAGCTGTGAGTTTTAATACAAATATTATCGTCTAGACAATATACAAACTCAAATTCAATATTATTACATTTATTATCCACTATTTCACTGAATAGTGAGGACTACTAATGCTATCATCTGGTCCATCACTCCGCTCCCGACTAGTCCCTCGCTACGCTTCTCATTTCTCAAGAGAACAATAAAAGTAAAAGGGTGAGCTCAACTAGCCCAAAGAGGAAATATTATGACTAAGATAATGCGTAATATATTATCGTTAGCCTTCAACAAGTGTTAAACCGATACAATATAACAACCATCAAGTTTAACTGCAGCGGAACAAGCAATCCATTAAAAGAGTCAAGTAGAGAATAAAATCTACTATCTTTTATAATTTAAAAGGTCTTTCATCACTTTTATCACTGGGACTCAGCTTAATAAATAATCCACATCATCGAATCACCCCTGCACTACGGCCAATGATATTCTTTAGTATCACGACCACAATTATCCATGCACTACGGGCCAAGAATATTTGTGTATTCAATAATGGTCATGATCATGCCAACAACTATCCATCAATGCACTACGGGCCAATGAGGACTTTTACCACATCATTTGTAACATTACAGTCATGATTACACCGAATAATCCCTGGTCATAATCATACCAAGTCCATCTATGCACTATAGGCCACAGATGACTTTTAACAAAATATAAACATGAGGATGAGGACAATGATATAAGAATTCAATAAAACAAGTTCAAGAATTATTTTATCCAGAACTAATAACGCCCAAATTGTCAACATGATATCGCTATGTAGAGTAAAATTCAAGAATGCTCGTAAGAATATTTCCATGAAAAGATATCGGATGAAGCGCAAATATCAAGGATATTCCACTAATTTCATGGAGTATAGAAGTCAAAAATTTAACCAACCGAGTATAATAAGGAATGGAATAACAAAAGAAATCACCAGCATGCATGCGATATTCCAATGTAAAAGTTATTCCAATAGAATAATAAATAACGGAATCAGTCCCACAGAAAAGCGCATGCATGTGATATTCCAATGTAAATAATAAAGATTTTAATCAGTCCCATAGAGAACGCATGAACAAGATATTCCAATGTAATAATAAAGATTTTAAATAAGGTCCCACGTAAAACACATGCAGCAGTGATATTCCAATGTAATAATAAAGATTTTAACTGTGTCCCACAGAAACGCATGATGAGGATGTTCCAAATGTAATGATAAAGAATGGAACAACGTAAGAATTTTACCAAGTATAGGGTAGCTCACAGATACAAAGTTATTCCAATGTAATAATAAAGAATGGAATAATGTAAGTTCTCTTCATAGATAAGAAAGAAATAATACTCCCTACCTTTAGAAAAAACGGATACTTTGAATAGTGAGGTAGCGTACTTCTTCTTCTTTCTATAATTTCTCTCTATAATAATCGCTCTAAAGCTTTTGTGAATTGGTGAGAAATAAAGGAAGAATGAGCTTCTATTTATAGAAAAATATAGTTTCGATAATTGCACGGTTTGGGGCTCGAATAATTTCAGTACAATACCTCCAACTTTTCCTTTATTTTTAATTTAGTCAGGGAAGTATTATCAAACTTGCACCACCTCCCCTAATAGTAAATAACGTGATTCAATAGTAAATTATGTGAATCAATAGTTCTAGACATGTGAAAATACTTAATTACAAAGATAAGACTCTCCATCTATACCTTTATTTTTAACTTAGTCATGCAAGTATTATCAATCTTGTACAAACTCCCCTAATAGTAACAAGAATGTGAAACAATAGTATACACATGTGAACAAATAGTTATAATCATGTGAAATAATAGCAATCAATTGCTCATTTATCCGGTTAAATACCCGGTTGGTCAATATAACCTCCAGACATAAATTATTATCGAAATAATTGTCGATTTTCACTAACACAAATAATTCCAACACAATGAATCCATTTTTATCAAAAATATAAATTTTGAAATTTTGAAGTTTGACTTTTCTCGAAAAAGTCAACTGTTGACTTTTTGACCAAATAGTGAATTCCGGAAAATTTTGTGTTTATAAACTATTTTTACTAATTTCATCGTTCCGGACTCAAATATCACGTCCGCGTCTACAAATTCAACTCCGAACACAACTTCAATTTTAATAACATTCATCATTAATATTATAACTCACAATATTTATCAACCAGTCGCTCTGTGAAAGAGGGGCTTTCCAATAAGGATTTCTCCTATCATGCACGCAATTAGGTGACCAAACCTCTTCTTGACAGAACTTCTAGACATTGTAAATATTGCAATTTAATAATATGAATAACTTTATCGTCTCAAATATTGATATAATAAAATAACATATTATACAGATGATACTATAATAATAATCGAATCAATAATATGAGAGATATGATGCAACAATTACTGTAGCAATAATTGAGTATAACTGAGTGACTTCTCACGTAAGCATCAATAATCAATACTATGTGCTACTATGCAACCATGCGTATTACTGTACTTTTACTACCGGGTAGTTCAACAGTTAACGGTAAAACTTCCGTCGTTATTTTCATAAAGTATTTTTGTCGTTTTCTCAATCCGACAATAATTTGTTGTGGGGGTCCACCAATGATTGTGCCATTGTACGAATATTCCCTGTTAAAACGAATATTCCCCGACCAATCGAATATTATATAACAACTTGCGTACTTTGCAAAATTTGTAAATATTACCCACAACTATAACATTATATCAAATCCATACCATAATATTAAAAAATATATTTCAAGAAAATTTAATCTTTATTCAAAAAGTTGGGGTCTTACAGTTAGACTGTATTAAGGCAATGATATATACTATCTATCATGTAAGGAATTATAGTAAAGGTTACGTACTTGGGATTAGACTCTGATAAATGTAAATCAAGTTTGATTTTTATATTATTGTTATTATTATTAGTATTATTCCGCTCATAGAAATAGTATCGTGAAGCACCGAGTTTGGGTTTCAAGTACCTGAATTTGGGGGCGTCACAGCATGGTATCAGAGCTTAGGGTTAAAAACCTTAGGTGGGTTAGACCTTAGGCTATAACCTTAGAACAGATGGAAACGTTGAAAATACAAATAACTCATATAGAGTTTATAAGGAGATGAATTGAATAAATTCATCGTTAAACGAAATAAAAGATAACTTGTATAAAACTATTATTTGTTATATGTATATATTAGTTGATAATTAGGATAACTTAAGTGTGTAAATGACAGATAGTAAAGGATTAGGATACCTCAAATCGTAAAGTAGAAGTCAACCTCCATAATCGAGCTAATATCGAAGCCAATAGCTGCAATAGAGGCTCACATTGAAAGCTACCTCAATGAGCTGGTTGTTATGAAATGTATAATATCGGACCCTGAAACGATAGTATGACTAATAGGTAAAGTATAGTTAAAGAATATGTGGTCAATGTCGAGTTCTTAAACTCATATGTTTGTGATGAGTTTTTGAACTCATAATGTGTGGTAAGTTGGACGAACTAGTATAGTTAGGTGTGAATGGATTATTGAGGATAATGGGAATATATAGAATACTAAGCAAATGATCATTACTGAATGTGTAAGAAATAAGTAGTATTAGTATTACTTGAATATGTATGCTTTATGATGTGTAATGCAAGATTCTCAACTTTCGTATAAGTTGTGGCAGTGATTCCCGACTTTTATGTCACAAAGGGATAGTGAATGTTTAAAGCAGTATGTGTTATGCTATAAAGTACTATGAATTAGTTAGATGAACATGATATATTTAATCAGATAATGCCGCCAAGACGAAAACAAAACCAAAGGACAGAAGAACTTGTCAACAAAGCTGGAGGACAACCAGACCCGATGCAGAATTTGGCGAATATAGACACTCAAGCTATGCAGAATGGATTACCAGCTACAGAAAATCAGCCAGGCAATCGATCGGGAAACTTCAAAGAATTCACGACAAATGAACTGCCAGGATTTAGAGGATCAACTGACCCTGATGAAGTGGTTGTGATAGCTAGGGTAACGGAGGGGCAACAGACAGCTTTTGCCACCTATACAACGAAAGGAGGGGTGAATCTTTGGTGGGAGACAAATCAAGTTAAAGCCGGAGAAGGGAGTAGTGGTAGTAGAACTGGAAAGAGGAAAGGTGATAATGTTGGGAATACGGAAAATAGGCCAGAAGGTGGAAAGAAACAAGTTGTGCATGGTAGAAATTGTGGAAAGAATCATTTGGGAGAGTGTTTAAAAGGAAAGAATGTGTGCTACAAGTGTGGTCAGTAGGGACATATCTCTCCTAACTGCCCCAATCCAATAATTTATAGTGGGTGTTTTATTTGTGAATCAAAGGAGCATAAGGTGAAAGACTGTCCAAGAAAGAGAAGGGAAGCAAAGAATGCGAATACGAGGAAAGGCAGCAGGACATTGGCGATAACGGGACCGACTTCAACAAATGAACCAACAGAACCAACCGAAGGAGTCTTCAACATGACCGTTCAAGAAACTGTAGCAGCCGGGGATACAACTCCAGGTATTACTCAAACCAATTTTATTTCTTATATATTATTTTCTTATATATAGTTAATTATTTCATAAATTATTTTGAAAGAGGAAATTGAGTTCTATTAGAAATCAATTCTCCGTATAAGCAGATAGATAAGCTTTATGTTGAATAGTTAAAGATCAGTTCGATCAATTTTGATCGAGATAAACTCTCAATGATTGTGTATGCTATGTACCCTGGTATGTATAGATTTTAAAATGGTGATTCCGGGGACAGAATCTTTATAAGGGAGGGTGAATGTAACAACCCAATATTTTCTATATAATTAAATTAGAAATTTTGCGTATAAATTTTTTTTATTATTTTAAGGATGAGGATTTGTACAAGATAATGGGTGTATGTAATTATGTAATAAATAAAAATATATTTATTACATGAATGTTTACAAATAATTTTATTTTAGAATTTATTGATTATTATAAAGTTTATTCTTTTAATAATTAATTTTATAGTAGAAATGTTTTTATTATTTATTTTCCATGAAAATATAATTATATTATTTAAATAATATATGAAATGGTTATTAGAATTATGATAATAATTATTTTATTTTATTATATGAACTTATTTCAGATTAATTAAGTTATTTATTTTTAACTTAATTATTAATGTTATATATGACAGTTATAATCAGATATGGAATCCAAAACCCTAATTTTGAATTTTGATCAAGGAATGAGAATAATAATATTATATTATTATTTGTCAGTGTTATAATTAGGTATGCTATGTGTGTAAGGTTAATGTGAGGATCAGTTTTGACGGAACAATTTTAATGTTACTGATAAACCCTAGTTGAAGTCAAATGAGACTTTAAAATCTGGCTAGTAATTATGTTATGTGATTAATGATATTTATTATAATATTATTTTATTTTAGTACAGTAAATATGTACTGTATATGTGTGGACTGATAATGTTGGTCAATTATGGCATCTTATGACCAAACCCTAGCATTAATCTGTTTAACCCTATTTTTAATTCAATTGGAAAATTTAAGACTGTGTGGTAATTGTGTCAGTTGAATTATGTTGTGTATGGCATAATTTAAGGTTAATTAGGAAACCCTAATTATTATTTGAGAAACCCTAATTGCTTATTGATGACCCTAATTGTATAAATTAGGAATATTAAATGCTAAAAATTTAAAACCCTAATTTCCTAATTGTAACCCTAATTGCTATTTGGGTAATCCTAATTGCTAAATTGGAAAGATAAATACTATTTAGTAAAACTTAACCCTAATTAGGGAGAATCTTAATTATTCAAAACCCTAATTAATATTTAGAAATATTAAATTTCTAGAAAATCCTAATATTTATATTATAAACCCTAATTTATAAATTGCAAACCCTAATCGCTAAATTGGGAAGGTGTAATGCTAATTAGTGTCTCCTAAACCTAATTAGCAAAGTGTTAAGTAATTAAAAAAAACCTAATTGATTAAGAAACCATAATTACAATTTTTAGAAACTAAAATTTTATTATTATTATTATTATTATTATTATTATTATTATTATTATTATTATTATTATTTACAAACCCTAGCTGAAAAATTCTATAATTTGTGCTAAATCTTAGGGTTAAACCCCAAGGGTTTGACAAGTTACAATTTTGCCATTAAAATGATTTACCGAAAGACCTTTTTACCCTTAGTTGTATTATTGAAGCTAGAATAGGTTTTGACATTTGGGTGAGTTGGTGACTAACTCATACCCACCCCACATGCTCAAAATCTCAGCAGATCAGCCACTAGATCAGCAACATACAATGTATACAAGCATTATAAATAGAATTGAAGAGAGAAAAAGTGTACATTTTGCTCATTTACTAACCCACACTCCATCAAGTCCCTCTCTCTCTCTAACATACGAATTCAACTTGTAAATCAGTCCCAAATCAAAGCTCCACGATCAACCATAAGAAATCAGAAGCCAAAAATCAAAATATTTTCAAAGAAGGTATAAACATTAACTTGAAAATCTATCCAATGATCCTTTGTTAGATGTTATGATTCAGTGTTAAAATATGTTGTTAGTAGTGTATAATCATGATCTGGGTTGCTAGATGTTAGATCCATAACATCTAGAGGCTCAGATTTAGCATTTTACAAAATCTGGAAAAAATTTGTTTTGGTTTTTGACAACAAATGTCAGGCCTTGTATCTCTGTGATCTTTAATGATTTTTGTGTTTTGAAAGTTTATAGTTGTAGTCTGCTATGAGATCTTTGCTCTGGATCAAGAATCAGGCCTAGATTAGTTTTATATTACACGTTATTCGTGGTCAAACTACGTTGACCAGCATTGACTGGTGGAAATTTGGGCAGCCATGAACTTGCCTAGAAAGCTCTAACAGCAAGTTCATGGGCCCAGATCTTTCTGTTGTTAGTTGTTTGGTTTCTTTTGTTGTAACAAGTTTATTGTTTGTTGTTTATTCTATACAAGTAAGCTTATAGAACATCTAAATGAATAACAGGATTCATGTAGTATACAGTCAAACCATGTAAGAAGATCACGATTTCTATTTTCTGGGTAACCCAGAAAACGTATGATCGTGATTTCTGACATGGGTTGACCGGTTAATATTTGACGATTTATTTACTGTTATGGTGATTATATGTGATCTATCTCTTCATGTACATGTTGGTTACCTACTGCAAAGATTAAATCACAGAAGAAATACCTGGATCATAAGTTATGGTAGCCCAAAAGTGAACAGTCGAACTGTTCTTCATTTCTGGGTAACCCAGAAATGAAGAACAGCTCTGACAGCTTGTTCATGAGCCTAGATCTTGCAATTGAGTTATGTTATTAACATGTTGGTGGCTGGATCCTGTAGTCTTGCAGGAGTACTACAAGATCTGACCAAGAGCATGCGTATAATCATCACAGTTTACAAACTATTGTTGGTCAAACCAGCTACCTCGTCAACTGACATTGGTTTCTGGGTTTGGCCAAGAACAGCTCAAGAACACCTATAGCGATAGTTTCGTCGCTATAAGGTCCTTAAGCGACAGTTTATTATTAAAAATATTTATTTTTATTAAATAAATAGAAAAATTAGTTTTTAATTATTAAAAATACAAAATAAATTATTAAAAAATATTTTAAAATTCAAAAATTATATTTTAATTATTTTGAATATATTTCATAAATATTTAATATTTTTGAAATATTAAAAGTATTTAATTTATTTAATTATAATATGAAATAAATTATTTAAAAATGATTTTAATACATGAAAATTATTTAAAATTATATTATGGTATAAGAAAATAATTTAAGTTAGTTTTAATAACTTTTAATATTTTGTGATGAATTTCATTAATTAATTAATATTAATGGTAATTAAGTTATTTAATAAATGTATTAAATAAATGATGAAAAATAGAATTAATGATTTAAAATTATATAAAGGTTATAAAAATATTTGAAGTTATAAAATATAACTTTTGATATTTTATCATGAAAAATATTAAATATTTTAATATTAATGATATTAGATTTATTTAATACTTATATTAATATTGAAAACATCCAACAGTTTTCTGATGGAACTGTTAAAATCAGTTTTGAACGTACTAGAACACCAGTAATTATTGAAGACATTTCCAGTTCTTTAGTCCCTTCAGTTAGTTTCATAACTATGTTCTTCTTGGTTGACGATGTCCGGGACAGGAGGCAAAGCTGACCTGTTACTAACTGAAGAGTTGGATCTGAATAATCTACTCATCTTGACTGTTTCAAAATAAAATCTTACTCAAGGTTTATTCATACATACCCCGTTTACCCAAAATAGACTCATACCTATGTTCTACAACCCGACATTATAAAAGTGAATGTAGAGTTACGCAAAAATTAGCTCAACTAAATATGGACTGAAGAACTGGAAATGTCTTCAATAATTACTGGTGTTCTAGTACGTTCAAAACTGATTTTAACAGTTCCATCAGAAAACTGTTGGATGTTTTCAATATTTAACAAATTGTTAACTATATGAACATTGTGGTAATTCATTCGGTAAAGTCCATTGATTAGGTAAGTTAATATCTTTCCAAAGAATTGTCCTTGGGATCCGGATATTATCATCACTAGTTGAACTTTGAATTAAAACCGTTTGATCTTTTGGACTTTATTACCTGAGAATACCAGTAAATCCACTAGCTAATAATTCAACTATATCTGGTTGAGATAAAGTGTTGAATTTGGTGATATAGTTGTTGGCTACCATAGACATATGATTAAGTTTATTAAAGATTTCTTGTTCACTAAATCCATCTATATTCCATTCATAAATTTTATTAGAGGATACCAAAAACTGTTTATCTAGATTTCTCTCTTCGAACTGTAAATTCGGAGGAGTTGGTCTAGAGTACCAATTTCTGGTAATACTTGTGTTATTAACAGTTAATTTATTTAGTTGTTTATTAAGGTTTGAAATAGATGAGTGATTAGAGTGATCTGAAGAACTTTCGTTATCATCATCAGTTTCCACTTGATCGATAACAGCAATAGTTCCACTTGGACCGGGTTCCATTTTGAGTTTTTTAAATAATTTTTCAATAGATTGGACCAATTCACTTTTTTTATTAGGTAAACTTAAATTATATCTGTTTTCTGGTAATTTAATTAAAGGTTGTTCAATCTTTGAATCGGGGTTTTTAATAATACTTTCTTCAAATTTTTCTTCAATTCTATCTAGCTGCTTTCCTACTGTTGCTAGATACTTATTACTAAAGTTTAATTGTTCAATTATTTTTTATCATTACTAGTTCCATCAGGAATCTTGAAGGGACTAGCAATAACTGAAGCATTTTTAACTGGAATTAGAACTATCTCTAAAGGAGGATGACTAGACGATAATAAACTTAATCATATGTCTATGGTAGCCAACAGCTATATCACCAAATTCAACACTTTATCTCAACCATATATAGTTGAATTAATAGCTAGTGGATTTACTGGTATTCTCAGGTCTTGGTGGGAAAAACATTTCACAGAGGACATTAGAATATCCATAATTCATGTTATCCAAAGAGATAAAGAATGCAATCCCATCTTTGATGAAGATGCTGTATGGGGATGGTGACTCATCTGAAAAGATGATCAACATGACACCTTCCGACATCCACGAGAAACGAGACGATCGACCAAGAAGGCAGAGAGAGTCTTGATCACTTGAAACAGTGATGGCCCACGCCATCATCTCTTTTACTTTAGTAAATGTAAAAGTAAAAGTAAAAGAATAACTTTTGCTTTTACTTAAGTTAAATATTTTTAACTTAGTTAAATATTTCTTACATTTACCCATGTAAAAGTAAATGTAAAATGTTTCTTACGTTTTACTTTTACTTTAGTAAATTACTTTTACTTGATTAATGTCATAGTGATTCTGCGTGAATCAAATAGTAATTTACTTTTCGCTATATAAACAACTTCGAAGTGTTTAGAGTTGTTTAGGCTTAATTCAAAGTAGCCTCAGAGCTTCTCTCTCTAGAAAGCTCTTCCGAGGTCCTCTCTCCCTTCTCTCTTAGTTAGCTGGAGATGAAGCTTTCAGATTTGATCTTCTTAGTTAAAGATGAAGAAGAAGTCTTCAATACTTCCTTCTTCCCTTAAACATTTAGTCTAGGAATTAATATAATCCCTTCCTTAAATGTTTATAAATAAAAGAAAGAGATTACTTTACCGATTCACCGGTCATCTTCTTAATCTTTTCTTTTTTTTGTTTAAGTTTTTCCTTTAAAAACTTAATCGCCGCTGTAATATGGAAGGGATTACATTAATTCCTAGACTAAATGTTTAAGGGAAAAAGGAAGTATTGAAGACTTCTTCTTCATCTTTAACTAAGAAGATCAAAGCTGAAAGCTTCGTCTCCGGTTAACTAAGAAAGAAGGGAGAGAGGACCTCGAAAGAGCTTTCTAGAGAGAGAAGCTCTGAGGCTACTTTGAATTAAGCCTAAACAACTCTAAACACTTCGAGTTGTTTAAATAGAAATTAAAAAGTAAATTACTATTTGATTCATGCAGGAATCACTATGACATTAACTGAAGTAAAAGTAATTTACTAAAGTAAAAGTAAAACGTAAGAAACATTTTATATTTACTTTTACATGGGTAAATGTAAGAAACATTTAACTAAGTTAAAAACATTTAACTTAAGTAAAAGCAAAAGTTATTCTTTACTTTTTACTTTTACATTTACTAAAGTAAAAGAGATGATGGCGTGGCCATCACTCACTGACTAAAGACTCTCTCAAGGCCTTCGTCGTCGATCGTCCGTCTCCTGTGGATGCCGGAAGGTACTGTTGATCATCTTCTCAGATGAGTCACCATCCCCATACATTTCCACCTTAAAATTTTTATCCAGGAAATAACCCTTTCACCCCTAAAAATTTGGTTTATAAAGAAGGAGGAAAAAAAATTTCTACCGAAAATTGGTCAAAATCTTCAAAATTTCTTAGATTTTGTAAAAAAAATTTATTTAAAAACAAATTAGACTGAAATCAGAAACAAAGGATCACTCAATTGGTCCTGATCTATCGATGAAATCGATCTAAGCAAAGACTTCTTTTTAACCTGCTTAAACAAAAATTCTTTTCTTGAAGGTCCACTTAGACTCTAGCCTTACTTGCCTTGAACACATACCAGTAGATCTAAAGATTCCCTTTAGCCTTACAATCGCTCCCAATTGAGACTTACAAACGGCATAATTCGGGACTTAATATTAATGGTATTAAATTTATTTAATAATTATATTAAATAAATAGTTTTAAAATGGTTTTAAAATCATTTAAAAAGGAAATAAATGAAATAAAAATATTTTAAGTTATAATTAATGACTTTTAATATTTTGATAAATAATGCATTAATACTTTAATATTAATGATAATTATTTAAAAATGATTTTAATTCTTTTAAAAATCATTTAAGTGTAATATTAATACTTTAAAAGTATTTTGAGTTATTATGAATAACTTTAACATTTTGGCAATGATTTCATTAATAGTTTAATATTAATTAAATATTAATGATAATAGAATTATTCAATATTTAAATCATTTAATAATGATTACGATGTTCGAAAATTCATGATTAATTATAATAAGTGTTTAAAAAAATGATTATAAGTCATTGAAAAATAATATGACTGATACTAAGTTACAGGATAGAGTCTTAGACTCGATAATTACCCGATTAAGCGAGTGCTTGCATTGCAAACATGTTTTTAAATTGATCCGGACTTAGATAATTAGATTAGATATGTGTTTATTTGTGTTTTGATGGTTTGTGGAACATATGTGACAATGTGATTAGGTTATGTCTTTGTTGTAATAAGCGGTCTATGTGTTATAGTATGTTATTCTAATCGATCAAATGATCTTATTACTGATAGGTGTTATATAAAGATAGAACTAAGTTACGAACTATAAGCAGCGCATCAGGCAAGTATCTTACCTTTGCATTTCCTTTATGCAATGGACATGAGTAAGAAGTTTCAAAATTATATTATTATTATGCTATATTATTAACCCTATTGTGATATATTCTATATCCGATAATTGATTTTCAACATGTTAGTATATAGTATTTCATATATATATTCTGTTCGTTAATTTCGAAATATGGTTATACAAGTGTCCCCACTTGGATAATCATGGTATTTAAACACATGTTGATATATATATAAGACGTCTTAAGCTACTTGATCAGCTAGACACAAATTTTGAAATGTCGTTGAATATGATAAAACCTTTTTGTATCCAATCAAATTGTTTTGGTTCGGATTCCAGACTAGGTATGAACATCCCGATCACGGGAAAAGTTTTATGCGCCAAGGCGGACAAAGGATGAACGATAATATCGTTCTAGCAATGTAGTATTGATCAATACAGGGCACATTGGGCAGATCACCCTCGTGCCTGTAAGTTATGACGGTTTGTAGATGAAGTTCTGCTAAACCTTAGCGAAAACTTAAAAACAATGTTCATAGCCTGTCAACTAATACCTATATATAAAGTCAATATGTAGTTTCAAAAATTTGAGTTAGAATTGTTATGTTGTTATTATCGGTTCAGTTTACTTCACAACTATAAATTCGTTGTAGAAGTGATGTACAAAGAAAATATTTATTTCTTTCAGCTAATTATATTTCTAATTGTTATTACTTGCTGGGCATTCAAATGCTCATCCTTGCTAAATGTTTTCAGCTAAGAGTGATCAACCTGAATGTTCAGGCAAGAACAAGTGAAAAGGAAAGTAAACAGAATATGTTTAATGGTATCTTTTGTAATAGTTAGACTGTATTAAGGCAATGATATATACTATCTATCATGTAAGGAATTATAGTAAAGGTTACGTACTTGGGATTAGACTCTGATAAATGTAAATCAAGTTTGATTTTTATATTATTGTTATTATTATTAGTATTATTCCGCTCATAGAAATAGTATCGTGAAGCACCAAGTTCGGGTTTCAAGTACCTGAATTTGGGGGCGTCACAAATAATATACTCATGTGTTGGGGTTTCCAATAACATACAATCCCCTTACCATAAGGGTTGTTCAACTCAGTTTTCAGATTTTCGCACCAATCAATTAGTTTGGACAGTTTTATAAACATGTATATAATCTAGCCGAATCAGATGGCATAGATACTCTCACAATATTCAAGGACAATACTAAGTTCACATGAAATAATAGTTTTCACAAGGGTTTAAGCGTAATGGCTGATTTGAACGAGAAAGCAATATAACTTGTATTCAAAGAGATAAGCTTACGGTATTTGTCGAATAGAGAATGCAAAGATACTTGCACAAGGTAATAAGATAGGTTTAGAAAAAACTTGCCTTAATCGTAGTTTATCCATGTTAATAACTCAACCTTTCGAATCCTATTTCTAGCGTATTATATATATACAAGGTTCATTGGCTAACACAGTCTTTAATCAAGCTTGATATGACTCGAGTACTCACATATGATACAAAATCAGTTTATACATCACCACAAGTTCAACGCATGTAACTTTGTTTCGATAGCATGTAAAAATTCTTTTGGTCTTATTATTTGAAAGTTATGAACAACCTTTATTTCTATCATATGGCATGTTCCTTAACACATTACATAACATGTTGATCATATAATACAAGTTAAAGTCATCACATAGGCATGCGTCAAACATCGGACCAAAAATGTAAACTCGGTTGTGGCTGCTTCACAAGTAACAATTTTATTGTAGCAAAGATAGGACACCAGTAACAAGGCTTATTCCCCCAACCATGCCAAGACTTAGTTTATTTGCCTTGTTTCAAATTCGTCTTGACCAAAACCCTCACACATGGTATATATGTTATGCTAAAGGTCTTTTCATGTTTCTCAAGTACATCTAGGTTCCCTTTTATAACATATTTCTAAATTAAACACTTAAACCATTTAAGGCCATTCGAGGTTATGGATTCACAAGGTCTAGCATACTTGCTTTCTAATCATACAAGATAGTTCTAAAACTCATATTAAGCATACGTACGAGTATTCACAACATATATGTGAAACTAATATCGCTTTAGTTGAAAATAGGCTTTGTTCATGCGTCTCTTGAAACGTGCTACCTAAGCATGGTATATATATGTTTATACTACATGAGCGTGTCTAAGAGTGTCATTAAATATGATCACAAATGTCAGATTCTAGTCCTCAAGGTAACATGAAAATATTCCTATTCAAAGGTCATATTCTCATTTGTAAAGTATACTAATTCACTCAACATGTTCATGCTTTATTGTTGATCATATAAACACAATCTAAAGGTTTATTCATGCATGTCTAAGCTACACTAACATGCTTTGCAAAGTCAGAATATACAACATGTAGGAATCATGTAAGTTAGCATACTAGGCTAAGTCTTTCCTTGAAAACATTTCTAACACTAGGCTTAATAAGTTTGTTCATGCTCAAGAGGACTATGTATACTACAACATGCTCATCTATGTGCAAAATCAGTCATGTACAGCTTACTAGGTTCATAATTTGTAGAACATGATCTTTACATAGTTTGTTTTTAAAACTTAAGGTTCAACTCTCCATTTAAACCATACACCTTCTTTTAATCATGCAAATCTATCAAAACATGCTCAACTTAGGTTCATATACTTACATATACATCTTAAACATGCTTTCGTACTAGCTTATCCATAGCACTATATCATATTGCAAAAACAGAAAATTAAAAATCGATTTAAAGAATCAAGCAATCAATACTGCTACCTCAATACAAATGTGCGCAATGCTACAGTGCAGTTCTGAGTTCAGCGCAGAAGCGATTTTGACCGTGACCGCCAAATCTCAAAGTTTATGCACCAAATGGATTTTTAACACTTATAAACCAATTGTAACATGCTTATATGATCATATAACAACTAATTAAACATTACTCAACCTCCTTAACATATAATTCCATGAATTCAAGAATTTGAAATTCAAGACTAAAACTCCATTTTCTTTACATAAAATGAAAATGGCAACAAGGAAAGAGGAGTTATACCACTGCAATATGAATGAAACTTGCTCTAATTGAACTCCTAAGCTCTAAGAATGCCTGTAAGCTCTCACCCTCACACTTGACAATTCTCAGACAATTTCAAGAACATCAACTGATGAACATGGCTGCTATTTATAGAAGAGTTTTGTACTGGGCATTGGTGTTACACAAAACTTGAGCTCATGGTGTAATGCAATGAAACAATGGTTCAAGGAGGGTGGTTCAACCACTTCATACCAACCACCTAGCTATCCATGATCATCTAGGATTTAGCCTTGTGGAAGAAGACGTGAAATCAAACTCAGCTACTGTTCATGTACTTGGTGACTTTCATTTTGGGACAAAAAGGAGAGAACTCAGCAATCTAGTTATCTAGTGCTTAGTTTGGTTTATTTAAATCCCCATAATGAAATCTTAATGTACAACCGTTACCATATTAGGATTTTAGGGATAAATTATACACTCACATCATATAATCCATGTACAGTAAATATACGCAATAAAATAATGCAGTCAGGTATTATTGTCCGGGTAGTTCCATAATTAACCTTACTACTCATATAACCATATTATAACCTTATTGTTATAATAACTTATTTATTAATGTTAAATAAATAAATTATTCCTTCCTTGATTAATTACTACTTAAAAATACTATAGTTTAATATATAGTTACACAATGTCACACTATACTATATAGTATAGTTGTATTAGCACTCATATACACATAATAGTGAATATAATATTATTATATTATTATATCACTAACTTACCTATTCATATTAAATAGCTAAATCATGTATGTCCTTAATCAATTAACACCAATATTAATTAACCCAACAATTGATTAATGTAGTTATAGATTTCCATAATCATTCTTCATCTATATATTGCAAATAATAAAAATCGTGTATTACGAATCAATTATCAAGTAATCCATATTCCACCATAATTAATTAACACTAATTAATGGATTAACAATTCCGTTGTTGGACATAACATATTGTAATATACTCATATCATATGGTTTCACCCATGTTACACATATAATATTAATGTCTCTAATTCAAGATCTACAAAGATGAAAGTACCCAACTCAAATCGACCGATGGCGCAATTCTTGAGTTTGTCTTTTATTGGGACGGCCAGCATTGCTACCAGCGTTCCGACAACGATGTGAGATCGGATGCGATTTACGCCTGCAAGTTTTCGACGCTAACTTATTTTGTATGACATGAAATGATGTCCACACGAGTGTTGCTATGAGTCCACGAGCGTATTGATTGTCTATATAGAATCTCATGATCATACCCGATTAATCTTCCTAATTCCCGGGTTAACTTACTTAGTGAATTTTCTCGTTTCGCATTAGGCCACACAAGGCATTTCACAAATCTCTTTGTCACTTCACACATCGTAACATGCATTGATCAAATACCATCAATTGTATTATCCAACTCATAAATCAATAACACTTATTTTCACATAAATAGTATTTCCATTAATGTACTCATTTAATAATACGTGGAAATTCTCGGGTTGACAAAGTCCTACTCCTTCGGAGTTCCTGCACATTAACACAAATGTGAGAACCACATCCAGTATCCAATACCCATGATGTAGAAGTAGACAAGTTGACTTCTATAACATATATACCTGAATCAGAAATCACACTTCCTTTCCTTTTCTTCACATCTTCCAAATAAGCATGTCAATTCCTTTTCCAGTGTCCAGGTTTTCCACAGAAGTGACACTCACCTTCTTTAGCCACCCCACCTTTAGGTTTTAAAGCATGTTTGGTTTTGTAATTGGGTTTGTCAAAAGATTTCTTTTTCTTACCTTTCCAATTTCCCCTAGCATTCCCCTTTTGCACCATCATTATGGGAGCGGGTCCTGCTTTTTTCATGTTGTTCTCGGCAGTTCTTAACATGCTCAACAACTCAGTAAGGGGTTTCTCAATTTCATTCATAAGATAGTTCATAACAAATTGAGAGTAGTTGTTGTTCAAAGATTGCAAAACAAGATTAGTTTGGGCTTCCAGAGTGATTGGAAAACCCAACCTATCAAGGTACTCAATATACCCAATCATTTTCAACACATTGGACCAACTGGATCACATTCACCCATCTTGCAGTGATACAATGCCTTTCTTGTATCATACCTCTCCTGTCGAGCATGCCCTTCGAACAATTTCTTGAGATGCT
The DNA here is from genome assembly GCA_020205605.1 of Panax ginseng. Classification (NCBI taxonomy): domain Eukaryota; kingdom Viridiplantae; phylum Streptophyta; class Magnoliopsida; order Apiales; family Araliaceae; genus Panax; species Panax ginseng. The sequence goes on from CM035148.1 coordinate 45,086,854, forward strand.
CGATCATCTCATAAGCATCCATCAACTCATGTTGCTTTTGAAGCTCAGCGTTCATGGTTTCTAGCATGACACAACTCACGTCCAGAGCATCATCTTGATGCTTCTTGTAAGCATTATGCTCCGTATGTGGTGCAGTGATAGTTGGTGCTGCAGGAATGGGCCCATCAAGGACATATAGCTTGCGCTCTTGTTTGAGAACAATCCTCAAGTTCCTATGCCAGTCAAGAAAATTAATTCCACTCAGCGTGTCCTTCTCAAGGACTGATCGTAGTGAAAGACTACTTGTGTGTTGTTGTTTGCCATTGATATCTACAATTTATAATTGCAAAAATAATAAGTCAAATTGCAGAGTTGATATTATGTAATTGATAATAGTAGATTCAAAATATACCTCCCACTATTTTATTCAAATTAATAGCCCTCACCATTAATTCGGAAAGCATTTTCTATTAAATCTTTTTTGTGATACCCCCAAATCCCTGTAATTCATTACCTCAAGATTTGGTGTTCACGTAATCAAAACATTCATATCTAACTACCCAATTACAATCACTTGAATAGTAAAAACCTGCCCATACAGGATTAATTAAATAAAAACATTATCTCCTAGGTTCTCTAACCTTTAATACAATCATTCAAGTGCGAAAATAAAATTACATCACATCATTATTAAAAGTCTATCATCAATGATAAAACCAAAATTACAAGTCTTCATCACTTGTACATTTTTCCCTTTCCTTTGCTAGTTGTAGGTTTATCTACCTTCTCATTCATAGCTGCAATAAATGTATAAATATGCAAGAGTGAGCAAACAAAGCTCAATTGAGATAAGAATAAATATCTTTACAACATTTGCCAAATAATAGGCTCAATAGAACTGAATGATATGTTCTATTAACTTTACAACATTTGCCAATTAATAGGCTCAATAGAACTGAATAATATGTTCTATTAACTTTTCAACATTTGCCAACTCATATGCTCAATAGAACTGAATAATTAATTCTATTAACATTCTTAAATAAACTACTGAGGGTCAATTGACCATGAACCATGTCCACAGTTATAAGTAATCTTTCAACTTTAACTTTAACAGTCATATGACTATAAGGACTCCACGTACTCAGGGGGATCAATCCTTTGTACAATGTATTGTGCACAACCATTTCAACGCTAAGCGTAAACCCCTAAACATAGGGTTGTTCATCTCAGTATTTGGAGTACAAGTCCGCACCAAAGAAAGTTTGGTTTGGATAAGCTTTCAAGGGTAATTGAAGTTTAATGATCATCAACTAGGGAACTAGTTGAATCCACAATGTTTGATAATACAACAGTTGTTTAATAACAACATAACTTAGAATATTTGAGAATCATAAATGAACTGATTCTATACATCTAACTCATGCTTGAAATAACTATAGAGCATAAGTATTCAATAGAATGAATAAAATGGTTAACCCTTGCTTGAATAGTAAAATAAGCTAGGTTCAAGTTTTATAATATTTAGAAATGAATTCTTGAACTTTAAGAAACTTGCTTAACTGTAAACAAGTTGGAATGAATCAACAAATAGAGAATTTCCAATAACATTAGAGTTTGAGTTTGTTCAAATGGATTTTAGGAACAATCTACTTATTCAATAACAGTTGAGATAAAAACTCGCTCAACCAAAAGCATGCATTTATAATAATAGAAATAACTCAACGAAAGTGTAGAGTTAGAAGAATTGCATAAACATAACAAACTAACTTAATAAAAGTATGGAGTTAGAAGACTTGCCTCGAGCGTAAGCTAAAATATTAAACTCACGTTCACCTAAACACAGTATTAAAACCATAACATCCATTAGACACACTAATATTCACGTTTCATTATTAAACGCATTACTAGCTAAACTTGTTATTTTAACACAAGTCTTGTGCTACGCATTACATTTCAGAATTCCCAAGTGTTAATCATCATAACACTTAACTATCATTCATTGTATAAACTATGTTATCACATAACACATTTTCGATTTAATAATCATTTTTGCAACTTTGATCATACTAACCACAACTCACTATGTTATGTTAACCTTAACATTACATATTTAACATGTTAACAAATCTCAGATCATGTTATGACACTTTCCCCAATTTTGCAGAATTAGCAGAAGTTAGAATCTCAAACCAGGGTATGGCGCAATTGCATACCATACAAAAAAGGTTTAAGGCTTAGCACAAAATTGCTATTTTTTGCCTTAGCCTAGCGCATAAGCAATGCTGCCAAGTGTTGAACAGATCTGCAGAGTCGGTATGAGCAATAGAGTTGACTTTAGCCCAACAAACACAAATTTCACCCAATAGACAGTAATATTAACACTTATAATAAATACAACAATATCATAAACATGATTGCTCACATTTACAACCAACTAGCACAATTTAACACTAACTACAACTATTTTAATTTCTCAAAACTCATGTTTTTCACAAAAATTCAACTTTTCTTGACATTGTTATAGAAATCATCACTGTGAACTCACTAGTTGGCCAAATCATCTCATTCAAATTACATAATGCTCATATCTCACTAAACTAACATATACAATCTTCAATTTATAATTTCTCATACGAATTGGCCACTATAATTGATAATTTTCATGAACATATGAAAAATATATATATACAACCAAATACTGTCAAACCGAAATTTAGCATACAATTGTTGTTTAAACATAATCTCTATCATCATGAACATGTATAACCACAAGTGATCCATTGTAAATCAACAATTCAATAAATTGAATTTCACAGATTATGTAAAAGTTTTGCCGTAATACTCATAACATAAATAATATCTAACTTTGTAGAACATACCTTCAATTAGCTTCTAATTTTTGCTAAACTCGCTGAAATCTGCTTAAGTTTGCTCACAATTCTCTCAACCCTCTGAAATCTCTAAGCTAGCAAATAAAATGCGTAAAAGAATAACTAAACTGATATGCTTACTAATATAATAACAAAGAAAACTGACATAGGCTTAATACGTATAATAAGTAACATCAGTTATTAGGATAAACGTATATAACATAAATATATTATATTTATTATTTGATTTTATGTTATTTAATTATTTATTTTATTTAACTAGAAATCTCAAAAGTCATAAGGCTTGTTTGGCAAATCATTTAAAATATTAAAGAATTAATATATTAAGCCTTGTTTGATAAACACTAAAATAAATTACTTTAATTTATTTTAATAACTCCTATAATATAGTTATTTGTCACACTATATTTAATCAAGCATTCATATTTATCTTAATTAATTCAAATCACAATTACTTAAGTAAATCCTTTAATCACATAACACAATACAAATAATATATCATTTAATTGAAATATCAAAATATAATAATCATTTCCTTAATTCATCAATTATTTATTTAACAAATAATTCTCCAAATAATATTAAATCAATTAAACAAATATTCATTTACCGATAATCACATCCATTAAATATTTATATAACTCAATAAATATTTAAAATTACATTTAAAAATTCTGGAATGTTACATCATTCCCTCGTTAAAAGGATTCTGTCCTCAGAATCACAATTCAAACAATCAAATCGTAACATTCTTCCCTACTTACAAAGATTTTGTCCCCAGAATCGAAGACATAGATTAAACAAATAACTCAGGGTAACTTTTCATCATTTCAGTTTCGAGTTCCCACGTTGCCTCCTCGACATTGTTGTTTCTCCATATCACCTTCACAGAAGGTATCACTTTATTTCTGAGCACTTGTTCTTTTCTGTCGACTATCTGGATAGGAATTTCTTCATAAGACAAATCTTTATCGAATTGCAATGGTTCGTACTCGATCACGTGTTTGTAATCGAGTTTATACGGTCGTAACACCGAAATGTGAAAAACATTATGAATTTTTTCCAATTCTGGAGGTAGAGCTACCTCGTAAGCCACTTCCCCCACTCACCGTAGTATTTCAAACGGTCTAATAAATCTTAGGCTGAGCTTTCCTTTCTTGCCAAAATGAATCTTCCCCTTCCAAGGAGAAACATTTAAGAAAACGAAATTTCCTACTTTAAATTCGTGATTCTGCATGTGTTGATCGACATACTTTTTCTGTCGGTCTTGGGCTGCTACCAATCTTGTCCTGATGAGTTGGACAACTTCAGTAATTTGTTGTACTAGTTCTGGTCCTAACAGTTGGCGTTCACCGACTTCATCCCAAAGACAAGGTGGAGTTCGCACTTTCTACCGTCTGATGCCTCGTAAGGTGGCATCTGGATGCTCGCGTGGTAACTGTTGTTGTAGGCAAATTCTACCAACGGTAAATGTTCATCCCAGCTTCTTTTGAAATCCATGATGCATGCTCTCAGCATATCTTCCAACGTTTGGAATGTTCGTTCACTCTGCCCGTCGATTTGCGGGTGGTATGATGTATTCATTCGCAACTATGTTCCCATACATTCTTGTAGTCTCTTTCAGAAGTTTGATGTGAACCTTGGATCTCTATCTGACACAATTGACACTGGAACTCCATATCTTGACATGATCTCTTTAACGTACAATCTCGCTAGCTGATCAAGATTAAATCTAATCTTTATTGGCAAAAAGTGTGCAGATTTTGTCAATCTGTCCACTATTACCCATATCGTATCATATCCTTTCTGAGTCGTTGGAAGTGCTACCACAAAATCCATTGTGATATGCTCCCATTTCCATTCCGGTATTTCCAATGGTTGAAGTAATCCGCTTGGTCGTTGATGTTCAGCTTTCACTTTCTGACACGTCAAACATTTTGCAACGCATTCTGCAACGTCTCTTTTCATATTCGGCCACCAAAAATGACGCCGCAAATCTTGATACATCTTTGTACTTCCTGGATGAATCGAATATCTTGTGTCGTGTGCTTCGGTCAAGAATTCTTCTTTAAGCTCTGGTACTGCTGGAACCCAAATTCTTTCTTCGAATCATAGTAGTCCTTCGGTGTCGATCTTGTATTTTACATCGCTACCCTCAACCATTTTCTCTTTGATCATTTCACATTCTTTATCTTGTAGTTGAGTACTCTTCACTTTGTCCACCAAAGTTGGACTAGTCTCTATCTGGAATAGTCGTTCATCGAATTCCTTTGGAAATTTGATTTCTAACTCTAGCTTTGTCATTGCTGAAATAAGCTCCTCCTGAGTAGTTATCAGCATCAACTTCTCCCGACCTTTCCTGCTTAAAGCATATGCAACCACATTTTCTTTACTTGGGTGATAAAAAATCTCACAATCGTAATCCTTTATCAATTCCATCCATCTCCTTTGTCGCATATTCAGGTCCTTCTGTGTAAAAATATACTTCAGACTTTTATGATCTGTGTAGATTTCACATTTCTCTCCATAGAGATAGTGTCTCCATATCTTGAGAGTAAACACTACTGCAGCCAATTCCAAATCATGAGTCGGATAACCTTTCTCATAATCCTTCAGTTGTCTTGATGCATACGTAATAACTTTGCCGTTCTACATAAGAACACATCCCAACCCTTTATGTGAGGCATCACTATACACCACAAAGTTTCCTGTACTGTCTGGTATTGACAACACAGGTGCCATGCTTAATTTCTTCTTCAAATCCTGGAAACTTTCTTCACATTTCTCTGTCCAAACAAATTTCACAGCTTTCCTGGTCAAATTTGTTAATGGAGTAGCTATCTTAGAAAAATCTTGAAAATCGTCCCGTAATAATGGCGGGACCACTCAAGAAACTCCTCACTTCTGACGGTGTTCTTGGTTGTTCCCAATTGATTACAACTTCCACTTTTGATGGATCCACAGAAATCCCATCTTTGTCAATCACGTGCCCAAGAAAGTGCACCCGATCTAGCCAAAATTCGCACTTAGAGAATTTTGCATACAACTTTTCTTTTCTTAGTGTTTCCAATGTCAAACGTAAGTGTTCCACGTGTTCTTCTTGAGTTTTGGAATACACTAGAATGTCGTCGATGAATACCACTACAAACTTGTCTAAGAATGGATTAAACACCCTATTCATCAAATCCACGAATGCAGCATGTGCATTGGTTAAACCAAAAGACATCACCAAAAACTCGTAATGTCCATACCGAGTTCTGCATGTCGTTCGTGGTATATCCTCCTTCCTCACTTTCAACTAGTGATACCCACTTCTCAAATCTATTTTTGAAAAGTATTTAGCACCCTTCAACTGGTCAAACAAGTCATCTATTCTTGGTAATGGATATTTGTTTTTAATAGTGACTTTGTTTAATTCTCTATAATCAATGCAAAGACACGTTGACCCATCCTTCTTCTTCACGAATAACACTGGCGCTCCCCACGGTGACACGCTTGGTTGAATATACTTTTTGTCTAGCAATTCTTGCAACTGTACCATCAGTTCCTTCATTTCTACTGGAGCCATTCTATACGGGGCCTTCGATATCTGTGCTGTCCCCGACACTAAGTCAATCACGAACTCAATTTCTCTGTCAGGCGGAAGTCCTGACAAATCCTCTGGAAACACATCCTCAAATTCCCTCACCACTGGTATCTCTTCTAGTTTCACATTCTTTTTCTGAGTATCGACTATGTAAGCTAAATAGCCCACACAGCCTTGACTCAACAATTTCTTGGCCTGCATAATCGTCAGACATTTCATTTGTCTGGGTGATTTGCTACCATAGAATACTACATTTGACGGAGTCATAAGGTTTACACATTTCTTTTGGCAATCAATTACCGCTCCACATTTGAACAGCCAATCCATTCCCAAAATAACATCAAACTCTCCCAATCTAATCGGAATCAAATCTACCATTAGGATATTCTCCTTAATATTCACCCTACAGTTCTTGTATACGAATCTAACAAGGATTATCTCTTTATTTGCAATCTCTATGTTCAAAGGAAAATTCAGTTCTTCTCTAGGCAATTCTAACCTCTTAGCAAATTCATCAGAGATAAACGAGCAAGTAGCACCCGAATCAAATAATACATAAGCATTAATATCATTGATTGGGATAATACCTGACACGACATCCTTTGATTGCACAGCATCTTACACAGTCATGTTGAAGGTTCTAGCTGTGGGTTTGTTTGATGCTATACATCCATTGTTACCTCCATTGTTTCTGGTTGTCACTCTATCCTTCTTCTTAGGGCATTCACGAGCAAAATGATCCTTGGATCCGCACGTGAAGCACACGTTCTTCTTAGGTTGAGTGCAATTTAGGGCGATGTGACCCTCCTGGCCACAATTGAAGCATACTCGTTTCCCCATCAAGCACACACCCTTGTGAAACTTACCGCATGTAGCACATGCTTCAAACTTCTTGATCTGCTGGTTACCTTGCTGGTTTCCAGCACGCACGTTTCCATTCCACTTCCTCTTCAAGTTATTGTTGTTGTTATTGTTGTTTCCACCACTGCCACCACCATTCTTGATTTCCACCTCGTTCTTCTTCTTCTTCTTTTGTTCCTGATTGAACTTTGTCACTGCCTCGCCTCCACCTTCAGCGAGTATTGCTTTCTCCATTACTGCTGCGAAAGTCTTCAATTGAAATAGGGAAACCCTACTGTACAACTAGGGCTTCAATACTTGTTCAAACCTCTTCGCCTTGCGTTCGTCCGTGCTGACTTGATAAGGTGCAACCCTCGCCAACTCGTTGAATTTAGCAAAGATACCGATATCTGATCATCGTTCCACGCCTCGGTTCGAAATTGTACTTCCAGCTGACCCTTCGAACTCTCGGGAAAATAGGTCTCGAAGAATATCTCCTTTAACCTATCCCAGGTCATCATCCCTGGTCCTTCTCGAGTTTTATTAGCCTGCTACCAATAACTAGTTTCTGCTTTCAACATGAATGTTGCGAAAGCAGTCTTCTGATCATCTCCTACCCTATCAACATCGAACACCTTCTCTATTTCCATAATCCAAGTCTGTGCCTCGACTGGATTCACTGACCCTCGAAATTCAGGTGGTCCAACCGCCTTGAACTCCTTAAACATTATTCCTTGGTTCTGTGATTGATTCTGCAACGCTCCTATCAATAATGTCATTAATTGTTGAACTGGGTTAGCATCAATATTGTCGTTATTGTTGGTTCCTTCGTTGGTTCTCTGTCATGGTGGTTGACGTTTGGGAGGCATTTTCTGTTTAAAAATATACTCATTAGATTATTACTCAACTCTTTTAAGTAATTTCTACTTAACTTGCTTCTACAAAAGAAATAACTACAAATCACGTAACACTTTGAATAAAATAACAACTTTTATTTATTCATAACCTCTTTGAATACATAAAACAATAGCATTACTGCTATTTACATTACTTTCCTGAACTACAAAAGTTTCAGGACAACATCATCCTCATATCCCATAGGTTTCATAACACTTGGGATTTACAATTTATTTAACATTTTATTCATCGTACAACAACTACGATGTTCTACTAAGATACTACTTAGCCTTACTACGTTCTTCCTCCATAACTCGGAACATTATTCTACGATCTAATACGTACGATGGCAGCGTCTCTAACTGAATAGGATATCCCATAACTCGATCCTGAGCTCGATTAACCATGGTGTTGAATACTCTATTCATCTCTTCCATCTTCATTATCTTTGCCTGTGCGTCTTTCACTACTATCCCGGCTCGTTGAAACATTACTTCATATGCGTCATCGGCTCTTGTCCTCTCGTAGCTTCTTCCCTTTGCTTATTCTTCAGTTCAGCGACCTCCTCGATCAATTGGTCTTTCTCTCCTTCAGTCCATTATAGCTTTTCCTCGACATTTGTCAGTTGTTCCTCACGATCTAGAATCTCATCGTCTTTCTGCATCATTGCAGTCTGTTGTTCAGCTACTATCTCTTGCAATTCATCGATTGTATCCTGAAGTTCCACGTTATGGTCGTAGACTTCATCGTACATTCGAGCAGCTATCGAGGTTAGTGGAGTCTCCTCCTCCTCGTCCTCGTCATCCTCATCCTCATCCTCCTGTGGCAAATCAACGGGATCCTCCTCATCCGTCTCCACATCATCATCCTCATCTTCAACCACTGTGACCAAAGGGGCTGACTCCCGTGGCAGTAGCTGTTCCCAACTAACATGAATGTCTCGAGGCTCCTCCTCTATAGGCATCTGAGGTCTATCCTCCCTAGCCTGACTGGATTCTCCGACATTAGTCATCCTGACAGCAAAATTTTAAGTTTTAATCATTAACCATTACTACTCAACACTCACGAGCACATAAGTATAAACACATAATCATATAAGTGTTTTATTATTTCTTCCTTAAAACTCGATAAGAGTTAATCACCACTATCTTTTCAAAGGTTACTTCCTAAGGCTTTTTCCCCACCTAAGGTTCATAACCTAAAGCTTTGATACTAACTTGTGACACCCCCAAATCCCTGTAATTCATTACCTCAAGATTTGGTGTTCACGTAATCAAAACATTCATATCTAACTACCCAATTATAATAACTTGAATAGTAAAAACCTGCCCATACAGGATTAATTAAATAAAAACATTATCTCCCAGGTTCTCTAACCTTTAATACAATCATTCAAGTGCGGAAATAAAATTATTACATCACATCATTATTAAAAGTCTATCATCAATGATAAAACCAAAATTACAAGTCTTCATCACTTGTACATTTTTCCCTTTCCTTTGCTAGTTGTAGGTTTATCTACCTTCTCATTCATAGCTGCAATAAATGTATAAATATGCAAGAGTGAGCAAACAAAGCTCAATTGAGATAAGAATAAATATCTTTACAACATTTGCCAAATAATAGGCTCAATAGAACTGAATGATATGTTCTATTAACTTTACAACATTTGCCAATTAATAGGCTCAATAGAACTGAATAATATGTTCTATTAACTTTTCAACATTTGCCAACTCATATGCTCAATAGAACTGAATAATTCGTTCTATTAACATTCTTAAATAAACTACTGAGGGTCAATTGACCATGAACCATGTCCACAGTTATAAGTAATCTTTCAACTTTAACTTTAATGTCAATATATATGACTATAAGGACTCCACGTACTTAGGGGGATCAATCCTTCGTACAATGTATTGTGTACAACCATTTCAACGCTAAGCGTAAACCCCTAAACATAGGGTTGTTCATCTTAGTATTTGGAGTACAAGTCCGCACCAAAGAAAGTTTGGTTTGGATAAGCTTTCAAGGGTAATTGAAGTTTAATGATCATCAACTAGGGAACTAGTTGAATCCACAATGTTTGATAATACAACAGTTGTTTAATAACAACATAACTTAGAATATTTGAGAATCATAAATGAACTGATTCTATACATAACCGGTGTTCAGACAGACGCAGTAGTCTGGCTATGAGCGATGAGTCAAACTTTAGCCCAACAAACACAAAATTTCACCCAATGAGACAAATAATATTAACACGTATAATAAATACAACAATATCATAAACATGATTGCTCATATTTACAACCAACTAGCACAATTTAACACTAACTACAACTATTTTAATTTCTCAAAACTCATTTTTTTCACAAAAACTCAACTTTTCTTGACATTGTTATAGAAATCATCACTGTGAACTCACTAGTTGGCCAAATCATCTCATTCAAATTACATAATGCTCATATCTCACTAAACTAACATATACAATCTTCAATTTATAATTTCTCATACGAATTGGCCACTATAATTGATACTTTTCATGAACATATGAAAAATATATATATACAACCAAATACTGTCAAACCGAAATTTAGCATACAATTGTTGTTTAAACATAATCTCTATCATCATGAACATGTATAACCACAAGTGATCCATTTTAAAGCAACAATTCAATAAATTGAATTTCACAGATTATGTAAAAGTTTTGCCGTAATACTCATAACATAAATAATATCTAACTTTGTAGAACATACCTTCAATTAGCTTCTAATTTTTGCTAAACTCGCTGAAATCTGCTTAAGTTTGCTCACAATTCTCTCAACCCTCTGAAATCTCTAAGCTAGCAAATAAAATGCGTAAAAGAATAACTAAACCGATATGCTTACTAATATAATAATAAAGAAAATGATATAGGCTTAATACGTATAATAAGTAACATCAGGTTATTAGGATAAACGATATATAACATAAATATATTATATTTATTATTTGATTTTATCTTATTTAATTATTTATTTTATTTAACTAGAAATTTCAAAAGCCATAAGGCTTGTTTGGCAAATCATTTAAAATATTAAAGAATTAATATATTAAGCCTTGTTTGGTAAACACTAAAATAAATTACTTTAATTTATTTTAATAACTCCTTATAATATAGTTATTTGTCACACTATATTTAATCAAGCATTCATATTTATCTTAATTAATTCAAATCACAATTACTTAAGTAAATCCTTTAATCACATAATGTAAGACCCCAACTTTTTGAATAAAAATGAATTTTCTATAATTATCATTTTTGAATATTATAGAATGAATTTAATATAATGTTATAGTTGTGGGTAATATTTATAAATTTTTCAAAGTATGCAAGTTGTCATATAATATTCGATTGGTCGGAGAATATTCGTTTTAAACAGGAAATATTTGTACGATGGCACAATCATTGGTGGACCCCACAACAGAATTATTGTCGGATTGAGAAAATGACAAAAATACTTTAAGAAAATAACTTGCGGAAGTTTTACCATTAATCTTTGTTGAACTACTTTCGGTAGTAAAAGTACGATGAATATGCGTTAGTTGCATAGTAGTACACAGTATTGATGCTTATGTGATAAGTCACTTTCGTTTTGTTTTATTGGTATTATTAATGTAATAATACGAAAAATCTTTTATATAAAATGTAATACTTTTATAAAGTTATTCTATAAATAGAATATATTATATTCTATTATGCATAGTGTCTCGCATAGTATTTTGCATAGTAAAATCTTTTATATAAAATGTAATACTTTTATAAAATTATCTATTTTATTAGACAATAAATAGAATATATTATATTCTATTATACATAGTGTTGCATAGTGTCTGCATAGTGTTTGCATAGTAAAATCTTTTATAAAGTTATTCGTTTTATTAGATTATAAATAGAATATATTATATTTTATTTAAAAGATTTGGCTTTAATTATGGACCGTCAGATTAAAGTAAATCAATCTGGACCGTTCATGGATTAGTTATTATGCATTCCAATTTCCTATAAATAGAAGCTCATTCCTTCATTATTTTCTTACGAATTCACTGAACTCTAGAGAGAGAAACTATAGAGAGAAACTATAGAGAGATAGAAGAAAAGTATTCTGCTACTTAACTACTTTTATATTCAGTTTGTCTTACGGTAAGAGATATTATTCTTTTGTATTTAAGAAGAAACTTCTGTTATTCCATTTCTTTATTATTACATTGGAATAACTTTTGTCACGCTGAATACCCTATACGTTGTGACATTCTTCTATTATTCTGCCTTTTTATTATTCCGTTGGAACATCCTCGTCATGGCTATCTGTTAGGACACGGTTCCGCTTTTTATTATTCTCGCTTTATTTTCTCATTGGAACATCCTCGTTTCATGCTTTACTTACCGGACCGGTTCCGCCTTTATTATTTCATTCTTTATTATTATGTTGGAACATCCCAGCTTGGGTGATTTTCACCGACTGGTTCCATTATTATTATTCTGTTGAATAACTCCGCCTTTGCGCAAGTACCGCATGCATAAGCGATTTCATTGTTATTCCATTCCTTATTATTCTCGGTTGGTTAAAATTTTGACTTCTATACTCCATGAAATTAGTGGAATATCCTTGATATTTGCGCTTCATCCAAAGATTTTTCATGAAAATATTCTTCTGAGAAATCTTGAATTTTACTCTACAAAGCAGTATCATGTTGACAATTTGAACGTTATTAGTTCCTGAATAACTTAATTCTTGAACTTGTTTTATTGAATTCTTATATCATTGTCATCATCCTCATGTTTATATTTTTTTAAAAGTCATCTGTGGCCTGTAAAGCATGGATGAACTTGGTATGATTATGACCAGGGATTATTTGGTGTAATCATGACCGTAATGTTACAAATGATGTGTAAAAAGTCCTCATTGGCTCGTAGTGCATTGATGGACAGTTGTTGGAATGATCATGACCATTGATGAATACACAAATATCATTGGCCCGTAGTGCATGGAATTTGTGGTCGTGACCCTAATGAATATCCTTGGTCGTAGTGCAGGGATGATGTGGATTATTTATTAAGCTGAGTCTCAGCGATAAAAGTGATGAAAAACTTTTTAAATCATAAAAGATAGTAGATTCTATTCTCTACTTGACTCTTTTAATGGATTGCTTGATCCGCTGCAGTTAAACTTGATGTTGTTATATTTTATCAGTTTAACACTATTAAAGGCTAACGATAATTTATTCTGCATTATCTTAGTCATAATATTTCTTACTGGGCTAGTTGAGCTCACCCTTTCTTTCACTGTTCTCTTCAGGAAATGAGAACATAGCAGGGACTAGTCGGGGAACGGAGTGACGGTCCAGAGGATAGCATTAGTAGTCCTCACTATTCTGTGAAATAGTGTGTTAATAATTGTAATGAGGACTCCTTTTGAGTTTGTATAATCTCTAGTAGACAATAATTGTATTCAAACTCACAGTTATGTTTTGTCGTATAGTACACAACAGTTGTATTAGTAAGTTGTATTTGAATTTTGTACCATGTATCTGACGACCCAAGATGGGTGATGTATACCTAATTTTGGGGGCGTCACAGTTCGTATCAAAGCTTAGGGATACGATCCCTGGCTAAGATGTGAGACTAGAACTTGGAGGGGAGAGACGGGGAATTCCTTCGCTAGTATGACCTACCTAAGTTTATTTGGTATTTAATTGGTTGGTCAGAGTATATGGATAATATGTTATATGTTAATTAACATTTGTTTTGTGGCAGTATTTGAAAATGGCATCTGAAAATGTTGAGATAAGCAATGGAGCACATGAGACTGTTGATTCTCCACAGATCAATAATCAGGACAATGTGTAATAGGATGGCGATAATCCTCCTGTAAACAACAACATTGATCAATTAACGAACGACGGTACGTTTAGGAGCCTTTTAGAATTCATGCAACATCAGGCGAAGACGGCTCCTGTTCATAATGCAGGAGGAAACAATGGCAACCCACGGTTGGTCACCGCTAAGCAATTCAAGGAGCTGGGACCACTGGAGTTTTTGGGAAAGCCAGAACCACTTAAGGCAGAGACGTGGTTAAAGCAAATCACCAAGATATTTGATGTCTTGGGATGCTCCGAGGAGCAAAAGGTTCCCTTTGCCACCTTTATGTTGCGTGAAGAGGCAGATCACTGGTGGGAATCTGTAAAACGCACCCAGACTGACGCACTCAAGATGTCTTGCGGGAAGTTCCAAGAGCTGTTCAACGACAAGTACTTTCCCGAAAGTATTCGTCACATGAAGGAGGTGGAGTTCATGAAGCTGGAGCAGAACAATATGGCCGTGTCACAATACGAGGCTAAATTTGCAGAGTTATCCCGGTTTACATCCCATTTGGTCGATAATGAGGACCGAATGACGCGAATGTTTTTAAGAGGTTTGAAGCCGGAGATACGCCAATATCTTATTTCCCATAAACTTTGTTTATATTCAGATGTAGTGAATAGGGCTCAGTTATTGGAGCGCGATAATGAGCCAGCCCAACTGAAGGATAACGAGCAACAACACGATAATAATCGTACCGGTGGCAACGGTCATCGGAACAATGATAACCAACGTGGAGGGAATCAACATGCCAGAAATGGTAACCACTTCGGTGGTAATCATAGCCAAGACAATAGAAATGGACATTTCAAGAAGAGAAGATTTAACGATGACGGGAAGACGTCGACAACAACACCAGCAACAAATTCTAGGGGAGGAGAACGATCGCCAGTTAGATGCTACAAATGCGGAGTGGAGGGACACATCAGTCCAAACTGCGCGATGTCGTCCAAAGCATGTTATAATTGTGGAAGAGAAGGTCACTTAGCCCGATTTTATCGTTCACCGAAGACAAGTTCAGCTAGGATGGAGGCACCAAAGGCCGTCCCAGAAAAGTCAAAGCCGGTAGTTTAAGAGAGAACATTTTTTTTGTGACAAGGAACCTGAATAAAATTATCATGGGTATGTTAGTCATAAACTCTTGTGAAGTCTATACCGTGTTTGATACCGGTTCTACTCACTCTTTTATTTCACCTAGTTGTGTTCAATGTTTGAATTTAACTCCGGAGAAGTTAGATTTTGATTTATCTGTTGAAACTCAGTTGGGAGAAACCTTCATTACCTCCACTATTAATAAATCTTGTTCAAATCAACACTTTCACGTTACCTGTTGATCTTATCTCTTTGAAAATACTTGCCTTTGATGTAATTTTTGGAATCGATTGGTTAACTACTCATCATGCTTTTCGTCAGGTTGTTAGCTTTCAAATTCCTAACCAACCTGTTATGCGAATTCAAGCAACCAAATCACTAAAGTCAATCATGGTCATATCAAGCCATAAGTAAAGAGCCCCGGTCCTTTCGTTGTTGACTTCCTTGTGTAGTGGAACGACCGGGCCGACTTTCAGTAAGGGACGTACCGCGAATGACGATGGCAAGTTGATAGGTATCAATGTGACGTGTTACCCAAGTCTTGGATGAGAGTCACAGTTTTGAATGATATTTCTATTGTTAATAAATTTCCATACGTATTCTTGAAGACTTCTTAGCCTACCCCTAGAGCGTGAAATCAAATTTTATATTGACCCCAGTACAAAACCCATTTCTAAAACCCTCAAATATTTCTTCAACTAAAATGAACGTAACATGCGCCAAAGACGTTGGCTCGAGCTGTTCAAGATTACGATCGTACCATTCAATACCATTGTGGGAAAGCGAATATGGTAGCTGACGTGTTGAGTAGAAGATCGAATGCGTTTACGAGTGCGATGTTGCCAACACAAAGCCTCATTTCGTATAATTTGCAAGTGATGAAGATAGAGTTAAAGACTCTAGGGACCCACGTGAAGATAACGAATATACGAGTAGAATCGACTTTAATCGATAAAGTTAAAGTCGCTCAAGCTACACACCCAGAGCTGATGAATGTGAAGAAGAAGGTTCAAGAGGGCGTTATTCTAGAAGCAAGAATCGACATACATTTTGGTGGGGCAATATGAAGAGAGAGATAGCGTTGTTTATCTCAAGGTGTCTAACGTGTCAACGAGTCAAGGCGGAGCATCAAGTACCAAAATGTCCATTGCAACCACTTGAAATTCCAGAATGGAAGTAGGAGCACATTACCATGGATTTCGTTTCCGGTCTTCCTAAAGTTTCTCAAGGTATAGATGCGATTTGGGTCATTGTTGATGGATTGACCAAGTCTGCTCATTTCTTACCGATTCGAGAAACTTATACACTTGAACGTCTTGCTCGTATGTACATAAACGAGATTGTAAAACTACATGGTATGCCAGTATCCATAGTTTCTGATCGAGACCCAAGATTCACTTCACGATTTTGGGTTAGTTTGCAGAAAGCTATGGGCACAGATTTATGATTTAGCTTGGCATATCATCCTCAGACGGACGGATAGTCGGAGAGGACTGTTCAAACTCTTGAAGATCTATTAAGACTCTGTGTCCTTGATTTCAAGGGAAGTTGGGACAAGTTCTTACCATTGGTGGAATTTTTCTACAACAACAGTTATCAAGAAAGTATTTGCAAGGCTCCATTCGAAGCGTTGTATGTAAGAAAGTTTCGTTCTCCAGTATGTTGGGATGAGGTGGGTGAAGCAACGTTGTTGGGACCGGAGTTGGTACGTATGACTACGGATTCAAACGATCCGACAACGTATAAAAACCTCACAAGATCGACAAAAGAGTTATGCTGATCTTCATCGAAAGGACATGGAATTCGATATAGGAGATCATGTGTTGTTACATGTTGCTCCATGGAAAGGAGTTACAAGATTTGGAAAGAGAGGAAAGCTCAATCCTGGATTCATTGGCCCATTTTTAATCCTCGATCGAGTAGGAACTGTGGCCTATAGACTCGCTTTACCGCCAAGTATGTCTCGTGTTCATAACATTTTTCACATATCCATGCTACGTAAATATATGGAAGACCCGAACCACATTATTGAGTTAGAACCGGATGAAATAGCAAAAGATTTGACGTATGAAGAGGTTCCTGTTCAAATCTTGGATAAGAAGGAACATATTCTATGCACCAAGGTTATACCTCAAGTCAAAGTTTTGTGGAGAAACCACGATGTTGAGGAAATGACTTGGGAGTTAGAATCTGAAATGAAATCAAGGTATCCTTACCTCTTCGACATACCAGGTACGTACCCTAATTTCGAGGGCGAAATTTCTTAAGAAGGGGAGGTTGTAAGACCCCAACTTTTTGAATAAAAATGAATTTTCTATAATTATCATTTTTGAATATTATGGAATGAATTTAATATAATGTTATAGTTGTGGGTAATATTTATAAATTTTGCAAAGTATGCAAGTTGTCATATAATATTCGATTGGTCGGGGAATATTCGTTTTAAACAGGAAATATTCGTATGATGGCACAATCATTGGTGGACCCCACAACAGAATTATTGTCGGATTGAGAAAACGACAAAAATACTTTATGAAAATAATGGCGGAAGTTTTACCATTAATACTGTTGAACTACTCGGTAGTAAAAGTACAGTAATACGCGTGGTTGCATAGTAGTACACGGTATTGATGCTTATGCGATAAATCACTCAGTTTTGTTTTATTGGTATTATTAATGTAATAATACAGAAAATCTTTTTATATAAAACAGAATACTTTTATAAAGTTATTCTATAAATAGAATATATTATATTCTATTATGCATAGTGTTGCATAGTGTATGCATGGTGTTTTGTATAGTAAAATCTTTTTATATAAAACAGAATTCTTTTATAAAGTTATCTGTTTTATTAGACAATAAATAGAATATATTATATTCTATTATGCATAGTGTTGCATAGTGTCTGCATAGTGTTTGCATAGTAAAATCTTTTATAAAGTTATTCGTTTTATTATATTATAAATAGAATATATTATATTTTATTTAAAAGATTTTGCTTTAATTATGGACCGTTAGATTAAAGTAAATCAATCTGGACCGTTCATGGATTAGTTACTATACATTCCATTTTTCTATAAATAGAAGCTCATTCCTTCATTATTTTCTTACGAATTCACTGAACTCTAGAGAGAGAAACTATAGAGAGAGACTATAGAGAGATAGAAGAAAAGTATTCTGCTACTTAATTACTTTTATATTCAGTTTCTTTTACGGTAAGGGATATTATTCTTTTGTATTTAAGAAGAGAACTTCTGTTATTCCATTTCTTTATTATTCTCATTGGAATAACTTCGTGTACGCTTAATACCCTATACGTGGTGACATTCTTCTATTATTCGCCTTTTATTATTCCGCTGGAACATCCTGTCTGTCTTATACGCCGGACTGGTTCCGCTTTTTATTATTCTCGCCTTTATTTTCATTGGAACATCATGTTCATGCTTTACGTTTTGACTTGGTTCCGCTTTTTATTATTTCATTCTTTATTATTCTCATTGGAACATCCTGCTTGATGTGATTTTCACCGACTTGGTTCCATTATTATTATTCTGTTGGAATAACTCCGCCTATGGCAATACCGCATGCATGGCGATTTCATTGTTATTCCATTCCTTATTATTCTCGGTTGGTTAAAATTTTGACTTCTATACTCCATGAAATTAGTGGAATATCCTTGATATTTGCGCTTCATCCAAAGATTTTCATGAAAATATTCTTCCGAGAAATCTTGAATTTTACTCTACAAAGCGATATCATGTTGACAATTTGGACGTTATTAGTTCCCTAATAACTTAATTCTTGAACTTGTTTTATTGAATTCTTATATCATTGTCATCATCCTCATGTTTATATTTTTTGAAAGTCATCTGTGGCGATAAAGCATGGATGGACTTGGTATGATTATGACCGAGGATTATTCGGTTGTAATCATGACCGTAATGTTACAAATGATGTGTAAAAAGTCCTCATTGGCCGTAGTGCATTGATGGACGCTTGTTGGCATGATCATGACCATTGATGAATACACAAATATCCTTGGCCCGTAGTGCATGGAATTTATGGTCGTGACCCTAATGAATATCCTTGGTCAGTAGTGCGGTATGATGTGGATTATTTATTGTCGAGTCTCAATATAAAAGTGATGAAAAACTTTTAAATCATAAAAGATAGTAAATTCTATTCTCTATTTGACTCTTTTAATGGATTGCTTGATCCGCTACAGTTAAACTTGATGTTATATTTTATCAGTTTAACACTGTTAAAGGCTAACGATAATTTATTCTGCATTATCTTAGTCATAATATTTCTTCTTGGGCTAGTTGAGCTCACCTTTTTTCACCGTTCTCTTCTTGAAGAGAACATATAAGCGAGGACTAGTCGGGGAACAGAGTGATGGTCCAGAGGATAGCATTAGTAGTCCTCACTATTCTATGAAATAGTGTGTTAATAATTGTAATGAGGACTCCTTTTGAGTGTGTATAATCTCTAGTAGACAATAATTGTATTCAAACTCACAGTTATGTTTTGTCGTATTGTACACGACAGTTGTATTAGTAAGTTGTATTTGAATTTTGTACCATGTATCTGACGACCCAAGATGGGTGATGTATACCTAATTTTGGGGGTGTCACATATAACATAATACAAATAATATATCATTTAATTGAAATATCAATATAATAATCATTTCCTTAATTCATCAATTATTTATTTAACAAATAATTCTCCAAATAATATTAAATCAATTAAACAAATATTCATTTACCGATAGTCACATCCATTAAATATTTATATAACTCAATAAATATTTAAAATTACATTTAAAAATTCTGGAATGTTACATTTCTAGTGTGTCAATATCCATATTTCATTATGCCTTAAGTTAGCTTTGGCTATTCTCTCAAAATATAATTATTTAGGTAGACAACCCCTTGTCAATTATATCATATATAACTCCTGGATAGTTTGGCAAACAACATTTGTTTCTAGTCCATCTAATGGTATCTACCAAACTCCATGCCTTTAAGTCCACAATCCTATTGAGATAACTTAGTTAAGTCGGGCCCAATGATTTTAACAATTTGGATATCACAATTATCCTATCGCATCTTACCTAGATAAATAGGGTACTTTTCTTTGGCAAACCTACATCTATTGATCAAGGTCTTGATGAGTGTTATTCATTGGAAGGCATCTGATTTAGACTTAATAATTTATTGAGGAATTTTATAAATTAATTTAGATCTCACCAATTTTAATCTTATTAAACATACACATTATTTATCATATCATATCGCATACAAGCATAAATAAAGTGCAAAATTTAACGTGTCATGCTTATGGCCCAATCCACTCATCAATCTTTTTCGCTAATGAAAGATCAAGGTCAATCTAAGGTGGTAAAAGATCTCAAAATAGTAGCTTCCTTGGATCTTCCTCATGCAAGTGCCTCCTCTCCATCATCATCTTTCCATCGTGTTCTCCATCTTGTCATCTTCATCGATTATAGATTATTACATGACATAAAGAAACCTCGAGTTACATTCGAGGGGATTTAGATGAGAAGAGAATATTACATTAGAATTTATAGAAAGGCACGACATGCAAGCCGTATTTCAAAACCAAAAACCACTAACCTATGGGTCAAAAGGCCATAACTGTGCACCATGCATATCACAATAAGCACATAACAGTTTATATATAATTAAAGAAAACTATATCTAACATATTGGGGTCACGACCATCTGTATTGTAGAATTTTTCAATATGAAACTCTGAAACAATTCCAGAATCATATCAAATCTTCCATAACACACACAATAACAGTACACCCAGAACATATCATATATGTCCAGTTTCGATTAATCATATTAATAGGAATCTGCATGCTTCTAATCCGATTAGAACAGTTGTATTGTTATTCCACCTTCTAAGATACGATTAATAGAATTATCATATACATGTATATATATTATAGATACAATCAAAATACCAGAATATGCATACAACGGAATATCATATATTCAATTTCAGATCGGTAAACATGCATCATCATATATCATATATATCGAATACAATTAAAACACGTAATCTGAATTAATTGTTTTCGCAAGTAGCTCTGATACCACTGTTGGGTTTCGGCACATAAAACGCAGCGGAAATGAAACAGTTTAAAGTGAAATTTTGAAACCCTAAAACAGGATCCATGCGAAAAATAATTAATTCAGTGGTTAGAAAAATATACCGATTAAGAAAGCTAGAAATTGATGCGGTCGAATCTCCAACGCAATCCAACAGAACAACGTCTCTATGGTATCCTCACGAACACTCGCGAATCGTCGCACGATTCTGCAATTGAAGGGAGTTGTGGTACTAGCCACCCAAGGAACAGGTTTTCGAACTTTTCTCTAGTCTCTCTCTAAGAGCGGCTAAGGTTTGTGAGGTTATGATCGTTAACCCTAAAATAGCTGCTACATATCATATATATAGCAGTAATAAAGGATTCATCCAAAACCCTTTTAAAATCCGAAATTATTTATATATACATCTTAATTAAGTCTTACTTAATTAATATACATATATATAAATTATCCTATTAATTTAAATTCATAATTTAAATATTATCAATCATATTGACATATTTAAATCTTTATAATTTAAATTAATTCCCTTTTAATTACGTTCTATGTGTGTGACCCTATAGGTTATTATTACGTTGGCAATATTTTAAAATCATATTATAAAATCATAAACAGTGAGTGACATCTAGTAATGCATCATTGCTACCCAAGTAATAATAAGATCGATAATTCGATGCAACCTTTTCATGCCAATGTTTCAATGCAATTTAATCCTTTTAACCATGACATCCTAGATTAAACTCGAGTCATGGAATATGTCATACTCTTTATAATTTAATCTGAGTTTTCTTGATCAATGAATAGACTATATGAAACAAATCACTATTTGAGCATGGTCATGCATTTCATAGTCCTACCTAATCAAGAGGCCTATGGATATCACCCCTAATATATAGGAGGGTTACATTACATCTAGATCACTCATATTTCTCACATGATTCATGATGTACCCAATAATCACCTTTCTAGTCCACCCTATTAAAGGTGACCTTTGATGATATCAAAGTACATAAATTCTCGTGTAGTAATATAGTGATTTCAGGTCGGAGGACCATTACATCATTGTCACTATGAGAATCGCTAATAACACTTCGATGCTCCATATAGAATTCACATGGTGGGTCTGTCCAGTACATCGTTCTTTAACACATACCTATGCATTGACTTAATATCTCATATATTTATGACCAATGAGATTTGGTCATCAGTCAATCCACATACTAGTCTCAATGCATCATTGTTGTCCTATCAACAATGAAACTCGACTAGGGACATTTAAGAGTAATGATACTAATTGTAATTATATAATCTCATGTTCAAGTCACATACTTGAAACTATATAAATTGTATCACTATTCTAAGGAATTTTATTATGTTAACTTTTATATAACGCAGTAAATAAAACCATAATAAAATCATTCATTTATTCAATCAAATATAATATCAAATGTTAAGCAATTATATCAAATAATTGGCCTCTAGGGCATAAACTCTAACAAAGAACTGCCGAGAACAACATGAAAAAGGCAGGACCCGCTCCCATAATGATGGTGAAAAAGGGAAATGCTAAGGGAAATTGGAAAGGCAAGAAGAAGATAGGATCTAAATCTTTTGTCAAACCCAATTCTAAAACCAAACAGGCTTTAAAACCTAAAGGTGGGGTGGCTAAAGAAGGTGAGTGTCACTTCTGTGGAAAACATGGACACTAGAAGAGGAACTGTCATGCTTATTTGGAAGATATGAAGAAAAGGAAAGGAAGTACAACTTCTGATTCAGGTATATATGTTATAGAAGTCAACCTATTTACTTCTACATCATAGGTATTGGATACTGGATGTGGTTCTCACATTTGTGTTAATGTGCAAGAACTTCGAAGGAGTAGGACTTTGGCAAAAGGAGAGGTTGACCTACGAGTTGGGAATGGAGCAAAAGTTGATGCACTGGCCGTAAGAACCCTAGCCGCTCTTAGAGAGAGACTAGAGAAAACAGTTTCAAAAATCCTCATCCATGGTGGCTAGTACTGCGATTTCTTCTTCTGCAGATCGTAGGACGTTCGCCGAGCGTTCGTGTGGATACCGTAGAGACGCAGCTCGTTTGGATTACGTTGGAGATTCGACCACATCAATTCCTGCTTCATAATCGATATAATCTTTTACACACTGAATTAATTTCTGTTTCGCATGGATCCTGTTTGGGTTTCAGATTGTTTTGTTCAATTTATTTTCCGATGTGCATTGCTTTGATGTGTCGAAAACCCTACAGTTTCCCCAACTAAGATACATTTTCTGCTTGAATTGGCCCAAAATGATCTGGTGGAACTATGACAAAAATCTTTCCACTACAAGCATTTGCCTTTCCAGATTTCTTTGCACGATCTGTGGTGTATGCTTTGTCAGGTCGATTTTGATTGTGAACAAAATTTTGATTAGCATTTGACATCTTTGCCATTCGAATGGCAGTAACCAGGGAGGAGTTAATTCGAGGGTTGCTTGCCATCTTGGCTGGATTGTATGGCGACAGTTTGCATAAGTGTGCTTCCCTAGCCCAACCCACTTCCTGGAAGCACTTGAGCAAAAAATTGTGGCCACAAGGTGTTTGAACAAGAATACAGAGAGGGCATGAATTTGTACCACCATAAATAAAACCAAAGCAGACTAAGTTGGAAACGAAATAGTAAAATCCATACATATCTCTCGATATTGACATTAATACTTGTTCACAACATTGTGCACATCAAAATCATGAAGAAATTGAATAAATTAGCATTTAGCATTTAGAAAATGTGCACTTGTCCACAAATTCATTAATAAAAGACAAATGACAGAATTTAAATCGAGAAATTATACCTAGTAAAAGAAAGAGCACCTAAGCCCCAACAATTCATAAAGAAAGCCATACAAGAAATACAGAATAATCTAAAGTGGCATCATTGGCCAGCAAACTACCATTATTACAAAATTTACATGTCAATGCCCAACAAACAAGTTTTTTGGTGAAACACAAAGACAAACAATTGGACTAAACAAATTTGTCTGACTTGAACAATTCTCTGGAAAAACTGGGGTTAAAATGTCAAAAACTATAAAATATAATCATATAAAAATTTTGTTACAGCTCCATACAATTTTAAACAGATTAAAGATGAGCGATCAAAACGTACTAGGACTATAACAGAATTAAGTTGGCAAATGCGCTTTCTTTAGAACTAGGGTTAGGGTTTTAGACACATAGCACAGCGTAGGTATTAGACACGTGTTACAACTTATGGGACTCAATTCCGACATACGGAGACCGAGTTATCGCCTAGTTTGCAAAACTCAACAACACTTAGGCAAAAAGCCGAAAAAGAGCCCAAAACCCGTATCGGTCGTCCGAACGCCACGCAAATACACACATAGCACCGCGTAGGTATTAGACACGTGTTACAACTTACGGGACTCGATTCCAACATACGGAGACCGAGTTATCTCCCAGTTTGCATAACTCAACAATACTTAGGCAAAAAGCCGAAAAAGAGCCCAAAACCCACATCGGTCGTCCGAACGCCACGCAAACACACACATAGCACCGCGTAGGTATTAGACACATGTTACAACTTACGGGACTCGATTCTGACATACGGAGACCGAGTTATCGCCCAGTTTGCAAAACTCAACAACACTTAGGCAAAGAGCCGAAAAAGAGCCCAAAACCCGCATCGGTCGTCCGAACACCACGCAAACACACATAGCACCGCGTAGGTATTATACACGTGCTACAACTTACGGGACTTGATTCCAACATACAGAAACCGAGTTATCGCCTAGTTTGCAAAACTCGTCAACACTTAGGCAAAAAGCCAAAAAAGAGCCCAAAATCCGCATCGGCCGTCTGCACGCCACGCAAACACACACATAGCACCACGTAGGTATTAGACACGTGTTAGAACTTACGGGACTCGATTCTGACATACGGAGACTAAGTTCTCGCCCAGTTTGCAAAACTCGTCAACAGTTAGGCAAAAAGTCGAAAAAGAGCCCAAAACCCGTATCGGCTGTTCGAACGCCACGCAAACACACACATAGCACCGCGTAGGTATTAGACACGTGTTACAACTTACGGAACTCAATTCTGACATACAAAGACCGAGTTATCGCCTAGTTTATAAAACTCAACAACACTTAAGCAAAAAGCCGAAAAAGAGCCCAAAACCCGCATCGGTCATCCGAACGACATTAATGAAAACACACACATATCACCGTAGGGTATTGAGACACGGCACACAACTTACGGGACTCGATTCCTATATACGAAGACCGAGTTATCGCCCAATTTATAAAACTCAACAACACTTAGGCAAAAAGCCGAAAAAGAGGCCAAAACCCGCATCGGTCGTTCGATCACCACGCAAACACACACATAGCACCGCGTAGGTATTAGACACGCGCTACAACTTATGTGACTCAATTCCGATATACGGAGACCGAGTTATTGCCAAGTTTTCAAAACTCAACAACACTTGAAGAACACAAACAAAACTAATTTAAATATGCTCTATTTTCGAATTCGTTATTAATATTTTAATTTTGTAGGGTCTTGTTGATGAGACTTCGGCGGGTGGAGGCGGCGGCATAGGCGATTCCCGTGGTGGAGATGGTGATGACCGCCAGGCTGATAAGACTATAGAGGGTGGGACCGACAGTCAGACCGGAGGTGGGGCCGACGGTGGGACTGGCGGTGGGACCGACAACGATGATGATACCGACA
This sequence comes from Panax ginseng, assembly GCA_020205605.1. Lineage (NCBI taxonomy): Eukaryota > Viridiplantae > Streptophyta > Magnoliopsida > Apiales > Araliaceae > Panax > Panax ginseng. The sequence goes on from CM035148.1 coordinate 45,112,936, forward strand.
TTCCTGATCTTGGGTTGTAGTACCCATTATGTTTATATTTTGACTTTCATATATGTATATTTATACAGCTTTTAAGTTGTACAGACTAGAGTTTAGTATCGAGTTAGGCTGATGGTATATTTATCTAACTATATTGATTGTTTATGATTACATTTTACATTTACATCGTACGACTTTTATCTATAAGTCATTACGTTTACATATTTGATGGTTGATATAACAAAAACTATTATTGTTATTGATATGCGTTCGTGAAGAATTCTTTATTTTTCTTTAGTTTATAATAGGTATAATTATGTATATGTAAATGAACAGGGGTGTTTTGCAATTTTTCCAATTTTATTTATTTATAAAAAACTCATTGGCGACGGGAGTGGAGGGTCATTGACGACGGCTATGCCATCGGCAATGACTGTTTTTTAATTTTCTGAAAAAGATATTATTGACCATTCTGCATTAGTCGTGCAATGCCGTCATGAATACCTCATTCACGAAATGATGCCCATTGTCGCCAATGACCCGTCGATATGATGACACACTTGCCGACCAATGAATCCATTTTAAAACCAGAGGCAATGACCCATACTACGACGGACCATGCCGTCGTCTTAATGACCTCATTCTTGACGCAGACTAGGGTCATTAAGCGACAATGAGCCCGTCGTAAGAATGACCTATTTTTTTTTGTAGTGTATTATTATTATTATTATTATTAGACTACTATTATTATTATTATTTAGTATTGTTATTATTATTATTAGTACTATTATTATTATTAGTACTATTATTATTATTATTATTATTATTATTATTATTATTACTGTTATTGTTATTATTATTATTATTAGTACTATTATTATTATTATGACTGTTATTATTATTATTATTACTACTATTATTATTATTACTACTACTACTATTACGAAGGACAAATTTTATTGCTAAACATTTACTTTTAGCATCGACTTATAAAGTCATTGCCCGAAAAATCGTTGCTAAAGACTCATTTTTTTGTAGTGCAACTATACGTGGTTAACAAGTAATAAAGTGTAAGTAGAGTATCGTTCTCACGAGGAATTATTACTACAAATTACCAAATACCAACTCTTAACCAACCTAATTTTATTTAAAAAAATCAATTTAAGGTTATGAATTAAATTATTTAACTAAACTAATTAATTCTAATTACCACTAGTTAAAAATCATATTATTGAGATTTAAGATAACAACTTCACTTATTGCTTCACTCAAATTAATACACTTCTTATCAATTATGCTCACTATTCTGAATTGTTAATCGCACACACACACACACACACACACACTCAAATAATAGTTTCTTGAAAAGAGGCGGTCACCGTGGTAACACGGATCTCGGGGGGTGCCTAACACCTTCCCCCCGCATAACCAAGTCCCCGGACCCTAAAGGAATCTCGGTTTCGCCGACCCGTATATCAGTGTCACCTCACTGGGTCAATGTGCAAACCTTTTATCGATTGTGTTGGTACAACCAATTAAAAAACAAACTGGCGACTCTTAACAGTCCCATCGTCGATATTATACATGTCGGACCTTTTTCACTTATTTTTTCAAACAAATCTCACCTAAAATGAGAACACCAAAGAACAAGTAACGGAAAGGGACACCCAAAAATCCCGACGTCGACAGGTGGCAACTCTGTTGGGGACTCTAGTAAGAGGACTTAAGCCGCTATTGCAATCTTTTCAAAACTGTTATCTGCTTGTGTGTGGATGTTGCATTTACATTGGATGAATGTGTATGAATGCATGTCTTGATTGAACTTATTGCTTCGCATCATATCTGCGTGTGATGTTAGTGCTTCGCACTATAAACTACTTATGATATTAGTGCTTCACACATATCATCATTTCATACGGTGAGACGCGATGTATGTGAATGTATGTTGTGTGGTCCCTCCACCAGGAGGCTATCCCATCGGTGTTTGATTACTGGACTCGTGAGAAGACTAATTCTCCGAGGCTCAGGAAAGGCACCACCCAAATTCTCTCCAGTTGAAAGACCAGATTAACTTCTCGTCAAGTAGATTGCGATGATTTGGGAACCTAAGCTGCGAAAGTAACCTAAGATAGGTCAGCCTCTGATAAACCCAAAACGGAGGAAAGTCTCTTCATGCTCTCATTCCAATTACTTGTAAACACAAATACGTGTAATGTCATTTCATATCTATCTCCATGTAATGAGAAATATGAAGAATTGTGTACACATACATGCTACAAACAGCTGACATCCGTTGTGCAGGATAAGAATCCCTAAAAATGGACACATCACATAACATGTTATTTCATACATTTCCTAAAAGACTAAACTATGCAAGTCTTTCGCAGGGAATCAATCGGACCTACTACATGTTCAAAGTCCAAAAAGGCAACAGGCCCACAGTCAATCATGTCGTCATCCGACCAGACTGAACTTAATCCAGTTTCTTGCAAAGAATTCGACGGATTAAGTAAACAGATTACAGATTTGGTTGTTATATTAAAAGAATTACACCAGTCTACACAGGGTCAGAAAATACCCGTACATGTTGAATCCTCCGCACAAGGAGGGATCCAGGTCATTACTATACCTGAACCACAGTTGGATACGACCAACAAAATTCATGATCTTTTTATCCCACTCGGAGATCCGCATAATCGGTGACATCAAAAGAAAGTCCTCCAAATGGAAGAGACCCTTCGCACTATCAAAGGAATTGGAACACACGGGAGTGTTTCATATGCTGATCTGTATATTTTTCCTGGTGTTCATTACCTAGAAAAATTTAAAACTCCTGACTTTGAAAAATATGACGGGTTAGGGGATCCTTACACCCATCTAAAAGTATTTATTGGAGAACTTGGACCCTATGCAGAGGATGAAAAACTCAGAATGCAATTGTTCCAAAAGAGTCTAACTGGAGAAGCCCGTTCATGGTACACAAGATTAGACAACTCCAAAATCCACAGCTGGGAAGAGCTAGCACATACCTTCCTCACTCAATACAGTTTTCAAACTCAGATGGCTCCTGATTGGTATTAAATTACCAAGATCAAGAAACAGTCTAACGAGTCTTTTAGATAGTATGCTCAAAGGTGGAGACGCCTTTGGTACGCCAAAGTTAGTCCCGCTGCCATGATGTAATCGAAAATGGTCGCGACATTTATAGACATACAAGAAGCTCCCTTCTATGAGAGAGTTATAGCCGGCATCGGCAAACCATTTTTTGAAATGGTCAAACATGGGGAGATGGCTGAGATGGGATTGAAGTCAGGAAAGATTCAAGACCTAGTTGCACTCAAAGCTGTTGCAGACCACATCCAATCTGGAAATTGTGGGAACAACCCCCGGAGGGTCCATAAAAAGAAAGAAGAAGATGTTTCCCTGATACTACAGGGGCAAAAAGGCAATCAAAATATGCCCATTCAAAGGAGAAACTATACTCCCTTTCCAGCCCAGTCTGCAAACCCTCCAGTACCAAAAGGAGGAGAAGTCAAACGCCAGTGAGTGTTTACACCCTTAGGGGATACCCTCGAGAACATTTTAAATCTTCTAACAACACAGAAGAAAATCACGCATCTTCTTCCACCAGCCAGCCCTAATGGACGGGGATTCAATGCTGCTAGGAAATGTGCTTATCATGCTGGGGCACCTGGACATGATACTCAGGATTGTTGGGCATTAAAACACAAGATCCATGACCTGATAGACAATGGGAGATCGTAGTCACCAAACCTGATCAGCCTCATGTACAAGACAACCCTCTTCCTCAACACTAAGAAGAAGAGGTCAACATGATCAATTGGAGCAATGGACAGAATTCCAACTTCAGCTATGAATCTTGCCAGACCCTCAAAGACGGTGATGACAGATGGGATTATGCCAAGTTCCAATTCATAATGGAATGAAAGATGAAAGCTCTCTGCAAACAAATTGAATAATTGGCGGAACTGGTGACTTATCAGCATCAAGTGACTCGGCAATTAATCAGCCAGGAGTATGCCAGTCTCCTACCTATTGTCATGAATATTCCCTCGTCACTTTCAAAAAATGAAATACTGGAAGACAAAGTGAAGAAGAGAGCAAATGCCAAAGTCCGTCGGGATTTCGCCAACAAAAGGGAATTCACCTATTTGGGCCAACCCATGGACAAAATTCTTCATATATTGATCAATGAAGGAAGGATCAGTTCCCTTCTATCTCCAATCAACCCCCGTTCGGGATGGTACAACTCTGATGGAGTATGTTAATATCACTCCCAGTCTCGTGGTCACCGCACAGAAGAATGATGGGCACTCCACCACCTTATTCAAAATCTAATCAACAGTGGTGTACTGCGCTTGGCAGATAACGACAACGTGTTTGCGTCTGAAAGTGAGAATGCAGGCCCTACTAAGTGGAAAAGTGTGGTAGCGATTATATCCACTTGGGTCGAGGGATTAATACCTTACTCATAACACCGACAATTCAGCTCAAGGGAGGAAATAATCCTTTGAAAGTAGCCGCTCCCGAGCCAATCAACTTGCCATGTAGAGCATAATATCCTATTGTTAGCTTGCGCAAGGTTCTGTGGATTTATAGAGAAGGTGAAGGATCCACCTCACATACAACAGCTGTAGTGTCGAAGGAAAATCCACTGTATCTTCCCCAACGGGTGATGAAACCTACCACCAAATCAAAGGGGAAAATACCCATGGAGAAGATTGAAAAATTCCTCCGCGCTATGGGTCATAACGAAGCTACGGTGGTTTTAAGCTTGAAAGAAGCTCCACAACAAATATCAATTTTGGACTTGGTCCTAACTTTCGAGAATCACCGGAAGGTCTTGTTAAAGGTTTTGGAAGAAGTCTGTCTCCCGACATCAGTGGATACTGAAAAGTTTCAATATATGGTTGATCACATTTTCAAAAATAATGTGATATCCTTCACTGATAATGACATATCGCCCGAAGGGACCGGTTATTGCAAGCCGTTGCACATCGCGGTCTTGTCCTCCGGATATATGGTAGCTGGAGTCTTAATAGATGGAGGTTCCTCTCTGAATATCTGCCCCTACGCTACCTTGGTAAAGATGAACATTAATCTCAACCGAATTCGGAGTAGCCATACTATCATCAAAGCTTTTAATGGAGCCCGCTGTAACTCGGTCGGAGTAATTGAGCTACCAATCGAAATTGGTCCTCACACATTTTGCGTATCTTTCCATGTGCTCAAGATAGATTCGGGATACAACCTGCTCTTGGGACGACCATGGATTCATATGGCTAGGGCAGTCCCCTCCACTCTTCACCAACAATTGAAATACATCATCAATAATAGCCTGGTCATAGTCAATGTTGAGCCAGAGATTCCTCATCACGGGGAAATGCCGTTCATCAATGCCAATACAGATGTAGAACCAGTCAGTTTTCATGCTTTGGAAATAAGCAACACCCAATACCACGCTATTGGAGCACCATTGCCCGAAACTAAGATCTCTGTCGAGGTGATGTCAGCCACTCAAGAAATGATGTCGTTAGGTCATAAACCGGGACAAGGGCTGGGTAAAGATTGCCAGGGTATCAAGTACCCCATTCGATTAACCATGCAAGCTGGAACAGCTGGACTAGGCTATTCTGCCAGCTCTAGTCACAAGAATCCTCATAAGCATCAGCAGATTCCTTCAACTTCAACCATGTGGCGTTTAGCTTCGCCTTCAAACTCGGAGTCCGCACAACCTCCCGTAAAGGTGCCAGCCAATGTAATGGCTATGTTATGTCCAAAACTGGTACCGGTAAAAGGAAAAGAGATCTTTGTTCCAAATCCCGTAGTGGAAGCAGAGGAACGAAGAATCAAGCAAGACATCATACGGATGATGTCTGATATACGCATCATCGTTCATGATGAACATACCAACAGATACACCCCAGACGATGATTGCCCAGACGTAATGGCCATCATTCAGGACAGGGAGGATGATGACAATCCCTCCATCACTGCGGTCCACCCGAACTTTACCCTTGCCAATTGGGACAACATTCCTTGCTTTGGTCGCCGAGGATAAAATGGGCAGAACTTTTTCGCTCCTGTAGAATCTGATAATCGCTTACTTTTACATGCAGGTATTAGCAGTTTATTTTTCCAGTACATGCTAACACTGTGTATGATCAACGCATTTCATATATACTAAGTGAAAGCATATTTTGTTTCAGGACTCTGAATTTAGATGTGCCTGTACTTTCTAATACGGTGCCTCTTGTACACAGGGATTGTACCTTTGATGTAGAGATGAATTCAGCCTTGATGGATATATAGGATGACATTGAGGTGCCTCCAGAAATTCAAGAATGGGTCAAAGACAAACCCAACCCAACCTTGATCAAACCGCTTTTTCAATCTCTAACCTTAGAAAGCCCTAAGTTAATCCAGTTGGTTCGGACCTTACCCCAAACCAACGGAATGACATGGTTATGCTATTAACCCAATTCCGTGGATGTGTTTGCATGGTCTCATGAAGACATGGTGGGTTTATCCACGACATTGTCCTTCATCGCCTTCCCATTAAAGAGGATTTAAGCCGGTCAAGCGAAAACTCAAAGCGATTGAAACCGGAGTGGAGTTTAATCTGAAAAAGAAGAAATTGTGAAACAATTTCAAAGTCGGCATCATCATTGTGTCTACATATCCCGAGTGGATATCCAACATCGTGCTTGTACCTAAACACGGAGGAAGGTGCGAGTTTTGCGTGGATTACCGGGACTGAATAAAGCTTGCTTAAAAGATGACTTTCCGTGTCATTTATCCACATTCTCATTGACAATCTCAGTAGCATTGATGACGACATGTACTCCTTTCTTTGTCGATCGCTGCGGGGTACCATCGGATCATGGTTACCGAGGAAGATCATGAGAAGAAGACTGCTTTCATCACTCCTTGGGGAACTTTTTGCTATAGACGGTTGTCATTCGGCCTCATCAATGCCGAAGCTACCTATCAACGAGCTATGATGGCTCTTTTCTGTGACTTAATGAATAAAGAGATTGAGATCTACGTGGATGACACCATTGTCAAGTCCCGGAAGGAGGATGACCATATAGACCATCTCAAAAAGTTGTTCAACAGATTGCGTAAATACAACTTGAAATTGAATCCAGCTAAGTGCGCCTTTGGCGTTAGATCAGGCAAATTGCTAGGATTTCTAGTCAGCCACAAAGGGATAGAGCTGGATCCTGACAAAATCCAAGTCATCACTGAAATGACCATTCCTCAGACAGAGAAGGAAATACGGGGATTTTTGGGAAGAATCAACATCATCAGTAGGTTTATCTCCCAACTCACAGCAACCTGTGAGCCAATCTTCAAGCTATTAAGGAAGAACTCCTCCATGAAATGGAATGATGAGTGCTAGAATGCCTTCCTTACAATCAAGAAATAGCTAGTCAAAGCTCCCGTCTTGGTACCACCCAAGGACGATATTCCCCTGTTCATGTATTTGTCCGTAGTAAGTGATAAATGCCATGGGTTACATCTTTGAGACGAAGAAGATGATAGAGGCCAAGAACGAAGCTATCTATTACCTCGGTAGAAAAGGTTCAAAGAAGTGAAACACAAGTACACATTGATCGAAAAGGCGTGTTGTGCTTTAGCATGGGCCTCCATAAGGTTACAGCATTACCTCCATGGTCACACAACCCATCTCATATCCCGCGTGGATCCTCTTAAGTACGTGTTCAACAAACCCATGTTAAATTATCGGTACATCCGGATGGCGCTTGATCCTACAACAATTTGACATCGATATATGACTCAAAAGTCCATCAAAGGTCAAGGAATCGCGGATCAATCGGTCGCCGCACCTTGAGGATTTCAAACCCTTGAAACAAATTTCCTGATGAAGGAGTAATGACAATCTGGCAAAGAACACCATCGATCGATCGCCGCCAATCATGGAAGATGTATTTTGATGGAGTCATCGATATGGAAGGTTCTGGAGCGGGAGTAGTTTTAGTATCTGGTACGGGGGAGAAGTATCCCGTTTCCGTCAAATTACAGTTTGTCAGCACCAATAATACGGCTGAGTATGAAGGCTATCTCATGGGGCTAAAACTTGCCCGTTCAATGGGCATCAGGTGGTTAACTATCCTTGGAGATTCGGAGTTGGTAATCAGACAATCTACCGAAATCTATCAAACCAAGGAACTACATTTGTTGCCTTACCATCAGCAGGTTTTGAAAATGGCTTTGGAGTTCGAAGAAATCTCCTTTCTACACATTCCTCATAATAGGAATGACTTTGCGGATGCGTTAGCAACTTTGGCCTCTTTGATTCGCATATCATACAAGGAACACTTGCCAAGCGTCACAATCTCCCTGCACAAGGCCCCAGCCTATGGGAATTACATTGGAGAAGTATCGGATGAGCTACCCCCCATCCAACATCCTTGGTATCATCATATCAAGGAGTATCTATGAGCTCGATCTACACCCGCTGAGGCGAGCCTGGCTGAGAAAAGGCGGATCCATCGACTTGCCATGAAGTTCTACCTGAGTGGAGATGCGCTCTACAAAAGAGATGCAGGACTAGGTCTCCTCAGGTGCCTAGACAAAGATCAAGCCCAAAGGCTTATGGATGAAATCCGTGGTGGAGTTTGTGGCCCCCACATGAGTGGCCCCCTCCTTGTCAAGAAAGTCCTCAAGACAGGACAGTATTGGCTATTTCTCAAAGTTGATTGCAATGACCACGTCAAAAGATGCTATCAGTGCCAGATTCATGGGAATGCTATACACGCCCCTCCACGGGAACTCCACAACATGAGTTCGCCTTGGCCCTTCTCAATGTGGGGAATGGACGTTATCGGGCCCATTGAGCCTAAAGCCAGTAATGGTCATCGGTTTATCTTCATCATGATCGACTACTTTACCAAGTGGGTAGAAACAGCCTCCTTCCCCAGGGTTACTAAAGAAGTTATCATTACTTTCATCAGAAACAATGTCGTTTATCGATATGGACAACCAGAGGTGATTGTGTCAGACAATGCCAAGAACCTCAACAACAGAATGATGGAGGAATTATGCAGTAAATTCCACATCAAACATCTTAACTCTGTCATCTATCGTCCAAAGATGAAACGGTCTTTGTTGAAGCGGCTAACAAAACATCAAGAAGATTATGCAAAAGATATCCGCCAACCACAAAGATTGGCACGACTTATTGCCTCGACTGTTAGCCTCACGAACCTCGATCATTACTTCAACCGGGCAACCCCTACGCTTTAACCTATGGGATGGAAGCGGTGATCCCCATAGAAGTTGAGATGGAATCTCTCGAGTGTTAATCGGCCTTCACCGGACTAAGACCAATGGGTACAAGATGTATCACCAATTGTCTCTAATAGAGCGAAAAGCTGAACCGCAACTATCTTCCACGGTCAGTTATATCAGTAAAGGATTGCGAGATCCTACAACAAAAAAGTCCGGCTACGGCAGTTTAAACAACATGACTTGGTTTTAAAGAAGATCCTTGACAACCAAGATCAGGCTAAAGGAAAATTCGCTCCTAACTGGGAAGTCCCGTTTATTGTCAAGGAAGTATTGACAGGAGGCGCTCTCAGATTGCAAGAAATGGACGGCGATGAATTTCCACAACTCATCAACTCAGACACCGTGAAACGGTATTATGTCTAAAATAGCCAGCAAACACCCTGGTGCATAATCATCAGGTCACCAGTCATTCCGGTTCTTTAACCCTTTACCACATACAACTTATCTACACTTTGCCCCTCAGGGAAACGTGTTCTTCAAGCCAGCAGCCTGGCTTTCTCCTTTGCGTTCATACAACTTAGGTCATCCCACTGTGGATCGAACCTCTCGCACTTACAGTTTGGCTACCCATACATGGGATCAAACTTCTCATACCTACAGTTTATCCTCAACCTAGGATTAAACTTTTTCCTCCCCGCACTCTGACCTGCACATGGGATCACGCTTTTCTTCTCGCCTTGAGGGGCGAACTACGTCGACCTGATCTCCTCTTCAATAGGAGTACGTAGGCAACCATTTCATATGGCCCAGTCGCAATAAAACAAAAACAACAAAAACATTTCTGCCCTTACATAAAACAAAAATAACCAAAAACATTCCTACACCATGTCAGCCATATACAGCGTTGAACCTCTTACACCAGGTTCGAACTATGCAGACCTGATCTCCTCTTCAATAGGAGTGCGTAGGCAGCCATTTATGGTTCGGTCTCACCCCCTACCAAAACACAAACCATTGTCAACTGGTACTAGGATCCTCTTTCAATCCACTACATTTCATTGGCTTCAAACCAAAGGGATGGAATTACCTTAACTCCTCCCAAATAGGAGATTCGGCGACCATCTAAGTTGCGGTCATACCTTGAAGAGCAACACCAATCCATAAGAGGTGGAATTAACTAGGCTTCTCCTAAATAGAAGTACTGGCGACCATCTGTGGTGCGGTCAATCTCAGAAAGGAAAGCCACACTCCTCTCCACATTTCCATCTAGAAATAAGTCCCAAGACACCAAAGATGGTATGGATACATAGATCGATGATCCATTCTGAACTATCCAGAGACAACTCAATGTCCATCCACCCAGGAGGAATTCAGAATACATCAAGACCACAAGCCCTGGAGCAGCAGGCAAAATATCAAACAAATAGCAAGACATATCTAAAAGGGAAGTGATCCAAAAATATATTTCCCTGCCATATATAATGCTGTTTGATATATATACAATGTAAATTGTACATGACAAAATGGCTAGGCTAGTCTGTGCAGGTAAATACAAGCTCATCTACAAATTAGGGTATATGCGTGCTAACAAGCCCAACATGGCGTCCCTCTCCCAAGATGGAGGCGAAGCTGTGGTCTCCTGTACGAGGATATCCACACGACCCAATAGATCTGTAGCCATCTGCATGATGACCATATGCTCATCAATATAAGCGCTCATCTCTGCGATTATACCAGTGGTAAGGGACCTCACTGCAGTACTATCTATGACAGCCACATCCTGGGAAGATATGACGATATCCCGCTCAACTACCACTGCGTCTATGGCTGACCTAGCCTCATCACGCTCAGTAACAGTGGCATCTCTACGATCCAATGCCTCGTCTCTCTCCAATAGAGCGGCATCCCTCACATCAAGAGCATTCGTCATCATAGATCGAATTTGATCTCTCTCAAAGGTCATCAGATGAAGACTCTGCTCTAAGTACTGTGCCGAGTGCTGAATCACAAAAGTACTTGTACTAGGAGAATCCGGAGGAAATCCTGGCAACCCAACAGCGGGCTCCTCCTCGATGTAGGTATCAATGTCCTCCGTGAGCTCTGCATCTTCTAACTCAATGTCCGGTACTGCAGATACTACTGCAGTCGATAAATCTCTGTCTCCATCCATGCGGAATACTCTACAGAACAGCCGGGATGACTGATAGAAAAAGTAGCTATCTCACGCCGATCCCAACAAGCATACACACGGGATTGGTCCTCTGCTGAGAGTTATCGAGAAGCTGAACGCTGACCTATCGCCCCCTCAAAAGGATGGAAATCCTAGAACTGGTCGAACTGCGACATTACGGCCAATGGGTGATAAGTGGTCACGCCCCTCAAGTCGGCCAAAGGGAGGAAATGAAGTTGTATGTTGAGTAAATCCCCGAGCACAGCAATATGCTAAATAGATCTCTGATATCTGCCAAAAATGCGGACCAGGACTGAGCATATATACACTCTGATGGCTGAAAGGAGTTTAACATAGCCACATCACGGGAGAAGCAATACCCATGTCGTCTAAGGGTACCAACCGGTAGTGTGACATAAACCACACATACTGACGTGACCGAACTCCCGAAGAAACACGCTTTGACGGTAAAATCATAGCGATGGGATGCCGACCACAGGGTCTCTGCCACGATCATAGGTACAATGGTACGACCCTCCCTGAGAGCTCTCACGGCAATGATAATTCCTATATCTATCTCATCCATATACCGCAGCATATACACATATGACAATAAATATAGCATTAATACATCAACTCTGGCCAAACGCCAATGATCCTCCGACACGGTGAAATCCCCGGAATGTCGTGAGTAGCTATCCTCCGCGCCAAATCTGTCATACAGAAAACTCTGAGAGATCACGTGGCGGATATGTCACTCATCCCGCACTACTCAAGTCTCAATCTGTGAGAGTCATGAATCGTCTACTCATGTCTCCCCAAAGCCATGTGCACGCAAGGTCCGCTCTAAAGCGGCAGATCGTCAAACGTCATACTCCTCCGGAGTAGAGTCAACTCATGGGTACTAAAATGGAATACTCGCTGTCGGTGTGCCAATGCTCTAACATCCCGCCTACAAATCCCGCGAGGAACACTGAAATGCAAAAAGGGTCATGGTATCTCATGCGGAACAGATCTCTGATCACCCACATGCAGCGGTGACATGCTATCATACCACGATCGCATACCCAATGCCACCACCGGCGGTGGGGTATGATCTATCTGACTAATCGTCGAAGAAGACATCTGTATGGCCGTGTCATAAGACCATCCAGGTCAATGCTTAGAATATCTCTGGACATACATACATATGCATAACATAATACATGCATAGCAGATAACGGATGGCAATATGATATAGGGAATGAAAAATGGTGCATACATTCCTAAATATATCATCATCTAATACATCAGCTCTATACAGCTACAAATACATGAAAATGGGGCATAACCGCCCTACTACTAACAGAGGCCTATCAAAAGATATAGCGAGAATGGGGAACAACCACCCAATATCTAACAGAGGCCTATCAAAAGATATAAAGAGAATATACATCAGAAGAAGACCAGGGTCTCGATGTCCACATCCTCAATCCTGTCCACCTGATGTAACTCCTCCTGAGTCACTGGATCTCTATCAACAGGGATGTCAGGCCTATAAAGAGGAGGATCTGCGCCGGCAAAACCAAATTGGTCGTCTGAGGGGCCAGCACCTGAGTTGGAAGGAACAAATGACTCTGCCTCTGCTGGATCTCTGCCCAAATGCCGAATAAATACATGTGCCTGGTCTAACTGCCGGGTCAAACTATCAATCTGGGTCAGATGAGTCGGAGCTCGGACACAAGCCACCCAATCCGTCATCATCAAAGATCCTGGAACCATGTCCCCATAAAGCGTGGTGGCACGGATCGGGCCCCAATAGTGAGAGGGAGCCACCAACGCTAGAATATCTCCTGAGTACATGGACCCTCGGATAAATCAAAATCGTCAACTCCCAACAATGGATTATCCGTGATGGGTGATCGTGATATCTGTGCCAATGACGCTTGACGGAGGCAAAGATCGGTATCTGAATCTCCCTGTTGTGCTCTGTTGAGCCCGACACGAAACGCATACGGTGAAATTAAAATTTTAAAGCAATTTCAAACCCTAAAAGCAGGATCCATGCGAAAAATCAATTAATTCGAGAGGTTTAGAGATTATACCGGATATATAAAAAACGAGAATCTAAAATCGATTGCGCCTCGAATCTCCAACGCATACAAACCGATTTAACGCTCTCTCAAGATATCCACATCGAGCACGCCGCATTTAACCGTCGAACGATTCTCGCAATAAGAAGGACTTATGAGACTAGCCACCAAAAGGAATGGATTTTACAAACTGCTTTTCTCTAGTCTCTCTCTAAGAAGCGGCTAGGGTTTTTCAATTATGATATCACCCTAAGTAGTCGCTATATATATATATATATATAGTAGTTAAAAGGAATTAATCAAATCAAAACCTAATTTCATAAAATTGAATTTATATATATATATATATATATATATATATATATATCTCTTTAATTAAGTCTTACTTAATTAATATACATATATACAAATTATCCTTTTAATTTAAATTAAGTGATTTAAATACTATTAATCATATTAATATATTTAAATCCTTAAAATTTAAATTAATTCCCTTTAAATAACGTTACATATGTGTGACCTATAGGTTATTATTACGTTGGCAATAATTTTAAAATCATATTATAAAATTATAAACGTGATGAGCTGACATCTAGTAATGCATCATCGCTACCCAAGTAATAATAAGATCGATGATTCGATGCAACCTTTTAAGTGACCAATGTTTCAATGTAATTTAATCCTTTTAACCTTAATATCCTAGATTAAACTCGAGTCATGGAATGTGTCATACTCTTCATAATTTAATCTCGAGTTTTCTTGATCAATGAGTAGACTATATGAAACAAATCACTATTTGAGCATGGCCATGCATTTCATAGTCCTACTCAATCAAGAGTCCTATGGATATCACCCATAATATATAAGATGGTTAAATTCCATCTAGATCACTCATATTTCTCACACGATTAATGATGAACCCAATAATCACCTTTATAGTCCACCCTATTAAAGGTGACATTTGATGATATCAAAGTACATAAATTCTCGTGTAGTAATATAGCGATTTCAGGTCAGAGGACCATTACATCATTGTCACTATGAGAATTGCTAATGACACTTCGCATAATGCTCCATATAGAATTCTCATGGTGGAGTGCATCCGATTACATCGTTCTCTAACATGTACCTATGCATTGACTTAATATCTCATATATTTATGACCAATGAGATTTGGTCATCGATCGATCCACATACTAGTCTCAATGCATCATTGTTGTCCCATCAACAATGATACTCGACTAGGGACATTTAAGAACACTGATACTAATGGTAATATATAATCTCATGTTCAAGTCACATACTTGAAACTATGTAATTTGTATCACTATTCTAAGGAATTTTATTATGTTAACAATTATATTACGCAGTAAATAAAACCATAATAAAATCATATATTTATTCAATCAAATATAATATCAAAACGTTAAGCAATTATATCAAATAATTGGCCTCTAGGGCATAAAATCTAACAGTCTCCCACTTGCACTAGAGTCAATCACTCATGTATCTAATACCTATGGAACTAGTGTGACCGTCGTGCTTCTGCTGCGACAAAGCCTTGGTTAGTGGATCTGCAACATTATCATCTGTTGGCACTCTTCCTATATGTACATCTCCTCTATCAATGATTTCACGGATAAGATGGTACCGCCTTAAGTATATGCTTGGATCGTTGGTGAGATCTCGGGTTCCTTAGCTCAATTGTCTGATGGCTCCATTATTATCACAAAGATAGAAACAACCGGATCAACAATGGTTGGAACAACACCAAGTTCGATGATGAACTTTTAATCCATCTGACCTCCTTGGGCGCACTAGAAGCAACAATATACTCGGTCTACGTTATAGAATCGACTCATCTCTTTGCTTGAACTTTTCCATTCAACACACCACCATTAAGGCAAAACACAAAACTCGACCGAGACTTATAGTCATCATTGTCGGTCCGAAACTAGCATCTGTGTAACCCTTTACTGCTAGTTCGTCTTCACCTCCATATACCAAGAATGAATCCTTAGTCCTTTTCAGATACTTGAGGATATTCTTGACTGCTGTCCAGTGACCTTCACCTGGATTCGACTGGTATCTGCTCGTCATGCTCAAAGCATACGAGACATCCGAACGAGTACATATCATTGCATACATGATAGATCCAATTGTCGAAGTATAAGGGATCTTTCTCATACGCTCCTCATCATCTTGTGATTTAGGACATTGGGCCTTAGAGATCTTTACACCATGAGTCACGGGTAAGTTTCCTCTTTTCGCCTCTTGCATGCTGAACTGTTTCAACACTTTATCAATATATGTACTTTGACTTAGGCCGGGCATTTTTCTTGATCTATCTCTATAGATCTTGATACCTAAAATGTAGGCAGCATCGCCCAAATCTTTCATGGAGAAACATTTTCCTAACCATGTTTTTACAGCCTGTAAGGAAGGAATGTCATTCCCAATAATTAATATGTCATCAACATATAATACTAGGAATACAATGTGACTCCCACTAACCTTCTTATATACACAAGGTTCATCTTCATTTTTAATAAAGCCAAATTCTTTGATCGCTTCATCAAATCAAGATTCCAACTCAGAGAGGCTTGCTTTCAATCCATAAATGGATCGCTGCACTTATATACCTTCCCAAATCCTTTGGAGTAATAAAACCCTCGGGTTGTGTCATATACACATCCTCAAGGAGATTTTCGTTAAGGAAAGCGGTTTTGACATCCATCCGCGATTTCGTAATCATAAAAAAGTCGCAATAGCAAGTAAGATCTGATGGATTTAACCATTGCCCTTTGGAGAGAAGGTTTCATCATAGTCAACACCTTGAATTTGTTTGAAACCTTTTGCTACCAATCGGCCTTTATAGGTTCTACATTACTATCCATGTATGGTTTTTCTTCTTGAAAACCCACTTGCACCGATTGGTTTTACCCCTTGGTGGATCAACCAGAGTCCATACTTGGTTAATATACATGGAGTCCATCTCGATTTCATGGCTTCAAGCCATTTCTCGAATCTGGTCCATTCATAGCTTCTTGGTAGGAAGCAGGCTCATCTTAATCTATGAGCATCACATCGCTGCTTTTTGTCACAAGATATCCATAATATCTCTCGTGGGCTCTTGGCGTGTCCTACCAGATCTACTGAATGACTTGTGTAATTTGAAGCGAGTTCACTTTCCACAATTTCTTGTGGTTCCTGCTCATGTTCCAACTCGAGTTCAATGATATTTTGTGGTTCTCGAATTTCTTGAGTTCTACTTTCCTCCCACTTGTTTCCTTTAGAGACAAATTCTCTTTCTAGAAAATACCAGATTCGAGCAACAACCACTTTGTTCTCGGAAGGTTTGTAGAAATAATACCTTTTGTTTCCTTTGGGTATCCCACAAAATTACATTTGTCGATTTGGGTCCGAGCTTGTCGTAATTGGGGACGCTTTTACAAACGCCTCGCAACCCCAAATCTTCATGAACGATACATACTAGGGCGTTTCCAGTCCACATTTCATATGGTGTCTTCTCGAACCGTCTTTGTAGGAACACGGTTAAGTATGAATGCAAATTTATCTCTAGGGCATGACCCCGAAGCTTATTGGAAGATCTGCATGACTCATCATTGATCGTACCATGTCCAACAAGGTTCGATTCCTCCTCTCAGATACACCATTCCATTGCGGTGTTCCAGGTGGAGTGAGCTGTGATATAATACCACACTCATTTAGAAGGTCATCAAAGTCTTGGCTTAAGTATTCACCTCCTCGATCGGATCGAAGGGCTTTTATGCTTTTACCAAATTGGTTTTTGAACTTCATTCTTGAATTCCTTGAACTTTTCAAAGGATTCGGTTTGTGTCTCATAAGATACACATATCCATATCTACTAAAGTCATCGATAAATGTAATGAAGTAATAAAACCTACCTCTTGCTAATCGAACTCATGGGTCCACATACATCACTATGTATAAGTCCCAATACATCGCTAGCTTATCAATCGTGTCCGATGAAAGGGGCTTTAGTCATCTTGCCTAATAAACAAGACTCGCATTTCTCATATGATTCAAAATCAAATGAATCCAAGAACCCATCTTTATGGAGTTTGGATATCGTTTCTCATTTATATGGCCCTAAACGACAAATGCGAGATATGTCGGTTTGAATCATTTGATTTAAATCGTTTTGTATTTATGTTATAGATAGGCATTTCTAAATCAAGAATATAGAGACCGTTAAACAATTGTGCAACACCATAACAAATATCATTTAAGTAAAACAAACAATGATTGTTCTTTATTATAAATGAAAACCTTTTCTTGTCCAAACAAGAAAGCGAAATAATGTTTTTGCTTATAGCGAGGCACAAAATAACAATCTTCTAATTCTAGAACTAGCCCAGTGGGCAAAGATAAATGATAAGTTCCTACGGCCGGTCGTGAACCTTTGCTCTCTATTTCCAACTCGTAGGTCAACCTCTCCTTTCGCTTAAAGTTCTACTCCTTCGAGTCCCCAGACATTAACACAAATGTGAGAACCACATCCAAAGATCCAATACCCATGATGTAGAAGTAGACAAGTTGACTTCTATAACATATATACTACATCGAATCGAAGTCGTACTTCCTTTTTCTTTTCTTCACTTCTTCCGGATAAGCATGATGGTTCCTTTTCGGTTGTCCGTGTTTTCTCTGATGACATTCACCTTCTTTAGCCACCCCCACCTTTAGGTTTTAAAGCTCGTTTGGTTTTGGAATTGGGTTTGGCAAAAGATTTAGATCTATCTTCTTCTTGCCTTTCCAATTTCCCTTAGCATTCCCCTTTTGCACCATCATTATGGGAGCGGGTCCCGCCTTTTTCATGTTGTTCTCGGCGAGCTACGAACATGCTCAACAACTCAATAAGGGTTTCTCAATTTCATTCACAAGATAGTTCATAACAAATTGAGAGTAGTTGTTGTTCAAAGATTGCAAAACAAGGTCGGGTTTGGGCTTCCAAGTGATTGGAAAACCCAACCTATCAAGGTACTCAATATACCCAATCATTTTCAAAGACATGTGGACCAATCAATCACGTTCACCCATTTTGCGGTTGATACAACGCCTTGCTTGTATCATACCTACCTCTCTGTCGAGCATGCCCTTGAACAATTTCTTGAGATGCTCGATCATCTCATAAGCATCCATCAACTCATGTTGCTTCAAGCTCGGCGTTCATGGTTGCTAGCATGACACAACTCACATCCAGAGCATCATCTTGATGCTTCTTGTAAGCATTAGTGCTCTCATGACGTGTAGTGCGATGATACCGGTTTGGTCTTTGCAGGAATGGGCCCATCAAGGACATATAGCTTACGCTCTTGTTTGAGGACAATCCTCAAGTTCCTATGCCGATCAAGGAAATTAATTCCACTTAGCTTGTCCTTTTCAAGGACCGAGTAGTAATGAAAGACTATTTGTGTTGTTGTTGTTTGCCATTTGATATCTACAATTTATAAGTGCAACAATAATAAGTCAAATTACGTAGTTGATATTATATAATTGATAATAGTACATTCAAAATATACCTCCCACTATTTTATTCAAATTAATAGCCCTCACCATTAATTCGGAAAGCATTTTCTATTAAATATTTCTAGTGAGCCAAGATCCATATTTCATTATGCCTTAAGTTAGCTTTGGCTATTCTCCCAAAACATAATTATTTAGGTAGACAACCCTTTGTCAATTATATCATATATAACTCCGGATAGTTTGGTAAACAACATTTGTTTCTAGTCCATCTAATGGTACCAACCAAACTCTATGCCTCTAAGTCCACAATCCTATTGAGATAACTTAGTTAAGTTTCAGACCCAATGATTTTAATAGTTTGGATATCACAATTATCCTATCGCATCTTACCTAGATAAATAGGGTACTTTGCTTTGGCAAACCTACATCTATTGATCAAGGTCTTGATGAGTGTTATTCATTGGAAGGCATCTGATTTAGACTTAATAATTTAATGAGGGATTTTATTAATTTAGATCTCATCAATTTTAATCTTATTAAGCATACACATTATTAATCATATCATATCGCATACAAGCATAAATAAAGTGCAAAATTTAACGTGTCACAGTTATGGCCCAATCCACTGTCAATCTTTTCAAGCTAATGAAAGATTGAAGGTCAATCTAAGGTGGTAAAAGATCTTAAAATAAATAACTTCCTTGGATCTTCCTCTAGCATCGCCTCCTCCATCCATCATCATCTTTCCATTGTGTTCTCCATCTTGACATCTTCATCAATTCTGATTATTACATGACATAAAGAAACCTTGAGTTACATTCGAGGGATTTAGATGAGAAGAGAATATTACATTAGAATTTATAGAAAGGCACGACATGCAAGCCGTATTTCAAAACCAAAAACCACTAACCTATGGGTCAAAAGGCCATAATCAGCACCATGCATATCACAATAAGCACATAACAATTTATATATAATTAAAGAAAACTATATATAAAATATAGGGGACACGACCATCGTCGCTTCTGACGGGGTCCAAGGGGGTCTCCCACAGCGGTGTCCGGGGTAGTGAGGGCGGCGCCTGGAAAAAAATTTCAAACTACATTCATATTGCGAATTTTTCCATACTGAATCTCTCAAACAGTTTCAGAATCATACATTTTAATCCACCAAAACACCCATAATAATAAATCATATATGTCCAGTTTCGATTTAATCATATTAAAACGAATAACAGTACACCCAGAATTTATCATATATTTCCAGTTTTGATTTAATCATATTAAAACGAATAACAGTACACCCAGAATTTATCATATATTTCTAGTTTCGATTAATCATATTAAAATGATTCTTAATGCTTCTAATCCGATTAGAATAGTTATATTGTTATTCCACCGATTAAAGATACGATTAACAGTATCATCATATATATTACCAGAATACACATACAACGGAATATCATATATTCAATTTTATATCGGTAAACATGCATCATCATATATCATATATATCGAATACAATTAAAACACGTAATCAATTAATCTTTTTACGCAAGTAGCTCGATACCACTTTGTTGGGCTTGACATTTAAACGCATTAATGTAATTAAAATTTTAAAGCAATTTCAAACCCTAAAACAGGATCCATGCGAAAATCAATTAATTGAGAGGTTTAGAGATTATACCGAGATATAAAAAATGAGAATCAAAAACCGATCATGCGCCTCGAATCTCCAACGCAATACAAATCGATTGTGCCTCTCACGGTATCCACATTTAACGCCATATACGAACGAATCGAAACGATTCTCGCAATAAGAAGGACTTATGATACTAGCCACCAAAAGGAATGAATTTTCTGAAACTGTTTTCTCTCTAGTCTCTCTCTAAGAGCGGTGATGAGTGAGTTTTATACACATGAATTGGATACATTCGGGCTTAATTTATTGTTGTTATCAAGTCTTTTAGGATGTTTTTATGTGTTTGTGTCTATTCAAGCACGTTTTATATTGTTTTGTAGGATTTGGGACAAAAGTTACATGGATCGACGTTCGGGGTGGCTAGATTCACGTTTTTGGCTTGCCATTTACACAACAGTCACTTCAGAGCTAATTTGACTATAGCTCCGGATATTATTTCGAAAAACTCAAAGACTGAAAGTTGTAGATCTGCTTCTCCTCTTTCCGGAACATCTTGAATCATCAAAATCGGAGTTCGGACGAAGAAGTTATGGCCATTTTCCCAAAGGACGTCGGAGCAAAAAATGTCAGAATGTGTAACAGCACCGGGGCGCTATTTCTAGTTCATTTTGCAATGGCGCAGGGCGCTATAAAGCGATTCTCGTGTCGGGAAAGGTGTTGAAGGCCTGGGGAAGAGGTTGGTTGGGCTGGGACGCGTTTTGGCGTAATTTTAACACCTTTTAGACTCAAAATGGATTGGGTTTGTTCCTAAACTCAAAATTAGACTTATAACCTATAAATACATGATGTAAGGCATAAAATAAGAGGAGATTACATAGCTTAGCCTAGAAAAAACACCACTTTAGATTAGAACATAACCCTAGTTCTTATTAGTTTTGGAGATTGAAGCAACTTGGAGACCATTGAAGATCGAAGAGCAAGAAGAGAAGGGAGCATCAGTTCTTGACAATGATTCTATTTTCTTCTCTCATCCTACTTTTATCTTTTAATGTCTATTCAATTGTGGATTCTTGGTTTTAATTCATTAATTATGAACTAACTTTTTATTAAGATTTCAATTGAACCTTTTATGGCTATAAATTAGTTATTTAATTTATTCCAATTATTTGTGTCAAAGTGAGTTGTTTATCTTGCCTTATGCTTATTGATTAATTATCCGATCAAGAATTACTTTGTTACTCTAGAAGGAATTGGAAGAGGAATTCTAGGGTTAGAATGGGCATGATATCATGTGACTTAGTTATTTGCACGATGAATAATTAGGTTTGTGAATAGAATGGAAATATCTTTTCATGCATGTAACACATAAGGAATTGGGATTGTAACGAGTTTAATTCAATTGTTTTGCATAGGAATATAGCAAAATTAATCTGGATTAAATAGAAGGCAATTGATCACTTGGAAAAGGGCTTTTGGCATTTGAGAGTTCCTGTTAACAATTCAGTAGACATAATAATTGGGATAATTGGATAATTGATTTATAGTTCATAATTGGGGATATTGGAGTCCTAACCCTTATTTACCTGAATTCAATCAAATCTTAGTTTTGTTTATTTGCTTTCTTTTAGACTAATCTCTTTTAATTGTTTAATTTAGTTTTCTTAATTAGAAAAATAGCGATTTAAGATTGTTTAAATAAAATTAGTTTGGTTAAGAATTAGTACTTGGTGATTTTTATTAAATAATTTCTCGTGGGAACGATACTCTACTTTCACTTTATTACTTGTTGACCGTGTATACTTGCACGTATTCATTGATTGTGAAATCGATCAACAAGTTTTTGGTGCCGTTGCCGGGGAATTAATTTAATAATTAGTTTCCAATATTAATTTTAATCAAATTAGTCTTAATTTAAACATTTTTATTTTTATTTTTAATTCTCCTCCTATATTTCTCTCTTTTTAGGTACCATGGATGACTTTGCGTATCAATGGCCATACACGAACATGACTCGACCAATGGAAACATGGAGTCCACCATCCACACAGCAAGTAGCAATGGTTTATGATTATTGTGCTGGAAATCATATGAGTCATCAATGCGCCCATCGGGTTTTGAGTGCAGACACTATGGTGGTGATTACCCCAATAATTATGTCTATCCCAACAACTATCATCATGATTGGGGTATCACGGATTTTTCATGGAGTAACAATAAAGCTCAAGCTCAAGCCCCGAGACAACAAAACAATTCCGGGTTTCAAAATCAGACACAACAACCAGAGCGGAAAGCAAGTTGGGAAGAAGTCGTGGATAGATTTATTATAGCTTCTAAAAAGAAACACGAGGAACACGAAAGGAAACAAAATAAAAGCAGATCTGAATACACAAAGCATAAATCGTCCAATCAAGAATCTAGAAAATCAATTGGGGCGAGATAGCACATCGTTGAACTTCCATCTTCAATACACTTGGCTCCATGACATGAATTAAGGGGCCGATGGTGAGCAGAACCAAATCAATGTTGGATGTGCCAAATGATATAGATGTTGAAAGAGAGAAACAAGTGGGGATAATGACAACAAGGTTTGGGTGAAGAACTAATTGTGAGAACCAATGATGATGAGCCAATGTTATTTATGCCTCAAGTGCCTTCTCCTCCACAGATTCAAGAGTCCTAGTTAGATTCGCAAAACCTTGTCCGATTGGTAGTCATGTCGCCAATAATACTCTACTGTGATGTAAAAGCAAGTACACCTTGAAACCATGGTGCGATGAGTGGAGAAGATAGAAGAAGAAATTGTTGTGTCGACGACAAGCATCTATGCGAGAATATATTCGCATGACACACAATGGAGAAACCACCTAGATGTTGGGCGTTCTTTAATGTGATCTTATCTAAACAAAGCATGCTAGGTGACTTTAATACAATGGCTATCGTAAATGGAAACCTACCAAAAGCTATATTATTTCCAATGGATAGAGGGTTCCTCAACTTTCGAAGAGGAATTGGATAGCGTTGACCAGACAAAGTCAGGCTGAAAGACTGTAAAACAAGCGCTTAATGGGAGGCAACCCAAGTTCAATTTTTATTTTTAATTTTTATTAAGTTTTATACTAGTAGTTTGGAATTTGCATTTATTTAGGATTTAATAAAATTGCTTCTATCATGGTTTTACAGGTTATTCAAGTCAAATTCAAGAGTGGTGCCCAATTTGTTCCATGTGCTTGCTTTATTCTCCAAACTTAGCGGACAAGGAGGAAGATTGCTATATTTTCGTGGAAGTCCGCCGCTTTAATTTTTTCTATTGTAGCCATTGAGGACAATGTCTAGTTTAAGTTTGGGGGCATTTTAGTGTCGTATTGCATATAGTTAGTTATTTACATTGTAGTTCGTTATGTTTTCGGGTTATTTACATTTAGTTTTTGCATTCAGTTTTTTTGTTTAAAAAAAAATTTAAAAATCGCAAAAATAGTAGTTAGTTTACTGTGTTTGTTGCGTTTAGTTTATATTTGCATGATTCCAACTGTTAGATAGTAAAAGTCTATTTTGGCCAATGATGAGACTAGAATTAAGTAGATAAGTATAGTATTGAATATTAAGGCTTTGATGTGATTTCTTGTTATGAATTGAATCTTTTACTGTTTGAAACTGGTATAATCAAGGTTAGCACGTTAATAACAAAATGACTATGTTAACTGATTAAGTTTAAATTGATACATAATGGATTTTTAAGGATAATACTAGTTTGAAGGAATGAAAGACATGAATAGGCGGAGATGGCTAAATTTAGATAAAAACTTAAGTTTGGGGGGAAATTTTGGGATATATAAGCTTCGCTAAAAAAAACAAAACAAAACAAAACCAAAAAAAAAAAAAAAAGAGAAAAAGAAAGAAAAAAAAAAATTACCGCTAGTTTTGTTTGGGGCCTTTGTTACTTGAGTAAAAATGCACGCTCAAGGGGTATCTTAAAACCTAAGCCCTAAGGTCTTATATGGTGCAGGAGTCGTTGGTGAAAGCTCGCTAAGGGTGACACATTGTTAGCCTAATGGAATAAGACATTGCATAGTCATGGTTAAAAAAAACAACAATAAAAGCGGGAAAAGAGCAAAAAGCCCCGTAATGAAAAGTAAAGCATAAGTATCCGGATTGGACTCTTGAACTTGGTGGATGTTTGAATTTTGTTGGATTTAGCTTGTTCATGAATTTTGTTAGTTTGCCTTTGTATGATGCCTTGAAGATATCTATTATGTCTTAAATTTGATTTTATATCGATTAGCATTGTTGTGGAGCACACACGCTTATATCGATGATAATGATCTAAGATTTGATGATTGATTGGGAAATTATTGATTTGTTTTAATATGATGTATTATCATGTTTACTTGATTTCTCTAAAAGCCGGTTGAATAGACTTGTTTACGTCATTCTTTGTTGGATTCAGAGGCATATAGATTAGTTTCATTACATTGCATTGCATAACATTTTTGTGTTTTTGCTTGAGGACAAGCACAAATGTTTAAGTTCTTGGTATTTGATTTGATGAGTTTTATACACATGAATTGGATACATTCGGGCTTAATTTATTGTTGTTATCAAGTCTTTTAGGATTTTTTTATGTGTTTGTGTCTATTCAAGCACGTTTTATATTGTTTTGTAGGATTTGGGACAAAAGTTACATGGATCGACGTTCGGGGTGGCTAGATTCGCGTTTTCGGCTTGCCATTTACACAGAAGTCACTTCAGAGCTGATTTGACTATAGCTCCAGATATTATTTCGAAAAACTCAAAGACTGAAAGTTGTAGACCTACTTCTCCTCTTTCCGGAACATCTTGAATCATCAAAATCGGAGTTCGGACGAAGAAGTTATGGCCATTTTCCCAAAGGACGTCGGAGCAAAAAATGTCAGAATGTGTAACATGCAAAGGGCGCTTATAAAATGATTCTCGTCAGGGAGGAACAAAGGTTGTTGGCGTATTGGGGAAGAGGTTGGTTGGGCCTGGACGCGTTTTGGGCGAATTTTGACACCTTTTAGACTCCAAATTGGATTGGGTTTGTTCCTAAACTCAAAATTAGACTTGTAACCTATAAATACATGATGTAAGGCATAAAATAAGAGGAGATTACATAGCTTTGCCTAGAAAAAAACACCACTTTAGATTAGAACATAACCCTAGTTCTTATTAGTTTTGGAGATTGAAGCAACTTGGAGACCATTGAAGATCAAGAGCAAGAGCAAGAGGGGAGCATCAGATTTGCTGACAACAGATTCTATTTTCTTCTCTCATCCTACTTTTATCTTTTAATGTCTATTCAATTGTGGATTCTTGGTTTTAATTCATTAATTATGAACTAACTTTTTTATTAAGATTTCAATTGAACATTTTATGGCTATAAATTAGTTATTTAATTTATTCCAATTATTTGTGTCAAAGTGAGTTGTTTATCTTGCCTTATGCTTATTGATTAATTATCTGATCAGTAATTACTTTGTTACTCTAGAAGGAATTGGAAGAGGAATTCTAGGGTTAGAACTGGGCATGATATCATGTGACATAGTTATTTGCACAGTGAATAATTAGGTTTGTGAATAGAATGGAAATATCTTTTTCACGCATGTAACACATAAGGAATTGGGATTATAACGAGTTTAATTCAATTGTTTTGCATAGAATATAGCAAAATTAATCTGGATTAAATAGAAGGCAATTGATCACTTGGAAAAGGGCTTTTGGCATTTGAGAGTTCTGTTAACAATTCAAGAGACATAATAATTGGGATAATTGGATAATTGATTTATAGTTCATAATTGGGGATATTGGAGTCCTAATCCTTATTTACCTGAATTCAATCAAATCTAAGTTTTGTTTATTTGCTTTCTTTTAGACTAATCTCTTTTAATTGTTTAATTTAGTTTTCTTAATTAGAAAAATAACGATTTGAGATTGTTTAAATAAAATTAGTTTGGTTAAGAATTAGTACTTGGTGATTTTTATTAAATAATTTCTCGTGGGAACGATACTCTACTTTCACTTTATTACTTGTTGACCGTGTATACTTGCACGTATTCATTGATTGTGAAATCGATCAACAAGCGGCTATGGTTTTTCAATTATGATATCACCCTAAGTAGCTGCTATATATCATATATATAGTAGTTAAAAGGAATTAATCAAATCAAAACCTAATTTCATAAAATCCGAATTTATATATATATATATCTCTTAATTAAGTCTTACTTAATTAATATACATATATAAAATTATCCTTTTAATTTAAATTAAATGATTTAAATACTATTAATCATATTAATATATTTAAATCCTTAAAATTTAAATTAATTCCCTTTTAAATAATGTTCTATGTGTGTGACCTATAGGTTATTATTACGTTGGCAATAATTTTAAAATCATATTATAAAATTATAAGCGATTGAGCGGCATCTAGTAATGCATCACTGCTACCCAAGTAATAATAAGATCGATGATTCGATGCAACCTTTTAAATGACCAATGTTTCAATGTAATTTAATCCTTTTAACCTTAATATCCTAGATTAAACTCGAGTCATGGAATGTGTCATACTCTTCATAATTTAATCTGAGTTTTCTTGATCAATGAGTAGACTATATGAAACAAATCACTATTTGAGCATGGCCATGCATTTCATAGTCCTACTCAATCAAGAGGCCTATGGATATCACCCATAATATATAGGATGGTTAAATTCCATCTAGATCACTCATATTTCTCACACGATTAATGATGAACCCAATAATCACCTTTATAGTCCACCCTATTAAAGGTGACATTTGATGATATCAAAGTACATAAATTCTCGTGTAGTAATATAGCGATTTCAGGTCGGAGGACCATTACATCATTGTCACTATGAGAATTGCTAATGACACTTCGCATAATGCTCCATATAGAATTCTCATGGTAGGTCTGTCCAGTACATCGTTCTCTAACATGTACCTATGCATTGACTTAATATCTCATATATTTATGACCAATGAGATTTGGTCATCAATCGATCCACATACTTAGTCTCAATGCATCATTGTTGTCCCATCAACAATGATACTTTTATTAGGGACATTTAAGAACACTGATACTAATGGTAATATATAATCTCATGTTCAAGTCACATACTTGAAACTATATAATTTGTATCATTATTCTAAGGAATTTTATTATGTTAACAATTATATTACGCAGTAAATAAAATCATATATTTATTCAATCAAATATAATATCAAAACGTTAAGCAATTATATCAAATAATTGGCCTCTAGGGCATAAACTCTAACCGCTCCTAATAGCACGCTCTCCTAAATAGAGCTCCCAGCCTCCATCTGTGAAGAGAGGAAATCTCCGGGTGGAAATCAAATACTCTACTCTAGTAGGGTGTCCATCCTCAAAACCGATGGTTAAATGTTCCCCTGAGTATGGAAGCTATGTGATGGCGTCAGTCATCAGCAACTCCAGCTACATACGGCAGTGAGCGAAATCCTCAGATATAGGGACCTTTGGCAAAATAGAATGGTGCCATCGTCGTCCTCGTGGATAGGTATCTAAGCCTAACACACTCATGGGACGCAAACATGGAAGCCTCTCATAGGCCCAAAACTGCCAACACAATGGCAAAACATCTGCTATCAATAAACACTCTTAACCTATGAATGGGAAACGACAAGAGAAATACTCACCAGCAGGAACGGGTAAAATCCTAGCAAAGCCTCGGTAAACCACAGCGAGAGCAGACGCATGCCCCGGAGGAAATAGGCAAAGGTGTAAGAGCCCCACCATACTCTCTATATACGATCCACATCGCGCGTGTGGCGTTGACCAAAGCGAAAGATACCGTGGAAGAATTATCTCGCTGTGGCGACCTCGAATGATCATCGGGAACAATCACCGCAGAATGCGATCCCTGATCCTGACATCATCGAGCATGGGCTCACTCAATAGCCCGCTTCATAACATCTACGCCAAAAGGACCCGAACGGACGATCCGCGCTTTGAGCGCCTCATGGAACTCCTAATAAGGATCTCGATGGCGAGGGGTAATATTCGCCATGCAAGGCACAATCCCCCTCCAAACTCCATACCTGTAATAAATCGCCAATCCATAGGCGTCATCATCACCTCGCAATCCAGCAGGTAGAGTGACTGAGTCTGATGAAACCATCGCTCAGACAATGCCCTGAGGTAACCCCAAGGACAACGACGGGGAAGGATGGAGAAGAATGCCCCAAATCCCCACTCATGCACTACTGCTCTATAATCAGGATGAAGCGCATGGTACATGGAGTGGATGCTAAACCAGTTCCCTCGAGGCTGTGTAAAACCTAGAACCTACATGAAATGCAGATCAACATCAGAACCCTTTAATCCTCATCAATAGGAAAGAAGGAAGATCAAAGTCTAACGCCATACCTCGTTAGCATGCAAATACATCGATGGATGTCTGCCCAAATCACCCAGTAACTCTGGGTTCACCACCTGAATGCTCGGAAGCTCCCTACATGGGACATGTGCAGCAGGAGCGGGATCCTCAATCGGAATATCCGCCTCCTTGTCCTCAACGTCGCACATCTCGCACTGGACGGGGCGTATCACGACCTCCACCAATCGATTTAGGTCATTCGGCGGTAATCGGGGACGAGGCACTTCGAAGCCCTCCACCGTGACGCCATGCGAAGCGGTCCCAGTAGAATCGCTTTCGGTGATCCGGATCTATAATATCTGGACAACAAGTCTCCAAATCACCTCAGAAAGGGTGTGGAATTTTCTTACCTGGAGCTTTTAAATGCATTTATGACTATATGCATGCATGCATTTACTTTAAACATATAATAGAGTTAAAATGCATGACTACCCAATGCCAATATTTGGAAAATTTTGCCATAGTCCCCATTGAAAATAGGACTATCCACATGCACACAGACATGTCTAGGTGGCCATTCAATAGCACACCTGCCCCAAAGTCATATACATAATATATGCATTAAAAATCAAAATCATCATGCATAAGGCCAACCTCAATGCTAGGAGTATTTTGCCTTTCTACCTTTTGCTCATTGGACCTCAAATAGGACAAAAAATAGAAGAAAAAGGTGTCAATTTGACTGTCTCAAAAGTCAAATTTTTTCATATCATTATGTTCAGCATGGTTTAACACTAACATTTACTATGTTGAATATTTTTTATCAAGTCATATGTGCATACATAATCACTACTATGTGTTTAGATGCATTTCGTGCGATAACTCACAATCCAACGGATAGAAACTGGAAAAAAATACATGCATACGTTACCAGGATAGTGTAGAATACTTGTACGGTGATGAAATTTGAGTGAAGTAGCTTAACTCAAAGAGATCCGAAGAAGGCTCGCGGTTTTTCTAAGCGAAGTGAGTTAAAATGAACTTGCGAAGGCGTGTTTCAGTCACCGATTTATCATCCACGCTTGGTCGCAGGCCCACCTACGGCTGCAGCAGGTGCACCTGTGGCTCCTATATGTGGGTCCCACCCCTCCAGCTCGGTCCAATTCGAGTTGAAACAGAGTTCTTACGGACTAAAAAGGTCAAATCGAGAAGAAAAACGCCACGCGATTGAGCAAAATTGCATACAATCTTGGTCCTCTCAGATGAGACTTTGAATCTGTACATCACTCATTGGTTGTCGCCCGAATACAAGGTATACCCTGCCGATGACTTCAGTTGTCACAAATCAAATCCGGCAATACCTCGTACAGGTCCGATGCCGCTAACTCCGGGTCATTACCCTACGTAGGTCCCCGACGGGTTACAACGTAGGTCCCGACGGGGTTACAACGTAGATTCCTGGGGTTACAACACGCTCATCCGCTTGGCATGTCTATCAACGAAGGTCAAGCGACCTTGACGATATTCCACCGATGATGGCAATTAAACCCATCAAGCATTGAGAACCTATTCGGGAGTTATGTACTTACTCATGCGTCCCCGATGAGATTCTCGACGGGTTACAACATATATCTCCTGTGATAGTAGTAACGATATGCTCACCGTAGATTGACACACATGTCAACAAGGGTCAAGCAACCTTAACGTCATTTCAGCCGATAGCGATTAAACCTATCAGAGCTCTAGAGCTATTCGAGGTCTTCATACCCAACTGCTCATATTCCCCAGCGGACCCCCGGCGGGGGTCATGACGCAATGCTCCGTTGATCTACACGTCAGCGAAGGTCAAGCAACCTTGACGATCTCCTCACAGAGTCTCAGCCGTTGATTCACACGTCAGCAAAGGTCAAGCAACCTTGACAGTATATCCCACAGGATGTTTCAACCGTTGATTCACACGTCAACAAAGGTCAGGCATCCCTGACAGCATTTGCTATTGGCAGTAAATCCAACAGAATCGTGACATATCCTGGCGATACTAGCCAGGAGAGGTCAACATTATCAAAGAGGATAGATGATGGAATATGTTATACACATCCTCAAACAGATCAAGCTTTATCCCCATAGATCTCTTGCACACAAGAGGTACCTCTTCAGGATCGAATCATTATCAAGTACACAGGAATTTGGTGATAACTCCAACATCAACATCCTAATAGATTTGGCTTACACATCAGATCTGGTCAGTATTGCCAATCCCCAGTTGAAGAAATAGGGAGCCAACAATCATCCCCAGCGTGTTGGGCTACAACCCCGTACACATGAATCATACATTTACATCATTTTTGATACCTATAGTACCACATTCGTCTTGTTGCATTTCAAGTGTCTAGGATTCTTTATCCTACCCATGCATGAGTATGATAAAGAGGGGCATCATGAACACTCAAAATTTTCTTCAGACTATCACACTAACATTGCAGGAGGATGATTCGCCTTTTTAGAGAGAACCACGAAAGACAATCCAAATCCAGCCGGATACTACCTAAGTTCAAAGATCAACCCCGTGACGTAACTGGGAGTAACAAATCCAACCTCGAGATAACCACGAGGCTCAGTAAATACAATATCAAAACACACCGGAGAAGACCGATTAATCTCTTGAGATAACCCCGAGGTATCCAGGTCCTCAGCCCCAACCACGAATAGCCACCAACCTTGGTGATAACCCCAAGGAATGCACTTTCGGCGATAACCCCGGAAATGCTTGTTTCAAATGCCACCAGCTTCAATCTCAACGCTCACAACAAGATACACTGCACCAACCCAGCAATAACATCGGGAAGACAGGCACACCTCAAAGATGACAATGAGGACCTTAGACAATTACAGCAGTCCAATCTCAGCGAAGTCTGAGCAACGTCTGCTTTATCATCCCAATCCGGCGATAACACCGGTGAGGGGCAACATCGTCATCTCATCCAACA
Source organism: Panax ginseng (assembly GCA_020205605.1). Lineage (NCBI taxonomy): Eukaryota > Viridiplantae > Streptophyta > Magnoliopsida > Apiales > Araliaceae > Panax > Panax ginseng. The sequence continues at coordinate 45,144,970 of CM035148.1, forward strand.
CGATGCCACATCACGTCTCTACGCAACGATGTCCCACAAGGCTAATCAATCCCGAGTGACTATTGTGCGGGGTTACGGATGAAAGTTGAAGCTTGAAGACCGGAGGGCATCATCCCATCTTCAATGACTTCGCACAAACTCTAATCCCATTCCATCGTACAACTCTCAACAATGGCGGTCCGAAATAGGTCCTATATACCTCAAACGGATGCCCGGATTACACTTCTGAAAATCCGAGTGGACATTACAATGCCTGAGTGCACGTACTTCGAGACAATCCGACCCGACAAACCCGGGCTGACCCGACTCGCCTCTGGTACACCTGTGGCTCATATGCCTATAAATAGAGGGCTTGGGGTGCTGATTTTTAAGAGAAAAAAGACGGGGAAACCCTGCACAATTTGCTCTGCACTCGTCATATAGTGTATTTTCCCACTTTCAAACACCTGTGATCTCATATATAGCCTCTTTTGTACCCACAAAAGCTAGTGTTTACCCACTCTAAAGATATAGAAGCCTTTTTTATCAGTTAGCTGTAAACCTTCTCACACACACTTTAGAGTCTTTCTCTTCATCTTTGCACACACCCTTCTACACGTTGAGAGTCGTGTTGCTTGCTTTTGCCCGGACTTCGGTCCGTGGTTTCATTCTAGTCTGTATATATATATATTATATATATATACTTATTTATATATATATATATATTGACTAACATTATTGAGTTATGCCTCGATTGAGCCTAGACTTCGGTCTGGAGCGTTTACCTACTTTTATATATATATATATATATATATATATATGAACTGTGTGTCGAACTTTGTTCGATGAGCCTAGACTTCGGTCTGGAGTGTTTATTGCTTTAATATATATATATGTACATTTATATATATTAACTGTGTGTCGGACTCTGTTCGATGAGCTTGGATTTTATATCCGGTGCGTTTACTCGCTTTTATATATATATACTTATATATATGAACTGTGGTTAAACTCTGTTCGATGAGCCTGGATTTTACATCCGGTGTATTTACTGCTTTTATATATATATTCGTCCTGCCTGGAGTTTTCTTCGTGGCAGTTGATCGCTTTATAGCTTTATTTATGTTTTGTCCCGCCTGGAGTTTCCTCCGTGGCGGTTGATAGCTTTTAACAACTTTATTTACATTTCTGATCCCCCATGGAGGTGCTTCGTGGTTGGTGATCATGTCCGTATATATATATTTACCGCTTTTATATATATACCTGTTTATTGCTTTCATATAAACTGCAGTATTTTGTGAGCCTAGAAATCATGTGATCACAGATTCATCCCATTGAATCTAGATTCGGTTCCCATGATGGACATTTTCACCGTAGTATGTTTTTGTAAATTATTCTGCGGTGTCTGAATTTCCTCAGATGGTTTCCATACCCACGAGGAAGTCGGCATTATTTTGTACATTATTTTCATACGGATGCCTCGCATTCGTAAAATAAAATCAACTAAGCCGCACACTTAATAAAATGGGAGTGTAAAAGGTCTCAATTACTATTGAGCATCAGGGTTTAAAAAAACCTTTTTATAAAACATCATTGCTATATCTTGCTAAAAATTGAATTTTCACATAAATTTAAACCCTGTGTATATAGTTTCGAATGAGGCCTCGCACAACTTCCATATAACAGCACATTGCCCCACACACACACACACACTCAGATAATAGTTTCTTGAAAGAGGCGGTCACCATGGTAACACGGATGTCGGGGGTGCCTAACACCTTCCCTCGCATAACCATGTCCCCGGACCCTAAACGAATCTCGGTTTCGTCGACCCGTATATCAGTGTCACCTCACTGGGTCAATGTGCAAACCTTTTATCGGTTGTGTTGGTACAACCATTTAAAAAACCAACTGGCGACTCTTAACAGTCCCATCGTCGACATTATACATGTCGGACCTTTTTCACTTGTTTTTTCAAACAAATCTCACCTAAAATGAGAACACCAAAGAACAAGTAACGGAAAGGGACACCCAAAAATCCCGACGTCGACATCTACTCTACTCTAATCTAATGGAATTCTACCCATTTAATCCTTGTGATTCTCCTCCTTTTATATGCCTCTTCATGTGTCGTTTAGAGTCCTTAAAGTCCTTGAAACAAACAGTTCAAACCAATCCTCCTTCAACTAAAATTCTGAAAACTCCTTTTTCTTTCGTGAGCCTTGCCAAGCGAAGGTCAATCTTGAATCTTGCTTCATACAAGGCTTTTTACACTAGGAATGCCCGCCTGGTTAGTACTTTTCCAGAAATTACAGAAATGCCACTAAGCTCCATTTTTCACGTTTTGACCTTCCGAAACCGTTTTCTACAACACAAACACAAAACAAGTAAAATTAAGCCTTAACGATGTCCAATTCGTAGGTATAAAATCCACTCATCAAATACCCCCAAACTCAAGACTTTGCTTGTCCTCAAGCAAAAACACAAAAGAACTAAAAATAAACAAACTAACTCAACTACATAAATGCATATGCATGATCTACTTCCTAATATACCTACGAAACAAGTAAGAAATCAGCAATATGTATAGCAACAGTCCTTAAAGATACCAATGATACTCAAACAATATATCCAATCAAGTCAAAGTCCATTACTCTAACCAGTTATTCAATCCAAACATGTCATCACCCATGTTGTGCGTGTGTGCTCGTCAACCATTCTAACCGACCAAAGTTCAAAATAATCACATAACAAACGTCTTAGTAGGAAAATTTTAGTTCCAATTCAATTACTTCTGTGAACATGACAACTCCAGTTAAAACTAAGCAATTACTAAGTCCAATGGTAAATACATGATTTATTTCTACCTTTATTCAATCACGATGGCATTTTTGATCTTTCTCGTGTTTATAATTGACTGTGAAATGTCTAGTTCTCTTAGGCCTTAGGCTTTTCAATGTTACCCATTAATGAACTTTCGACCAACGAATCCCAAACCAGATGGCTTTAGGGCGCTAGGTGTAAAGACATCCCATAGGGCTTACTTGTTCGAGTAACAAAGGCCATAAAACCAAACTAGTTAATGCATTTATATATATATAATTTTCTTTTTCTGGATTTTCTATATTTTTTCTTCTTTTTTTTCATTTTCTTTTTTCTTTTTTCTTTTTCATTTTCAATTTTTTTTAATTTTTTCAATATATATACCCTATAGATTCCCCTCAAACTCAACCTTTTATGTCATTCCAACCTTTACTGTCAGTTCACTAATTTCTTTAAAATTTAAACAAGATTTCCCCCCAGAAACAAATTATGAAACCCTTGAACCAAGTGGATTAAAACAGTTAAACTTTAAGTGCTAACCAATTACATAAGTTTTAGACAGGCTCAGATTTTCTTCATGATTAAAATTAGAACTCATCATCAATTATCAATACTGTTCAAGTTAACATACAAAACCAATCTTATCATAGGCCAAGCTAAATTCAAACTAATCCATTGCATAGATTCATGCAAACATTCTATATACAAACACTAAATGCAAAAGAAAATATTTTTGTGATTTTTTAAATTTTTACCTCTTTCTTTTTAATGAAACATGCCTATAATATTCAAAAATAAAAATAACTAACCAATGCAATGTATGTGAACTAAACAATTATGTAATGCAATATGATCCACCCCCAAACTCAAAGTGACAATGTTCTCATTAGTTAAATAGAAAGAATTTAAGAGTTAAGGACTTCCCTGAATGGTTAAGCGTCGCGCTCGACCTCCGCATCATCGATGTCTGGTGGTGGATAAACCGATAATGGCTAAGGATCGGGGAACTGAACTAGAGCGACATTCGCAAATTTTTCTTCTATTAAAAGCTCATGTGGTGCTGAAGAACTTTCACCTCGATGTCTTTTAAGGTGCCATATGATACAATTTAAGCAATTCCCCCAACTTGTCTAGCTAAAGGTACCATAACTGCCTTGTGAAGGTGTACTAGCAAATCTAGTCTTTGAAGCTTTCTGCCAAACACCTTATGTGTTATCTATATGTATTCTCAACATCTCCCCCAAACTCAATGTAAGACCAATCCTTGGAGCCTTTAGGAGTATACAACAATGATTAACCAAGACAACACCACTTTGTGACACACCCCCAAATCCCGGTACTTCATTACCTCAAGATTTGGTGTTCACGTAATCAAAATAATTATATCTAACTACCCAATCATAATAAAATTGAATAATAAAAACCAGCCCATACAGGATTATACTTAAATAAAAATCTCTCAGGTTATCTAACGTTTAATTACAATCATTCAAATGCGGAAATTAAATTATACATCAAAACATTATAAAAAAAGTCTATTATCATAACGATAAAATAACATTACAAGTCTTCATCACTTGTACATTTTTCCCTTTCCTTTGCTAGTTGTAGGTTCATTTACCGTGTCAACCTTAGCTGCAATAAGTATATAAATATGCAAGAGTGAGCAAACAAAGCTCACTTGAAAAAAGAATGAATAAATTTACAACATTACAAAATTTGCCAAAAATAGGCTCAATAGAACTGAATGATAGGTTCTATTAACATTCTGAAACATACTATTGAGGGTTTAATGACCACGAACCATGTCCACAGTTATAAATAATCTTTCAACTTTAACTTTAACAGTCATATGACTATAAGGACTCCACGTACTTAGGGGATCAGCCCTTCGTACAATGTATTGTGCACAACCATTTCAACGTTAAGCGTAAACCTCTAATAAAAGAGTTGTTCATATCAGTATTTAGAATACAAGTCCGCACCAAAGTAGGTTTGGTTTGGATACATTACAATGTAATTTAGAATTCAACGGTCATCAACTAAGGATTAGTTGAATACAAAAGAACTAACTGTATGCTATAGAATAATCATAACTGAATCGATATTTGTAAATTAATATCATGCTTTAGGAATAATCTAATAGCACAAACATTGAATAATCATAACATACTTTACTTGAACAATATTAAGTCAAGGTTATTGAGAATTGGATACTAAGCATGCATAGTGAATAGTAATTTGAACGATAAAGTTATTCAACACTAGAATATTAAAATATAGTGACTCGCGTGCTAAATAACAAGTTACATATTAAAGAAACTTGCTCAATGTTAAAATATAAGATTTAGAATACTTGCATCATGAACAACTAGAAACAAGAACTTACTCAATAATAGACAATCTAGCTCTACGAAAGTGTAGAGTTAGCAACTTACGTAATTGTAATTGAATTAAAAGCAATATAGTACTCAACGAATTTAAACTTGCACAACAAAGTTTTAGGGTTAGAGAACTTGCCTTGAGCACAAGCTAAACCTTACAACTCGAATCTTAATACCCTATATATACGTCATCATGACATAATTAGTCAGTACCAACATTCTATATAAACAAGTATATACCTCATGTAGGTTTGATTTTCAATTCACATAATCGAATTACGTTAATACTAATACTAGTTAACCCTTGATAACATTCTCATTCTTAGTTTAGTACTACTAAAATCATAATTTAACAGTCTTATGATTAACACATAAAATTTGTTTTCAAACTTTGTGTAAATAAATAAAATCGGCTGAGACCATTCTTAACTCATGTTTGCTGCATACGATTTTCATTGTGGTTCGATGCTATTTGCGGTATTGACTTGTAGTGCAATATGAGACTCGAACCAGAAGATTAGCGGCATGGCAGGTGTGAAATGCAAACACAAGCTGCACGAATAATATCTTTGTTGAAGCATATTGCAACTCCGAACTTCTATGACCAAATTTCTAAGAACAAGATGAACAAAAAGCCAAATTGGCCTACAAGCTCCTTTCTAACAAACTAATTAACATATAATACACATATAGACTTCATATAAACATAATTTAAATACTCTTAACAGGTTTTTACTCATATAATAACATAAACATCAATTTTACAACACCCAATTTCACTGTTTTTGATAGAAACTCCATTTTTGACATTTTCAGTGAAACTTATCACAGTAACTTTGTTTTTCAACCAAAACCATTAATTCTAAATACTTTGTTTATGTTTATTCATCCTCTTTCAAATTCCATAGTCAATTTATAATTTAAACAACTACTAAAACCTTAATTTTACTTTTAAACTAAGCCATATTCATACATATTCATATAACTCACTATAATATGGGTTTCTTCATAAAATACATACATACATGAATTAGTTTATCTATACTCATATACAAACTTTATGAAAACAATTCATATAACAACAACTATCATATAAAGCTATATACATCAAAAATTCATCTTTTACAAATATTTTACAAAGAACTTTTTGGAAGAAGAAGACAACAAAACTTTTAGAAAAATAGGAGCAAGATGATACCTTAATTTAGAAGAAGATGATGGCTATCTTTGATTCTCAAGCTTCTTCTCTTTATCTAAAACCTTCTAGGATTTCTCTCAAGCTTTCTCTCCCTTTTTCTCTTTTCTTCTTTCTTCTGAGTCTTTCTTCTCCTAACTCTATCTTATGTAGTAAAATATAACGTATATAGGTAATAATATATGCATTAATTATATAAAATTAATATAGAGATAACTGATATCAGTTATCTAAGTTTTAAAATTCAAAAGCCATAAGGCTTGTTTGGCTAGGCTAATAAAAATAACACTTTAAACCTTACACCTTGTTTGGTAAACCAAATTAAAACAAATGGATTAATCCTTATACCTTGTTTGATAAAATACTATTAGATTAAAGACTTAATATGCATTAAGGCTTGTTTGGTAAACTAATTAAACTCCTTTAATTTATTTTAGTAACTTCTTTATAGCAAGGTTATTAGTCAAACTTCTATTTAATTAAATTTTTATAATCAATTTAATAAATTCTAATACTAATCTATTAAATTACTTTAACACATAAATCACTACCACATAATTATAATTTCCTTTATAATTATAATTTTATTTAACTAACTAACACCTTATTTTAATTACAAATTCCAATTAAAATATTATAATTCATTTAATCATTATAAGCTCTCTAATTTAATTATTAAATTAAATTAGTATATAATCTCATCACAATTTATTTTCTTAACTCCTTAATTATTTACTTAACAAATAATTAACTAAATCAAATCAAATCAAATTGAACAATTATTTAATCAACAATGAACGTATCCATTAAATATTTATATAATTTAATAAATATTTAATATTACAATTTAAAATTCTAGAATGTTACATTATTCCCTCCTTACAAGGATTTTGTCCTTAGAATCACAACTCAAACAATACATTCGTTACATTCTTCTCTTCTTACAAAGATTCTGTCCCCAGAATCGAAGACACAAATTAAACAAATAACTCAGGGTAATCTTTAATCATTTTATCCCCGAGTTCCCACGTAGCTTCTTCAGCGTTGTGGTTCCTCCATATCACCTTCATAGAAGGTATAACTTTATTCATGAGCACCTGTTCTTTCCTATCAACTATCTGGATAGGAATCTCTTCATAGGACAAGTCTTTATCAAACTGCAACGGTTCGTACTCGATCACATATTTATAATCGGGTTTATACGGTCGTAACACCGAAATGTGAAAAACATTGTGAATGTTTTCCAACTTTGGAGGTAGAGCTACCTCGTAAGCCACTTCTCTCACTTTTCGCAGCACTTCAAACGGTCCAATAAACCTCGATCTTAGATTTCCCTTTTTCCCAAAATGAATTTTCCCCTTCCAAGGAGAAACTTTTAGGAATACAAAAGTTCCTACGTCGAATGCACGATCTTGTCTATGTTGGTCATCATACTTTTTCTATCTGTCTTGGGCTGCTACCAATCTTGTTCTGATGAGTTTCACAACCTCAGCAGTTTGTTGTACCAGTTCTGGTCCTAACAACTGGCGTTCACCGACTTCATCCCAAAGACGTTGAGTTCAGCACTTTCTCCCGCATGATGCCTCGTAAGGTGGCATACCGATGCTTTCAGCGTGGTAATAATGTTGTTGTAGGCGAATTCTACCAACAGTAAATATTCATCCCAGCTTCCTTTGAAATCCATGACGCATGCTCTCAGCATATATTCCAACGTTTGGATTGTTCGTTCATTTTACCCGTCAGTTTGCGGATGGTATGCTGTACTCATTCGCAACAGTGTTCCCATACATTCTTGTAGTCTCTTCCAGAAGTTTGATGCGAACCTTGGATCTCTATCTGACAAAATTGACACTGGAACTCCATGTCTTAACACGATTTCTTTAACGTACAATTTCGCTAGTTGATTAAGATTAAATCTAATCTTTATTGGCAAAAAGTGTGCAGATTTTGTCAATCTGTCCACTATTACCCATATCGCATCGTATCCTTTCTGAGTCGTTGGAAGACCTACCACAAAATCCATCGTGATATGCTCCCATTTCCATTCTGGTATTTCCAACGGTTGAAGTAAACCGCTTGGTCGTTGATGTTCAGCTTTCACCATCTGACACGTCAAGCATTTTGCAACTCATTCTGCAACGTCTCTTTTCATATTTGGCCACCAAAAATGTCGCCGCAAATCTTGATACATCATTGTACTTCCTGGATTAATCGAATATCTTGTGTTCTGTGCTTCGGTCAAGATTTCGTCTTTAAGCTCTCGCACTGCTGGAACCCAAATTCTTTCCTCGAACCGTAGTAGTCCTTCGGTATCGATCTTGTATTTTACATCACTACCCTCAACCAGATTATCTTTTATTTTCCCATACTCTTCATCTTGTAGTTGAGCATCCTTTACTTTGTCCACTAAAGTTGGACCAACTTCTATCTGGAATAGTTGTTCGTCGAATTCTTTTGGAAATTTGATTTCCAACTCCAGTTTTGTCATTGCTGAAATGAGCTCCACCTGAGTTGTTATCAGCATCAACTTTTCCCGACCTTTCCTACTTAAAGCATCTCAAACCACATTCGCTTTGCCCGGATGATAAAAGATCTCACAATCGTAATCTTTTATCAATTCCATCCATCTTCTTTGACGCATGTTCAGGTCTTTCTGAGTGAAAATATACTTCAGACTCTTATGATTTGTATAGATTTCACATTTCTCTCCATAGAGATAGTGTCTCCATATCTTCAGAACAAATATCACTGCAGCCAATTCCACATCATGAGTCGGATACCCTCTCTCATAATCCTTCAGTTATCTTGATGCATATGGAATAACTTTGTCGTTCTGCATAAGAACACAACCCAACCCTTTGTGTGAGGCATCACTATACACCACAAAGTTTCTTATATTATCTGGTAATGCCAGCACAGGTGCCATACTTAACTTTTTCTTCAAATCTTGAAAACATTCTTCACACTTCTTCATCCAAACAAATTGTACAACCTTCCTTGTCAAATTTGTTAACGGAGTGGCTATCTTGGAAAAGTCTTGAATGAATCGTCTGTAATAACCGGCCAGTCTCAAGAAACTCCTCACCTCCGAAGGTGTCCTTGGTTCTTCCCAATTGATTACAGCTTTCACTTTCGATGGATCCACTGAAATTCCATCTTTGTCAATCACATGACCCAAAAATTGTACCCGATCGAGCCAAAATTCACACTTAGAGAATTTCGCGTACAACTTTTCCTTTCTTAGTGTCTCCAATGTTAAACATAAATGTTCCATGTGTTCTTCTTGAGTTTTGGAATACACTAGAATGTCATCAATAAATAGTACAACAAACTTGTCTAAAAATGGTTTAAACACCCTATTCATCAAATCCATTAATGCAGCAGGGGCATTGGTCAAACCAAAAGACATCACCAAAAACTCGTAATGTCCATACCGAGTTCTGAATGTCGTTCTAGGTATATCCTCCTTCCTTACCTTCAATTGGTGGTACCCGCTTCTCAAATCTATTTTAGAGAAATATTTAGCACCCTCAACTGATCAAACAAGTCATCATCAATTCTTGGCAACGGGTATTTATTCTTAATAGTGACTTTATTCAATTCCCTTTAATCAATGCAAAGACGTATCGACCCATCCTTCTTCTTCACGAATAACATTGGTGCTCCCCACGGTGATACGCTTGGTTGAATATACTTCTTATCTAGCAGCTCTTACAACTGCACCATCAGTTCCTTCATCTCTACCGGAGCCATTCTGTACGGGGCCTTCGATATCAGGGCAGTTACTGGCGCTAAGTCGATCACGAACTTAATTTCCCTGTCAGATGGAAGTCTTGGCAAATCCTCTGGAAACACATCCTCAAATTCACTCACCACTGGTATCTCTTCCAGTTTCACATCCTTCTTCTGAGTATCGACTATGTAAGCTAAATAGCCCACACAGCCTTGACTCAACAATTTCTTGGCCTGCATAATCGTCAGACATTTTATTTGTCTAGGCTATTTGCTACCATAGAATACTACCTTTGACGAAGTCATAAGGTTTACACATTTCTTTTGGCAATCAATTACCGCTCCATACTTGAACAGCCAATCCATTCCCAAAATAACATCAAACTCTCCAAGTCTAATCGGAATCAAATTTACCATCAAAATATTCTCCTTAATGTTCACCCTACAGTTATTGTATACGAACCTAACAGGGATTACTTCCTTATTCACAATTTCTATGTTCAAAGGGAAATTCAGTTCTTCACTAGGCACTCCTAACCTCTTAGCAAATTCATCAGATATAAACGAATAAGTAGCACCTGAATCAAATAATACATAAGCATTTATATCATTGATTGGAATAATACCTGACACCACATCTTTTGATTGCACAGCATCTTGCACAGTCGTGTTGAAAGTTCTAGATGTAGGTTTGTTTGATGTTGCAGGTCCAGCAATGGCCCATGTACCTCCATTGCTTCTGGTTGTCTCTCCAGTCTTCTTCTTAGGGCATTCACGTGCAAAGTGATCTTTGGATCCACACGTGAAGCACACGTTCTTCTTAGGTTGAGTGCAATTTGGGGCGATGTGACCCTCTTGGCCACAATTGAAGTATACTCATTTCCCCATCAAGCATGCACCCTTGTCAAACTTCCCGCATGTAGCACATGCTTCAAACTTCTTATTTTGCTAGTTACCCTGCTGGTTTCCAGCACCCACGTTCCCATTCCACTTCCTCTTCAAGTTGTTGTTGTTGTTGTTGTTGTCGTTTCCACTACTACCACTTCCATTCTTAATTTCCACCTCATTCTTTTTCTTCTTCTTACATTTCTCGATTGAACTTTGTCACTTTCTTTCGCCTCCACCTTCAATGTAGTATTGCTTTCTCCATCACTTTCTTTGCGAAAGTCTTTAATCGAAATAGGAAACCTTCTTCTGTAAACCAGGCTTCATCCTTGTTCAAACCTCTTCGCCTTGCATTCGTCCGTACTGACTTGATATGGTGCAAACCTCGCCAACTCGTTGAATTTAGCGGTATACTTAGATATCGTCATCATTACTTGTTTTAGTTCTAGAAATTACACTTCTAGCTGACTCTTCAAACTCTCTAAGAAATAGGTCTCGAAGAATATTTCCTTAAACCTATCCCAGGTCATCACCCCTGGCCCTTCACGAGTTTTATTGGCCTGCCACCAATAACTAGCTTCTGCTTTCAATATAAAGGTTGCGAAAGCTGTGACGCCCCCAAAATAGGTATACAACACTCATTCCGAGTCGCCAAATACATGGTACGTAAAGCAACTACAACTTCAATAATACAATTGTCGTAAAAAATACGACAACACATACTCGTGAGTTTAAATACAAATATTGTCTTCTAGACAATATTCACATTCAAATAAGTCCTCATTACAATTATTGATACACTATTTTACAAAATAGTGAGGACTACTAAAACAACTATCTTGAATCATCACTCCATACCCCGGCTAGTTCCTGCTAAATTCTCTCCTCCTGAGAAGAACAATGGAACAAAAAGGAAATGGGTGAGCTCAACTAGCCCAAGAAAAGAATATTATGACTAAGATAATATACAACAAATTATCATTAGTCTTCAACAGGAAAAAAAATCGATAAAATATAATAGACAACAAGTTTTAGATCAACAATCGCAATGAAATAAAGAATCCATTAGAAGAGTCAAGTAGAAAAGAATTCCACTATCTTCTAAGATTTAAAAGTCCATCATCAATATTTTATCCCCAGTAACATCAATCAATATACATCTTGAATCAAATATTCATCTTTGCACTACAAAGCAAAGAGATATTCATTTGTATCACCAAATGGTCATGTTCATCTCAATACATTCATCTCTTTGCACTACTGGCCAAAGATATTCATTAGGTAATCATTCATCTTTTGCACTACAGTGCCAAAGATATTCATCGATTAATCATTCATCTTTTGCACTAGCCAAAGATATTCAATAATATCATCATTTAGGACCTAAGATGATAAAAATATATTAAAGAAATGAATCCAGTGAAACAAAATAACAAATATTAGAGATTCGTATTACAGTTTATCCAAAATCAATAATACTCCATAATAACCAATTTTGAAGCAAAATTCAAGAATAAAGATTAAAACATGGATACAATCAAAGATAGTAACCATAATAGACATCTTGGACAAAAAGAAAAAAATTCATTTTTCGGTGAATAGTGTCATATTCGTGAATAATCTGGTATCGTGAATAGTGCCAGATATCGTGAATAAGAACTCTAGACACACCAAAGATAGAAATTTCCACAAGAAAAATCATCATGCTTCGTGAATAGTACTCGTGAATAGTAACTCGTGAATAGTAACTCATGAATAGTAACTCGTAAATAGTAATTCATGAATAGTAACCCCGACATGAAAAGTTACAAATTTGATAAAAAGTTCCAACCAATATTTTGGCATACTGATATTGAAGAAATAATATCACTTACGAAGAAAATAACATCCCTTACCTCAAAAAGATAATACTTACGGGTTTGAATATCGGATATATAGTCTTTGAAAGAACTTGCACCAGATATAGCAACACTCAAAGTATCAAAATACTCACAAGAATACGCTCGATAATATAGAGAGAGAAGAGAGAAAGCGTGATGTTTCGTGTGATTTTCAATTCTAACTTAGCCCTCTATTTATAGGAAAATGTTAAAGCACGTCAAGCAAACTTGACCTCGCTACACGATGGCTTTACTCGCTACTATTGCCACCCACCACATTTGAAATAAAATTCAGCACATTTCTTCACCAACCACAAGTGGGGCCCACTCAATTCTAGAATTTTCCACCAAAATCATTTATAAACCTAATTTCCGAATCACCACCTCTTAAAATTCATAACAAATCATTCGCTCATTTTAACGGTTCAAAATTTGTGAACATATACTCAACTTATATATGTATAACATATCCAAAAATCACAACGATCCAACTACGATTAAAATTATAACTTATACAATAAAGTCGTAAGAACAATCGATTTGATCTTTTAATACCTCCAATCCGGCAAAATACTAATAAAATACCTCAATATTAATTCCTTCATTTATAACCACATAAATAAATCCATCATTTATATCCACATCAAATAAATATTTCCTTATCATATAAATCAATAATTAATTATTCACAAATAATATTACAGAATCACAATAATGACAACCAGGCAATTTCCAGGAAAGAGGGGGCTCTCCGATAAGGATTTCTCCACTGGCGCGCAATTAGGTGACCAAACCTCTCCTTGACAGAACTTTATATACATTGCCAATAATGCTATCTAATAATATTATTCAAATAATATGAATTATTGATCTGATAATGGGAAATACTGTGCAGTGACAATTATCGAAACAACAATAATATAAAATATCAACGTAATAATTATTGAATCAATAAAATAAAATATTTAACAGTAATTACTGTAACAATTATTGAGTAGTGCCTTCTTACGTAAGAATCAATAATTCAAAATATCAATGCAATACCGTGTCTTTCTTGTAACAACGCCAGACATTACTTTATTTTAACCACCGTATTCCAACAATGTTAATCAGTAACAACTTCACGCCAGTTATTTGTAAAAACTCAAATTTGTCATTTTTTCATCCGACGCTTATTCTCATTATGGGGCCCATAAATAGTCATTGCGTCGTCATTTAATATTCCCCGACGTAAAAGAATATTCCACGACTAAACGAATATTCCCAACAACAATGAATATTTTATAACCACTCATGCGTATTTTGAAAAAAATCATATATCACCCTTAACTTTAACCTTTTATCAATTTAACCATTTACTAAATAGGAAAATTGAATACTTTTATTTCATAAAATTTGGGGTCTTACAAAAGCAGTCTTCTGATCATCCCCTACCCTAGCGACATCGACCACCTTTTCTATTTCCATAATCCAAGTCTATGCTTCGACTGGATTTATGGACCCACGGAATTCAGGTGGTCCAACCGCCTTGAAATCCTTAAACGTTGTTCCTTGGTTCTGTGATTGATTCTGCAACACTCCTGTCAGTAGCGTCACTATTTATTGAATGGGGTTACCATCAACATTGTCGTTATTGGTTCCTTCAGTGGTTCTCTATCGTGGTGGTTGACGTCTGGGAGGCATTTTCTGTTAAAAAATACATTCATTAGATTATTATTAAATTCTTTTAAGAAATTTCTACTTAATTTGCCTCCAAAAAGAAATAACCACATAACACGTAACACTTTAAATAAAATAAAAACTTTTATTTATTCATAATCTCTTTGAAATGTAAACAATAGCATCACTGCTATTTACATAATCTTCCTGAACTAGAAAAGTATTAGGACAACATTATCATCATATCCCATAGGTTTCATAACACACTTGGGATTTACAAATTTATTTATCATTCTATTCAACGCATAACAACTACGATGTTCTATAAAGATACCGCTTAGCCTTGCTACGTTCCTCCTCCATGATCCGGAACATAGTTCTGTGATCTAATACGTATGATGGCAGCGTCTCGAACTGAATAGGATATCCCATGACCCGATCTTGAGCTCGATTAATAGTGGTGTTAAATACTTTATCCATCTCTTCCATCTTCATCCTCTTTGCCTGTGTGTCTCTTGCTGCTATTCCGATTCTTTGAAAAGCTTCCTCGTAGGCATCTTCAGCTCTTGCCCTCTTAGTAGCTTCTTCTCTCAACTTGTTCTTCAGTTCAGCGACCACTTCGATCAGTTGTTCTTTCTCTCCTTCAGTCTGTACTAGTTTCTCCTCGACATTTGTCAGTCGTTGCGGTCTGTTGTTCCGCTACTATCTCCTGCAACTCCTCAACTATATCCTGAAGTTCCACGTTACGATCGTAGACTTCATCGTACATACGAGCAGCCATCGAGTTTAATGGAGTCTCTTCCTCCTCGTCATCCTCATCCTCCTGTGGCAACTCAACGGGATCTTCCTCATCCGTCTCCACGTCGTCATCCTCATCTTCAACCACTGTGACCAATGGGGCTGACTCCCGTGGCAATAATTGTTCCCAAACAACCTGAATGTCGCGAAGCTCCTCCTCTATAGGCATCTGAGGTCCCTCCTCCCTAGCCTGACTGGATTCTCCGACATTAGTCATCCTGACAATAAAATTTTAAGCTTTAATTAGTAATCATTACTACTTGACATTCACGAGCACATAAGTTATAAACACATAAGCACATAAGTGTTTTATTACTTGTTTCTTAAAACTCGATAAGATTTTATCACCACTATCTTTTAAAAGGTTACTTCCTAAGGCTTTTTTCCACCTAAGGTTCAAAACCTAAAGCTTTGATACCAACTTGTGAGACACCCCCAAATCCCGGTACTTCATTACCTCAAGATTTGGTGTTCACGTAATCAAAACAATTATATCTAACTACCCAATCATAATAAAATTGAATAATAAAAACCTGCCCATACAGGATTATACTTAAATAAAAATCTCCCAGGTTATCTAACCTTTAATTACAATCATTCAAATGCGGAAATTAAATTATTACATCACATCATTATAAAAAAAGTCTATTATCATAACGATAAAATAAAATTACAAGTCTTCATCACTTGTACATTTTTTCCTTTCCTTTGCTAGTTGTAGGTTCATTTACCATGTCAACCTTAGCTGCAATAAGTATATAAATATGCAAGAGTGAGCAAACAAAGCTCACTTAAAATAAGAATGAATAACTTTACAACATTACAACATTTGCCAAAAATAGGCTCAATAAAACTGAATGATAGGTTCTATTAACATTCTGAAATATACTACTGAGGGTCTAATGACCACGAACCATGTCCACAGTTATAAGTAATCTTTCAACATTAACTTTAATAGTCATATGACTATAAGGACTCCACGTACTTAGGGGGATCAGCCCTTCGTACAATGTAGTGTGCACAACCATTTCAACGCTAAGCGTAAATCTCTAATAAAAGAGTTGTTCATCTCAGTATTTAGAATACAAGTCTGCACCAAAGTAGGTTTGGTTTGGATACATTACAAGGTAATTTAGAATTCAACGGTCATCAACTAAGGATTAGTTGAATACAAAAGAACTAACTGTATGCTATGGAATAATCATAACTTAATCGATATTTGTAAATTAATATCATGCTTTAAGAATAATCTAATAGCACAAACATTGAATAATCATAACATACTTTGCTTGAACAATATTAAGTCAAGGTTATTGAGATTTGGATACTAAGCATGCATAGTGAATAGTAATTTGAACGATAAAGTTGTTCAACACTAGAATATTAAAATATAGCGACTCGCATGCTAAATAACAAGTTACATATTAAAGAAACTTGCTCAATGTTAAAATATAAGATTTAGAATCCTTTCATCATGAACAACTAGATACAAGAACTTACTCAATAATAGACAATCTAGCTCTACGAAAGTGTAGAGTTGGCAACTTGCGTAATTGTAATTGAATTAAAAGCAATATAGTACTCAACGAATTTAAACTTGCACAATGAAGTTTTAGGGTTAGAGAACTTGCCTTGAGCACAAGCTAAACCTTACAACTCGAATCTCAATACCCTATATATACGTCATCATGACATAATTAGTCAGTACCAACATTCTATATAAACAAGTATATACCTCATGTAGGTTTGATTTTCAATTCACATAATCGAATTACGTTAATACTAATACTAGTTAACCCTTGATAACATGCTCATTCTTAGTTTAGTACTACTGGAATCATAATTTAACAGTCTTATTATTAATACATAACATTTATTTTCAAACTTTGTGTAAATAAATAAAATGTCGGATTATTCTCGCTAATCAAGATTACTACGCCCCACAGATTTACCTGATTGTGAAATTTGTGACTATGTGCACATGAGACTCAAAGCAAGAAGAATGGCGCCATGGCAGGTAAATTAAAAAGATCATGCGGCGCGGAATATCTTCTTTGGAGCCACCATAATCATGAACTCCCGAACTTCTACACTTGGCTGACCGGCCTAAGAATGACATGAACAAAAATCCAATTTGGCCTACAAGCTCCTTTCCAACAAACTAATTAACATGTAATACACATATAGACTTCATATAAACATAATTTAAATATTCTTTATAGGTTTTTACTCATATAATAACATAAACATCAAATTTACAACACCCAATTTCACTATTTTTGATAAAAACTCCATTTTTAACATTTTCAGTGAAACTTATCACAGTAACTTTTTTTTTCAACCAAAACCATTAATTTTAAATACTTTGTTTATGTTTATTCATCCTTTTTCGAATTCCATAGTCAATTTATAATTTAAACAACTACTAAAACCTTAATTTTACTTTTAAACTAAGCCATATTCATACATATTCATATAACTCACTGTAATATGGGTTTCTTCATTAAATACATACATACCTGAATTAGTTTATCTGTACTCATTTATAAACTTTATGAAAACAATTCATATAACAAAAACTATCATATAAAGCTATATACATCAAAAATTCATATTTTACAAATATTTTACAGAGAACTTTTTGGGAAAAGAAGACAACAAAACTTTTAGAAAAATAGGAGCAAGATGATACCTTAATTTAGAAGAAGATGATGGCTATCTTTGATTCTCAAGCTTCTTCTCTTTATCTAAAACCTTCTAGGATTTCTCTCAAGCTTTCTCTCCCTTTTTCTCTTTTCTTCTTTCTTATGAGTCTTTCTTCTCCTAACTCTATCTTACGTAGTAAAATATAACGTATATAGGTAATAATATATGTATTAATTATATAATATTAATATAGAGATAGCTGATATCAGTTATCTAAGTTTTAAAATTCAAAAGCTATAAGGCTTGTTTGGCTAGGCTAATAAAAATAACCCTTTAAACCTTACACCTTGTTTGGTAAACCTAATTAAAATAAATGGATTAATCCTTATACCTTGTTTGATAAAATACTATTAGATTAAAGACTTAATATGCATTAAGGCTTGTTTGGCAAACTAATTAAACTCCTTTAATTTATTTTAGTAACTCCTTTATAGCAAGGTTATTAGTCACACTTCTATTTAATTAAATTTTTATAATCAATTTAATACATTCTAATACTAATCTATTAAATTACTTTAACACATAAATCACTACCACATAATTATAATTTCCTTTATAATTATAATTTTATTTAACCAACTAACACCTTATTTTAATTACAAATTCCAATTATAATATTATAAATCATTTAATCATTATAAGCTCTCTAATTTAATTATTAAATTAAATTAGTATATAATCTCATCACAATTTATTTTCTTAACTCCTTAATTATTTACTTAACAAATAATTAACTAAATCAAATCAAATCAAATTGAACAATTATTTAATCAACAATGAACATATCCATTAAATACTTATATAATTCAATAAATATTTAATATTACAATTTAAAATTCTGGAATGTTACACACTTGAGGCAGCACAACATAATTAACTCAACACAATACTTTATACCCCAAGTGAACAGTGAAGGAGTATTCACAAAGTAAGCCAAACAAAATCAGTTCACTGTATAAGATCAAAAATACCTTTGTTGTGTTTGATACCTTTCTTAATGTGAGAATGATGTGTACTGGTGGCCTCCACTTGGTCTTAGTCTCTTAGAATGCTCAACTAAGCCAATACATTGGTTAATTAGACCAAGACCATGAATCTATGTGAAATCCCAATCTCAAGATGAACAAGCCCCTAAATTTCACTGTGAGAGTTCTTAAATCCGATTAAGAGATAGATTGGGAAGACAAAATTGATGGGTTTGAGTATGAGAGAGGTTTTTGGGCTTGTTCTTGGCAATTAGGGCAAATAGCAGTCGAGTTAGAATAAAAATAATTGTTTGATCGACTACCATAAGAAGTTTTATAAAAAATTACATCACAAGAATGCCCTCACGACGGCTATTTTTTTTGTGAAGGCTTTCTTCAAGGCGAAGCTTGGACAAAGAAGATGCCTGTCGGGGCGGTATGTTTTTGACTTAGGAACCCCACCCGGGCCGGCTTTGACAGAGAGCACCCCCGCTGGGGCAGGTGTTTGTAGGCCATATTTTCCCACCGGGGCAGGCATAACTTTGGTCTGAAAATTTTTCCCTTGATTTCTGTGTAGTCCCACTGCTTTGCTTCCCTTTACATAATCTTTTGCCTACCCATTGAACCTTTAATACCTACAACGAAGAGAGACAACATAGATTAGAATAGCACTTTGGAACATGAGAGAACTTATAAAGCAAATAACTCCTAAAGATTGTTAAAATAAAAGCACTAACTGATTAAAAATTTGAGGATTTGACAAATGGACATTCTGTAATTAAGCTCATAAGTGCTTGACTTTCTAGGGGTGCTTTGCCCTTTATAACCCCTCGACAAATTTCACTAATGAAATTAGGCAATCATTTAACTCACCGGGGGAGCGAGACCCCCGATTGGGTAATCATAGTTGCCATTAGTCGAACATGTCAAATATAACAACTTGATTCCTATCTACTAAATAAACTAGTAAAGAAAATAAATATAAAAATTATTGGGTTGCCTCCCAATTAGCGCTTGATTTACAGTCTTTCAGCCTGACTTTGTCTGGTCAACGCTATCCAATTCCTCTTCGATAGTTGAGGAACCCTCCATCCATCAGTAGCTACATAGCTTTTGGAAAGTTCCCATTTGTGATGGCTATTGAATTAAAGTCACCTAGCATGCTTTGTTTAGATAAGTGCCAAATTGAGAATGTCGAATAACTAGGTGTTTTTTCCTCCGTTGAGTCTATGATTAGATTGGGGCTTTGGGGCTTGGTAAGCATAATGGTCTCTTCTTCTATCTTCTCTTTTTCATCCCACCATGGCTCCACATTTATACTAGTTCTCATGTTATAAAGAGTTTTTCTGACTACATGACTACCAAGCGGGCAAGGTTTTTCAAATCTAACTAGATCCTTGATCTTTGGCGGAGAAGGCACTTGGGGCATTAACAAGATTGGCTCATCTTTATTAGAACTCAAAGCTAGATCTTCATTAATTTTGATTTCCTCAACCCTAATAGTCTCCTCTTTTTCAACATCTTGTGGCTCATCCAGTTATAAATTTGGCTCGGGCTCTCCATCAGTTTTGGAATCCATGTCATAACACCAATTATTTTGAGGATAGTTGTTCTAGGCTTTGAACATTTTATCTATCTAGTTCTGAAGATTTTGAATTGACATTTCTTGATTAATCATCATCTCCTCATTTAATGCTACAAACTTGGACAACAAATCTTTCGATCTTGAATTATCTATTTCAGTTTCGAAATCCATGTATTGAGGACCATTGGTGTAGTGATGAGTTGTTCCATCTGGTTATGAAAATTTTGGCTTGATATTTCTTGATTCATCATCATCTCCTCTTGGTTTGCTATGAGCTTTGACATGAATTCTTCCAAATTTGACTTTTCTTCTTGTGGCAATAGAGGTGGACATAAGAATTTTCGTGTGTATATTGGATTTGGAGCGTAGTATTGGTCTTTATAATTGTAGCTCCATGAAGAATCCGGTTGATACCCCTAATCTTCATAATAATTGGCATATGCATAATTATTGAGGTAGTCACCACCATGTTGTCCAGGCCCAAAACTGACGGTGCATTGATTACTCGGATGATTGTCAGCACAATAATTACAAGTAACTATTATCCTTCGAATAAGTTGGGCTGCAACAACGTCCAACCTCCTCGAAAGTGTCTCAAGTTGTGCTGATAATGCAAAAATTGCATTGAGTCCATCAATCCATGTGTCCCTTGGATGAGTCATACTCGAATATGGCCATTAATAATTGCATCCAGCCATGGTACCTAAAAAGAGAGAAATATAGGAAGAGAATTAAATAAAAAAGAAAAAAATGTTTAAATTAAGATTAATTTGATCGAAGCTAATATTGGTAAAAATTATTAAACTAATTCTCCGGCAACAGCGCCAAAAACTTGTTGGGTAAAATCTAATTACGCACATCACGCAAGTATACGTGGTCAACAAGTAATAAAGTGTAAGTAGAGTGTTAGTTCCCAGTAGGCACACAATATATCTAGAAGGGAAGGGGGTTGAATAAATCCTTTTAATGTCAAATACTTTTCATGCTTATTTGGTATTGCTAATGAATTAGCATATTACAAACATACATTGAGTGGAGTTAGTTTAGTTGTAAGTAGTTAATACATACATAGCATTTATAGCAGTTAGGTACATAATGTAAATAACAAAAGGTAAATGACTGAATGTAAAAGACACAAGGGATTTTAAGTGGTTCAGAGACTCAAGCTCCTAATCCACTCTTTTGTTTCAACGAGTAGGAATTCCACTAAGGAAGGGCAACGCCCTGAATCACTAAGATTCCTTCAAGGCCAACAGCCTTGGAACTTCAGTTCACTAAGAACTCTTCAAGCCCAGCAGGCTTGGAACTTCATTTAGCCCCTCTGGACAAGGACCTCTTAGGCACTGGCTACTTGTGATTGTTGTAGTTGTTGTTGGTGCTTTACTGCTAAGATATCTTGAAGCTTGAACATCTTTTGTACTTAGCAGCTTGACGTGGTCCTCTTTGCATTCTACGTAGAGTCTGGACCACCTCTTCTCTGGTGCAGCTAATCTTCATACTGTTCATCTCATCTTTAATCGATGTCAGCTGTGCACCATCACCATTTAGGTTTGCTAAGTCTTTGAGCTTTTGGTAGACTTCGTCTGGCACTTAGCATTCCGTAAACCCTTTTTGAATGGTCTGCAGACATGGTTATGTATTTGTTCTGTTTTAGCTTTTGGTTCATAATGATTCGTAAAGTGGCTCTCTGGATCTTCTTTGTGCTCTACCACTTTTCTGAATGCTATCTTCTTGGCCTTCTCGGCTCTCTGCTTAGCTTCCATCTTCAATGACATTTTCATCCTTATTGAGTGAAGCTTTAGTCTGTTCAAGTCCTTCTTCAAATCTGTTTCACTTCCACCTTCATAGTCGCCAAATACATGGTACAAAATTCCAAATACAACTTAATTATACAACTGTCGTGTAAAATACGACAAAACATAACCTGAGAGTTTTAGAACGTATAATGTCTCGTAGAGAGTATCCAAACTCAAATAAAGTCCTCATTACAATTATTATTTCACTATTTCACTGTGAGACCCCAGATTTTATGAATAAATATTTAATTTTCTCGAAATATTTTTTTGAATATTATGGTGTGGATTTGAGATAATGTTATAGTTGTGGGTAGTATTTATAAATTTTGAAAAGTATGCAAGTTGTTATATAATATTTGAATGGTCGGGGAATATTCATTTTGTCAGGGAATATCCGTACGGCGACTTTTAATCATTAGTGGACCCATGAATGTAATTATTGTTTATGGAGAAAACGACAAAAAAATATTTTTATGAGAATAACGGCGGAAGTTTTACAAATAAAACTGCATTGAACTACTCATCAGTAGTAAAAGTATGTTAGAAGTACGCCATGGGTTGCATAGTAGCACACCGGTATTGATTATTGATGTTTACGTGATAAGTCACTCGGTTTTGTTTTATTAGTATTATTAATGTAATAAAATGTAAAAGCTTTTATATAAAATAGAATACTTTTATAAAGTTATTCTATAAATAGAATATATTATATTCTATTATGCATAGTATTTTGCATAGTAAAATCTTTTTATATAAAATGTAATACTTTTATAAAGTTATTCTATAAATAGAATATTTTATATTTTATTATGCATAGTGTTGCATAGTGTCTGCATAGTGTTTTGCATGGTAAAATCTTTTTATATAAAACAGAATACTTTTATAAAGTTATTCGTTTTATTAGATTATAAATAGAATATATTATATTTTATTTAAAAGATTTTGCTTTAAATATGGTACGTCCGATTAAAAGTAAATTAATCTGGACCGTTCATGAATTAGTTACTATGAAGTCCATTCTTCTATAAATAGAAGCTCATTCCTTCATTATTTCTTACGAATTCACTGAAACTCTAGAGAGAAACTATAGAGAGAGTTCTTCTTCTATAATCTTGAGCGTATTTCTTTAGAGTTAAAAAATTTTTTGAGTCTAGTGCAAGTTTTCTTCGAATATATTATCGCCCTACCAGTCAGAATACTCTTCTTTCAAAGGTAAGGGATATTATTTGTTGTACTCGTAAGGGGTATTCTTTCTTTCTTATTCGTGAAGAGAACTTCTGTTATTCCATTCTTTATTATTCTATTGGAATAACCTATATACGCGGGATACCCTATACATTGTGAAATTCTTCTAGTATTCCATTCTTTATCATTATGTTGGAATAACCTGTCTATGCGAAGTACCGCATACATGGTGAAATTCTTCTGTTATTCTATTTTTTTATTATTACATTGAATATCCATCTGCATGCGTTACGCATGACCGATTTCGCTTATTTATTATTACATTTGGAACATCTTGTCTGTGCGTTTACGCATGACCTGGTTCCATTATTTATTATTCTGTTGGAATATCATGTCTGTGCGTTTACGCACGACCTGGTTCCGTTATTTATTATTCTATTGGAATAACCTGTCTGTGTGGTCTATTGCATGCCTGGTGATTTCTTTTGTTATTCCATTCTTTATTATACTCGGTTGGTTAAAGTTTTGACTTTTATACTCCATGAAATTAGTGGAATATCCTTGATATTTGCGCTTCATCCAGTATCTTTTCATGGAAATATTCTTCTGAGCATTCTTGAATTTTTACTCCAGAAAGCAGTATCATGTTGACAATTTGGACGTTATTGGTTCCTGGATAAATTAATTCTTGAACTTGTTTTATTGAATTATTATGTCATTGTCATCATCCTCATGTTTATATTATGTTGAAAGTCATCTCATGGCACAGAGTGCATAGATGGACTTGGTATGATTATGACCAGGGATTATTCGGTATAATCATGACTGTAATGTTACAAATGATGTGAAAAAAGTCCTCATTGGCCCGTAGTGCATTGATGGACAGTTTTTGGTATGATTATGGCTATGGATTCTCTTCGGCCAAGGGTGCAAAGATGAATTATTTTATGGCATGATCAGGACCGTTGATGAAAACACGATTATCTTTGGCCCATAGTGCATGAATAATTCGTGGTTGTGATACTAAAGAATATCCTTGACCTGTAGTGCAGGGATGATTTGATGATGTGGATTATTTATTAAGCTGAGTCTCAGTGATAAAAGTGATGAAAAACCTTTTAAATCATAGAAGATAGTAGATTTCATTCTCTACTTGACTCTTGTAATGGATTGCTTGTTCCGCTGTAGTTAAACTTGATGTTTGTTATATTGTATCGCTTTAACATCAAGAAAAACTAACGATAATTTATTCTGCATTATCTTAGTCATAATATTTTTTACTAGGCTAGTTGAGCTCAACCTTTTGCGTTCATTGTTCTCTTCAGGAAATGAGAACGTAGCAGGGACTAGTCGGGGAAAACAGAGTGATGTTCCTAGATGGTGCATTAGTAGTCCTCACTATTCTCGTGAAATAGTGTGATAATAAATGTAATGAGGACCCCATTGAGTTTGTATATTGTCTAGATGACAATATTTGTATTAAAACTCACAAGATATATTTAGTCGTATTTTACACGATTCGTTGTATAATTAATTTTCACCGAATAGTGAGGACTACTAATGCAAACATCCGGACCGTCACTCCATTCCCCGACTAGTCCCAACTACGCTCTCATTTCCTCAAGAGAACAATGAAAGCAAAAAGGGTGAGCTCAACTAGCCCAAAGAAGAAATATTATGACTAAGATAATGCGTAATAAATTATCATTAGCCTTCAACAAAGGTTAAACCGATAAAATATAATAAACATCAAGTTTAATCATAGCTTGAACAAGCAATCCATTAAAGAGTCAAGTAGAGCATGATATCTACTATCTTCTATGATTTAAAAAGTTTATCATCAATTTTATCACGAGACTCAAATTAATAAATAAACCACATCATCGAATCATCCCTCGCACTACGCCCAAGGATATTCATGTAATCATCAATGGTCATGATTATACCGAATAATAATCATCATCGTCATAATCATACCAACAACTCGCCCATCAATGCACTACAGCCAATGAGGATTTTTACCACATCATTTGTAATTATTACTACCATGATTATACCGAATAATCCTCGGTCATAATCATACCAATCAATAAGTACATCTATGCACGTAAGCCACAAATGACTTTTATCACAATATAAGCATGAGGATGATGACAATGATATAAGAAATTCAATTAAAAGAAAACAAAGGATAAATTTTTAAAGATTTATAACTTAATTTATCCGAATTCAATAATGTCCAAATTGTCAACATGATACTGCTTTGTGGAGTAAAATTCAAGAATAATATTGTATCAAAAATGATTTGGACAGGAAAGAAATCAATTTTTGTCATGAATAATTCCCCAGTGAATAGTACCCGAGTGAATAGTACCATGAATAGTACTTCGTGAATAAGACTTAGTGAATAGTAATAAGACTCATGAATAGTACTTGTGAATAGTACCCATAAATAGTACTTTGTGAATAGTACCACATGAATAGTACTTTGTGAATAGTACCATAAAAATGAATACTACTCATGGACAAGATTCTAAGATATAAAAAGCTTAAAATTTAACAAGAATGTGCGTAAAATATCCTTGTGAAACGATACTAGATGAAGCGCAAATTTCAAGGATATTCTACTAATTTCACTTTAGTATAGAAGCAATACTTTAACAAAATGAGGGTATAATCAGAATACGAGACGAAATAATATTACTCACATACTACAAAGTATATGGAAGAAAATATTATTCCTATGAATACCGAAAAAATAATATCCCTTACCTCGTAAGAAGATCGATACTCGAATAAAGTGAGGTAGCAGACTTTCTTCTACTTTCTCTCTAAAGCTTCTCTCTATAGCTTCTCTTTCTATAATTGCTCTTGTGAGTCTTAGTGAATTGGTGAGAATGAAAGAAGAATGAGCTTCTATTTATAGAAAACATAGTTTCGATAATCGCACGCTTTTGGGGCTCAAAATATTACAAAGATAATACCTTCATCTTTTCCTTCATTTTTATTTTAGTCCTCGCAAGTATTATCAAACTTGCACCACCTCCCCTAATAGTACATCTTGTGAATCAATAGTACAATCATGTGAATCAATAAAAAATCATGTGAAAAAATAATTACAAGATAAGACCTTCATCTATACCTCCATTTTTAATTTAGTCATGCAAGTATTATCAATCTTGCACCACCTCCCCTAATAGTACATGCATGTGAATCAATAGTACACACATGTGAACAAATAGTTATAAACATGTGAATTAATAGCAATTAATTGCTCATTTATCCGATTAATTACCCGATTGGTCAATATAACCTCCAGACATCCATTATTATCGAAATAGATGTCGATTTCCACTAACACTAATAATCCCAACACAATGAAAATATCAATTTCATCTTTAATCAACACGAACTTATTCATCATTAATATTATAACTCACAATATTTAACAACCAGATCATTCCCAGGAAAGAGGGGGCTTTCCGATAAGGATTTCTCCCTATCATGCGCATTAATTAGGTGACCAAACCTCTCCTCGATGTAACTTTCTAGACATTTCAATATTGCAAATAATAATATGAATAACTTTGTCGCCTCAATTATTGATTTAATAATATAAAATATTATGCAGATGATATCGTGACAATAATTGAATCAATAATATGAAAGATATTATGCAACAATTATCAGAGTAATAATTGAGTATAACTAAGTGACTTCTCACGTAAGCATCAATAATCAATACCGTGCTACTACGCAACCACATGCCAGACATCGCATTTCTTTTACCACCGGTAGTTCAACAGCTTTAACGGTAAAACTTTCGCCGTTATTTTTATAAAAAGATAATTCTATCGTTTTCTAACTACGACAATACTTCCATTGTGGGGTCCACCAATGATTATGTCGTCGTTCGAATATTCCCTGTTAAAACGAATATTCCCCAACCAATAGAATACTATATATCCACTTGCTTACTTTGAAAAATTTGTAAATAATACCCACAACTATAACATTATATCAAATCCACACCATAATATTCAAAAATATATTTCGAGAAAAATTAATCTTTATTCATAAAAGTTGGGGTCTTACAACCTCCCTTCTTATGAAATTTCATCCTCAAAATTAGGGTGCGACACTGTATGTCAAAGAGGTGAGGATACCTTGACTTCATTTCAGATTCTAACTCCCGTGTCATTTCCTCAACATCGTGGTTTCTCCACAAAACTTTGACTTGAGGTATAACCTTGGAGTGTAAAATATGATCCTTCTATCCAAGATTTTAACAGTACTTCTTCATACGCTAAATCTTCCGCTATCTCGTCCGGCTCTAATTCAATAATGTGGTTCGGGTCTTTCACATATTTACGTAACATAGATATGTGAAAAACGTTATGAACACGAGACATATTTAAGCAGTAAGTCGTAGTCTATAGCCACAGCCTCCTACTCGATCGAGGATTAAAATGGGCCAATGAATCGAGGATTGAGCTTTCCTCTTTTCCAAATCTCGTAACTCCTTTCCATGGAGCAACACGTAACAACACATGATCTCCAATATTGAATTCCACGCCCTTTCGATGAAGATCAAGATAACTCTTTTGTCGATCTTGTGAGGTTTTTATACGCTTGTCGGATCGCTTGAATCTTTTCGTAGTCATACGCATTACTCAACTCCGGCCCCAACAACGTTGCTTCACCCACCTCATCCCAAAGATACCGAGAATCGACACTTTCTTCCATACAACGCCTCAAATGGAGCCATGCCAATACTTGTTTGATAATCTGCTGTTGTAGGAAAACTCCACCAATGGTAAGAACTTGTCCCAACTTCCTTTAAAGTCAAGGACACAGTCTTCTTAATAAATCTTCAAGAGTTTGAATAGTCCTCTCCGATCGCCCATCCGCTTTGAGGATGATATGCCAACTAAATCAGAACTGCGCTCCATAGCTTTTTGCAAACTAACCCAAAATCGTGAAGTGAATCTTGGGTCTCGATCGTAAACTATGGATACCGCATACCATGCAATCTTACAATCTCGCTTTATGTACATACGAGCAAGACGCTCAAGTGTATAAGTTTCTCAGATAGGTAGAAAAATGAGCAGACTTGGTCAATCTATCAACAATGACCCAAATCGCATCTATGCCTTGAGAAACCTTGGGAAGACCAAAGAACAAATCCATGGTAATGTGCTCCCACTTCCATTCTAGAATTTCAAGTGGTTGCAATGGACCTTTTGGCACTTGATGCTCTACCTTGACTCGCTGACAAGTTAGACACCTTGAGATAAACCCCGCTATCTCTCTCTTTCATATTGCTCCACCAAAATGTATGTCAAGATCACGATACATTTTGGTACTCCCAGATGGATTGCAAATGGTGTGTTGTGCGCCCATCATGATTTTATACTTCAAGTCGTAATCGTTAGAACACAAAGTCCGGAGTCGACTCAAGTATTCCTTCTTCATCGATTCTTACTTCCTAATAAAGACCTTCTTGCACTTTCTTCCTCATACACATCACCTCCAGTGTCAGTAGCTTGAGCAACTTTAACTTTATCGATTAAAGCTCGGCTCTACTCAGATATTCGCCATCATCACATGGGTCCCTGAGTCTTTAACTCTATCTCCATCCTTTGTAAGTCATACAAAATGGGCTCATACGTTGACAATATCGCACTCAGATTCAAGATATGATC
Organism: Panax ginseng; assembly: GCA_020205605.1. Classification (NCBI taxonomy): domain Eukaryota; kingdom Viridiplantae; phylum Streptophyta; class Magnoliopsida; order Apiales; family Araliaceae; genus Panax; species Panax ginseng. Next base: position 45,174,247 of record CM035148.1, read on the forward strand.
TTCTACTCAATGTGTCGCCTACTACGCTCGCTTTTCAAGATGGTATTGAATGGTATGATCGTAATCTTTCAATAGCTCAAGCCATCGCTGCTTGCCGCATGTCGAGTTCCTTTTGAGTGAAGAAATATTTGAGGCTTTTATGATCCGTATAGATCTCCACCTTCTCTCCATACAAGTAATGCCTCCAAATCTTAAGCACAAAAATGACAGCTGCCAACTCTAGATCATGAGTATGATAATTCTTCTCATTTTCTTTGAGTTGTCGTGAGGCATAATCTATGACTTTCCCATGTTGCATGAGAACACATCCTAAACCTTTTTCAAAGCATCACTCAGATATGACAAATCCTCCGAACCAAATGGTATTGTCAAATCAAAATAAATGAGCCTCCTCTCGAGTTCTTGAAAACTCTTCTCATATTCCGCTCGCCAACCGAATTTTGTATCTTTTCGAGTCACCGAGTTAATGGAGTAGTGATTCGAGAAAATCCTTCTACTTAATCTCCGATAATAACCAAATTAAGTCGAGAAAGCTACGTACTTCTACCATCGACTTAGGTTGTTCCCAAATTTTGAATTGCTTCAATCTTTGCTTCGTCAATGAGATATTCCATGATTTGATATCACGTCCCCAAGGAATGCTACTTCCTCAAGCCGTAACTCGCATTTCTTCAACTTGGCATATAACTTGATTTCACGAAGCTTTTGGAGTATCAAATTTCAAGTGTTGCTCATGATCTTCACGGCTTTTGGAGTAAATGAGGATGTCATCAATAAAGACGACCACAAAGTGATCCAAATATTCCTTAAATACTTCTGGCTCATCATATCCATGAAGGCAGTAGGAGCATTAGTCAATCCAAAAGACATGACTAGGAATTCATAATGCCCGTACCGAGTTCTGAAAGTTGTATTTGGAATGTCATCAGTTTTAATCTTCAACTGATGATATCCATAACGAAGATCGATCTTTGAAAAGAATTTGGCGCCTTGAAACTGGTCAAATAGGTCATCAATGCGAGGCAATGGGTACCTATTTTTGATGGTGACATGATTCAACTCCCGATAATCAATACAAAGTTGCATACTTCCATCTTTCTTCTTCACGAATAAAATAGGAGCACCCCAAGGAGACGTACTAGGTCGAATGAAATAGATGTCTAACAATTCCTGCAGTTGAGTTTTTAACTCCTGAAGTTCAATAGGAGCCATTCGATATGGGGCTTTGGAAATGGGTTTTGTACCGTTCAAGGTCGATACCAAACTCGATTTCACGCCTCCGGTTAAGCCGAAGTTCTTCGGGAATACGCCAGAAATTTATTAACAATAGAAATATCATTCAAATCGATGTATTTTTGTTTAAATCATGATATGAGCTAAGAAAGCTTGACATCCGCTTTTCAATAAACGAATAGCTTTATGGCTTGAGATGACCGTGATTGATTTTAATGGTTTGGTCGCTTGAATTCTCATAATAGGTTGATTAGAATATGAAAGCTAACAACCTTACGAAAAAAATAATCAATTTTAGCATGATGAGTAGTTAACCAATCAATCCCTAGAATCACGCCAAATGCAAGTATTTTTAAGGAGATAAGATCGACAGTAACGTATGGGTTACCGATTTAAATCAAACAAGACTTATAAATAAAGTGGATGTAATGAAGGTTTCTCCCAACGAGTTTCAACAGATAAGTCAAAGTCTAATTTCTCCGGAGTCAAATTTAAACGTTGAGCGCAAGTAGGAGAAATAAAAGAATGGGTAGAACTAGTATCAAATAAGGTATAGACTTCGCTAGAGCTTATGATTAGCTTACTCGTGATCACCTCGCTCGATTCCTCGCTTTTTGGGAGGTTACGACAAACGCCTCCCTTGAACTACTAGGCTTTGTTTTTATCTAGACGGCATTTGATGCCTCCATCCCAAATGACTTTGACTTCTGCACGCACGACAAAATCGGGCAAGGTGACCTTCTCTTCCACAATTATAACACCCTTTGGATTACTACATACAGTTCGGACTGATATGTCCCTCCCCTCCGCTTTTGTAACATACGACTAGCTATCGTTCCCCTTCCTTAACAACAGGTGCTGGTGATGATGTCTTTCCATCATTGTTGAATCTCCTTTTCTTGAAATTTCCACTTCTATTATCTTAGCCATTATTACCACCGAAGTGGTTACCATTTCTGGCATGTTGATTCCCTCCACGTTGGTTGTCACCGCTTCGATGACTGCTACCACTGGTATTATCATTTTGTCAGCTGCTCTCTCTTGGTTAGGTTGACTCGTTATCGCGCTCCAATAACTGAGCCCTATTTACAACATCTAAATACAAACACAGTTTGTGAAAAATTAAGTATTGACGTATCTCGGTTTCAAACCTCTTAGAAACATCCGCGTCATTCTCTCCTCATTATCAACTAAGTGGGACGCAAACTGGGACAACTCAACAAACTTAGCTTCGTACTGTGACACGGTAATATTGTTCTGCTCCAGCTTGATGAACTCTACCTCCTTCATGTGACGAATACTTTCGGGAAAGTACTTGTCATTGAACAGTTCTTGGAATTTCTCCCAAGACATCTTCAATGCGGCAGATTGAGTACGCTTTACCGATTCCCACAAGTAATCTGTCTCTCCTCGCAACATAAAGGTGGCAAAGGGAACCTTTTGCTCCTTAGAGCATCCCAAGACATCAAATATCTTGGTGATCTACTTTATCCACGTCTCCGCCTTAAGTGGTTTTGGCTCTCCAATAAACTCTGGTGGTCCCAGCTCCTTGAACTGTTTAGCGGTGACCGTTCGAGAGTTGCCAATGTTTCCACCTGCATTTTGAACAGGAGCCGCTCTCGCCTGATGTTGCATGAATTGCATAAAGCCTCTGAACATCCCATCGTTCATCATTTGGTCAACGTTGTTGTCTTCTTGAGGATTATTGTCATCCTGATGCACATTATCCTGAGTATTGATCGTTGGTCACTCAACGGTCTCATGTGTTTCATTGCTTATCTCAACATTTTCGGATGCCATTTTCAAATACTGCCACAAAACAAGGGTTAATTGACAAGTCACATATTATCCCTATACTCTGACCAACCAATTAAATTCCAAATAAACTTAGGTAGGTCATACTAGCGAAGGAATTCTCTGTCTCTCCTCTCCTAGTTCTTGTCTCACATCTCAACCAGGGATCATATCCCTAAGCTTTGATACCAACTGTGACACCCCCAAAATAGGTATACATCACTCATTCTGAGTCGCCAAATACATGGTACAAAATTCCAAATATAACTTAATTATACAAATGTCGTGTAAAATACGACAAAACATAAGCTGAGAGTTTTAGAACGGATAATGTCTCGTAGAGAGTATCCAAACTCAAATAAAGTCCTCATTACAATTATTATCACACTATTTCACTGAATAGTGAGGACTACTAATGCAAAAATCTGGACCGTCACTCCATTCCCCGACTAGTCCCAGCTACGTTCTCATTTCCTAAAGAGAACAATGAAAGCAAAAGGGTGAGCTCAACTAGCCCAGTAAGAAATATTATGCTAAGATAATGCAGAATAAATTATCGTTAGCCTTCAATAGTGTTAAACTGATAAAATATAATAAACATCAAGTTTAACTGCAGCGGAATAAGCAATCTATTAGAAGAGTCAAGTAGAGCATGATATCTACTATCTTCTATGATTTAAAAAGTTTATCATCAATTTTATCGCTGAGACTTAGCTTAATAAATAAACCACATCATCGAATCATCCCTGCACTACGGGCCAAGGATATTCATGTAATCTTCAATGGTCATGATTATACAGAATAATCCCTAGTCATAATCATACCAACAACTGTCCATCAATGCACTACATGTGACGCCCCCAAAATAGGTATACATCACCCATTCTGAGTTGTCAATACACGGTACAGAAACAACTACAACTTTATTATTACAATAGTAAAACTGTGAGTTTGAATACAAATATTATCTTCTAGACAATATCTATACCCAAATAAATCCTTATCACATTTATTGATACATTATTTTACAAAAATGGTGAGGACTACTAAACAACTCTCTCTATAACCATCATTCCATACCCCGACTCGTACTCGCTACATTCTCGCCTCCCCGAGAAGAAAAATGGAACAAAAAGGAAAAGGTGAGCTCAACTAGCCCAAGAAAAATATTATGACTAAGATAATATACAACAAAATTATCGTTAGTCTTCAACAGGAAAAATCTAATAGAATATAATAGACAACAAGTTTTAAATCAATATTCGCAATGGAAATAATAATTCATTAGAAGAGTTAAGTAGAGAATGCAAACTACTATCTTCTATGTATGAATTTTAAAGTTCGTCGCTATCTTTTATCCCTATAACATCAATCAATATATATCTCGAATCAAATATTCATCTTTGCACTACAAGCCAAAGATATTCATCACCGGTCATGTTCATCTAAACACTGCTCATCTTTGCACTACGGGCCAAAGATATTCATCGAAAATCATTCATCTTTGCACTACACAGCCAAAGATATTCCATAATATCATCATTTAAGACTGAGGATGATGAAAAATATTTTTTTAAAGAAACGAATCCAGTGAATCAAAATGACAAGGATTAAGGATTCGTACTTTGTTTTATCCACGTCCAAAAATACCTCAAAAATAATCATAGTGGTGTAAAATTCAAGAATGATCAAAACATGGATACAATCAAATCTAGTATCCAGAATAAATATTTTGAACGAAAAGAAAAATTTTTATTTTTCGATGAATAGTGCCGTATTCGTGAATAGTACTGTATACGTGAATAGTAACCCCGACACTAAAAGTTCCAAATTTGATTAAAAAGTTCAGATCAATACTTCGGCATAATGATATTAGAATAAATAATATCATTTTAAAAAAAAAATAATATCCCTTACCACGAAAGACAGTACTTCTAGTTGAAACGTCGGATATTGACTATGACTTGAACTTGCACCGTATAGCAATACTCAAAGTATACTCAAAATACTCACAAGAATACACTCGATAATATAGAGAGAGAAAACTTCAGTTTCTGGTGTAATTTTCAATTCTAACCTAAGCACCCTATTTATAGGAAAATGCTTAGAACACCAAAGTAGAAAATTTAATTTAATAATATTATTATTATTTCTACAACTTCCTACGCATACCAACTGAATTCAGCCATTAAAACACATGCAAGACCCACACTCAAATCACCAAAAACGTTTTTCATATTAAAAATATTTTAAACTTCCAAAAATCAATTATTTCGGAGCTTCGGAACTTCAATAATTCATAATAAATAGCCTTTTTATCAGAAAATTCGAATCTCGCGCATATTTATAGGAAATTCAATTCTCTACAACTTTGCAGAAGAAACTTTTTCCAAATTCCAAACAAAAATTAACCGAAATCCACAAACGGGCGATTTTATAGGCTATAATCAAATTTCAGTCAACATGTTCAACAATTGTCACATTAAAAAATTTTCTCCATCTATATCTACATAAAATTAATATTTTCCTCATCATATAAATTAATAATTAATTATTCACAAATAATATTACGTAATCACAATATTGACAACCAGTGCGCTTCTCGGAAGGGGGCTTTCCAATAAGAATTTCTCCTCATCAAGCGCCAAGCAATTAGGTGACCAAACCTCTTCTTAGACATAACTTTCTAGACATTGCCAATAATGTTATCTAATAATATTATTCAGATAATATGAATTATTGCTTCGATAATGAAAAATACGTGTAATGATAATTATCAAACAACAAAGAATATAAAATATCAACGCAACAATTATTAAATCAATAAAATAATCGAATAAGAATTATCAGTAACCATTATTGAGTAAGCGCCTTCTTACGTAAGAGTCAATAATTGGTGCAATACCGCAGTGCTATCTTGTGCGCCAACGCGTATACATCGTGTTTTAACCACCGGATATTCCAACAAAGGTGTACACTATGAATAACTACGCCATTATTTTTAAACAACTTATATTTTTCGCTTTCTTCCCTCCATTCGCTTTACATTATGGAGCCCACACATGGGCAAGGTCAGTCGTACAAATATTCTCCGACAAGCATTTAATATTCCACGACCAAACGAATATTCCCCGACAATAATGAATATTTTATAACCATTTGCTTATTTTGAAATACTTATGTATTTACCCATAACTATCCACATTAATCAAATCAACCCTTACTATTTCAAAATAATAATTAGAGAAATTAAATTTCATTTATTAATTATTTGGGGTCTTACAACCTCCCTCCTTATGAAATTTCGTCCCTCGAAATTGACATACGATACGGTGTTTCAAAAGGTGAGGATACCTCGCTTTTATTTCCGCTTTCCAATTCCTGGTCATTTCCTCTATAGCATGGTTCCTCCACAAAACTTTAACTTGTGGTATGACCTTCGTAAAATGTAGGACATGCTCCTTCCTATCCAAGATCTTGACAGTACCTCCTCATGCACGTTAAGTCTTGGCTATCTCGTCCGATTCTAACTCAATAACGTGGTTCGGGTCTTTCACATATTTACGAAGTATAGATATGTGAAACACATTATGAACACGAGATATACTTGAAGGTAACGCGAGTCTATAGGCTACATTTTCTACTCGGTCAAGAATTTGAAATGGACCAATAAATCGTGGATTGAGCTTTCCTCTCTTCCCAAATCTTGTAACTCCCTTCCATGGAGCAACTCGCAACAATACATGATCCCCTATACTAAATTCCACGTCCTTTCGATGAAGATCCGCATAACTCTTTTGTCGATCTTGTGACGTTTGTATACGTTGTCGAATCATTTGGATCTTTTCGGTAGTCATACGTATTAACTCGGGTCCCAACAATGTTGCTTCACCCACCTCATCCCAACATATTGGAGAGCGACACTTTCGTCCATATAATGCTTCAAATGGAGCCACACCTATACTTGCCTGATAATTGTTGTTGTAGGAGAATTCCACCAATGGTAAATACTTATCCCAACTGCCCTTGAAGTCTAGGACACAGAGTCTTAATAGATCTTCAAGAGTTTGAATAGTCCTCTCTAATTGTCCGTCCGTTTGAGGATGGTATGCCGAACTGAATCATAAATCCGTGCCCATAGCTTTTTGCAAGCTAACCCAAAATCTTGAAGTGAATCTTGGGTCACGATCCGAAACTATGGATACTGGCATGCCATGCAACTTCACAATCTCATTTACATATATACTAGCATGACGTTCAAGGGAATAAGTCTCCCGTATCGGCAAGAAATGAGCAGACTTTGTTAATCTATCAACAATAACCCAAATAGCATTGATGCCTTGAGAAACCGTAGGAAGACCCGTAACAAAATCCATGGTAATGTGTTCCCACTTCCATTTCGGAATCTCAAGTGGTTGCAACGGACCCTTAGGTACTAGATGCTCCGCCTTTACACGTTGACAAGTTAAACACATCGAGATAAACTTTGCAATCTCTCTCTTCATATTGTTCCACCAAAATGTATGTCGAAGATCACGATACATTTTGGTACTTCCAGGATGGATTGCAAACGGTGTATTGTGTGCCTCCATCATGATCTTGTACTTCAATTCAGAGTCGTTAGGAACACAAAGTCTGGAGTGGACTCGAAGTATTCCTTCATCATCGATTCTCGCTTCCGGAATAGCACCTTCTTGTACTTTCTTCTTCATACGCATCAGCTCCGGGTCGGTGGCTTGAGCAACCTTAACTTTTTCTATTAAAGTTGGCTCTATGCGTATACTTGACATCATCGCACTCGCTCCTCACGATATGATCTTCTACTCAACGCGTACGCCTACCACCGCTCGCTTTTCCAGGATGGTATTGAATAGTGTGGTCGTAATCTTTCAACAACTCAAGCCAACGTCGTTGCCGCATGTTGAGTTCCTTTTGCGTGAAGAAATATTTGAGGCTTTTATGGTCTGAATATATCTCCACTTTCTCCCCATATAGATAGTGCCTCCATATCTTTAAGCGAAAAAACAAGCTGCTTGCTAACTCTAGATCATGGTAGGATAATTCCTCTCATATTCTTTAAGTTGTCGCGAGGCATAGGCTATGACTTTCCCACGTTGCATGAGAACACATCCTAACCCTTTGCACGAAGCATCATTTGTAGATAACAAATCCATCCGTATCAGATGGTATTGTTAGAACAGGTGCCGAAATAAGTCTCCTCTTAAGCTCTTGGAAACTCTTCTCGCATTCCTCGCTCCATACGAATTTTATATCTTTCCGAGTCAGTTGAGTTAATGGAGTAGCGATTAGAGAAAATCCTTCCACGAATCTCCGATAATTACCAGCTAAGCCCAGAAAATTGCGTACTTCGGTCACCGACTTCGATTGCTCCCAACTTTGTATTGCTTCAATCTTCGTCGGATCAACAGATACTCCATGTTTCGACACCACGTGCCCAAGGAATGCTACTTCCTCAAGCCAGAACTCGCATTTCTTTAACTTGGCATAAAGCTTGTTTTCACAAAGCCTTTGGAGTACCAGCTTCAAATGGTGCTCATGATCTTCACGGCTTTTGGAATATATGAGGATGTCATCAATAAAGACAACAACGAACTGATCCAAATATTCCTTGAATACTCGGTTCATCATATCCATGAAAGCCGCAGGAGCATTAGTCAATCCAAAAGACATGATTAGAATTCATAATGCCCGTCATCGAAGTTCTAAAGCGCGTCTTTGGAATATCCTCAGTTCTAATCTTCAGCTGATGATATCCAGAACGAAGATCGATTTTTGAAAAGAATTATGCTCCTTGCAACTGGTCAAACAGGTCATCAATACGAGGTAGAGGATACCTATTCTTGATGGTGACATGGTTCAATTCCCGATAGTCAATACAAAGTCGCATACTCCCGTCTTTCTTCTTTACGAATAAAACAGGAGCACCCCAAGGAGATGTACTAGGACGAATGAAACCGATGTCCAACAACTCCTGTAGTTGGACCTTTAACTCCTGAAGTTCAATAAGAGCCATTCGATATGGGGTTTTAGAAATGGGCTTTGTACCAAGTTCAAGATCAATAAAGAATTCAACTTCACGTTCTGGGGGTAGACCGGGAAGTTCTTCAGGAAATACGTCAGGAAAGTCAATAACAACAGGAATATTATTCAAATTTGACGTGTCTTTATTCAAATCCATAACATGGGCTAAGAAAGCTTGACATCCATTTTTTCAATAAACGAATAGCTTTATGATTAGATATGATAGTGATTGATTTTAATGGTTTAGTTACTTGAATTGCATCACAACAGGTTGTTTAGGAATATGAAAGCTAACAACCTTACGAAAACAATCAATTTTGGCATGATGAGTAGTTAACCAATCAATCCCTAAAATCACATCAAAAGCAAGTATCTTTAAAGAGATAAGGTCAACAGGTAAGGTGATGGTGCCAACTTGAATCAAACAAGATTTATAAACAGTGGATGTGATGAAAGTTTCTCCTAACGGAGTTTCCACAGATAGGTCAAAGTCTAATTTTTCCGGAGTCAAATTTAAACGTTGAGCACAAGTAGGAGAGATAAATGAATGGGTAGCACCGGTATCTAGTAAAGTATAAACTTCACAAGAATTTATGATTAGCTTACCCGTGATCACCTCGTTTGGGTTCCTCGCATTTTGACCAGTCACAACAAACGCTCTTCCAGGAACCGTTGACTTTGACTTTTCTGGGACAATCTTTTGAGTCACCGTCCCCGCTGAACTAGGTTTTGCTACCGTACAATCCCGAGCGATATGTCCTTCCTTTCCACAATTATAGCATACCTTGAACTGTTGTGGGCAGTTTGGACTGATATGTCCCTCTTTTCCGCATTTGTAGCATATGACCGGTGGTCGTTCTCCTCCCTTAGAACCCGATTCTTTTCAGACCTGCGTCTTCACATGGTCGTTGTGAAATCTCCTCTTTTAAAATCTCCTCCGACTCGCTTCTTCTATTTTCATGGCCATGATTACCACCAGTGGTTACCATTTTGTCCGTCTTTTTCTTTCTCCATTTGGTTATCGTTGTTTTGTTGATCGCCATCTCCTAGATGATCCTCAGGTTGTGGTCCTCAGTTGACCGTACTCGTTATCTCGCTCTAATAATTGAGCCCTGTTAACAACATCTGAGTAGAGAGAAAATTTATGAGAAATGAGATACTGACGTATATCGGGTTTCAAACCTCTAAGAAACATTCGCGTCATACGTTCCTCATTCTCCACCAAATGAGGTGCAAACCTGGATAACTCTGCAAACTTTGCCTCGTACTGAGACACCGTCATGTTGTTTTGCTCTAATCTGATGAACTCCACTTCCTTCATATGACGAACACTTTCGTGAAAGTATTTGTCATTAAATAGTTTCAAATGTCTCCCAAGACATACATGCCGAGTCTTGCGGGATGGGTACGCTTCATGACTTCCACCGATAGTCTACCTCGCCACGGAACATAAAGGTGGCGAATGGAACCTTCTTCTCCGTGCATCCCAAGACATCGAATATCTTGGTAATTTGCTTGACCCATGTTTACGCCATGATCGGATCTCGCTTTCCTTAAATTCGTGGTCCCAACTCTTTGAACCGCTTGGTGTGTGACAACCCGTGAATTGCTATCATTTCTCCTCATATTTTGAACACGAGTCTCCTCGTCGATTTTGCATGAACGCAAAAAAGCTTCTAAACATCCCTCGTTCATCATCTCGCTTTCGGTGGTGTTGTTCACAGGAGGAACATTGCCACTGTTGCATGTTCTCATCGTTGGTGAGTACAGCGTCTCCACGATCTCATTTCCACTTTATTAATATTCTCAAATCGACATTCTCAAATACTGTCATAAAACAAGGGTTAATTAAGAAAATCAATATATCACATAATATCACTATATACTGACCAACTAACAAATAAGCTTAGGTAGGACACACTAGCAAAGGTCGTTGTTAAATCCGTGCCCATAGCTTTTTGCAAGCTAACCCAAAATCCTTGCTATTTCAAAATAATAATTAGAGGAAATTAAATTTCATTTATTAATTATTTGGGGTCTTACACTACATGCCAATGAGGATTTTTACCACATCATTTGTAACATTACGGTCATGATTATACCGAATAATCCATGGTCATAATCATACCAATCAATAGTACATCTATGTACGTAAGCCACATATGACTTTTATCACAATATAAGCATGAGGATGATGACAATGATATAAGAATTCAATTAAAAGAAAGCAAAGGATAAATTTTTAAAGATTATAACTTAATTTATCCATAATTCAATAATGTCCAAATTGTCAACATGATACTGCTTTGTGGAGTAAAATTCAAGAATAATATTGTATTAAAAATGATTTGGACAGCAAAGAAATCAATTTTTGTCATGAATAATTCCTCGGGGGAATAGTACCCCGTGAATAGTACTTTGGGAATAGTACTCCGTGAATAGTACTTTGTGAATAGTACTCGTGAATAATACCCGTGAATAGTACTTTGTAAATAGTACCCCGTGAATAATACTTTGTAAATAGTACCATAAAAATGAATACTACTCATGGACAGTACTCCGGCATGAAAAGCTTAAAATTTAACAAGAATGTGCAGAAAATATCCTTGTGAAACGATACTAGATGAAGCGCAAATTTAAAGGATATTCTACTAATTTCACGGAGTATAGAAGCAATACTTTAACAAAATGAGGGTATAATCAGGAATACGAGACGAAATAATATTACTCACATACTAAAAATTATGGAAGACAATATTATTCCTATAAATACTGAAAAAAAATAATATCCCTTACCTCAGAAGAAGACTGGATACTAGAATAGTGAGGAAGCAGACTTCTCTTCTACTTTCTCCCTAAAGCTTCTCTCTCTATAGCTTCTCTTTCTATAATTGCTCTTATGAGTCTTAGTGAATTGGTGAGAATGAAAGAAGAATGAGCTTCTATTTATAGGAAAACATAGTTTCGATAATTGCACGTTTTGGGGCTCGAAATATTACAGTATAATACCTTCATCTTTTCCTTCATTTTTTAATTTAGTCCTGCAAGTATTATCAAACTTGCACCACATCCCCTAATAGTACATCTTGTGAATCAATAGTGCAATCATGTGAATCAATAGTACAATCATGTGAAAAAAATAATTACAGTATAGTACCTTCATCTATACCTCCATTTTTAATTTAGTTATGCAAGTATTATCAATCTTGCACCACCTCCCGTAATAGTACATGCATGTGAATCAATAGTACACACATATGAATAAATATTTATAAGCATATGAATTAATAGCAATTAATTGCTCATATATCCGATTAATTACCCGATTGGTCAATATAACCTCCAGACATCCATTATTATCGAAATAGATGTTGATTTCCACTAACACTAATAATCCCAACACAATGGAAATATCAATTTCATCTTTAATCAACACGAACTTATTCATCGTTAATATTATAACTCACAATATTTAACAACTAGATCATTCCCAGGAAAGGGGGGCTTTCTGATAAGGATTTCTCCCTATTGGCGCGCAATTAGGTGACCAAACCTCTCCTTGATAGAACTTTCTAGAGATTGTCAATATTGCAAATAATAATATGAATAACTTTGTCGTCTTAATTATTTATTTAATAATATAAAATATTATGCAGATGATACTGTGACAATAATTGAATCAATAATATGAAAGATATTATGTAGCAATTACTGTAGCAATAATTAAGTATAACTGAGTGACTTCTCACGTAAGCATCAATAATCAATATCGTGTGCTACTATGCAACCACGCGTACTATTGTACTTTTACCACCAGGTAGTTCAACAGTTTAACGATAAAACTTTTGTCGTTATTTTTATAAAAAGATAATTTTGTCATTTTCTAACTACGACAATACTTCCGTTATGGGGTCCACCAATAATTGTGTCGTTGTACGAATATTCCCTGTTAAAACGAATATTCCCCGACCAATCAAATATTATATAACCACTTGCTTACTTTGAAAATTTTTTAAATAATACCCACAACTATAGCATTATATCAAATCCACACCATAATATTCAAAAATATATTTCGAGAAAAATTAATCTTTATTCATAAAAGTTGGGGTCTTACACTACGGCTCTGAGAAAGTTCTTCTCGACACACTACGATCCTTCCTCGTCTCTCTTGGCAGACTACGAACTCCGAGATTTACTATCTTGCACACTACGATTCCGCCTTGATAGTTCTCGAGTTTTCCTTGACTCTCCTGGCAGACTACGATTTTTGATGCAGTGTTCGACGATCAGACATGCCTATCTATTACATTATAAGATCAACCTAACAAGCTTGATCTTTATATATTTATAGTCCTTGTATATCATTTCTTTTTAAGGACTTTACAAAGTTGTTTTGCTTATGTAGGATCAACCTAACATATTTGATCAATTCATTCTAAGTCCTTGTACATATATTCCTATTATCTACCAAATGACTTTACAGCTTTCCTTAATGCAAGCATACTTGCATATTCATTCATTTATATCATAATCAAATCATATATAAATAGGAATAATATTCTCATGTATATTCCTAACATAGAGTATCGTTCCCACGAGAAATTATTAATACAAATTATCAAATACTAACTCTTAACCAAACTAATTTTATTTAAACAATCAATTTAAGGTAATGAATTAAATTATTTAACTAAACTAATTCTAATTACCACTAGTTAAAAATCAGATTATGGAGATTTAAGATCACAACTTCACTTATTGCTTGACTCTAATTAATACACTTTTTATCAATTATGCTCACTATTCTGAATTGTTAATCAAGAACACATAAGTAAATAGGACCATCTCTCAATGCATCATACTCAAATCAACTTAAATCCACAGATGATAAAATTAAGAACACCCTAATTAACTAATTCACTATATCTCTAAGTAAATTACAATTAAAGAAGATTTTCAGCACAAGTTATCTATCAGATTACATGGAATGTAAAGGTATATCTCTATCCTAGACATAAATTTTGAATTCCAACGCCATCCAGAAAACATAATCATATGTTATTATGATCAGATCTAAATCTATAATCCATCTCTTGAGTTCAAATAGATTATCACGGTTATTTAGCTAAGCAATTAAACAATAAGCACAAACCATAATAGGCAATCCAAGAATAATCACAAAAATTAATAGAGAAGCATACTAAAATAAATTACGCAACAAGCTCTATTGTAATCTTAAACAAGAATTTAGTTCATGATTATTGAATTAAAACCAAGAATCCACAATTGACTAAACATTAAAAGACAAAAATAGAAGTAGAGAATAAGATAGAATTTGTTGTTTGCAAATTTGTTACTCCCTTCTTGCTCCTGCTTTGAATCTTCAATGGTCTCCAAGTTGCTTCAATCTCCAAATCTAATAAAAACTAGGGTTTTGTCCTAATCTACTCCACTCTAATCTAATGGAATCCTACCCCTTTAATCCTTGCGATTCTCCTCCTTTTATATGCCTCTTCATGTTCTTTTAGAGTCCTTAAAGTCCTTGAAACAAATAGCTCAAACAAATACTCCTTCAACTCAAATTCTAAAAACTTGTTTTTCTTTCCTGACAAACCTGCCCCGACGGGCTTTTTGTACTAGAAATTTCCCATTCTGGCGGGGTCAATCTTGAATGCCTCCCCGGTAGGCTTTTTACAATAGGGAATGCCCGCCCCAGCAGGGGTACGTTTCCAAAAATTATAAAAATGTCACTAAGCTCCATTTTTCATGTTTTGATCTTCCGAAGCCATTTCCTACAACACAAACACAAAACAAGTAAAATAACACTAAAAATACTTAAAGTTAACAAAGAATTAGACCTTAAAGATGTCCAATTCATAGGTATAAAATCCACTTATTAGGGTCCCGTTATCTCGAAGTACGTGCACTCAGACAACGCGTTGTTCGCTCGAACCTTCATATCTTTCAATCCGGGCATCCGATGGAGGCGTGCTATACCTTTCCAGAAAGCTTTTGACGAGAGCTACACAATGACATGGGATTAGAAATTTTCTAAATCTATGATGATTGGTCCATGAACAGATCTCCAAGTCTTTGCAGTCAATCAATTGAGCTGTCTTATGCTATTTTCATTCGGGATTGAAGCTGTGGTTCTGCAGGACTTCTTTTGAAGTGATTTGAGATGATTTAATGTTGATTTGATGTTGAGTTGATTTTGAGTTGGCAAAATGACTATTTTTCCCCTCCCGGGTTGATTTCATCTTTGATGTAGTTGTAGCTGTCTTTTCTCATGGTTGTCTCAGAGATTGGACTATTGTTGATTCTGAAAGTCCTCAGGGTTATCTCTGAGGTTGGTTTGACCTCCCGGGGATGACTCTGGGCTTTGAACTTGATCCCCTGGGGTTATCGTCGGGGTGAGATTTGGACTCCTAGGGTTGTCTCCGGGGTTGGAATTTTGATCTCTCGGAGTTGTCTCCTGGGTTGGACTTGAAGCCTCCCGGGGTTGTCTCCAGAACTTGGAATTTTGATCTCCCAGGGTTGTCTCCGGGGTTAGAGTTGATGATTTGACTTTCAGGTTGTCTTTGGAAGACGATTCTGCCATCCTGCATGGTTAGTACCAGAAATGTAAATTTTTGAGTGTCTACAGAAGCCCCTCTTTATTATGTTTATGCAATGCAATGGCATGGACATGATAAAGATTACTAGACACTTAAAATATGACAAGATTAAATGATGTCATGCAATTCAACATGATATGAGGTTATGTTGAATGTTTTTATTGGAATTATTTCCAATGGGATTTTATAACTTCATGCTCCCACCATTTTTGTTTTGGAATGGAGTTGTCAATGATGTATTCTCTTGAACTGCTTTGATGTCTACTCAAACAGAGGTTTACAAGGCTTTTATCACCGGATCTTTCCCGATGCTTCGCTGGGGTTGTTGCCAACGATTTGAAATGTCCATCAGTGCTATTTGAGACTGATTCGATGACAAGTCGCAGAGATGTGTTTAAGATCCCTATTGTGGAGGTCTTCCAATGGTTGAGACCATCAGATTTTGACATTGGAGTTGTCACCAACGTCCTTGATCTTTTGGATGTGCTTTCAACTGAAGATGTTATTCTCTTTTGCGAGTGACTCTCTGGGGATTGTTGATATTTTATCCTAATGATAGCTTGGCTTGGTTGCCATCATTAGATGTTTCTTGCCATTATGCTGGTAACATCACCACTGCCCTGGTTTTCTATCAAGTTGATGTCGATAGTTCCACTGGGGATAGCATTTTGACTGCTTGCTTTAAAAGCATCCTCATAATACTTACTCGAACGGTAGTGTTGTGAAGGTTAACCATCACTAATTTTCCTCAGTGCCTACTTGAACAATAGTTTACAACGGTCTAGAAATCATTGAGCCTTTGCGGTGTCTCGACTGAGGATCTGTATAACAGATTTCATCATCGGTCCTCCCCGATGAAGATGGTTTTACATGGTTTTCATCATCAAATTTCTCATGATGCTACGGTGGAGTTGTCGCCAATGGTTTACAACATCAGACCTTCTGACCTTCGTTGAAGTAGTTTTCAACAGTTTGAATCACTGGACCATTCTCGATGCTACGCTGGAGTTATTGCCAACGGTTTGTACTGTCAGTGATGCCCCATATCTTTGTTGGGGATATCTTTCTGACGAATTACACCCTTGATAAGTTTGGTTGTTTCGATTGCAATCAAGACCCCCGGTTCATGGCATCAGACCTTTACGATGCTTTTACAAGGACCTCTTTTAATAGCTTCTATTATTAGTTTCTGAACCCCCTATCCGGGTGAATACCAATAACTTACATGTAGACCCGAAGTTTGGTCTCTGAATTCAGGATTTTAGGCCATTTTCGCTCAATCGTGTAGCACCTTTTTCCCTGATTTGACTTTTCAACTTCTGGGACCTCTGTTGCAACTCAAATTTGATCAAGCCGGAGCGGGTAGGACCACCCTGGGTAGCCGCAGGTAGACCCGTAGCTACCGCAGGTTGACCTGCGGCCACCCGTGGGTATATATGCTCCCTCCCATCTCTTTCACAAGTCATTTTTAAGTTGAAGCCATATAGAAAATTCGAGATTTCTTCTTCAGATCTACTGAGTTCGGGTTGCTTTTTGCAAAATCTGTCACCATACAAATGTTATGCACTATTTTGGTGACGTTTACATGTTTTCTTTTCAAGTTTTGACCGTTTGAACGTTAGATATCATATAAAATGCTTCTAAACACAAAGTAGTGAATATGCATGCTCATATGACTTGATAAAAATTATTCAACCTAGTAAATATTAATTTTTTACCATGCTGAACGTATTGATGTGAATTTTTTTGACTTTTGAGACAATCATTTGGCACCCTTTCTTGCTATTTTATTCATCCTATTTAAGGACAAATGAGCAAAGGTTTTCAAGTAAAGCACACCTGGAAATTTGGCTACCATGATGGATTTAATTTTGATGTTTTTTCATGCATATGAGATGTTCATGACTTTGAGTTGGTGTGCTACTAAATGGCCACCTAGTCATGCCTATGTGCATATGGACAGTCTGTTTTACAAAGGAGACTGGCAAAAAAAATTCACGAGTCTGGGCATTTAATGAACATGCAATTTTAACTCTACTGTGGATGTATATTAAATCAATGCATGTATGGATAAAGCAATGGTTTGAATTTAATGAGCTTCAAGTTTAGAATTTACCCCACCTTTTTTGAGGTGATTTGGAGACTTTGTCTAGATTATGGATCCAAACCAGCCGAGTAGCTCTTGTAGGGCCTCTTCAGGTGTGAAGAAGAGAGCTCTAGATGCTCCTCAGCCTCGCCCACCCGCAAGAACCTCATTTGGTTAATCGAGTCATTATTCATACTATCCGGGTTGAGAGACGTTCCTATTTCGTATCATGTTCCTTCTTCTTCTATTCCCCGTCGGGAGCTTCCAACTATTAGCGTGACGATTCTAGATCTTCTAAATGATTTGAGTCGTCACCCTTCGATCTATCTTCATGCTATCGAGGTCATAGCCATTTCCATCTTTCTTTTCCCACTTTTGGGGCAAGGGTTTTTATCTTGATTTGTAATTTGATGCAGGTTTCTGGCTTTACTCAGCCTAGGGGAACTGGTTTAGCATACACTCTCTATAACAGACCCTCCATTCAGAGTACCGGGAGATTGTGCATTCATGGGGCTTTAAGGCTTTATTATCCATCCCCCCCTCGTCGTTGTCCCTGGGGTTATCTCAGGGCTTTGTCTGAGCGCTGGTTCCACCAGACCCAGTCTCTCTATTTCATGGATTGTGAGGTGATGATGACACCAATGGATTGGCGATTCATCACTGGGTTGAAGTTTACAGGGGCGCCAGTGCCTTTGGTGGCTAACATTTCCCTGACTGCAGTTATATCCCTTTTGGGAGTCCCGACCATGGCACTTAATGGTCGGACTGTCCGTTCTGGTCCCTTAAGTATAGATGCCATGAGTGGGGCTCTGACTTAGCCTTTGCCCGATGATCTGAGGGTTAGAGATCACATCCTTCGACGATTATTCCTGATCATCATCAGGGGTTGTTTCCTAGTTGACAACTTCTTGACGATATTATAGACACTCGAAATTTCGTTTTCCTGTTACTAACTATGTAGGAGGACAAAAAAGACTTTTTCACACTCTAGAGATAACCCTGGAGGACCACAACATCAATTCTAACCCTTGAGATAATCCCGGGAGATCCAGTTTCCAACCCCGGAGATAACCTTGGGAAATCAGTTTCCAACCCGGGAGATAACCCCGGGAAAGTCAGTTCCAACCTCGGAGATAACCCCGGGAGATCAAGTTCAAAGCCTAGAGGTAACCCCAGGAGGTCAAGCCAACCTCAGAGATAACCTTAGGACAATCAGAGTCAACAGCAGGCCAACCTCAGAGATAACCCTGAGAAAAGACTCCTACAACTGCGCAAAAACCGGAGATAACCCCGGGAGGGGCAAAATGGTCATTTTGCCAACTCAACTTCAAATCAAATCAAATACACTCATTTCAACTCAAATTGCTTCAAAATAAGTCCCACAGGAACCAAATCTTAACTTCTGAGCACAAACTACGTAAAACAGCTCAACGGACTGCCTAACGGAGACCCGAAAATGCTATTTCGGTCATGGACCCATCTTCCTAGAATCAAAAAGGGGAAAATCATATGTCATTGCATAGCTCTCGAAAAGAGCTTTCTGGAATGGTATTGCACGCTTCCATCAGACTTCTGGATTGAAAGTTATGAAGGTTCGAGCGGAAAACACGTTGTTTGAGTGCACGTACTTCGAGATAGTGGGGCCCACAGAGCCTGGGGCACCCCGAGTAGCCACAGGTACACTTGCGGCTTCCCCCTCTTTAAATAGGGGGCTTGGGGTGGCCATTTTCAAGAGATAAAAGGCGAGGAAGCCCTATCCATTTTACTATGTTCACATTTTAAACTGAGTGCTTTCTCTTTCCAAACACCTGTGAGCTTGTGTTTTGCTATATTTTACCGGTGGAAACCAAGTATTCATGCATTTAGAGCTATTTAAAGTCTTCTTGTCAGCCCACTGTAAGACACCTCACCTTTCTTAAAGCCTTTCTCCACTTTTATTCACACACATTTATTCACGTTGAGAGTCGTGTTGTGTGTGTATGTCCGGATCATCGATCCGCGACGTTTATTGCTTATATATATAAATACTTATATATATATTATTATCGAGTTATCTCAATTGAGCCCGAATATAATATTCGGTGCATTTACTACTTTTATACATATATAAATATCCTCGAATTCGAATTATCGATTGAGCCTGGATAGACATATCTGGTGCGTTTGCCGCTTTTATATATATATATATATATATATATATATATTCTTGGATTATCGATTGAGCTTGGATCGACATATCCACTGCGTTTACTGCTTTTATATTATATATATATATTCTCGAATTATCGATCGAGCCTGGACCGACATATCTGGCGCGTTTATATTTCTGTCAGGCCTAGAGATCACTTCGTGGCCATTTACCGCTTATATATATATATATATATTTACATTTCCCGTCCTGCCTGGAGTTTACTTCATGGCAGTTGATTATTCATATATATATATATATATATATATATATATATATATATATAGCTTTTATAATATATAACTGTTTACAGCTTTTTTACATATTGCATCATCATGTGAGCCTAGGAATCATGTGATCACAGATTCAATTCTTGAATCTAGATTTAGTTCTCGTGATGGACATTTTTAGCTGCAACCAGTTTGTAAATTATTCTCGGTGCTTGAATTTCCTTAGACGACTCTCATACCCACAAGGAGTTCGGAACTACTATGTATCTTATTTTCTCAAAGATGCTTCGCATCTCGAAAATAATAAAAGCAATCAAGCCGAACACATAATAAAATGGAAGTATCAAAGGCCTCAATTACTATTGACCACAAGGGTTTGAAAACTTGTTTTACAAAACATCACTGCCATATCTCGTTAAAATTGAACTTTTATACAAAATTCAATCCCTTTGTATATAGGTGCAAAGGAGGCATAACACTACTTCCAGACAACTGCACATAAACCTACACACACACACACACACACATTCAGATAAACATTTAAAATGAAAAGCGGTGGTCACCGTGTTACCACGGATGTCGGGGGGTTCCTAACAACTTCCCTCCGCATAATCAAGCCCTCAGACCCTAACAAATCTCGGTTTCACAAACCAGTTAAATAGTGTTACATCACTAGGTCTATGTGCAAACCATTTCTCAGTTGAGTTGGTGCAACCATTTAAAAATACCAACTGACGACTCTTGCAGTCCAATCGTTTACATATACATGTAGAACCTTTTCACAACTTGTTTTTTCAAACAAATCTCACCTAACATGAGAACACCAAAAGACAAGAACAGAAAAGGAACAATTAAAAATCCCGACGTTGACAGGTGGCGACTCCGCTGGGGACATCTAGTAAGAGGGCTTAAGTCGCTATCAAAGCTTTTCAAAACATTTATCTGCTTGTGTGTGTATGTTGCATTTACATTTGAATGAATGTGTACTAATGCATTTACTTACTGCACTTAATGCTTTGCACTATATCTGCCTGTGATATTAGTGCTTCGCACATGTCATCATTTCCATACGATGAGACGTGTTGTATGTGAATGTATGTTGAGTGGTCCGTCCACCAGGAGGCTATCATGTCGGTGTTTGATTACTAGACTCATAGGGAGACTAATTCTAACGAGGCTCAAGAAAGGCACCACCCAAATTCGTTCTAGTTGAAAGACCGAATTAACTTCTCGTCGAGTAAATTGTGATGATTTGGGAACCTTCATGCCGAAAAGCCGCGAGAGTAACCTAAGATAGGCCAGCCTCTAATAAACCAAACGCGAAGGAAAGTCTCTTCACACCTTCCCATTTCAATTACTTGTAATTTCATTTCCATGTCAATCTCAATGTAATGGAAAAATTAAAGGAATATGTGTACATGCATTCCCTTTCTTATCAAAACCTGTCATGCTATATTGTCATTAAAACAACTAACATCCGTTTTGCAGGATAATACTCCTAAACGGATACATTACATAGCATGTAACATTTCTACATTCCTTAAGACTAAACTACATAAGTCTTTTTGTAGGGAAGAAATTGATCCCGTTTCCCGTTTAAAATCCAAAAAGGCACTAAGCCCGCCGTTAGACATGGCTACAAGTGCCCACCCTGATTCTATTCCTATTTCCCATGAGGAGTTCGAAGGATTAAGGAATCAAATAATAGAATTGGTTGTCTTTCTAAAAGAACAAAGTAAAAACACTCGGGCCCAGACAATGCCTTCTCCATTAAAGTCATTCACTCAAGGGGGCAGTCAGGATATTAACAGAAAGATGGAAATCAAGATACCTAAACCTCATTCATATAAAGGAACCAACAAAACCCCTGAAATCACAAAACTCAGGGATGATCAAGAAACTGGGGATATAAGAAAGAAAGTCCAACAAAGGGAGGAAACCATCTGGTCAATCAAAGGGACTGGAAACTATGGAAGTGTCACCTATTCAGATCTCTGCATATTTCCAGGGGCTCGATATCCTGACAAATTCAAAATCCCAGAGTTTGAAAAGTACAATGGGGCAGGCGATCCCTATTCGCACCTAAAAGTGTACATTGGCGAACTGGGGTTTTATGCTGAAGATAAAAGCCTCAAAATGCAACTTTTTCAAAAGAGTCTCACTGGAGAAGCTAAAGCCTTGTATGCCTGATTTGAAAATGCCAAAATCCACAATTGGGAAGAATTAGCCCACGCCTTTCTAAATCAGTACAATTTTCAGTCACAAATGGCACTAGATCGATACCAAGTGACTAAAGTCAAAAAGAAAAGTACTGAGTCTTTTTGAGAATATGCCCAAAGGTGGAGACGTCTGGCAGCATAAGGCATTCCATCAATGACAGAAACTTAGACGGTAATAACATTTATTGATATCCATGAGGCGCCTTACTATGAGAGAATCCTAGCAGGCATTGGAAAGCCATTCTCAGAGATGATCAAACACGGCGAAATGGCAGAGATGGGCTTGAAGGCAGGCAAGATTAAAGACTTCACTACCTTGGAAGCAGTCGCCGAGAATATACAGACTAGCAAGTATGCGAGTGATCCCAAGAGCGTACTCGATAAAGGCAATGAAGATGCATCCCTTATTTCACAGGGGCAAGCTAGGAGACCAACCTACAGTCCCCACATTTGGAAAAAGCAAGACAATCTGTCATTTCAACAACAGGCTGCATTCAACCAATGCCAAGATAGGAAGAGAAAATTTGAAAGAATATTCCCTTGAAAATATATTGGCGATATTAATGGATCACAAGAAAATTACTGAACTGGCTCCACCTCTGGAACCAGGAAGCAAAAGATACAATCCAAGCCAAAGATGTGCTTACCACTCAGGGTCTCCAGGACACGATACACAAGATTATTGGTCTTTAAAGCATAAAATTCAAATTTTGATCGAAAGTGGCAGTATTGTGGTCCAATAACCTGACCAACAAAATGTCAAAACCAACCTTTCGTTGCAGCATGATACGAAGGAAGTAAACATGATCAGGTCAGGAAGCGTTGAAATGTATCCAAATCGTAAGTACATACGAAGGATGGAGGAATACCCCCAAAGGCACAAAACAAATGTCCTAGAGTGGGAAAACTCGGAGGAGGGTATAACAGTAATGAAAAAATTAGAGACGATTCAGAATTAGGTAAATCTGCTAGCTAAGCTGATAGTGCGCCAACATCAGGATACGAGGCAGTTTTTCACCCAACTATCAGAAAGCCAAGAGAAAAAAGAGGTTAACCATAATGCAAGACCATATCTCTCCATGATGAGCCAACTAAATGAAGAAGATCAAAAGCAGGCTGAAAGTACAAGAAAAGGGGGATGATAAAATTGCTAGAAGATCTCGCCACCAGAAAAATCGCCCGAGGGAATGCGAATTCTCAAAGAAGAAAGATCAAACAACCTCCAAAAGAGCCCGAAAATTCACCCCTATGAGCAAATCAAATGAATAAATGCTACATTTTCTGATAAGAGAAGAAAGGATTACTGAGTTTTTGCCTCCTATAAATTCTAGGATAAATAGTTATGATTCCACCAAGATATGTCTCTACCATTCTAACTCACCTGAACATGTGACTGGGGAATGTTGGTCTTTGCGACATAAAATCCAGAATCTCATTAAAAAAGGAGAGCTGAAGATAGAATCCCCCATGAACAGAAAATGCGAAAAGGAAATAAAAAGCTTTAGCTTTCCACTCAAGACAGACAGTTCAAAGGAGTTGAACGCTATGAGCACCAATTCTGACAGAACACAAGGTGGACTAATCCTAATGTAGGGAATGATAGAGGAGACAAGAGAATTCTTAAAGGAGATTCCTCCGCCAACATCAAACATCCTGTGGCCCAAAGATAGCAACCACATTCCTGATTTTATCATCCTAGATGATGATGAGGAAATACTGATCATATGCAAGGAAGAAGAAGCCAAAAAGAAAAGTTCCTTGCAAGAAATACAACAACCGTTCGAGGGAGATTTCATGGTCGAATCCTCTCAAGCCCAGGAAAAAGGTGAAGGAACAGATGAAGGAAAATGTTGTAAGGTTGTCGGGGAAGCCAACCCATTAAAGAATCACGAGTTCATCCCTTTTTGTGATGGGTCCAGTATGAGCATCCCCGAGGAATGTGTTGAATCGGGAGGCGATCAAGTTATGGTCATGAATGAAGATATTCAGAACCAAGAGGCAACCTCTATCGCGAGCCCTGAAGGTAACATAAGCACTAACGATTGGACTATCAGGCCTCAGCTAGCCAAAAAGATATAGATCCATAGGATAAAGTTGTGAGTACATAGGAAGTCATTTATGGTACGGTCAAACTAAACAAAAACCCAAAAACCCCAAACAAACACTTCTCAAATCATTTATCTTATCAAGCAGGAACTACACAGACCTAATCTCCCACACACACATGAGTACATAGGCAGCCATCAGTGGTGCAGTCGGACCCTCAAAAGAAATATCCAAACCCAAACATCAATCCCATGACAACCAATAACAGGGATGTAATGACCATCATCATAAGATGCAACTCGTCAACAACTCATCACTCCTGAAGTACAAGAAGACTTGATCTCTTTTGACCTCCAGCAATACATAGGCAACTGTCATGGAAAATTCTATCTCATACTTGACGACCTGTTCCCCTAGATCAAGACAACAAATCAAACTTTGCAGATCAAATCAAACTTGGGTGAAGTCATCACCAACCAAGCTAAGATCTTTGGGGCCAATTTAGTGGAGTCCAAAGGCCTCTCGACATCAATCATCAAAGTTGTAACAACAACACATCGATATATCAAGCAGGATCAGCAGCAAGGACCTTCAAAGAGCTGACACCCTCAATCACAAGTCTTCATAAAATTAGAAGAAAGCCATCAAGACTGATTGTGCGAACAAGTCAAGAACAATGATTGAGGGCATCAAAGCCCAAATCCACTACATGTTCACCATCTGATACAGAGGTAAAAGCCTCTTACGATCTCGCCATCTTATCGGCCTATCTATCAAAGCAACGATCCCAGATAATAAGCAAGGCTTAGGCAATTTCAAAATTGGTGACATACCGATATTGGATCCCTTACAACAAGATTGGGGCAATCTCAGAAACAGCGACAACTTAACACTGTGGCATTTATCAACCATCCTAAAGAAGAAAATGCACCAGTTAGCACCATCAGCATAGTACATCATCATCAGAGCTTCCCTCGCATCATCTCACTGGCGATTCGGTATGATCATTTGGTCTTTTTCAATCATACTATTCTCATAATGAATAATCCACATGTGAGGATATTACTCACTCACAACTTGATCAACAATAAGAGTATCTCACATGAATCCCCGGCAACAACATGCGAAAGGACTGGGGCATTTTCCGATTCCAAGAAAAGGAAGGAGTTTAAGGCGGGATAAGCCTCTCATCAAAAGAAAGGGGAGAACTCCTGAAAGAAATCATGGCGACATAAGCTTGCCCCTACAAAAGAAGGGGAAAATTCTCTAGAAAGTCCTTAACTCAAAAGTAGAAGCCCAATAACAAAAGGTCTAGCAAATGAAATCTTCATCATCAAATGTGCCAACAAGCATTGAGTCCTCACAAGTCAAGGCCTCTACACCGAAGTTCAAATATGGGCAGTGAAAGAACGAGTTGCACCCTCTAGGTATGTCAGCGGAATTCATGTCATCAATTCAGCCGGGTTGCGAATCAAACGCTCAAGGAAATGGGGCACAAGCACCCAACAGCGAAAGGAAACTCCAAATCAACTCAAAAGGGTGAGGTAAAATTCTACTCCAAACAATTTAAAATATGCATCATCCTAGGATAATAGACTCATAAGGATAAATCTAGATCATCACTTCATGCATGTTCTGCACATGTGCAAATGCGTTACATCAACGTACATCTCTATCAAGGTTTAGCATGCATCTCCAATAGATTTAAATATGCATGCAAGTTAAATGCCTAGATTAGAGAAAACTTTCGTCGTAGACATCTGGTGGTTGTCATCAATCCAGCATAACATCAGGCAGAATCTGGTGAAGTAAACCTTTGAATATTACTTCAACGAAGGTATCGGAAGATCCGGTATTCAAAACCATTGGCACCAATTCAGTGTAACATCAAGATAGTTCAGGGATACCACCGTTCGAGTGGGAATCGAAACAGTTTGGTGATGTCAGCACAATCAACTACTAACAGGGTATGATCAGTTGTCAAACTACCATCAGGGTAGGCACCATTGTAAACTGCCAGCGTATATATCGAAAAGGTCTGATGATTTCAATTTTTCTTCATCAGACAGGCATCGGCAACACCGATAAAAAGCCAAACCGTTTCAGTCAACACCAGCATAAGCATCAGTATTAATCGATAAAGGTAAAGCGATTTACGATTTACGATTTGTGATGTGCGAAGTGCGATTTGTGATATGCGAAATGTGATGTACGAGTTGCGAGGAGTGATTGGCCAAAAGCAAAGTGTGAAGTACGAAATGCGATGTGCGATGTGCGATTTGCAGACTACAATTTGTGAAAATACTTTAACATTCATCATAACATTCATTACATTACAATTTGCATCATTAAAAATACCTTGTCATATTTCAAGTGTCTAGTAATCTTTATCACATTCATTCCATTGCATTGCATGGACATGATAAAGAGAGGAATCTATAGACACTCGTAATTTTGTTTTCCTGTTACTAACTATGCATGAGGACAAAAATGTCTTTTTACACTCTAGAGATAACCCTGGAGGACCACAACATCAGTTCTAACCCCAGAGATAACCCCGGGAGATCTAGTTTCCAACCCAGGAGATAACCCTAGGAAATCAGTTTCCAACCCCGGAGATAACCCCGGGAAAGTTAGTTCCAACCTCGGAGATAACCTCGGAAGATCAAGTTCAAAGCCTGGAGGTAACCCCAGGAGGTCAAGCCAACCTCAGAGATAACCCTGAGGACATTCAGAGTCAACAGCATGCCAACCTCAGAGATAACCTTGAGAAAAGACTGCTACAACTACGCGAAAATCGAAGATAACCCCTGGAAGGGCAAAATGGTTATTTTGCCAACTCAACTTCAACTCAAATCAAATACACTCATTTCAACTCAAATTTCTTCAAAAGAAGTCCCACAAAAACCATATCTTAACTTCCGATCACAAACTACGCAAAACAGCTCAACAGACTGCCTGATGGAGACCCGGAAATTCTATTTTGGTCATGGACCTATCTTCGCGGAATCAAAAAGGGGCAAATCCTATGTCATTGCATAGCTCTTGGAAAGAACTTTCCGGAATGGTATGGCACACTTCCATCAGACTCCCGGATTGAAAGTTATAAAGGTTCGAGCGAAAAGTGTGTTGTTTGAGTGCACGTACTTCGAGACGACGAGCCCACAGAGCTAGAGGCACCCCGGTTAGCCACAGGTAGACCTGCGGCTCCCCCCTCTATAAATAAAGGGCTTGGGGTGACCATTTTCAAGAGAGAAAAGGTGAGGAAGCCCTATCCATTTTACTCTATACACACTTTAAACTAAGTGTTTTCTCTTTCCAAACACATGTGAGCTTGTGTTTTGCTATATTTTACCGGTGGAAACCAAGTATTCATTTATTTAAAGCTATTTGAAGTCTTCTTGGCAGCCCACTATAAGACCCCAACTTTTATAAATAAAGATGAATTTTCTATAAATATTATTTTTGAATATTATGGAGTAAATTTGATATAATGTTATAGTTGTGGGTAATATTTATAAATTTTGCAAAGTAAGCAAGTTGTTATAAAATATTCGTTTGGTCGGGGAATATTCTTTTTGTCGGGGAATATTAAATGCGACGGCAAGACAATCATTAGTGGACCCCACAACGGAATTATTGTTTGGATTGAGAAAATGACAAAATATACTTTATGAAAATAACTTACGGAGGTGTTACCGTTAAAAGCTGTTGAACTACCGGTAGTAAAAAGTACAAAGAATACTGGCGTGGTTGCATAGTAGCACGCATTGTATTGATTATTGATGCTTACGTGAGAAGTCACTCAACTATACTCAATTATTGCTACAATAATTGTTTGCGTCATCATATCTCTTATATTATTGATTCAATTATTATCACAGTATCATCTGTATAATATGTTATATTATCAATAATTGAGATGACAAGTTATAAATGATTAATAATTGTTGAAAGATTAAATATGTGTTGATTAAAAATAAAATGATTTGTGGTAATATTTATTCAATCATTGATATATATAAAGAGTCTATTATGAGACGTTTGTGGTTAGTTTGGTTATTTTATAGGGGGGGCATATGTCATCATCTAAGAGTCTCTCCGTCAATAGAAATTACCTTCGTCAATAGTAATTACCTTCATCAATAGTAATTACCTTCGTCAATAGTAACTACCTTTACCAGACGTCAAACCACTTGCCGTTTCATATTACAGGCGTCGAACCAATTGTCGTTTCACATTACAGGCGTCAAACCACTTTTCTTTTCACATCACTAGTCGTCAAGCCACTTGCCTTTTCACATTTCAAGTGCTAAGCTAGAAATCTTCTATAAATAGAGGCCTAGTGCTTCATTATTTTTCACGAATTCATTCAAGCTATAGAGAGAGAAAGTATAGAGAGAATAAGAGAGAAAGAAGAAGAGTATTACATTCTACTACACTCTTTGCAGATTCAATCTACTAAAGTAAGGGGTGTTATTCTTTCTTATTCATGAAGAGAACTGCTGTTATTTCATTGCTTATTATTCTCATTGGAATAACTCAGTATCTGCGCTTTACCCTATACTTGGTGACATTCTTCTATTATTCTCATTGGAACATCCTCGTCGTGTGTTTTACACCCACCCGGCCCGCCGTCATTATTATTATTCTGTTGGAACATCCTGTCTGTGTGTTTTACACCGGACCTGGTTCCGTCTTTATTATTCTGTTGGAACATCATGTAGGTGCAAATTTTGCCTGACCTGGTTCCGTTATTATTATTCTGTTGGAATAACCTGTCTATGCGAAGTACCGCATGCATGGTGATTTCTTTTGTTATTCCATTCTTTATTATACTCAGTTGGTTAAAGTTTTGACTTCTATACTCCATGAAATTAGTAGAATATTCTTGATATTTGCGCTTCATCCAGTATCTTTTCATAGAAATATTCTGCTGATCATTCTTGAATTTTACTCTACAAAGCAGTATCATGTTGACAATTTGGACATTATTAGTTCCTGGATAAATTAATTCTTGAATTTGTTTTATTGAATTCTTATATCATTGTCATCATCCTCATGTTTATATTATGTTGAAAGTCATATGTGGCTTGTAGTGCATAGATGGACTTGGTATGATTATGACCAGGGATTATTCGGTGTAATCATGACCGTAATGTTACAAATGATGTGGTAAAAGTTATCATTGGCCCATAGTGCATTGATGGACAGTTGTTGGCATGATCATGACCATTAATGAATACACGAATGTCCTTGGCTGTAGTGCATGGATAATTTGTGGTCGTGATACTAAAGAATATCCTTGGCCGTAGTGCAGGGGTGATTCGATGATGTGGATTATTTATTAAGCTGAGTCTCAATGATAAAAGTCATGAAAAACCTTTTAAATCATAAAATATAGTAGATTTTATTCTCTACTTGACTCTTTTAATGGATTTCTTGTTCATTCAGCTAGCTTAAACTTGATGTTGTTATATTTTATCGCTTTAACATTTGTTGAAGGCTAACGATAATTTATTCTCGCATTATCTTAGTCATAATATTTCTTCTTTGGGCTAGTTGAGCTCACCTTTTCTTTCACCGTTCTCTTGAAAAATGAGAACATAACAGTGGACTAGTCGGGGAGCGAAGTGATCGGTCCGGAGGATAGCATTAGTAGTCCTCACTATTCGTGAAATAGTGTGTTAATAATTGTAATGAGGACTCTTTTTGAGTTTGTATAATCTCTAGTAGACAATAATTGTATTCAAACTCACAGTTATGTTTTGTCATATTGTACACGACAGTTGTATTAGTAAGTTGTATTTGAATTTTGTACCATGTATCTGACGACCCAAAATGGGTGATGTATACCTAATTTTGGGGGCGTCACATCACCTTTCTTAAAGTTGTTCTCCACTTTTATTCACACACATTTATTCACGTTGAGAGTCATTTGTGTGCGTATGCCTAGATCGTTGATCCTTTTATTCACACACATTTATTCACGTTGAGAGTCGTGTTGTGTGTGTATGCCTAGATCGTTGATCCGTGGCGTTTATTGCTTATATATATATATATATATATATATATTATCGATTTATCTCGATTGAGCCCGAATATAATATTCGGTACGTTTACCGCTTTTATTCATATATATCCTCGAATTCGAATTATCAATTGAGCCTGGATAAACATATCCGGTGTGTTTACCGCTTTTATATATATTCTCGAATTATTGATTGAGCTTGGATCGACATATCTGGTGTGTTTATTGTTTATATATATATACATATATATATATATATATATATATATATATCTCGAATTATCGATTGAGCCTGGATCGACATATCAGGTGCGTTTACATTTATGTCAGGCCTAGAGATCACTTCGGGGCCATTTACCATTTATATATATATATATATATATATATATATATATATATATATATATATATATATATATATATATATATTTACATTTCACAGTTCTCAAGATCACTTCGTGGCCATTTATCACTTTTATATCCCCGATGTAAATGTATATATATATATATATATATATATATATATATATATATATATTACATTTTAGTCCTGCGCTCGAGTTTACTTTGTGGCGCTTGATCGTCGTGTATATATATATATATATATATATTACACTGACTTTTATATATATAATCTGCTTATAGCTTTTTTACATCTTGCATCATCATCTCGAGCCTAGGAATCATGTGATCACAGATTCAGATTCTTGAATCTAGATTCGGTTCCTGTGATGGACATTTTCAGCTGCAACCAGTTTGTAAATTATTCACGGTGTTTGAATTTCCTTAGATGACTCTCATGCCCACAAGGAGTTCGGCACTGCTAGGTATCTTATTTTCTCGAAGATTCTTCGCATCTCGAAAATAATAAAAGCAATCAAGCCGAACACATAATAAAATGGAAGTATCAAAAGCCTCAATTACTATTGAGTACAAGGCTTTGAAAACCTGTTTTACAAAACATCACTGCCATATCTCATTAAAATTGAACTTTTATACAAAATTCAAACCCTTTGTATATAGGTGCAAACGAGGCATAACACTACTTCCAGACAATTGCACATAGACCTACACACATTCAGATAAACATTTAAAATGAAAAATGGCGGTCACCGTGTTACCATGGATGGCGGGGGGTGCCTAACACCTTCCCTCCGCATAATCAAGCCCCCGGACCCTAACGAATCTCGGTTTCACAGACCAATTAAACAGTGTTACATCACTAGGTATGTGCAAACTATTTCTCGGTTGAGTTAGTGCAACCATTTAAAAATACCAACTGGCGACTCTTACAGTCCAATCGTCAACATATATATGTCGGACCTTTTCACAACTTGTTTTTTCAAACAAATCTCACCTAACATGAGAACACCAAAAGACAAGAATAGAAAAGGGATAATTAAAAATCCTGACGTCGACAGATATCATTCACATTAGTCAGAGCCACCCTGGAGGTGGACCGTATCAGAGATTTTGATTGGGGATCATACACCTTTGCCTACTTCTTTAGAGAGATGCGCCTACGCTTAGAGGGCGTGACAGAAGCTTGGCTAGGCTTTTACCCATTTTTGTTGGTGAGTATTTTCTCTTGATTTTTTATTTCCCCTCGTCCGGGTTGTCAGTTTTCCTGACTGTAGATATTTGATCTTTACATTTTCAGTTTTGGGCCTACGAGAGGCTCCCATATCTTCATCCCGTTAGCACATTAGGTCTGGAGACCTATCCACAGGGACGGCGATGGCATTACTCCACTCTGGCGGAGGTTCCTGTAGCCGAGGGTTTCTCCCATTCTCGCTTACAATTGGAGTTGTTGACAGCTAATGTCATTACATGGGTTCCCTATTCCGAGTACCATTTGACAGTAGGCTTTGAGGGTGGCTTCCCGACTGGTGTTGAGTATGTGTTATCCAAACATTGGATTCCTCACCTGACTGACGAAGGTTGGGAGCTCTATTTAGGATAGTGTGTTATCAAGAGCACCATAGGGGAAATATGCATTATGTTCTTTCCTCTTGCCAGACGACATTGGCCTTTATCTCAGCAGATCACCGAGATTCCCTTGATGGGCTTGGATGGATTTACTTTGTCAGAGGGTCCCTTCACTCAGGAGGCTTTTTACCACTGGTGGTTCCCTCTCACCATTGGAGCTCAGACCCGTGCCACAGAGTTTATGGGTAATATGGTCCCTAGGTCTGTCATAATGACATATTGGATTGCCTGCATCCGAGAGCCCACTCATTTGACGCAGATTAAGAGTTTGACCCAGAGGTTGAACTGGGCACATTTTTTCATCTAGCATTTAAGTAAAGATCCATCATAGGCGGATTCTTTTGATCCTTCCAGCTCTGGCGCTGGCCCTTCAGGTGACCCATATTCTGATGGCTTCACCAGTGTAGATCCTCCACTATATCGACCTGATATCTCTTCTAGTAGAGACTCGGTGACTCAGGAGGAGTTACATCATATGGATAGATGGGACGATGTGGACATCATTGATTATTTCTTAGATATTTATCGTTATTTCTTTTGATGGGCATCTATTAGATATTGGGCGGTTGTGCCCCATTTCTTGTTATATATTTTTATAGGCCTCTGTTAGATATTGGGTGGTTGTGCCCCATTCCCCTATACTTTTTATTTTTAGTTGTATACAGAGATTGTAGACACTCAAAATTTTCTTCTCCTGTTACTAACTATGCAGGAGGGCAAAAGCATCTTTTTCATACTCCAAAGATAACCTTGGAGGACCACAACATAAATTTTAACCAGATAGTCACGGGAGATCCAGTTTCCAACCCCAGAGGTAACCCCGGGAGTTTCAACCCCGGAGATAACCCCGGGGGATCAAGTTCAAAGCCTGGAAATAACCCCAGGAGGTCAATACAACCTCAAAGATAACCCTGAGGATAGTCAAATTTAACATCAGGTCAACCTCAGAGATAACCCTGAGAAAAGACTGCTACCACTACACGAAAACTGGAGATAACCCCGGGAGTGGTAAAATAGTCATTTTGCCAACTCAACTTCAACTCGCATCAAATTAACT
Organism: Panax ginseng; assembly: GCA_020205605.1. Classification (NCBI taxonomy): domain Eukaryota; kingdom Viridiplantae; phylum Streptophyta; class Magnoliopsida; order Apiales; family Araliaceae; genus Panax; species Panax ginseng. Next base: position 45,207,782 of record CM035148.1, read on the forward strand.
CATTTTAACTCAAATTACTTCAATAGAAATCCCACAAGAACCGTATCTTAACTTTCAAGCGCAAACTACGCAAAACGGCTCAACGGACTGCCTGCCAGAAACCCGTAAATGCCATTTCGGTCATGTACCCATCTTTCCAGAATCAAAAATGGGCAAATCCTATGTCGTTGTGTAGCTCTCGGAATAAGCTTTCTGGAATGGTATGGCACGCTTCTATCGGACTCCCGGATTAAAAGTTATGAAGGTCCGAGCGAACAACGCATTGTCTCGAGTGTGCACGATGATTTTCGACACTACGGGACCCACATCTCTGGGCATCCTGAAGCCATAGTAGACTCATGGCTCCCCTCTATAAATAGAGGGCTTGGGGTAGCCATATTTATAAAAAAAACCACGAGGAAACCCTGTCCAATTTGCTCTGTACACACCATAAATTGAGTGTTTTCTCATTTTAAACACTTGTAAGCTCATATATAGCTACTTTTCTATCGGTGGGAGCCGAGTGTTCATCCAATTAAAGTTATAGAAGTCTTCTTTGGCAGTCCACTATAAGCCTTCTTTCACACTTTAAAGCCTTTCTCTTCATCTTTGCACACACTATTCTTCACGTTGAGAGTCGCATTGTGTGTGTTTTGCCCTTACTTCATCCGTGGCTTTTATTTCTTATATATATATATATATATATATATATATATATATATATATATATATATATATATATATATATATACTAACATTATCGAGTTATGCCTCGATTGAGCCTAGAGTTATGTCTCGAGCGTTTATTTGCTTTTTGTATATATATAGTTATATATATAAATGTGTGTCGAACTCTATTCAAGAGTCTAGACTTATGTCCGGAGCGTTTACTTGCTTATATATATATATATATATATATATATATATATATATATATATATATATATATATATATATATATATGAATCGTGTGTCGAACTCGCATTCGATGAGCCTTGATTTTATATCCTATGCATTTATTTCTTTAATATATATATATATATATATAACAAAAGTTCGACCACGCTGATATATATATATATATATATATATATATATATATATATATATATATATATATATATTTAGTCCCTACTCGAGTGTACTTCGTGGCGGTTGGTTGATTGCTTTTACAGCTTTCTTTACTTTTCATCCGCTTTAGAGTTTACTTTGTGGCGGTTGATGGCTTTTACAGCTTTATTTACATTTATGATCCCCCATGGAGGTGCTTCGTGGTGGCTGATCATGTTTGTATATATATATTTATAGCTTTTATATATACACCTGCTTACTGCTTTATTATCAATTGCGGCATCATGTGAGCCTAGGAATCATGTGATCACAGATTCAGTCTACTAGATCTAGATTCCATTCCTCGTGATGGACATTTTTCAAATTTAAAGCGCTTTTGTAAAATTTATTCACAGTGTCTGGATTTCCTCAAATGGTTTTCATACCCATGAGGATTTCGGCACCATTTTGTATATTATTTTATCGAAGACGCTTTGCATCTCGAAAAATAAAAGCAATCAAGCCGAACACTTAATAAAAATGGAAATATAAAAGGTCTCAATTACTATTGAGCACAAGGGTTTGAAAAACCTCTTTTATAAAACATCATTGCTATATCTCTGCTAAAACCTAATTTTTACATAAATTCAAACCACATGTATATATAGGTGCGAACGAGGCCTCACACTACTTCCAAATAACAAAGACATCGATCCACACACACACACACTCATATAATAGCTTTCTTAAAAGTGGCGGTCACCGTGGTAACACGAATATCTGGGTGCCTAACACCTTCCCTCCTCATAATCAAGTCCCCTGACCTAATGAATCTCGGTTTCAATCGACCATGCTTAGCAGTGTCACATCACCGGGTCAATGTGCAAACCTTTTCTCGCCAGTGTTGGTACAACCATATAAAAAACCAACTAGCGACTCTTAACAGTCCATCGTCGACATTATACATGTCGAACCTTTTTCACTTGTTTTTTCAAATAAATCTCACCTAACATGAGAACACCAAAGAACAAGTAATGGAAAGGGAAAAATAAAAATCACGACGTCGACAGGTGGCGACTCTGCTGGGGACTCCAGTAAGAGGACTTAAGCCGCTATTACAAACTTTTCAAAATTGTTATCTGCTTGTGTGTGAATATTTCATTTACATTTGAATGAATGTGTACGAATGCATTTACTTATTGCACTTAGTGCTTCGCACCATATCTGCTTGTGATATTAGTGCTTCGCGCATGTCATCATTTCCATATGGTGAGACACGTTGTATGTGAATGTATGTTGTGTGGTTCCTCCACCAGGAGGCTATCCTATCGGTGTTTGATTACTGGACTCGTAGGAAGACTAATTCCAACGAGGCTCAAGAAAGGCACCACCCAAATTCGCTCCAGTTGAAAGGCCGGATTAACTTCCCGTCAAGTAAATTGCAATGATTTGGGAACCTTCATGCCGAAAAACCGCGAGAGTAACCTAAGATAGGTTAGCCTCTGATAAACCAAACGCGGAGGGAAGTCTCTTCATACCTTCCCATTTCAATTACTTGTAATTTTAATTACTTGTAATTTCATTTCCATGTCAATCTTAATGTAATGGAAAATATAAAGGAATATGTGTACATGCATTCCCTTTCATATCAAAAATTATCATGCTATCTGGTCAACGGACATCCGTTTCGCAGGATAATACTCCTAAATGGACACATTAAGTAGCATGTAATATTCCTATATTTACTAAGACTAAATTACATAAGTCTTTTTGTAGGGAAGCAATTGGTCCCGTTACCTGTTTAAAGTTCAAAAAGGCACTAAGCCCACCATCAAACATGGCTACAAGTGCCCAGCCTGATCCTACTCTTGTTTCCCGAGAGGAGTTTGAAGGATTAAGGAATCAAATAGCAGAATTGGTTGTCTTTCTAAAAGAACAAAGTAAAAATACGCAGGGCCAGACAATGCCTACTCAACCAGAGTCCTTGACACCAGGGGCAGTCAGGGTATTGGTAAAAAGATAGAAACCCAGATACCTAAACCTCATTCCAATAAAGAAATCACAAATCTCAAGGATGATCGAGAAATTGGGGATATAAGAAAGAAAGTCCAACAAATGGAGGAGACCATCCGGTCAATTAAAGGGACTGGAAATTATGATAGTGTCACCTATTCAGATCTCTGCATATTCCCAGGGGATCGATACCATACCAAATTCAAAGTCCCAGAGTGTGAAAATTACAATGGGGCAGGCGATCCTTATACGCACCTAAAAGTGTATATTGGCGAACTAGGGTCTTATGTTGAAGATGAAAGCCTCAGAATGCAACTTTTTCAAAAGAGTCTCACTGGAGAGGCTAAAGCCTGGTATGCCCGACTTGACAATGCCAAAATCCACAACTGGGAAGAATTGGCCCACGCCTTTCTAAATCAGTACAGTTTTCAGTGACAAATGGCACCGGATCGATACCAAGTGACTAAAGTCAAAAGCAAAGTACTCAATCTTTTCGAGAATATGCCCAAAGGTGGAGACATCTAGCAGCACAAGTCATTCCATCAATGACAGAAACTGAGATGGTAATGACGTTTATAGACATCCAAGAGGCTCCGTACTACGAGAGGATCCTAGCAGGCATAGGAAAGCTATTTTCGGAAATGATCAAACACGGTGAAATGGCAGAGATGGGCCTGAAGGCAAGCAAGATTAAAGACTTCACTGCCTTGGAAGCAGTCGCCAAACATATACAGACTAGCAAGTATGCGAGCGATCCCAAGGGGGTACCTGATAAAGGCGATGAAGATGTATCCCTTGTTGTACAGGGGCAAGCTTGGAGGCCAAACTACAGTCCCCACATTTGGAAAATGCAAGACAATCTAACATCTCAACAACATGCCGCATTCAACCAATGCCAGGATAGAAAAAGAAAATTCGAAAGATAGGAAAATCGGGTGTTCACTCCAATAGGCGATTCCATTGAAAATGTATTGGCGATATTAATGGATCATAAAAAAATTACCGAACTGGCTCCACCTCTAGAACTAGGGAGCAAAAGATACAATCCAAGCCAGAGATGTGCTTACCACTCAGGGTCTCCAGGACATGATACACAGGATTGTTGGTCCTTAAAACATAAGATTCAAAATCTGATCAAAAGTGGCAGTATTGTGGTCCAACAACCTGACCAACAAAAAGTCAACACCAACCTTCCGTTGCGGCATGATACGGAAGAAATAAACATGATCGGGTCAGGAAGCACTGAAATGTATCCAATTCGTAAGTACATACGAAGGATGGAGGAATACCCCCAAAGGCACAAAACAAATGTCCTAGAGTGGGAAAACTCGGAGGAGGGTATGCCAGTAATGCAAAAATTAAAGGCGATCCAGAATCAAGTAAATCTACTGGCTAAGCTGATAATGCGCCAACATCAGGAAACGAGGCAGTTTTTCACTCAACTATCAGAAAGCCAAGAGAAAAAGGAGGTTAATCACAATACAAGCCCATATCTCTCCATGATGAGCCAGCTAAATACAGAAGATCAAAGCAGGCTGTAAGTACAAGAAAAGGGGGATGATAAATGTACTAGAAGATCTCGTCAGTGGAAAAATCGCTCGAGGGAATGCGAATTCTCAAAGATAAAAGATCAAATAACCTCCAAAAGAGTCCGAAAATTCACCTCTCTGAGCAAATCAAATGAAGAAATGCTACACTTTCTGATAAGCGAAGGAAGGATTACTGAGTTGCTGCCTCCTATAAATCCCAAGATAAAGAGTTATGATTCCACCAAGATATGTCTCTACCATTCTAACGCACTTGGACATACAACTGAAGAATGCTAGTCTTTGCGACATAAAATCTAAGGTCTCATTGAAAATGGAGAGCTGGAGGTAGAATTTCCCATGACCAAAAAAGGCGAAATGGAAATAAAAAGCTTAAGATGTCCATTCGAGACATGCAGTTCAAATGAGGTGAAGGCTATGAGCGACAATTCTGCCAGAACACAAGGTGGACTGATCCTAATACAAGTAATGACAGAGGAGACAAAGGAATCCCCAAAGGAGATTCCTCTGACAACATCAAACGTCGTGTGGTCCAAATATATCAACCACGTTCCTGATTTCATCACCTTGGATGATGAGGAGGAAATACTAATCCTTTCCAAAGAAGAAAAAGCCAAAAAGGAAAGTTCCTTGCGAGAAATGCAACAACAGTTCGAGGGAGATTTCATGGTCGAATCATCTCAAACCCATAAAGAAGGCGAAGGAATAGATGAAGAAAAAGTTGGTGAGATTTTTGGGGAATCAAACCCATTAAAGAATCCAGAGTGCATCCCTTTTTACGATGGGTCCAATTCAAGCGTCCCTGAGGAATGTATCAATCGTAGTTTATCAAGTTATGGCCATAAGTGAAGATATTCAGAACCAAGAGGTAACCTATATCGCGAGCCCTGAAGGCAACATAACTACTGACAATTGGACTATCATGCCTCAGCTAGCCAAGAAGATGTAGATCCAGAGGATACAGTTGTGAGTTCCAGGTGATGATGGGACGATATCACTTTCTTCGCAGTGTGCCTTTTATTTTCCATGCATGTAAAAAAAAACAAAAAACAAAAAGAAAAAGAAAAAAAACAAAAATAAAACAAAACAAAAACATCTCTACACTCTTCTCACCACTTACCCCTTTGAACCTTTTCAAACAAAAGGTTGGAACTACGTAGACCTGATCTCCCCTCATCAATGGGAGTATGTAGGCAGCCATGTACGGTGCAGTCTAACCACTACAAAAATTGAAAAACCCCTTTAGCCAAACTCAAACTCTAATAAATATTTTCAGCCTTGTAAACCAAAGCCTGACCTATGAAAGACCTAATCTCCTCTTCAATAGGAGTACGTAGGCAGCCAAAAATGGCGCGGTCAAACCAAATAAAAACCCAAAAAACCCAAACAAACACTTCTCAAACAAAAACCCAAACAAACACTTCTCAAACCGTCTATCTTATCAAGCAGGAATTATGTTGACCTGATCTCCAACATACACAGGAGTACGTAGGCAGCCATCAGTGGTGCGGTCAAACCTTTAAAAGAAATATCTAAACCCAAACATCAATCCCAAGTCTACGCCCAAGTACAACCCTCCAAGTCAGCGACCCATGTTGAGAAGACCCAACAACACTTCAATGTCATTCCATCAAATCTGGCATAAATCCCAAAAAGGAAGAAACAGCAATACACTAAGACAACCAGCAGCGAGGACTTTCAAAGATCCGACACCCTCAATCACAAAGCTTCATCAAATCAGAAGAAAACCATCAACGCCGATTGTGAGAATAAGTCAGTAACAATGATTGAGGGCATCAAAGCGTAAATCCACTACATGTTCACCATCTAGTACAAAAGTATAAGCCTCTTGTGATCTCGGTGTCTTATCAGCTCATCTGTCAAAGCAACTATCCCAGACAACAAGCAAAGCTGGGGCAATTTCAAAATTGGCGATAACCCGATATTGGAACTCGTACAACAAGATTGGGGCAATCTCAGGAGCAGCGACAACTCAATACTGGGGCATTTATCAACCATCCTAAAGAGGAAAATGCGCCAGTCAGCATCATCAGCATGGTACATCATCATCAAAGCTTCCCTCACCTCATCTCATTGATGATTCGGATATTACTCAATTCCGACTTCAACAACAAAGAGAGTTTTTCATATGAACCCCCACATCAACTCTCGCGAAAAGATCGGGGCATTGTCCACTTCAAGAAATGGAAGGAGCTTAAAAGCGGATCAAGCCTCTCAAAGAAAAGAAAGGGGAGAACTCTCAAAAAGAAATCATGGCGACTTTTAGCTTTCCCTACAAAAGAAGGGAAAATTCTCAAAAAGTTCTTAACTCGTGAGCGTAAGGACAACGACGAAAGGTCTAGCGAAGGAAATCTACACCATCAAACATGTTAACCTGCGTCAAGTCCTCATCAGTTGAGGCCTCTACACCGAAGTTTAAATCTGGACAACGAAAGAACGAGCTGCAACCCCCAGGGATGTCAGCAAAATTCAGTTCATCATTTCAACCAGATTGCGATTCAAGCGCTCAAGGAAATGGGGCACAAGCACCCAACAATGAAAGGAAACTCCAAATCACCTCAAAAGGGGGTAAGCGTAATATCAGGCAGAGTCTGGCAAAGCAAACCTTGGAATATGACTTCAGCAAAGGTATCAGATGATCTAAACATTGGCATCAATTCAGTGCAACATCAAGACAGTTCAGCGATGAAAGCTTCGTATACCACCATTCGAGTGAGAACCAAAATAGTTTGACGATCAGCAGGGTAGGCACTGTTGCAAACTACCAGTGTATACATCGGGAAGGTCTAGTGATTTCAAAATGTCATCCCCATCAGAGATGTGGAAAACATCTCAACTCATCTTCATCAAAATAAGCATCAGCGATTAAATGCCAAACCATTGGAGTTAACACCAGTATAGGCATCAGCAATGATCGGTAAAGGTAAAGCAATTTGCGAAAACATTTTAAACATTCATCATAACATTCATTACATTGCGATTTGCAAAATGTGATATGCGAAATGCGATGTGCGAGTTGCGATGTGCGAGTTGCGAAGTGCGATTTTTCCAAATACGAAGTGCAAAATGCGATGTGTGATTTACGAACTGCGATTTGCGAAAACATTTTAACATTCATCATAAACATTCATAACATTGCGATCTGCATCATTGAAAATACCTTGTCGTATTTCAAGTGTCTAATAATCTTTATCATGTCCATTCCATTGCATTGCATGAACATGATAAAGAGGGGCATATGTAGACACTCGAAATTTTCTTCTCCTGTTACTAACTATGCAGGAGGCCAAAAGCATCTTTTTCACACTCCAGAGATAACCTTGGAGGGCCACAACATCAATTTTAACCCCGGAGATAGTCACGGGAGATCCAGTTTCCAACCCCAGAGATAACCCCGAGAAAACAGTTTCCAACCTCGGAGATAACCCCGAGAAAGTCAGTTTCAACCCCGGAGATAACCCCGGGGGATCAAGTTCAAAGCCTGGAAATAACCCCAGGAAGTCAATCCAACCTCAAAGATAACCCTGAGGATAGTCAAATTTAACATCAGGTCAACCTCAGAGATAACCCTGAGAAAAGACTGCTACCACTACGCGAAAACTGGAGATAACCCCGGGAGTGGTAAAATAGTCATTTTGCCAACTCAACTTCAACTCGCATCAAATTAACTCATTTTAACTCAAATTACTTCAATAGAAATCCCACAAGAACCGTATCTTAACTTTCAAGCGCAAACTACGCAAAACGGCTCAACGGACTGCCTGCCAGAAACCCGTAAATGCCATTTTGGTCATGTACCCATCTTTCCAGAATCAAAAATGGGCAAATCCTATGTCATTGTGTAGCTCTCGGAATAAGCTTTCTGGAATGGTATGGCACGCTTCTATCGGACTCCCGGATTAAAAGTTATGAAGGTCCGAGCGAACAACACATTGTCCGAGTATACGTACTTCGACACGGCGGGACCCACATCCTGGGCATCACGGGCAGCCGCAGGTAGACCTGCGGCTCCCCCCTCTATAAATAGAGGGCTTCGGGTGGCCATATTTGTAAGAAAAAATGACGAGGAAGCCCTGTCCAATTTGCTCTGTACACACCATAAATTGAGTGTTTTCTCATTTTAAACACTTGTAAGCTCATATATAGCTACTTTTCTACCGGCGGGAGCCGAGTGTTCATCCACTTAAAGTTATAGAAGTCTTCTTTCGCAGTCCACTGTAAGCCTTTTTACACACTTTAAAGTCTTTCTCTTCATCTTTGCACACACATTTCTTCACGTTGAGAGTCGCATTGTGTGTGTTTGCCCTACATCTATCCTGTGTGGCTTTTATTTCTTTTGTATATATATATATATATATATATATATATATATATATATATATATATATATATATATATATACTAACATTATCGAGTTATGCCTCGATTGAGCCTGTGACTTATGTTTGGAGCGTTTATTTTCTTTTGTATATATATACTTATATATATAAACTGTTTGTTGAACTCTGTTCGATGAGCCTAGACTTATGTCTGGAGCGTTTACTTGCTGATATATATATATATATATATATATATATATATATTGTAAGACCCCAACTTTTATGAATAAAGAATAATTTTCTCAAAATATATTTTTGAATATTATGGTGTGGATTTGATATAATTTTATAGTTGTGGGTAATATTTACAAATTTTGCAAAGTAAACAAGTGGTTATATAATATTCGATTGGTCGGGGAATATTCGTTTTAACAGAAAATATTCGTACGATGGCACAATCATTGGTGGACCCCACAAAAGAATTATCTTTTTATAAAAATAACGGCGAAAGTGTTACCGTTAAACTATTGAACTACCCAAAGGTAAAAGTACAAGAATACGCGTGGTTGCATAGTAGCACACCACCATTAATTATTGATGCTTACGTGAGAAGTCACTCGCTTATACTCAATTATTGCATACATGAATTGTCGATCATATCTCTTATATTATTGATTCAATTATTGTCACAAAGATCATCCGCATAATATTTATTATTATTAAATCAATAATTGAGATTTAAAGTTATTCATATTATTATTTGCAATATTGACAATGTATAGAAGTTCACAAGGAGAGGTTTGGTCACCTAATTGCGCTACCAATAAGGAGAAATCCTTATCTGAAAGCCCCCTCTTCCCTCGAACGACACGTTGTTAAATATTGTGAATTATAATATTAATGATGAATAAGTTTGTGTTGATTAAAGATGAAATTGATATTTCTATTGTGTTGGGATTATAAATGTTAGTGGAAATCGACATCTATTTCAATTATAATGGATGTCTAGAGGTTATATTGACCAGTCGGGTAATTAATCGGATAAATGAGAAATTAATTACTATTAATTCATATGTTTATAACTATTTGTTCAGATGTGTGTACTATTGATTCACATTCTTGTACTATTAGGGGAGGTGGTGCAAGATTGATAATACTTGCATGACTAAGTTAAAAATGGAGGTATAGTTGAAGGTACTATACTGTAATTAGTTTTTTCACATGATTATACTATTAAGTCACATGAATGAACTATTAATTCACATTATTTATTATTAGGGGAGGTGGTGCAAGTTTGATAATACTTGCAGGACTAAATTAAAAATGAAGAAAAAGAGGAAGGTATTATATTGTAATATTTTGAGCCCCATAACATGCAATTATCGAAACTATATTTTCTTATAAATAAGGTCATTCTTCCTTCATTTCTCACCAATTCATTAAAGCTATAGAGAAAATTATTATAGAGAGAAATTATAGAGAGAAGAAGAAGAGAAAGTCTCGCTACCTCACTATTCCAAAGATCCATCTTCTTCTAAGGTAAGGGGTATTATTCTTTCGTATTCATGAAGAGAGTTATTTTCCTTCAATACTGTAAGGGTTGTTATTCCATTCTTTATTATTATGTTGAATAACTTTGTCTATGCCAAGTACCGCATACATGGTGAAATTCTTCATTATTCCATTCTTTATTATTCTCATTGGAATAACTCGTCTGCGGTCTATCGCATGCCCGTGAATTTCATTGTTATTCCATTCTTTATTATTCTCGCTGGAATATCCTCGTCTCGTGCGGATTACGCATGACCGGTTCCATTCTTTATTATTCTGTTGGAATATCCTCGTCATGCGGATTACGATAACTCCGTTCCATTCTTTATTATCCTGTTGGAATAAACTGTTTGTGCGGATTACGCACGCCTTGTGAATTCTTCTGTTATTCCATTCTTAATTATTGTAAAACCCCAACTTTTTGAATAAAGATGAATTTTCTATAAATATTAATTTGGAATATTATGGAGTGAAATTGATATAATAGTTGTGGGTAATATTTATAAATTTTGTAAAGTACGCAAGTTGTTATATAATATTCGATTGGTCGGGGAATATTCGCTTTTAACAGGAATATTAGTACAACGGCACAATCATTGGTGGACCCTATAACGGAATTATTGTTCTGATTGAGAAAACGCATAAAAATACTTTATGAAAATAACGGCGGAAGTTTTACTCGTTAATCGTTGAAACACCCTTAGTGTTAAAAGTACAAGAATACGCATGGTTGCATAAGAAGCACATGGTATTGATTATTGATGTTTACGTGATAAGTCACTTTCGCTTTTGTTGGTATTATTAATGTAATAATACGTAAAATCTTTTATATAAAACATAATACTTTTATAAAGTTATTCTATAAAAGAATATATTATATTCTATTATGCATAGTGTTGCATAAAGTCCGTGATAGTGTTTTGCATAGTAAAAATTTTTATATAAAAAAATGTAATACTTTTATAAAGCTATCTCTGCTTTTTATTAGACAATAATTAGAATATATTATATTTTATTATGCATAGTGTTTGCATAGTGCTCGTATAGTGTTTGCATAGTAAAATCTTTTATAAAGTTATTCGTTTTATTAGATTATAAATAGAATATATTATATTTTATTTAAAAGATTTTGTTTAAATATGGACCGCCAGTTAAAAAAGTAAATCAATCTGGACCGCTCATGGATTAGTTACTATGCATTCCATTTTCCTATAAATAGAAGCTCATTCCTTCATTATTTTCTTACGAATTCACTGAACTCTAGAGATAGAAACTATAGAGAGAGACTATAGAGAGATAGAAAAAAAGTATTCTGCTACTTAACTACTTTTATATTCAGTTTCTTTTACGGTAATGGGTGTTATTCTTTCTTATTCATGAAGAGAACTGTTGTTATTCCATTTCTTATTATTCTGTTGGAATAACTCAGATACGCGGTCTACCCTATACTTGGTGACATTCTTCTATTATTCTCATTGGAACATCCTCGTCATGTGTGTTTTACACCGGACTTCGGTTCCGCCTTATTATTATTCTGTTGGAACATCATGTTCATGTGTTTACATCGGACCGGGTTCCGCTTTTTATTATTTGTTGGAACATCCTGTCGGTGCAAATTTTGTCTGACCTGGTTCCGTTATTATTATTCTATTGGAATAACCTGTCTATGCGAAGTACCGCATGCATGGTGATTTCTTTTGTTATTCCATTCTTTATTATACTCAGTTGGTTAAAGTTTTGACTTCTATACTCCATGAAATTAGTAGAATATCCTTGATATTTGTGCTTCATCCAGTATCTTTTCATGGAAATATTCTTCTGATCATTCTTGAATTTTACTCTACAAAACAGTATCATGTTGACAATTTGGACGTTAATAATTCCTGGATAAAATAATTCTTGAACTTGTTTTATTGAATTCTTATATCATTGTCATCATCCTCATGTTTATATTTTTGTTGAAAGTCATCTGTGGCCTGTAGTGCATAGATGGACTTGGTATGATTATGACCAGGGATTATTCGGTGTAATCATGACCGTAATGTTACAAATGATGTGGTAAAAGTTCTCATTGGCCCGTAGTGCATTGATGGACAGTTGTTGGCATGATCATGACCATTAATGAATACACAAATATTCTTGGCCCGTAGTGCATGGATAATTGTGGTCGTGATACTAAAGAATATCCTCGGGTCAGAAGTAGTGCGGGTGATTCGATGATGTCGAATATTTATTGTCGAGTCTCAAATGATAAAAGTGATGAAAACTTTTTAAATCATAAAAGATAGTAGATTCTATTCTCTACTTGACTCTTTTAATGGATTGCTTGATCATTCATTGTTAAACTTGATGTCTATTATATTTTATCGCTTTAACATTGTTGGAGACTAATGATAATTTATTCGCATTATTTTAGTCATAATATTTCTTCTTGGGCTAGTTGAGCTCACCCTTTCTTTCACCGTTTCTCTTGAAAATGAGAATATAAGCGGGGACGAGCCTGGGAACTGAGTGATGGTCCGTAGGATAGTATTAGTAGTCCTCACTATTCTCGTGAAATAGTGTGATAATAATTGTAATGAGGACTCCTTTTGAGTTTGTATAATCTCTAGTAGATAATATTTGTATTCAAACTCACAGCTTTATGTTTTGTCGTATTGTACACGGCATGCTTGTATTAGTAAGTTGTATTTGAATTTTGTACCATGTATCTGACGACCCAAGATGGGTGATGTATACCTAATTTTGGGGGCGTCACAATTATTCTGTTAGAATAACCTGTCTATGTGGATTTCCGCATGCATGGTGAATGATCCTTCGTATTCATTCCTTATTAAATTGTGGAAATTATCTGTCTACGTGGATTATCGCATGGCGGGCAAAAATCCATTTGGGGTTTTATATATTCTATTATACTCAATTGGTTAAAGTTTTGGCTTCTATACTCCATGAAATTAGTGGAATATCCTTGATATTTGCGCTTCATCCAGTATCTTTTCATAGAAATATTCTTCTGAGCATTCTTGAATTTTACTCCACAAAGAAGTATCATGTTGACAATTTGGACGTTATTGATTTCTGGATAAATTAAAATTATAAATCTTTAAAATTTATCCTTGAACTTGTTTTATTGAATTATTATGTCATTGTCATCATCCTCATGCTTATATTGTGATTAAAGTCATCTTTGGCTTACGTGCATAGATGGACTTGGTATGATTATGACCAGGGATAATTTGGTATAATCATGACCATTGATGATTACATGAATATCATTGGTCGTGATGCAGGGATGATTTGATTTGATTGATTAAGCTGAGTCTCAGCGATAAAGTTGATGAAAAACTTTTTAAATCATAGAAGATAGTAGATTTTATGCTCTACTTGACTCTTCTAATGGATTGATTGTTCCGCTGCAGTTAAACTTGTTGTCTATTATATTCTATCAGTTTAACATTGTTGAAGGCTAAGGATAATTTATTTTGCATTATCTTAGTCATAATATTTCATCTTGGGCTAGTTGAGCTCACCTTTTTTTTTCACCGTTTCTCTTCAGAAATGAGAACGTAGCTGGACTAGTTAAAGAACTTGTGACGGTCCGATGATAGCATTAGTAGTCCTCATTATTCAGTTAAATAGTGTGACAATAAATGTAATGAGGACTCCATTGAGTGTGGATATTCTCTAGATGACAATATTCTTATTAAAACTCTTAGATTATGTTTTTTCATATTTTACACGACTATTGTATAATTAAGTTGTATTTGAATTTTGTACCATGTATTTGGCGACTCAATATGGGTGATTTATACCTGTTTTGGGGGCATCACAGTTGGTATCAAAGCTTAGGGATATGATCCCTGGCTAAGATGTGAGACAAGAACTAGGAGGGGAGAGACGGGGAATTTCTTCGCTAGTATGACCAACCTAAGTTTATTTTGTATTTATTTGGTCGGTTAGAGTATAAGGATAATATGTGACATGTCAATTAACCCTTGTTTTATGGCAGTATTTGAAAATAGCATCCGATAATGTTGAGATAAGCAATGAAGCACATGAGACCGTTGAGTCACCAACGATCAATACCCAGGATAATGTCCATCAGAATGGCAATAATCCTTAGGAAAACAATAACATTGACCAAATGATGAACGATGGAATATTCAGAGGCTTTATGCAATTCATGCAACATCAGGCGAAAGCGGCTCCTGTCCAAAATGTAGGTGGAAACATTGGAAACTCTCGAACGGTCACCGCTAAACAGTTCAAGGAGCTGGGACCACCGGAGTTTATTGGAGAGCCAAAACCACTTAAGGCAGAGACGTGGATAAATCAGATCACCAAGATTGATGTCTTGGGATGCTCCGAGGAGCAAATGGTTCCCTTTGCCACCTTTATGTTGCGAGGAGAGGCAGACTACTGGTGGAAATCGGTAAAGCATACTCAACCTGCCGCACTGAAGATGTCTTGGGAGAAGCTCCAAGAACTATTCAACGACAAGTACTTTCCCGAAAGTATTCATCACATGAAAGAGGTAGAGTTCATCAAGTTGGAGCAGAACAATATGACCGTGTCACAGTATGAAGCTAAGTTTGCTGAGTTGTCCCAGTTTGCATCTCACTTGGTTGATAATGAGGAGAGAATGACGCGGATGTTTTTAAGAGGTTTGAAACCCGAGATACGTCAATATCTAATTTCTCATAAACTGTGTTTGTATTCAGATGTTGTAAATAGGGCTCAGTTATTGGAGCGCGATAACGAGTCAACCCAACCAAGAGAAAGCAGCCAGCAAAATGATAATACAAGTGGTGGCAGTCATAGAAGCGGTGACAACAAACAGGGAGGGAATCAACATGCCAGAAATGGTAACCACTTCAGTGGTAATCATGGCCAAGACAATAAGAATGGACATTTCAAGAAGAGGAGATTCAACAATGATGGAAAGACGTCAACACCAACACCCATTGTTAAGGAAGGAGAACGATCACCTATCGTATGTTACAAATGTGGAGGGGAAGGACACATTAGTCCAAACTGCGCGATGCAGTCCAAAGCGTGTTACAATTATGGAAAAGAAGGTCACCTAGCTCAATTTTGTCGTGCACCAAAGTCAAGTCCAGCTGGGATGGAGGCATCAAAGGGTGTCCCAGACAAGACAAAACCGGTAGTTCAAGGGAGAGCGTTTGTCGTAACCTCCCAAAAAGTGAGGAATCCGAACGAGGTGATCACGGGTAAGCTAATCATAAACTCTAATGAAGCTTATACTTTATTCGATACCGATTCTACCCATTCTTTCATTTCTCCTACTTGCGTTCAACGTTTAATTTTGACTCCGGAGAAATTAGACTTTGACTTATCGGTTGAAACTCTGTTAGGAGAAACCTTCATTACATCCACTGTTTATAAGTCTTATTTGATTCAAATCGGTAACTGCACATTACCTGTCAATCTTATTTCCTTAAAAATACTTACATTTGACGTGATTCTAGGGATTGATTGGTTAACTACTCATCATGCTAAAATTGATTATTTTCGTAAGGTTGTTAGCTTTCATATTCCTAATCAACCTATTATGCGAATTCAAGCGACCAAACCATTAAAATCAATCATGGTCATCTCAAGCCATAAAGCTATTCGTTTATTGAAAAACGGATGTCAAGATTTCTTAGCTCATGTCACAGATTTAAACAAAAATACGTCAGATTTGAATGATATTTCTATTGTTAATAAATTTCCGACGATTCCCCGAAAGAACTTCCTACCTACCCCTTGCGCGAAATCGAGTTTGGTATCGACCTTGAACCCGAGACAAAACCCATTTCCAAAGCCCCATATCGAATGGCTCCTATTGAACTTCGTGGAGTTAAAAACCCAACTACGAGAATTGTTAGACATCGGTTTCATTCGGCCCCAAGACGCCTCCTTGGGGTGCTCTGTTCTATTCGTGAAGAAGAAAGATGGAAGTATACGACTTTGTCTTGATTATCGGGAGTTGAATCATGTCACCATCAAAAATAGGTACCCATTGCCTAGCATTGATGACATGTTTGATCAGTTGCAAGGAGCCAAATTCTTTTCAAAGATTGATCTTCGTTCCGGATATCATCAGTTGAAGATTAAAACTGATGACATTCCAAAGACTACTTTCGTAACTCCTAAGACGGGCATTATGAATTCCTAGTCATATCTTTTGATTGACAAATGCTCCCTGCTGCTTTCATGACATGATGAACCGAGTATTCAAGGAATATTTGGATCACTTTGTGGTCGTCTTTATTGATGACATCCTCATATACTCCAAAACCCGTGAAGACCATGAGCAACACTTGAGGCTGATACTCCAAAAGCTTCGTGAAAACAAGCTATATGCTAAGTTAAAGAAATGTGAGTTCTGGCTTGAGGAAGTTGCATTCCTTGGGCACGTGATATCAAATCATGGAATATCTGTTGACCCAACGAAGATTGAAGCAATTCAAAGCTTGGAGCAACCAAAATCAGTGACCGAAGTACGTAGCTTTCTCTGCTTAGCTGGTTATTATCAGAGATTCGTGGAAGGATTTTCTCGAATCGCTACTCCATTAACTCAGCTGACTCGAAAAGATACAAAGTTCGGTTGGAGCGAGGAATGTGAGAAGAGTTTTCAAGAACTCAAGAGAAGACTCATTTCAGCACCTATTCTGACAATACCATCTAGCTCGGAGAGATTTGTCATCTACAATGATGCTTCAGGCAAAGGGTTAGGATGTGTTCTCATGCAACATGGGAAAGTCATAGCCTATGTCTCACGACAACTCAAAGAATGTGAGAGGAATTATCCTACTCATGATCTAGAGTTGGCAGCAGTCATTTTTGCACTTAAGATTTGGAGGCATTACCTGTATGGAGAGAAGGTGGAGATCTATACGGATCATAAAAGCCTCAAATATTTCTTCACTCAAAAGGAACTCAACATGCGGAAACGACGATGGCTTGAGTTGTTGAAATATTATGATCATACCATCCAATACCATCCTGGAAAAGCGAACGTAGTAGCTGACGCATTGAGTAGAAGATCATATGCGGGCACGAGTGCAATATTGTCAACTCAAAGGCCCATTTTGTATGACTTGAAAAGGATGGAAATAGAGTTAAAGACTCCAGGGACCCATGTGATGATGGCGAATATACGAGTGGTACCGACTTTAATCGATAAAGTTAAAGTTTGCTCAAGCTGGACACGGAGGCGATGCGTATGAGGAAGAAAGTGCAAGGTGTTATTTCAGAAGCAAGAATCGATGAAGAAGGAATACTTCGAGTCAACTCCAGACTTTTTGTTCCTAACGATTCTGACTTGAAGTATAAAATCATGATGGAGGCGCACAACACGCCGTTTGCAATCCATCCTGGGAGTACCAAAATGTATCGTGATCTTCGACATACATTTTGGTCGAGCAATATGAAGAAAGAGATAGCGGGGTTTATCTCAAGGTGTCTAACTTGTCAACGAGTCAAGGCGGAGCATCAAGTGCCAAAAGGTCCATTGCAACCACTTGAAATTCTAGAATGGAAGTGGGAGCACATTACCATGGATTTCGTTACTAGTCTTCCCAAGGTTTCTCAAGGCATAGATGCAATTTGGGTCATTGTTGATAGATTGACCAAGTCTGCTCATTTCCTACCTATACGAGAAACTTATACACTTGAACATCTTGCTCGTATGTACATAAAAGAGATTGTAAGACTGCATGGTATGCCAGTATCCATAGTTTCTGATCGAGACCTAAGATTCACTTCAAGATTTTGGGTTAGTTTGCAAAAAGCTATGGGTACAGATTTACGATTTAGCTAGGCATATCATCCTCAGACGGATGGGAAGTCGGAGAGGACTATTCAAACTCTTGAAGATCTATTAAGACTTTGTGTCCTTGACTTCAAGGGAAGTTGGGACAAGTTCTTACCATTGGTGGAGTTTTCCTACAACAACAGTTATCAAGTAAGTATTGGCATGGCTCCATTTGAGCGTTGTATGGAAGAAAGTATCTTTCTCCAGTATGCTGGGATGAGGTGGGTGAAGTAACGTTGTTGGGACCGGAGTTGGTACGTATGACTACGAAAAAGATTCAAATGATCCGACAACGTATAAAAACCTCACAAGATCGACAAAAGAGTTATGCTGATCTTCATCGAAAGGACGTGGAATTCGATATTGGAGATCATGTATTGTTACGTGTTGCTCCATGGAAAGGAGTTACGAGATTTGGGAAGAGATGAAAGCTTAATCCTCGATTCATTGGCCCATTTTTAAACGGCCAAGTATGTCTCGTGTTCATAACGTTTTTCACATATCTATGTTACGTAAATATGTGAAAGACCCGAACAACATTATTGATTCGAACCAGACGAGATAGAGGAATATTTAACGTATGAAGAGTTACCTGTTAAAATCTTAGATAAGAAGGATCATATTCTACGCTCCAAGGTTATACCTCAAGTCAAAGTTTTGTGGAGAAACCACGATGTGGAAGAAATGACCTGGGAGTTAGAATCTGAGATAAAGTTAAGATATCCTCACATCTTCAATATACCAGGTACGTACCCTAATTTCGAGGACGAAATTTCATAAGAAGGGGAGGTTGTAAGACCCCAACTTTTATGAATAAAGAATAATTTTCTCGAAATATATTTTTGAATATTATGGTGTGGATTTGATATAATGTTATAGTTGTGGGTAATATTTACAAATTTTGCAAAGTAAGCAAGTGGTTATATAATATTCGATTGGTCGAGGAATATTCATTTTAACAGGGAATATTCGTACGATGGCACAATCATTGGTGGACCCCACAACGAAAGTATAGTCGTAGTTAGAAAATGACAGAATTATCTTTTTATAAAAATAACTACGAAAAGTATTACTTTATTAAACCTGCTGAACTACCCTAGTAGTAAAAGTACGATAATACACGTGATTGCATAGTAGCATTACACGGTATTGATTATTGATGCTTACGTTAGAAGTCACTCGCTTATACTCAATTATTGCTACGATAATTCACGTGATCATATCTCATTATATTATTGATTCAATTATTGTCACAAGATCATCTGCATAATATTTATTATTATTAAATCAATAATTGAGACGACAAAGTTATTCATATTATTATTTTCAATATTGACAATGTCTAGAAGTTCTGTCAAGGAGAGTTTTGGTCACCTAATTGCGCGTCAATAAGGAGAAATCCTTATCAGAAAGCCCCCTCTTTCCTGGGAACGACCTGGTTGTTAAATATTGTGAATTATAATATTAATGATGAATAAGTTCGTGTTGATTAAAGATGAAATTGATATTTCCATTGTGTTGGGATTATAAGTGTTAGTGAAAATCGACATCTATTTCGATTATAATGGATGTCTAGAGGTTATATTGACCAGTCGGGTAATTAATCGGATAAATGAGGAATTAATTACTATTAATTCATATGTTTATAACTATTTGTTCACATGTGTGTACTATTGATTCACATTCTTGTACTATTAGGGGAGGTGGTGCAAGATTGATAATACTTGCATGACTAAGTTAAAAATGGAGGTATAGTTGAAGGTACTATACTGTAATTAGTTTTTTCACATGATTATACTATTAAGTCACATGAATGAACTATTAATTCACATTATTTATTATTAGGGGAGGTGGTGCAAGTTTGATAATACTTGCAGGACTAAATTAAAAATGAAGAAAAAGAGGAAGGTATTATATTGTAATATTTTGAGCCCCATAACATGCAATTATCGAAACTATATTTTCTTATAAATAGAAGGTCATTCTTCCTTCATTTCTCACCAATTCATTAAAGCTATAGAGAAATTATTATAGAGAGAAATTATAGAGAGAAAGAAGAGAGAAGTCTGCTACCTCACTATTCCAAAGATCCGCCTTCTTCTAAGGTAAGGGGTATTATTCTTTCAGTATTCATGAAGAGAGTTATTTTCCTTCAATACTCGTAAGGGTTGTTATTCCATTCTTTATTATTATGTTGAATAACTCGCTCATGCATGGTACCGCATACATGGTGAAATTCTTCATTATTCCATTCTTTATTATTCTTTTGGAATAACTCGTCTGCATGCGCTCTATCGCATGCCCGTGAATTCTGTTGTTATTCCATTCTTTATTATTCTCGTTGGAATATCCTGCCTATGTGGATTACGCATGACCGGTTCCATTCTTTATTATTCTCGGAATATCCTATCTGCATTTGCAGATTACGCATAACTCCGGTTCCATTCTTTATTATTCTGTTGAATAAACCGTCTGCATGCGATTACGCGCCTAGTGAATTCTTCAGTTATTCCATTCTTTATTATTCTGTTGGAATAACATGTCTATGTGGATTACTGCATGCATGATGAATGATCCTTCGTATTCATTCCTTATTAAATTGTGGAAATGATCTGTCTACGTGGATTACCGCATGGCGGGCAAAAATCCATTTGGGGTTTCATAAATTCTATTATACTCAGTTGGTTAAAGTTTTGGCTTCTATACTCCATGAAATTAGTGGAATATCCTTGATATTTGCGCTTCATCCAGTATCTTTTCATGGAAATATTCTTCTGAGCATTCTTGAATTTTACTCCACAAAGAAGTATCATGTTGACAATTTGACGTTATTGATTTCGGATAAATTAAAATTATAAATCTTTAAAATTTATCCTTGAACTTGTTTTATTGAATTATTATGTCATTGTCATCATCCTCATGCTTATATTGTGATTAAAGTCATCTTTGGCTTACGTGCATATGGACTTGGTATGATTATGACCGAGGATTACTCTTGTGTAATCATGACCGTAATGTGACGAATGATGTGGTAAAAGTCCTCATGGGCCTGTAGTTCATTGATGGACAGTTGTTGGTATGATTATGACTAGGGATAATTCAGTATAATCATGACCATTGATGATTACATAAATATCATTGGCCGTGATGCAGGGATGACTTGATTTGATTGATTAAGCTGAGTCTCAGCGATAAAGTTGATGAAAAACTTTTTAAATCATAGAAGATAGTAGATTTTATGCTCTACTTGACTCTTCTAATGGATTACTTGTTTCGCTGCAGTTAAACTTGTTGTCTATTATATTCTATCAGTTTAACATTGTTGAAGGCTAAGGATAATTTATTCTGCATTATCTTAGTCATAATATTTCTTATTGGGCTACTTGAGCTCACCCTTTCTTTCACTATTCTCTTCAGGAAATGAGAACGTGGCGGACTAGTCGTGGGACTGAGAGTGGCGGTCCGTGATGATAACATTAGTAGTCCTCACTATTCTCGTAAATAGTGTGACAATAAATGTAATGAGGACTCCATTAAGTGTGGATATTGTCTAGATGACAATATTCTAATTAAAACTCTTAGATTATGTTTTTGTCGTATTTTATACGACTATTGTATAACTAAGTTGTATTTGAATTTTGTACCATGTATTTGGCGACTCAAGATGGGTGATGTATACCTGTTTTGGGGGCGTCACACACACACACACACACACACACACACACACACACACACACATATATATATATATATATATATATATATATATAATCGTGTGTCGAACTCTGTTTCTAGTGAGCCTCGGATTTTTATCCAAAGTCGTTTCTTCGCTTTAATATATATATATACTTATATATATCAACTGTGGTCGAACTTTGTTCGATGAGCCTCGATTTTACATCTCGTGCGTTTATCGCTTTATATATATATATATATATATATATATATATATATATTTTACGCTTAGTCCCTTTGGAGTGTACTTCATGGCGGTTGACCATTTTTACAACTTTCTTTACTTTTCGTCCCGCCTGGAGTTTAATTTGTGGCGGTTGATGGCTTTTACAACTTTATTTACATTTCTGATCCCCCATGTAGGTGCTTCGTGGTGGCTGATCATGTCTGTATATATATATTTACAGCTTTTATATATATACGTGCTTACTGCTTTATTATCAATTGTGGCATCATGTGAGCCTAGGAATCATGTGATCACAGATTCAGTCTACTAGATCTAGATTTGGTTCCCGTGATGGACATTTTCAAATTGTAAGCGACTTTGTAAATTTATTCACTTGTCTCCGATTTCCTCAGATGGTTTTCATACCCACGAGGAGTTCGGCACCATTTTGTATATTATTTTATCGAAGATACTTCGCATCTCGAAAAATAAAAGCAATCAAGCCGAACACTTAATAAAAATGGAAGTGTAAAAGGTCTCAATTACTATTGAGCACAAGGGTTTGAAAAACCTCTTTTATAAAACATCATTGCTATATCTCGGTTAAAACTGAATTTTACATAAATTCAAACCCTGTGTATATAGGTGCGAACGAGGCCTCGCACTACTTCCAAATAACAGCACATTGATCCACACACACACACACACACTCATATAACGGTTTCTTGAAAAGTGGCGGTCATCGTGGTAACACGAATGTCGGGGGGTGCCTAACACCTTCCCTCCGCATAAGTAAGTCCCTGGACCCTAATGAATCTCGGTTTCACCAACCCGTTTAGCAGTGTCACATCATTGAGTCAATGTGCAAACCTTTTCTCGGTTGTGTTGGTACAACCATATAAAAAATCAATTGGCGACTCTTAACAGTCCATTGTCGATATTATATATGTCGGACCTTTTTCACTTGTTTTTTCAAACAAATCTCACCTAACATGAGAACACCAAAGAATAAGTAACGGAAAGGGACAAATAAAAATCTCGACGTCGACAGAGATGATGTATTAGATGATGATGTATTTAGGAATGTATGCTTTCTATTCCCTACATCATATTATCATTTATCATTGTCATTTATCATTGTCATTTATCATGATGCATGCATTATGTCATGGATATGCATTCCCAGAGGTGAGTTTAGCATTGACCCCTGGATGGTCTTATGATACGGCTCTACAGATGTCTTCATCCACTGTTAGCCGGATTGAGCATACCCCACCCATATTAGTGACATCTTCTTTGAGATCTTGGTATGGCAGTTTGTCTTCCCCAGATTGAGTGACAGTTGATCAAATATTGAGGCACTCCATGATCCTCCTGACATTCCAGGTACCTATCTCATTGGATACTGTTGGGTAAAATCTAATTACGCACAACACACAAGTATACGTGGTCAACAAGTAATAAAGTGAAAGTAGAGTATCGTTCCCACGAGGAATTGTTTAATAAAAATCACCAAGTACTAACCCGTAACCAACTCAATCTTATTTAAACGAATGAATTTCAAATTATATAATTAAACTATTATTAAATTCCACTAGTTAAATTAAGATTACGGAGATTTAAGATCATAACTTCACTTATTGCTTCATTTAAGTTAACACACTTCTCATCAATTATTCTCTATCATGAATTGTTAATCAAGAACACTAAAGCAGCTAAAACCATCTCTCGATGCATAATACCCATACTCACTTAAATCCACAGATGATAGAATTAAGCAAGACACCCTAATTAACTAATCCACTATATCTCTATGTGAATTACAATCAAAAAGGATTTAAAGCACAAGTTCTCTATAACATTACATATGGCGTAAAGGCGTATCTCTATCCTAAACACAAATCATGAATTCCATCTATGCAGAAATCACAAACACATGCTATCATGATCATATCTAAATCTATACTTCATCTTTCGAGTTCATAAAGATTATCACGCTAATTGTTAGCTAGGCAATTAAGCAATTAAGTCCAAATCACAATAGACATCCTCACAATAGAACATAATAATTAATAGTGAAGCATATTAAAATAAACTACATAATAAGATCCATTGTAATCTCAAACAAAGAATTAGTTCATGATTATTGAATTAAAACTAAGAATCCACAATTGAATAATCATTAAAAGACAAAGATAGAAGAAGATGAGAAGATAGAATCTATTGTATGTAGATTTCAAGCTCCCTTCTCGCTCCTAATTTGAATCTTCAATGGTCTCCAAGTTGCTTCAATCTCCAAATCTCATAAGAACTAGGGTTTTGATCTAATTTACTTTAATCTAATTTAATGGGATCCTCCCTCTCCCTAATCTCTCGTTAGTTGCTCCATATATATATCAACCCCGAGTTCTGGTCGAATTCCCCTATCATATAGAGTCCCAAAGCCATGCAATTCCTCAAGTCCATGTTCCAACAGAGTTCGAAGCAAGTTAGATGTGACCAGATTGGCTTATTTTTTACGGGGTATATATTTAGAAAAGGTCATTTTACGGGGTGTTATGCTTAATTAGGCCCGCCCCGACGGGCATGCCTTCTGCAAACTGACTTGGCTTGAACTTCATACTTGCTCCAATATTGCTTGAAATAACTCCCTTTCTTTGTTACTTGCCACACCAACCATCCTACACATAAAATAACAATAAACAAGTAAAAATGAACATGAAAGCAAGGAAGTAACAACAATTAAGCTTGAAATGGACATCGATTCATGGATATAAAATCCACTTATCAAAATCCCCCAAACTTAAACCTTTGTTTGTCCTCAAGCAAAAACACAAAACAACAATGCTATGCAATGCAACTAATCTACATGCCTACGAATCCAGCAGTAATGACACAAACAAGTCTATTCAGCTAACCTTAGAGAAATCAAGTAAACATGTAATACATCATATCAAAACTCATCAGCGACTTCCCATTCAATCATCAAATCTTATACTATTATCACTAATAGAGTGCGTACAACAATATTGATTGATATAAAATCAAATTTAGCACATAACAAGTCTCTTCAAAGGCATCATATAGTGTAAACTCAAGAAATCCAAAAATGAGCTAGAACCGACTAAAATCAAATAATTACCAATATCGAGGGTTAACATGGGATACTTATGCTTTATTTTTCATCTACGGGGACTTTTTGCTCTTATTTCCCGTTTTATTTATTTTTCTTCTTTTTCTCTTGTTTTTTTGAATAGTGAGTGCGTTTTACGCTCCATCTCACGCCTGTGTTTATGAGGAGTGCATTTCACGCTTCTTCTCTACCCACCACATGACTCAATTTATTCAACTCAATATCTTTTTCTTCTTTTTTTTAGAAGCTTATATACCCCACTTTTTCCCCCAAACTTAGGTTCTTGCCTAATTCTTCGCCTTCACTGCCTATCCTTGTCATTCTCTTATTTAAACTAGTATTATCCTTTAGAGGTCCTTTATGTATCAATTTAAACTTAATCATTCAACAAGTTATTTTTACTATGTTATCCTTATTATACTAGTTTCAAACAGAAAAAGACTCAATTCATAACAAGAAATCACATCAAAGCTCTAATAGTCAGTACTATACTTGTCTACCCAATTCAAATCTCATCATTGGCTAAAACAAACTGTAAATATCAAACAGCTAGACTCATGCAAGATGAACATAGTAACTAACTATTATTTTTGATTATTTTTTATTTTTTTTAACAAGAAACTGAATATAATGCTATTCAAACTATACTACTATGCAACTACTCATGCAGTTGTACTACATGAATGCAAACATAATGAACCTAAACTAAATTAACAACATATGCAAAATAACATAACATAAACATGAAACTAAACATGCAATAATGAACTAAACTAAACTCCCCCAAACTTAGCAATTACAATGTCCTCATTGTAAGAATATAGCGGTAAGTAGAAGAGAACTTCCCTGTAATTAACTAAGCGTGAGGCGATGGCGGCAACGATCATTTTCTTATCCATTGAACCTCCAATACCTGCAATGAAGAGAGACAACATGGATTAGAATATAACGTGATTCCTATCTACTAAATAAACTAGTAAAACATATAAATATAAAAATTCCTCGGTTGCCTCCCAGTTAGCGCTTGAATTATAGTCTTTCACCGACTTTACTCGTCAACGCTATCCAATTCCTCTTCTAGAATTGAAGAACGCCCATCCATCTAAATAATGTAGCTTTTGGTAGGTTCCCATTTGTGATGGCTATCGAATTAAAGTCACCTAGCATGCTTTGTTTAAATATGTGCCCAATTGATGATGTTGAATAACTAGGTGCTTTTCCATCCGTTGAGCTTATGATTCGATTGGGGCTTTGAGGCTTGGCAAGAACAACGGACTCTTCTTCTATCTACTCCTCCTAGACCCACCATGGCTTTACATTTGTACTAGCTCTCATGTAAGACCCCGAATTTTATGAAATAAAATTATTCAATTTTTCTTATAATTATTATTTAGTAAATGTTAAAATTGATAAAAGTTTAAAGTTATGGGTGAAATATGCAAATTTTACAAAACACACAAGTGGCTATAAAATATTCATTGTTGTCGGAGAATATTCGTTTGGTCGTGGAATATTCTTTTTTGTCGAGAATATCCGTATTTACTGACAGCGCAGTCATTTGTGGGCCCCATAACTAATAACTGCTTGATGAAGAAAACGATAAGTTTGAGTTTTCTACCGTTAACACCGTTGAATACACGGTGGTTAAAATACAATAATACGCATTGTTGCACAAGAAGCACACCAGTATTACATACGGATTTTTGAATTATTGATTCTTACGTAAGAAGACACTACTCAATAATTGTTACAAAGAATTACTATTCAATATTTTATTTTATTGATTCAATAATTGTCATATTGATATTATATATTATTATTGTTTCAATAATTGTCACAAGCATGAAGATTTTCTATTATCGATCAATAATTCAAATTATTTGAATAATATTATCGATAACATTATTGGCAATGTCTAGAAAGTTACGCTCTAAGGAGAGGTTTGGTCACCTAATCAAGGCGCCAAGAAGGAGAAATCCTTATTGGAAAGCCCCTCTATCCTAGAACCGCCTTGTTGTCGTCTTTGTGAGTCCATAATATTATTTGTGAATAATTAATTATTGATTATTATGATAAAAAAAATATTTATTGTGGATATAGATGGAGAAAATTTTTAATGTGACAACTATTGAAAATTAATATTTTATCTTTTTCTGATAAAATAATTCATTTAAATATATTATTTTAATAATATATTAACGGTAATATTTTTACAATGAATGTGGGATATATGAGTATATGAGGAGGAAGAGTATTTTTATGGCATTAAATATTTAACATATGTTTTGGGTGTTTGTGGACACAATTCTCGACCAAAAATTGATTATAGTATCAGAAAATCGCTTCGTTTGTTGATTTCTTGGCAATTTCGCTTTGGAATTTGGACAAATTTTCTTCGCAAAGTTGTAGAGAATGGAATTTCCCATGGAAAATCGTGAGTTTTAATTTTTCTCGATAAACGGACTATTTTCTATGAATTATTAAAGTTTCGTAAAATAAAATGATTTTTATTAAATTATATGGTGGGACCCACTTTGGTTGGTGTTAATAACATGTGGGCTGCTATATCTTTTCGTAATTGGCATGCTTGGATGGCTGGTCTTGGATGGTTGGTGTGTAGAAAAGAAAAATAATATTTTATTATTTTAGTCTCCTTTGGCGTTCTAAAGATTTTCCTATAAATAGAAGCTTAAGTTAGAATTGAAAATCACACCCAAACTCAAGTTTTCTCTATTTCTCTCTCTATATTATCAAGTGTATTCTTGTATCTTGAGTGTTGCTATACTCTGTGCAAGTTCGTTCAAATTGCTATTCCAAATGTAAATACCGCTTTTTTTGAGGTAAGGGATTTTAAGGGTTGTGATGTTTTTCATGTTTCGTAACTTTGCAGACCTTCAAAATTCTGGAAAAATTTGAAATGATAATTTGATGAGTTTTGTTGATTGTGTCCAAAATGGCGATTTTTGGATGTATAGATTAAGAGTTATGAATTTTACGGGAAAAGACTATTTTAAAAGTAACCGCTTATAACTCCTTGTGGTTAACTCCAAAATTGATAAAATTTTATTGGAAGTACATATATATAACATGAGTATATTCTATAAATTTCAGAATTTTTGGATAAAAGTACAATTTATGATAAATGTTTTAATATTCATGTGTTTTAGCCATATGAAAAATAGTAAATGAATTTTAAAAATTCTGAGAAAATATATGTTCAATATGAGACTATATTCTGCTAAATCTCAGAAAAGAAATATTTTTGGAACTGATTTGGTATTTTTCATGAAAATGGACTAGTTATGAGTAAATGAATTAAATATGTCGTGAAGTAAGTAAGAAAATTGGAAAATAAGATTTTATGGCTTGAGAATCCTATATGAGGTATATGCAGATTTTTGATGAGGGTTTTGGTTATTGGTGATGAAATCTTATGAGTTTGGCATTTTAGAATGATTAAATGCATTATTTAGTAAAGTGTAAACAATTAAAATAAATTGTTTATAAGCTTAAGAAATATTATTCTTTCAATATCATTATACAGAAATATTGGTATGGATTTTATTGTAGAATTTCTACCTTTTTCATGTCGGGGTTACTATTCACGAGTTACTATTCACGAGTTACTATTCACGGATACTATTCATGACAAAATTGGTTTCTTTTTCTAACCAAATTATAGTTGATTTATGAATATTACTCTTGTGATTAAATCTAGATGTTTTGATCATATTGATTTTACTATCATATATAACATTTTTATAACCCTAATGATGATATTTCTCTTTGACTTGAGTGTAAAAATGGGTAGATTTTTGGTATGATCATGACTATGGGTTCTCTTTTTGCCAAGAAGGCAAAGTTGAATTGTTGATCGGTATGATCATGACCATTGAATATATAACCAATATCTTTTAGCTTAAGTGCAAAGGTGAAATGATCAACATGGTTATAATTATTGTTTATATAAATTCTAAATGATTATATATTTCTTTGAGATAATAATATATTTGGCCTATAGTGCAAATATGAACTGTTGAGGAATATCTTTGGCCTGTAGTGCAAAGATGAATTATTGATGAATATCTTTGGCCTGTAGTGCAAAGATGAATTATTGATGAATATCTTTGGCCGTAGTGCAAAGATGACATGTTGTTGAGCCAAGTGTTTGGAGGAAGGTTGCTTATGGCTTTGGTCATTTGATCTATCTTATTCTGAAGATTTTGAATTGACCGCTCTTGATTAATCCTCCTCTCCTCATTTGATGCTACGAACTTGGATAATAATTCCCCCAGCCTTGAATTTTCTATTTCAGTCTCGGAAGCCATGTATTGAGGACCATAGGTTAAGGTAGTGACGAGTTGTTCCATCCGATTATTAAAATTTTGGGTTGACAGCTCTTGGATAATCATCATCTCCTCTAGATTTGATATGCCCTTCAATATTACATCCCTCGGATTTGACTTTTCTTCTTATGGCAATGGAGGTGGACATGAAAATTTCGGTGTGTATGTTGGATTTGGAGCGTAGTATTGGTCTTCATAAGTATCGCTCCATGACGAATCCGGGTGATACCCCCAAACTTGATGATAATTAGCATATGTATAATCGTTAAGGTATTCACCACGGTGTTGTCCCGACCCAAAACCAACGGTGCATTGATGACTCGGATGATTACCAGCACAATAATTGCAATTAACTGCTATTCTTCGATTACGTTGGGCTGCAACAACGTCCAACCTCCTCGAAATTCTGACTATGCAGGTCATCATGTTGATCGAAAAAGCACAAGCGACACCTGTCAGTTTCTAGGTGGATGTTTAGTTTCTTGGTTTTCTAAGAAACAAAATTCAGTATCTATTTCAACCACCGAAGTAGAATATATAGTTGTTGCACGTTGGTGTGCACAGATACTATGGATGAAACAAACCCTTGCTGATTATAATATAAAATTTGATTGTGTGTCAATATTATGTTTCAATTCAGTATCTATGTGATTGTGTCAGTATTTTTTTAATTTGATTTTTTCTAATATTTCAATATTTTTTTAATTAGTATTTTAATTAGTATTTTTTCAAAATTAGTATTTGATGTAAATATGTTATGAATTTTAATATTTTGATTAAATGATGTAAATATGTTATACAACTTATTTTATTTAATTAGTTGTTTTGATTAGTTAACAAAATAATTTGAATTTTAGTAATTTGATTAAATGATGTAAATATGTTATGCTTTTTTTATTTTGAATTTTAATATTTTTTGTTTTGATTAAATGATATATATTGTTTTATTTAGAATATGTTTTATATTTAAGCCTCCATGCCCCTGCCACGTCAACCAATTTTAACCCCGTTTGTCTTCTGTTAACGACAAGGGCACGGGTGACCCAAAAAGTGTAACGTTAAGGGGACTTTTGGATAAAAAAATATATGATGCTCGATAGACATCGCGATAAAAGTCAGGGACATTTTTGAACCTTCTCCCAAAATTTAAAATTCAGATCCATTCTCAACCATTGATCAAAAGTGACGATTTAACTTGTACCATTCGATCAAACGGGTAGGTCAAACTATATATATAATATTTTAATTTTTACTTCATCTTTTGATCACATTTTCTCTCTCTTCTCACAGCACTTTGTCTCTCTTCTCTCTGTTTTCTCTCCTCTTAACTGAAACTCTCTCAAACCCTAACTTTTTCTAAGCCAAAATCCTTGATTTTGAGTAAGTTTTTGTGAAAACTAATCAATTCTAAAACATCTAAATTATATAATCACAGATTTTTTAAATTTGTTTGTCAATTTTTATTCTCAGATCTATAAATTTTTTATTTTTGATCAAATCATAGATTTCTCTGTAAAATCACTTTGTTTAAATCGTTTTTGATCACTAAGATTAAGTTACTACCGATCAGTTTAGCTTCAGCCGTCCATTTTTTTAATCCTCTCAAACTCTAATTTTATTTCTACAAAAATCTTTGAGTTCTAAACCATTTTTGCTAAATTAATCGATTTAACTACCTCTAAATCATATGACTACCGATTATTTTCATTTAAAACCATTTCTGCACAATGATTTTGGTTCAAACTTATGATTTATAATATTTTTTTACCATATGTGACATTTTTTATTAATTTTTTTAAAAAATAGGTTTTTCGACCATAGATCTTTATGAGAGGGAGTTTTCAAAATTTCACATTTGAATAGATTAAATCTTTTATCGACCAAATAATAATTATACATTTTATTTAATTAAAATTCGGTCCAAACTCATTTTTTTTAATTTTGAAATTTCGATTCAGATCTACTAAGTGCTCATCGTATCAAACCAGATATGTATATTTATTCTTTTGCATGCTTATTTTACATCCTATTATTCAATCTGAGCCAACCAACACTGATATGCATTCATTAATTTTTTTGCTCAGGTAAACTATATGTAACCCTCTTCTCATTTTTTTTATAAAAATATATCTATATTTATTTTGCTAATATATTCCGAAACAGACTTATATATATATATATATATATATATATATATATATATATATATATATATACATTTTTTTATTTATATATATGTGTGTGCGCGCTAAATGAAGTTGTTCTATACTGCAATTAGAAGAAAAAGTGGCCTATTGCTCAGGTATTATTTTCTATCGCAAGTTTTTTTTGAATAAACTGCTTGTATTGTTTGAAGTAATGATTTAGATATAATATTGACTCCATTTGTGCTTATCTGTTCAAAATTGATATACATGTATCTACTTGCTCTGAAATGATTGACTGAATGAGATACTGCCTCTTATACTCATAATTTCTCTGACTTAAAACTCTAAACTTGGCTCAGCTACTATATCGGATAAATTGCCTGGTATAAATGTAGTCACTTTCGTATATCAGACTGAGATTTTGAAATCATTGGTGTGAGAAAAAAAAATTACACATTGAACTAATGTATTGAGCTTATTGAGTTTTCGTCTAAAAATAGTAAAGATCTAAATGCCTGAACTCTATATATAGAAATTTGTTGACAGTTGTGAATTCTACTGATCAGTCCTTTAATTTGCACTATTCACAATTTATCTATCTATGTGGTAAATTCAAATCATGATATCTGGGCAATGCTTATAATGAATTTGTTTCATTGAGTTAAGCTTATTAAATGCATTAAACAATATTTTTTTATCTAAAACTATTGTTTTCTCAATATCTTGGGAATGTGTTACACAGTGCAAAGTATGGTGATTTTACTTCCAAATCTTTCTTTACATTTAGTGCTAATCAACATTTCCACATGCATTCAAAGCATATAATTTAAAATTGATGAACAACTACTTGTCAATGCATTAAAATTAAGACCATCCATGTTAGACCTACTAAGATCAAATAAATTTGTTTCTGTTGCCTCCTTTTTAGTCTTAACAAAAGGACTCTTAACTCATGCAAGCATACATGGGTCAACAAGTAGTACAGAGTATGAACGACATCGATCCACGGAGAAAGGTTTTAAAATTAAACTATCATACACCAATTGTATTACTATTTTTATATGCTTAAATGAATAATCCACAATTATGTTTAATTTATATTCAATTAATGAATAAAAACACAAGACTAATTTAATGAAATCAAATTTGGAAATAATGAGATTCTAACTTTATTTCATATTTCATCTAAATTTTACCATTATGCACAATTATACATTTATCATGAACATTAGCTAAGAGCACAAAAGTAGACATAATCATTTTTCAATGAATTATGACCTGTTTACATAACATCCACATTTCGATAATATTTTCTGTTGTGGATTTAACAATTTCCTTTAATTTTTACTTCATTTTTTGATCACATTTTCTCTCACTTTGTCTCTCTTCTATCTGTTTTCTCTCCTCAGCCGAAACTCTCTCAAACCCTAACTTTTTCTAAGGCAAAATCCTTGATTTTGAGTAAGTTTTTGTGAAAACTAATCAATTCTACAACATCTAAATCATATAATCACAGATTTTTTAAATTTGTTTGTCAATTTTTATTCTCAGATATATAAATTTTTTATTTTTGATCAAATCATAGATTTCTCTGTAAAATCACTTTGTTTAAATCGTTTTTGATCACTAAGATTAAGTTACTACCGATCAGTTTAGCTTCAGCTGTCCATTTTTTTAATCCTCTCAAACCCTAATTTTATTTCTGCAAAAATCTTTTGAGTTCTAAACCATATTTACTAAATTAATCGATTTTACTACCTTCTAAATCATATGACTATCGATTATTTTCATTTAAAACAATTTCTGCACAATGATTTTGGTTCAAACTTATGATTTATAATATTTTTTTACCATATGTGACATTTTTTTATTAATTTTTTTAAAAAAGAGGTTTTTCGACCATAGATCTTTATGAGAGGGAGTTTTCAAAATTTCATATTTGAATCTTTTATCGACCAAATAATAATTATACATTTTATTTAATTAAAAATCGGTCCAAACTCATTTTTTTTAATTTTGAAATTTCGATTCAGATCTACTAAGTGCTCATCGTCTCAAACCAGATATGTATATTTCTTCTTTTGCATGCTTATTTTACATCCTCAATGCATTAAAATTAAGACCATCCATGTTAAACCTACTAAGATCGAATAAATTTGTTTCTGTTGCCTCCTTTTTAGTCTTAACAAAAGTACTCTAACTCATGCAAGCATACATGGGTCAACAAGTAGTATAGAGTAAGAACAGTATCGATCCACGGAGAAAGGTTTTAAGATTAAACTATCATACACCAATTGTATCACTATTTTTATATGCTTAAACGAATAATCCACAATTATGTTTAATTTATATTCAATTAATGAAAAAAAACACGACTACTAATTTAATGAAATCAAATTTGGAAATAATAGGTTTTAACTTCATTTCATATTTCATCTAAATATTACCATCATGCACAATTATATATTTATCATGGACAATTAGCTAAGAGCACAAAAGTAGACATAATCATTTTTCAATGAATTATGACCTGTTTACATAACATCCACATTACGATAGAAATCATGTAATCGGCAATAATGTCAAAATCACTATATTCTTATGTGAAATTGTAACAATATTGAATTGAAGCACAAACTCTTATATTACTACACACGGTGAAACAGTATATTTCTATCTGATTCACGAAATATAAAGTTAAACATTTCAGCCTCATAAACGCATGCTATCATGATTACAACCATGCTCACATGTCATTTTTCAATTCCATATAAGCATATAAAATGAATGATGATCAAACATTCATGCAATCCAATCAATCATAACAGAATTTCCAATGATAAACGAATAATCAAGCATTCAGGCAACTAATTATAACTACATATCAAAATCCGTTAGAATCCCATAATGAAAGTTAAATCATTTCTGAACCGAAAGCCATTATGGGATTATAGTAACACATGGAAAATAAATAATGTAATTCAAAGAGAAGATAGAATTGATTAAACCCAATTGCAGATTTTGTTCCAAAGTGCTGTTTTAATCTCCAATAATTTCCTGCAAAATGAAATGAGTTATTGTTCAAATGACTGAATTCCAAAAGAAGATGAAGAAAATCTTTAGTTTATGCTCAAATCCTCCTTTGAAATTAGTTCAAAGCTACTAACCCTAATTACCTTAATGAAAAACTAATAAAAACCAATATAACCACGTCTGGTATCAATTAGAATAGTTTCAGATAAGACCACTCTCAAATTTCAAATTCAAAAACATAAGTCAAATAACTGCTTCAGATAACGCGTGCGGCCGCTCGTGATTGCAGTGCAAAATGGGCGCGCGACATCTAGCTTGTTTAGCCGCGCGGGCGCGCGATGTGTACTCTTAGCCTCTGTCTGCATATTGCGCGGGCGCGCGAAGAATACTTTGTCAAGCGGCCACAGCTTGCTACTACATTTCTTCGTCTTCGATCTCGCTATCTCGCTGCATTGCTTCTTCCTCCATTACTGCTTAGTTCCTTATCTACACTCGTTTCACGTGCCATGCTTTCGCTAGTCTCATACCACCTACCAATGCCGAGCTATGCCATTTCCTGCATTTTCATACCATAGAAGTTCTAATTACAAGTAATGCAAAATAAACACAAAATGCAATTAAAAACATACTAAAATATACTTGAGATGAGCATAATTCTCGTGAATTGATATTCAAATGGGTAAAATGTAAGGTTGACCACTGAACTTTAGGGTTTTTTGGGTATTGAGCCCTTTTCTTTTGGTCAACGCATTTTGAGCCCTTTCCTATTACAAAATTTTGACTTCGAGCCCCTGTTGCCAGATATGCGTTGACTTGCTCACGTGGCACCTACGTGGCATATCTGATTGGACTTGAACCAAAAAATTTGTTGCTACTCAAATTCGATCTCTAGACCTCCAACTTGAAATTTCTACTCAATTACCACCCAAGCAACACGGGTTAACTGTTTTATTTTTGCAAGGATTATGATTTATAACTGAACAAAGAATTTCCTCCAAATTAAAACAAAACCCCTTTTCTTAGATCTGCTAAGTCTCCGTCTCTATCTCATTTCTTTTAATCTTCATCTGTCGCTTTCTCTAAGCATAAACGAAAACTTAGGGTTTCTTACTTTCGTCAAATTGGGGGTTTCGCTGCTTCTCTCACTAGCTTCAAATCAATGCTCGAAACTGATTGGTTTGCTAATAATGCTATGAACCCTTCTCAAAATATCCTCACAAATCATCACCCAGATTTCAATAATGGTAATTTGTTGTTACAAGCAATGGATTCTTCATCTTCCTGTTCTCCGGTACCCGCGTTCACGCTCGACCCATCACAGTCACATTATCCCTTCCTCCTTCCCAAATCTAGCTTCTCTTCGCTCTCTAATGTTCCATTTGACAATAGCTTCGATTTGGACTGAACTCAATTTCTTAACAAATTCGAATTCCCCTGTTTTGCCTAATCCTGAACTGAGTTCAGGTTCTGATTTTGCTCTACCCATTTTCTACCAATTTATGACAACAACGACAACTCAATTGGAGGTGGGTTTAGTCCAATTGGGTATGATGGATTTCAGGGTTCTTCAGGAAATGCTCTGTTTTCAAACAGTGCTAAGTTTTGCCTTTATCACTCAAGGCAACCAGTAAAAAAGTAGAATGTTAATGTATCAACATGAACGCAACCTGTGGGAAAATAAAAAAACAGCACAGGACCATTCAGCTCATTTATTCTCCTTGTATTCACTTCCATGACTTCTGGTTATAGAAGGAATGAGAAGTACTAATTCTATATAGAAGAAATGTAATTTACACATTCTCTAGTGCAAAAATAATAGCAATTAAGATTGTGAAATGGTATCTATTCTATGGATCTTGTTAGTGAAGTAAAAGCTAATTAACGATAACGCCAGTCTGTACGCAGGGTTCTTTAGCTACCACCTACCAGTCCAAATCAAGGAATTTTTATTATTATTATTATTATTATTTTATTTTATTTTATTTTTATTTTTATTATTATTGTTATTATTATTATTGTTAGTATTATTATTATTATTATTATTATTTTATTTTATTTATTTTATTTTTATTTTTATTATTATTATTATTATTATTATTATTATTATTATTATTATTATTATTATTATTATTATTATTATTATTATTATTTTTTTTTTTTTTTTTTATTATTATTGTTATTATTATTATTATTATACGGTTTTCGAATTCGTTAAATATTTGACCTGCCTAAAAAACAGATTTTATTTGAAGAGGTGAAAGATAAGAAATATATTTTTATTTATTTATTTATAAAGCACTTGTATATAATTTTGGTTCTTTAGTTTTTTATTCTTGTTTTTGATATTTTTAATTTTAAAAATGAACAGTTAATATATAAACATTCTTTTTCTATGTGTTTTAATTTATTGTTTTAATAAGTCGATTACTCTATTTAAATATTATTTGGGAAAATGAATTGATTTGGTATAAATATTAATTCTTTTGATAAAATAACTATAAGTTTTATGTAGCTCAGTTGGTTTGATGATCAAAATTTTAAATTTGAGGTTTTGGGTTCGATTCTTGGGAAACCAAGTTTTTTAACAATTAATTGGGAAATGCAAATGTAAGCAGTTCCACGTGGCAAAATGTCTACGTCAGCATTGCCACGTAGGCAGGTCAACGCCCATGTGGCACATGGGGGCTCAATATCCAAAATTTATAATAGAAAGGGGCTCGATTTGCGTTGACCAAAAGAAAGGGGCTCAATGCCTAAAAACACCTAAAGTTCAATGGTCACATTTGCATTTTACTCATATTCAAATAGTAGGTATAAAATCTACTTATCAAATATCCTCAAACTTGAATTATTGTTTTCTCTCAAGCAATGCATACAACATTAAACACTGAAAATGCAACTACATGCTATACAACTAGATTACGATGCAAATGAGTCCCATATTTTTCCAGCTAGAATAGAATTTCAGTCCAATATGCCTCAGCGAATTATCCAGATTCAAGAATAAAAATTCAAATTAAACTATAGACATAATATCATACACTCAAATAACCCATACATGCTATAAAGATGCTGTGTGTGTGTTGTGTTCACTAAAACTTGATTAAAGCAAAGAATACACTGCTCAAAACAGAAAATTGCAGCCTAAATCAAGATTCTTGTATACTAATGCATCAAAGACTATTCTAACATCTCAATACAAACTAAGGTTCATCAATGAGTTTAAACTGCTTTATTTCTACTCACGAGGGCCCTTTTCGCTCTTTCTCGTGGTGTTTATTGCTATATATATATATTTTTTATAACGAGTGCGTTTTACGCTCCATCTCGCCCCTTCTAAAGAGTCAATAATTCAGCTCAAGAGGGTTTCAAGATTTTTTTTTTTTATATACCAACATCATACCCATGTGTTCCCAAATTTTGATTATCAATGATTCA
Organism: Panax ginseng; assembly: GCA_020205605.1. Taxonomy (NCBI): domain Eukaryota; kingdom Viridiplantae; phylum Streptophyta; class Magnoliopsida; order Apiales; family Araliaceae; genus Panax; species Panax ginseng. Next base: position 45,246,082 of record CM035148.1, read on the forward strand.
TAATCTAAGTCCATTTTTCACACAATTCTATTTTTAAAACCACATTTCCTACGGGTTAAATCTACTTTTCCTCACTCTACTCGACCTCGGTTTACAAATGCATCACTGAACTGAAATTTTTTACAATCGACTCATTGAATTACAAATTATTTACAAATCGTTACAAAATCCGTTAAATGAGTTGACTTTTAACGGAAAATCCACGTCACTTTTAAAATAAAAATCCATGTCAGCTGTTTCATGTGATATTATTCTATTTGTTGCCACATTGAAAAATAAATGAGTTTAATAATAAGTATAAATTATAAATTAAAATTCATAAAAATAAATTCAAACTAAAAAAATATAACTAAAATTTTGAAAATTAATTATTATTTTTATTTTTAAAAATTAATATAATTATTATTTATATTATGAAATCATTAAATTTAAGCTTAAATATAAAAAAAGAAATATTAAAATACTTCAAATATCAATTTTTTTTTAAAATCTGGTTTGATATCATTAGATACAAGAGAGAGAGAGACAAAAATTCTTTTGTATCTGAGGCAACCCAAATTCGTTCACAGAATCAAAACTCAAAACTCAAAATGTGCACAAATCAAACTCAAAATTCATTCCATCAAACCCAAAATCTAAAATATGTTCATATCAAACCATAAGAAGCCAATAAATTTTTATTTATTGGGAATCTGTAATCAAAACCTACTATTTCAACCATCTATGCATCTTCAACCTCCAACCATCAATCATCGATTGCTCCACTAAATTGATGAGGATATCCTTCTATTCTTCACGAAGAGCTCATTTGGATTGAGTCCACACGACGGTAATAGATTCGCTCGGAGGGGATATGATGATGGAGGAGAAGAGATGTCTGAGTAGATATGAAAAAATATATATAACAAACCCAGATCTAAAAAAATAAATCCAGATGATAAGTAGGTGAAATTCAAAAAAAAAAAAAGCCAAAATAAAAAAGAAGGAGAAGGATTCGTTGGAGGGGAAGGTGATGATGGAGGGAAAGAGTACACAGTGATGGAGCGGAAGGAGGGGAACGTGATTATGTTTAATTAGAATTTAGATAATTAGGTTTTATTATGTAAATATTATTAGTTTTAACTTTATAAAATATAGGTTTAACTTTACAAAATATTAAAAATATATTTTTAAAATAAAAAATTAACAAATATTTTTTTTAAATTTTTCATGACTTTTTAAATATTTCTTCTTGATGATATTTAGGATTTCCAACAAAAGAACAGAGAGATAATAATAATTTCAAAATATTAGACCTTTTTACAAAAATACATCTTTTAAAAATATAAATATAAAATATAAAAAATATTTTTTTCAAAATATAAAAAATATAAAAAATATTTTTAATTTTTATATTTTTACATAAAAATATAATATTTTATATTTTATATAAAATAAACTAAAATATATTTTATGTAAAATTTAATATTTATATTTTATATAAAATTTTTACATTTTTATATTTTTATATAAAAATATAAATATTTTTTAAAAATATAAAATTGTCTTCAAAAATATATCTTTTAATTTTGAAGGGAATAAAGTTTTTCTAGGGACTAATTTTAAGAAACTAGGTAAAATTCTATAATTTTTTAGTAAATAAAGTGCTTGACAACATTAATTAATAAAATATTGTCACTAAAATCCATGTAAGTATATACTGCCACGTATTTTAATTATAAACTGCAATTTATTGCCATGTCAGATTTCTGTTAAATGGTTAACAGACATAGATGGTTTTATCATTTTTTGTAAATAATTTGTAGTTCAATGAGTTGACCGTAAAAAATTCCAATTCAGTGATGCATTTGTAAACTGAGTTCGAGTAGAGTGGGGAAAAGTAGATTTAACCCCATTTCCTACCAAGCAATAAAACATACAACTCTTATGCCTATAAGCATTTGTGAACACGTAAGTGCAAACCGAAAGCATCTAAACAGCACCATAAATTACATCATGTAAAACGTTATATCTAAGCTTACGTTATCCATTAAACTCAACAATCCTTCAAGATTCAAATTCATCATTGGCTAGACATAGATTCCACATAGCTAGAAATGCGAGACATGCTAACATATAATGCAACTAAACATATACCAACACATAAACATGCAAACTAAACATACAAAATTAAAATTTAAACTAACATGCAAACACTACATGCAAACTACCTACTACCCAATACCCCCAAACTTAAAATATTCAGTGTCAATGAATGAAGGTATAGGGTTAGAAGAACTCCCCTACTGATCAGCTGCACCACCCTCTTCGGGTGGTGAATCCGGTGGTGGAAATGGCACGGTTGTCCCAATTTGTGGCCACTCGAGTGTAGTACCCTGTTGTGCAAACGCCTCCACTAGCGTCCTCGTCAACCCCGTAGCAAACGTTGCAAAGTTATCATATATAGCATCGACCTTCCGCTCTAACCTTCGAAGATGACGGTCATCATGGACAGTAGAGGCTTATGTTGACGTTCCTGCTTCAGTTTCCTGTGTAGACTGTGGTGGAGGCATCGAGGATGCGGGTTGAAGGATGAAACCTTTTCCCCTCGGGTGTGGCGCCCAATCCTCAAATTTGGCAATCGTCGCATGAGTGATATCTTGGCTAGGACTTTGCATCTGTTCATCACCCCAACGGACTCCTTGCTGTGCACACAAACTAGCAATAACAGACGCATGTGGGATACTTCCCGTAGTGCTCCCCCTCATGTAACGTAACATGTTCTGATTAATGAGATGACCCACATCGATGTATTTGCCTGTGACTATTCCCCACAAAATGATGGCCCTCTCAGTTGTGATTTCATGCTGATGCGTCGAAGGTACAAGCTTCGCACATATGAACAAATTTCAAGCCTTTGCATAGCGATTCAGGGATGAGGCTGGGAAAGTGCGAGGATGATTTGTCCCTGCCCTACAAGTCCACTGGACCACTGGGTTCCTGGAATGCACAAGTCAGTGATGACTTCGTCCAAATCAGTCTCAAAACGGACAGCCTCGACCCAATTATCATACCCAGTCGGTGGAGTGTTGAGTATTTTGAAAGCTGCCCTGATTGATTGAGGTCGGTAATCTACTTGAACTCCTCGAACCATTGATAACACACTCATAGTATCTTTGGCATTAAAATAAAATTCTCGAACAATACCCATGGGGCAGGCAGTAAATCCTCCCCATCCTCTTTCTCGAAACATATTCCACAGTTGCCCATCCTGCTTCTCAGGTTTGAAGCCTCGTTCCTTCACAAATGCCTTTGTCACTATTCTATAGTACTCCATTTGTGCCTCCAGACTGAGAAATTTCGTATGATCCACAATATCCTTGCCTTGACTACTGGAGGAAGATGATGATGATGGAGTGACAGAACGTGCACGATTAGGTCCCATTTGATATTGATGAAGAAGAAGAAAACTTGTTTGATATACTCGTGAGTGATATATTCGCTGCACAGAGAACCCCCAAACTTATATTGCACAACCCTCTGAAGCCCTAGTTTTATCAGTGTAGATGTTGAACATGGGTAGGAGAACTGATGCGATAATCAAGCAGTGGAGATGAGACGTTCCACCTTCAATTTGGAACGGTTTGGAAAGGAAGAGTCGTGCGTGTTTTTGAGAACAATGAAATACGCTCTTTGTTATTTCAAATGATGGAAGAATGGGGTAAGACACGTCTTTAAATCAAAAAAAAATTTCAAATTCGGTGTCGAGCGCGGTCGCGCGGTTTCATGAACACGCATTGTGAGTTCCCCTTTTTGAACGTCTATCAAGGTTCTTCCTGTTGCTAGGAATGGTCTTCCAAGTATGATTGGTATACTCCTATTTTTTTCATAATCTAGAATGATGAAATCAGTCGGAAAGATGAATTTATCCACTTTTACCAAAACATCTTTAACAATTCCCCGTGGATAAGTGGTCGACCTGTCAGCTAACTGTAACGAAATATTTGTCGGCCTTGGAGCCGGCAATCCCAACTGATTAAATACTGACAAGGGCATCAAATTGATACTAGCCCCAAGATCACACAAACATTTACTGAAGCTCATCTTTCCAATTGTGCATGGTATTGTGAAACTGTCCGGATCCTTCAGCTTTGGAGGTAATTTGCGTTGAAGCACTGCACTGCATTCCTCCGTCAAGGCCACTGTTTCAAATTCTTCTAATCTCTTTTTCCTTGACAAGATACCCTTCATAAATTTTGCATAACTAGGCATCTGTTCCAATGCCTTAGTGAAAGGTATGTTAATCTGCAGCTTTTTGAATACCTCCAAGAACTTACTAAACTGCCCGTCTTCCCTCTGCTTATGCAATCTCTGTGGAGGGAGAACTATTGGTATTTTATTCACGGGCTTCTCAAATGAACCTTCTTTATTCATCTCTTCTCGCTGTTGTCACCTTATTCATTTCCTCTTCAGACAATTTCTCGACTCACAGCGGTGCAAGGCGTCTACCCTCTGTCAGTAAAAATGGGCGGCGAGACGCGCCATCGCCGATTTTCGCAACTTGCTTTCCAGACCTAAGTGTAATCGCTTGACATTGTTCCTTCCCTTCCCTTCTTGGATTTGCCTCTGTGGTACTTGGCAATGAACCCTGTGGTCTGTTATTAAGCATGCTCGCCATCTGACCCATTTGAGTTTCCAGATTTTTAATAGCCACTGCTTGACTTTTAATCATCACTTCCGTATTTGCTATGTACTTCATCATCATTTCCTCCACCTCTAACTTCTTTACTTGCGGAGGTGCTGGTGGTGTATGATGTTGTTGAGAAAATCCAGGTGGGTACGGTGGTCTTGTGTGCAAAGTATTCTTTGAGCTTCTCGTGGTCAAAATTGGTTGTGGCTGAAACTGACTTTGTTGATTGCCTTGGTTATTTGACCAACTAAAATTTGGATGGTTGCGGTTGTTGGCACTGTATGTGTTCTGAAATTGACCTTGATCCTTCTTATAGTTGCTCACATATTGCATGGACTCAACCGATAATAGCACATTGGTTCATTGAATGTGACCTCAAGCACATATCTCACACACAAAAGCAACCGTCTTCGCTTTAGTGTCTGTCAACGAATCAATCTTCTTTGCCATAGATGCCATCTGTGTTGACAATTGAGTGATAGTATCCACTTCTAACAAACCTGCAACTTTGGGCTGTGGCTTCCTGGCTGAAGGATTTTGGAAATCATTAGCTGCCATCGTCTCTATGAGATTATAGGCCTCTTCATAGCTCTTCGCCCATAGAGCTCCTCCTGCAGCTGCATCTACAATCGGCCTTGACTGCCATCCCAATCCATTATAAAATGTGTTGATAACCATCCAATCTGGCATGTCATGGTGTGGACACTTCCTTAGCATTTCCTTATATCTCTCCCAGGCTTCATATAATGATTCACCATGTTGCTGCTCAAACTGGGAAATTGTTGTCCTCATCTTTGCAGTCTTACCCATTGGAAATAATTTGGCTAAGAATTTCTATGCTAGGTCCTCCAATGTGGTAATAGATCCCGAAGGTAAAGAGTGAAGCCAACTTCTAGCTTTATCCTGCAATGAGAATGGAAATAGTCCAAGTCTGATTGCATCCTCTGTCACCCCGTTGTATCTGAAAGTATCATATATTTCAATGAAGCTCAATATGTGTTCATTTGGATCGTCTGTAGCAGCACCCCCAAACTGTACCGAATTCTGCACCATTTGAATAGTGCCCGGCTTAATCTCGAAGGTGTTGGCTGCTATCGCTGGTCTGACTATACTTGACTGCAATCCATTAATATTCGGCATCGAATAATCTCTTAAATCTCTGTGCTCCTCCCTTTGCTCGTCTCTTTGTTCTGTGGCTGCCATATTAGATGTTGTGGTCTCTAACTCTGCTTGTATATTTCTACGTGCTCTAGATTTTCAACCCCTACCGTTGATGTTGTCCTGTAAATGTGTTAACTCAGAATTGGAGGATCGAGTGCCCATATACTATATACAAGTGCCTGAAACAAAAAACAAAAATAGAAATGAGACAAGATTAGAATTACGTAAGTTATAAAATTTAGCTTAAAATTGGTGATAATAATAATAATAAAATTAAATGCCTCTCCCCGGCAGCGGTGCCAAAAACTTGTTGCCTCCTTTTTAGTCTTAACAAAAGGACTAACTCATGCAAGCATACATGGGTCAACAAGTAGTACACAGTAAGAACAATATCGATCCACAGAGAAATGTTTTAAAATTAAACTATCATACACCAATTGTATTACTATTTTTATATGCTTAAACGAATAATCCACAATTATGTTTAATTTATATTCAATTAATGAATAAAAACACAAGACTAATTTAATGAAATCAAATTTGGAAATAATGGGATTCTAACTTCATTTCATATTTCTTCTAAATATTATCATCATGCACAATTATACATTTATCATGGACAATTAGCTAAGAGCACAAAAGTAAACATAATCATTTTTCAATGAATTATGACCTGTTTACATAACATCCACATTACGATAGAAATCATGTAATCGACAATAATGCCAAAATCACTATATTCCTATGTGAAATTGTAACAATATTGAATTGAAGCACAAACTCTTATATTACTACACACGGTGAAACAGTATATTTTTATCTGGTTCACGAAATATAAAGCTAAACATTTCAGCCTCATAAACGCATGCTATCATGATTACAACCATGCTCACATGTCATTTTTCAATTGCATAAAAGCATATAAAATGAATGATGATCAAACATTCATGCAATCCAATCAATCATAACAGAATTTCCAATGATAAACGAACAATCAAGCATTCAGGCAACTAATTATAACTACATATCAAAATACGTTAGAATTCCATAATGGAAGTTAAATCATTTCTGAACCGAAAGCCATTATGGGATTATAGTAACACATGGAAAATAAATAATGTAATTCAAAGAGAAGATAGAATTGATCAAACCCAATTGCAGATTATGTGCCAAAGTGCTGTTTTAATCTCCAATAATTTTCAGCAAAATGAAATGAGTTATTGTTCAAATGACTGAATTCCAAAAGAAGATGAAGAAAATCTTTAGTTTATGCTCAAATCTTCCTTTGAAATTAGTTCAAAGCTACTAACCCTAATTACCTTAATAAAAAACTAATAAAAACCAATATAACCACGTCTGGTACCAACCAGAATAGTTTCAGATAAAACCAATCTCAAATTTCAAATTCAAAAACATAAGTCAAATAACGACTTGAGATAACAGCGTGGCCGCTGCGTGATCATGATCTGAAAATGGTATGCCATGATGTACCTTTTAGCCTCTGTCTGCATATAGCGCGGGCTCGGGAAGAATACTCTCACAGCGGTAGCACAAGACCGCTTCGTCTCTGCACGAGCATCTTTGTTATCTGCTCTTTGTTGCTTCTTCCTCCATCATCGCTTTCGCCTCATTATATACACTCGTTTCACGTGCCATTCCTTCGCTAGTCTCATACCACCTACCAATGCCGAGCAATGCTATTTCCTGCATTTTCATATCATAGGAGTTCTAATTACAAGTAATGTAAAATAAACACAAAATGCAATTAAAAACATACTAAAATCTACTTGAGATGAGCATAATTCTCGTGAATTGATATTCAAATAGTAAGTATAAAACCTACTTATCAGTTTCTCCCATAGATTACTCAATGACTGCATGCATGCAATTCAAGCATAATTTGGCTATTGTTACTGAACAACATTGTCATTTGATTTTCCAACTAATGTGGGTTTGGAATTCTTAACTGCTCAATCTCAATTTTTGGGAAAAATAGTAAGAAAAAATTTCATGCCAGTTAGGGTGGCTAAAGGTTCATGCCAGTTAGATTACTCAATGACTGCTAAAGGTTTATGCCAGTTAGATTACTCAATGACTGCATGCATGCAATTCAAGCATAAGGTGTGTTTTACATGAGTTTATGACATACAACCTAGTTTATTTCATTCTTACATCCTTTGAACATTGTTTTCATCATGACCGCATGGGATTTGGTTTTCTTCTGGCTTCTATCTTTCACATTTCTTGGAATTGATCTTCTTCCTCATAATTTCAAATGATTCCAAACAGTAATATTGTGTCACTTAAATCTTCCTCCAAGACCTCTAGTTTCCTTCAAAACATATAATCATGATCATATTGAAACTCACAGCAATATGATTTCTCAACTGGAAACTCTTAGTACAATGAATCAACTAATGTTTCAAAATCCAGGAGGTATGATGCTTAAAATTAAAGAAATGCAACACACCATTCTCCACCTCAAAGAAAAAATACATCTTCTGTTAGAAAGTCAACAATTGCATGTTCCCCCATATCATTTCATTTCAAGCACAAGTAATGCTCCTGTTGGGACACTAGTAACATCTCCTCCAGATCTCTCTCTTTCTCACCTCTTCACTTAGAGGAGTACTTCTGACTAACTATTCGGACATATATATATATTTGGGGATGACTGTAACTAATAATTTACTAACCATGTGTGCTGTCATATTTGCTTTATTATCTACAGAGAATCTTCTTCTAACTTTTTGCTTTCCCCTCTTTTTATAATAACAAGGGGGAACATGCTATATATGCTATTTTCAAAGAGAAGAAACAAAAGGCTTTAAAGCCTTTGTTTATCCGAATAAGAAAAAGGAAATTTGGGCATTAAATTGTATTGATATTTTTTTGTGGGGGTTGGGCAAATTATAACTTGTTACCAACTTAAGTAGGGCCCAAAGCTTAAATGAGAAATTGATTTGCAAGATTGGGAATACTTGCCTGTTGACCAAATACCATGTTTGAAATTTGTTTGTTTGTGAATTACCATCTTTGAAGCATACAATGGATGAATTCAATCATTGTTGTAATTGAAAGTTCTCTGATCACCTTGATTGCATTGCTGATAGATTTTGATGTGTTTGAAGTCATTGTCGAGTACTTGCTTACAGTCTCATAGAGCCTTGTGCACTTCTCCAATTTGACCTCTTCCTCCAAATATGTCTTTATTTGAGCATCAATTGCATCAAGTTTTGTTGCATTGTTCAATAGTGTAAGTTCTACAAATTTCGTTGTATGTCTGTTTGAGTTAATCTTTCTTTTTGAATCTGTTTTTTATATTTTTAAATACATGATATGTGCACGAACTATGCATGACATTCGAAAACACAAAATTCAGTCTTTATATAATAGCTTCATGTCTATCTGAAACAATGCATTGACCTTCCCTAACTCGAAAAGTAATTCTCAAATTTACGAAAAATCATCTCCAAGGTAATTCATTTTCGCTGTCAACCACTGCAAAAGCAATCGGAACAATGTTTTTGTTTGCATCCCGTGTGCTTGTTATTAGGAGTGTTTCCCGTAAGTTTATTGTATGAACGTGCCGTCGATTACAATGATTGAAAAACAATGGTGCCATGCTTGAATGGATCCTCTAATGGCAAAGAATAAATACTTTCCAACTTCAGGGTTGTGACGGAACCTGATATGAAATTTCAGCAATGTCATTATAATTATAAGTAGCATACAGTATCCAAACTTGTAGTAGATGGTAATCATTTATATGGTTAATGGTATCCAACTAATTAACATATTAATGTTTCTAATACGGTGCATATGGTGTCCAAAATATCATTAATATGTAATCTTTTGTGTAGTTATCATATATAAAAAATGTATTTAACATAATTTCATTGTACAGTACAGTTAGTAACTAAATTTGCATAATAAGGTAATTAAGTCAACTTGACTTGAGTAACTAACTAATTATGAAAAATCAATAATTTTTTTGAAGTGTTATCTAAATTTATTTTTTTTAACATGTACAACTATGATGAGGTTAGTGAGTAGTTGTGTGGATTTTCTCATCTTTTTTAATGTTTTCTTTTTTAATCTCCATGCTTTTTGGTAAGATATAGACACATTATATTCTGTCATCATGTCCTCCATAATATCTATTAGTGTTTATATTTTTTTCAAATTTGTTAATTTGTGCATTATGCATTCATTAACCAACTCACTATTTGCCTGTCTGTGGTCTTCCAACAATATGTTGACTGAACACGTGTGGATGTCATTGAATTCTCTCATCTTAAACATACTGGTTTTTCGAAACCTTGATGATGAATTTGATTGATCATTAGTGCTGAATTTCATGTTGATTTGATTGGCGTTACATTGTAAATTTTAGTTTCTTTAACATTTATCAAGTTCTGCAAGATTGTTGTGTGTCCCTTACTGTGTTCATTATCTATAATCAGTAGGAACTTGCCTTGTTCATCAGATTTTTTACCGACTTTCATAAAAAATCTAAAGGTTGCTTCATCTGATATACTGATCGGTGGAATGTCGCTTTTAATATGAAATTTGATTGACAATGTTGTTGTGTTTGTGTCTAGCCGTAATGCACTGTTTATCAAGTTCTGCATTTCTCTGAACAAATTAGTTGATAGAACTAGTAGGCCGGTAACTTCAAATTTATTGTATTGGTTACTGTTAGACCACGTTCAGTTGAAATTCCAGTTGTACTTTATTTCAACTGAACGTGGTCTAACAGTAACCAATACAAAACAAATTTAAAGTTATCGGCCTACTAGTTGCATCAACTAGTTCGTTTAGAGAAATGTAGTGCAGTACGGCTAGACACAAACACAACAACATTGTCAATCAAATTTCATATTAGAAGTGACATTCCACCGATCAGTATATCAGATGACGCAATCTTTAGATTATTTATGGAAGTCGGTAGAAAATTTTATGAACAAGGCAAGTTCTCACTGATTATAGATAATGAACACAGTAGGGGGACGCACAACAATCTTGCAGAACTCGATAAATGTAGAAGAAACTAGAATTTACGATGTAACGCTAATCAGATCAACACAATGGAATTCAGCACTTGTTCCACTAGCAACACAAGATTGCAACTCAATATGCTGATTAGCTTGCCATGGAAGTTATTGAACAACAATAAGACAGACAACATGACAGATCATACAAAGAATAATTGGATGTAATAACAGATCTGAATGAACGTGAAGTAAAATTACATCAAACTTACAAAGACAAAAAATTATATCACAAACAACGAGTTTGCATTCAATTAGGAAAAACAGACAACATAAAGTTGATCGAACAGGTTGTAGAGACTGTGCTAGTGTGCATAGATAATGAAAATTGCAGATGGAAGATGAGAGCATCAAGGTTTTGAAAAATCAGTATGTTCAAGGTGAGAATTCAATGACATCCACACGTGTTCAGTCAACGTATTGTTGGGAGACCACAGACAGACAAATAGTGAGTTGGTTTATTAATGCATAATGCACAAATTAACAAATTTGAAGAAAATACACATCAACAGATATTGTGGAGGACATGATGACAGAATATAATGTGTATATCTCTTACCAAAAAGTATGGAGATCAAATGAAAAAGTATTGGAAAAGGTGAGAGGAAATTCACACGATTATTCATTTGATCCCATCATAGTTGCACATGTTGAAGAAAATAAATTCAAGTAACACTTTAAAACAGTTTATTGGTTTTTCATAATTAGTTGGTTACACAAGCCAATTGACTTGATGGAGTTGGAAACAAATAGTCGTTTCAAGTATTTATTCTTTGTCATTGGAGCATCCATTCAAGCATGACACAATTGCTTTTCAATCGTTGTAATTGATGACACGTTCATACAATCAACTTACGAGGGACACTGCTGATAGCAAAGCACACTGGATGCAAATAGAAACATTGTTCCGATTGCTTTTGCAGTGGTTGACAGCGAAAATGAATTATCTTTGAGATGGTTTTTTGTAAATTTGAGAATTGTTTGTCGAGTTAGGGAAGACCAATGCATTGTTTTAGATAAACATGAGTCCATTTTACAAGGACTAAATTTTGTGTTTTCGGATGTCATGCATGGTTCGTGTACATACTATGTATTAAAAAATATAAAAAATTGATTCATAAAGAGGAGGAGAACTCAAACATGCATACAACGGGGCTTGTACACTATTGAAAAATTTAACAAACAAATGGTTGGAGAAGTGCACAAGGCTCCATAGGACTGTAAACAGGTACTTGACAATGACTTCAAACATAGCAAAATCTATCAACAAAACAATCAAGGTGATTTGGGAACTTCCAGTTACAACAATGATTGAATGCATTCGTTGTATGCTTCAAAAATGGTATTTCACAAATAAACAAACAATCATATGATCATTCACTACACTTTCCACAACAGCTGAGGGGAGGTTGCAATCTAATATCATTAAATTAAAGAAATTTAAGGTAACTAATATAAATTTTCAATCATTAATGTTACCAATATTACATAAAACTGCCATTATCTCGATGTAAACAAACTAAATATTTATGCATACTAACGACACTTAATTTGTGTTGAAGGTTGAGACATCAAACCTAGTGATTTTCAATATTTACGATGTCATTAAACAATATAGTTTGGACATCAAACAAAGGAAATGCACATGCTTAAATTTCAGTACCATAAGATGCCTTGTTTGCATGTTGTTGCTGTTATCACCAAGTAGAATTTAAGCTGTTGTTACTTTTGCTCAAAAAATTACTCAAAAACAACTTTGGTAGACACATATTCAACTTCCATACTGTCGTTAGATGACAAAGAGAATTTGGATGTATCAGAAGAAGTAAGAAACATGTGTAAAACCATCGAACATAAGAAGACCAGCGGGAAGACTAAAGATAGGGAGGTACAAGCACAGATCTGAAAACAAAATTTAAAACAAATGCAGCAGGTGCCAAGAAAAATGACACAATATGAAAACATGCAATAATCCACCGGTTTTAAGACCAATAAAGGTATGATATAGTTCATAAACAAAAAGAGTGTAAATACAGGAAGACTCTTCCAGAAGATTGATGTGAATTGCAGATCTCTATCTGATACAATAGATACCGGCACCCTATGCCTCGAGATAATTTCCTTGACATACAATTTGGCTAACTGGTCCAAACTATATTTAATCTTAATCGGCAAAAAGTGAGATGACTTAGTAAGACGATCTACAATCACCTATATGGCGTCGTGCCCTTTCTGCGTTGCTATTAGTCTCACCACAAAGTCCATTGTGATGTGCTCTTATTTCCATTATGGACTCTCTAATGGTTGTAATAATCCGATTGGTCGTTGGTACTCTTTCTTGACTCTCTGACAAGTTAGACATCTACTTACGTATTTTGCAACCACTCTCTTCATGTTTGGCCACCAGAAGTTGTGACGCAAATCTTGGTGCATCTTCGTGCTTCTTGGGTGTATCGAATATCTAGTACTGTGCGCTTGCAAAATCTCTTCTCTCAACTTTGGTACTAACGGTATCCAAATTCGTCTTTCAAATCTTAGTAGTCAAGTGCTATCAATCCTAAATTTCAGTTCATCACCTTCAGTCAATCGCTTCTTGATGTTATTGCAATCTTTGTCCTTCTCTTGTGCCTCTTTAACCTTATCCAATAAAGTCGAGCTTGCTGTCACTTTAATAATTGTTCGTTGGTCTCCATCGGATACTTAATCTCTAAATCTAGTCGTTCGAAATCTTTCACCAATTCTTCTTGAATTGTTAACTTCAATAACTTCTCTCTGCCTCTAAACAACATACGATAACTAAAATGCGGAATATAATAAACGTACGTTGTTCATTCAAAAGGTGTTACTAGTCCCAAGATTCGATAACCTTAATACAATCTTAAAAACATACCTTAAAATAATAATTAGGGTTCATATTACATAACAGTAATTTAAACTAGGCATAAGGTAAAGTTTGCTCCTCGCAACTATACTACATCTTTCCTTTACCCTTCTTCTTCCTTGAGGTCTCGGGCTTAACTGCAATAATAATTCATGATATATCTATCATGATGAATGGAAAATATCTGACAATGAATTCAACAGTATGAATATCTGAATGATTCAACAATATGAATATTAGAAGCAAAGATAATGATTGCTTTTAGAATAACTGATAGTCAAGTAGACTTTGAACTATAAAACTTCAATGGAATCAATAGTTGATTGACCCTTTGGTTACTGGCTACAGAATAAGTATTTGAGGGGATCAGCTTCGCGTACACCATGTATATGCATAACATTTAAATCTGCTCTTTGTATCTTATATTAGATACCTGGGGTACTCCCCTATCAAAAAGGGTGTTCTTTCAGTCTAAGAACCCTTATCATCAATTGGTTTGGATAGCTTTTATAGAAAATTTCATACACTTGTCTGACCGAACAAAGGTTCAGACTCCATTTGACACAGTTCAAAAATTATAGAACTTTAAATGATGTACAAGTCCAAGATTGTACGAACTCAAGTGCACTAAGTGCGAATATCAATAATATCGATGTGGAATAATTGTATAGTAATTAAACCACTTAATAGCATGCTTGGAAATAAAGTTCAAGATTAAATGAATAACTTTCAATTCAACAATAACCTGCTCAATACAATATTAGAAGGATAGGAAACTTTCACAAAAACAAGTGAAGTTTAGCAATTTGCACAATATTCAAAGTTGTGTAAGTTGTGTAAGGTAGAGAATTTGCACAATCAAAGAGTAAAGTTCAGAGAATTTCTCAATATAAAAGAGAGTTTCAGATACTTGCATTCAACATACAAATCACATGAAATTCAAGAACTTGCACAAAATTCAAAGTTGTGCAAGTTAGGAAACTTGTCTGTTTGCTCAGCTACAATTTAATTCTAGCTTTAATTAACTTGCATTGAAACGATCTAACATTAACAAGTCGGTCTTCAATTAGTATGTGTAAACTAATATGAGTCTACACTCATAAGAATCAAATCATCACATAGCACTTCTATACATGTGTCATTACATTACCCGATTAGTTTCTAACACACTATGTCATAGTCGAAATCAATATTGACTTTAAAGTTGTAAACACTAATTCATCACATGTCCCTTTCAATATCATGCTTACTATTACATGAATACTATACTAGACATGTATTACATATTAAAGTAACCATATATGCATGCATCAGTTCTCCATTTATTAACAGAACACAAACCTCATTGCAGGACGACGCGGTCGCGCTTGGTTTGTATCTTGAGGAGTAAGCGCGGTCATGCTGCTCACAGTGCAAACCAAGACATGGTCTACTCTGCGGAAAAGCTTGATGTACACATGTCTTGCACATATACGAATAATCATGCAAAACACATGCCAGTGCGTGGATAACTAAGTTTGACCCTACATTCTATCTTTAACATAGGTCATTATCCATCCTCATTAAATCAATACTTTAAAGTGTTCTATTCACAATTTTCTTACGTTCGATTGTTAAACACATACTATATGATCCAAAGGTCTTAACAACACATGCTTGCATGTAGTTCATGTACACATAGTTAATATAGTCTCTTACTTGCATTTTTTTTTAATTCATGCATGACTACACCCTACCCCCTCCAACAATGTAAACTAACATTTTGGTCACATTTTAATGTATATAAGAACTTGATACATTGGCGCAAAAAGTCAGAACATGTATTATGCGATGTTTATCAAAATTTAGTTTCCAAATCCTTATACTTTGAACGTTTATACTTAAATCAGCTAACATGGCTTACTATATCCATAGCACATCTCAGTACATGTGTTAAGGTTGTTTATAGGCATATAATAACCAAAATAGCATGCTCAGAATGAAACAAGATCACAAAATTACTACATGACTTGCGGTAAGGCGCGATCACAGTACTAAAGAAGTGGTGCTTGGTCGGCGCCACTTGAAAGGTAATAAAGAAATGAAGGCTCTGCTTCTGCAGAGCTTCATCACAACCCATGCCAAATCTGTATCCAGACAACTACAAAGCTCCTTGACTTGCAAACAAACTCATACAACACAATGACATGCTATTCTATATCAATTAACAGAGAATTCTTGAGAATTGTAAGAATTTGTCAAAATCCAATTCAAGAACATAAGTTAGAATTTATACCTCGTTAAAGCTTAGTTTGCTTAATTACTCCTTTCTGAGATTGCTAGACTCTTCTTTGACAACAACTCACTCATTCTCAATTTATCAGAGGTTCCACAGAAAAAACAAAACAAAATCAACGAAAACTTTGAGAATTGGACTACTATTTAAAGATCTTTGGACTGGGAATTAGCTTTGCATGGAAGGTTGAGACTGGAAAGTAGAAGGAGAATACACTGGTTTTCAAGGGGTTGTTCAACCACCCATCATCAACTATCTTCCTAGCCAATGATCGCAGACTTGGAAGTTACGTATTTTTGTTTTAGGTCACTCTGTTCATGTACTTTTGTGACACTTAATTTGGGACAAAAGCAAAATCTCAGCAACTTCATCAATTAAGGATTAGTTTGGTTCTTTTAATTCCCACAATGTAACTTAATGTACAATTGTTACCATATTAGGAATTTAAGGATTAATTAAATACACATCATATAATCCATGTACATTAAATACACGAAATAAAATAACGCAGTTAGGTATTATTGTCCGGGTAGCTCCATAATTATTTTTGCTACTCACATAAATGCAATAACTCTTACTATATAGTCTATATATATAATATATATAGACATATTAATGTGTCACCTTGTACTATAAAATATATAGTTAACTACCATATAATAAATGTTTACTATATTGCATGCTTGCACAAATTAATCAAGTAAATATAATATAATTATATTAATTAACTCTTACTCATTAATTATTATTTATTCACAATAATTATTAATCAACACATTATCAATTAATTATCCATAGTTGAAATTAATTAATATGTTCAAATCCTCGCCACTATATTTAAATAAATTGAATATTTAATTAATAATCTTATCAATCCTTTGATATTAAAATCTTACGGTTAGTCAACTAATTTAAATAAACTATTAGTGACTCCCTTTAATAAATTCATATAACCACATAAGGTTTAAATAAACTTACAAAACTAACTCATAAAAATTAAATCATATATTTATTTAATAAGGAGTTTAAAATTCACGGTTATTACAGTAACCAAATAGTTTTATGAAAATAATCAGAACATGTTTTAATGATAACCAAAACAGAAACAACTTGTACATCCAACCTAGTTTAGGCAACCCATGTATACTTTCACATGTACATTTAACACATATATTCTTATACAAGCTTCGTAACTATCTGGTCACCACCAAAAAATAAAATGGTTACCCTTCTATACATGTTTGGTTACCAACTGCACCTTTCAAACAATGTATCGGACACAACTTAGAAGTAACAAATACGAACCAACAAACAATATTTTAACATCATTAACATACACACTAAACTAACACAAGTCCGATAAGCGACACTGCAAACAAGCGAGACCTCCTTTGTCTCGATTCGAGGTGTGGCGCGCATTGCCACACTTAGACTTGGGGCCGTAGCGATTCTTGGCCAGTTTTTTTATAACACCCGGTAGCAATTTACTGGTGCATAGATGCATAGATAAACAGAGAGGCGGCGAACAACAATAGCCGTTTTTAGCCCAATAAATATAAATTTCACCCACCAAACAGTGAAATTAACATCTACAATTGGTACAGACTATTACAAACATGATTGTTAACATTTACAATCAATTAACACAATTTATCATCAACTAAAACTAGTTTAATTTCTCAAAATTCCATGTTTTCATACAAAACTCCATTTTTGAACATCTTACACAAAAATCATCACTGACATCTCAAAACTTGGCCAAAACACTTAATTCAAATTACGTTACGTTCAGATCTTAATAAACTACCATATCTGAGCGTCCAATTTACGCTTTATACACAAATTGACCACTAAAATTGGTACTTTCTAAGGCCATAACATATGAACATAAACACTGTTATTTCCGTTTTCTTCCTACATCCAATTTCTCGCAATTTGATAACTAATACAACATGCATACAAGATGACAACAGATTCTACAACTTAATTCACACCATATACACAACGTATGAGCCACAAACCCACAAAATCAATTTATAGAGAATAGAAAATCACAAGTCTGAGAATTAGAATTAGTTGTACCTTAATCTTTGATTATTGGCTAGCATAAGATGATAACAAGGTTTAGCAATCCTCTTCTTCCTCTTGAAATCTCAGAACAATCTCTCAAGCTCTCATTCTCAATCTCCTCTGTAATTCTCTCTTCCTCTGCTTTTCTATGCTAACAAGCCTAAGGGAAAAAAATAAGACGCGTATGCCATATGGCCTCTCCCACGTTCCTTACGTTAGAAAAATAAAAAGTCTCCGTCAGTTGAATAAGCCAAAGGCCACAAGGCCTTGTTTGGCTACCACATATTTTTTCTAAACCAATTTATTTTTATATTATTTATATTACATAGTTTCCAATTGTCACACATGTAACCATTTTAACAATTTATACTAATAATAATAAAAATCTTATTATCATTACACTTATAATTTAATAAATAGTTATATATCTAATTTAATTAATAAATTAGACACACCACTTTATTTATTTTATTTATTTCCATTAAATTAAACAATTCATTTAATTTAATTATTTTCTTAAATATTAAGCAATTGATTTAATTTTATTACTTTCTTAAATTAAATCCATTAGATAAAATTATCATTATTCAAATTAACACTAATTAATTTAGTTACCAAATTAATTCATCAATTATTTATTTCTTTAATAAATAAATTATTTAAAATATTTATTTAATTCAATAAATATTTAAATTAAATTACAAATTTTTCAATCGTTACAAGTCTCATGTTAAATGTCCACTTTCTTTTAATAACCAAATTTTTACACATTTTTTCTTATTATGCTTGTAGCATTAAATATCTCATATTTTTCTTATTCTAACTCTCTCTACATATTTAATAAGTATGGAGAGATAATATTTTGAATTGAATAGCTAGAAAGTCAATTCTCTCACCTACATTGAAAATATCTAATGACATTATTATGGATAATTTTGTCATTTCATTCATCTTCTTAATATGCGTAAAAAGTCCACCAGGACTTTTATCTTAGGACGGAGAGAGTAGTAACCAGACCATAATTTAATATTACCCAAAACAGAAACATCATGTAATCAGCCATAATTTAAGAAACCTGAATGTACTAAACAAATATCTAGTAATCAAATATAATAGTAACAAACACTTTACTTCGATTGAACATTAATAGAAATCAAATATAGCGTAATAGTAACCATAATATACTATAGTAGTAACCAAAACCTAATATGACAGAAACATCATGTAATCAAAACCAATTTAAGCAACCTGTGTATACCAAACAATTACATAGTAACTAAAAATATAATATGATAGTAACCAAAATTCCATTTTGAGTGCACAATAGTGGTATCCAAATCATAATATAACAGTAACCAGAACATGATAAAGCAGTAACCAGAACACAACATAATAGTAACCAGAACATTTATTTAATATTAACCATTTGTTTTTACAGGAAAACAAATTTATTTGTTTTATAAAAAACTATACCATTGTTAAACAACAAAAAACAAACCTTTTCTTGTTGTTTAGTCCAATTTTAAACCATTGATCAAACAACGCCTCTTCATATTTTGACGGCATGACCATGCATATTTTTGGGAATGCAAAAAGACCTACAATTATTTGACTAGCACTCGCGGTGGTAGACGATGAACCAATCGGTCCAAACTTTGTCGTATATGGAGTCCGCAAAACGACACTCTTTGTAGGTTCACGGACCGGTCTACCACCGGGTTTATGGTTGCTTTTCTCTATCTTATCACACTGATTTATGTCCCGAGTGGTCAGAATCATCTCATCAAGTGCATACTTGCTTTCTGCCTCGCATTTATCCCCCTTTATCAATTGACAGAAAAGGTAACAGATACAATTAGATTTTTAACTCAAACACATGCAGTTAACTAATATATGCAATAACAAACTGACTGAACAATAGCCGACTGACTATAATGAACATATTATAATAGTAACCAACACAAAATATAATAGTAACCAAATCATAATATAATAGTAACCAACACACAATATAATAGTAATCAAACCACAATATAATAGTAACCATAATATAAATAATAGTAACCAAATCACAATATAACGGTAACCAAAACCTAAACATGTAATAAAAAGATGGCATGTCATTGTAACACTAAACACAAAATATAATAGTAACCAAATCATAATATAATAGTAACCAACACACAATATAATAGTAATCAAACCACAGTATAATAGTAACCATAATATAAATAATAGTAACCAAACCACAATATAACGGTAACCAAAACCTAAACAACATGTAATATAAAGATGGCATGTCATTGTAACACTATCCTTAGTAGCAACATACACAACAAGCTTTTTCCCAGTATATTGGCTTAATATATCAAAAGATGGCATGTCATTGTTCTTGCCAATTTGTAAAAAATAAAAAACAACTAATTAACCATTAAAACAAAACATATATAACACATAACAAAACAAACAAATATGTCAGCATCGTTCCCATTGAAAAAGTGAACGCCGCCCAAATCCAGTTGATCCTTCTCCTCGGCCGTGGGAATCAAGCTTTTTATTCTCAGCTTAAAAACATTAAGTATACTTTAATATAGCATCCAACAAACATTATACAATTAAAAAAAATAGTACATAAAGAATCATAAAATATTATCAGTAACCAACTATATATGTAAAGGTAACCAACTACATTGTTATTAGTAAACTGCATAAAATATAATAAGTACCAA
Source organism: Panax ginseng (assembly GCA_020205605.1). Lineage (NCBI taxonomy): Eukaryota > Viridiplantae > Streptophyta > Magnoliopsida > Apiales > Araliaceae > Panax > Panax ginseng. The sequence continues at coordinate 45,266,921 of CM035148.1, forward strand.
CTGTGTATATTCAGGTAACCAACTATATTGTTATTAGTAACATGCATATAATATAATCAGTAACCAAATGTGTATATAAAGGTAACCAACTACATTCTTATTAGTAACTTGCATACCTGTCCAAAACCAAATACTAAATCGTTCAACTTGTCATTTGTGGGGGGCTTCACTAGTTCCTTCCATCTAAATAATCGAACATCCGACGGATGCTCGTCATTACATATACCCCGAGCTTTGAATGTCGGAATGGTTTCAAACAAGAAAACTTGGAAGACATAAGGAAGTCCATTCAACTTGTAAGATTTAGTATAATGCTCCTTATTGAAATTATATATCCAACCACCATTTTTTCCTTTCTTCAAACGCCCCTTCAAAGCATTCGACAAAGAGTATTTGTCTGCTCAAATGCCACTTTCCCCCAAGGATAACTTCTAACATCACCAAAACATAAAAAGTTAATCATTGCCCCATCCATATAGTTATCAAAAACGGTGGATAGTATGAAATTAAACACCAACATAATCATCGACATCTTCACAGCCTCATCATTATCGTCAAAAACTACCTCCCGATATACCCTCCCTATGCTACTACGCGTCACAGCCTCGTTCCCAAAAAACTTTTCCACCAGCAGATTTTCCATACCTTTGTATGCAGATATGTCATCCTCACCTTGCCATCTCAAACCAGAAATCAGACAGAACTCTGGCAAACCAAACCTGATCCTTTTCTCCCAGAACAGAAATCACATTTCACCGTCGTCCCTTTGGTGAACCTCCCTCACAAGAGTACGGTGAAGAATCTGGGAATACAATTGTTCACTAAAATTAAGAAAATTCCCAAAATATGACGTCTTAAACTTGTCCAACTGACTTTGGTTCAGTTTTCATAATAATACCGGGGACTTCCATGTCACACCAATATATTATTTTTCCAGTGAAATTTTTGTTGTGTTCCTAATAATAAAGATCACATATCTACAAATAAACAAAATCAGATTTAAACAGTCATTGGAAACCAATCTAAACAATATTTATACCTTAAATAGTTACCTAGTAACCACCAAATAATATCATAGTAACCAACACATAATATAACAATTACACAGTAACCATACCAAAATATAAAAGTAACCAACATCCCACATTGAGGGCACAATAATAGTAACCAAATCATAATATAATAGTAACCATAATATAATAAAGCAGTAATCAAACAGTTATATTATAGTAACCATCACAGAATTTAATGGTAACCAAAATAGAAACCATGTAGTCAAACCCAGTTTAGGCAAGCCATGTATACCAAACAATTACATAGTAACCATAACAAAATATAAAATAACCATAATCCCACATTGATGGCTCACTAATAGTAGCCAAATCATAATATAACAGTAACCAAACATTTATATAATAGTAACCAGTAAAGAATTTAATGGTAACCAAAACAAAAACATATAGTCAAACTCATTTTAGGCAAGCCATATATACTACACAATTACATAGAAACCATAACAAAATATAAAAATAACCAAAAATTCCACATTAAGGGCACAATAATAGTAGCCAAATAATGCTATAACAGTAACCAAAACATACTAAAGAAGTAATCGAACAGTTATATGATAGTAACCATAACATATTTTAATGGTAACCAAGACATGTAGACCAAACCCAGTTTAGGCAACCTATGTATACTAAACAAATGCATAGTAACCAGAACAACATATAAAAGTAACCAAAATCCCAAATTGAGGGAACAATAATGGTAGTCAAATCATAAGCTAACAGTAACCAACATATAATAAAGAAGTAACCAAACCATAATATGATACTAACAATAACAAAATTTAAATTAGCACACCTTTAGAATTTTTTGTGTGGAGATTATTTTCTGGCTATGAACTTCACCTTCAGTTTTAATTACAGAGACATCAAAAGCAGACTCCAACTGCACTTCATTAGGCTTTATATCACCATGTATCACCAACCTATTATCCTTCTTACTGGATTTGTCACCTACATTCTTCTCTTTCCTCGCCATATCAAACTTCTTTAAATCCTTAACAGAATCACCCCTCGTGATTATTTTCCTCTTTCCATCCTTCTTACTTGTATCATCCATTCTATACAAAACATAAATACAACACAAACCCAAACAATTAAAACTCCATTCTGTTAGTAAACTACTTTAATAAATAATACATTAAACTATTGAGCCATTACTCACCTGTAACGATCAATCGATAACAACTATATTAGATTTCGAAAACTCCTTCACTGCAACCAGAAACGAGAATAAACAGAAGAAAATAAACCACTATATGCGAAGAACGATCTAGAAGCAAAATGCGAGAATGATGAACAACTGAACTAAGAACGATCACGAAAATGAAGAACAAATCACCAGTAACGATCAATGGAAGAAAACACGGACAGAAGAAAGTAATAAGGGTTTCCAAGAGTCCTATAGTAAACAACCCAGACAAATGATACGGGCGGTTATCACGCATTTAAAAAAAACCACCCGATCGACTGAAAATACGGGAACAATTTTTTAAGTGAGACATTGATCTGCCATGTCAGCTGAGCAATACTAATCCCCTAAATTGAAGAATCCTAATTGTACTAATATTGTAAATAAATATGGGAAAGTGTATTATTTTTGTAATTATTTTATGTATGCACCATTATTGTAATTATTTTTAAAAATGTACTAAAATATATAATTAATCTAAAAAAACCACAAACAGACCCATCCCCCTCACCACCAACCCAGAGCTCCCCAACCCCCAAGCCCCAGCTCACAAGCCCAGAGCTTGGTCTAGGCAACCTGGGATGGTCAGCTGGACTCAATAAGCTGGCATTATCGTGCCTGGCCTGACCAGACCTAATCAATGGTCAGAGCCTGAGAAGCGCAAGAGCAAGACATGACTGACGGTCGGAATGTGCAAGCTAAGCCAGTGACCCATTGGCCATAGTAGAAGTCTAGAACTATAAGCTCAACATACGTGGCCTATAATTGTAGCCTGAATTTTAAGCACCTTCCTTTAAACCAATAAAAGTTTGGTCTAATGGGCCTTTCTTATAAGTTATAGCCCATGGGCCAACAAACATAGGACAAATAGATGGGAATTGGTATTATCATATATATAAAAAAGGTCCCTAGCTAGCATTCATGGCAAGCTTCTTGTTCAACACTTCAACCTCAAGTCTAGAAACTTTGAAAGTATATTTATAATGAAAATAAATAAATAAGACACTTATGCTACGTTTGGATTGAAGTAATGAAGGTGAGAATAAAATGACTCATTCCTATGGAATGAAAAAAATTGTGTTTGGTTGCGATTAGAATGAAATGAACCATTCTTATTCCTCCAAACTTTATGGATTTTATTCTTTGGGGGAGAGAGTATGAAATAACTTATTCCAACTAGAATAGAATGAATCATTTTACTTTCTATTATATTTCTTCAATCCAAACGTAGCGTTATAATAAGAGGACCACTGGGAGATTAATGAGGTAGAATCAGTGAAACATTCAATCTGCTTACATTGACTATATGTTGTGACGAACGAGATTTTGTAATTTAAATTTGAATATTTATTGAATTAAATAAATATTTTTTGATGATTTAATTAGTGTTAAATAATTAATTGATGAATTTGTGGTAGATTAATTTAATTATATGTGTTACATTGATTAAATTAATGTGGAGAATTATTATTCAAAAGTATGTATTTAATTAAGCTTATTTGATTAAACGAATTATTTAATAAGCATAATATTATTCTAATTAATTAAATAATTAATTAGAGATTTAATGATTTGACATAATTAATAAATGAGAATTTAATTATGTGACTATGTGAATTAATGAGAAATTATTATATTTTATTTAAATTAAATTAAATAAAATGTTTGATTAATTGCTTAAATGGGTGTGACATTATTAAACTAAATAATAAGAAATTAATTAAATTAAATGGGAAAGTCTTTTAAAGGCTAGCCAAACAAGGCCTTAAGGGGAGTTGGCCAGTTAACCCATGAAGGGATTAATTGACCACAACAGCGTCAGTTTATTTGTACGTCTTCAGTTCATTGTTCATTCATATTTTTGCAAGCCTGAGAAATCACAGAGAGTTTAGAGAGAAATTTGAGGGAAAGTGTGAATTGAAGAAGAAATAGAGAAGAGTTTCATCATCCTTCATATACACAAACTAGCAGGGTAATCTCTTCAACCCAAACTTCAATATACGTTCTTGAAGTTTATTTCAGTTCTCTGTAAACTAAAATTGATGGCCAATGTGTTAGGAAATTAATTATATATGTTTATTTGCATGCATAATTCAATTCTATATGATTTGTTTGTGATTAGAGTATTCGATTTCATGTAAACATGCTATAATCAGAGTTTTTCCATAAAGGGGTGTTTTGAGTTCTCTGTAAATTAAATATTATATGATCAATGCATGAATTGATGATTTATGTGTATATACATGATAATATATAATCATAACACGTTTTCTACCATTTATGTATTTTTTAAAACATCAATTTCATATAAATATGTTGTAATTGGATTTTGACTAAAAGACAATTTGCACCCCAAACTTTATAGTCTATTTACTTTTGCATTTCAAACCGAAAAAGGTGCAAGTACACCCCAAACTTCATTATACGTAACAAAACGCACACTTTCTTCACTTAACCGGTCAAAAGTGATTGACTAAGGCTGTAACATAAGTTTGGAGTGCAAAATTTTGTTTTTAAAAACAAAAACAGAATTTTTTTGTGGCAAAAATGATTTTTGTTATAAGTTAATGATTTTTTTAATCGGAATGATTAATAATTAATTTTAAAAATAAAAATAAAATAATCATTTTACAAATTAATGATTAATTATTATTCATTAATTTCAAATATTTATTTTATTTTAATTATTTTATTTTAAATTAATTATTTTATTTTTATTTTTAAAACTAAGACTAAAAGACAAAATGTACCCCAAACTTCACTCTCTATTTACCTGTGCATCCTATACTTAAATAGGTGTCAAAGTGCACCCCAAACTTCATTATACGAGACATAACGCACACTTTCTTTACTTCAGTGGTCAAAAGTGACCGACTAAGGCTGTAACACATGTTTAGGGTGCATTTTGTCTTCCTATTTTTAAAACAGAATTTTATTTTACATTTTGTTTTTAAACATAATTTTTAAAAAAAATAGAATTTGTAAAAGCATAATTTTTTTAAAACAGATTTTTTTTAAAAATTTAAAAACAGAATTTTATTTTACATTTTATTTTCAAATGCAATTTTTAAAAAAAATAAAAATGTAATTTTATATTACATTTTGTTTTAAAATAGAAATTTTTTAAATGTAATTTTTATAAAAAATTTAAAATGCAATTTTATTTTACATTTTGTTTTTAGAGCGTAATTTTTAAAAATAGATTTTTTTAAAAAAATAGAATTTGTAAAAACATAATTTTTTTTTAAACAAAATTTTTTAAAAATTTAAAAATAGATTTTTGTTAATAAAATAAATCTTCAAAAAAATCAAAGCAAAAAGTGAGAAAAATAAGTGCTAATCACCATTTTCAAAATAAGTATTAGTAATAATAATGGAGTACTTATTTTTTAAAAAAATTGCATTTTAAAAAAAAAAGCATTTTTTTTAACTTGTAAAATAAATTTCTGTTTAAAAAAATTCTGTTTTTACAAAATTTTGTTTTTAAAGATTGTGTTTTAATTTTTAAAATCAAAAACATATTTTTTTTAACTTGTAAAATAAAATTTTGTTTAAAAAAAAATTTCTATTTTTAAAAATTTTGTTTTTACAAAATTTTGTTTTTAAAAAAAAAAAGAATTTTTTTTGTGGTAAAAATAATTTGCACCCCAAACTTGTGTTACATCCTTAGTAAATAATTGCTTTTGTTGCTAAGTGAAGAGAAAGTAATGCGTTCTTGTATAATGAAGTTTGGGGTGTACTTAGACACCTTTTTAAGTTTAGGGTGCACAGGTAAATAAGAAGTAAAGTTTGGGGTGCATTTTGTCTTTTAGTCTAAAACTAATTATTTTATTTAAAATTAATTATTTTTGCCAATTTTTAAGACTAAAAGACAATTTGCACCCCAAACTTGTGTTACAGCCTTAGCCGGTCACTTTTGATCGGTTAAGTGAAGAAAGTGTGTATTTTGTTACGTATAATTAAGTTTGGGGTGTACTTAGACACTTTTTTCGGTTTGGGGTGCAAAAGTCAACAAGTGTGTAAAATTTGGGGTGCAAATTATCTTTTAGTCTTAGATTTTTGAAGTTATAGAGTATAAAAGTTGTATATATATGACCTTTATGAGCAATTGTATGCCATGAATTGTTGTTTAACTTTAAATTTTACAGTAAAGTATGATAATACATGTTAAAACGAACAGATTTCAAGTTTTTCTTCAAAACTTTCTAAAAACACCAAGAACAGTGAAATTATGTGATTTGATTCAAGTAATTGTATGATTTAAGTTATTAAAATCATGCTAGAAAGGTTGGATAATAATCATATATGAATTTTAGTATCTGGGTATGCTTAGATTAATGTATGAACAAGGAAATTGGAAGTTATGACTTTGTTCTGTGTCTTTTCGCGAACTTTAGATTCTAGAATTGGTGTGTCATGCAATATTTTAGATCTAGGCTTAAGATCCGAAACAGCAGCCTTGATAGTCCGAAAGTTAAGACACACCAGTAAGCTTTCACGCCGAGATCAATTCAAATGGTGGAGCTACATCGCCACTCTGCTGTTTTTGCCCAGAAAGGAGATATTTAATTGTTCAAGTCTAAGAAATGTAATTGTAACCTAATCTAATGAACATAAAAGGTATTAGACATATAATGTGATGTTAAAATAGATTCTTAACATGTCAATGAGGTACTTACATGTTTAATTGATTTGTTGAACGCATAGTTAGCTCGTCGTTTGTGAAGTCTAATATTACGTGAAAACAAGTTTTGTGATTTGATTAGTATAATCATAATCAGAGTTTAGACAAAAGAGAATTAACTTATGATGCAAGTTATGTTATAATTAACTAGTATTGTTAATGTAATGATATGTAGGATTAAATTGAGGAACGTGAATGGTTAACGTGTAATTTACGCACGAGTCAAACTTCTAAACCTTACCTCTTTACATTGAGCAAGTTTTCTAACCTTAAACTTTATTTGAGCAAGTTCTCGTTATTATTGATCAAGTTCGAGATTTCATATTAGATGTTATCATTCTATTAAAGCATGATTGCTGCTATACAATACTTATTCGATTGTATACCTCTTGAGTTTATTATTCAAATTGAATATCATTTATTGTTAAACCTTGTAAGACTAGTGAACCCTTATTGATTCGATTAGTCCATAGTTGATGAACGTTCTAAATTTCAAAACCCTTGTTGAACTTATCCAAACCAAACTTCCTTTGGTGCGGACTCTAATGTCAAATTAAGGGTTGATCCCGTTAAGTACGAGAAAAAGAGTACATAGTCTTATGACTGTTAAAGGTTTCAAGTATAAATTTTTGACAACTTAGGACATAGTTTAAGGTCTTACGACACTCAGAAGTTCTTTTGATTCTTGTTATTCATTCTTGATTCAAAAGCCGAGTTTTCTTATTTTAGAAGTCTTTGATTCATTCGCATGTTATTATTTTATTGTTATATTATTATACTTGTGGGCAATCGTGCTCACTCTTGCTTAATAATAACATTGCAGTTAAGAACGAAAGGTCCGACGAGCCTTCCACTACCAAAGGCAAGGGCAAGGGCAAAGTTAACAAGTGATGAAGACTTGTTATTTATTTGATGTACTTATGTTTCAGACTTATGTTAAAGTTTTGTAAGACTTATTATTTGATTATGTTTTCGCATTTGAGATTTAAAGTTAGTATGACCTGAGATTCATGTATTTACATTCAGATGTTGTAACTCCATAAGGAGGAATTTATTTTTATCTATTTATGGTTTTTCATTTATTATGGGTAGATAGATACACGATGTTTGAACAGTGAACACCAAATTCCGTGGGAATTGAAGTACTCGAATTTGAGAATGTCAAATATACTATATGAGATTGACGCCACATATGTCATAGTCTTATGGATTATAAGTTTATTTCCTGAAAATCATGTCCCTTCATTTACAAAAAGAAAATAAAAATTATGACTTGTACAAGTTCAATCTCATATCTTACTAAACATCGTACAAGTTAATTTTCGTATAAGATAGGTAAAATAATGTATTTTTGATTTTTTTTTGCTTGATAATCAAATCATCCGAATCTAAAATACATACATACATAATGATGTATTTCTTAAAAGTTAATTTTCCTATAAGATAGATAAAAAATATGTATTTTTGATTTTAACAATCAAATCATTCAGATCTATACTACACACACGCACACACACACACACACATAGGGAAATGATCCATAGCATGTATTTGCTATGTATGAAAATTAGGCAAATAACATCTCCACCGTACATTACATAAATTAATGGCTGAGATTTAAACGACAACAACACCATCCACTAGTTCAACTAGTGAACGCAGAAAAAAATAAATTCGGACCAAACTGCCCCTAATACGTCATTAACACCTTGCCTTTGAATTTATTTTTCAGTCCATCCGTATATTCAACTAGCGAAACTCTTCTCTTTCTCTAGTACAAAACTTCAGATATCAACAAATATTAAGCGCATCCCAAATATCAGACTCTTCTCTTTCTCTAGGACAAAACTTTTGATCTCAACAAATATTAAGCGCATCCCAAATATCAGACTCTTCTTCTCTTTCTCTCGTATAAAACTTTAGATCTCAAATATTAAGGAATATCAGATCACGTGCATCCCAAATATTCACACAAATAAATATCAGATCACGCGCATCCCAAATATTATGCTTCAAATCTCAAATATTAAGCAATATCAGATCACACGCATCCCAAAAATATTAAGCATCCCAAATATACATATCTCGAATTGGGGGAAGTTTGGTCTGAATTTAATTTTTTATGCGTCCGCTAGTTGAACTAGCGGATGACGTTGTTGCCTTTTAAATCTCAGCCATTAATTTATGTAATGTATGGTGGAGATGTTATTTGCCCAATTTTCATCCATAAAAAAATACATGTTGTAGACACTCGAAAATTTTGCATTCCTGTTACTAACCTTGCAGGAGGGCAAAATCGTCTTCCAGAGATAACCCTGGAAGTCAAGACAACACAGTCCCGGAGACAACCCTGGGATACTCAGTTTCAACCTTGGAGACAACCCCGAGGAATACAGTTCCAGTTTCAGAAATAACACCGGAGAGCTTTGCCATCTTGGAGACAACCTCGAGATACTCAGTTCCAGTCCCGGAGACAGCCCCGGGAGATACATTTCAAACCTCAGAGAAAACCCCGAGGCATGCAGTTGCAGTTCCAGTTCCGAAGATAACCCCGGAAATGCTTGTTTCAAACCCCAGCAATCAGCTTCAACACTCGGTGATAACCCCAATGCACTCAGTCCCAAGCCCGGAGATGACCCCGGGAGGACATGCACACCTCGGAGACAACCCTTAGGATGGTCAACACTTGCAGCAGCTCAATCTCAGAGATAACCCTGAGCAACGACTACTAAATCAGCCCAAAACCGGAGATAACCCCGGTCAGGGGTAAAATCGTCATTTTGCCACCTCAATCCCACATTCACGCCGTCTTAACAACATTTTAACCTACATGCTACACAGAAGTGTCCTATAAGAACCATAACTCTAATCCCGAGTGACTAATACACAAGACAGCACACCGGATATAATTTGAAGCCTGAAGATCTGGGTATAGACCCATTTTTCTGACTTTGTACAACCTCTTATCCCATGTCCTTGTGTATCTCTCGACAACAACATACCGTAAAAGGTCTTAAACACCTCGATCGGATGCCTAGATTGAAGTTTTAAAGGTTCGAGCGGACAACACGTTGAACGAGTGCACATACTTCGAGACCACGGGACTAGCAGAGCAAAGGCGACCAGAGCACCCTTCTGTGTACACTGCTGGCTCCACCTCTATAAATAGAGGGCTTGGGGTGGCCATTTGTAAGAAGAAAAAGACGAGGAAGTCCTGTCCAATTTGCTTTGTACACATTATAAATTGAGTACTTTCTCATTTAAAACACTTGTGAGCTTATATTTGGCTACTTTTTACCGGTGGTAACCGAGTGTTCATCCATTTAAAGCTATTGAAGTCTTGTTTGGCACTCCACTGTAAGCCTTCTTACATTACTTAAAAGCTTTTTCTCCACTTTTGGCACACACAGTCATTCACGTTGAGAGTCGTGTTGTGTGTGTATGCCCGGACTTCGGTCTGTGACTTTTTATTTCTTTTGTATATATATATATATATATATATATATATATATATTCGTACTAACATCATCGAGTTATGCCTCGATTGAGCCTGGATTTACATCCGGAGCGTTTATTACTTATATATATATATATATATATATATAAATTGTTATCGAACTCTGTTTGGTGAGCCTGGATTTTATATCCGAAGCGTTTACTACATATATATATATATTTACATTCAGTCCCACCTGGAGTTTACTTCGTGGCGGTTTATCGTCTATATATGGAATCCCTCAGAGTGTTGATAGACGCTCAGCTGGATGAAGACCAGTGCTTACAAGATATGTATCACCAATTGTCTCTAATAGATGAAAGGCGAACCGCTGCTATCTTCCATGGTCAGTTATATCAACAAAAGATCGCCAGATCCTACAACAGAAAAGTCCGGCTACGACAGTTTAAACAACATGACTTGGTGTTGAAGAAGATCATTGACAACCAAGGTCAGTCCAAAGGAAAATTCACCCCAAACTGGGAAGGCCCGTTTATTGTCAAGGAGGTATTGACAGAAGGTGCTCTCAGATTATAGGAGATGGATGGCGATGAATTTCCATAGCTCATCAACTCAGACGCCGTGAAACGGTACTATGTCTGAGGTTACCAGCAAACAAGCATCCTGGTTTAGGATCACTAGATCCCTGGTCAATTCAGGTTTTCTAACCCTCACTACATACAACCTTTCTTCACCCTCATTTGCCCTATCAGGGACAATTACACTTTCCAACCAGCAGCCTGGATTCGAATCAGCAGATCCTCCACTCAACTTTGTTTTCAAAATGTTTCACACCTGCAGTTTTGTCCCACCAGGGATAAAAATTTTCACATCTGCAGTTTGTCCCATCAGGGATCAAACTTTTCACACCTTCAATTTATCCTGTACATGGGATTAAACTTTTTGGCTGCAAACCGCCCTGTACATGGGGCGAACTACGCCGACCTGATCTCCCCAATACATGGGAGTACGTAGGCAGCCATTTTATATGGTTCGGTCGTAATAAACAAAAACAACAAAAACATTTCTACACCCTTTTCACTACAAAAACAAAAACACATTTCTACACCACTTTGCCACAAACAACGTTGAACCTCCACACCAGGTTTGAACTACGCAGACCTGATCTCCTCTTTAATAGGAGTACGTAGGCAACCATTCATGGTTCGGTCTTACCCCCTACCAAAACACAAAAACTTGTCAGTGGTACTGAGATCATCTTTCAATCCACCACACTTCATCGGCTATCGACCAAAGGGATGGAACTACTTGACCTCCCCACACAAATGGGAGAATCGGCGACCATCTAAGTTGCTGTTGATTCCTCAAAGAGAAACACGTATCCATAAGAGATGGAACTAACTGGGCTCCCCCATACAAAGGAGTACTGGAGAACATCTGTGGTGTGGTCAACCTCAGAGAGGAAAGCTACACTCCTCTCCATATCTCCATACATTATTCCCAAGACACCAAAGATGGTAGGGAATACACACAGATCAACGATCCATTCTGAAAGATCTTGAGACATGTCAATGTCCGTCCATCAAGGAGGAGTTCAGAATACATCAAGATCACAAGCCCTGGAGAAACAGGCGAATATCAAGCAAGAAACAAGGCATAACTAAAAAGGATGTGATCAAAATATGTTTTCCTGCTATATATAATGTTGTTTGATATATACAATGTGTACTGTACATGACAAAATGGCTAAGCTAATGTCTGTGCAGGAAAATTTAAGCCCAGCTACAAGTCGGTGTGTATACGGACTATCAAGTCCAACATCGCATCCCTCTCAGAAGAAGGAGGTAACGTTGTGATCTCCTGCCCAAGGGTCTCTACACGAGTCAACAGATCTACAGCCAACTGCATGGTGGCACTATGCTCATCTCTGCAATAATGCCAGTAGTAAGGGACCTCACTACAGTACTATTTATAACAACGATATCTCGGGCAGATATAGCGTTTTCCCGCTCCACAATCACTGCATCTCTAGATGATTTGGCATCATCCCGCTCAGCAACAACGACATCTCTATAAGCTAATGCATCATCTCTATATAACAGAGCGGCGTCTCCCATCAAGAGCTGTCAACATCAAGGCCCAAACCTGATCTCTCTCAAAGGTCATCAGATGAAGACTCTGCTCCAAATACTGTGCTGAATGTTGGATCACAGTAGCACTTGTACTGGGAGAATCTACAAGAGCTGCTGGCAACCCAAGGAATGGTTCCTCCTCGGTGGTAGAATCAATGTCCTCCATGGGCGCTCCACCATCTAACTCAATCCCCGACACTGAGGATACTACCGCAGTCGATGCAGTCTCTGTTTCCATCCATGCAGAATACTCTGTCGAACAGCCATCCGAGCACAAGGCCTATCTAAGGGTAAAACCATCAACCGCTCATACTCCTCCAAGGTGTCAACTCATGGGTTCCAAACCGAAAAACTTGCCTCTCCGATACCCAATGCTCTAACATGCCATCTACAAAGCCCAATGGAACCTGTAACGTCAAGAGGGTCATGGAATGCTGTAATAGCTGATCTACAATCACCCTGTCTGAAGGGGATACACTATCATACCAAGATCTCAAGCGCGAGGACACCAATACTGGTGGGGTGTGATCAATACGATTAACTGTTGAGGAAGACATCTGTGTGGGCCATATCATAAGACCATCCAGGGGTCAATGCTGAATATCTCTGGACATACATATGCATGACATGATACATGCATGACAAATAATAGATGGAAATACGATGTAGGGAATGGAAAACAATACATACATTCCTAAGTACATCATCATCTAAATACATCATCTCTTACAGCTGAAAAATAAAAGGAAATGGGGCACAAACGCCCTACAACTAACAGGCCTATCAAAAGATATAACGAGAATGGGGAACAGCCACCCAATATTTAACAGAGACCTATCAAAAGATATAGCGAGAATACACATCAGAAGAAGACAATGGTGTCTATGTCTACATAATCAATCCTGTCCAATTGATGTAACTCCTCCTGAGTCACTGGATCTCCACCAAGAGGGATGTCAGGCCTATACAAAGGAGGATCTGCACCGGAAAGCCATATGGGTCATCTGAAGGGCCAACCCCCGAGCTGGAAGGATCAAAAGTATTTGCCTCTAAAGGATCTCTACCCAAATGCCGGATGAAAAAATGTGCCCGGTCCAACTGCCGAGTCAAGCTTTCAATCTGTGTCAAATGAGTCGGATCTCGGACACAGGTCATCCAATCCGTCATCATCACGGATCCAGGAATCATATCCCCTATGAACTTAGTGGCTCGGGTTTGGGCTCCGATGGTACGAGGGGACCACCAGCGGTATAATACCTCCTCAGTAAGGGTGTAAATGAACCGAGTCGATCCGAGTATTGAGTTGCTTAGATTTGGTTAACAAAATTTATCGAGTATAAAATAAGGTTTGATTGAGGCTCATTTAACTATCGAGTCGAGCACGATTCTGAATCGATCCCAAGCAGTTTGGACTTTTCCAATGAATATAATTCGAGTATCAATAGAAAATTATAATTTGAAGAGGTTCGAGTAATTTATCGAACTTTAAAATATGCTCATATTTGACTCATTTATATTTCGAGTCGAGCTCGAGTCGAACTTTTAGTCGAGCGAGTACGAATTGAGCTCCAACTGTTTGCTCATGTTATAACTTTACTCCTGAGTAAACGGACCCTCTGACAAAGTGTAGCCGTCAACGCCCATCAATAGGATATCACTGACAGGCGACTACAACACAAGCCAATAACGCCTGGCAGGAGGCAAGATTGGTACATACATGAATATCTCTTGTGGTGCTTCTAATAGCACGCTCTCCTAAATAGAGCTCTGATCCTCCATCTGTGAACAGAGGAATCCTACAGGTAGATATCACATACTCGACACCAGTCGAGAATCCATCCTCAAATCCAACTGTCAAATGCTTGTTTCAAACCCAAAGCCAATAACCCCAGAAATGCTTGTTTCAAACCCTAGCAATCAGCTTCAACACCCGATGATAGCCCCGAGGCATTCAGTCCAAGCCCAAAGTTGACCTTGGGAGGACAGACACACCGCAGAGATAACCCTGAGGATGGTCATCACTTGCAGAAGCCCAATCTCAGAGATAACCCTGAGCAACGACAACTAAATCAGCCTAGAACTGGAGATAACCCCGGTCAGGGGCAAAATCATCATTTTGCCACCACAATCCCACATTCACGCCGTCTCAACAACATTTCAACCTACATGCTACACAGAAGTGTCCTACAAGAACCATTGTTCCAATCCCGAGTGACTAATACATAAGACAACACACTAGATAGAATTTGAAGCCTGAAGATCTGGGCATAGACCCATCTTCCTGACTTCGTACAACCTTTTATCCCATGTCCTTGTATATCTCTCGACAACAACATACCGTAAAAGGTCTTAAATACCTCGATCGGATGCCCAAATTGAAGTTTTGAAGGTTTGAACGGACAACACGTTGCACGAGTGCACATACTTCGAGACTGTAGGACCCGCGGAGCAAGGGGAACCCCGGGAAGCCGCAGGTACACTTGCGGCTCGCCCTCTATAAATAGAGGGCTTGGGGTGGCCATTTGTAAGAAGAAAAAGGCGAGTAAGCCCTGTCCAATTTGCTCTGTACACACTATAAATTGAGTGCTTTCTCATTTCAAACATTTGTGAGCTTATATTTGGCTACTTTTTACTGGTGAGAATCTAGTGTTCATCCATTTAAAGCTATTGAAGTCTTCTTTGGCAGTCCACTGTAAGCCTTCTTACATTACTTAAAGCTTTTTCTCCACTTTTGGCACACACAGTCGTCATTCACGTTGAGAGTTGTGTTGAGTGTGTATGCCCGGACTTCGGTCCGTGGCTTTTTATTTCTTTTGTGTATATATATATATATATATATATATATATATATATATATGGGCAAAGAGTCAAAAATGCCCCTGATATTTACCCCGATGTCCCATTTGCACCCTAAACTTATTTTTTTTCCAAAAGTACCCTTAACGTTATATTTTTTGGGTCGCCCATGCCCCTGCCATTAACAGAAGACAAACGGGGTTAAAATGTGATGACGTGGCAGGCTTAAATATAAAATATATTCTAAATAAAATAATATATATCATTTAATCAAAACAAAAAAAAATACTAAAATTCAAAATAAAAAAAGCATAACATATTTACATCATTTAATCAAAATAATAAAATTCAAATTATTTTGATTAAATGATATATATTATTTTATTTAGAATATATTTTATATTTAAGCCTCGCTACGTCATCACATTTTAACCCCATTTATCTTTTGTTAACTAAGTAGGGCATGGGTTACACAAAAAATGTAACGTTATGGGTACTTTTGAAAAAAAAATAGTTTAGAGTGCAAGTGAGACATCGGGGTAAATATTAGGGTTTTTTTGACCATTTGCCACATATATATATATATATATATATATATATATATATATATATATATATATATATATATCGAACTCATTAGGGTGAGCACGATTTTATATCCTGAGCGTTTTACTACTTTTATATATATAAATACTTATATATATATATTGTGAGACCCCGAATTTTATGAAATGAAAGTATTCAATTTTCTTATAATTATTCTATTTAGTAAATGGTTAAATTGATAAAAGGTTAAAGTTAAGGGTGATATTTGAATTTTTTTTCAAAGTAATCAAGTTGTTATATAATATTCGATTGGTCGAGGAATAATCGTTTTAACAGGGAATATTCGTACGACGACACAATCATTGGTGGACCCCACAACGGAAGTATTGTCGTAGTAAGAAAATGACAGAATTATCTTTTTATAAAAATAACGGCGAAAGTTTTACCGTTAAACCGTTGAACTACCCTAAGTAGTAAAGTACAAGAATATGTCTGGCGTGGTTCATGTGTAGTAGCACACGGTATTGATTATTGATGCTTACGTAAGAAGTCACTCAGTTATACTCAATTATTGCTATAGTAATTGCTGCATCATATCTCTCATATTATTGATTCAATTATTGTCACAATAGCATCTGCATAATATGATATATTATTAAATCAATAATTGAGACGACAAAGTTATTCATATTATTATTTGCAATATTGACAATGTCTAGAAGTTCTGTCAAGGAGAGGTTAGATAATCTAATTGCGTGCCAATATGGAGAAATCCTTATTGGAAATCCCCCTCTTTCCTGGGAACGACCTGGTTGTTAAATATTGTGAGTTATAATATTAATGATGAATAAATTCGTATTGATTAATGATGAAATTGATAGTTCCATTGTGTTGGGATTATTAATGTTAGTGGAAATCGATATTTATTTTGATAATAATTGATGTCTGGAAGTTATATTGACCAATCGGGTAATTCATCGGATAAATGAGCAATTAATTGCTATTAATTCACATGCTTATAACTATGTGTTCACATGTGTGTACTATTGATTCACATGATTTACTATTAGGGGAGTTGGTGCAAGATTGATAATACTTGCATTACTAAATTAAAAATGGAGGTATAGTTGAAGGTACTATACTGTAATTGTTTTTTTTTCACATGTTTAGAACTATTGAGTCACATGATTTACTATTGATTCACATGATTTACTATTAGGGGAGGTGATGCAAGTTTGATAATACTTGCAGGACTAAATTAAAAATGAAGAAAAAGAGGAAGGTGTTATACTGTAATATTTTGAGCCCCAAAACATGCAATTATTGAAACTGTATTTTCCTATAAATAGAAGCTCATTCTTCCTTCATTTCTCACCAATTCACTACGTCTCACAAGAGCAATTATTATAGAGAAATTATAGAGAGAAAGAAGAAGAGAAGTCTGCTCGTAAGGGTTATTATTCCATTCTTTATTATTATGTTGGAATAACCTGTCTATGCAAAGTACCGTATACATGGTGAAATTCTTCTGTTATTCCATTCTTTATTATTTTGTTGGAATAACCTGTCTGTGCGGTCTATCGCATGCCTGGTGAATTCTGTTATTCCATTCTTTATTATTCTTTTGGAATATGCTGTCTGTGCGGATTACACTTGACCTGGTTTCGTTCTTTACTATTTTGTTGGAATATCCTGTATGTGCGGATTTTGCATGACCTAGTTCTGTTCTTTATTATTCTGTTGGAATATCATGTCTGTGTGGATTACGCATGACCTGGTTCCATTCTTTATTATTCTGTTGGAATAACCTATCTATGTGGATTACCGCATGCATGGTGAATGATCCTTCGTATTCATTCTTTATTAAATTGTGGAAATGATCTATCTACGTGGATTACCGCATGGCGGGTGAAAATCCATTTGCGGTTTTATATATTCTATTATACTTGTATGAGATATCATTTCTTTTGTACTAGTCATGAAATATCATTTTCTTTGATATTTTTTCTTTTACGAGTTACTATTCACGGGTTACTATTCACCTAATTACTATTCACTCTAGTATTATTCACTCGGGTATTCGGGGTACTTTTCATGCCGGAGTACTATTCACGAGTTACTATTCACCCGATTACTATTCACTCTAGTATCATTCACTCGGGTATTCGGGACATTTTTTGTGTCGGGGTACTATTCACGGGGTACTATTCCCGAAGTACTATTCACGGGGTACTATTCACCTAAAAAATATATTTCTTTTCTGTCCAAATTATTTTTGGTACATGAATATTATTCTTGAATTTTACTCTACAAAGCGATGATCATGTTGACAATTTGGGCGTTCTCGATTTTTGGATAAATTAAATTATAAATCTTTAAAATTTATCCTTGAACTTGTTTTATTGAATTATTATGTCATTGTCATCATCCTCATGTTTATATTGTGATGAAAGTCATCTTGGCTTACGTGCATAGATGGAGTTGGTATGATTATGACCAGGGATTATTCGGTATAATTATGACCGTAATGTAAAGAATGATGTGGTAAAAGTCCTCATTGGCCTGTAGTTCATTGATGGACGATTGTTGGTATGATTATGACCGTGGATTATTCGGTATAATCATAACCATTGATGATTACATGAATATCCTTGGTAGTGGTGCATGGATGATTCGATGATGTGGTTTATTTATTAAAATCGAGTCTCGTGATAAAGTTGATGAAAAACTTTTTAAATCATAGAAGATAGTAGATTTTATGCTCTACTTGACTCTTTTAATGGATTAAGTATTTCACCGCAGCTTGTTGATCTAAAACTTGTTGTCTATTGTATTCTATCAGTTGTTATATTGTTGAAGGCTAAGGATAATTTATTCTGCATTATCTTAGTCATAATATTTCTTATTGGGCTAGTTGAGCTCACCCTTTCTTTCATTGTTCTGTTCAGGAAATAAGAATATAGCTAGAACGAGTCGGGGAACGGAGTGATGGTCCGAGATGTGGCTATAGTAGTCCTCACTATTTTTATAAAATAGTGTGATAATAATTGTAATGATGACTCCATTGAGTGTGGATATTGTCTAGAAGACAATATTCTTGTTTAAACTCTCAGCTATGTTTTGTCGTATTTTTAACGACAGTTGTATTATTAAGTTTGTAGTTGAGTTCTGTACCATGTATCTGGCAACTCAAGCTGGGTGATGTATACCTGTTTTGGGGGAGTCACAGTTGGTATCAAAGCTTAAGGATATGATTCCTAGCTGAGATGTGAGACTAGAACTAGGAGGGGAGAGATGGGTAAATCCTTTGCTAGTATGACCTACCTAAGTTTATTTGGTATTTAATTGGTCGGTCAGGGTATAGGGATAATTTGTGGCATGTCAATTAACCTATATTTTGAAACTATATTTTTGAATGATATCTGAAATATAGGAGATGAGCAATATGATACATAGGAAATAACCAGGAAGGTACAACCCGAAAAGAAAGCAAGGTATTCTCATCTCTTCGAACTATCAGGTACGTAAATTTCGAGGGCGAAATTTCATAAGGAGGGGAGATTGTGAGACCCCGAATTTTATGAAATGAAAGTATTCAATTTTCTTATAATTATTCTATTTAGTAAATGGTTAAATTGATAAAAGGTTAAAGTTAAGGGTGATATTTGAATTTTTTTGCAAAGTAAGCAAGTTGTTATATAATATTCGATTGGTTGGGGAATATTCGTTTTAACAGAGAATATTCGTACGACGACACAATCATTGGTGGACCCCACAATGGAAGTATTGTTGTAGTTAGAAAATGACGTAATTATCTTTTATAAAAATAACTACGAAAGTTTTACCGTTAAACCGTTGAACTACCCTAAGAAGTAGTAAAAATACGATGTCTGGCGTGGTTGAGTTAGTACCAGCGGTATTGATTATTGACGCTTACGTAAGAAGTCACTCAGTTATACTCAATTATTGCTACAATAATTACTGCATCATATCTCTCATATTATTGATTCAATTATTGTCACAGTAGCATCTCCCCTCCTTATGAAATTTCGCCCTCGAAATTTATGTACGTACTTGGTATATTGAAGAAATGATGATACCTCATCAGGTTCTAACTCTTGAGGTATAACCTTTGAGCGTAGTATATATTCATTCTTATCCAACATTTTAACATGTATCTCCTCATACGTTAAATCTTCTGCTATCTCGTCTAGTTCTAATTCAATAATGTGGTTCGGGTTGTCCATATATTTATATAACATCGATACGTGAAAAACGTTATGAACACGCGACATACTTGGCGGTAAAGCGAGTCTATATGCAACAGTTCCTACTTGATCGAGGATTTCGAATGGCCTAATTAAATTGAGGGTTGAGATTTACTCTCTTCGTCGATTCTTGCTTCTAGAATAACGCCCTCTTGAACCTTCTTCTTCACATTCATCAGCTTCGGGTGTGTAGCTTGAGCGGTTTTAACTTTATCAATTAACGTCGATTCTACTCGTATTATTTGACATCATCACGTGGGTCCCTAGAGTCTTTAACTCTATCTTTATCATTTGTAAGTCGTACGAAATGGGTCTTTGTGTTAACGATATCGCACTCGTAAACGCATACGATCTTTTACTCAATGCGTCAGCTACCACGTTCGCTTTTTCCACGATAATATTGTATGGTATAGTCGTAATCTTCAACAGCTTGAGCCAACGTCTTTGGCGCATGATACGTTTGTTTTGGGTGAAGAAATATTTGAGGGTTTTGTACCGGTTTAAGGTCGTTATAAAATTTAATTTCACGCTCTGGGGTAGGCTAGGAAGTTCTTCAGGGAATACGTCAGGAAATTTATTAACAATAGAAATATCATTCAAATCTGACGTATTTTTGTTTAAATCAGTGACATGGGCTATGTTTTTCAATAAACGAATAGCTTTATGGCTTGATATGACAATGATTGACTTTAGTGGTTTGGTTGCTTGAATTCGCATAATAGGTTGGTTAGGAATATGAAAGCTAACAACCTTACGAAAATAATAGATTTTAGCATGGTGAGTAGTTAACCAATCAATCCCTAAAATCACATCAAATGCAAGTATTTTCAAAGAGATAAGATCGACAAGTAACGTGCGGTTACCGATTTGAATCAAACAAGACTTATAAACAGTGGAGGTAACGAAGGTTTTTCCCAACGAAGTTTCAACCGATATGTTAAAGTCTAATTTCTACGGAGTGAAATTTAAATGTTGAGCGAAAGTAGGAGAAATAAAAGAATGGGTAGAACCGATATCAAATAAGGTATAGACTTCGCTAGATTTTATGATTAACTTACCCGTAATAACTTCGTTCGAGTTACTCACTTTTTGAGAAGTCACGAAAAACTCTCTTCCTGAAACCACCGACTTTGTTTTGTCCATATCCGCCTTTGGTGTCACCGTCCCAGCTGGACTTGCTATAGGACAAAATCGAGCTATGTGACCATCTTTTCCACAACTAAAACATACCTTGGAAGGCTGTAAATAGTTTGGACTTATGTGTCCCTCCTCTCCGCATCTGTAGCATCTAACTTGTGGTCATTCTCCTCCCCTAGAATTTGTTCTTTGGTATGGTCTTTCTTTCAGCCGACGTCTTCCCATCATCGTTATATCTTCTCTTTTTGAATTTTCCACTTGAATCATTTCTTCTATTATCTTGGCCATGATTACCACCGAAGTGGTTACCATTTCTGGCATGATAATTTCCTCCATGATGGTTATCATTATTCCGATGACCGTTGCCACCGGTACGATTATTATCGTGTTATTGCTCGTTATCTTTTAGTTGGGATGACTCATTATCGCGCTCTAATAACTGATGTAAGACCCCAACTTTTTGAATAAAGATTAAATTTTCTCGAAATATATTTTTGAATATTATGGTGTGGATTTGATATAATGTTATAGTTGTGGGTAATATTTACAAATTTTGCAAAGTACGCAAGTTGTTATATAATATTCGATTGGTCGGGGAATATTCGTTTTAACAGGGAATATTCATACAACGGCACAATCATTGGTGGACCCCCACAACGGAATTATTGTCGGATTGAGAAAACGACAAAAATACTTTATGAAAATAACGACGGAAGTTTTACCGTTAACTGTTGAAAGACCCGGTATTAAAAGTACAGTAATACGCGTGGTTGTATAGTATCACACGGTATTAATTATTGATGCTTACGTGAGAAGTCACTCAGTTATACTCAATTATTGCTACAGTAATTGCTGCATCATATCTATCATATTATTGATTCAATTATTATCACAGTATCATCTGCATAAAATGTTTTTTATTTAAATCAATACTTGAGAGGACAAAGTTATTCATATTATAAATTGCAATATTTATAATGTCTAGAAGTTACATCGAGAGGTTTGGTCACCTAATTAAGGCTACCAATAGGAGAAATCCTTATTGAAAAACACCTCTTTCACAGAACGACTGGTTGATAAATATTATGAGTTATAATATTAATAATGAATGTTGTTCGAAGTTAAATTTGGAGACGCGGACGTGATAATTGAGTCCGGAACGACGAAATTAGTAAAAATAGTCTATAAACACAAAATTTTTTGGGATTCACTATTTGGTCAAAAAGTCAACAGTTGACCTTTTCGGGAAAAGTCAAACTTCAAAATTTCAAAATTTATATTTTTTGATAAAAATAGTTTCATTATGTTGGAATTGTTTGTGTTAGTGAAAATCGACATTTATTCCGATGATAATTGATGTCTAGGGGTTATATTGATAAATCGGGTAATTTATCGGATAAATGAGCAATTAATTGCTACTAATTCACATGCTTATATAACTATTTGTTTACATATATATACTATTGAATCACATTATTTACTATTAGGGGAGTTGGTGCAAGATTGATAATACTTGCATGACTAAATTAAAAATGGAGGTATAGATGGAGGTACTATACTGTAATTCGTATTTTTCACATGATTATACTATTGATTCACATAATTGAACTATTGATTCACATTATTTACTATTAGGGGAGTTGGTGCAAGATTGATAATACTTGCAGGACTAAATTATAAATGAAAGAAAAGTTGGAGGTATTGTATTGTAATTTTTCGAGCCCCAAAACGTGCAATTTTCGAAACTATATTTTTCTATAAATAGAAGCTCATTCTTCCTTCATTTCTCACCAATTCACAAAAGCTTTAGAGCGATTATTATAGAGAGAAAGAAGAAGAGAAATCTGCTACCTCACTATTCCAGTATCCAATTTTTTCCAAGGTAGGAAGTATTATTTCTTTCTTTCGTCTTCATGAAGAGAACTTCTGTTATTCCATTTTTTATTATCCTGTTGGAATAACTCAGATCTGCCAGCTACCCTATACTTGGTGAAATTCTTCATTTGTTCCATTCTTTATCATTCATTTGGAACATCCTGTATGCATGCGTTCGACGCTTGGGACCGGTTCCGCTCTTTATTATTACATTGGAATATCCTATCTCATGCGTTTCTGTGGGACCGATTTCGTCTTTATTATTCTCGTTGGAATATCCTCATGCATGCGTTTTTATGCCGGCCCGATTCCGCCTTTTATTATTCTCATTGGAATATCACGTCTGCATGCGTTTTTGGTGGGACTGATTCCGTTATTTATTATTCTGTTGGAATAACTCGCTTTGTCTTGATCTATCGCATGCGACGATGATTTCTTTTATTATTCCATTCCTTATTATACTCAGTTGGTTAAAGTTTTGACTTCTATACTCCATGAAATTAGTGGAATATCCTTGATATTTGCGCTTCATCCAGTATCTTTTCTTGGAAATACTCTTCTGAGCATTCTTGAATTTTACTCTACAAAGCAGTATCATGTTGACAATTTGGACATTATTAGTTCTTGGATAAATTAATTCTTGAACTTGTTTTATTGAATTCTTAAATCATTGTCATCATCCTCATGTTTATATTTTGTTGAAAGTCATCTGTGGCCTATAGTGGATAGATGGACTTGGTATGATTATGACCAGGGATTATTCGGTGTAATCATGACCGTAATGTTACAAATGATGTGGAAAAAGTCCTCATTGGCCCGTAGAGCATTGATGGACAGTTGTTGGCATGGTTATGACCATTATTGAATACACAAATATTCTTGGCCCGTAATGCATGGATAATTGTGGTCGTGATACTAAAGAATATCCTTGGTCGTAGTGCAGGGGTGATTCGATGATGTGGATTATTTATTAAGCTGAATCCCAGCGATAAAAGTGATGAAAAATCTTCTAAATCATAAAAGATAGTAGATTTTATTCTCTACTTGACTCTTTTAATGGATTGCTTATTCCTCTACAGTTAAACTTGATGGTTGTTATATTGTATCAGTTTAACACTGTTGAAGGCTAACGATAATATATTCTGCATTATCTTAGTCATAATATTTCCTACTAGGCTAGTTGAGCTCACCCTTTTACTTTTATTGTTCTCTTGAAATGAGAACGTGGCGAGGACTAGTCGGGGAACGAGTGACGGACGGATGATAGCATTAGTAGTCCCCACTATTACAGTGAAATAGTGTAATAATAATTGTAATAAGGACTCCTTTTGAGTTTGTATAATCTCTAGTAGACAATATTTGTATTCAAACTCACGATTTATGTTTTGTCGTATTGAACACGACAGTTTGTATTATTAAGTTGTATTTGAATTTATGTACCATATAAGTGGCGACCCAAGATGGGTGATGTATACCTAATTTTGGGGGCGTCACAGTTGGTATCAAAGCTTAGGGATATGATCCCTAGCTAAGATGTTAGACTAGAACTAGGAGGGAGAGAGAAATTCCTTCGCCAAGATGACCTACCTAAGTTTATTTGGTATTTGATTGGTCGATTAGAGTATAGTGATAATATGTTGCATGTCAATTAACCCTTGTTTTGTGGCAGTGTTTGAAAATGGCATCCGAGAATGTTGAGAACATCAATGGAGCACAGGAGACCGTTGAGTCTCTACAGATCAATAACCAGGACAACGTGCATCAGGAAGGCGACAATCCTCATGCAAACAACAACACTAACCAAATGATGAACGATGGAATGTTCCGAGGTTTCATGCAATTCATGCAACATCGGTAGAGCGGCTCTGCTCAAAATGCGGTGTAAACACATACGAAACTCTCGGACGGTCACCGCTTCAAATGCTTCAAGGAGCTGGGACCACCGGAGTTTATTGGAGAGGCAAAACCATTTAAAGGCGGAAGCATGGATAAAGCAAATCACCAAGATATTTGATGTCTTGGGATGCTCCGAGAGCAAAAGGTTCCCTTCGCCACCTTTATGTTGCGTGTGATTTAAGCAGATTCTTCGGTGGGAATCAGAAAAGCGTACCGACTGGCCTTACTCAAGATGTCTTGGGAGAAGTTCCAAGAGCTGTTCAACGACAAGTACTTTCCCGAAAGTATTCGTCACATGAAGGAGGCGGAGTTTATCAAGTTGGAACAAAATAATATGACCGTGTTGCAATACGAGGCTAAATTTGCGGAGTTATCCCGGTTTGCATCCCATTTGGTCGATAATGAGGAGCAAATGACACTAATGTTTTTAAGAGGTTTGAAACTGGAGATACGTCAATATCTTATTTCCAATAAACCGTGTTTGTACTCGAGATGTTGTAAATAGGGCTCGATTATTGGAGCGCTTGATAGCGAGTCAACGCAACCAAGAGAAAGCAAATGACATGAAAAATACCAGGTGGTATCGACCATCGGCGGTGAAAACAAACGTGGAGGGAATCAACATGCTAGAAATGGTAACCACTTCGGTGGTAATCATGGCCAAGACAGTAAAAATGGACATTTCAAGAAAAGGAGATTCAACAATGATGGAAAGACGTCAGCACCAGCAACCGTGGTTAAGGAAGGAGAACGACCACCTATCATATGCTTCAAATGCGGAGGGGAGGGACATATCAGTCCAAACTGCGCGATGCCATCCAAAGCATGTTATAATAGTGGAAGAGAATGTCACCTAGCCCGATTTTGTCGTTCATTAAAGACAAGTTCAGCTAGGATGGAGGCACCAAAGGCCGTCCCAGAAAAGTCAAAGCCGGTGGTACAAGTTAGAGCATTTGTTGTGACCTCCCAGAAAGCAAGGAACCCGAACGAGGTCATCACGAGTAAGCTTATCATAAACTCTACTGAAGTCTATACCTTATTTGATACCGGTTCTACCCATTCTTTTATTTCTCCTACTTGCGCTCAACGTTTAAATTTGACTCCGGAGAAATTAGACTTTGACTTATCTGTTGAAACTCCATTAGGAGAAACCTTCATTACATCCACTTGCTTATAAGTCTTGTTTGATTCAAATCGGTAACCGCATACGCTATTTGTCGATCTTATCTCCTTAAAAATACTTGCATTTGACGTGATTCTAGGGATTGATTGGTTAACTACTCATCATGCTATAATTGATTATTTTCGTAAGGTTGTTAGCTTTCATATTCCTAATAAACCTATTATGCGAATTCAAGCGACCAAACCATTAAAATCAATCACGGTTATCTCAAGCCACAAAGCTATTCGTTTATTGAAAAAGCGGATGTCGCTTTCTTAGCTCATGTCACGCATTTAAACAAAAAATACGCCGATTTGAAGGATATTTCTATTGTTAATAAATTTCGTGACGTATTCCCTGAAGAACTTCCTGGCCTACCCCCAGAGCGTGAAGTTGAATTTTGTATCGACCTTGAACCCGGTACAAAACTCATTTCCTAACCCCCATATCGAATGGCTCCTATTGAACTTCAAGAGTTAAAGACCCAATTGCGAGAATTGTTAGACATTGGTTTCATTCATCCTAAATCGTCTCCTTGGGGTGCTCCTGTTCTATTCGTGAAGAAGAAAGATGGGAGTATCGACTTTGTATTGATTATCGGAGTTGAATCATGTCACCATCAAAATAGGTACCCATTGCCATGTATTGATGACCGTTTGATCGATTACAAGGACCACAATTTTTTTAAAGATCGATCTTCGCTTACGGATATCATCACCAAGGTTAAAAGCGAGGATATTCCAAAGACCTTCGAGAACTCCTCGAGATGCAGGCATTATGAATTCTTAGTCATGTCTTTTGGATTGACTAATGCTCCTACTTTGCCTTTCATGGATATGATGAACCAAGTATTCAAGGAATATTTGGATCACTTTGTGGTCGCCTTTATTGATGACATCCTTATTTATTCCAAAAGCCGTGAAGATCATGAAAGCAACACTTGAGGTCGATACTCCAAAAGCTTCGTGAATATAAGCTTTATGCCAAGTTAAAGAAATGCGAGTTACGGCTTGAGAAGTAGCATTCCTTTGCACGTAGTATCAAGTCATGGAATATCCGCTGACCCGTGAAAGATTGAAGCTATTCAAAGTGGAGCAACCCAAATCGATGATTGAAGTCGTAGCTTTCTCGGTTTAAATTTGGTTATTATCGAAGATTCGTGGAAGGATTTTCTCGAATCGCTACTCCATTAACTTTCGGTGACTCGAAAAGATACAAAGTTCTTCGGTTGGAGCGAGGAATGTGAGAAGAGTTTTCAAGAACTCAAAAGGAGACTCATTTCAAAGACCGCTCGACAATACTATCTCGTTGGAGGATTTGTCATCTATAGTGATGCTTTGGGCAAAGGGTTAGGATGTGTTCTCATGCAACATGGGAAAGTCATAGCTTTATGCCTCAAGACAACTCAAAGAATATGAGAGGAATTATCCTACTCATGATCTAGAGTTAGCGGTTTATTATTCGCACTTAAAATTTGGAGGCATTACTTGTATGGAGAGAAAGTGGAGATCTTCTGGGATCATAAAAGCCTTAAATATTTCTTCACTCAAAAGGAACTCAACATGCGACAACGACGTTGGCTTGAATCTATTGAAAATTATGATCATACCATCCAATACCATCCCGAAAAAGCGAACGTGGTAGGTGGCCGACTTTGTAGTAGAAGATCATATCTTGCATGCACGAGTGCAATATTGTCAACGCAAAGGCCCATTTTGTATGACTTGCAAAGGATGGAGTTAGAGATAAAGACTCCAAGGACCCACATGATGATGACAAATATACGAGTAGAACCGACTTTAATCGATAAAGTTAAAGCTGCTCAAGCTACAGACCTAGAGCTAATGCGTATGAAGAAGAAAGTGCAAGAAGGTACTATGCCGGAAGCAAGAATCGATGAGGAAGAAAAAATTTTATTAAAAAAAAGTGCATTTTTTTATATTAAAAAAACTGACTTTTAATTATTTTTATTAAAAAATACTACATTTTTTTATTTTTATTAAAAAAAGCTGCATTTTTTATTTTTTATTAAAAAACTACGTTTTAATTTTTTTTTAATAAAAATAAAAAACAATTATTTTATTAAAAAATGCGTTTTAATTTTTTTAATAAAAAAAAGCTACGTTTTTAATTTTTATTAAAAATAATTATTTTTTTATTTATTTATTTATTTTCTTGTTTTTTGGCTAATTTTTATAATTTATATTATACTTTAAAATATTTTTTTCCGCTTTTTCATGAAAAATTTCCTCCAAATCCACATTATCACTGCCACGTCGCATACTAACTGCCACATAGGCTTTTTTTTAAGACAAGTCAGCTGCCACGTCATCACTTCCGTTAAGTCAACCTTTGACTTAACAGTTTTTTTAATTTTTGTTAGTAAAATCGAGTACAGTGAGTTGACTGTAAGAAAAAAAAATTCAGTTATCCATCTGTAAATTGACCTATAGTACGATGACTGAAAAAGTATTTAACCATGTTCCAATGTATTAGTGGTTCTCTCTTATTTAGGATTACAAATTATCTACATTTCTATGATACTCTTAATTTCTATTCTTAATTTTGAGGATATTTATTCTTATAAAAACATTAGTAGTACTATTCTCTTCCCTCTCTTATTTAACGTTTTCCAATAAAAACATAAAAGGATATATATAGAAATTGAGACTTGTATTAATTATGAAGTTATGGCAATATTTATGTTATAACGACTAATAAATTGAAATGGAGGGAGTGGTTGAAAAATACTTAATAACTGAAAAAACCAATAAATTCTTGTCAAACTAAATATCAAAAAGACTTACAAATTTACTCCCTTTATTCCTTTTTAATTAATATTTTATGAGAAATATAAATATTAAAAGATGTAATTAATTATTTGTTTGGTTGATTGAAATTTGTACAAATTAATATTACTATTCAAAATTCATTGAAAAAGATGAAAGATAAAAAAATTAATATTTAATGTAGGGATAGTGTGGTAAACTAAATCATTAATGCTTCCTTGAAATATACAAACGACAAATAAAAATAAATAAATTTTACTCTCTAAAAAGAAAAATAAAAAAGAAAGGAGGGAGTAATTATATAAGTTGACGTTTACATATGAGCTTGTCAAATTTTAGACAATTTTGACAATTATTTGAAAGTTCAGTACTTTAGTTGAAAAAAAAAGAAAAGAACCCCCGAGTAATTTTGATACCTTAACCAGAGTTTAATGATTTTATCATTCATTAAGCCAATCAAAAAATATACTTATTTTATGTGATGAATAATAATGATGCTACACAATATTAAATTAAGTAAAAATTTACATGCTCTTATATTTTTACTTACTTTTTATATAGAAAAAATGTATGTACACAGCTGTGTAGTACACAATCGACTATGACGATAGTTTTTTGAGCTATAGTGATGGTTTCACCAATCGCCATAGCTATTCTGTGCTATAGCGACGGGTGAATCGTCGTCCCCAAAAAAACTCGTCACCATAGCTCGACTGTATAATACACAGTTGTGTATGTATATAGCCCTTTTATATATGTATGGTTAAATTATTGAAGTAAAATGTCAAAATACATTACTTCAACTTCTTGCATCGAAAAATAATACTCCCTACATTCTAAAATTAGATATATAATTAAATTTTTGAAGTCAAACGACGACATATGAAACTTCAAATTGATTTGAATTAATTTAATTTAATTGATATAATTATTATAATTGTATAACATATAATTAAAATTATTAATAAAAAAATTTATTACATTCTAAACTTTTATAGGCCATACTAATTTTAAATTTTAATGTGTCACGATTTGACTTAAAAAGTCAAATGTTATATTTAATTTTGATAGAGGTAGTATCTGTAATAGATTTGATTAGTATGAAGTTTATTTTTGAGTAAATTGGTTAATTGGTCAATAGAATACTGATACACAGAGTCTCGTCTGCGTGTCAATATTCTATTGACCAATTAATTAACTCATTAACTGATTAACTTATCAAAAAAATAAATTTTATAGTAACCAATTCCATAACTTTAAAGGCCTTGCACATGCATTGAATTGGGTTTATAAATTAGTTTGAATTTCCTAAGCAGACAACAAGAGGGAGATGTGGACGTTCGTACACGTCGAAATATAAACTAATCTTTGAACTCGAGTAGGGACAAGATACAGCTTTAACTAAAATAAAATTAGTGTAAGCAATTAATTAAATAATATGAGTATTAATTTGTATGAGACTTTTGGTGACACTTGGACAAGTGTTTATTCAAGAATTGATCATTGAAAACTTAAAATAATTTTATATCCGCTTCATTCTAGTATGATTTTATTTTTTTAATTAAAAATTAAGAATAGTATCTCACGGCAGGAATTTTATATGTAGTTGAAATATGATTAGTTTTTCATAAGTGCACATGGCATGCAACAAGAACGTAGACCTTAATTAGTTTGCTAAGTTTGTCTTAATCCACCAATTATTAATGTTTTTTGTCATCATATTCTATTTTTTCTTGATTAGATCACCGTGAAAAATACCCTTTAACAACTTTAATTAAGGTTTTATAATATCGTATTAAGTATGTATTTTTTTTACCCCTAATAAATAATTATATATAACAAAGTATTAAAAGATTTTATTCAATAATTTTATAATTTTACCGAATCATTTTGATTGGTCATGAGTCAATATCGAGTTAAGATTGAGTCAATACTAAGTCGATCATTCAATACTCCATTCTTTTGATACAATGTATAAACTTTTCGTATACAATAAAATATATTACTTGGATATATCACTAGGAGAGAAATAAATAAACTCAAATTACTTGAATATATATATTCGTATAATACATATAAATCAAACATTAAGAGTAATAAATAAACTCATAATCGTATTAACTACATAATGGAAGAAAATAAACTCACATATTTGGTCTAAGATCTAAAAGTCACAATATCTCAGTCTTACCCATTAGATTAATACCTCATCAATATATTATTTTTGTTCTGACAATATTAACAACCATAATTTATAAGAGTAATGATTAACTAAGAATATTGAAGGTCTTACTAGTGTTGATTACTATCAAAACATAAATTAAGTTAATAATTCACCTCTTGAAGGAGAATAATGGCACGTTTGGATTAAAAGAATTGAATTGGTGAATGAATGGAATATAAAAGAGAATGAAATAATGAGTTGAATGATTCATTCCATTCCAAGCTAGAATAAATTATTTCATACCTTTTTCTAATGAATAAAATATATAAATTTGATAGGAATGAGAGTAGTTAATTCCATTCTAATGGAACAACATTTGTCATATTTTCTGACTTTGCTTTGGATCACTCTCCTGAGTTGTTTTGATAAGAGAGCAACTTCATTATTATCTAAACTCAAGAGTTTTTCATTTAACTCCTCATCATTGCTTTCTACTAGTAGAGTTTTGAGAGCAATTCATTTCTTCTTGTATTCGATCATGCTTTTTCGGCTAACATGTCGACTTCGTGGGCACGATGATTTCCGATAAGGCTATTAAGAGGTTACGTAGTTAGATCTTACATTTCCTTAATGGTTGTAACCTTCATTTTTCATACGGATGGAAGAGCTTTAAGAATTCTTATGTTTTTCTCATTGGTTGTATATACCTTCCCTAGTTGTTCCATTTCATCAATGATTCTTGAAAAACGTTTTTCCATATCAATGATCTTTTCACCTACTTCCAGCTTGAAACTTTCATACTCTTGGATTAGAGCATATTTTCTAGTTTTTTAATATGATTGGTTCCTTCATAGATTACAATAAATTTTTCCTAGATTTCTTTTGCATTCTTGAAATTCCTAACTCTTTTGTACTTGTTTTCCATTAGCGTTGTAAGACCCCAATTTTTTATAAATAAAATCGAATTTCCTCTAATTATTATTGTGAATAATAAGGTGTTAATTTGATATAATGCTTTGGTTATGGGTGA
This sequence comes from Panax ginseng, assembly GCA_020205605.1. Lineage (NCBI taxonomy): Eukaryota > Viridiplantae > Streptophyta > Magnoliopsida > Apiales > Araliaceae > Panax > Panax ginseng. The sequence continues at coordinate 45,299,116 of CM035148.1, forward strand.
AATGTGCAAATTTTGCAAAATAAGCAAGTGGTTATAAAATATTCATTGTTTTCGGGGAATATTCGTTTGGTCGTGGAATATTCTTGCTGTCAGAGAATATTCGTACGATGGCGCAACCATTTGTGGGCCCCATAACGAAAAATGGTCGGATGAAGAAAATGACAAGTTTGAGTTTTTATAAATAACGGCGTAATTGATACCGTTAAACTGTTGAAATAGCCGGTGATAAAAGTACAGTAATATGCGTGGTTGCATAGTAGCACACGGTATTGCACAGTATTTTTGGATTATTGATGCTTACGTGAGAAGTCACTCAGTTATACTCAATTATTGCTACAATAATTACTGCATAGTATCTCACGTTATTTGATTCAATTATTGTCACAGTATCATCTGGATAATATTTTATATTATTTAATCAATAATTGAGACGACAAAGTTATTCATAATATTATTTACAAAATTGACTATGTCTAGAAAGTTCTGTCGAGGAGAGGTTTGATCACCTAATTGCGCGCCAATAGAGAAAAATCCTTATCGGAAAGCCCCCTTTTTCCTGGGAATGATCTAGTTGTTAAATATTGTGAGTTATAAATATTAATGATGAATAATTGTTAATAGATTAAAAGTGTGTTTTTTAATGATAAGTGATTTGTGGTAATTATTTATTCAATTTTTGATATAAATAGAGGAGTTTGTTATAAGTTTGGCTTATTATTCCATGAGGAGATGTGCTAATTTTTCAGACCGTTGGTTGAGGATATTATTGTAAATCAATATGGACCGCTGGTGGAAAGTTATAATAGTAAATCAATATGGATCGCTAGTTTAAAGTTTTAATAGTAAATCAGTATGGACCGTTGCTTTAAGTTTTAATAGTAAATCAATATGGACCGTCCGTTTAAAAGTAAATTAATCTGGACCGTTCATGAATTAGTTACTATTCAGACCTTTTTCCTATCAATAGAAGCTCATTCCTTCATTATTTCTTACGAATTCACTGAAACTCTAGAGAGCAAGAAGAAGAGTATTCTGCTACTACCCTACTTCAGTATTCAATCTTCTACTAAGGTAAGGGATATTATTTGTTGTATTCGTAAGGGGTATTATTTCTTTTGTATTCATGAAGAGAGTTATTTTCTGTCAATACTCGTAAGGGTTGTTATTCCATTCTTTATTATTCTGTTGGAATAACCTGTCTATGCGGACTACCGCATGCATGGTGAAATCCTTTGTTATTTCATTCTTTATTATTCTGTGGGGATAACCTGTCTACGCGGACTACCGCATGCCTGGTGAATAACCCTTCTTATTCAATTGTTATTTAATTGTGGAAATGATCTGTCTACGCGGACTACTGTTGGTCATTTTACCGCTCAATATATGCGTGCAAGTATACACGGTCAATAAGTAATAAAGAGTAAGTAAAGTATCGTTCTCACGGAGAATTAACTAATAAAGTTCACCAAGCACTAGCCCATAACCATTTCAGTCTTATTTAAACGAATGATTTGATATTTTATATTTAAACTGTGAAATTAAATAAACCTAACTATTCCTAGAGTAAGAATAGATAATGAAGACCTGAGATCACAATTTCATCTATTGACTTATTCAAATCCACATACTTCATGTTAAGCCAAACTAATTGTACCGGATTGTTAGTCAAGAACACGAAAGTAAAGTATAGCCACCTCTCAATGCACCATACACAAATCATATGTAATCCACAGTTGATAGAATACACATGAACACCCACATTACCTAAACCACTATATGTCTATGTGATTTACAAATAATTAGGAATTAAGCCCAAGTTCTCGATTGACTACGAATGATGCTTTAGTATATGTCTATCCTAAGCATGAATTATACATCCCAATGCATTGTAGAACATACAATCACACGCTAATAAGATCAGATCTAAACCCATACTTCTTCTCTCAAGTCCATATGGATTATCACAGTAATTGATGTCCAATCAACTAAGAAAATAGCATGAATCTAATTGGACAAGCCCATAGCAATCAATAAGGCTAACAATGAAATATATCAGAAATAACTAATCCATAGAATCCATTGCAATCCCAAAACAAAGTTTAACTCATAGTTGAATCAAACCCACCATCCACATATTGAATAAACATCATAAAATTACAACTAGGAATCAAAGAGAGGGTAAGTGTAGAGAATTGAAATGCAAATCTGTTCTCCTGCTCCAAGATGGAATCTCTGATGCTTTCCAATTGCTTCAAGTCTTCAATCTAATCAAACCTAGAAATTAACTACACTAATTTACTCTATTTTATTATTGAAATTCAAGAGAGAAAACAACAATAGCTCCTTTATCCCCCAAGGGGTGAAATCCTCTCTACATACTGATAATACATCTAATATATAAGCCCTAATTGAACTCCCCTCTCAGTTACGCTTCCATCGCACTATCTAGTGAAAAAGTCATCTCTAGTGAACTTCCGAAGTGGCGCGGCTGCGCTAGAATTGGCCTGAAGTTGGGGGCGCCCGCGCTCAAGTATCAAATCACGTTTTTTTGCTCCAGGTATTGGCGCGGCCGCGCCTAAAATACACTAGAAAACCGCGCGCCTGCGCCAAGGATTTTCTGCTAGAGTGTCCTTTGGTAAAATGGCCATAACTTTTGATCCGGGAAGAGTTACGGGGCATATCACCTATCAAATCGAAGCTCTCGACGAGCTCTACAACTTTAATTCTTTGACAATTGAGAAATAATAGACGGATGAAGTCTGAAATTGGTTTGGAATTGACAGCTATGCAAATGGCCATCCAAAACAGTGACGTTCAACGTTCGTTGGTACAAAGGTCATAACTCTTGCATCCGAACTTCGATTGGAATGATTCAAAATGTTCCAGAAAGCTAAGAAGAAGCTCTACAACATAATCCAAGTTTCAAGCCAAGAACATGAAATGAACATGAAATCCCAAACGATGTCCGTATTGCTTTTCCTTGCATTTTTATACCAATAGTCGCTCGCATCGTTCCCAAGCATAAGATCTACAAAATGAATACAAAATGCATGAAAAGTAACTAAGAAACATGAGTATAAGCAACTAATTCAAGTAATAGATACCGGATAAGGTATAAAACCTACTTATCAACTACCACATGACAGTTGAAAATCCATTTGCAGTTCGTATATTGTTCATTTTAGTTTCTTAACTCTAAACTTACTACGGTAAGTATTGCTTCTATAATTCCTGAAATGATCAGAAATTCCTTGAGTTTTCTTTTCTATATCCAAGTTGTCTGTTATGGTTCCTATCTTTGATTGGATCTATGTTTTGAACTTTATTCTTGAATTTTGCTCCACAATTGATTATTATGGAGTATTCTTGAACTTGGATAAACTAAATTATGAATCCCTAATCGTGTCCTTTATCTCACTGGATTCGTACTTTAAAATATTTTTTATCATCCTCAGTCTTAAATGGTGATACTTGATGAATATCTTTGGCCTGTAGTGCAAAGATGAATGATTACCTGATGAATATCTTTGACCCGTAGTGCAAAGATGAACATGTGTTGAGATGAACATGACCAACTGGTGATACAAATGAATATCTTTAGCCCGTAGTGCAAAGATGAATATTTGATTCAAAATGTATATTGATTGATGTTACAGGGATACAATATTGAAGATGGACTTTTAAATATATGATAGTAGATTTCATTTTATACTTAACTCTTCTAATGAATTGTTATTTTCGCTACGAATATTGATCTAAAACTGGTTGTCCATTATATTTTATCTGATTTGTTGAAGGCTAACGATAATTTGTTGTTCATTATCTTAGTCATAATATTTTTTACTGGGCTAGTTGAGCTCACCCTTTTCCTTTTTGTTCCATTTTTCTTCTCAGGAGGAGAGAATATAACGGGAACTAGTCGGGGTATGGAATGATGGATTAAGATAGTTGTTTAGCAGTCCTCACTATTTTGTAAAATAGTGTATCAATAATTGTAATGAGGACTTATTTGAGTTTGAATACTGTCTAGAAGACAATATTTGTATTTAAACTCACAGTATATGTGTTGTCGTATTTTACACGACAATTGAAATAATAAAGTTATAGTTGTTTTCTGTACCATGTATTTGGCGACTCAGAATGAGTGATGTATACCTATTTTGGGGGCGTCACAAGAGCAATAGTCAACACTTGTTCAGCTCGTGATGATATGTTCATAGCCCTTTCATCATCAGTAGTGAACTCATTAACATCTTTCTCAACGATCTTTTCTCCTACAATTTTTGTAAGAACTTTAACACCTCGTTCTATTACAAGCCAAACTTTGACTCCTTGTGATTTAATATAGATTTTGAATTTATTCTTCCATGTGACAAAATTTATGCCATCAGCTAGTTGTGATCTCGACATTGATAGTCTTTCTCCGCAATTAGTAGCATTTGTGTATGCCATAGATGGATCTATTCTTAGAGATGTATATATTCATTCAACAAACAAGTTAAAGAGCACCGCTTTGATACAAATTTAAAGTCCAATAATAATCTAGAAGGGGGGTTGAATAAATTATTATCGTTTAAAAATTTATCTTATGCATTTTGATTTTTTATTAATTAATTTGCAGTGTTAAAATTAATATGCAAGACAATAAAAATTTAATCACACGACACACAGAGATTTGTCTAGTTCATAACATACATCTTGGGTATGTTGTTACATCCAATTTCAACCTTCTCTCTAGGACTTGAGATCCTATTACTCCCATTAATAAATACTCATTTAATAGGCGAAGAAGCCTTTACAAAATTTTATAGACAAACTTCCAACTATACACAACTAACTATTTTGGACAACAAGCTCCCAGCTCCCTCCTCAAGCTTAGTTGCACATTTTCCTTTTAGTTTAGTTCTACTTTATAAGTTGGTCTTGAAATGATAGCCTCTTTATGACGCCCCCAAAATAGGTCCACACAACTTATTCTTAGTCGCCAAATACATGGTACAGAAAACAACTACAACTTTATTATTACAATTATCGTGAAAAATACGACAACACATATACTGTGAGTTTAAATACAAATACTGTATTCTAGACAATATCCAAACTCAAATAAATCCTCATTACAATTATTGATACACTATTTTACAAAATAGTGAGGACTGTTAAAACAATTGTCTGGAACCATCATTCCATACCCCGACTAATTCCCGTTATATTCCCGCCTCCTGAGAAGAAAAATGGAACAAAAAGGAAAAGGGTGAGCTCAACTAGGCTAGTAAAGAATATTATGACTAAGATAATGAACAACAAATTATCGTTAGCCTTCAACAAATCAGATAAAATATAACGGACAACAAGTTTTAGATCAATATTCGTAGCAGAAATAATAATTCATTAGAAGAGTTTAGTATAGAATGAAGTCTAATATCTTCTATGATTTAAAAGTCCATCATCAATATTTTATCCCTGTAACATCAATCAATATACATCTTGAACCAAATATTCATCTTTGCACTACGAGCCAAAGATATTCATTTGTATCACCAGTTGGTCATGTTCATCTCAACATCTATCCATCTTTGCACTACGGGCCAAATATATTCATCAGGTAATCATTCATCTATGCACTACAGGCCAACGATATTCAGTTATATCACCATTTAGGACTGAGGATGATGAAAAATATCTTAAAGAAAACGAATCAAGTGATATAAAGGGACAAAGATTAGGGATTCGTACTTCAGTTTATCCAAGTTCAAAAATACTCCATAATAATAAATTGTGGAGTAAAATTCAAGAATGAAGATCAAAACATGGATACAATCAAAGATAGTAACCAAAATAGACAATTTGGACAAAGAAAAGAAAATTTAATTTTTCTATGAATAGTGCCGTATTCGTGAATAGTAATCCCGACACGAAAAGGTAGAAATTTCACAAGAAAAATCATACTTCGTGAATAGTACCGTATTCGTGAATAGTGTTGTATTTGTGAATAGTACAGTATACATGAATAGTACCGTATATGTGAATAGTAACCTCGACATGAAAATGTAAAATTTTCATAATAAAATTCATACAAATATTTTGGCATAATGATATTGAACAAAATAACATCATTTACGAAGAAAATAACATCCCTTACCTCAAAAGAACAGTACTTCTGACTAGGATATCAGATATAATGTTGAAGAAAATTTGCACTGAATAACAACTCTCAAAGTATCTAAATATTCACAAAATACGCTCAATATTATAGAGAGAGAAAACTTATGATTCTGGTGTGATTTTCAATTCTAACTAAGCATCCTATTTATAAGAAAATGCGAGAACGCCAAAGCAGACTAAAATTTAATAAAATAATATTTTAATAAAAAAAGTTCATGCACACGTGGGGCCCACCAAATTCAGAAAATAAATAGTCAAAAGTGGGGCCCAGCCATATTTTTAATAAAAATATTTATTTCCGAAACTTCAATAATTCATAATAAATAGCCATTTTATCAGAAAAATACGGATTATATGTCCATTCTATAGGAAATTTAATTCTCTACAACTTTGTAGAAAAAAGATTTTCCAAATTCCAAACAGAAAATGACCGAAATCCACATACGGATGATTTTTAATACCTCCATTCTGACAGAATTCTGATAAAACACCTCAGCATTAATTCCTTCATTTATATCCACATAAAATAACTATTTTCTTATCATATAAATCAATAATTAATTATTCACAAATAATTTTACAGAATCACAATAATGACAACCAGGTCGTTCCCAAGAAAGAATGGGTTTTCCGATAAGGATTTCTCCTTACTGGTGCGCAATTAGGTGACCAAACCCCATTCCTAGACAGAACTTCCTTAGACATTGCCAATAATACTATCTAATAATATTATTCAAATAATATAAATTATTGATCTGATAATGGGAAATCATGCGTTGATAATTATCAATAAAACAATAATATAAAATATCAACGTAGCAATTATTGAATTAATAAAATAAAATATTAAACAGTAATTACTGTAATAATTATTGAGTAGTGTTTTCTTACGTAAGAATCAATAATCCAAAATTATCATGCAAATATGGTGTATTATCGTAACAACCACGCCAGACATCAGTATTTTTAACCACCGGGTATTCCAACAGTGTTAATGGTAACAACTACGCCATTATTTATAAAAAAAACTCAAACTTGTCGTTGTCTTCATTCGACAGTTTTCCGTTATGGGGCCCACAAATGGCTGCGTCAACGTATGAATATTCCCCGACAACAAGAATATTCCACGACAAAATGAATATTCCCCGACAACAATAAATATTTTATAACCACATGCTTATTTTATAAAATTTTCACATTTCACCCATAACCAAAGTATTATATCAAATTAACACCTTATTATTCAAAATAATAATTAGAGGAAATTCAATTTTATTTATAAAAAGTTGGGGTCTTACAACCTCCCCTCCTTATAAAATTTCGTCCTCAAAATTGACGTACGTACCTGGTGTTTCGAAAAGGTGAGGATACCCACTTTCATTTTCGATTCCAACTCCCAGGTTATTTCTTCAATAGCTTGGTTCTTTCACAAAACTTTGACTTGTGGTATAACCTTTGTGCGTAGGACATGCTCCTTCCTATCCAAGATCTTGACTGGTACCTCCTCATACGTTAAATCTTCTGCTATGTCGTCTGGTTCTAAGTCAATAATGTGGCTAGGTTCGTCCACATATTTACGTAACATCGATACGTGAAAAAAGTTATGAACACACGACATACTTAGCGGTAAAGCGAGTCTATAGGCCACAATTCCTACTCGATCGAGGATTTCAAATGGACCAACAAATCGTGGATTGAACTTTCCTCTGTTCTTGAATCTTATAACTCCCTTCCATGGAGCAACACATAACAATACATGATCCCCAATATTAAATTTCACGTCCTTTCGATGAAGATTCGCATAACTCTTTTGTTGATCCTGTGCCATTTGTATACGTTGTCGGTTCATTTGGATCTTTTTCGTAGTTATGCGTACAAATTCTGGTCCCAACAACGTTGCTTCACCCACCTCGTCCCAACATACTGGAGAGCAACACTTTCGTCCATACAACGCTTTGAATGGAGCCGTGCCTATACTTGCTTGATAATTGTTGTTGTAGGAGAATTCCACCAATGGCAAGTACTTATCCCAACTGCCTTTGAAATCTAGGACATAGAGTCTTAATAGATCTTCAAGAGTTTGAATAGTCCTTTCTGATTTCTTGTCCATTTGAGGATGGTATGCCGAACTGAATCGTAAATTCATGCACAAGCTTTCTGTAAACTAACCCAAAATTGTGAAGTGAATCTTGGGTCACAATCCGAAACTATGGATACTGGCATGCCATGCAATCTCATAATCTTATTCACGTACATACGAGCAAGACGTTCAAGGGAATAAGTCTCCCGTATCGGTAAGAAATGAGCAGACTTGGTTAATCATCAACAATAACCCAAATCGCATCTATGCCTTGAGAAACCTTGGGAAGACCTGTAAAGCCCCCAAATCCGGGTACTTAAAACCCGAACTCGGTGCTTCACGATACCATTTCTATGAGCGGAATAATACTAATAATAATAACAATAATATAAATATCAAACTTAATTTACATATCATCAGAGTCTAATCCCCAGGTACGAGACCTTTAAACATTCATTACAATACATGATAGATAATATATATATCATATTTGTCTTAATAATATCGAACTAATACATAAACTACCACAAATCTTATTTGGTTAGCTTTCCTTTTCCTTTATTTCTGCATGAGCTTTCCGGTTCTTCACACTTAGCTGAAAACATTTAAATTAAGTAAGGATGAGCATTTGAGTACCCAGCAAGTAATAGCAATTATATATATATAAGCTGAAAGAATTTAAATGTTTTCTTTGTATTACCCTTCTACAACAATTTAATAGTTGTTAAGTAATCTGAACCGATAATAATAACATAACAACTCTCTTTCAAATTTTTGAAACTACATATTGACTATAACTGGGGTTTTGGTGACATGCTATGAACATTGTTTTCATTTTCGAAAAGGTTAAACAGAAATTCATCTGCAAACCGTCATAACTTACGGGCACGGGGGGTGATCAGCCCGTTATGCCCTACATTGATTAATACTACATGCAAGAACGATATGATCGTTCACTCTGTCCACCTTGGGCGCATAAAAGTTTTCCCTTGATCGGGATGTTCATACTTAGTCGTGAATCATAACCAAAACAATTTAGTTGGATACAAAAAGGTTTTATCTCGTTCAACAATAATCTATAATTCAATATATATATATATATATATATATATATATATATATATATATACGGGTAATTAACAAAGGTGTATCAACATGTGATTAAATACAATGATTATCCAAGTGGGGACACTTGCATAACCATTTATAGAAATTAACGAACATAATATATATCTGAATTACCATATACTAACATGTTGATAATCAATGAGCGTATATAATGTAGGGTTAGTAATCTGTACAGTAATAATATAATTTAGAAACATTCTTACTCATGTCCATTGCATAAAGGAAATGCAAAGGTAAGATACTTGCCTGATGCGCTGCTTATAATTCGCTACTTAGTTTTATCTTTTATATAACCACCTATCAGTAATAAGATCATTTTACTGATTAGAATAACATATCTTAACATATAATACTGCTTATTGCAGTCAGCACATAACCTAATCACATTGTCACATATGTTTAACAACCATTGAATCACAAATAATCACATATCTAATTAAATTATCTAAGTCCGATCAATTTCTCAAAACATGCTCTGGGTACAAACAAACTTTATCGGTAATTATCGAGTCTAAGACTCTATTCTCAGAACTCAATATCTATAAATATCACTATATTATTTTTAAATGACTTATAATAATTTTAAAACATTTATTATAATTTATCATGAATTTTCAAACATCGAAATCATTATTAAATTACTTAAATATTAAATAATTCAGTTATAATTAATATTTAATTAATATTAAACTATTAATGAAATTGTCAGGAATAAGCATGTGAATGATATTCCTATATTAATATATGATTTGATTATGATATAAATGAATATACAAGTATGCTTGCATTAAGAAAAGCTGTAAAGCCCTTTGATAGATAATAGAAGTATATGTACGAGGACTTAGAATGAATTGATTAAATATGTTAGGTTGATCCTACATAAGCAAAACAACTTTGTAAAGTCCTTAAAAAGAAATGATGTACAAGGACTATAAATATAGAAAGATCAAGCTTGTTAGGTTGATCTTATGATGTAATAGATAGGCTAGTCTGATCGTCGAACACTGCACTAGAAGTCGTAGTCTGCCAAGTGAGTCAAGGTTAACTCGAGAGCTATCGAGGCAGAATAGAAGTATGCAAGATAGTAGATCTCGGAGTTTATAGACTGCTAGGGGAAACGAAGAAGGATCGTAGTGTATAGAGTAGAGCTTCCTCGGGATCGTAATGTGCTGAGGAAGTCATGTTCAGAATCGTAGAGACAGCCTGCCTACGAGCTGACCGATCATCTGCCGAAGCCAAGACAGAAACGTAGACTACACTCATAGTCGTAGAGTTTACTGATGCCAAAGCCAAGTCAAGGATCGTAGATCACACTCTGAGTTCATAGAGTCTATTGATTACATGCAGAGATCGTAGTCAAGCAAGATCAGATGAAGACAACAAGCAAGGCAGAAATCGTAGGGTGTCAAGATCTGATCTCGGGATCGTAGTGTCTTCACCAGCCGAAGTTGAATCATAGAGTGCAGAACTACGACCTCAACAGAAGTGCTCACAATGCCAAGGATGAATCGTAGAGAGAATATACTTGCTCTCAACAAATGAGCACTCCTGCATATCCAAAGGAACGAAGCCTCCGGTTCAAGCCGCAAGCTACATCTAAGGAAACCAGAGAGCACTTAACGAATGGCATGCAAAGCTAACAGTAAGATCTCAAAGACCAACCCAATCAAAGATTAAGATTGAGGTGTAAGGTCATTCGTGATGAAGTCTTCCACAAGGAGATCCAAAGAAGACTTCGTGTCGACTAAGGAAAGTCACTTTATGCAAGAGCTATCAAGTGAATAGAAGACAACGATCTTGGAAGCAACCAAGATCGTAGTGTTCTGCAAAACAAAGAAGGAACTCGCGGAAGGTGAACCGAGATATGGTCACCTCGATTAGCAAGGCTAAAGTGATTAAGTGCAGGGTCAGTTCATTGATGATAAGTGAATGGGAGATCACAAGGAGAAAGCAAGCTGGACGCGCCACAAATCGGAAGTGTCTTGATATTCAGAAGGGGACCAGAGCAAGGAATTAGGCCATTAGTCTCTGAGAACAGTCGAAGTAAACAGAGGTATTGAAGCACTGCACAATACAAGGAAGAGGTGTTCTACATTGAAGATCCAATCAACACTCTTCAAGATCGTAGTGTTAACTCAACTAGTCAACGAGCAACACTCAACAAGACACTACGATCAAGTCCTTGAAGACATGCATCAAAATCGTAGAGTCCGAATAATCAAGACCAAGCATCGCAAAGGTTCAATCAAGGGTAATATTCGGACAAGTGCTTATTGAGAGCATCGATGTAATAGGACAACCTCTGATCGAGAAATCAGAAAGAGGTAATAATGTCTTCAGCCTGCCCAAGACCTTAAAGTGATACATCTGACAGGGTAGGTGAAATAGTAGACTGCAGCATCAGAAAAAGTATGACAAGTCACATCAAGCAGTCTACATCAAACAACTTGAGATCTGTGAAGATATTTGAATGGCCTTCAACGGCTACTTTCCAACGGAAGGATTGGGAAGGAGTATAAATAAGGAAGAGCTTCAAAGATCAAAGGTTACTGGAGTTTCTGAGTTTGGAGAGAAGGTGGACTGATCTAAACCATGTGAAACAGTGAGTCCGAAGGCTCACTCTACGATCCACCAAGAACACTCAGAAGTCAGATAAAGAAAGAAGTAGAAGTGTGAGTTCTACTATGTAGAAGTGAGAGTTCTACTACATGAAGAGTGTTCAGAACTGCCGAGAGAAAGAAGAGCATCATGACATCTTGATGTCCATCATGGAAGACTCTAAGTACAATAGAGAAGAGCCTACAGTCATCTCAGCAAGTCCATCATGAGAAGGCATTAAGTAGGAAGAAGGGAGATCATAAATGTCATCTTGGTGTCAAGCATGAGAAAGTTTCTAAGTACCTAACAGAAGAGCTTACCGTCATCTTAGAAGCCTATCATGTGCAACCATCAAGTACTAAGGAGAAGGATCTTCAAGGCAACTCATAAAGGGATCATCCGAAGTGGCTGAGTAACCAAAGAAGTTGAGCATCATGCAACACTCAACTGCACTTCAAGGATGATCAAGCCAAGCTGCTAAGGATAGAAGATGTTCAGAGCATGAAGACATCTTAGCAGCTCAGCACCGACTCCAACAACAACAAACAAATAACTCAACAAAGCTAGGGCCAGAAGGGTCCTTGTCCGAAGGGACTAAATGAAGCAGGGCCAGAAGGGTCCTTATCCGGAGGGACTAAACGAAGTTCCAAGCCTGCTGGGCTTTAAGAGTTCATAGGGAACTAGAGGAGTCCCAAGGTCACGCCTCAAGAGTTCTTAATGAATCAAGTCCCAAGGTCACCTAGCCTCAAGGAATCTTAGTCATTTAGGTGTCACTTCCTTCCTTAGTGGAAATCTCGCTAGTTGAAAGCGTAAGAGTGGATTAGAGCTTGAGTCTCCTAAACCACTTAAAACCCTCAGGTCTTTTTACATTATGTTATTTACATTATGTACTATAACCGCTATAATCGCTATGTATGTTTTAATCTGCTTACAACTAAACTTACTCTACGAACAATGTATGTATGATTATGAATATATCAATGAAGGGGATCTTTTACTTATTCCGCTATTCTTGAAAAGATTCTTATGTTTGTCATATGTTAATTATGAACAATATAATATAAACCAGAAAAGTATTTTGAAATAAAAAGGATCTATTCAACCCCCCCTTCTAAATCTATTGTACCCTCTAGGAACTAACAATTGGTATCAAAGCAGGTTCTCATGCTATATTCAAAAGCTAATCGCTTTGAGTCTGATCCAAGGCACTAACATTGTTCTAAACTTAGTTTAGTAGTAAATAACTTGTTATATGCGTATGAGCTCACATGTTGGAAATATTGTGTATAAAGTTAAATGTGTATATACACCAAGTCGCTTTCAGATTGGTCCATGGTCTCTATTGATACATCAATAAGACCAATCCTAGCTCACAATCAATCTTGTAGTCCTAAGACCAGATGAGAGAACTCAAGAGACATCAATGACAAAGATTCAAGCACCCACCAGTCTGAAAAATGAAGAAGCCATACATGCTAAGAAATGCTTATTGAGAGAAGAAAGAAGATCTTCTCAAACTTATGTCTGGCCAACCAACAGCTGGGTGCAAACTCTGTCAGCTAAAGGATGTCAAAGATCTTAATGCTGAGATTCTCTTAGCCTATATCTTCAAGACCACTACTGATTGATTAAAGGCCGACAAGAGCAATAAGCTGTCAGGAGCAAAAGTAAAGCCATGCACATCAATACCTAAACTCAGTATATCTACGATAAATGACTGTTTCATAACTGACAGTAAAAATGTACGGTCCCTCACTATTATAAATGTACATCATTATTGCATCTTCTTATGAACTATAATAGTATTCTGTCAAGGAGTCATAATCTACCTAAAAAGGTGAAGAGAGAAAGTAACATGAGGATGGAAACTCAAATGACTATAAACTTTCTCTCCATCCAAGTTTTAGGTTGAAGATGACATCTTGAAGGAAATTTGAAATGGGTCATAAGAGCATCACATGCCTAATAAACTTTATGTGAAGTAATCTTTGCTGATGGGTTAGTATGTATGTACAAGCCTATGTTCTAAGTGTTTGACAACACACAGAGCATGATCAATTTTGCAAGAGGATCTTGCTGATTTGTAGAAACTGATCACCTCAATGAATCAACTAGATACTCCTAAATCGTAGAGCTGATTCTCAGTCTGTGAACACTTAAACATTGTGAACATAACCCAGTGAATGATGAAACCATCATAGATAGAGAGTGTGTTATTAGATGCCAAATCCCACACACACTCACCATCATGCATCTCAAAATGTATTATCATAAGATAGTTGCATGCATGAATATGTCTGTTGGTGATAAATATGATGATTATCCAAATAAGAGGAACAGGGGTTTTGAAAACTAACCTAGCATGACCCATTTAACTATGGGTACCAAAAATAGAAATATATTTAAACCTGCAGGTACTTGGTCAGTCTGATCACACTAAGGAATGATGAAGCAGAAGACTTCAGTCAAGAAGACTCAACCAGCAGAAGGCTAAGGACAATTCAAAGATGATTCGATAGAGTTCCTATCCGCCCAAGCCTCGTCTCAAGACCCTCTCGAGCTAACTGTGAATGAAGCTCATATGGTCGCTAATCAGATATGGAAGCAAGCCATTCAGCCAAAGAAGGAAAAGGTCTTATGTGCTCAAAAGACAGTCAAGAATGCTATATGGGAAGAATCCTCAAGGAAGCTCACAACAGAAGATTATTGAACATCATTCAAGAGGAACTTATTGCGAGAGTAGAAATTCACAAACACAACTGTTAAAGAAGACTACGTCAGAAGTGCTATCATATAATCGTAGAGTGATCATTCCGAAAATACTCATCTCTACGATACAAGGAATCTAAGTGATGATGGAGATTCCAAATGTAAGGAGATATGCAAGGTTGCCTTCAAATGAACTCAAGAAGAGGGAATCACATCTATCTCGAAAGACAAAGTCAACAACGGAGGAGCAAAGGATCTCGTTAAGGAACAACAACACCGAGATATACTATGAAAAGTTGTACCACCACAGAGTCCCAAAACTTTGTGGGTCATGATGAACCAAATGAAGATCCATAGTCAAGAGGAACGCCTCAAAACGTATTACACCGATAAACCTTCACCACACCCAACCCATAATCGTGAAGTGCCTACGATCAAACATATGATCGTAGTAAGAAGCAGGAGGACACCACGATTTCAAAGAATGCGCTTATCTAAAGTCGGTAGAAGACCTCCCACTCGTAAGAGGTCGAATGAGATGTCATTACAAATCACGCCTATAGTATTCCATTTGAAAGCGCCTCGTGGACAAACCCGACCTTTAGCTCACTAAGAGGTTGGCCCTTCCCGAGCTACCTTTAACCCGTAAGGAATGTTTGATCTAGTTCATCTCAAGGATCAAGTCACCAACGATCGTAGAGTCGAGTTTAAAAAGAACTAAACGATCGCAGTGCAAACTCAACGATCGTAGTGCTACCTCAACGATCGTAGCACAACCTCAAGAATCGTAGAATACAACTCAACGATCGTAGTCCTACCAAAGGGTACTCTAGTTCACAAGAAGCTTGGAAAATGAGACACTTTGCTAAAACCATTCAAGTTGAGGAGATAAGTTCAATACTACGTTGAGTGAGCTATGCTGTCTTGCATCAAAGTAAGGATAAAAGACAAAGCCATCCACCGCAAAGATCTCTCGTAAGTTGATCATTGAGTTAACAAAGGAAATCGAGAGTCTATAGCTGCCTCATCATGCTACTTCTACTTAATCAAAAGGTCAACGGTCAAAGCCACGTCATTTAAACGACTACTCTTCTAAAAGGAAACATCTAACTGAAAAGTTATGGGGAGTTACAGCTCATTACTGGGCATCGTGCAACCAATGGACGGTTGACACATCACAGAGTATGCAGAGTTGGAAGGAACTGCCTTAAAGATAATTTTAAATCTGCAGACAGTTACCAAAAACTATCGAACCTCTCTCCCTCCCATTTTCAAAACCCTCGAAAGCTTTTCAAGAGCGAAATCAGTTTACCCTCCAGAGCCTTACCAAATCCCAAATAGCCATCTCGCATAAACCTCTCTAAATTAAACACCCACAGTCTTCGAACTATTCGAATGGAGAACTGGCAAGTTATCACCGACATCCAAATTTCTAACCAAATCGCTTGAGAAATTTGAGAAGAAGTTCAGTGACATTCTTGAACTCGTAAAAGAAAGTCGGGTTTTCGTAATGTCTTGAGACAAGTACTGTGTACATTGACCGGTTAAAGAGTTCTACTCAAACGCTCCATAAACTATGGAACTCTCTTACAAGGTTAAAGGTCGACTCAAGTCAAATCTTCCGACCTAAATCAATGCCTAGGTTTTTTCCTAACCAAGGGCTAAAGAACCTTGAAGATGTCAACACTAAACAAGCAAAGGAGTTGATGGGGTACCAAAGGAACCCCTAGCCAAAGACATGAAGAAGAAGGAGTTTCAAAGAATATGAGTTCCTAAATCAAATTGTTGGAAAGTGCATATCGTGGCAAAAACACCGCATATGATATGTTGATTGACCAACAATTGAAGATAATGTCAGCTATAGTTCTGAAGAAACAAATTAAATTTGGAGCTATCTTGTTCGATCAAATCTCCAAGTGGGTAGAGAAGGCTGAGAAGAAGAAATCCACTGAAAAGCCTCTGACCAAAGTATTTCATGGAAGGATGCTGAGTATTATACTGAAGAAGAAACTAGGAGGGAAAATCAAGGATGATGAAGGAGAAACATTGAATGTGCACAAAGTAATGTCTCCACAATTATTTGAGAACTGGAAGAAGAACCCTAAGGAGAAAAAAAGGCTGACAGCTGGGAGCAGCAGTAGAGCCTCTGCAAAGAAGAGAAAGATAGTAGAGGCAGAGAGCTCTTAGTCTGATGACTCTGAAGCAGCAGAAATCACACCACCAGAAGAAATTAAAAGTCAGGAAGAAAGTCGGTGATGTGAAGAAAGCCTAGCCACACCAAGGAGAGTCTCCTCCCTGAACAAGGACAAAGAAGAAAATGTCCTAACTGCTGAAACAACAAAGAGAAGAAGCAGTAGGTTGCTTCAAGGGCCAGTTAGCAAGAAAGCTAAGGTAGAAGACAAACCATCCTCAGCTTCCCAAAATAGTACATCTCTGAAGAAAGGGACGTAGAGACAGCAGAAGTAAAGAAAACAGATGTCAAGGCTCAGTCTCCACAAACAACATCCAGCAATGAAAATGAAGCTGATGTGACGGGAGAGATTGCAGCATCTGCTGATAAAGAAGAATGCTCAAGCCCCATGGCCAATCCTTAAAGCAGTCACTCTGATGATGAAAAAGAAATTCAAGGTGACCAAAGTGCATCCCAAAATGCAACTTCCCCAACAAGCCCAGAGAATGGGTGTAAAAATGATGTTCAAGAAGAAGAAAAAGAATGTCCCCTCCAATCCAGAAAGCCCTCATGATGGCTCAAAAAGTGATGAGTCCAAGAAAGAAGAATCTGTCCCTGCCAGTGCTGAACTCCAAAGAAGTCTGTCTGTTGAGCAAGAGGAGTTAGAGTCTGAAGAAGAAGAGTTTGTCTCTCCAATAGTTGAACCTCTACAAAGAAGGAAGAGCTACAGACTGCAAGCCTAGTTTGCCTCCAAAAGGAACAGTGGCCAATCCAATGCCATCATTGAATTGAGTGATGATGAGTCCAGATCCCCAAGAAAGTGCTAATAATGGAACCAGCAGTGAAGAAGAAGAGTATGAGGAAATGCTTGCTGAAGAAGGTTCTGGACATGAAATGTAGCAAGAAGGATTCTCTACTGAAGCTGATCAAAATGGTTCTGGTTTGAGAAAGAAGAAGTAGAAAATGACTCCAATTCTGAAGATCAGGAACAAGAAGAACCAGAACTCTACCCTGTCCTTTCACCTGCAAGATTCACCAAGAGAATAGTGGTAGAAGTTCCTAATAAACCATCAGAGACTCCACCTACTAGATGGGTAAACTATGGAGATGAACAGCTCAGAGTAGTAAGAATGACTACTTTTGACTTAGCCAAGAACTGGAACAATATGGAGCTAGATTGCTCAACCATTCTCTATAACCCTGATGATCTGCTAATGAGATGGTTCTTCCAGTGGATGCCATGGCTAAAGGCCTTTACTGAAAAAGATGGAAGCTACTTCAGTTGGTGTTACAAGTAGTTTCCAAGCATGGAACTAGTGGCTCAGAACTTTCCAAGAGTAAAGAAGTTTGCCACCAAACTGATCAAAGACCAGCCCCACTTCAAGGTCTATCGACATGCTGGAAATCTCTACATCCCCTACGATCGTAGAGTGGACTCTGAAGGACAAAGAGCCATGACAAAGGAGCTGGTCGTAGAGTCTTTTCACTCTACTGCTAATGATGTTCAAGCTCAAAACAAGAATCCTCCTTATGCTCAAGCACTACTATCAGACATTCCCTCATCCTCCACCTCAACCAGTGAATGGAACTCAACGATTATCAAGATTATCTAGACCTTTGAAAATCTGTCTAAGGATAAAAATCGTAGAGTCCAAACTGATACTCAACCAGCTGCTGCCCAACAAAAGGATCAAATTACTTTGGAGTAAGAACTACAAAAGAGCTCTGATGATCTAAGCAAAAAGATATCTATGCTCACTGAAGAATCACAGAAGCAGACAGCTGCAGGAGATGATTCTTTCCAGCACAAGCTTCAAGCTATCTTGGCTGATGTATCTCTTAAACTCCAAGAGAGAGATAATATCTATCAGAAGGCCATACAAGATCAGAAGGCAGAAGCTCTACAAATTAAGAATGCCAATGCAGAGTAGATCGAAGCCCTCTCTGACAAGATTGATGATATGAGGCAGACCTTCTCAGTACAACTTGAGCTAGGCCAACAAGAACTAAAGTTTGAAGTTGCTAACTCCTCCTACCTGATGGAGCAGCTTATGTCCAACATGGAGCAGCTCTCTCAAATGATTGATGACAAAAAGGGGGAGAAAAAGAGGCATAGAAAGAAGAGGAGAAAGAGGCACTCAAGGAAGAGCAGAGGGTTAAGGGAGAAGAAATCAAAGAAGAAAAAAAACACCTACAGATAAAGAGTCATCATCTGAGGGGGACCCAGAAGATGATGATAACAAGATTGCAAAGTCTGAGGGGGAGCCTGATCAGGAAGATGCTGAAGAGGACCCAAGCAAAGACAGAAGGTCATCGTCCCAAGGGGAGCGAGAGAAAGAAGAATAATCAAATGAGTAGCTGATCAACAAGCATCCTGGAAACATACATGAGCCAATGAGGTACATCTCTAACCTTGTTAGGTATGTTCTAGATCCAGGATGTGGAATGTCTGAATATATAAATTGCCATATCAATATAAATGACATTCATGATTATCTGTTTTAGAAATACAGCTGCTCACTGTATATAAGATTCATTCATAACATGCATATGCACCTAATGTTTTTGTCATAATCAAATAGGGGGAGATTGTCAAGAATAAGCATGTGAATGATATTCCTATATTAATATATGATTTGATTATGATATAAATGAATATGCAAGTATGCTTGCATTAAGAAAATCTGTAAAGCCCTTTGATAGATAATAGAAGTATATGTACAAGGACTTAGAATGAATTGATTAAATATGTTAGGTTGATCCTACATAAGCAAAACAACTTTATAAAGTCCTTAAAAAGAAATGATGTACAAGGACTATAAATATAGAAAGATCAAGCTTGTTAGGTTGATCTTATGATGTAATAGATAGGCTAGTCTGATCGTCGAACACTGCACCAGAAGTCGTAGTCTGCCAGGTGAGTCAAGGTTAACTCGAGAGCTATCGAGGCAAAATAGAAGTATGCAAGATAGTAGATCTCGGAGTTTATAGACTGCCAGGGGAAATGAAGAAGGATCATAGTGTATCGAGTAGAGCTTCCTCGGGATCGTAGTGTGCTGAGGAAGTCATGTTCAGAATCGTAGAGACAACCACGAGCCGAGCCGACGGCCATCATCCAAGCCAAGACAAACATAGACTACACTACACTCGAGTCGTAAAGTCTCATCGATGCCAAAGCCAAGTCAAGGATTGTAGATCACACTCTGAGTTCGTAGAGTTTATTGATTACATGCAGAGATCGTAGTCAAGCAAGATCAGATGAAGACAACAAGCAAGGCAGAAATCGTAGGGTGTCAAGATCTGATCTCGGGATCGTAGTGTCTGCACCAACCAAAGCTGAATCGTAGAGTGCAGAACTACGACCTCAATAGAAGTACTCACAATGCCAATGATGAATCATAGAGCATATACGATTCTCAACAAATGAGCACTCCCAGAATATCCAAAGGAACGAAGCCTCTGGTTCAAGCTGCAAGCTACATCCAAGGAAACCAGAGAGCACTCAACGAATGGCATGCAGGCTAATAGAAGATCTCAGCACCAACCCAATCAGCATCAAGATTGAGGTGTAAGGCCATTCGTGATGAAGTCTTCCACAAGGAGATCCAAAGAAGACTTCGTAAGTTTACTAAGGAAAGTCACCATGCAAAGAGCTATCAAGTGAACAGAAGACAACGATCTTGGAAGCAACCAAGATCATAGTGTTTGCAAAACAAAAAAGGAACTGATGGAAGGTAAACCGAGATACTGGTCAGCCTCTGATTAGCAAGGCTAAAGTGATTAAGTGTAGGGTCAGTTCATTGATGATAAGTGAACGAGAGATCACAAGGAGAAAGCAAGTTTGGGACGCCACAAAATTTGAAGTGTCTTGATATTCAGAAGGGGACCAGAGCAAGGAATTAGGCCATCAGTCTCTGAGAACAGTCGAAGAAAACAGAAGTATTGAAGCACTGCACAATACAAGGAAGAGGTGTTCTACATTGAAGATCCAATCAACACTATTTAAGATCGTAGTGTTAACTCAACCAGTCAATGACAAACACTCAACAAGACACTACGATCAAGTCCTTGAAGACGTGCATCAGAATCGTAGAGTCCGAATAACTGAAGACTGAAGCATTGGCAAAGGTTCAATCTGAAGGGTAATATTCGGACAAGTGCTTATTGAGAGCATCGATGCAATAGGACAACCTCTGATTGAGAAATCAGAAAGAGGTAATAAAGTCTTCAACCTGCCCAAGACCTTAAAGTGATACATCTCGACAGGTAGGTGGTGAAACAAGAGATCTCGCAAAGATCGTAAAAAAGTATGACAAGTCACATCAAGCAGTCTACATCAAACAACTTGAGATCTGTGAAGATATTTGAATGGCCTTCAACGGCTACTTTCTAACGGAAGGATTGGGAAGGAGTATAAATAAGGAAGAGCTTCAAAGATCAAAGGTTGCTGGAGTTTCTGAGTTTGGAGAGAAGGTGGACTGATCTAAACCATGTGAAACAGTGAGTCCGAAGGCTCACTCTACGATCCACCAAGAACACTCAGAAGTCAGATAAAGAAAGAAGTAGAAGTGTGAGTTCTACTATGTAGAAGTGAGAGTTCTACTACATGAAGAGTGTTCAGAACTACCGATAGAAAGAAGAGCATCATGACATCTTGATGTCCATCATGGGAAGACTCTAAGTATAATAGAGAAGAGCCTATAGTCATCTCAGCAAGTCCATCATGAGAAGGCATCAAGTAGGAAGAAGGGAGATCACAAATGTCATCTTGGTGTCAAGCATGAGGAAGCTTCTAAGTACCTAACAGAAGAGCTTACACATCTTAGAAGCCTATCATGTGCGTACCATCAAGTACCAAGGAGAAGGATCTTCAAGGAAGTTCATAAAGGGATCATCCAAAGTGGCTGAGTAACCATAGAAGCTGAGCATCATGCAACACTCAGCTACACTTCAAGGATGATCAAGCCAAGCTGCTAAGGATAGAAGATGTTTAGAGCATGAAGACATCTTAGCAACCAAAGACCGACTCCAACAACAACAAACAAACAACTCAACAAAGCCAGGGCCACGAGGGGTCCTTGTCCAAGGGACTAAATGAAGCAAGGCTAGAAGGGTCCTTGTCCGGAGGGACTAAACGAAGTTCTAAGCCTCATTGGCTCAAGAGTTCCTAGGAACTAGAGGAGTCCCAACGCTACCGGCCTTGAAGAATTCTTAGTGAATCAAGTCCCAAGGTCACGGGCCTTGAAAGAATCTTAGTGATTCGTGGTGCCGCCTTTCCTTAGTGGAAATCTCGCTAATTGAAAGCAAAAGAGTGGATTAGAGCTTGAGTCTCCAACCACTTAAAACCCTTGTGTCTTTTTACATTATGTCATTTATATTATGTACTATAACGGCTATAACTGCTATGTATGTTTTAACTGCTTACAACTAAACTTACTCTACGAACAATGTATATATGATTATGAATATATCAATGAAGGGGATCTTTTAATAATTTCACTGTGCTTGAAAACATTCTTATGTTTGTCATATGTTAATTATGAACAATATAATATAAACCAAAAAAATATTTTGAAATAAAAAGGATCTATTCAACCCCCCCTTCTAGATCTATTGTGCCCTCTAGGAACTAACAGAAATCATTTCCAAAATATTAAAGTTATTTATAATAACTCAAAATACTTTTAAAGTATTAATATTACTCTTAAATGATTTTTAAAACATTTAAAATCATTCTTAAATAATTACCATTAATATTAAAGTATTAATGTTCTATTTATCAAAATATTAAAAGTCATTAATTATAACTTAAAATATTTTTAATTCATTTGTATCCTTTTAAATGATTTTTAAGTTAATAAAACCATTTTAAAACTATTTATTTAATATAATTATTAAATAAATTTAATATCATTAATAATAAATTAATAATCATTAATATTAAATTATTAATGAAATTATCCTTTAAATATTAAAAGTTATATTTTATAACTTAAAATATCTTTAAACACTTTATTTTCATTTAAAATGATTTTATAATATTAAAATCATTTTTAAATTAATTTATTTAACATAATTATTAAATAACTTTAATATCATTAATAATAATTAGTTAATGAAATTTACCTTTAAATATTAAAAGTTATATTTTATAGCTTAAAAATATTTTTAAATACCTTATTATTATTTAAAATGATTTTAATATAATAAAATCATTTTAATTAATTTATTTAATTCATTTAGTAAATAACTTAATTATCATTAATATTAAATAATTAATGAAATTTGCTTTAAAATATTAAATGTTATATTTTATAACTTAAAATATTATTAAATTCCTTTTATCATTTAAAATGATTTTTAATATATTAAGATCATTTTCAATTAATTTATTTAATGCATTTATTAAATAAATTAAATAGCCATAATATCCAAATAAATATTAATATTTGTGAAAAATATGTCAAATTATTAAAAGTTAATTTTTATAACTTAAAATAATTTTTAAAATAATTTTTGTAATTTTTGGAAATTAATTTCTATTTTTAAATGATTTTTAGAAATTAATTAATTAAAATAAATAAAACTGTCGCTATAGCCTTTAGCGACAAAATCTGTCGCCTTAGGTGTTCTTGATTCCTCAAGAACATTTATAGCAGTTAACAAGTGAGCACGTTTGACCAAGCATTACTTTATGATTATTGTGTTTCTGGGTAAGTAAATGATTAGAGGTTGTACTACTGTCAGACTACACGATTCAACAACAAACATGGCCAAAAGCATAAAACCAGAGAGATCTAGGCCCATAAAGTAGCTGTCAGAGTTGTTCTTCATTTTCTGGGTTACCCAGAAATGAAGAACAGTTCGACCTGTCCATTTTGGGCTTCCACAACTTGCAATTCTGTTGATGTTTTAGTGACTGCAAAGTTTCAGTATAAAGACCATATGTAAGACAATAGATCCATTGGGACGCCCCCAAAATTAGGTATACGTCACCCATCTTGGGTCACCACTTACATGGTACATAAATTCAAATACAACTTAATAATACAACTGTCGTGTACAATATGACAAAACATAAACTGTGAGTTTGAATACAAATATTGTCTACTAGAGATTATACAAACTCAAAAGAAGTCCTTATTACAATTATTATTATACTATTTCACAGAATAGTGAGGACTACTAATGCTATCATCTGGTCCGTCACTCCGCTCCCCCGACTAGTCCCTCGCTACGATCTCATTTCACGAAGAGAACAATAAAAGTAAAAGGGTGAGATCAACTAGCCCAAGAGGAAATATTATGACTAAGATAATGCGTAATATATTATCGTTAGCCTTCAATGATGTTAAACCGATATAATATAACAACTATCAAGTTTAATCGGTGATGAACAAGCAATCCATTAAAAGAGTCAAGTAGAGAATAAAATCTACTATCTTTTATGATTTAGAAGGTTTTTCATCACTTTTATCGCTGGGACTCAACTTAATAAATAATCCACATCATTGAATCACCCCTCATTACTACTACTGCCAAGGATATTCTTTAGTATCACGACCACAATTATCCATGCACTCACGGGCCAAGAATATTTGTGTATTCAATAATGGTCATGATCATGCCAACAATCATCCATCAATGCACTACGGGCCAATGAGGACTTTTACCACATCATTTGTAACATTACGGTCATGATTACACTGAATAATCCCTGGTCATAATCATACCAAGTCCATCTATGCACTATAGGCCACATATGACTTTCAACAAAATATAAACATGAGGATGATGACAATGATATAAGAATTCAATAAAACAAGTTCAAGAATTATTTTATCCAGGAACTAATAACGTCCAAATTGTCAACATGATCTTTGCTTTGTAGAGTAAAATTCAAGAATGCTCGTAAGAATATTTCCATGAAAAGATATTTGGATGAAGCGCAAATATCAAGGATATTCCACTAATTTCATGGAGTATAGAAGTCAAAACTTTAACCAACTTAGTATAATAAGGAATGGAATAACAAAAGAAATCACCAGGCATGCGATAGATCCTTGACAGGCAGGTTATTCCAACAGAATAATAAATAACGGAATCGTCCCAAAAAACGCATGCACGTGATATTCCAACGTAATAATAAAGATTTTAATCAGTCCCGGCAGAAAAAGCATGTAGATAGTATATTCCAATGAGAATAATAAAGACGGAATCAGTCCGCCAGAAAACGCATGAGCATGTGATATTCCAATGTAATAATAAAGATGGAAACGAAGTCCCATGTGAAACGCATGTGATGTGATGTTCCAACAGAATGATAAAGAATGGAACAACAGAAGAATTTCACCAAGTATAGGGTAGCCCGCGTATACAGGTTATTCCAACAGAATAATAAGAATGGAATAGCAAAAGTTCTCTTCATAGATAAGAAAGAAATAATACTCACTACGAGTACAACAAATAATATTCCCTACCTTGGAAAAAATTGGATACTGGAATAGTGAGGTAGCAGATTTCTCTTCTTCTTTCTCCCTATAATTTCTCTCTATAATAATCGCTTTAAAGCTTTTGTGAATTGGTGAGAAATGAAGGAAGAATGAACTTCTATTTATAGGAAAATATAGTTTCAATAATTGCACGTTTTGGGGCTCAAAAATTACAGTACAATACCTCCAACTTTTCTTTTATTTTTAATTTAGTCCTTCAAGTATTATCAATCTTGCACCAACTCCCCTAATAGTAAATAATGTGAATCAATAGTTCAATTATGTGAATCAATAGTATAATCATGTGAAAAATACGAATTACAGTATAGTACCTCCATCTATACCTCCATTTTTAACTTAGTCATGCAAGCATTATCAATCTTGCAATCAACTCTAATAGTAAATAATGTGATTCAAAGAGTACACATATGTGAACAAATAGTTATATAAGCATGTGAATTAGTAGCAATTAATTGCTCATTTATCCGATAAATTACCCGATTTATTAATATAACCCCTAGACATCAATTATCATCGGAATAAATGTCGATTTTCACTAACACAAACAATTCCAACATAATGAAACTATTTTTATCAAAAATATAAATGTTGAAATTTTGAAGTTTGATTTTTCCCGAAAAGTCAAATGTTGACTTTTTGACCAAATAGTGAATCCCGGAAAATTTTGTGTTTATAGACTATTTTTACTAGTTTCGTCGTTCAGGACTCAAATATCACGTCCGCGTCTCCAAATTCAACTCCGAACAACATTCATCATTAATATTATAACTCATAATATTTATCAACCAGGTCGTTCCCAGGAAAGAGGGGGCTTTCCAATAAGGATTTCTCCCTATTGGCGTGCAATTAGGTGACCAAACCTCTCATTGACAGAACTTCTAGACATTGTAAATATTAAAATTTATAATATGAATACCTTTGTCATCTCAAGTATTGATTTAATAAAAAAACATTTTATGCAGATGATACTGTGACAATAATTGAATCAATAATATGATAGATATGATGCGTGAATTCTTCGTAGCAATAATTGAGTATAACTGAGTGACTTCTCACGTAAGCATCAATAATCAATACCGTGTGCTACTATGCAACCACGCGTATTACTGTACTTTTACTACCGGGTAGTTCAACAGTTAACGGTAAAACTTCCGCCGTTATTTTTATAAAGTATTTTTGTCGTTTTCTCAATCCGACAATAATTCCGTTGTGGGGGTCCACCAATGATTGTGCCATTGTACGAATATTCCCTGTTAAAACGAATATTCCCCGACCAATCGAATATTATATAACAACTTGCGTACTTTGCAAAATTTATAAATATTACCCACAACTATAACATTATATCAAATCCACACCATAATATTCAAAAATATATTTCGAGAAAATTTATTCTTTATTCAAAAAGTTGGGGTCTTACAACCTCCCCTTCTTATGAAATTTTGTCCTCGAAATTAGGATGCGTACCTGGTATGTCGAAGAGGTGAGGATAATTTGATTTCATTTCAGATTCTAACTCCCAGGTCATTTCCTCAACATCGTGGTTTCTCCACAAAACTTTGACTTGAGGTATAACCTTGGAGCGTAGAATATGTTCCTTCTTATCCAAGATTTTAACAGGAACCTCTTCATACGTTAAATCTTCCTCTATTTCATCTGATTCTAACTCAATAATGTGGTTCGGGTCTTTCACATATTTTCGTAACATGGATATGTGAAAAAGTTATGAACACGAGACATACTTGGCGGTAACACAAGTCTATAGGCCACAGTTCTTACTCGATCGAGGATTAAAAATGGGCCGATGAATCGAGGATTGAGCTTTCCTCTCTTTCCAAATCTTGTAACTCCTTTCCATGGAGCAACACGTAACAACACATGATCTCCAATATCAAATTCTACGTCCTTTCGATGAAGATCAGCATAACTCTTTTGTCGATCTTGTGAGGTTTTTATACGTTGTCGGATCATTTGAATCTTTTTCGTAGTCATACGTACCAACTCTGGTCCCAACAACGTTGCTTCACCCACCTCATCCCAGCATACTGGAGAACGACACTTTCTTCCATACAACGCCTCGAATGGAGCCATGCCAATACTTGCTTAATAACTGTTGTTGTAGGAAAACTCCACCAATGGTAAGAACTTGTCCCAACTTCCCTTGAAGTTAAGGACACAGAGTCTTAATAGATCTTCAAGAGTTTGAATCATCCTCTCCGATTGCCTGTCCAGAATACGAGGATGATATGCCGAAACTAAATCGTAAATCCGTGCCCATAGCTTTTTGCAAACTAACCCAAAATCTTGAAGTGAATCTTGGGTCTCGATTAGAAACTATGGATACTGGCATACCATGCAATCTTATAACCTCATTTATGTACATACGAGCAAGACGTTCAAGTGTATAAGTTTCTCGTGTCGATGAAGAAATGAGCGGACTTAATCAATCTATCAATAATGACCCAAATCGCATCTATGCCTTGAGAAACTTTGGGAAGAC
Source organism: Panax ginseng (assembly GCA_020205605.1). Taxonomy (NCBI): domain Eukaryota; kingdom Viridiplantae; phylum Streptophyta; class Magnoliopsida; order Apiales; family Araliaceae; genus Panax; species Panax ginseng. The sequence goes on from CM035148.1 coordinate 45,326,979, forward strand.
CGATAACGAAATCCATGGTAATGTGCTCCCACTTCCATTCTAGAATTTCAAGTGGTTGCAATGAGCCTTTTGGTACTTGATGCTCCGCTTTAACTCGTTGACAAATTAGACACCTTGAGATAAATAGCGCTATCTCTCTCTTCATATTGCTCCACCAAAATGTATGATGAAGATCACGATACATTTTGGTACTCCCAGGATGGATTGCAAACGGTGTGTTGTGCACCTCCATCATGATTTTATACTTTAAATCAGGGTCGTTAGGAACACAAAGTCTGGAGTTGACTCGAAGTATTTCTTCTTCATCGATTCTTGCTTCTGGCATAGCGCCTTCTTTCACTTTCTTCCTCATACGCATCAGCTCCGGATCTGTAACTTGAACAACTTTAACTTTATCAATTAAAGTCAGTTTTACTCGTATATTCACCATCATCACATGGGTCCCTGGAGTCTTTAACTCTATCTCCATCCTTTGCAAGTCACACAAAATGGGCTTTTGTGTTGTGAATATTGCACTCGTACCCGCATATGATCTTCTACTCAATGCATCAGCTACCACGTTCGTTTTTCCAGGATGGTATTGGATGGTATGATCATAATCTTTCAACAGTTAAAGCCAACGTCGTTGTCGCATGTTGAGTTCCTTTTGAGTGAAGAAATATTTGAGGCTTTTATGATCCGTAAAGATCTCCACTTTCTCTCCATACAAGTAATGCCTCCAAATTTTAAGTGCGAAGACAACAGCTGCCAACTCTAGATCATGAGTAGGATAATTCCTCTCATATTCTTTGAGTTATCTTGAGGCATAGGCTATGACTTTCCCATGTTGCATGAGAACACATCCTAACCCTTTGCCCAAAGCATCACTGTAGATGCAAATCCCTCCGAACCAGATGGGATTGTCAGAACAGGTGCTTAAATGAGTCTCCTTTTGAGTTCTTTAAAACTCTTCTCACATTCCTCGCTCCAACCGAACTTTGTATCTTTCCGAGTAAGCTAAGTTAATGGAGTAGCGATTCGAGAAAATCCTTCCACGAATCTCCGATAATAACCAGCTAAACCGAGAAAGCTACGTACTTCGATCACTGATTTGGGTTGCTCCCAGCTTTGAATAGCTTCAATCTTTGCCGGGTCAACGGATATTCCATGACTTGATACTACGTGCCCAAGGAATGCTACTTCCTCAAGCCAAAACTCACATTTCTTTAATTTGGCATAAAGCTTATATTCACGAAGCTTTTGGAGTATCAGCCTCAAGTGTTGCTCATGATCTTCACGGCTTTTGGAATAAATAAGGATGTCATCAATAAAGACGACCACAAAGTGATCCAAATATTCCTTGAATACTCGGTTCATCATATCCATGAAGGCAGCAGGAGAATTAGTCATTCCAAAAGACATGACTAAGAATTCATAATGCCCGTACCGAGTTCTGAAGGCAGTCTTTGGAATATCATCAGTTTTAACCTTCAACTGATGATATCCAGAACGAAGATCGATCTTTGAAAAAAATTATGCTCCTTGTAATTGATCAAACAGGTCATTAATACGTGGCAATGGGTACCTATTTTTGATGGTGACATGATTCAACTCCCGATAATCAATACAAAGTCGCATACTCCCATCTTTCTTCTTCACGAATAGAATAGGAGCACCCCAAGGAGACGTACTAGGACGAATGAAACCAATGTCTAACAATTCCTACAATTGGGTCTTTAACTCCTGAAGTTCAATAGGAGCCATTCGATATGGGGCTTTGGAAATGGGTTTTGTACCGAGTTCAAGGTCGATACAAAATTCAACTTCACGCCTGGGGTAGGCCGAAGTTCTTGAGAATACGTCGAAATTTATTAACAATAGAAATATCCTTCAAATCGATATTTTTGTTTAAATCCGTGACATGAGCTAAGAAAGCTTGACATCCGCTTTTCAATAAGCGAATAGCTTTATGGCTTGAGATGACCGTGATTGATTTTAATTGTTTGGTCGCTTGAATTCGCATAATAGGTTTATTAGGAATATGAAAGCTAACAACCTTACGAAAACAATCAATTTTAGCATGATGAGTAGTTAACCAATCAATCCTAGAATCACGTCCAAATGCAAGTATTTTTAAGGAGATAAGATCGACGAGTAACGTGCGATTACCGATTTGAATCAAACAAGACTTATAAACAGTGGATGTAATGAAGGTTTCTCCTAATGGAGTTTCAACAGATAAGTCAAAGTCTAATTTCTCCGGAGTCAAATTTAATCTTTGAGCGCAAGTAGGAGAAATAAAAGAATGGGTAGAACTGGTATCAAATAAGGTATAGACTTCACTAGAGTTTATGATAAGCTTACCCGTGATGACCTCGTTCGGGTTCCTTGCTTTCTGGGAGGTTACAACAAACGCTCTCCCTTGCACTACCGACTTTTAATTTTCTGGGACGACCTTTGGTGCCTCCATCCTAACTGAACTTATCTTTGGTGAACGACAAAATTGGGCTAGGTGACCTTCTCTTCCACAATTATAACACGCTTTGGATGGCATCGCGCAGTTTGGACTGATATGTCCCTCCCCTCCTCATTTGAAGCATATGATAGGTGGCCGTTCTCCTTCCTTAACCATGGTTGCTGGTGCTGACGTCTTTCCATCATTGTTGAATCTCCTTTTCTTGAAATGTCCATTTTTACTGTCTTGGCCATGATCACCACCGAAGTGGTTACCATTTCTGGCATGTTGATTCCCTCCACGCTTGTTGTCACCATTTCGATGACCTGTACCCTTTGGTATTTTCATGTCTTTACCGCTTTCCCTTGGTTACGTTAACTTTCGTTATCAAGGCCCAATAATCGAGCCCTATTTAAAACATCTGAGTACAAACACAGTTTATGAGAAATTAGATATTGACGTATCTCCGGTTTAAAACCTCTTAAAAACATTCGCGTCATTCGCTCCTCATTATAGACCAAATGGGATGCAAACCGGGATAACTCTGCAAATTTAGCCTCGTATTGTGACACGGTCATATTGTTTTGTTCCAACTTGATAAACTCCACCTCCTTCATGTGATGAATACTTTCGGGAAAGTACTTGTCGTTGAATAGCTCTTGGAACTTCTCCCAAGACATCTTGAGTGCGTCAGGTTGGGTACGTTTTATAGATTCCCACCAGTAATCTACCTCTTCACGCAACATGAAGGTGGCGAAGGGAACCTTTTGCTCCTCGGAGCATCCCAAGACATCAAATATCTTATTGATTTGCTTTATCCATGCTTCCGCCTTAAGTGGTTTTGCCTCTCCAATAAACTACGGTGGTCCCAACTCCTTGAACTATTTAGCGGTGACCGTCCGAGAGTTTCCTGTGTTTACACCTGCATTTTGAATAGGAGCCGCTCTCGCCTGATGTTGTATGAATTGCATGAAACCTCGGAACATTCCATCGTTCATCATTTGGTTAGTGTTGTTGTTTGCATGAGGATTGTCGCCTTCCTGATGCACGTTGTCCTGGTTATTGATCTGTGGAGACTCAACGGTCTCCTGTGCTCCATTGATGTTCTCAACATTCTCGGATGCCATTTTCAAACACTGCCACAAAACAAGGGTTAATTGACATGCAACATATTATCACTATACTCTGACCGACCAATCAAATACCAAATAAACTTAGGTAGGTCATACTGGCGAAGGAATTCCCCATCTCTCCCCTCCTAGTTCTAGTCTAACATCTTAGCTAGGGATCATATCTCTAAGCTTTGATACCAACTGTGACGCCCCCAAAATTAGGTATACGTCACCCATCTTGGGTCGCCACTTACATGGTACATAAATTCAAATACAACTTAATAATACAACTATAGTTCATTCAATACGACAAAACATAAACTGTGAGTTTGAATACAAATATTGTCTACTAGGGATTATACAAACTCAAAAGGAGTCCTTATTACAATTATTATTACACTATTTCACAGAATAGTGGGGACTACTAATGCCATCATCTGGTCCGTCACTCCGTTCCCCGACTAGTCCTCGCTACGCTCTCATTTCAAGAGGACAATAAAAGTAAAAGGGTGAGCTCAACTAGCCCAAAGAGGAAATATTATGACTAAGATAATGCGTAATAGATTATCGTTAGCCTTCAACGATGTTAAACCGATACAATATAACAACCATCAAGTTTAAGCTGCAATGAACAAGCAATCCATTAAAAGAGTCAAGTAGAGAATAAAATCAACTATCTTTTATGATTTAGAAGGTTTTCATCACTTTTATCATTTGGGACTCGACTTAATAAATAATCCACATCATCGAATCACCCCTTACACTTTTCTGCCAAGGATATTTTTAGTATCACGACCACAATTATCCATGCACTACTGGCTAAGAATATTTGTGTATTCAATAATGGTCATGATCATGCCAACAATTGTCCATCAATGCACTACGGGCCAATGAGGACTTTTACCACATCATTTGTAACATTACTACCATGATGATTACATAAATAATCCACAGTCGTCATAATCATACCAAGTCCATCTATGCACTATAGGCCACATATGACTTTTAACAAAATATAAACATGAGGATGATGACAATGATATAAGAATTCAATAAAACAAGTTCAAGAATTATTTTATCCAGGAACTAATAACGTCCAAATTGTCAACATAATACTTTGCTTTGTATAGTAAAATTCAAGAATGCTCGTAAGAATATTTCCATGAAAAGATCTTTGGATGAAGCGCAAATATCAAGGATATTCCACTAATTTCATGGAGTATAGAAGTCAAAACTTTAACCAACCGAGTATAATAAGGAATGGAATAACAAAAGAAATCACCGGGCATGCGATAGACCCATGCAGCAGTTATTCAATGTAATAATAAATAACGGAATCGGTCCGGCGTAAAAGCGTCTGCAGACGAGGATATTCCAACGAGAATAATAAAGATTTTAACCAGGTCCCGTGAAAACGCATGAGCATGTGATATTCCAACGTAGAATAATAAAGGCGGAACCCGATTCGGTAAAACGCATGCATGAGGATATTCTAATGAATAATAAAGATTTAAAACCGGTCCGGCGTAAAACGCATGCATGTGATATATCCAACGAATAATAAAGAATGAAATAACATAAGAATTTCACCAAGTATAGGATAGAATGCGTATACGAAAGTTATTCCAATGAATAATAAATAACGAGAATCGAATCAGGTGTAAAGCATTGCATGTGAGATATTCAACGAGAATAATAAAGATTTTAATCGAATCCGGCGTAAAAGCGCATGAACATGATATTCCAACGTAATAATAAAGATTTTAATCGAGTCCGACGTAGAACGCATGAGATGTGGATATTCCAACGAATAATAAAGATGAAACCAGTCCGGTGTAGAATGCTTGCGCATGTGATGTTCCAACATGAATGATAAAGAATGGAACAATGTAAGAATTTCACCAAGTATAGGGTAGCAGCGTATCTGAGTTATTCCAATGAATAATAAGAATGGAATAACGAAGTTCTCTTTATAGATAAGAAAGAAATAATACTCCCTACGAGTACAACAAATAATATTCCTACCTTGTAAAAAAAGCTGGATCTTTGGAATAGTGAGGTAGTGATTTCTCTTCTTCTTTCTCTCTATAATTTCTCTCTATAATAATTGCTCTAAAGCTTTTGTGAATTGGTGAGAAATGAAGGAAGAATGAGCTTATTTATAGGAAAATATAGTTTCAATAATTGCACGTTTTGGGGCTCGAAAATTACAAAAGATCAATACCTCCAACTTTTCTTTTATTTTTTAATTTAGTCCTGCAAGTATTATCAATCTTGCAAAAGAACTCCCCTAATAGTAAATAATGTGAATCAATAGTTCAATTATGTGAATCAATAGTATAATCATGTGAAAATAATGAATTACGATATAGTACCTCCATCTATACCTCCATTTTTAACTTAGTCATACAAGCATTATCAATCTTGCACCAACTCCCTAATAGTAAATAATGTGATTCAATAGTACACATATGTAAACAAATAGTTATATAAGCATGTGAATTAGTAGCAATTAATTGCTCATTTATCCGATAAATTACCCGATTTATCAATATAACCCCTAGACATCAATTATCATCGGAATAAATGTCGATTTTCACTAACACAAACAATTCCAACATAATGAAACTATTTTTATCAAAAATATAAATGTTGAAATTTTGAAGTTTGACTTTTCTCAAAAAAGTCAACTGTTGACTTTTTGACCAAATAGTGAATCCAGGAAAATTTTGTGTTTATAGACTATTTTTACTAATTTCGTTGCTCAGACTCAAATATCACGTCCGCGTCTCCAAATTCAACTCCTAACAACATTCATCATTAATATTATAACTCACAATATTTATCAACCAGTTCGTTCCCAAGAAAGAGGGCTTTTCGATAAGGATTTCTTCCTATTGACGCCTTGAATTAGGTGACCAAACCTCTCCTCTTGTGAACTTCTAGACATTATAAATATTGAAATTTATAATATGAATAACTTTAATAAATCTCAAGTATTGATTTAATAAAAAAACATTTTATGCGAGATGATATTGTGACAATAATTGAATCAATAATATGATAGATATGATGCAACAATTCTTCAGTAGCAATAATTGAGTATAACCGAGTGACTTCTCACGTAAGCATCAATAATCAATACTGCGTGTGCTACTATGGAACCACAGCAGACATTCTTTGTTTTTTTACTACTAGGGTAGTTCAACAGCTTAACGATAAAACTTCCGCCGTTATTTTCATAAAAGTATTTTTGTCGCTTTTCTTAATCCGACAATAATTCCGTTGTGGGGGTCCACCAATGATTGTCTTGGTTATGCGAATATTCTCTGTTAAAACGAATATTCCCCGACCAATCGAATATTATATAACAACTTGCGTACTTTGCAAAATTTGTAAATATTACCCACAACTATAACATTATATCAAATCCACACCATAATATTCAAGAATATATTTCGAGAAAATCTAATCTTTATTCAAAAAGTTGGGGTCTTACATCCATGTCATACAAACAGTTTAACAACATCACATCAAATAGATATGGACCGGTTAAAGTAGTGGTCAGAAATTGCTTATGAAAGTTTCTGGGCCCAGAAACTTCATTCAGCAGTTTCGTCTACACCACTTTGACCACTGATTACTTTGATTCAGAGAAGGATCTAATGATTCTAGAGGCATGGTCATGTAGTCTACACGTCAGATAACAACATTACAACAATAACAGGGTCTAAAACGTAAACACAAGAAAGATCTAAACGCATGAACATGTTTGTCGGACTTTTTCGGGCACGTTCTGGTTACCCGAAGCGTTTTCGATCGAATCTTAGGTCAATGTGGTTTGACCACTAATAACTTTCAACCGGCTTATGATTTGACTTTGATTCCAGTTTCAGATCAAAGATCTCATAGTATATTACCAGATAAAAGCTTAAAAACACAAATTTACTAAACAGACTGACATCTACAAGGTCTGACATTCATTGTCAGACAACACAAAATTATTTTTTTCCAGATTTTGAAGAACATCAAATCCGAGCCTATAGATGTTATGGATCTAACATCTATCAACCCAGATCATCATTACACACTATATTCAACATATTTAACACAGAAAAACTAACATCTAACATAGGATCAAAAGTCAGATTTTGTTTTAGGGTTTATACCTCTTATGAACAATCCTTGATTCTGTGCTTCTGATTTGCTTATGGATTTCGTGGGGCTGGTACTTGGGACTGAAATGCTACTAGAATTCGTGCCTTGGAGAGAGAGATAGAGTTTGGCTAGGTTTTAAAACTCAAATGAGCCAATCTTTGCCATTTTACTTGCTTTAATTACTTCCAATTGATTCTTGTGGTTGAGAATGTTGTTATGTGGCTTCAATTGACTGATGAAAGGTGTTTGGTAAGGGCTTAAGGGATGTGGCACAATTCTTGACCATAACTATATTTACTTTAAATTTTAAGAAAGGGTATTTTGGTCATTTGCATTGTTATTTTAAGGGTATACTTGTCTATGGTGCTTGAATCTAGGTTTTAATCACTAGATTTTAAACATTAAGGTTTCCCAAATAATTTCTAGGGTTTAAAAAATTAAGATTAAAGTTCAATAAAATTTTAATTATAACTTACTAATTAAAATTAGGGGTTTTAATAGAAAATTAGGGTTTTTAAAAATACATAGGGTTTCTTGATATAATCAGGGTTTCCCAAATTATGAATTAGGGTTTCCTAATTAACATAGTTATTTACTAAAATAATAATTAGAGTTACCATTTTAGCAATTAGGGTTTCAAATTAGAAATTAGGGTTTCTAATTTACAATTAGGGTTTCTAGATTTTAATTAGAGTTTACCTAATTAATTATTGTAAGAATGGTCATAATTCACGTACCACAATTTCCTACCAATCACAAACTCCAGTTTGAGTTTCAAGTTAGGGTTTTCCCACAGTAAAACTAGGGTTTTGACATTAAACACCATAATTGACCAACCATCCTCAATAAATTAATTCTTGAACTTGTTTTATTGAATTCTTATATCATTGTCATCATCCTCATGTTTATATTTTTTTTGAAAGTCATCTGTGGCCTGTAGTGCATAGATGGACTTGGTATGATTATGACCAGGGATTATTCGGTATAATTATGACCGTAATGTTACAAATGATGTGGTAAAAGTCCTCATTGGCCCGTAGTGCATTGATGGACATTTGTTGGCATGATCATGACCATTGATGAATACACGAATGTCTTTGGCCCGTAGTGCATGGATAATTTGTGGTCATGATACTAAAGAATATCCTTGGCCGTAGTGTAGGGGTGATTCGGTGATGTGAATTATTTATTAAGCTGAGTCCCAGCGATAAAAGTGATGAAAAACCTTTTAAATCATAAAAGATAGTATATTTTATTCTCTACTTGACTCTTTTAATGGATTGCTTGTTTCGCTGCAGTTAAATTTGATGTTGTTATATTTTATCAGTTTAACACTGTTGAAGGCTAATGATAATTTATTTTGCATTATCTTAGTCATAATATTTCTTACTGGGCTAGTTGAGCTCACCCTTTCTTTCACTGTTCTCTTCAGGAAATGAAAATATAGCTGGGACGAGTCGGGGAACGGAGTGATGGTCTAGAGGATAGCATTAGTAGTCCTCACTATTCTGTGAAATAGTGTATTAATAAATGTATTCAGGACTTATTTTGAGTTTTAATACTGTCTAGAAGACAATGTTTGTATTAAAACTCACAGCTTATGTTGTATTGTTCAGAGGCTTTTATGCAATTCATGCAACATCAGGCGAGAGCGGCTCCTGTCCAAAATGTAGGTGGAAACACTGTAAACTCTCGGACGGTCACCGCTAGACAGTTCAAGGAGCTGGGACCACCGGAGTTTATTGGAGAGCCAAAACCACTTAAGGCGGAAGCATGGATAAAGTAGATCACCAAGATATTTGATGTCTTGGGATGCTTGAGGAGCAAAGGTTCCTTCGCCACCTTCATGTTGCGTGAAGAGGCGATTCTTGGTGGGAATCAGAAAAGCATTACCAACTGGCCTTTTCGAGATGTCTTGGGAGAAGTTCCAAGAGCTATTCAACGACAAGTACTTTCCCGAGAGTATTCGACACATAAAAGAGGTGGAGTTTATCAAGTTGGAACAAAATAATATGACCGTGTCACAATACGAGGCTAAATTTGCGGAGGTATCCCGGTTTGCATCCTATTTGGTCGATAATGAGGAGCGAATGACGCGAATGTTTTAAGAGGTTTAAAATCGGAATACGTCAATATCTTATTTCTCATAACCTGTGTTTGTACTCAGATGTTGTAAATAGGGCTTAGTTATTGGAGCGCGATAATGAGTCAACGCAACCAAGAGAAAGCGGTAACAAAGATGAAAATACCAATGGTATCGGTCGTGGAAATCGGTGATAACAAACGTGGAGGAATCAACATGCGAAAATGGTAACCACTTCGGTGGTAATCATGGCCAAGACAAAGAAAATGGACATTTCAAGAAAAGAGATTCAACAATGATGGAAAGAGCGTCGACCAAAGATGCTTAGTGGTTAAGGAAAGAGAACGACCACCTATCATATGCTTCAAATGCGGAGGGGAGGGACATATCAGTCCAAACTGCGCGATGCCATCCAAAGCGTGTTATAATTGTGGAAGAGAAGGTCACCTAGCCCGATTTTATCATTCACCGAAGACAAGTTCAGCTAGGATGGAGGCACCACAGGCCGTCCCAGAAAAGTCAAAGTCAGTGGTGCAAGGGAGAGCATTTGTTGTGACCTCCCAGAAAGCAAGGAATCCGACTTGTTCCCGCTATATTCTCGCCTCCTGAGAGGAAAAATGGAATAAAAAGGAAAAGGGTGAGCTCAACTAGGCCAGTAAAGAATATTATGACTAAGATAATGAACAAAAAATTATTGTTAGCCTTCAACAAATCAGATAAAATATAATGGACAACAAGTTTTAGATCAATATTCGCAGCGAAAATAACAATTTATTAGAAGAGTTAAGTAGAGAATGAAGTCTACTATCTTCTATGATTTAAAACTCCATCATCAATATTTTATCCCTGTAACATCATTTAATATACATCTTGAACCAAATATTCATCTTTGCACTATGGGCCAAAGATATTCATTTGTATCACCAGTTGATCATGTTCATCTCAACACCTGTCCATCTTTACACTATGGGCCAAAGATATTCATCAGGTAATCATTCATCTTTGCACTACAAGCCAAAGATATTCAGTTATATCACAATTTAGGACTGAGGATGATGAAAAATATCTTAAAGAAAATGAATCAAGTGATATAAAAGGACAAAGATTAGGGATTCATACTTCAGTTTATCCAAGTTCAAAAATACTCCATAATAATTAATTGTGGAGAAAAATTTGAGAATGAAGATCAAAACATGGATACAATCAAAGATAGTAACCAAAATAGACAACTTGGACAAAAAAAAGAAAATTTAATTTTTTGTGAATAATTATCGTTTTAAGTGAATAATTAATCGTATATTATCGTGAATAGTCTTTGTATCGTAAATAGTAACCCCAAACACGAAAAGGTAGAAATTTCACAAGAAAAATCATACTTAAATGAATAGTACTAAATGAATAGTTTCGTATTCGTGAATAGTGTCATATACGTGAATAGTACCGTATACGTGAATAGTAACCTCGACATGAAAAGGTAAATTTTTTTTAATAAAATTCATACCAATATTTCGGCATAATGATATTGAACGAAATAACATCATTTACGAAGAAAATAACATCCCTTATGTAAGACCCCGAATTTTACGAAATAAAAGTATTCAATTTTCTGATAATTGTTATTCTATTTAGTAAATGGTTAAATTGTTAAAAGGTTAAAGTTAAGGGTGATATTTAAAAATTTTGCAAAGTAAACAAGTTGATATTCGTTGTGTCGGGGAATATTCGATTGGTCGGGGAATATTCGTTTTAATAGGGAATATTCGTACGACGACACCATCATTGGTGGACCCCATAACGAAATAATTGTCGGAGTTAGAAAATGACAGAAATATCTTTTTATAAAAATAACGGCGAAAGTTTTATCGTTAACTGTTGAAATACCCGGTTGTAAAAATACAGTAATACGCGTGGTTGCATAGTAGCACACATTATTGATTATTGATGCTTACGTAAGAATCCACTCAGTTTACTCAATTATTACTACATTAATTGTTGAATAATATCTCACGTTATTTGATTCAATTATTGTCACAGTATCATCTGCATAATATTTTATATTATTAAATCAATAATTAAGACAACAAAATTATTCATATTATTATTTGCAATATTGACAATGTCTAGAAGTTCTGTCAAGGAAAGGTTTGGTCACCTAATTGCGCGCCAATAAGGAGAAATCCCTATCGGAAAGCCCCCTCTTTCCTGGGAACGACCTGGTTGTGAAATATTGTGAGTTATAATATTAGTGATGAGTAATTGTTGAAGTATTAAGAATGTGTTTATTGAAGATAAGTGAATTACAAAAGTTTGAGGGGAATAATGCAAACTTGGAAAAACTTTAGGGGTACCAAAGTGTAATAAGTTAAATCAATCTGGACCATTGGTGGTGGTTTTAATAGTAAATCAATCTGGACCATTGATGATGGTTTTAATAGTAAATCAATCTGGACCGTCGGTGGTGGTTTTAATAGTAAACTAATCTGGACCATTGATAGTGGTTTTAATAGTTAATCAATCTGGACCATTGATGGTGGTTTTAATAGTTAATCAATCTGAACCGTTGGTGGTAGTTTTAATAGTAATCAATCTGGACCGTTGGTGGTGGTTTTAAAAGTAATCAATCTGGACCGTCGGTGGTGGTTTTAAAAGTAAATCAATCTGGACCGTCGGTTGTTGTTTTAATAGTAATCAATCTAGACCATCCGTTCTAATAGTAAATCAATCTGGACCGTTCATGAATTAGTTACTATTTAGTCATTTCTCCTATAAATAGAAGCTTAATTCTTCTTTCATTCTCACCAATTCACTGAGACTCACAAGAGAAGCTATAGAGAGATAAACTATAGAGAGAAAGAAGAAGAGTATTCTGCTACTTCACTATTGCAGTATCCGGTCTTCTACTAAGGTAAGGGATGTTATTTTTGTTTGGTGAGGGCTATTATTTGTTGTATTTGTAAGGGGTATTATTTCTTTCGTATTCACAAGGAATAGTACTTTTTCGTATTCATCCTTTAATATGTCGAAATAACTTTTGTCTACGCGATTACGTCATGTATGATGGTGAAAAAATCTATTCTTGATTTAAGTATGTTATTTCTTTTCATCTAAACTTACTATGGTAAGTATTGCTTCTATAATCCCTGAAATTAGTGGGATATCCTTGAAGTTTTGCGCTTCATCCAGTATCGTTTCATTGGAATGTTGATCTGAACTTTCTCATTAAATATCAATATTTTTACCCCGGGGTACTATTCACGGGTTACTATTCACCCGGTTACTATTCACTATAATATTATTCACTCGGGTATTCGGGATATTTTTTATGTCAGGATACTATTCACGGGTTACTAATCACCCGGTTACTATTCACTATAATATTATTCAGTCGAGTATTTGGGGTATTTTTCATGTCGGGTTACTATTCACAAGTTACTATTCATGGGTTACTATTCACTAAATTACTATTCACTCTAGTATTATTCACTCGGGTATTCGGGGCACTTTTCATGTCGGGGTTACTATTCACAGGGTACTATTCCCGAAGTACTATTCACCAAAAAATTTATTTCTTATCTGTCGAAATTATTTTGATACATGGATATTATTCTTGAATTTTACTCCACAAAGCAGTATCATGATGACAATTTGGATATTTTTAAACTCTGGATAAATTTAAAGTCTTTAATATTTATCATTGATCTCACTTGATTGAATCTTTATATCATTGTCATCATTCTCATATTTATATTGTGTTGAAAGGCAACTTTGGCTTACGTGCAAAGATGGACTGTTGATTATTGGTTTTACAGTTATATATCTTTTGCTTATGTGCATAGATGAACAGTTGATTGGTATGATTATGACCAGGGATCATTCGGTATAATCATGACCCGTAATGTTACAAATGATGTGGTTAAAGTCCTCATTGGCCCATAGTGCATTGATGGACAGTTTTTGGTATGATTATAACCAGGAATTATTCGGTATAATCATGACCATTGTTGAAAATACGAATATCCTTGGCCCGTAGTGCATTATAATTCGTGGTCATAATACTAATGAATATCATTGACCGTAGTGCAGGAATGATTCGATGATGTGAATTATTTATTAAGCTGAGTCTCAGTGATAAAATATTGATTATACACTTTTAATTTGTAGAAGACAATAGAAATCATGCTCTACTTGACTCTTCTAAAATACAGTTGTATGTCTTTGGCCTGTAGTGCAAAGATGAATTGTTAATGAATATCTTTGGCCGTAGTGCAAAGATGAATTTATTAGTATGATTATAAACAAGAATTGTGATTGGGTATAACCATGATTTTTGATGTTTCAGGTAAAGACAGGTGATGAAAATTATCTTCGTCTTGGGTGCGAAGAGGAATTTAGAATCACAATTATGATTATGAGTTATTCACATGATTGTGGACAGGAATTGTTGATTGATGTTACAGGGATAAAACATTGTTGATGGACTTTTAACATGGAGAAGATAATATACCTTATGGTCTATTTGACTCTTCTAATGGATTGCTCGTTCCGCTGCAACAATGGTTGAAAAGTTTTATCATCTACCATATGTTCTAAATCTCTGATTTATTACTAATGAAGGCTATTGATAATTTAATTATCTTTAGTCATGATATTCTTTACTGGGATAGTTGAGCTCACCCTTTTTACTTTACAATTCCTTTCAGGTAATAAGAGTGTAGCTGGGTCGAGCGGGGGTAACAGGGGAATAGATCGGTGGTCTATAGCTGTTGAGGTTCTCCCTAAATAGTATGGAAATAATTTTAGATAAGTTTGTCGTATTGTATACGTCATTTGATATTTAATTTTGGTGAACCGAATAGGGTGAGGTGAACCCAACTTTGGAAGGGTGTTTTGCCACTAACATATAAGATGTCTAATGAGATACAACCTCGTGTTATCATAAGACATGGTTGTGCACATCCATTTGTTGAGTATATCTACGAGAACTACCTATATGATCTTGGAGTATATTTGAAATATAATTTTCACTTGGAGACAACGGAGATAATTATATGTCAAGAGAAGACTCACCATTGGAAAGAAGATGATAGTAATCTTCTTGTTTTTCTTTGGGGACTTTTGGGTCAACCAAGGATAATTCTGTGGACATATGATATCTATCATAACCTAGACGCATGGCCTCCCATGTACGAAGGTTTCCTTGAGCACTTCCTAAAGATTTTAATTTCTAAAACAGTTTTTGACTGTACTTTTATGTAAAGTAACATTGTAAGGTTTTGGTCGAGGCACCAGGAGAGTTACATACATTTGTATTAAAACTCACAGCTTATCTGTTGTCGTACTCTGCACGACAGTTCAATAGTTGTATAAATGAAGTTTGTATTTGATTTTTATAGTGCGATATCTGGCAACTCAAGATAGGTGATGTATACCTATTTTAGGGGCGTCACACCTTACCTCAAAAGAACAGTACTTCTGACTGAAATATCGGATATAATGTTAAAAAAACTTGCACTGAATAGCAACTCTCAAAGTATCTAAATACTCATAAAATACGCTCGATATTATAGAGAGAGAAAGCTTCTGATTCTAATGTGATTTTCAATTCTAACTAAGCACCATATTTATAGAAAAATGCCAGAATGCCAAAGCAGACTAAAATTTAATAAAATAATATTTTAATAAAAAAAATTCATGCACACCTCTTGACTAAACTCGGCACACCACAAGTGGGGCCCACCAAATTCAAAAAATTCTACAACAACCAAAAGTGGGGCCCACCCATGTTTTTAATAAAAATATTTATTTCTGAAACTTTAATAATTCATAATAAATAGCCAAATTCCAAACAGAAAATGACCGAAATCTACATACAGATGATTTTTAATACCTTCATTCCGATAAAATACTGATAAAACACCTCAACATTAATTCATTCATTTATATCCACATAAAATAAATATTTCCTTATCATATAAATCAATAATTATTTATTCACAAATAATTTTACAGAATCACAATAATGATAACCAGGTCGTTCCAAGGAAAGAGGGGGCTTTCCGATAAGGATTTCTTCTTACTGGCGCACAATTAGGTGACCAAACCCTTTTTCTAAACAGAACTTCCTTAGACATTGCCAATAATGTTATATAATAATATTATTCAAATAATATAAATTATTGATATGATAATGGAAAATAATGTGCAGTGATAATTATTGAATCAACAATAATATAAAATATCAACGCAGCAATTATTGAATCAATAAATTAAAATATTGAACAGTAATTACTGTAACAATTATTGAGTAGTGTCTTCTTACGTAAGAATCAATAATCCAAAAATATTGTGCAATACCGTGTGCTACTGTGCAACCACACGTATTACTGTACTTTAACCACCGGGTATTCCAACAGTGTTAATGGTAATAACTACGTCGTTATTTATAAAAAAACTCAAACTTATCATTTTTTTCATCTGACAATTTTCCATTATGGGGCCAACAATTAGTTGCGTCATCATACGAATATTTCCCGATAGCGAGAATATTCCACGACCAAACGAATATTCCCCGACAACAATGAATATTTTATAACCACTTGCTTATTTTGTAAAATTTGCACATTTCACCCATAACCAAAGCATTATATCAAATTAACACCTTATTATTCAAAAATAATAATTAGAGGAAATTCAATTTTATTTATAAAAAGTTGGAGTCTTACACTCTTCCCCACCTCACAAGTATACTAGAGACCCAACTCCCAGCTTACCTCTCTAAGACTGTGGTCATAGTCAAAGAATTACTCGTCTTTCTCAAAGATACATAAAAAAACTAACTCTATACTTTTCCCTTTTACAAAGTGTTTGACAAAAATTTTCTTCTCGCTTTGCATCGAATTAAACCACATGCTCCACCGCTTGTGTGGGCCCCCGTCAATTCCTTTGAGTTTCATTCTTGCGAACGTACTCCCCAGGCGGGATACTTAACGCATAAGCAGATATATATTAAAGATTAAATAAATTTTATATTTAAGGCTTCTCAAATAAGCACATAGCAGTTAAAAAGAAGATATATTTATAAAAGTTCAGAGACTTTTATACTTGAGAAAATATGCTTCTTTGCAAACACATATTAATTTATTCTTAGATCAAATAATGCTTCTATATAAGAAAATATATAAATTTATGCACGGCTATAAAAGTTTAAATGATTTTTATATTTGTGGGAGAAATGTTTCTTGAATAAGCCAGTATATACCATTAAGCTTGATTTAAATGTGTTTTTGAATAAGCATATATATAACTTTTGTTATGATTTATAAAGATTTAATGTTTTTTTATAAAAAAGAATGTGTTTCTATGGAAAACAAATTTATCTTTAATTTTAGGTATAAAAGTTTAAATAACTTTTATAGTTATGTTTCTTGTTAAGCAGATAAATTCACATAAGTTTGTGATATAAAAGTTTAAATAACTTTTATATTATGCAACAAGTATTTTATGAGTAAATGATTTTATGCTCAAATAGTTGCAATGACAAATATCAAGTATAATAAATTAAATAGTTAAATGATACTTGATATAACAAATAAATTTGTTAAACTCGAGAATATATATAATGATATATTTTATCTATCATGTGAATATTAAATAAGGTCACTTAGAACTTTAAACACCGTTCAAATGATATTCTTGTTCAAGGAATATCTCCAAAGTGCGGTATACATATCTAAAACTGACATAATTTAAAGTTTTACTATTAATATTTATATAAATATTTTCGATAGATCACTTTAGAACTTTAAACACCGTTCGAATGGTATTCTTGTTTAAGGAATACCTCCAAATTGAGGTATTTAAAATTGATGTACTTTACGATATCTATATAAATAAATTATATCGACAAAGAGACACTTGTAACTTTAAACACCATTTGAATGATATATAATATTTTCAAAGCACGGTATCTAAAATTGACTTTTTATTTATATGAATAGATGAAATATAGATACATATAAATGTGTATAACAATTTATATTTGTATATCTATAATTATGCACACGTGTGAGATAATAAAAATAAATCAATTCAAGAACTTATGTCAAAATAATTTGACCAAATTTTCTCTTCTTCAAGAAATCAAAACTTTGAGTAGAAGAGAGATAAAGTTTCTTTAGAGAGAGTATGTAGGCAAGGAAGAATGAACTTTTCTTTTCTTGTAAATTGGCAAGTTAGAAATGAAGAAAAACTTTCCTATTTATAGAAAATTCTTTGCTAAGGGCATACTTATCATTTGGAAGCTCTTTTAAAAAATCAAAGGCTAGGATTTCTTTAGTTCAAAATCAAAGGCTATGATGGATTAAAAAGTAGTCACATTGACTCTTAATGAAAATACACTTACTTTTTAATCAAATGCTAAGATTTCTTCATTTTCAAATCAAAACCTATGATTGATCAAAAAGTAGTCACATGGATTGACCCTTAAAGAAAGCATACTTACTTTTTAATCAATGGCTAGTATTTCTTTCTTTTAAAATCAAAAGCTAGGATTGATCAAAAAGTAGTCACATGGATTGGCCTTTAAAGAAACACAAACTTCCATAAACTAGCACATTCTCAATTTGATCTTCCCTCTCAATTTTTGGATAACACATGCACAATTAATTCAAGCATTCCATGTTTATCATTTGATATTAATTATTTAAGTCAAGAAAACATTAATTCAATAAGATTTAAAATAACTTTGGTCAAAGTAAATAAGATAATTAAAATCAA
The DNA here is from genome assembly GCA_020205605.1 of Panax ginseng. NCBI lineage: Eukaryota > Viridiplantae > Streptophyta > Magnoliopsida > Apiales > Araliaceae > Panax > Panax ginseng. The sequence goes on from CM035148.1 coordinate 45,345,541, forward strand.
TTATAATAAAAATCCTATGAAGAGGATTCTAATATTTACTTAACCTATTTACTAACTATTGTTATCATCAAAATAAACCTAAAAGTTGGAGACCCAATAATATCCCCCTTTTTGATTATGACAATCAAATAAAAATATTTTCTTTAATAGCTCACCCTAAGTTTATGCATACACTTTTAAAAAAAATATTTTTGAAAATTAATCACATAGCAGCATATATAACATGGCAGAATAATTTTTCAGCATATATGGCAGAATATGGCAATATATAGCAGAACATGACAAAATAACCCATCTATATTTTCTTATCCCCATTTGTCAGCATAAAAAATAACGGGGGATCTGAAAAGTAGTGTTTTTCATAAAATAATGTACTTTTTAGAATCTGCAGAAAAATGGTTACTATCTGAAAAGTAGTGTTCTGAGTGATTCAATGGTTTTAAACAAATCTCGAAAATAATCAACGACTGAGATGGATTTTGACTTCACAAGGTTGAGATTTGTTTTTGACTTTAGATCGAACGGTAGAAAGCTTGAATGATTGAATCCATGTGGTTGTTCATTATTGGTCCAAATCAGTATACAAGGATGAATGTTATTTACTGTTAGATTTATACATACTCAAATAAATAGTCCAGATTAAATCTATTATATATTAAATATATTTAAATATTAAATATTAGATAAAAACATAAATATTATTTTTTTAATTATATTTATATATTTTAAAAACTATATTTATCTAATAAAAATTTGCATAATTAAATATTAAATATTTCTACTATGTTCTAATTAATTAATAATCCTTTAAACACACACACACACACACACACACACACACACACACACACACATATATATATATATATATATATATATATATATATATATATATATATAAATGCCTAAATAATTATGAGAATATTAACAGATGCCACTTGTACTTTAACGATCATGATGACCTGCATAGTCGGAATCATTTTCACCTTGTTTAATTCACAATCTTAGGAAGAAGTTTAATTCTCCCATCATACCATTTCAAATTCCTTACTCATGCTTTCAAAAAAATCATTGAATAAAGTAATATTAGTAAACCCAAAAGTGATGTTGTCATTTACTTTTACTAGAGTCAGCTGCAAGACATACCTACAACATATACAAATTTCATGAACTGGTACCCTTTAATAAGAAGGGTCCTTTGGGTAAGTTTTTCATTTTGTATAAGAAGTATTTGTTTTTTCCTTTACAAAACGAGGTACAGAATAATCAGTCTTAGTAGACACAAGCATTTTATGAGTAGCAGGTCTATAAAGTGCATGATTTATTTTATTTTTATATCCTGAAAAACTTTGATAAAAATTTCTATAAGATTTTTGACTTTTATTTTCTTATAATTATAAAACTCTTTCTCTGTATTTTTAATAATTGATGAAGTGTAAGTTCCTTTTGGCACCCAAATTATTTTTCCTTTATAGTTTCCATTTCGAGCATTACACATGTGAATGGAATGACCATTTCTGTTACAATAAGAGCATTTAGTAAACGGAGATGTACGAATTGCTTTTTCTTTACTTTTAACATGAAAGAGTCCTTTATCTTTTGTTTTACTAGATTATCTAATATATCCTAATTCTTCCTTGTTAAATCCACATCTTTTTTGATTAAGCATGATATCAAGGTTCTCTTTTCCTTTTGTGAATTTAAGAACTATAGTGTTTAAATCGTTACGTTCTTTAGTTAAAATTTTAATTTGATTTATTAAAGAAGAATCTTCACTCTATTTTTCTAATTTTATCTTTAGAGATGAATATTCAAACTTGAGATTTTTAATATCTTCACTTAACATTTGATTTTGTATTTGAGTAGCTTCATTAATTACAACAAATGTTGAATTTTCAACTTCGAGATTTTCAATAGAAATAATAAATGTTGAATTTTCTATCTCAAGATTTTAGTTTATTTTTCTTAATTTTTCTAATTCTTCCTTTAATAATAAACTTTCTGAAAAATCATTTTTTCTTTTTCTTCTTTTAACCTTTCATTAACCATATTTAAATTTGAATTTTTTATTTTAAGATTTTTATTACTTTTAATTAACTTTTCTAATGAGATTTTTAATTTAATAAAATCTTCTTTAGTAATATAATTATTTTTATATAAACAGTTATAAGCTTATTATAGTTCATGATGTTCTTTACTTATATTATCTAAAATATGTGCAATAAATGAAGTACTAGGTAAATAAAAGTCAAAATTTACCACAGATCTTGGTGATGAATCATTATCTGTAATTAAGCATAGATTTGCACTTTCCTCGGTTTGATTATCAGTTTCTTTTTCTCCTTGTGCTTTTGGCTCAAGGACATGTTTGCCTTTGAAGTTGTTGTTTGTCTTTAAACAACCTTTTTCATATTTTCTAACTTTGCTTTAGATCACTCTCCTGAGTTGTTTTGATTAGAGAGAAACTTCATTATTATCTAAACTCTGGAGTTTTTCATTTAAATCCTTATTATTGCTTTCTACAAGTAGAGCTTTGAGAGCATTTCCTTTCTTCTTGAGATTTGTATCCGATCCTGCTTTTTTGACTAACATGTTGACTTTGTGGGCATGAAGATTTTCAACAAGGCTATCAAGAGGATAAGTAGTTAGATATTTTACTCAAAACAATTGCAATTGTAAAAACTGTAAACTATATATTAAGCACTATTAACTATTAAAGTTGTTAATTTCAATAATTAAATGAATTACATTTATTTTTATTTTTATTTATAAAACTAAACTTTAAAAATTCAAAATAAGACCCATAATGTCAAAACGGAGTATCAAAATACAATGTGGTTGACCCATTCGGCAAGAGGTTTGATGATGTGGGTAAAAATAATACACCAATGACCCTTTATATTTGCGTTTTGACTTAAGTATCAAATATTCTTCCTGAAATTCTGAATTCCGAAGTACCTTTTGCATGTTATCTGGCGAGATCGAATTGTTTCACAAATCCCCATCTATCAATACAGTCCCTTATTTAAGCCCACATAATATCACATAATATTTAAAAATTTAACATGTTTAAGTATTTAAAGATTTATAATTTAATTTATCCAGAATTTAATATTGTCCAAATTGTCAACATGATACTGCTTTGTGGAGTAAAATTCAAGAATGATACTGTATCAAAAATGATTTAGACCGAAAAGAAATCAATTTTGTTATGAATAGTACTCCGGGTGAATAGTACTTCAGGAATAGTACTTTGTGAATAGTACTTTGTGAATAGTACCGTATAAATAAATAGTACTCATGGACAGTACTCCGACATGAAAAACTTAAAATTTAACAAGAATGTGCAAAAAATATCCTTGTGAAGCGATACTAGATGAAGCGCAAATTTCAAGGATATTCTACTAATTTCACAGAGTATAGAAGCAATACTTTAACAGAATGATGGTATAATCAGGAATACGAGACGAAATAATATTACTCGCATACTACAGAGTATGGAAGAAAATATTATTCCTTTGAATACTGAACAAAATAATATCCCTTACCTCAGAAGAAGACTAGATACTGGAATAGTGAGGTAGCGGACTTCTCTTCTACTTTCTCTCTAAAGCTTCTCTCTATAGCTTCTCTTTCTATAATTGCTCTTCTGAGTCTTAGTGAATTGGTGAAAATGAAAGAAGAATGAGTTTCTATTTATAGAAACACATAGTTTCGATAATTGCACGTTTTGGGGCACGAAATATTACAGTATAATACATTCATCTTTTCTTTCATTTTTAATTTATCCCTGCAAGTATTATCAAACTTGCACCACCTCCCCTAATAGTACATCTTGTGAATCAATAGTACAATCATGTGAATCAATAGTACAATCATGTGAAAAATATAATTACAGTATAGTACCTTCATCTATACCTCCATTTTTAATTTAGTCATGCAAGTATTATCAATCTTGCACCACCTCCCCTAATAGTACATGCATGTGAATCAATAGTACACACATGTGAACAAATAGTTATAAGCATGTGAATTAATAGACATTAATTGCTTATTTATCCGATTAATTACCCGATTGGTCAATATAACCTCCAGACATCTATTATTATCGAAATAAATGTTGATTTCCTCTAACACTAATAATCCCAACATAATGAAAATATCAATTTCATCTTTAATTAATACGAACTTATTCATTATTAATATTATAACTCACAATATTTAACAACCAGATCATTCCCAATAAAGAGGAGGCTTTTCGATAAGGATTTCTCCTTATTGACGCGCAATTAGGTGACCAAACCTCTCATTGACAGAACTTTCTAGACATTGTCAATATTGCAAATAATAATATGAATAACTTTGTCGTCTCAATTATTGATTTAATAATATAAAATATTATGTAGATGATACTGTGGCAATAATTGAATCAATAATATAAAAGATATTATGCAGCAATTACTGTAGCAATAATTGAGTATAACTGAGTGACTTCTCACGTAAGCATCAATAATCAATATCGTGTGCTACTATGTAACTTTTACCACCGGGTATTACTGTACTTTTACCACCGGGTAGTTCAACAGTGTAACGGTAAAACTTTCGCTGTTATTTTTATAAAAAGATAATTATGTCATTTTCTAACTACGAAAATACCTCCGTTGTGGGGTCCACCAATGATTGTGTCGTCGTACGAATATTCCCTGTTAAAACGAATATTCCCCGACCAATCGAATATTATATAACCACTTGCTTACTTTGCAAAATTTGTAAATAATACCACAACTATAACATTATATCAAATCTACACCATAATATTCAAAAATATATTTCGAGAAAAAATTAATCTTTATTCATAAAAGTTGGGGTCTTACAACCTCCCCTTCTTATGAAATTTCGTCCTTGAAATTAGGGTGCGTACCTGGTATGTCGAAGAGGTGAGGATACCTTGACTTCATTTCAGATTCCAACTCCCAGGTCATTTCCTCAACATCGTGGTTTCTCCACAAAACTTTGACTTGAGGTATAACCTTGGAGCTTAGAATATGATCCTTCTTATCCAAAATTTTAACAGGTACGTCTTCATACGTTAAATCTTCCGCTATCTCCTCCAGTTCTAATTCAATAATGTGGTTCGGGTCTTTCACATATTTACGTAACATAGATATGTGAAAAACGTTATGAACACGAGACATACTTGGCGGTAAGGCGAGTCTATAGGCCAGAGTTCCTACTCGATCGAGGATTAAAAATGGGCCAATGAATCGAGGATTGAGCTTTCCTCTCTTTCCAAATCTTGTAACTCCTTTCCATGGAGAAACATGTAACAACACATGATCCCCAATATTGAATTCCACGTCCTTTCGATGAAGATCAGCATAACTCTTTTGTCGATCTTGTGAGGTTTTTATATGTTGTCGGATCATTTGAATCTTTTCCGTAGTTATACGTACTAACTCTGGTCCCAAAAATGTTGCTTCACCCACCTCATCCCAGCATACCGGAGAACGACACTTTCTTCCATACAACGCCTCAAATGGAGCTATGCCAATACTTGCTTGATAACTGTTGTTATAGGAAAACTCCACCAATGGTAAGAACTTGTCCCAATTTTCTTTGAAGTCAAGGACACAGAGTCTTAATAAATCTTCAAGAGTTTGAATAGTCCTCTCCGACTGCCCATCCGTTTGAGGATAATATGCTGAACTAAATCGTAAATCCGTGCCCATAGCTTTTTGCAAACTAACCCAAAATTATGAAGTGAATCTTGGGTCTCGATCAGAAACTATGGATACTGGCATACCATGCAATCTTATAATCTTGTTTATGTACATACGAGCAAGACGTTCAAGTGTATACATTTCTCGTATCGGTAAGAAATGAGCAGACTTGGTCAATCTATCAACAATGACCCAAATCGTATCTATGCCTTGAGAAATCTTGGGAAGACCAGTAACAAAATCAATGGTAATGTGCTCCCACTTCCATTCTAGAATTTCAAGTGGTTGCAATGGACCTTTTGGTACTTGATGCTCCGCCTTGACTCGTTGACAAGTTAGACACCTTGAGATAAACCCCGCTATCTCTCTCTTCATATTGCTCTACCAAAATGTATGTCGAAAATCATGATACATTTTGGTACTCCCAGGATGGATTGCAAATGGTGTGTTGTACGCCTCCATCATGATTTTATACTTCAAGTCAGAATCGTTAGGAACACAAAGTCTGGAGTTGACTCGAAGTATTCCTTCTTCATCAATTCTTGCTTCCGGAATAACACCTTCTTGTACTTTCTTCCTCATACGCATCAGCTCTAGGTCTATAGCTTGAGCAACTTTAACTTTATCAATTAAATTTGGTTCTACTCGTATATTCGCCATCATCACATGGGTCCCTGGAGTCTTTAACTCTATCTCCATCCTTTGTAAGTCATACAAAATGGGCCTTTGCGTTGACAATATCGCACTCGTACCCGCATATGATCTTCTACTCAATGCGTCAGCTACTACGTTCGATTTTCCAAGATGGTATTGAATGGTATGATCGTAATCTTTCAATAGCTAAAGCCATCGCCGTTGCCACATGTTGAGTTCCTTTTTAGTGAAGAAATATTTGAGGCTTTTATGATGCGTATAGATCTCCACCTTCTCTCCATACAAGTAATGCCTTCAAATCTTAAGCGCAAAAACGACAGCTGCCAACTCTAGATCATGAGTATGATAATTCCTCTCATATTCTTTGAGGTGTCGTGAGGCATAGGCTATGACTTTCCCATGTTGCATGAGAACACATCCTAAACCCTTGCCTGAAGCATCACTGTAGATGACAAATCTCTCCGAGCCAGATGGTATTGTGAGAATAGGTGCTGAAATGAGTCTCCTCTTGAGTTTTTGGAAACTCTTCTCACATTCCTCGCTCCAACCGAATTTTTTATCGTTCCGAGTCAGCTGAGTTAATGGAGTAATGATTCGAGAAAACCCTTCTACAAATCTCCAATAATAACTAGTTAAGCTGAGAAAGCTACGCACTTCGATTACTGACTTAGGTTACTCCCAGCTTTGAATTGCTTCAATCTTTGCCGGGTCAACAGATATTCCATGATTTGATATCACGTGCCCAAGGAATACTACTTCCTCAAGCCAGAACTCGCATTTATTCAACTTGGCATATAACTTGTTTTCACGAAGCTTTCGGAGTATCAACCTCAAGTGTTGCTCATGATCTTCACGTATGGCTTTTGGAGTAAATGAGGATGTCATCAATAAAGACGACCAAAAAGTGATCTAAATATTCCTTGAATACTCGGTTCATCATATCCATGAAGGCAGCAGGAGCATTAGTCAATCCAAAAGACATGACTAGTAATTCGTAATGCCCATACCGAGTTCTGAAAGAAGTCTTTGGAATGTCATCAGTTTTAATCTTCAATTGATGATATCCAGAACGAAGATTGATCTTTGAAAAGAATTTTGCGCCTTGTAACTGGTCAAATGGGTCATCAATGCGAGGCAACGGGTATATATTTTTGATGGTAACATGATTCAACTCCCGATAATCAATACAAAGTCGCATACTTCCATCTTTCTTTTTCACGAATAGAACAGGAGCACCCCAAGGAGACGTACTAGGTCGAATGAAATCGATGTCTAACAATTCATGTAGTTGGATTTTTAACTCCTGAAGTTCAATAGGAGCCATTCGATATGGGGCTTTGGAAATGGGTTTTGTACCGGGTTCAAGGTCGATACCAAACTCAATTCACGCTCCGGGGGTAGGCCAAGAAGTTCTTCGGGGAATACGTCAGGAAATTTATTAACAATAGAAATGTCATTCAAATCTGACGTATTTTTGTTTAAATCTGTGACATGAGCTAAGAAAGCTTGACATATGTTTTTCAATAAACGAATAACTTTATGGCTTGAGATGACCGTGATTGATTTTAATGGTTTGGTCGCTTGAATTCGCATAATAGGTTGATTAGGAATATGAAAGCTAACAACCTTACGAAAACAATCAATTTTAGCATGATGAGTAGTTAACCAATCAATCCCTAGAATCACGTCAAATGCAAGTATTTTTAAGGAGATAAGATCGACAGGTAACGTGCGGTTACCGATGTGAATCAAACAAGACTTATAAACAATAGATGTAATGAAGGTTTCTCCCAACGGAGTTTTAATACGTAAGTCAAAGTCTAATTTCTCTGGAGTCAAATTTAAATGTTGAGCGCAAGTAGGAGAAATAAAAGAATGGGTAGAATCGGTATCAAATAAGGTATAGACTTCGCTAGAGTTTATGATTAGCTTACCTGTGATCACCTCATTCAGATTCCTCACTTTTTGGGAGGTTACGACAAACGCTCTCCACTGAGCTACCGGTTTTGTCTTGTCTGGGACGGCCTTTGATGCCTCTATCCCAGCTGGACTTGACTTCGATGCACGATAAAATCGGGCAAGGTGACCTTCTCTTCCGTAATTATAATATGCTTTGGATTGCTGTGTACAATTCGGACTGATATATCCCTCCCCTTCGTATTTGTAACATACGATTGGCTGTCGTTCCCCTTCCTTAACAACAGGTGCTGGTGATGACGTCTTTCTATCATTGTTGAATTTCCTCTTCTTGAAATTTCTACTTCTATTATCTTGGCCATGATTACCACCGAAGTGGTTACCATTTCTGGCATGTTGATTCCCTCCACGTTTGTTCTCACCGCTTCGATGACTGCTACCACTAGTATTATCATTTTGACGACTGCTCTCTCTTGGTTGGATTGACTCGTTATCGTGCTCCAATAACTAAGCCCTATTTACAACATCTGAATACAAACACAGTATATGAGAAATTAAGTATTGATGTATCTCGGGTTTCAAACCTCTTAAAAACATCCGCGTCATTCTCTCCTCATTATCAACTAAGTGGGATGCAAACCGGGACAACTCGGCGAACTTAGTTTCGTACTGCGACACTGTCATATTGTTTTGCTCCAGCTTGATAAACTCTACTTCCTTCATGTGACGAATACTTTCTGGAAAGTACTTATCGTTGAACAGTTCTTGGAACTTCTCCCAAGACATCTTCAGTGCGACAGGTTGAGTACGCTTTACTAATTCCCACCAGTAATCTGCCTCTCCTCGCAACATAAAGGTGGCAAAGGGAACCTTTTGCTACTCGGAGCATCCCAAGACATCAAATATCTTGGTGATCTGTTTTATCCACGTCTCCGCCTTAAGTGATTTTGGCTTTCCAATAAACTCTGGTGGTCCCAGCTCCTTGAATAGTTTAGCGGTGACCGTCCGAGAGTTTCCAGTGTTTCCACCTGTATTTTGAACAGGAGCCGCTCTCGCCTGATGTTGCATGAATTGCATAAAGCCTCTGAACATCCCATCGTTCATCATTTGGTCAGCGTTGTTGTTTTCTTGAGGATTATTGCCATCCTGATGCACATTAGCCTGGGTATTGATCATTGGTGACTCAATGGTCTCATGTGCTTCATTGCTTATCTCAACATTTTCGGATGCCATTTTTAAATACTGCCGCAAAACAAGGGTTAAATGATATGTCACATATTATCCCTATACTCTGACCGACCAAATAAATACCAAATAAACTTAGGTAGGTCATACTAGCGATGGAATTTCCCGTCTTTCCCCTCCTAGTTCTAGTCTCACATCTCAGCCAGGGATCATATACCTAAGCTTTGATACTAACTGTGACGCCCCCAAAATAGGTATACATCACCCATTCTGAGTCGCCAAATACATGGTATAAAATTCAAATACAACTTAATTATATAACTGTCGTGTAAAATACGACAAAACATAAGCTGAGAGTTTTAATACAGATATTTTCTTATAGACAGTATTCAAACTCAAATGGAGTCCTCATTACAATTATTATCACACTATTTCACTAAATAGTGAGGACTACTAATGCAAACTGCTGGACCGTCACTCCGTTCCCCGACTAGTCGCAGTTATATTCTCATTTCCTGAAGAGAACAATGAAAACAAAGGGTGAGCTCAACTAGCCCAGTAAGAAATATTATGACTAAGATAATGCAGAATAAATTATCGTTAGCCTTCAACAATGTTAAACTGATAAAATATAATAAACATCAAGTTTAACTGCAGCGGAACAAGCAATGCATTCATCAATTTTATCGCTGAGACTCAGCTTAATAAATAAATCACATCATCGAATCATCCCTGCATTATGGGCCAAGGATATTCATGTAATCATCAATGGTCATGATTATACCGAATAATTCATAGTTATAATCATACCAACAACTGTCCATCAATGCACTATAGGCCAATGATGACTTTTACCACATCATTTGTAACATTACGGGTCATGATTATACCGAATGATCCCTGGTCATAATCATACCAATCGATAGTACATCTATGCACGTAAGCCACATATGACTTTTATCATAATATAAGCATTAGGATGATGACAATGATATAAGAATTCAATTAAAAGTAAGCAAAGGACAAATATTTAAAGATTTATAATTTATTTATCCAGAATTCAATATTGTCCAAATTGTCAACATGATACTGTTTTGTGGAGTAAAATTCAAGAATGATACTGTATCAAAAATGATTTGGACCAAAAAGAAATTAATTTTTGTTATGAATAGTACTCTGGGTAAATAGTACCCGGGTGAATAGTACCCCATGAATAGTACTTTAGGAATAATACTTTGTGAATAGTACTTTGTGAATAGTACATTGTGAATAGTACTGTGTGAATATTACTTTGTGAATAGTACTTTTGTGAATAGTACCGTATAAATGAATAGTACTCATGGACAGTACTCCGGCATGAAAAACTTAAAATTTAACAAGAATATGCAAAAAATATCCTTGTGAAGCGATACTAGATGAAGCGCAAATTTCAAAGATATTCTACTAATTTCACGGAGTATAGAAACAATACTTTAACAGAATGATGGTATAATCAGGAATACGAGACGAAATAATATTACTCACATACTACATAGTATGAAAGAAAATATTATTCCTTTGAATACTAAACAAAATAATATCTCTTACCTCAGAAGAAGACTGGATACTGGAATAGTGAGGTAGCGGACTTCTCTTCTACTTTCTCTCTAAAGCTTCTCTCTCTATAGCTTCTCTTTCTATAATTGCTCTTGTGAGTCTTAGTGAATTGGTGAGAATGAAAGAAGAATGAGTTTCTATTTATAGGAAAATATAGTTTCGATAATTGCACGTTTTGGGGCTCGAAATATTACAGTATAATACCTTCATCTTTTCCTTCATTTTTAATTTAGTCCTGCAAGTATTATCAAACTTGCACCACCTCCCCTAATAGTACATCTTGTGAATCAATAGTAAAATCATGTGAATCAATAGTTCTATACATGTGAAAAAAATAATTACAGTATAGTACCATCATTTATACCTCCATTTTTAATTTAGTCATGCAAGTATTATCAATCTTGCACCACCTCCCCTAATAGTACATGCATTTGAATCAATAGTACACACATGTGAATAAATAGTTATAAGCATGTGAATTAATAACAATTAATTGCTCATTTATCCGATTAATTACCCGATTGGTCAATATAACCTCTAGACATCCATTATTATCGAAATAGATGTCGATTTCCTCTAACACTAATAATCCCAACATAATAAAAATATCAATTTCATCTTTAATTAATACGAACTTATTCATTATTAATATTATAACTCACAATATTTAACAACTAGATCATTCCCAGGAAAGAGGGGGTTTTTCGATAAGGATTTCTCCTTATTGACGCGCAATTAGGTGACCAAACCTCTCATTGACAGAACTTTCTAGACATTGTCAATATTGCAAATAATAATATGAATAACTTTGTCGTCTCAATTATTGATTTAATAATATAAAATATTATGTAGATGATACTGTGGCAATAATTGAATCAATAATATAAAAGATATTATAAATGAATTCATGTAGTAATAATTGAGTATAACTGAGTGACTTCTCACGTAAGCATCAATAATCAATACCGTGTGCTACTATGTAACTTTTACCACCGGGTAGTTCAACAGTGTAACGGTAAAACTTTCGCTGTTATTTTTATAAAAAGATAATTATGTCATTTTCTAACTACGACAATACCTCCGTTGTGGGGTCCACCAATGATTGTGTGTCGTCATTTAATATTCCCTGTTAAAATGAATATTCCCCGACCAATCGAATATTATATAACCACTTGCTTACTTTGCAAAATTTATAAATAATACCCACAACTATAACATTATATCAAATCCACACCATAATATTCAAAAATATATTTCGAGAAAAAATTAATCTTTATTCATAAAAGTTGGGGTCTTACACTTTCATTTTTCCAACTCACTCTCGATTTTCTTTGATTTAGAGTTTCACCCGATTATTCCATACCTAACACAAATAGAAGGATGAATTTAGAGATTATAATCCTAACATGCATATTTAAAACAAACAAAACCAATATAAAATCACATGGAAATATTTAATCTATCCAGTTATTAAAGTCATATTACATTTTGATAAATTAAATAGTTTTACCTAAAGCAACTCCAGTTTATTAAACTTGCCCAGCCAATTTAAATAATATGACACTGCACTGCCCAAATCAATGTTCTGAAACGGTAAAAAGTACAAAATTTCAAGTCTCCAAAACCAAAGATTTCTGAAGAGTTTTGCTCTTAACAGCCTTCTTGTCTCTATTTTTTCTTAAAATAAATTGCAAGTCTCAAAAAGTATCAAGGTAAATCAGAAAACTTAAAATGTTATTATATAGAGGAAGATATTACAAGATGAAAATAATGTGTCCATAAAAATAATTAGAAAAGATAAAGAAGCACTCAACAAAGGCATGTATGCATTTATGTTATTCTCTGGTAATTGAAATATAGCCAATGAAATCTCAACTACTATCAAAATAATTCCTTTATCAAAACTAATAAAGCTGAATCACATACCCACCATATATTGGAAGAAACAAAGATCAAATTAGAGCTTAAATTTCAATATACATGTGTGCATGTTGGAAATGGGTTTGACAATGATAAATATTAAAGCATTTTGATGCTTAATTTAATGTGGGATCCACACTCCGGAAATGTCGGGTCCATGCACTAATGCGTTCTCCTCCGCGAGGAGTATAACGTGGTATATTTATGTGTTCAAATCCATTCAGAATTAAATGAGAAAATTGACTCCAAAGTCACCTACTTGAAATGTTACAAATTGCAAAAGTCCCACATAGGGCATTAGAGGGGAAAATGAAGAATATATATATGAGATGTTTGCTCAATGGGAAGGGCCCCAAGGGGCACCCCACTTTTGTGGAAGGGAGAGGACCTAGCCAAGGCATGGTTCAAACCCACACACGCCGTTTGGTCGTGCTGGGACGGGCCGGACTCGGGTGGGTCATGATATATATATTTTTTGGACAAAATCTATTTAATATTTTATCAGATTTTGTTAAAATGATTATCATGATACTACGTAGTTTTGCCAATGGTAATAAACCGCGCCAACGGAAATAAACTGTGTAAATTACTTATTCGCTCAGATCTTAACTCATTCAGACTCATTCAGTCCTAAACAAACACCCCCTAAGATAGCATTTGTTGCAAAAACGTAGATTTTTTTACTAAAAAAGTATGCAATTATTGCCTTAAAAAATAAAATACAAAAGTAACCATTTTTACCAAATGGATAGACTGTGTTTTACTAAATACACATCAATTTATAGTACCCATGTTGTCTTTTCAAAATGTTGCATCAAAAATATATTTTCCCGTTTTGATTAATTTTTCCCTGCTTCCTATTCCCCAGCTTACTGCAGAGTTCTATTTCCGCTCCTCGCTTCTGCGGTTTATTTCCCGCTCCTGCTTCTGCATGCAATAGTTTCCGCCCGCTTTACGCAATAAAATTGTGCAGTAAGTTTTTTATGTTTTCTTCATGCATGCATTATTATTCATACAGTTCAGTACATAACATAAAGTTGTGTTCGTAGTGTTCTTAATTTTGAAATGCTTCTAATTAAGAACTGAGAATCTGTTTTATCTTGGAAAGTAATTATTCAATTAATCATTTAGTACCTGTGAGTGAATAAATTTGCTTTAAGGAGACTTTGTGAATTCAAAGGACTCGAATTTATTTGTTTATATTTTTCCGGTGTTATAATTTAGTTCTGTTTTATTATATCTATATATATTAAATAATACTATATATATATATATATTACGAAATACAGTGCATACATATACAGGAAGAAACAAAGAGAGATATCAAAACTACTTACCTAATTTGTTTATCGTAACCATAACAATTTCAAAGATGAAGGTTACCTGTAAGAAATTGTGGAAGGAGATTGAGATCTAGATGAATTGTAGCTTTGGTAGAGGTAACTAAAGAACAGAGTGGCGATGGAGATAGAGACGATAGAAGCTGTAGATAAGCGATGACTATTTGGGTAAAAAAAATATTTCTCAGATCTATTAAGCCAATTTAGCCAAATTTTTTTAAAAAAAGAATCGCTCAAATCTATTTAGTCCAATTCAGATTTCAAAACTTGTAAATAAACAGTCTAAATTACTTATTCGCTCAGATCTTAACTCATTCAGACCCATTCAGTCCTAAACAAACACCCCCTAAGAAAGTATTTGTTGCAAAAACGTAGATTTTTTTACTAAAAAAATATGCAATTATTACCTTAAAAAATAAAATACAAAAGTAACCATTTTTACCAAATGGATAGACTGTGTTTTACTAAATACACATCAATTTATAGTACCCATCTTGTCTTTTCAAAATGTTGCATCAAAAATATATTCTCAATGTGTGACATAATTTCAAAAATAAAATTTAAAATATTTTACATGATTAACATATGCCCAGTCCTATATACACTCTCTTTGTTTTAACGTTGTACGATTCAATATTGGCCAAACACAATGATTTTGGGTGGTATAAGTGCCGACGGCTAAGTAGAAATATATTAAACCTAACTCAATTGATAATGGAAAATAAATAATATATATTGTGTAATTGAGAAAGGAAAATAATATATATTGTGAATATTTATGTCGATTTTTTAATCAACATTTATGTAGATAAGTATTAGTGGTATTTTTTTTGGAAGAATATGTAATAAGTCAAACCCTCTTATAATTTATATCAATATCATATATTGATAAGTTTCGCATTTGAAATTTGACATAAATTTATAGCAATACATAACAGGACTTCATGAGAATATCATCTCATATCATTGTGTTTTTATTCAAATAGATCCGGTTAGCATGGAATTTATTTTTTAGTACTAAATTACTAATTAACATTTATAAGCACTGGTTTGACCAAAGATGAAATTTTATTGTAAATTTCAATATCAAAATTTAAAATATTATTTTATTTATATGTATCGGGTTATTCAAGATCTTAATGTTAAGATAATTAGATTTATATTTTATAATTTTTATTAATTATCAAAGGTTTTTTTATAAATAAAAATACCTCGTCGAAATAAAGAATGAGTTACCACCTCATTTTTAATTACAATAGCAATTAAAGCTATTTGGAATAGCAATAAGAGGTCGGATGCTGTAAAATATAATCTAAGCAATTAAGAGAGAATAGAAAACTATTTCATTTCATTCTCAAATGTATTATTTATCAAACAATATGCCTCTATTTATAGGCTTACAAAGATTGAGGGTAGATGAACCAGAAATAAATATATATACATGTATTAAAGAGATACATGTATTTCCTTGAATGATACATTTGATTAGAAAAGTTCAATGAATATTCATAAATTTATGTATGCACAAATGGATGAATTCGATCATAACACACCCCCTTGAATATTCATTGTAATAAGAATATGCCTCGCTAAAACCTTACTAGGAAAAACCTCTTGGGAAAAACCCTAGTCAAAGAAGAAGAGTACATAATTCTTTTCAATAATACACTTTGACTACTGCCTCATTAAAAATCTTGCCAAGAAAAACCCAGTGGGAAAATCCTTAATGAAGGAAAAGAGTGTCATTAGCGCGCCAATTTTACGGTAGCGTCCAATCACAAATTCACGCTTGAACACAAGACAATAACAGATCACACACGAAGCTTGACGACTTGTGCCGTCGGGGGATAGCTCCGGTGTGAGAATAAGTACAGGCCGTTCACAAAGTTTAACAATAGAGGATTAAGTGTTTAGTGCTTAAAGATGTATTACCTGTTAATTGTAGTCAAGCCTTGTATTTATAGTCATTCTCACTTCCTTAGAATTCCTCTCCGAGTCGGAGTAGGACTCCTAAATATGGTAGTTACCTATATTTGGGTTCAACACAATCTCTTTAAAAGGTGTAGGTAGAATCCACTTCCAATACTACCTTTGGAGTTACCTTATTCAAATATGATTAGGACTAGAATCCTTAACCATATAGACCCCTTATAACTCCGGACTCTGCACATGGGTTGCCCCACCGTGCAGGCCCAATCTCACCAAGCTTATATACGTTGGTCTGGGCTTGGCCCAAGGAACTCGAAGGCCCGACCCCGAACATCAATACTGAAACAGAACCCTGGCCTGAGCTTCGGCCCAAAGGACTCGAAGTGTGACAGCCCCGAATCCGAGGTCCCGAATCACCGCAGATCAGGTTCGATCATTCTATAACTACTATTACTATTTACGAAAGATATAAACATAAATTGCTTATACATTACATTACACACTATTCCCCAAGGTCGAGTAACCTTAACTTATACATAATTCATAACTTTTCTAACATATAACAACATTAATATCATACAATACAAATCTAAATGCACGCGTCTACTAAAGCTGGAACTGTCTTGGACCTTTCATTGTATCCGACGTATTCGACTTAATCTGCAATGTTTTATCATGATATAGCAAGGGTGAGCATAAGGATTGCCCAGCAAGTTTAAATTCAATAATATAACGATATATCATGATTGAAATGATTTGAATAATTGGCTGGCTATAATTCAACAATATAATTGTGAACTAGCAGGAACAAAATTTTGACTGAACAAGTATTAACATGAACAAATATATCTGAACCAACTGGTAATGAAGGTGATCAGCCTTTCATACCTGACTTATACATGCAATATGTATAGAGTACAATTCATGTCAACCAGCAATGATTTACCATAAGCTTATCCGAATAAAATAACTCTTAGTAGAGTTAAGTAAAAACAAACTTGCCTGAACCGTTGATTACCGTAAAGCAATTTATAACGCTTTATTCGAAGACCTAATATTAGTATTATAGATCTCCAATATTAGAATAATATCATCACAATATAATACTATTATATATATATATATATATAATAACCTAAACACATAACACATAACCCTATCAGTCTATAACACACATATTACTCAGTATTAAATTAAACTATTTCAGTCTGACTTGAAACCAGGCTACACAAAGTCGACATATCGATGATCAATCCGGACAATATCGAGTTTAAGTTCAGTTAAACTCTTCCTAAACACTTAACAATTAACTTAGACAGTTTTCTAAGTAGTCAAAATAATTTTCATAAGTTCGTAATAATTTTTAAATAATTATTACTATTTATCATGAATTTTTAATCATTAAAACGTATTTAAATGAATTAAATACAATATAATTCTCTTATCATTAATATTTATTTATTATTAAATATTAATGAAATACATGTCATAATATTATAATATATTTATAATATATCAAAGTATTTTAATACTTTATTATCACCTTTATATGATTTTTAAACTATTAATTTCATTATCCGATAATTGCTATTAATATTAAAATATTAATATTTTCATGACAAAATATCAAAAGTTATATTTTATAACTTAAAATATTTTTATAACACTTAAATCATTTTCATATGATTTATAAATCATTAATTCTATTTTTCCATAATTTATTTAATATATTTATTAAATAAACTAATTATCATTAATATTGATTAATTAATGAAATTCATCACAAAATATTAAAAGTCACCGAAAATAACTTTAAATATTTTTTTTACCATAATATTATTTTTCATGATTTTTCTTGAATTAAAATCATTTTAAATCATTTATTTAATATTATAATTAAATAAATTAAATACCATTTATATTCCAACAATATTAAATATTTATGAAATATACTCTAAATAATAAAAAAAAACTATTTTTCGACTTTAAAATAATTTTTTGAATTTATTATGTATTTTTAATAATTAAAACCTTTTTTATCTATTTTTAAATAATTTTTGGAAAATCAGAAATTAAAATAAATTCTAAATCGTCGCTAATGGGCTCTATAGCGACAGAACCGTCGCTATAGGTGTTCTTGAGTGTTCTTGAGCCTTTTCCAGAATTCTTGTCAGTTAACCGGGTACTTACTTTGACCGGTTCTATAATCGTGATCTTGTTGTTTCTGGGCTAGTAATTTGTGTTTTTATTGTCTTATAAGTGTAATACTATGATTATCAAGCAATATCATGGCCATCCAACAACAAATCAAAGAGATCCAGGCCTCCAAATTCATTGTCAGAGGCTGCTGGGTTTTTCTTGGTTTTCCAGAATTAAAGGTTCCTATTTAGCAACCTTAAATCTTTGTCGTCTGGACTTATTTTGTGTGATTTAGAGGTTCTATCTTGTAGTATAGATGTCAGAATTCATTTCTATAACAACAGAGAGCATCATAATAACATCAAACATGACAGATCTGGGCCGATCAAACTACCGACGTGAATCGTTTCTTCAACGAATTACGGGTTTTCGAAATTTGTCCAAGGCGATTAATCAACGATATTTGATCATGATTAAGTTTAACTCAGAATGGTTCTAGGTGTTCTAATGACTTATATGTGTAGTTCACCTACCAGTAAACAACATAGCAACAACAAATTGGCCAAACAATGAAAAGACAGCAAGATCAAAGGCTTGAAGAAACTTGTTAGACCACTGTAAAACATTCTGGGTTCCCAAATTCAACATTCCGTGAACGGTCAACGACCTTTGACTGCTCATAAGTTACGATCTAGACATGCTATGACTGCTTTCAAGTTTCGAATAAAGATCACATAACATACTACAAGTTTAAAACTTAAAATAACACAAATCATTAACATAGAAAGATCTAAAGCCTCTGACATTCGACTGTCAGGCCACTTTTTTCATCATTTCCAGATTTTTAAAAACTTATATTTTGTGCATCTAGATGTTATGCATTCACTATATAGCAACCCAGATCACCTATTTACACTGCATACTACATGTTTTAACACAAAAACTTAACATCTAACATGAGATCATACGATTTTGAAGATTAGGGTTCTATACCTCTTTAAGCCATGATCTTGAATCTGATCATTGTTTTCTGACCTTGGAATGCTAACACATGATCTTATCTTTGTATCTTACTCTCTCTCACTTTCTATTCCCGAAATATAGAGAGAGAAGTGTTTGAAAAAATGAAAATGCAAGTAACTTTTTCTCTCTACTTTTAATTTATATAATTATTGATTCAATGAACTTGGTTGTGTGAAATGGATGAGATATATGCATATGCTAGAGCTAGGTTTTGGTGAGCAACTCACCTAAAAGTCAAAACCTACACACCAATTTTATAAAAATACACAAAGGGCAAAATGGTCTTTTTGATTTTTATTTTAATGGCAAATTGGACAATTAGCCAAACCCTTAGGGTTTAGGGTTTGGGTTAGAGTTTAGGGTTTAGAACATTTAGGGCTTAGGGTTTGAAACCCTTAGGGTTTGTAATTTAATTTTTCTAAAATTTCTAATTTAAGTTTTAAAAATAGAAAATTTAATATTTCTAAATTATAATTAGAATTTTCTAATTATATTAAAATTTCTTAATCATTACTTAAATCTTGCTAATTAGGATTTACATTTCCTAATTAAAATCGTTAATTTAGCAATTAGGGTCAAAATGGTCATTAGGGTTATAAACCACTAATTAGGGTTTCTAATAGAAAAATAAATTTTCTAATTTAGAAATTAAATTTTCGTAATTAGATTAGGGTTTTCTAATTACTTATAACTTTAAAATTAGAATTAATATATCCTAATTAACATTAAAATTATTAAATTAACACTTAGGTTTTCCCTAATTATAAATTAGGGTTCTTTATCCCGAAATTAGGATTTCTAATAATTAGGTTTTTTAATTATTACAGTTTCGAGTAAATCTTTAGGGTTTTCCCTAATTAATTATAACTTGATAACGTTAAACCTTATATATAGCATTCGTATTCCCAAACTAGGGTTTTATACACCGAATTAGTGTTTTTGATTTCCGGAACTGAAATTAGGGTTTGCAGAACCTGTTTCTAGGGTTTTTTGTTAATCGCTAGGGTTTTCTAACCGAACGTTGACGTTCTTAATATATAATTAGGGTTTGTTACAAATATCGTTTCTCGGGTCAACCCTTGACCCTTAACCACATATTGTACACATACATAACCATATTCACAGAATATATTCACGTATTCCCTTAATCCTGAATAATCTACCTAAATCCTTCACAGAATTTTGAAATCCTCAAAATTCCATCTTAAAAATATCAAACGTATACACTTATTTTCTGTCTAGGTTCTAATATTGAACCTCAAATCAATTAATAAAAAATTTAAAAATATTCAAAATTCTCGGGATGTCATATTCACCCCTTCTTCTAAAAATTTCGTCCCTGAAATTTACCTTACACCTTACACCTTACACCTTACACCATACTACTTACACCATTAACACATATTCGCTTGCTACCCAATACATCACTCACAAGAGTAAAAAATTTCAAATTGTGCTGAGGGGTCATATAGACCATGAACACATAGTTTTAACGATTTTGATCATACCGCAAAAGAATACATTACTTGGTATGTTTACAATCACAAAGAAGGTAAACTACCGTTGTTAGTACTTTAGGTGATCAGCCTATCGTACTCTTACGTCATGCATAACGTATTAATTATGTATAGCGAATATTTACGCTACTTGATTGGATTATTTATCCAAACAACATAGTTCACCTCAGTCTTATCATAGGATTCCGTACCAAAGAAATTTGGTTCGGGAAATTTCTTTCAATGAACACTTGTAGTTTTCATAAACTTTAGTCTAGCTGAATCGAATAGCATAAACTCATATCAATAATTTAATTCAATCGAATTATTTAGGTGTAGCCAAACCCCGTTGGCAAATTAAATTTTTTTAAAATATTTTTGAGAATGACGTCATGATGCCGTACTGTAATAACAGTTCGTTTGAGGATGTCGTCATTGTATGACTTTGTTATAACACAACATACAATAGTGGAACAACGATTTTAGATCAAATTCACACTAAGTATCCCGGTATTTACAACTCCATCAAATTTTTATCATCTCTGCACCAGGTTACATAGTACATGTGTGATAAATAAAATGTATTTTGATATTTCAAATCATTTGCGTCTAGCTGAAATAAGTAGCATAGACTATACTTTAAACCGCTTCAAAAATGATTACAAGTCTACATATTATTTTTTAAAAAAACACAGTAGTGCGTATTTAGCTTGATGTCAAAATTCCGAAGTCTAGCATAGCTAGGAATTTTGGAAAACTTATGTCTCCACTAATAATCATTGTCTTATCAATCTATCTATTCATATTATCCTCCATATTCCATTTACACACAACTATACCCAGTTCGTAAAACCACACTTATGAGTCCATAAATTGCCACAATCATATGAGTTTAAGAACTTGTCATAGTCAGACCTTTGACGTCCATTCACTGAGGGGTTCATAAACATTTCATATAACTATGAATCAAGCATGTCACATAAGTATGAGTTTTAAGAACTCGTACTTAACCTTATATTCTATACCTATAACCTATCTATCTGTTATACACATGAGAAAAGGAATCACCCTCTTAACACGCATATAGCAAATAGCACGACACAAACATTTCAATGATTATCATTGCCGGAAACTAAGTGGTTTTTACACCATGTACAATTCAGCTCCCTACGAAGAATCATACAACTTAGCTGCCGACATGAATCCTTAATTGAATCCCCACCTACCACTAACACCCTTCTCAATACGAATTTCATTTAATCCGTATTCATAATCCATAACTCTTTCATGAGTTTTCATAGTACAATTTCATAGTACAACTGCCACACACCAATCTTGTTGTAAACTGTTCAATCATTAGATTGATTCTTCTCAATGCTATCACCTTATCAGATCACGGGGTGAACTTATCGTATATATTACAATTTATTTCTATGTCTTGGTCGTTTTGTTTTACGATCTTCTATCACTGCACTTTTAGTCTTTTAGACTCTATCTATTTCTCACTAATGTTCAACTTTATTATCAGAGTTAGGGAACGTTGTATCTTATAACTCGCCGAGATTCGTCTTTGAATCTTACCGACCGACTAAATCTATTTGAGTTAGTACTTATCCTAATCACTGCGGTTATTAGTCTCAGGTATTCCTATCTAAGGTTCATAACCTACAGCTTTGATACCAACTGTGATGGCCCCGAATCTGAGGTGCCGAATCACCACGGATCCGGTTCGATCATTCTATAACTACTATTACTATTTGCGGAAGATATAAACATAAATTGTTTATACATTACATTATACACTATTCCCCAAGGTCGAGTAACCTTAACTTATACATAATTCATAACTTTTCTAACATATAACAACATTATCATCATATTATTACAAATCTAACTACACGCGACATTAACTAAAAGTCGAACTGTCTTTACCTTTCATTGTATCAGACGTATTCACCTTAATTTGCAATGTTTTATCATGATATAGAAAGGGTGAGCATAAGGATTGCCCAGCAAGTTTAAATTCAATAATATAACGATATATCATGATTGAAATGATTTGAATAATTGGCTGGCTATAACTCAACAATATAATTGTGAACCAGGAGGAACAAAATTTTGACTGAACAAGTATTAACATGAACAGATATATCTGAACCAACTGGTAATGAAGGTGATCAGCCTTTCATACCTGACTTATGCATGCAATATGTACAGAGTACAATTCATGGCAACCAGCAATGATTTACCATAAGCTTATCTGAATAAAACAACTCTTAGTAGAGTTAAGTAAAAACAAACTTGCCTGAACCATTAATTACCGCAACACAATTTATAATGCTTTATCCGAAGACCTAATATTACTAATATAGATCTCCAATATTAGAATAATATCATCACAATATAATAGTATTATATATATATATATATATATATATATATATAATAACCTAAACACATAACACATAACCCTATCAGTTAATAACACACATATGACTCCGTATTAAATTAAACTATTTCAGTCTGACTTGAAACCGACACAAAGCTGACATATCGACGATCTAGTCGGACAATATCGAGTTTAAGTTCAGTTAAACTCTGCCTAAATACTTAACAATTAACTTAGACAATTTTCTAAGCAGTCAAAATAATTTTCATAAGTTCGTAATAATTTTTAAATAATTATTACTATTTATCATGAATTTTTAATCATTAAAAACGTATTTAAATGAATTAAATACAATATAATTCTCTTATCATTAATATTTATTTATTATTAAATATTAATGAAATACATGTCATAATATTATAATATATTTATAATATATCAAAGTATTTTTAATACTTTATTATCACCTTTATATGATTTTTTAAACTATTAATTTCATTATCCGATAATTGCTATTAATATTAAAATATTAATATTTTCATGACAAAATATCAAAAGTTATATTTTATAACTTAAAATATTTTTATAACACTTAAATCATTTTCATATGATTTATAAATCATTAATTCTATTTTTCCATAATTTATTTAATATATTTATTAAATAAACTAATTATCATTAATATTGATTAATTAATGAAATTCATCACAAAATATTAAAAGTCACCGAAAATAACTTTAAATATTTTCTTTTACCATAATATTATTTTTCATGATTTTTCTTGAATTAAAATCATTTTAAATCATTTATTTAATATTATAATTAAATAAATTAAATACCATTTATATTCCAACAATATTAAATATTTATGAAATACACTCTAAATAATAAAAAACTATTTTTCAGACTTTAAAATAATTTTTTGGAATTTATTATGTATTTTTAATAATTAAAAACCTTTTTTTATCTATTTTTAAATAATTTTTGGAAAATCAGAAATTAAAATAAATTCTAAACCGTCGCTAATGGGCTCTATAGCGACAGAACCGTCGCTATAGATGTTCTTGAGTGTTCTTGAGCCTTTTCCAGAATTCTTGTCAGTTAACCGGGTACTTACTTTGACCGGTTCTATAATTGTGATCTTGTTGTTTCTGGGCTAGTAATTTGTGTTTTTATTGTCGTATAAGTGTAATACTATGATTATCAAGCAATATCATGGCCATCCAACAACAAATCAAAGAGATCCAGGCCTCCAAATTCATTGTCAGAGGCTGCTGGGTTTTTCTTGGTTTTCCAGAATTAAAGGTTCCTATTTAGCAACCTTAAATCTTTGTCGTCTGGACTTATTTTGTGTGATTTAGAGGTTCTATCTTGTAGTATAGATGTCAGAATTCATTTCTATAACAACAGAGAATCATAATAACATCAAACATGACAGATCTGGGCCGATCAAACTACCTGACATGAACTGTTCTTCAACGAATTCTGGGTTTTCCAGAATTTGTCCAAGGCAGTTGGTCAACGTATATTTGACCGCGATTAAGTTTAACTCTGTAATGGTTCTAGGTGTTCTAATGACTTATATGTGTAGTTCACCTACCAGTAAACAACATAGCAACAACAAATTGGCCAAACAATGAAAAGACAGCAAGATCAAAGGCTTGAAGAAACTTGTTAGACCACTGTAAAACATTCTGGGTTCCCAAATTCAACATTCCGTGAACGGTCAACGACCTTTGACTGCTCATAAGTTACGATCTAGACATGCTATGACTTTGTTTCAAGTTTCAGAATAAAGATCACATAACATACTACAAGTTTAAAACTTAAAATAACACAAATCATTAACATAGAAAGATCTAAAGCCTCACATTCGACTGTCAGGCCACTTTTTTCATCATTTCCAGATTTTTAAAAACTTATATTTTGTGCATCTAGATGTTATGCATTCACTATATAGCAACCCAGATCACCTATTTACACTGCATACTACATGTTTTAACACAAAAACTTAACATATAACATGAGATCATACGATTTTGAAGATTAGGGTTCTATACCTCTTTGAGCCATGATCTTGAATCTGATCATTGTTTTCTGACCTTGGAATGCTAACACATGATCTTATCTTTGTATCTTACTCTCTCACTTTCTATTCCCGAAATATAGAGAGAGAAGTGTTTGAAAAAATGAAAATGCAAGTAACTTTTTCTCTCTACTTTTAATTTATATAATTATTGATTCAATGAACTTGGTTGTGTGAAATGGCTGAGATATATGCACATGCTAGAGCTAGGTTTTGGTGACCAACTCACCTAAAAGTCAAAACCTACACACCAAATTTATAAAAATACACAAAGGGCAAAATGGTCTTTTGGATTTTTATTTTAATGGCAAATTGGACAATTAGCCAAACCCTTAGGGTTTAGGGTTTAGGTTAGGGTTTAGGGTTTAGAATATTTAGGACTTAGGGTTTGCAATTTTTCTAAAATTTCTAATTTAAGTTTTTAAAATATAAAATTTAATATTTCTAAATTATAATTAGAATTTTCTAATTATATTAAAATTTCTTAATCAGGACTTAAATCTTGCTAATTAGGATTAATATTTCCTAATTAAAATCGCTAATTTAGCAATTAGGGTCAAAATGATCATTAGGGTTTATAAACCACTAATTAGGGTTTCTAATAGAAAAATAAATTTTCTAATTTAAAAATTAAATTTTCGTAATTAGATTAGGGTTTTCTAATTACTTATAACTTTAAAATTAGAATTAATATATCCTAATTAAATTAAAATTATTAAATTAACACTTAGGTTTTCCCTAATTATAAATTAGGGTTCTTAATCCCAAAATTAAGGTTTCTAATAATTAGGTTTTCTAATTATTAGGGTTTCGAGTAAATCTTTAGGGTTTTCCCTAATTAATTATAACTTGATAACGTTAAACCTTATACATAGCATTCGTATTCCCAAACTAGGGTTTCATACACCGAATTAGGGTTTCAGATTCTTGGAACTGAAATTAGGGTTTCTTGTTAATCACTAGGGTTTTCTAACAGAACGTTGACGTTCTTAATATATAATTAGGGTTTGTTACAGATATCGTTTATCTGGTCAACCCTTGACCCTTAACCACATATTGTACACATACATAACCATATTCACAGAATATATTCACGTATTCCCTTAATCCTGAATAATTCACCTAAATCCTTCACAGAATTTTGAAATTCTCAAAATTTCATCTTAAAAATATCAAACACATACACTTATTTTCTATCTAGGTTCTAATATTGAACCTCAAATCAATTAATAATTTTTTTTAAAATATTCAAAATTCTCGGGTTGTCACACGAAGGCCCAACCCTAAACTCCATATACCAGAATAGGGTTCCGGCCCAAAGGACTCGGATACCTGAACCCAAAACTCTCCAACATCTTCGAGGGTTTAGGCCCATGGGGTTTACAAACTCCTCCTCGCATCAAGCATTCCGCCCACAGTCCTCCCGAACATTGCCCCCAGTCTCTTGTTATAATTTAT
Source organism: Panax ginseng (assembly GCA_020205605.1). Classification (NCBI taxonomy): domain Eukaryota; kingdom Viridiplantae; phylum Streptophyta; class Magnoliopsida; order Apiales; family Araliaceae; genus Panax; species Panax ginseng. Next base: position 45,372,393 of record CM035148.1, read on the forward strand.
TTATAATGAGAGACTTGAAAAGACGTGGACTTGAAAAGTCAAGGAAAGAAATGATGAGTTGCCTAGGTAACTTAAGCGGTTTCTCTTGGTTTCTCGAAACGCCACACGACTTCCCAGGACTGGGTCCCAACTGCCTTTATTAGCCGCCCTTGGGTTGCGTGCATCTCCGCCTATAAAACCCCCATCCATCCCACTCTGTCACTTTTCCCCAAATTTTCGAATTCCAAACTCCTCTTTCAAATTTTTCGGCCAAGGTGATTTCCGGCGAACACTCTATTTTCTCATTTTTCCTTCACTTCAAGCTTTTTGCTAGCTTTTGTTTCAATGGCTGATTCTAGTCATCCTCCTCCCACCGAGATCGTTACTTTGACTGGTACCGCTACCCTCGCCTCCGGTGATCTAATTCCGGTCGAGCTACCAACAGCTCTTACCGGCCTCCCGACCAAAAGTGCCGAATTCAAGATTCGCCGTCTTTATGCGTCTAAAACCGATTATGCCATTGTCAATACCAACTGTCCGACATCTGAGCCGTGTTCAATATCCCCAAAGAGTACAAGCTTCGGGTTTCGGAACCGAACGAGAGGATGTTCTGGCATCCCGAAGGCGACTGGATGGTTGTTCCCCTCTACGCTTTGAGGTACGGGGTTCGGTTCCCCCTTCATGAGTTCATCTCTTGTTTTTGTTATTTTTAAAACTTTAAAATGTTAATTTTTTTATTTTTAAAATCCGTTTTTGATTTTTTTTTGCCACATAAGAAATATTTTTTATTTTTTTTTCCACATCAGCGTCACGTAGACAAAAAATTAACGCCTATCAACTTTTTTTAACGGAATGACCCAATTTAAAAATAAAAATTAGTTCAGTGACTTAATTTGAAAAATTAAAAGTTCAATCGGGTATTCAGTAAAACGTGCCAACTTTGGTGGCCAAATAATTAGTTTTGCCATAATTAAATTGTATGAATTTTGGGGCCATTACAGTGTCTTGTATGTTGTCCTGTAAGCCTATAATGCGTCATCCAACTTTAGAGACCAATCTTTTCTGCTTGGATTTACTACTTTCTCTAAAATTTTCTTAACCTCTCTATTGGAAACCTCAGCGTGACCACTCGTTTGGGGGTGATATGTCGTAGCCACCCTATGATTGACCCTATATTTCTCCAAGAGAGATGTAAATGATCTGTTACAGAAGTGACTACCTTCATCACTTATGATTACTCTTGGCGTGACAAAACTTGTAAAGATATTCTTTTTTAAGAACTTGAGAACCACATTGGCATCGTTTGTAGGGAGTGCTACAGCTTCAACCCATTTCGACACATAATCTACAGCTGGCAAGATGTACAAGTTATTGAATGAAGGAGAAAACGGTCCCATAAAATCCATCCCCCATACATCGAAAATTTCCACTTCCATGATAGTGTTGAGCGGCATCTCATTCCTCTTTGATATATTGCCCACCCTTTGGCATCTGTCACAATTTTTCACAAACTGGTGGGCATCCTTGAACACAGTAGGCCAGTAAAATCTTGTTTGTAGTACTTTGGTCGTTGTCCGCTCACTACCATAATGTCCCCCATACGCAGATGAATGGCATTCTTGTAGAATATTATTCACATCACTATACGACACACACCTCTGAATCATCTTGTTTGCACACTGTCTGCATAAGTATGGTGTGTCCCACATGTACCACTTGACATCATGTAGGAACTTCTTTTTCGTTTGATGTGTCAGATCAGGGGGAATGATTTTGCTCACCAAGTAATTGGCAAAATCCGCAAACCATGGAAATTCTTAATTGACCCAAAAAAACTGCTCGTACGAAAATGATTCATTAATTACACACTTATCAACTCCATCCTTATCCGAATTTTCCAACCTCGAAAGATGATCCGCCACTTGGTTTTCTGTCCTCTTCCTATCCTTTATTTCCAAGTCAAATTCCCGAAGGAGTAGAATCCATCTGATTAGTCTAGGCTTAGCTTCTTTCTGTGAAATTAAATAATGAATCACCGAGTGATCCGGGTATACCACAACCTTTGTTCCAATCAAGTAGGCTCTGAATTTGTCAAAGGCATATATTACTGCAAGTAACTCATTCTCGGTGGTTGTTTAGTTCAATTGTGCATCCGTAAGGGTTTTACTTGCATAGTATATGACATGGAATATCTTCTCTTGGCGTTGACCCAAAATAGCCCCTACCGCATAGTCGTTCGCATCTCACATTAACTCAAAAGGCATAGTCTAATTCGGTGCGACGATTACTGGAGCTATAGTCAACATGGTTTTCAACTGCTCAAACGCTGTTTTACACTCCTCATCAAAACTGAATACTGCATCTTTCTTTAAAAGACTGCACAATGGTTTTGCAATCTTAGAGAAATCCTTTATAAACCTTTCGTAGAACCCGACATGTCCAAGAAAACTGTGGATTCCCTTTACTGAATTCGGCGGTGGAAGATTCTCGATCGTGTCTAACTTTGCCTTATCAACCTCCAAACCTTTCGCAGAAACCTTGTGCCCCAAAAATCATTCCTTCTTCAACCATAAAGTGACATTTTTCCTAGTTAAGCACCAAATTCGTTTCCACACATCTCTTCAAAATCATGACCAAATTTTCTAGACACTTACCAAAAGTGTTTCCATATACTGAAAAGTCGTCCATGAAAACTTCCATGTTCTTCTCCACCATGTCCAAGAAGATGGCCATCATACATCGTTAGAACGTAACCGGTGCGTTACATAACCCAAATGACAGCCTTCTAAATGCAAAGGTGCCGTATGGGCATGTAAAAATTGTCTTCTCTTGATCCTCGGGAGATATAACTATTTGGTTGTACCCCGAGTATCCATCCAGTAGACAATAGTATTCATGTCCAGCTAATCGGTCCAACATCTGATCAAAAAAGGGTAGAGGAAAGTGATCCTTCCGGGTTGCCTTATTCATCTTCATGTAGTCCATGCAAATCCTCCATCTGGTCACTGTCCTCGTCAGAATCAGGTCATTATCTTCATTCTTAACCATTGTCATTCCACCCTTTTTTGGCACGCACTGTACTGGACTGACCCATGCACTGTCTGAAATTGGGTAAATAATTCCCGCATCCAACCACTTCAGTATTTCTTTCTTTACCACTTCTTTCACAATTGGATTTAGTTGTCTCTGTTGTTCCACTGTTGGTTTTGCATCCTCTTCCATGAGAATCTTTTGCATGTAGAAGGATGGACTTATTCCCTTTATGTCGGCAATTGTCCAACCTATTGCAGACTTGTATTCCCTCAAAATCCTCAGCAATTTATTTTCCTATAATTTGTTAAGCGCAGATGCAATAATAACAGGTAAAGTATTTAAATCACCCAAATAAGCATACATGAGGTGTTTAGGAAGTGGTTTGAGCTCAAGAGTGGGTGGCTCCTCAAGTGATGGTTTCATCCGAGCTGAAGCTCTTTCTTCCGTGTGAAGTGGCTCGAACAAAACCTTGAATCTACTAACTCGAGGCAAAGAATCCAGCATATATAAGTAATCCACGAACTCTAGATCATCCAAATCCTCATCCCCCAGTAGTGTGGTTTACAACGGATCATTGACCAAACATTTTACCAGGTCTTCATTAATTATCCGATCGATGACATCCACTCGAAAACACTCTTCTTCATGAGTAGGGAACTTCATGACTTTAAATACATTGAGCGTGACTTCTTGATCTTGAACCCTCATGGTTAATACCCCTTTTTGAACATCAATGAGAGTCCTACCCGTAGCCAAAAATGGTCTCCCTAAGATGATTGGGATGTTCTTGTCTTCTTCATAATCCAAGATTATGAAATCTGCTGGAAAAATAAATTTGTCCACCTTAACCAACATGTCTTCCACAATTCATCTTGGATAAGTTATCGATCTGTCTGCTAACTGTAACGATATATTTGTAGGCTTCGGAGCTAGTAGACCCAATTCAGTATAAACAGATAAAGGCATGAGGTTTACATTTTCCCCTAAGTCACACAAACACTTTTTGAAGGCCATGTTATCGATCGTGCAAGGTATGGTGAAACTCCCCGGATCCTTTAACTTTGGAGGTATCTTTATCTGTAAAACTGTGTTGCATTCCTCCGTATAAGCGACAGTTTCGTAATCCTCTAACTTTTTCTTCCTTGACAAAATACCCTTCATGAATTTTTCATAACTTGGCATTTACTCTAGGGCTTCTGCGAATGGAATATTGATTTGAAGTTTCTTGAAAACTTTCAAAAACTCAGAGAATTGTTTATCTAATTTTTGTTTTTGGACTCTCTGCTAAAATGGTGGTGGAGGATACACAACTAGCTCAACATCTGACTTGGTCTTGTCATATTCCTTTTCCTCACCATGTTTCCCTTCAACCACTTTGTTTTCGTTCTCTTTGACAACCTTCTTAGCTAAATTTTCTGCATTTTTCCCTTCAAGATGCTTTCAACTCCTCAAAGTAATTGCTTGACACTGCTCATGATTTACCTTCGAATTCTTTTATATGTCACTAGGTAGAGTCCTTTGTGGTCTATTATTCAGCGCTAATGCAAGTTGTCCCATCTGATTTTCTATGTTTTTGATGGCCACTATTTGTGATTTCATCGTCGCCTCGTTTCCCGATATATATTTCAACAAAAGCTCTTCCAAATCTGTCTTCTTCTCTTGATGCGGAGCTACTTGCTAATGCTGATTTTGGAACCTTGGGGGATAAGAAGGTCGTGGAGCCTGCTGATTTTGATTGTTACTCCACAAAAAGTTGGGATGGTTCTTATTCGTCAGGTTATAGGCATTTTGATACATGTTCTGCGGAATCCTATTGTAGCTGCCCATAAACTGTACCGATATTGGGTTGATGGCACACTGTTCTGTAGGATCTTCTCCTGCACATAATTTGCAAACATATGCCACCTGTTATGGTTGTGCACCTGTTAGAGTATCCATTTTCTTTGATAAGGCTGATATCTGTGCCGCCAACGCCGTTACCCCGTCTACCTCTAATACCCCAGCTACCTTGGGTTGTGTCATTCTCGTTGTAGGCCACTGGTAGTTATTAGCTGCCATTGTTTCTATTAGCTCATATGCCTCCTCATAGCTCTTAGCCATAAACGCTCCACCCGAAGCTGCATCTATGCTTGTCCTGAGATTCCCATTCACCATTTAGGTAGTCAATGATGAGGGCACTTTCTGAGTAGTTCCTTGTACTATTCCCATGCCACATAAAAAGACTCCTCAAACATGGTGATCTCGTTTCTCATCTTTGCATTTTTTACTGGTGGAGAAAATTTTGCCAAGAACTTTTGAGCGAGGTCGTCCCAAGTAGTTATCGATCCCAACGATAGAGAATGTAACCAACTCTTTGCCTTGTCCCGCGGTGTGAACGGGAACAAGAAAAGTCTGACTGCGTCATCTAACACCCCATTATATCTAAAGGTGTCATAGATTTCCAAAAAGCTAATCAAGTGCTCATTCGGATCGTCGTTGGCTAATCCCCCAAACTAAACTAAGTTCTAAATCATCTGAATAGTCTCAGGCTTGATCTCAAAAGTATTTGCAGCAATCGCCGGCCTGGTGATACTTGACTGAAGCTCGGTCACATTAGGAGTATCATAATCCCTCAGTGCTTTTTGATCATCTGCAACCATTATTTCTTCCTTCTCAGAGTTCTCGAAGTTTTCCTTAGTGTCTTTAATCCACTTACTTAGCCTTTGAAACTTTTTCTCAATATCGTCCTCGAAAGGAAGCAAGTATGGCTTCTTAGACCGAGTTTGCATAAACTAACTCAAAGAACCTGAAACAGGAAAGAACAAAACAAGAGAAAAATTGTTTAAGTAAAACTGAACTAATTAAACTAATATTGACAAATATTAAAATCAATACTATCCCCGGTAACGATGCCAAAAAACTTGTTGGTCAAATTTCTAATTACGCTCACACGCAAGTGCACGTGGTCATTAAGTAATATAATGATAAGAAAAAGTATCGTTCACACAGAAATTAGTATGAAATTAATCCTAACGATTACTAGCTTTCAATTAATCCAAATTTTATTAAACTATCCAAATCAATGATTATAACTATTAAAAACTAAAATATTAAAAATACCAATCAATCAACACAACCTAAAGACTGTAATTTTAAGCAAATAATAGAGAATTAGGCTTACAACTTCACTTTAAGTTTCACTCCGATTATTACACTTTATTCCAATTTAATTCACTATCCTAGTTTATTAATCAAGAATACTTAGGTAGAATTAGTCATCTCTCGATGCACTAATACCGTATTAACTTAAATCCACAAATTTGATAGAATTAAGCCAAACACCCTAATCAACTAACTCACTATATCTCTATGTGAATTAAAATCAAATAAGGTTTAGATTCAAGTTTTCTACTCGATTACATGTGATGTTAAGCATATCTCTACCCTAATATTCATCAAGATTCCATTCAAGCATAGTTTGATGCCCCCAAATTCAGGTACTTGAAACCCGAACTTAGTGTTTCACGATATCATTTCTTTGAGCGGAATAATTATAATAATATAAATATCAAACTTAATTTAAATATATCAGAGTTGTCTAATCCTAAGGTTCACAACTTTAATACATTACATTACATGATAATTAATAAATATTATTATCTTTATAAAGTCTAACTATTATATAAGATACCATAACTTATTCGGTCAGCTTTCCTTTCCCTTTTTTCTTGGCGGAAGCTTCAGGTTGATCATGCTTAGCTGAAAACATTTAAATTTAAAGCAAGAATGAGCATTTGAGCGCCCAGCAAGTAATAGCAAACAATAAATATTAGCTGAAAAAAATAAATGTTTTCTTTGGACTGTACTTCTACAATGAAGCAATAGTTGTGAAGTAAGCTGAAACAATATTAAACAACATATCAACTCTATTTCAAATTTTGAAACTATATACTGACTATGATCGGTGAGCAGTCAACAGACTATGAACTTTGTTTTCAATTTTTGAAAAAGGTTTTACAAAAATTCATTCGCAACCCGTAATAACTTACGGGCACAGAGGGTGATCAGCCCGTTATGCCCTGTATTGATCAATATTACGTGTTCGAACGATATTTTCGTCCAGCATATCCGCCTTAGGCGCACAAAAGTTTCTTATGTTCGGGATGTTCATACTTAGTCTGGAATTCAAATTGGATATCAATAATGTTTTATCATGTTCAACGATATTTTTAAATCTATGTCTAGCCGAGTCAAATAGCTTAGACGACTTATAAATTAATGTATACATACCGGAATTTATTAGGTATGTATCAATAAGTACAAAAATTATCCAAGTGAGGACACTTGCATAACCAATCTTAGAAATTAACGAACAGAATATATATCTAGATTATACATTAATGTTACACTAGTAATCAATGAACGGACAAAATTCAAGAACTTGTATTAATACAAAGGGTTAGATACATAATCAATAAGAGTAGAGTTAATAAACTAGCACAACAATAATAAAGTTCTGAAAACTGGCTTACACATATTCATTGCATAAAGTAAATGCAAAGGGGTTAAGATACGTGCCTGATCTACTGCTTACACAACTTAGTTTTATCTTTTATACAGATCATTAATAAGATCATTCTTTTGATTAGAATAATATATCGTAACACATAGTATTATTATTTGCAGTCAACGCATAACTTAATCGCATTGTCACATAGTTATATCAGTCATTGAATCATAAACAATCACCTATCTAGTCAAACTATCTAAGTCCGGATCAATTTCTAAAATATTTCGATGTACCGACGGCTTTATCGGGTAATTATAGAGCATAAAACTCTATTCAGTATCCTCAATATTATTTAAGATATTTTTGAATGTCAGTCATATTATTTTTAAATGACTTATAATAATTTTTGAATACTTATTATAATTTATCTTGATTTTTCAAACACTGGAATCATTATTAAATGATTTAAATATTAAATAATTCTATTATCATTAATATTAAAATATTAATGAAACCATTGCCAAAATATTAAAGTTATTTATAATAACAAAAATATTTTTAAAGTATTAATATTACCTCTAAATAATTTTTAAAACATTTAAAATCATTTTTAAATAATTGCTATTAATATTTAAATATTAATGTATTATTCACCAAAATATTAAAAGTCACTTAAAATATTTTTAAACAATTTATACCTTTTTTAAATGATCTATAAATCAATAAAATCATTTTAAACTATTTATTTAATATTATTATTAAATAAATCTAATATCATTAATATTAAATTATTAATGAAATTTTCTTTAAAATATTAAAAGTTAGGTTTTATAACTTAAAATATTTTTAAACTATTTATTTTCTTTTAAAATGATTTTATATAATATTAAAATCATTTTTAATCAATTTATTTAATATAACTATTAAATAAATCTAATATCATTAATATTAAATAATTAATAAAATTTGTCTTAAAGTATTAAAAGTTATATTTTATAACTTAAAATATTTTTAAATACTTTATTTTCATTTAATATAATTTTTAATCTAATAAAATCATTTTTAATTAATTTATTAAATTCATTTATTAAAAAATTAAATATCAATAATATTCAAATAAATATTAATTTAAATAAAAAATATTTCAAATTATTAAAAGTTAATTTTTATAACTTAAAATAATTTTTAAAACTAATTTTGTAATTTTTATAAATATATTTCTATTTTTAATTGATTTTCAGAAAATAAATTAATTAAATTGACAAGACTGCCGCTATAACCTTTAGCGACAGAAAGTGTCGCCTAATGTGTTCTTGAACCTTAAGAACATTCATATGCAGTTTCAAGATGCATACTTTGACCAAACATTAATCACTGATTCAAAGTGTTTCTGGGCAAATTAACTATGACTTTGATCTTGTAGTGTTGATGTAACACTACACGTATCAACAACAATCATGGTCAAATTGCATCACACAAGTGAGATCTAGGCTTGCAAAGTAGCTGTCAGAGTTGTTCTTTATTTTCTGGGTTATCCAGAAATGAAGAACAGTTCGAGTAGTTACTTTTAGGCATCCACAACTTGCAATCCATGTATTGTTTTGGTGGTTTAAGGGTTCCAAATTGTAGACAACATGTCAAGGTACAAATCTATTATATAAAATCAGTATAACAACAACAAAATCGCCAGATATGGTCGGGTCAAACCATGTCAGAAATCACGTTCATAAGTTTTCTGGTTTACCCAGAAAACTTATTTTGTGATCATCCTGCCTGGTTTGACCGTCCACTAAATCCATTATGTTTATCAATTAGGTGATCTAAAGGCATAAACATATAGTCCATATAACATATTACAACCTAAATACAAAAACAAGAACAAAACAACAAACACCTGACAGATTAGAGCCCTTGAACTAGTTGTCATGGCTTTCTTGGAACAATCTGGGTTACCCAGAAAACGTAAAGCCAGGGTCGGTCAACGGACTTTGACCATCCATAACTTGCAATCTGTATATGATCTAGGCTTGATTCCATTTCCAGATCAAAGCCCTTATAGTATACTACAAGTACAAACCTTTAAAACACTAAATCACTTAACGATCACGGATCTGTGAGGTCTGACATTAGACTGTCAGACATCATTTTCAATTTTTCCAGATTTTAGAAATCTTTAATTTTGTGCATCTAGATGTTATAGATCCACTATATACCAACTCAGATAGCTTATTTACACCTCATACAACATATTTAATCATTCAAACACTAAATCCAACATAGCATACAAGATCAAAATTTTAGTTTAGGTTATACCTCACTTTGAGCTATGCTTCATTCTAAGCTTTCTGATCTGGTATGGGTGAACTAGAAACTTAATTTGGAACTGATCCACTATTTAAGTGACTTTTCTCTCTCTTGGCCCTTATGTAAGATGATGAAATGAATTTGGCTGATATATTTGGCTGATTTGTGAAGATTTTAGTCACATGGTTGATCTAGAGTTGTTTACCAACTACAAATATGGCAAGATCTACAAGCAACTTAATAAAGAATGCAAAAAGGGTAATTAGGTTATTTGGCTTTTAATTTTAATGGCAAACTTATAACTTGTCCAAACCCTAAGGGTTTGACCCTAAGGGTTTAACCCTAAGGTTTTACAATTTGATTTTCTAGGATTTTGCAATTAGGGCCTAAAATGAAATTTTAGTTTCCTAAATTACAAATTAGGGTTTCCTAATTAGTTTAGGTTTTATAATTATATTAGACTTGAATTTTAGGGTTAGGGTTCCCTAATCATCACTAAACTTTCTTAATTAGTAATTAGCGTTCCTAATTTAGCAATTAGGGTTTCTAATTTAGAAATTGGGATTTCTAATTAGCAATTATGGTTTCCAATAATTAGGGTTTTCCCTAATTAAGATTATAATCTTAATCACATAAAACTATTACTTAAACAATCTTAAAGTCTTATTTGACTTCCGAATTAGGGTTTATCAAAGTAATGCTAGGGTTTTCTACCGTTACACCATAATTGACCAACAATGATCAAAATATATATACAGTACATATTTATAGCACTGAAATATAATTAATATTATATTAATATTCTCATTCCTTATTCAAAATCCAAAATTAGGGTTTTCATTTCATATTCGACTTAACTTTCATTATCAGTCAACTTAAAAATTTAAATTTACTATCCTGCTAAATCTATATCACAAATATTTAAAAATATTATTCATGATACTAATATCCATAAAATAAAAAATAAAAATAATTATTCGTAAAAATACAGATATAAATGTTTGAAAATTTTCGGGTCTTTACACATAGAATTCAAGAACACATGCTAAAGTGACTAAGTCTAGATTCATACATCATCTCTCGAATCCATACAAATCCACACATAATTGGTGATCAAGTAATTCATAAATTAAAGCACAAATCACAATAGATAAACTGAATTGATATATTATTAAACTGAAATTAAGGCTTCACAATCATCGTTCAACCATAAAGATCCATCATAAGCCTAAAAAATAAGTTAGTTCATCATAAATGAAATAAAAACTGAAATAATAAAAGAATTCATCATCCCAATTACAATAAATGAATTAAAGAAGTAGAATGAATACAAATCCACCTTTCTTCTTTGCTCCAACTTACAATCTTCGTGACTCTGACCTTCAATTCTTTCCTCCAATGTCTTTCACTCCAATTAGGGCTCTAGCTTGTAAATTGGTTAATTGTTGTTAATTATCTCCGTTGTCTTGTTATCTCCAGCACAAGACATGTATTTAGTCCATAAATCGACGCCAAACGAAGTCCCAAGCAATGCCAACTTTTTCCCTTTCACGCCTGCGCAGTAAGAATTGCAACACAACTCCCCTTTCTTGTTCTTGCCCGTTACCCTACGCCCGTGGCGGTTTTTGTTCAATAGAGGCCCGCCCTGGTGGGGGATAGTTCTGCAGATCCACAATTTTGCTCATTTTGTTGCCACTTCCTATCACAACACCATTTTTATGCCACAAATGTTACGCCATGCCACCTAAAAATAAAACAAACTTAAACAAGTAAAAATGAACATAAATATGTAGGGTTAACACAGTTTAAGTCCGAATTAGAGGCTGATTCGTAGGTATAAAACCTCCTCATCAATTACTACCGAAGTGGTTACCATTTTTGGCATGATAATTTCCTCCACGTTTGTTATCACCGCTTCGATGACTGTTTCCACTTGTATGACCATTATCGTTTTGTTGGCTGTTATCTTTTGGTTGGGCTGACTCATTATCGGGATCCAATAACTGAGCCCTATTCACAACATCCACATATAAACAAAGTTTGTGAGAAATGAGGTATTAACAAATTTCGGGCTTCAAACCTCGCAGAAACATTCGCGTCATACGCTCCTCATTATCTATCAAATGGTATGCAAACTGGGATAACTCAACAAACTTTGTCTCGTATTGCGATACGGTCATATTATTTTGTTCCAGCTTGATGAATTCAACCTCCTTCATCTGACGAATACTGTCTAGAAAGTACTTGTCGTTGAACAATTCCTTGAACTTCTCCCAAGACATCTTTAGTGCGGAAAGATGAGTACGTACGTTTTACTAATTCCCACCAGTAATCTGCCTCTCCTCGCAACATAAAGGTGGCGAAGGGAACTTTTTACTCCTCTGAGCATCCCAAGACATCAAATATCTTGGTGACTTGCTTAATCCACGTCTATGCCTTAAGTGTCTCTGGCTTTCCCACAAACTTCGGCGGTCCCAGCTCCTTGAATTGTTTAGTAGTGACCAGCCGTGGGTTGCCATTGTTTCCACCTGTATTTTGAATAGGAATCTCTCTCGTTTGGTGTTACATGAATTATAGAAAGCTCCTAAACATCCCATCGTTCATCATTTGACCGATGTTGTTGTTTACATGAGGATTATTGCCTTCCTGATGCACATTATCCTGGTTATTGATTGGCGGTGTCTCAACGGTCTCATGTGCTCCATTGCTTATCTCAAAATTCAGATGCAATTCTCAAACACTACCACAAAACAAGGGTTAATTGACATGCCACATATTATCCCTATATTCTGACTGACCAATTAAATAACAAATAAACTTAGGTAGGACACACTAGCGAAGGATTTAGTCGTCTCTCCCCTCATAGTTCTAGCCTCAGATACCAAGTGTGACACCACCAAAATAGGTCCACACAACCCATTTTGAGTCTCCAAATACATGGTACAAAATTCAAATACAAACTTAATTTATATAATTATCAACTGTCGTGTAAAATACGACAAAACCTAAGTTGTGAGTTTTAATACGAATATTATCTCGTAGATAATATCCAAACTCAAATTAAGTCTTCATTACAATTATTATCACACTTATTTATAGAATAGTGAGGACTACTATAGCCACCATCTTAGACCATCACTCCATTCCCCGACTAGTCCCAGCTATATTCTCATTTCCTGAAGAGAACAATGAAAGAAAGGGTGAGCTCAACTAGTCCAGTAAAGAATATTATGACTAAGATAATGAAGAATAAATTATCCTTAGTCTTCAACGATGTAAAATCTAATAGAATATAATAGACAACAAGTTTAACTGCAACGGAATAAGCAATCCATTAGAAGAGTAAAGTAGAGCATGATGTCTACTATCTTCTATGATTTAAAAGCTCATCATCAATATTTTATCTGTGTAACACAACTCAATAAATATTTCACATCAGCGAATTGTCCATGCACTACTGGCCAAGGATATTAGTTAATATCACCAGTGGTCATGATCATGCCAAAAAATAGTCCATTTATGCACTACGGGCCAAATAGGACTTTCACCACATCATTTGTCTGTAACATTACAGGTCATGATTATACTGATATACAATTCCTGGTTTTAATCATACCAATCAATAGTCCATCTATGCACTACGGGACAAAGATGACTTTCACCACAATATAAGCATGAGGATGATAACAATGATATAAGAAATCAATCAAGTGAGATCAAGGATAAATATTAAATATTTATAATTTAATTTATCCACAGTTTAAGAATGTCCAAATTGTCAACATGATAATTAATTGTGGAGTAAAATTCAAAAAAAATATTCATGTATCAAAAATAATTTGGACAAAAAAGGAAATTAATTTTGTCATGAATAGTAACCCGTGAATAGTATCCCGAGTGAATAGTACCCTGTGAATAGTACCCCAGCATGAAAAGATTAAAATTTAATAAGAAAGTTTAGAAAATTGTTTTAGTGAAACGATACTAGATGAAGCACAAAATTCAAGGATAATCTACTAATTTGAGGGAGTATATAAGAAATACTTATCAAAATAAGTGTAGATTTAGGAATATGAAACGAAATATTATTACTTACATACTATAGAGTATGGAAGAAATTAATATTTCTTACGAATATTTAACGAAAATAATATCCCTTACCTTAGTAGGAGAGTAATTTTGACTGGTATATCGGAGATATTCTTGAAGAAAACTTGTACTATTTGCTACACTCAAAGTATCATTATACTAGAAAGAAATATGCACAATATTATAAAAGAAGAAAGAAATATGCACAATATCCGGCAGCGAGAATTTGGATTTTTAAAGAGCAATTTTGGCCAGAAATCAAGCCATACGTCCCCATCTCTCTCGGCAGTTTTAAGAACCTTAGAGCCTTATTACCGAAGAAATCGACAGGGTGCCTCTCCTTCACCAAAAATTTGAGCAACCAAATCTCTTTAGATTCCAAGTTCCACAACTAGACACAGTAACCAGGCGTGGCTTGCCCAAACGGGTCAAAGAGCCATTGGCGTGGCTGGGACCAAAATAACCCGGGTTTTGGTGAAATTTGAATTAAGCGGCTAGTGGCTGGCCGGGTTTTACCGCCCACTGTGACTTTTTAAATTTATTTTTTAAAAAAAATCTGTAAACAAGTGAGAGGATACAAAAAGTAAATCAAAATTAAATGTTGCAAAGTAAAGCCCCTCTCATACATAAACATATAGTAAATTGCAGTCCTAAAATGCACATTACTCTGTGCATTCTTATATATACTGTCGCTGCTGTGTCTATTACTAATTTACTGTTGTGTCTTCACTTTCTGCACTACTGTTACTATTATCAGTGTCCTCGTCTTGCATCTTTCCAATTTCTTCATCGACCCATTTCCCAGCCAAGTTTCTTGGTGATTCCCTGATGCCAAGGTGGTCATCGTAATGACCCAGCAGCATCTCTTCAACAACCTTATTCTCTCTTCTCCTCCTGACACATACTAACAAGTTAGCTTACTAACTTTTAGCTTCCATCTCATATGCAATATAATAACCGTGTAAACATGTATTTCTTCCTTTCCATAGCCAACTGAAATTATCAACTATATGCATACTAACTGATTTTGAAAATAACCAAATCACAGTTTACACCTTATACCAATTGTTTTTGCAAAATCTAATATACTAACTGTTTTCGAAAACCAATTACCAATCTTTGCATATTCAATTCCCATGATAGCATAACATAATCATTATCAAAACTAAACCCATAATTAATTCAATAAATATTATACTAACAAATAAACAAACCCATCTCAGTTAGCTATCTTTGATAATTTCCATATATCTAACTATTTTGCATACATGATACATATAACCATATGACTGATATGAGCTAACTTCCAATTTAATTACCATATATATTACCATGTATTCTATTTCTAATTACTGGATAACACGATTATTAATAATCCACACAATTCCAGAATTCCTATCTTTAAATTCTCATCCACGAAATCAATCCAATTTATACACTAACTGATTGTTTTTGCAATTTATGTTTATGTAATCAACATTTGATAATCTCTTCTTTCTATAAGAACATATAATATCATATAAATCCAAAAATATACAGATAAATTGCTTGCAGCTAAACACAAAAACATATAATATCATAAACCCACAAATATAAATTGATAAATTCTAGAACTAGTCTAATCCGGTTCATAAACCCTTAAAATATCTTATTGAAACGAAAGCGGAAAAATACCTGAGACAGTGAGACGAGGACGTCGAGGAGTAGGGTTTTAGCCTTTTAGGGGAGAGGAGGAACTGCCGAAGTGCCGAACTATGAAGCAGTGAAGTGAGGTCGAGGAGAATAGCGTTGATCGATCGAAGTGAAGTGAATTGAGGTGGTGTTGTATCAGACTCTCAATCCCTTACTCCCTTTATTATGCCGGTATTTAGCCCTTAGCGAGGAGTCAGGAGATTAGAGATAGAGATAGGGTTTTTTTAAATGACCGGGCGGGTCGTCATTGGGCCGGGCCAAAACGGCCCAGCTTTTGGTGGGTCAAAAAAGTGAAGCCCACAGCCCAGTTTTTGGCGGGCGAACTGGCCCGCGAGCCTGGGCCAATTTTTCCAGGTCTATCCACAACACACGGATTCGGGTTCCATTCAATCGCGCATCTACAGTTTCATCTTACTACTACCCTCTCCATTAAGCTAATTGGGATTGTCTTTCAGTCGTTCACTAAAATTGATTGATACAATTTGTGGGTTGGTGTTTCTCTATGCAATTGCTTACTGTGTAATTAGTGTGATTTCTACTGACGGAAATCTGGTTAGAGCAAATACAAACAAAGGTTTGTCCAAGTTGGTTTTGAGAAGTGCACACGAGGTGTTCGATAATTTGCCTAAGAGAAAAGTGGGACTGTTTTGGCATAGATTCACTGGGAATGAATTGGGAATTTACAGTGCTTTGCTTCAAGGGTCGTGTCTACAGAATTTTGGCACTGTTAGGGTATATTTTTGCATCAAGCCAACTGAATTTCTGTAATGGCACAAAAGAGGCAACGCCTTAGTATGGGAGATTTGTCATCCGCGGCACCACCAACGGCATGGGACAGAGCGAAATTTGTGAGCGAGGATGCTTGGAAGCATTACAAAAGCCCTTTTGCCACGCAAAATCTCATTCCTGAGCGAGGGTTGAGGCCGGATAGAAAAGACGGCGAATTGTTGGCTATGATTTTGGGGCGCCAATGGACCCATTTTACGAAACCACCCGGGTCAGCCATTATTTCTGTGGTTCGAGAATTTTATGCCAACGTCAATGCCGAAGGTGATGCGGTCGTCCA